>CM046667.1:100893118-103293118 GCA_025594165.1 Tamias sibiricus | reverse complement strand
TGAAGTTAGCCAATCCCCAAAATCCAAATGCTGAATATTTTCTCTGATATAAAGAAGCTGAGTCACAGTGGGGTTGGGATGGGGAGCATAGGAGGATTAGAGAAACACTAGAATGGCCAATGGGGCAGGAGGGGATAGGAGGGCACAAAAGGGTGAAGGGAAAAAAAGATGGTAGAATGAGATGGATATCATTACCCTAAGTGAATGTATGAAGATATGAATGGTGTGAATATACTTCGTATACATCCAGAGATATGTAAAAATGTGCTCTACAAGTATAATATGAAATGTAATGCATTCTGCTGTCATTTATAACATCTTAGAATAAAAAATATTTTATCAAAAATAAATAAATAAATAAAACAAAAATTAAAATATAGAGTAGATTATTCTTACTAGAAGAAATCTTTTGCAAACCATTCATCTCTCTGAACCTTGGTTTCCTCAACTTTAAAGAGAATACCAACACCTGACATTCAAGTTAGATAGTTCACTATCTCCCATTTTATTGTAATATATAAACATGAACTTCACATTTCAGTCTATGAGATACCACTAAGAACTGAATTGTGTCACCTTGAATTCAAAAGTTGAAGGCCTAAACACCAAAATAATAACCCTAAGGGCACTGGGTAACAGAAGAAGATTTATTTTTGATTTAGCGAAATCATCTTAAACCCCCTATTTTCCACATTACTGCAGTGGTTCACTCCATTTACAGCATGGGCAATACCATCTTCAAGGAGTCTCTGATAAGTTCATCATAGGCTAGCATGTTGAATAACCAGAAGAAGTCAGTCAAAATAAAACAGTTGTCCAAATACACTCACTCATATAGACAATTGCTGTCATGTGCCAAGCAGTACACCATGTTTTGAAAGTACAGAAAGAATTCCAACAAAATGTTAGATAGGGAAATCTACCAGAAAGACCTGTCTGATGTCCAAGAAAAGGAAAGATGTCCCCTTTATGCTAAACCCAAGCTACTCTGTATTTCCTCTTACCTATATCCAGAGATCAAAATTGCTACTTATGAAATATTGTAAAGTCAAATACTGAGAAAAAGGTAGGAACCCTCCTATAATAGCTCATTTTCACAGCACTGACTTCTAAATATTGTTAACCATGTGTTTTCCTTTGAATTTTTATCCATTATGGTATTAGAAAGGCACAGCCAGAAATAAGAGGATCACTTAAAGAAAAGTTACCAAGGTCAAAACCTGGTTTTAGCTCAGAGTAGTAGGTGATTTTATTTGTTACATATGATTGATGCTGAAGTATCTGATTCATTTCTTTCTATTAGGTAGTTGATTTGAGACCTGTTACAGGCCTCCCTAAGAGGCCTCCCTAATACAGCTCACCCAATTCTAGTCTTGGTGTTTTAGCCAAACACCCAGAAAATGATGTAATTTTTAAGCCCCACTTACCCCAGACACTCTCAAAAACCAACTTATGCTTGTAACTAATAGTCCTGTGGAAGACTACCCTATTGGATAAGAGATTGTGCAATCCTTTGTAAGTCACTTTATGAAACCTAAGCCTCAGTTTCCTCATCTATCATATGGGGACAACATAACTGGTACTATCTGCTTCACAAGAATGGTACAACAGCAAATGAGTTACTCCTGTCAGTGAGTGATGATAAAGAGGTGAAAATAGAAAATTTTGAGGGCAGGTGGCAAGTAGTTCTTGCTGAGAGAATAAAAACTTAATTGAGAAGCAGAATGAATACCATGGCAAGATTAAGAATGCTTATCAGTACTCATGTTTTAAATTGGTCAAGTCAGGGCACAGTGAGGAATCACATGTGAATCACATATGAAATTCCAAGGAAAATTTTAAAATTGTGCTGAATTTGAGTAAGATAAATGAAAAGACGAAATGGACAGAAATGAGAGATTCAAAAGAAAAATAGTCCTGGGGTTCTTATGTCTGTCTTTGTAGGGCCTTTATGACAGTTCTAAAGACACTGAGAAGGGATTATTTCTAAACAAACAAACAAAAGTTCTGCTGCGAAGTTACTTCCTTGCATAGGAAAGAACCATCTAAGCAGACAGACTTGGAAATCCTGGTTATTGATAGAATATGACTGGGGTTGTTGCTGCCTGAAGCGATTGCTGCTTGGAGCAACAACGCCACAGGAATAAGTTCAGAGGCGGACTGGAAACAAACAGGCTTTTTATTCTGTTAGCTTCTCTCTCCAGCTCCAACAACAACTCCTACCCGCAATCCACAATCCTCCAACCACACCACCAAAATGGCATTGACCCCGACCACAATGTCCCGGGTCAAGTCTCGCGAGATCATGGAAGGTGGTAATGCTTTATGGCTCACAGCTAACCGCAATCTTAGCTATCTCCTTAATTAGGACTCCTACATTTCCCCCTTTTTGTTTTAAAAGAGGGGATGCTCTAGGACGTCATGTACAACCAACATTCTTACCCTTCATCGGATAATCAAGGCTGTGCCCTTGACTCCTGTCTTAGGTTGATATGTCGGCCACATGAGACTGTCCCGTGCAACTGTGCCTGTCTTAGGTTGTCCCCCTCTGGGGATCTTACCCGTCATTGGCTACCAGCCATCCAATGGAGCCCTTCAGGATCAACTGTATATGATGACTAACAGCCATCCAATTGTGAGGAGATGCTGTGGCTTTAAAGCGACAAGCCTTCTGCTGATGAGCCAAATTGCATAGCATATCAAATTCTTTAAACAAATCAGCTGCCCTGAGTTCTATCAAGTAACACACTGAGTTCTATAGACAAATACCCGCAAGGCATTGTCCCGTAAAGTCCCAAACAATGAAAGATGAAAATGTCCACTTATTATAACACGTTGATCTAGGAGGCCCCATGCATGCAGAGCAGAGGCCACACTGCTGGTGAGGTTGTTTGATGCTTGAGCAGCAGGGATGCTTGCAGAGACCGCGATCCCTGCAGCTGTAGCAACAGCCGTCTTTTTTATGTCTAGACAATGCCACCAGAAAATCTTCAGGGCCCGCTACCTAGAAACTCAAGCATCAATTATTAAAAGAAAGGCAGTGCTATTCCAGCACTGAGTCAAGAGGTGAGTTGTCAAACTAAAAAATAGAATTTTTAGATTAGAAAATTAAAGTTGATTTCTGCTCACACCCATTCCTGCTTCAGCTCCCACAAACATAAGCTGGCAAAATATCATATTCAGGACAAAACAAAGAAAGACTGAGGGTATTTACTGCATTAAAGATAGAGTAAAGAAAAACTAAAGGCACTTTGGAAAAATAAATTGTTAGCTGGACCCTCGAGTGTCTGTAACCTTCCTTGAAATTATCTGTTCAAATAACTCAAATTAATCAGCTATAAAACAAATAAAGTTAATTACAAATAAACATTCCTATGTCAAAACACCAAAATATCAGGTTATACAGCACTAGTAATATTCTTTGCTAAAGAGAAATCCCTGGGACAGCTATAAATCAAAATTGAAGGTACCTTCACTTATTAAATTATTTACCCAAATTGAATATTCTTAAACTTAAATGAATTAAAGTTATTTGGATCCATATATATATATATATATATATATATATATATATATATATATATATTCATAAGCGCTTTATATATTCATAAAGTTATTTGGATCCATGAATATATATATATATTCATAAGCACTTTGTTATTTGTGATGTCACACTGGACAGATGTACAAACCTACAAACATATATTTGTGACATCACATTTACATGAAATTTAGACAAATGCACAGACATAAAGACATATATAAAAAGAGAAAAAAGAAAAAATACAATTGTGTACACACTAAAGAGAGATCTCCTCATCCCGGCCGGGAGGAATGACACTTAAGTTGTGAAATATTTTGAAGGACTCTTTTAAGGGAATCATTCCATACCTTCATCTTGGTCCTCTTGATTTTGTACCTTTTTTATTAATCTTGATTCCTCAACAACTTCATCTTGATCCTTATGATTTGGTACCTGCTTTATTAATCTAGATGGTATCCATATTGGGGAGGATTCATGTTTTGGAAAAACACAAACAGATCCTCTCCCCCAAATTAATACTGGATCTGGACCCTTCCATGTACCTGAAAGAACATCCTTCCAGTAAACCAAAGGTTTATGTTGTTGGTGTGGGTTCCAATGTCTGTCTCCAGCAGAATAACCATTAGAGTCTAAAGTTAAAAAATTTAAGGTAAACAGGGCAACTGCCAATCTGTCCCTAGGACTTTTCCAATTTCCTTCTTTTTGTTTTAATAACATAATTTTCAGTGTGCGGTTTGCTCTTTCAATAACACCCTGACCCTGAGGATTGTATGGGATGCCTGTTTTATGGGATATATTGAATTTTGCACAAAACTGTTTGAAAGATGAGGACGTATATGCAGGGACATTATCTGTTTTAAGCATTTTGGGGATGCCCAGTGAAGCAAAAGCTTGCAAACAATGAGATGTAACATCTTTAACATTTTCTCCAGAATGTAAGGAAGCAAAAATCATGCCTGAGCATGTATCTATGGTCACATGAATAAATCACAATTTTCCAAAACTTGGCTCATGAGTAACATCCATCTGCCACAAATGATTGGGCATTAATCCTCTAGGGTTAACACCATAATGAGGATTGGGCAGATGTGTCATACAAGATTTACAATCTTTTACAATTGTTCTGGCTTGCTCCTTTGTGATTTTAAACCTACGCTGCAAGGTGGTGCTGTTGACATGAAACTGGGAATGAAATAAAGTAGCTTGCTTTTAGGGTTAAGATTACCCTGTACCTTTTGATAATGATTTCTTTTAGGGTTAAGATTACCCTGTAGATTTTCACATTTAACACCTGCAGGTTTGATTGCAAGGTGTACTCCCATTTGTTGCAAAATATCTCTTCCGCATAAAGTAACCGGTAGGTTAGGTAAAACATAAGGCTGGAATGTTCCTTTATGCCCTTCATCATCCTTCCATTTTAAAATTGCCACACTTTTCTCTGGGAGGTTATTATATCCCAAGCCTCTTAAACTGGCTGAAGCTTTTTGCAGAGGCCAGTGCTTGGGCCATTGCCGTAGATTAATGATGGAAGAGTCAGCTCCAGTATCTATCAGTCCTTCCATCTCTATTCCTTGCATTTTTATTTTACACTTAGGCCTCCTTGAACAATCCCGAACCCAGCAAGCCATGGATCCCGAGTCAGTGGAACAAAATCCTCTATTGTTCCTTTTTTGAGGCATACTCATTTTAAATGAATTATGTAAATTTGGAAGGAGAAGAAGCTGAGCAATTCTATCTCCTTGATTAACAGAACTTATACTTTGGGGTGAGCTAAGCATTATTTTTATTTCCCCTTTGTAGTCTGAGTTTATTACACCTGGAGTCACTTGCAAACCTAATAAGCTTTTAGGACTTCCCCCGAGAATAAGTCCTACAGTCCCTGAGGGAAGAGGTCCCCTGACTCCTGTGGGAATCAGTTGAACCCCCATTTCAGGTGTTAACACTATTCGGGTGGTGGAACAGAGGTCTAATCCTGCGTTTCCTCCTGTTCCTCTGGCGAGGGAGTGGATGGTTAGTAGGGATTGTGTCTGGGAAGCATCTGAGTGGATGCTTGAGGATACTCCTCCTCTAATGCCTCGTACATTTGTGAGCCCCAGGGCATTGGGCCCTGTGCCCCATTTTCTGAATTCCTGGACAAATGATTTCCATAGATGTCAAATTTTGAATGGCATTTATTGGCCCAATGATTTCCCTTTTTACACCTGGGGCAGCGGCCTGGGGCACAGTATGAGCTTGGTCTTATTTCTCTTTGGGATTTTGCCCAGAATAGCCTGATTGATTATGATAATTTTGCCTGGAATATCCTGATTGATTATAAAGTCTAGGTTGCGCCCTTGTGAAATTTTGAGGGGAAGTACCTCTCATTGCAGCTGCAATCACATTTCCTGTGACAAAGTTGTCATTTATATCTTTACATAGTTGTATATATATGGAAAGATCCTTTTTATTTCTCCATGGCCTGATGACTTCCTGGCAATATTTATTAGCATTTTTGTATGCTAATTGAACAACTAATGGCATAGCTTGATCAACGTCTCCAAACAATCTACCTGCAGTTCTCAAAAGTTGATCAGCAAAGTCAGCATACGGCTCATTAGGTCCTTGAATCACTTTTGACAAGCTACCTTGTAGATCCCCAGGTCCTTGTAAAGTTTTCCAGGCTTTTAAGGCAGCTGTATATATCTGAGCATATACACCTGGGACATAATATTTTTGAGCCTGTGAGTCTGCGAACTGCCCCGCTCCTGTGAGCATTTCTATATTATGGTCTCCAAATACTGCAGCTGTGTTTCTTTTAGCTGTTTCTATACAAAGTTCTTGAAATTGCAATCGCCAAACCAAGTATTGCCCCCCACTTAATGCTGCTTTACATAGACGTTTCCAGTCTGAGGGGGTGAAGCTAAAGGTGTTAAGGGACTCCAGCATACTCAACGTGAAAGGAGCTTGGGGCCCATAAGTCATTACTGCCTCTTTGAGATTTTTTATTGTTTTGAAATCTAGTGACTGGTGGACCCGCTGTCCATTTTCATTTTCAAATACTGGCAGTTCCCAGTGTATCTGTGAGTTACCCTCGAGAGTGCATAAGTGCTCAGAAAGAATTTTTATTTCTATTTCTAGGGTATGCAAAGGCCTAGTAATACACTTTATATTTTCTGTAATGGATTCCACCCATGGGGGAGTAGAGGACACATGTGGTTCCTCTACTTGACAGTCCTTTCTCCTTTCTAATTTCTTGTTGTTCTTTTTATTGGAGACTGTGCTCCCAGAATCACTTTTTGATTCTTCTTCACTACTATCACTTTTACTGGTATCCTGAATTTCAGCTTCTAAGGAGAGTACATATTCTTCGGCTAATTTCAATAAGTTTCTGATGGCTTTTGCAGCTCTTACTTTTGAATTTACACCACTACTCTTCTCACTGGTATTAACTGACTCATAGGCTATGCTTTCTTGATCACTTTCCTCACTATCCACTGAGTCCGCAATATCGAAAAACTCATCCATGGCTTTTATTATCCAACCTTTTGTTATTTTTGCTCCCATTTTCAGTTCTTACCTGCTGGCCGAATTCCCTGTACAGTTCACCACCTGTTGCTGCCTGAAGCGATTGCCCCTTGGAGCAACCACGCCATGGGAATAAGTTCAGAGGCGGACTGGAAACAAACAGGCTCTTTATTGTGTTAGCTTCTCTCTCTGGCTCCAACAACAACTCCTACCCGCAATCCACACTCCTCCAACCACACCACCAAAATGGCGTTGACCCCGTCTGCAATGTTCTGGGCCAAGTCTCGTGAGATCATGCAAATGGCGCCGACCTGGTCTGCAATGTTCCGGGCCAAGTCTCGCGAGGTCATGGAATGTGGTAATACTTTACGGCTCACAGCTAACCGCAATCTTAGTTATCTCCTTAATTAGGGCTCCTACATGGGGTAATACGGGCCAATGGACATGCACATGAGTGTGGACCCCAAAATTAGAAAGAACTGGCTGTGGGTCTTTCTCAGCCACCTGAGTGACTTGAACAAATTAACTTATCTGAACTTTAGCATTCTCTACATTCAAGTAGGCAAAATAAGAGTTCTACTCATAGCATTGTTATAAGAATTAAATGAGATACTGCATGTAATACTTAGAACAGAGCCCCACCTATGGAAAATGGTTGATAAATGTTAGTTATTTTTTAGTTGTAGTTGAACACAATACCTTTATTTATTTATTTATTTTTATGTGGTGCTGAGGATCGAACCCAGGGCCTCGCACATACTAGGCAAGTGTTCTATCACTGACCAACAACTCCAGCCCCAATAAATGTTAGTTATTATCTGTTATTTATTTTTAGCACCTTGGTCAATGACTGACACAGGATTAGGTGCTATTAACAAGAAGAATGGAGAATGGAAAGATGTAAAGCACTGGGAAATTCTGAAGATGGCCAGTCCATGGAAGGAGTGCCATAATGAAAGTTCCTGGGATCTCAGAGGTGGCATATGCACAGAAGTTTCCTAACAGATGCTGAACAGAGAAAGGCAAGGGCTCTTTCTGAAAGGGAGACAGAAAGTGTCAGCTTTAAGGAGTTAACTCCTGGACAGTCATGTATACAGATGGTACTGGAACAAGCTATCTGCTGTGGCCTCTGTAGAAACCCTTCCACTTTGATCCCATGAGCCTCATAGAATATACAGTTTCCAACAGACCTGAAAGACAGTGCTAAATACTGTGGGAAGACTCTGGTCAGCTGGGACTCTACACCCACTGCTTCTACATAATCCCAGAATCAGAGAAATTTACCAAGCCAAAGCTCATGCAGCTGAGATGAGGAGCTCTGCCACCTTCCTTTTCCTCTCCATAACTGATTATTTCCCATGGCATTTATTTGATCCAGTTAAAAGCATTTCTCAAAACATCTGTTGTGGAATAGTGTTCAGTGGGCTGCTACACAGAAAAGACTTCTGGGAGCCATAAAAAGGGTTGAGGTGGGAATATTCTAGTGAGCAAAAAGTTACCAGGTTACTTTATTGTAGAACAACTTGGAGTCTTTCATGTGTTGATTATATCCCCAGGAGATATTGTGTATAATCTTTCCCAAAATTTCTTTGACCAGGGAACCTGGTCTTTGTCCTTTCATCAGGAAAAGGTCTTCTTTAAAGGAAACTAATCAATAGTAAAACTAAACCCTCATTCTATGTCTACCTGTGTAGGTGCTTATGAACACCTACTAAAAGCCAGATGCCTTTGCAGTATCTTAGGGAACAATATCCTTCCATACACACTCATGCAGCAGGCAGTAGCTGGTGCCTTGGAGATGGGCATCCTTGGCTACACTTGCACATGAAGTCTCCTTTGACATTGCCAACACCCTTGGCTCTGGAGATCACTGACTTTCTGCTGTGGCCTCGAAGTCACAGAAAGATGTGACAGGAGTTGTGTTCTTTATCCTCAGGCAGCCTTGCTTGGACATCAGCCACAACAAAGTCCAGGACCTTCACCTTGAGGATTAGGACCAATGTCCAATCACATGACCACACTCAAATTTGAAAAAGGAATAGGATAATATTAGCTTCTATGATGACTGTAAAAGCAACAACTGGGGGTGATTGTTAGTGGAAGTTAGTAGCTAGCAATTATTAGTTATTTCATTGTGCATGTTAATAATATTGTGATGACAGTTGTAGTTCAGCCATCCCTTCTTATTCAAAAATAAGGTATATTTGAGAATATGTGGTATATACATTAACATAAAGTAGAAGCCCATTTGATTTTTATGAATTAAAAAATAACAATATATTCCCAGTCCATCCAAAACCTCCAACCACTTATCCTACATTACTAAAACACTCTTAAATAACTATTCATTATTTCATAAAGGATTTATGAATAACATGTAATGATTTAAAATGTCAATATCTAATTATTCAATACTTAATGAACTCATTATTTGATATTTCTATGTTTGGTATACAATAATTTATAATCTCAGGAGCAAATTATACTTCCTCTATAGACTGCAATATATTTATAGTGTAATACAGCAATAAAATAATACATTAGAGATTCTCAGGAAATAGTCCACCTGCTCCCTGGTTGATAGTGCCCTCAGGTAGTTGAAAAAAGCAAACACTGGGACTCAGGAAGGATAATCCCTTAGGAAAAAAGTGTGAAAATTGATAATGATGATGTACAATGCATCTGGAACAAGGGTACCATCTTATTGGGAGAGTGATACATTTTATATTCTTTAGATGGAACTCCTGTGCAATTCAAGTGTTTTCACATAAGAGCTTTTAATTTGAATAGTGAATTTTGGGTAAACATTTTCTAAGTTGTTACAATGGATATTTAGATAGTGAGAATTCAGGTAGCAAGAGATACACTTTTAGTAGCAGTAACAGTAGTAGTCCTGGTTTTCATTGATTGACAAACTACTTAAGAACAAGGCTCTTATTCATTTTATTCACGAATGTATTCTCAGTGTCTAAGCAATGAACATACCACAATGTAAATGTTCAACAAATATTTGCTCAATGAATGAACTGAGCACTAGTTGAGTACTGAGCACTAAACAATTTATCTGCATTATCTCATTCAATCTCAACACTAAAACTCCATGATGTAGACTGTGTTATTATTCCTATTTTTCAGATGGGGGAACTGGGGCTCTATATTAAAGAAGACCTTGCCCAACATTATACAGTGCATGTATCAGAACCATGAACTTAAAGCCCTATCTTCTTGAGTCCAAATCCAATGCTTCCAAGTAGCATCTTATACATGCACTCTTTTTCTCATTTAGAAATTCAGAAACCTGTTTGAGAGTTACATAGACTATAACATTTTTATTTGTTCTTTTTAAATATACAGAGTGTATTTTGACATATTATACATAATGGAATATAGCTTAGTCTAATTAGGATCCCATTTTTGTGGTTGTACATAATGTGGAGTTTCAATGGTCGTGAATTCATATATAAACCTAGGAAAATTATGTCTCATTCATTCTACCATCTTTCTTATTCCCATCCCTCTTCCTTTCCTTCATCGCCCTTGGTCTAATCCAATGAACTTCTAGTCATCTATGCATCCCCCCTTATTGTGTGTTAGTATCCAAATATCAGAGAGAACATTTATCCTTTGGTTTTGTGGAGGTCTGGCTTAGTCTGTAAAGCTTTTTGACACCTCATATCAGGGACCTTGAAAAAATTCTCTGCATCTGAGAATTATGAATCTCTTGAACATGATTTCATGGTTACTATGAAATTAAGGATTTAAATGCTATGACAATTTTGTTCTACTAACATTAATAATTTACTATGTGACAATCAGGCACTGTACCATATGGTATTATTTTACTTCTAATTTATTAATATCTTAAACATTATTTCAGCTAACCTTCATAGGAATCTGATGAGGTAGGTACTATTATAATTCCCATTTTATTTTCATTTAATATTTTCTTAGTTGTCAATAGACTTCATTTTGTTTATTTATATGCAGTGCTGAGAATTGAACCCAGTGCCTCATACATACTAGTCAAGTACTCTACCACTGAGCCACAATCCCAGCCCTATAATTCCCATTTTAAAAGTGAGGACACAGGTTTGGAATAGTCAAGTAACTTGCCTAATCAAAAATCTAGTAAGTGACAGAGCTAGAATTTGAACCTATATGTTTCAGTTAGAGGGCACATAACTCTCAGTCACTCAGCAACTCACTTTGGCTACTGATAGACAAACAGCCAATTTTACAAAACAGCAGATCTTACTGCCACTTTACCAAATATTGTCAGGGCCTACAGGAATTCCCCCCTCTTCTTGGCCTCTGCAAATCATACTTTCCTTCCTAACTCAACCTAATTCCCACTTCCTCTGGGAAAACTCCATTGATTCTTACTAATATAATCCCATGGATCATTCCCTCAGCTTGGCCTCTGTTAACATTGTCTGTGTGTCTTCAAGTGTTATCAGTTCTTCTTACCCTGCACTGGTCTCTGTCTTCTCTGTCATAGCTGCCCTCCATGCTCTATCCAATTGGAATGCACATAGTGCAAGACCTAGCACTTGACTTCTGGTACTGGCTGACTGGTTCTCTACTATCTGTCACAGTGCTGTAAATATAATAGGCATGACTGCAGTGCCACAGTAAGGATGTAGATCTTCTTCATAAAAAATCTTGTTGTAATGATCTCCTAATTACTAAAGAAAATACACATAAACAAAACAAAAAATAATTTGAAACCCTATCATCTAACCACCTACAGAGAACCTTGGTTAACAGTTTAGTGTACATCTTTTCAGACATGTTCTAGGAATGTATGCTCATATTTTCTATCAATCAAGGCTTGAACTATTTGAACCATTTTGCAACTGGCTTTTCCTGTGAAAACATATAGTAACCACTTAGCCATTGCACTGAATGTGCTTTTACAGCATCATTTTTAAAAGAATGCATCATATTACAGCACAGAATAAAATTGATTTAGTGATTGAACATTTAGATTGTTTCAAATTGTTTTTTATTCAGTCAGCTGGAAGCAAACTGTTCTGACTAGAGGAGTAATGAAATAAAATATGGTGCAACCTTTCCTTAGAATCTTATGCAGCTGTTGTTTAGCTTGATGTAGAATGTTAAGTGATGAAATGCAATGAGTACCAAGATGTGTTATTAATTAGAAAAAGAAAGAAAATTACAAGATCATTGCTGCATTTAGGGTAATCATAGATAACTCAGTCTGCCATTATTCCTATCCCCATACATGTATGAAGACACAATTGTTGTAAAAATACTTTATATTAAACCAGCAACTTGAAAAAAAATAAATAAAAAATCATTGCTACCTGAATTGTACGAATATACTTTGTATACAAACAGTTGTATATAAAAAGATGCTAAATACATGCACTATGAGTTGTACATATTTAAAATTATTAAAAAATAATAATAAATAAAAAAGTTTAAAAAAGAAAAAAAATCATTGCTGCAGAAGGGCATGGACATATTATAGATAGATGTTTACATATGAAAAGATTTTTCTGGAAGCATATATAGATACAGAAATATGAAACTGTCAGCAATGGTTTTACCTGAGGAGGTGTTCCGTAAGCAATGGGGAGGGAGGTTTTCTTTTTATTTTATTCCTTTCTGAGAGGATCAGTTACTTTATCTTGTACAATATATACACATATATAAAATATAGTGATGGAATCCTTGTCACTAAATATTTATTCATATTCATGATAGGTGAGTTTTCAACATGTTGGTCTAGATAAAGCAGGGAGAAGTTACACTGGCACTGATTGTCAAAGGAGGGTGTTAGAGGAAACACTGTCAGGAAGAATAAACATGTCCTATCATAAGGCCCAAGAGACTACTTCTGCCTCTTTATAGAGATGCTAAAACCTAGGTACCAAGAGTGATATACTATTGCAGACTCCAGAGCCTAAAGGGAGTAAGCAAGGCTTTTAAAATTATATTTGTTTTTTAAAAATATTTTTTAGTTATAGATGGATGCAATATGTTTATTTTATTTATTTATTTTTTATGTGGTGCTGAGGATCAAACCCAGTGCCTCACAAGTGCCAGGCAAGCACTCTGCTACTGAGCCACAACCCCAGCCCATATTTGTTTTTAATATAAGTCATTAAGTTGCAAATTTATATTAATTATGTAAATTTTAATAATGATTGCATTTAAAACTGGCTCATGCAACTCTTAATTTTTTATTTTTTATTGGTTCTTTTAGTTATACATGACAATAGAGTTCATTTTGACATAACTATAAAAGCATGGAATATATCTTGTTCTATTTCAGTCCCTCACACCTCTCTTTCTGCTTCCTTCCCCCCAACCCTTGCTCCCTTCCTGAAGGAGCCCTAATAGGAGATAGCTAATTGAGGTCAGCTGAGGGCCATAAAAGATGTTCTAGTTTCCACCTGATATTAATAAAGAATCTTTGTATGCCCGTGAACTGTGTGACGCACCTGTCCTTGTTAATGCCAAAGGTATATAACTGGGTGAGGAGTCACAGCAAGGAAGAAGTAGTAGTTGCTGGTTGGAGTCAGACCAAGGCTGCCGAAGAAGAAAGAAGAAAGAAGAAGCACTCTCTCTCTCTCTCTCTAAGCTCTCTCTAAGAAAGTAAAAGTGAAAGTAAAATAAAGAAGTAAAGAAGTAGAAGTAAAGTAAAGAGTCAGTAGTCAGAAGAAGTAAAGAGTCAGTATTAGAGTTCGAGAGGTTGCTGAAAGAGTCGGGTTAGAGTTTGAGAGGTTGCTAAAGCCAAAGAATAAAAAACCTTCTTTCATCTTCATTCTGCCTCTGAGTTTTTCTCCCGCGGCGTTGTTGCTCCAAGTCAAGAAGCAACACCTTCCCTCTACTGTTCTTTCTGCCATTTACCCAGAATTATTTAAAATTAATCTCTTGTGGATGTATATGATGGTGAGATTCACCGTGGTATATTCATACGTAAGGGCTTTTAGTTCCTTCTCTAAAGCAGTGAGTTTCTCACCTGTGTTCTCTGAAACAATCTTCTGATAGGAACACCAAGTTTCCAATGTCTAGCTGCCATTTACTCAAAACAAATTCACCTTTATAAAAATTTAAATTGTGGTAAAACACACATATCAGAAAATGCACTACTGTAGTCATTTTAAGTGTATAGTTTGGTGGTATTAACAAATACATGAAAAAATGTTCAACATCTCTGGCAATTATAAAAATGCAAATCAAACCTACTCTAAGATTTCATTTCACTCCAGTCAGAATGGCAGTTATTAAGAACACAAACAACAATAAATGTTGGAGAAGATGTAGAAAAAAAGGCACACTCATACATTGCTGGTGGGACTACAAAATGGTGCAGCCAATCTGGAAATCATTATGGAGATTCCTTGGAAAACTGGGAATGGAACCATCTTATGACCCAGCTATCCCACTCCTTGGTCTATTCCCAAAGGGGTTAAAAACAGCATACTACAGGGACACAGCCACATCAATGTTTATAGCAGCACAATTCACAATAGCTAGATTGTGGAAACAACACTGATGCCCATCAATAGATGAATGGATAGGGAAACTTTGGTATATATACACAGTGGAACTCTACTTAGCACTAAAAGAGAATAAAATAATGGCATTCTCAGGTAAATGGATGGAGTTGCAGAAAATAATGCTAAGTGAAGTTAGCCAATCCCAAAAAACCAAAGGTCAAATGATTCCTTTGCTGTGATGATACTGAATTGTAATGTCAAGGGAGGGGGATGAGAAGAATGAAGGAATGTTAAATAGAACAAAGGGGAGGGAGGGGAAGGGAGAGGGCAAGTGGATAGAAAAAATGGCAGAATGAGTTAGACATCGATACACTATGTACATATATAAAAACACAAATGGTGTGAAAATACTTAATGTAAAACCAGTGACTTGAAAAACTGTGCTTTTTATATGTAATATGAAAGAAATGCACTCTGCAAGCATGTATAACAAATTACAAATAAATAAATAATTCTAAAAAAAACCAGCATACTACAGGGACACAGCCACATCAGTGTTTATAGCAGCATAGCAGCACAATTCACAATAGCTAAACTGTGGAACCAACCTAGATGCCCCTCAGAAGATGAGTGGATAAAGAAAATGTGGTATATATACACAATGGAGTACTACTCAGCAATAAAAGAGAATAAAATAATGGCATTCACAGGTAAATGGATGAAGTTGGAGAATATAATGCTAAGTGAAGTTAGCCAATCTCAAAAATCCAAATGCCTAATGTTTTCTCTGATATAAGGAGGCTGATTCACAGTGGGGTTGGGACAGGGAGCATAGGAGGATTAGAGAAACACTAGAAAGGTCAATGGGGAGGGAGGAGAAGGGAGGGTGTAAGGGGGTATAAAGGGAAAAATAAAGATGGTAGAATGAGATGGATATCATTACCCTAAATGTGTGTTTGAAGACATGAATAGTATGAATATACTTTGTATACAAACAGTGATATGTAAAAAAGAGCTCTATATGTGTATTACGAATTGTAATGCCTTCTACTGTTATATATACAACAACTTCGAATAAAAAGTATAAAAAATCATTTTAACCTGTTTAATCTATCATAGCTCCACAATTAAAAGATGTTTGATAGCTAGTGCTGTAAACATGGTATTTGCTAACTTTACCAGGACATGGCATAGGTGGAAAGTGATAATATTTATATGGCACACTGAAGTTAAATGAAAAGTTTGCTCTTGGCCAGAGGCAAAGTCTTTCATGGACTCTAGCTACTCTAACATCTACCTGACCACCTGGAAGTATCAATAGCTCAACACACCTGTAACTCACTCAGGGCACATCAGTATGCTGCAACTTCCCATCTGGAAAACATAGTTAAATGGGCCAAAGGAATCAACTCCAAAAGTCAGAGTTCAGATAAAAATGCCAGTGTTGAATGGCCTGTCTTGAATTACCTGTGATTAGCAATAGTACCCTACAGAAGGTAGAAGGGTGCAAAGGATCTTAGGAATTAACTGATGCAAAGACAACTCAAGCCCTTTTATGAACTCAATAAGAAGAGAATGCCACAGCTATCAGCCAGTATGTTTTACAGTAGGCTGCTTATTTTGGCAAATTGGTTTAAGTAAAATTCAAAGAATTTCTATCATTGGTATCATGCATCTAAATGGAAGTAAAAGTCCACCTTATTTCTAAGATTTAGGTTTGAAAAGGGTCCCTGAAGACCCTACCCCCCAATGGATTTGATATCACTCTGTTGAAATTACTGGGTTCATTCAAGTCAAAAAAAGTCTGAATCAAGAGTACTAAAGCAACCTATTAAATGGAGGAGCAATTATTAAGATCCAGACTACACATCCTTATATCCAAACGCTGACTCAAGTTCCTATGGAATAAGGAATAGAGGAGAAATCTATAGAAATGAAACTCCCAAGAACTGTAACTCAAGAAGAGGGGGACTAATTTTAACACTGGAGAGTTAGAGCCAGACTGACCCCTAAAGAACACAGTTCTTTAGGCTCTGTTTTAGAGGCAGAACTTCATATCTATGCTCACACTTACTTGCTTGCTTCATAATAACTAATGTTTATGAGCATTTACTATGTGCTGGACACTGTACATGCTTTATTCCCCTTAATCCAGAGAATTAAATGAGTGAATCATGTAAAGGGGGAACAAAGATGGACACAGTCTGTCTTCCCATTTCCCCTATATTCTATTTTTGGCCAAAATAACTTAGGAAGAGAAAAGGCAAAGAAAAAAAGACACAAAATAGGGATTCTCAAGATGGGCAAACCCAGGGATAAGGGAAAACAAGAAACTGTTGTAGGTAAGTATATATGTAAGTGTAGGTCACAAGGGTGAGGAAGAAAGCAAGTATGAGGCAGAAAGCTGGGTGTAATGCAGCTAAAAGGTTCTTACTTGATCCTGCCATAACTTCTCAAATATATCTAGAAATTGTACAGTGGGGAAAAAAGTTGGATCTGAGTCATAAATCCTGAAGAAATTAACCAGGTAGAGGAAAAATGGACAAATCGTAAGAACTAAGGCACCAAGACAATCAAGAGAATAATAGAATTGGTAAACATCAGGTCCTTTAGTGTGGATTAAGTCTTGGGATACATGGCAAAAGTGATGAGGGACTGGGAGGAGGAACCAGGGGCCGTATAAAAAGGGCCTCATGTACCCAAAGACAAGATGTGACAGCTGCTCCAACAATGATTCCACTTCTCTGGAGGAAAAACACTTTTCATCCTTTCCACTCTCTGTAGTGTGTAGAAGACAGGCATGGAAGTAGCCAGAGACTTCATATCAATACGAGTTAACACTTCAGCAATATTTTCAGCAATATATTTCAACAACATAAAACACAACTGATTATTTTCACTTACCTGATTTTGGAATTGGGACATTTAGGTTTAATCTTCATGTACTTCAATATAAAAATGATCGATGTAAACTTCATAGTCATGCCAACAGAATAAAAGAATGCAAACTTAATGAATTCTACTCAGAATGCTTGATAAAGTTGGAGTTACAGATGATCAAGACAGGAACAGAAATATACCCATTAAGCTTGCTTTTTTCTGGGATACCCCCACGCATCAGCCATGGCTGAAAGTAATGGACCATAACATGGCAGAAGTTCATGGCACTGATTCTTTTCTCTGAAGCTTGGAGTTGCAGAGCATATGAAGAGAAGGGACAATGGTCTTGTGTGGGCCACTGGCAGGTCTCATAAGTAAGCTTTCCCTGTGGCTGCTGACTTACAGGCATGGCAATGAGAGTGACTAATATAGTTGGAATGACCCTTTGGAAATAAGGGCTTGCTGCAACAATTTGAGAGCAATAGATGAAGATAACAGAAACAGAGTATCTACACTTCAAGTGGGAATAAAGAAAGGAAACTTATTGACATAATCAAAAAGCACACAGCACTGAAAGCCAGGGAGGAAAGAGAATATAAGAAGAATGTAGAATGCAATAGTTTCAAATGAACAGCTGAAGACTATGAGAGGAGAGATGAAAGAACTTATCAGCTCTTGCCTGGAGAGGTTCAGTTCAAAGTCTATGGAAGGCCAAAATCATTTTTGATGCACTTATAAGCAATAAAGTCATCTTCAACCTGCTCTTATATTGCCTTCAAAAAGTTTTCTATAGTGAAACTGATGAACATACTGTATACTAATTCAATGTCCTCAACCTTAGGGGGCAGCCTTTGGAGACAAAAAGAAAATGTGTTGTAAATTTGAATTATAAAAAATGTATTTGTTGCAATATCTCATTACTTTAGACAAAGGCCTGCTCAGCCAGAGGCTGGTCTTTCCTATCCTCAGTTTATGCACTATGGTGGGTCTATTAGAATGTGCATGAAAGCATTAGAAGAGGTCATCTATTATTTGGCAGTCAGACCAGGTACTGAACTTGCTAATTGCTAATGAAATGAATTTCCTAGGAAGTTAGTCATGTAAAAAAATGCCAGGAAAATTACAAAGAATTTACTATGTATTTTCAGAAGATTAAGGCTGATTCCAAGCATTGGGGTTAATGGTAATATAATATATTAAACTACCCAGCAGATACAAAAAGGATATGGGGGGATACATGGTTAATTGTTTTTTAGTAGCCCTAGGACAAGCTGAAAACATTTGACACGCTACCCCTATATCCCAAGTCTCTATGTTATAGGTCTCAAGGCTGCATAGGCTGAAGCACTCAGCAATTCATCTAGATTGGGATTTATAAGATCATTATATCACTATATTATATTATATATATTATATCATTATATCATTTTCTATAAAATGTGTGCACATAGGTATTTCTCTGGGGAGGAGAATTGGTGTCTTTTATTTGCTTCCCCAAATGGTCACAAACACTTCAAAAAAGTAGAACCACTTCTAGACATGTTTTATTTATAGAAAAAAGTTTATTTAAATAAATATCGCTGTTTTACAAACCAATGAGGTGTTCTGAGCATTAATACTTGTTATTTTATTACCTATCAATCTGTTCTAAACAGTAGCCAATCAAACAGTATGCATGGAAATCTATTATGGAGGCTGAAAATTCCCAAGCTGGTAGATTTAGGGAATTTGACCAGTTTAGCATACCACCTAAACTTCAGAACAACCACCAACTTCACTCTGAGTACTATTTCCATGTCTAAGAACTGTGACATTGCCCTGTAAAAAAAATACTCACTTAGCAACAGTTTTGTGCCTGGAAAATATTATAGATTAGAAGCTATTGTACTTTAAGTTAATTCAATTAACTTTAATGCCAAAAGGGAATTCTTTTTAATTAGGATCCATCCCAACTCTTTTTGATCTGTCACAAAAGTACACATAATTCCATCAGATACCCTACTAGTTAGCTGACTGAATGAAAGACTCTTACCCCATTCTTATAGATTGGAATTATGAAAATTAGTAGATAATATTCAGATAATATTGACAGGTAATTATGTCATTCCAGAAAACTCACTGTAAGTACCTGATTCATTAAAAAAAAAAAACCTGAATGGATAATTGGACACTTCATTTTGTAAAGTTGGTAGTTCCAGGACAAGAGTAATGCAAGAAAAATGGGGAAGATAAGGAACATGTGTCTGTTAGTGGGATAAATGTTTTCAGAATTGTGTTTATATCTAGAGATACAGGCCATTAATCTGACTCAGCCAGCCATAGGAACAAAGATGAAAGTACTCCTAACAGAGGGAACATCTTATCACATCTATGTCCTCAGTTATTTTGCCCACATGGGAGATAATGGTCATCCTTGGTGTTACCTTTGAATTACAGAGAACAGGATTCATAAAAAGAATATCAAAGAGCTACTGAGGTCCAGATTAGCTTGTCCTTTGATTCTCCACAGGTGCTTGCATTGCTATTAGCAATTTTTGGACAGAAACTTTTGTAAGCACAGTAGGAAGAGCAAAGGTTTCCTCTCTACACAATGGATGTGTTTTTGGGAAGTTAGGTGTAAATCAAGGGATAAAAGTCAATAAGTAGCCGGGCGTGGTGGCGCACGCCTGTAATCCCAGCACTTTGGGAGGCTGAGGCAGGAGGATCGCGAGTTCAAAGCCAGCCTCAGCAATGGTGAGGCACTTAGCAACTCAGTGAGACCCTGTCTCTAAATAAAATACAAAAAAAAAGGTCTGGGGATGTGACCCAGTGGTTGAGTGCCCCTGAGTTCAATCCCTGGTACCACAAAAAAAAAAAAAAAAAAAAAAAAAGTCAATAAGTAGTGAACAGTTGGCTCTGTTAAATGCTTTGATTTTCTAGTATCGTCCTTTAAAAACCCATATGTATATAAAATATATAATTTTTATTTTCATATTTCATATTACATTTAATACAATATATATATTCTTGTTGAACAGTATACACACACACTGGGTTGAGGTATTTCACTCTACACATTTAGGGGAAAATCTTTAGGTTAGTTCACAATTCAATAAGAAAAAATGCTGAGTTCTTGTTAGGCTTTGAGCTTTGCAAAATAGCAATTTTCTAAAATTTCAGTTCATGGAATTTTTAACTTAATTGGTTTTGTAAACTGGATCCTATATTAAATGCCTATTTAAAGGAAAGCTCTAGGCAAGGAATTATCTTTTGAACATTTTAAGGGTAAGCACCCAAATTTCATGGAATTGTATATTTAGAATCATGCTTATCATGCTCATAAGAAATTAGAATCAGAAGTGCAATGTGGGAAACAGTCTTCAGAGGCCCTTGCTTTGCTAATCATTATCCAGCAGCACCCATCTGTTCTTCTAATAAGAGGAGAGGGGTCCAAGGGGAGAAAATGGACCACAGGCAGTTTTTCATTCTTAAATTGCAAAGAGCAAACAAAAGCCAAGGACAACTAAAGGTCTTCTGTCCTATGTCTTCCTTGAGTGAGAAAATAATTCTGGCCTGGGCATCTGCCTGGTTTTCTGCTGTGGAGTGGGTGAGAGCATCAGAAGTGACAAACACATTCAAATATTTTCAAAGACTTGAACAGAGGAAAAAAGCTCAGAGAATACAGAAAATGCACATTCACTCCAGAGGTTATTGACAAGATTAATTACCTCATAACTGCTTTAATAAAATGACTCCAAGCATATTGAAATTATAATTATCCATAAAAATCCTAATGAATTCAATTTCTCCAGAAATCACCCTGCTGCAACTGGTGAGTGTAGGAGAAGTAGGGGGGAGGAGACAATTCAGCTCTTATGAGGGAAGGCAAGAGGGAAGAAGAGAGAGATGGTTGGTGGAACTAGAGGGTGTTTAATTAGGTCAAGTACATAGTGCTGGATCATGTTTATTCTCCCTTTCATCTTGTGATGTTTCATATTAATCTCTGAACCCCATTTATAGATGTCAATGTTTCCATTAAAAAGAATTCCAAATATTACTGTTTCTCCTTTTTTCTCCCTGCTACCCCACCATTGTGTGTGTGCACGCATATGTGTACAAATATTCATATTTCTGTATCCATGAATTTGGCTCAAATCCTCTTTTCAAAATGTATAATAGAAGAGACAGTGCCAACTCTCACCCTGGTCAAACTAGTCTTGGTCAAACTGAGAAAGGAAAGTTTGGTTCCAAACTTTCTACATCCTGGTACGTATTTGGGTACTGTTTTTGTCAGCTTTTTTGCTTCTGCAACTAAAAGACCCCACCATCACAATTGTGAAGGAGGAAAGGTTTATTTAGGGGCTCATGGTTGCAGAGGTCTCAGTCCATAGACAGCCAGCTCTATTCCTCAGGGATTGAGGTGAGGCTGAACATCATGAAAGAAGAGTGTGGCAGAGGGAAGCAGTTCACATGATTAGGAAGCAGACAAAGATTCCCTCTCCAGACACAAACTATATACCTCATACCCCCACCTCCAATGAACCACTTCCTCCAGCCACACCATCTGCCTCCAGTTACCACTCAGTTAATTCCATCAGGGATTAGTTCACTGATTAGGTTAAGGCTATAATTTCTTACACTGTCTCACACATGAGCTTTTGGGAGACACCACATCCAAACCATAACAGGTACTATCCCACCCCTAGGACCTCATGCTGCCTATGGAGCCTATGGATTACATAGGGCCTTTTTTTTATTTCCCTTCTGTCTGCAAAGACTCACTCAAAGCTGCTCCTATCTCCCCATTCCTTATGCAAAACATCCTTATCTTGTCTTCTATTCCCACAAGCTCTTGCTGTCCCCTAGTTTTCTTACCGGAAATGTTATGACAAAGTACTATAATTTATACTGGAAGTCAGAATGACCCTATACCACTCAATGGACATGTAGTTTTGAGTCAAATCATTTGACTTCCAAAAACTTCAGTTCCTGAGTCTCATTTTCCTTCTCTAAATAAATGGTTTGATAATAAAATGTGCACAATCTACTTCACAGGGGAATGCAATATAATAGAGAAGAGAATACAGTGGAATTCTTTCACTATTTTTATAGCTATTATCTCAATTAATTCCTAAAAGAACAACTCTTTACAGAATACTGTGTTATTATACAAATATTGTTAAGTAGGGAAATTGAAAGTTAGAAAAGGTGAGCTATGTGTCCAAAGTTTACCACCTAGTATATGTCAGTAGTATTGTATCATTATGGTTTGAAATTTAAGTGCTATTATGAGATATTAACTGGGACCAGATAATAATTTTAAAAGGTGATTTAATATGTGCACTCATGAATGTATTAATCTATTTATTGGATTAATGAGTATGTTAGCCAGCTTTCCATGGCTGTGACAAAATACTTGAGATAATCAGTTTAACAAAGGTTAGATTCATTTTGGCTCCTGGTTTCAGAGGTTTCAGTTCATAGTCACTTGGCCCTGTTACTTTGGGCTTGTGACATCACAGTATAACAGGACAGAAGCATGTGCTGAGGAGGTTGATCACTATATGGTGGCCAGAGAGAGAGAACAAGAGGAAGAGTTCTGAGTCCCTATGTCCCCTTCAATGTCATGCCTCCAATGACCTAACTTCTTCTCACTAGGCCCCACCTCCTAAAGGCTCCACTACTCCCAGTAGCACCACAGGTTATTCACTAAGCTGTTAACACAAGAGCCTTTGGTGGACATTTAAGATCCAGGTCATAAAAATGGCTTAATGCATTCTCTGTAGAGTGGAACTGTTATAAGATCCAGTTTGGCTAGGTCTTGCAAGCTTCCTATCGTTCACTATGGAACACTCTGTACCACCTCAGACTTTGCCAGCAAGAAGGCCACAACCTAATGTGAACCTTCACCTTGAACAGGAACTTTTGAGACTAAATACACCTCTTCTTTTTTTAAACATCCAATGCGTGGTATTTCATTATTAATAACAAAAAATTAGCTAGTATGTGCATGAAGCTAGGTCCACAGACTATCTCATTCCAGTTGGTTTTTTTTTTTTTTAATTTTTTACCACATGATACTGACCTATATAAGCAGGGATGTGCTATGTTAATGATAAGTATTACTACTATTCTAAACTTATTTTTGTGTTGTCAGCTTATACCATATCTTTGCAAGGTAATGCTCCCCCTTTGGTCAGGACTGTCTGTCACCTCCACCATCATCTCTCCACATACTCTACATTGGCTCATTTTTATAACTGAAAATCTAAATCTTAAGAGTCTACCTCCTTCATGAAGCTTTCCCACCTTAATTTACACTGAACACTTTCTGTCTTTGAAAACCTACAAATCTTCTCATGTTGACCAAGAAATACAGCCCTGGTTGATAAACATTCTCAAATCATCCTCCTGTTACTCATCCAAACCCCTATCTCTCACCCTGCACAAAACTCAACTCAGAGTAGATCAAAGACTTAGGCACTATAACAGAGACCCTGTGCCTAACCAAAGAAAAAGTAGGCCCAAATCATTACCATGTTGGCTTAGGACTTGACTTCCTTAACAAGACTCCTAAAGTACAAGAAGTAAAATCAAGAATCAAGAAATGGAATGGAATCTAATGAAAAAGTTTCTTCAAGGCAAAGGAAACAAACAATAATGTGAAGAGAGAGCCTACAGAATGGAAATATATCTTTACCACATGCACCTCAGATAGAGCATTAATCTCCAAGATATGTAAAGAACTCAAAGAGCTTAACACAAAAAAACAAATAACCCAATCAATAAATGGGCTAAGGAACTGAACAGACAACTTTACAGAAGAAGAAATACAAGCAATCAACAAATATATGAAAAAAATCTTCAACATCTTTAGCAATTAGAGAAGTGCACATCAAAATTAAGATTTCATCTCACTCCAGTCAGAATGGTAATTTTAAAGAATACAAACAACAATAAATATTAGTGAGGATATGGGTGAAAGGTACACTCATATATAGCGGGCAGGAATGCAAATGGTGTGACCATTATGGAAAGTGATATGTAGATTCCTCAGAAAACTGGGAATGGAACCACCATTTGACCCAGCTCTCCCACTCCTTGGTTTATACCCAAAGGACTTAAAATCAGCATGCTATAGTGATGCAGCTACATCAATGTTTATAGCAGCTCAATTCACAATAGCTAAACTATAGAACCAACCTAGATGCCCTTCAACAGATTAATAGACAAAGAAAATGCAATATATATATATATATATATATATATATATATATATATATATATAATATTACTCAGCCTTAAAGAAGAATGAAATTATGGCATTTGTTGGTAAATGGTTGGAGCTGGAGAATTTCATGCTAAGTTAAATAAACCAATCACAAAAAATGAAAAGCTGAATATTTTCACTGATATGTGGATGCTAAATCACAATGGGTGTGGTGGCTAAGGAAGAATAGAGTTACTTTAGATTAGGTAGAGGAGAGTGAAGGGACGGGAGGGCGTAAGGAGGTAGGAAGGATAGTAAAATGAATCAGACATTATTACCCTATGTACATATATAACTATATGACCAGTGGGATTCCACATCATGTATAACAAGAAGAATTAGAAATTATACTTCATTATATATGATGTATGAAAGTGCATTCTACTGTCATGTATAACTATAAAACACATTTTAAAAAATAAAAAAACAGTAACCATATTTTTAGTATATACTGTATTTCAGACAATAATTTCAGTAATGAAGGTGTGTCTACTTCTGAAACACCACAGCTGTATAGAATACTGTTCTCCAACATACACACTTATGCCATATACAATCTTGATTACATATTGTTGTCTACTCATGCCCCATGTTTATATACAGCACATATAGTACAACATTGTGATTATGAGCATGGCCACTAGGGTCAAGTTCCTTGAGTTCTAATGTCAGCAGCCACTTACTTTGATAAACTACATAATCTCTCTGTGCCTTAACTTTCTCATCTTTAACATGGGGATGATAGCTGGGCATGGCAGAGCACGTCTGTAATCCCAGCAGATTGGGAGGCTGAGACAGGAGGATCACGAGTTCAAAGTCAGCCTCAGCAATTTAACAAGGTCCTAAGCAACTCATAGAGACCTTATCTCTAAATTAAATATAAATAAAAAGGACTGGGGATGTGGCTCAGTGGTCAAATGTCCAAATTCAATCCTGGTACAAAAAAACAGGGATAATATTATTAGTTACCTCACCTACTTCACAGAGGTGTGGTAAAGATTAAAGACTAAATGAATGTTCTATACAAGTATACTACTTAAAATAGAACTATCATGTGATAAATGTTCAGTTAATATTAGCTATCATTTCATGTCTGCTATATATTAGGCTTGTGGCATACATTATCCTATTTAATATGCACAAAAACTATGTCACCATGTCACACAAAGTCTTATTATTATCTTCATTTCGTAGATGAGTAAAATGATACACAGAAAGATTAACACACATACCCAAGGTATTATAGACAAAATCCAGGATGCAAATTCAATTAATCTGGCTCCAAATCAATGTTTTACCTATAATAAGGTGCTTATGCTAGTTGTTTTTATCATATAAGTTTTGTCTTACCAAGGACAGACTATATGTCTTATAATACTTCTAGATGCCCTACTCTCTCCACTGTATTTCTTAGTTGTTGGCCACAAATTTGGCTTTTAAAAACATTCATTGAATTAAAAAACATTTTTTAATTTAAGCCCAGAAACTATCAACTTCAGGTTTAAGAGCATCACCTCCCTTATTACCAAACTCACAAGAGTTTTCAGACAACAGGATCATTTCCTCCTGATCCAGTCTGTAAGCTTCTTATACCTCTCCCTTTATTTAACCAGGCTGCTGGATGATCCCAGTTTTTAAAGAGATGCAGTGAAGTGAAGCTTGGGATTTAAAGGCTTTTGCATTTTCAGTTTAAATTTTATTCACTCATTCAAAAAAATCTTTATTGAATACTTGTAGGAGCCCTGTTTGGGGAGATGGCTAAGATTGCAGTTGACTATGGGCCATGGAGATGTTTGGGCATTGCCGCCTTCCGTAGTCTCACGAGACTTGGCCCGAGATCTCGCGGGACTTGAGTGAGATTGCTGATCGGGTCTGCGCCATTTGGTGTGTTGGGTTTGGTGGTGTGTGTGGTGCGTGATAGAGTTGTTGGAGCCGGAGAGAGAAGCTGGCAGAATAAAAAGCCTGTTTGTTTCCAGTCTGCCTCTAAACTTATGCCCGTGGCTTTATTGCTCCTCGTGGCCATCGCTTCAGGCGGCAACAAATACTTACTATGAGCCAGATATCTCTTAAGGTATCAAGGAGTCAGGCACCATGGCGCATGCCTGTAATCCCAGCACTTAGGAGGCAGAGGCAGGAGGATCGCGAGTTCAAAGCCAGCCTCAGCAATGGCAAGGCACTTAGCAACTCAGTGAGACTCTGTCTCTAATAAAATACAAAAAAGGGCTGGGGATGTGGCCCAGTGGTCGAGTGCCCCTGACATCAATCTCTGGTACCAAAAATAAATAAATAAATAGGTACCAAGGATACAGACTGTCTATATTGGAAGTAAATTTTCTATAATAGTGTTCATGAACATGTGGATCTCTTCCCTGTGGAAGGAGATTACTTTCCAACCCCACTGAAGTTAGGGCTTGTGCATTTGACTTGTTTGGATAAAGATAATGAGACACATGTCACTCCTGGCAGAAGATTTAAGAGTTACTGCACACTAAGCTACATGCTATTTTTCCTCTAATACTATAACCAATAATATCCATTAGCCTGGGTCCCAGAATAAGGGTCTCATAGAGAAGAGCCTCAGCTAACCTGCAAATAGTGAAAGAAAAATTGATTTTTGCTAATTCAAGCCACTGTAATTTTTCAAGTTTTTCTTATCACAGCACTGTCTAGCATACTGTGATTGATACAACATGAAAGAAGGAAAATTTTAAAAGCCCACGTTCCATTCCTTTACAACTGTTGCTATGAATTTAGCAATAGCTGCCTAATTGACTAATGGAATTTAGAAGGCTGAGTATTGACACGCTTGAGGGGAAATTATTACAAATCAGTTATAACTATGTCAGTGTCATATCACTAAAGTGGATAGCACCTTCCTTACAGAGTACTGTTAAAAAAAACAAATACAGTATACTGGTATTGTACACATCTATCTGCATAAATCATATGAACACACAAATCAGGAGAGGTAAACTTCAAATACTTCTCTGACTTGCAACCCGGTAATCAATTTCTTATGCTGCACTATTTCTTTTGGTGCATTTCCATAACAGTAGATTTCTAATATTCTCCTTGGGAAACTATTCACTGTACATTCTCCCAGTAAATATCTGCAATCTGCATAAGTCATCACAACTCCATGGTGGGCTATGGTAGCTGCAAGAATGAGACTTAAAGGTCTAGAGACGTGGCTCAGTGGTAGAGTGTTTGCCTAGCAGGTATGAGGGTCTGGGTTCTGCCCCAGCACAGCAGAAATAAAAAAGAGAAGTGGAAGGGAAAGAAGAAAGGAGAGAATGAGGAAGAGGAAGAAGAGGAGGAGGAGAAGGAGGAGAAAAGTTTACAGATTCTCCTTAACTACAATGATTATAATTGACCAATAGTTACAGCTGCTAAAATCCATCACAACATTTGTTCCATCCCAAGTTACACTCCATTCAGGCTACTTCTAATCAAGTGTGACAAAGATATTTAGACGAGTCCAATCTCTGGAAAATACAGGAGTCCTCTGGTGGCTGACTCCCAAAGCCCTTGCCAGACATTCTCTAGAGTGCTCAGACATCTAGGACACTTCCACTGGACTTTAATTTCCTCAGAATCAGACTGAAATCATGCTCTGTCTGTCTTTATTGACCCCCTCTCCATTTCCCTTCATGGGTGTTTCTTCTAAGAAAATCTTTGAACATTTAATCCCCACCTTGATCTCTGTTTCTCACAGAACTTTGACTAACACAGGTCAATTTGCTGTTAGTCGTTAAGATGCCATGCATGGAGCCTAGATCTGGAAACAAGAGATCATATGCACTTGCGTATTTTCCAAATGAATGCTCCTGAGAATGCAGAACCCTTAAGAGTAGGGACTGTGAGTCCATAATGCCTAGCCCAGAATAGGCATTCAGTATATTTCTGTTGAATCAACAGGTTAATGATTGCTTCCAAGATTAAAGGTTTTGTAAATGTTACTTTGCAGATCCCTGTGATTCTAGAGGAGAACTTAAACATCATTTAGTCCATACGGGGGGTGGGGGATGTTATTTTATATCCATTACCTAAAGGTCTCTTCTATGCTGAATGTAAGAAATGAAATGCTATTAATCTTGGACTTATTCTGGGATTTAAGAATATTTTGCTAAACATTTTTTCTTGTGCTGAATCTCATTCTTTTTTTGTGCTCTACATCACAGAAAGAAGAAGAAGATCATCAGCATTCTCTTTCTTATATTTATATTCACTCATTCATATTCATTCATCAAACCCTGAGTACTTTCCATGACCCAGGTACTGTCCTAGGTGCTGTAGATAGAAATAAAAATAAGTTTTGGCCTCTTCATTCACCTAAACTTACAGCCTAGTGAGAGAAATTAAATAATCAAATGAATAAATAAGTATCCACCATTTGTAATAACTGCTATTAAGGAAGTAACAAGTAACTGTGGGAGCATGAAACAAGATTAACGTAATTTCTTTTTTTTTAGATTTTTTTTAGTTGTAGGTGGACACAATACCTTTATTTTATTTATGTGGTACTGAGGATCGAACTTAGGGTCTCACACATGTGAGAAGAGCACTCTACCACTGAGACATAGCTCCAGCCCCAAATTAACGTAATTTCTGAGGAGCAGGAAGTCAAGCAAACTCATTCTAGGGGATGATATTTAATCCTGGATGTCATTTCTTTAATTGGATTCTTTGAGAAGTAGCCTGTGGTCTAATTGATCCAACTAAGCATTTTATTTCATCTCACATGGCTTTTCTTTTTGCCAAAAATCTTCACTTGGGAGAATCAACAGACTCTCACAATGCATTTGTTGTGGGGCCTAAGAGTCAAGAATGACTTAAAACAGGATGGATGGTAGTGGTGTCATTCCCTTAGTTAGGTAAATCCAGTTGGTACCACCTCCAATATATATGCTGCATATAACCACTTCTTACTGTAGTCACTGCTATTACTATAGTCTAGGCCACCAACATTTCCCCTGGACTTTTGCACTAGCATTTAGATTGGTCCCCCTGCTTCCACTCTGGTCTCCTAAAGTTTATTCTCATTACAATGGAAAAAGAGCCTTTAAAACCATCACATTATGTCAGTCCTCTGCTCAAAATCCTATGACTTCTCATTACACTTGGAACAAAAATTAAATTTTTCTCATAATAGCCTATAACCCCCTGTAGGATTAGGTTCCTGATAACTGACTAACCCATTTCCTTAAACTTTTCTTCTCATGTACCATTCCCCAGTTATTATGCTTTCCCTCAAACACATCAAACATTCCCACCTTAGAGATTTTGTGCTTGTCCTTTTCCACTGTATGGAATATTATTTTTCAGATATCTGTGTGGTTTATTCTTTTTCTTCAGATTATTTAGGGAAACCTTCCTTAATCACCCTATCAAATATAGCATCCTTCTTTCACTCTCTTAGCTTCTTAGCCCACTTTGCCTTAATATACTTAATATATTTTTATGTATAAAACATTTATTAGGGGCTGGGGTTGTGGCTCAGTGGTAGAGCACTTGCCTAGCATAAGAGAGGCACTGGGTTTGATTCACCACATAAAAATAAATAAATAAAATTAAGACGTTATATGTTTTTTTTAAAAAAAAAAAAAACACTCATTAGGCTTCTTTCTTTTAAACATGTTTATTCCTCACAAATAATATATCAACTCCAAAAGCCAGATACAAAAACTGCTGTTTGGTACCTACCAAACAGGAATAGAGGTAGGAGAAAACAACAATTTTAGGTTTAGATGTGTTGATTTGGAAGTGATTTTGGGATATCTAAGCTGAGATGTTCCGTATGCAATTGTGTAATGGAATTTGGAGTTTATATAAAGCTGGAGATAGAAATTTGAAAGTAATCAGCATAGAGATGATTAAAAGTGGAGGTCATCTAGTTGAAAGGGAATGCCTAACCCTGTTTTATGTCTAACTACATCAGTCTAAATGAAATAATCTAGAAAGAAATATACAGGAAAAAAAGGCAAGGAGCCAGAACTGAGTCATGGCAGTCACCAATGTAAATGATGGTCTTTAATACTATCCATCTTCAATTCTTTTAAAGAAATATAATGTACAATGAATACCATACATCTTCAATTATTTTTACATCAGCTTCCTCCAATTCTCCCTTTGACTCTTGGATGTCCATTTCCAGAAGGCTTGTTGTAATTTGTGAGAAGGTTTGATAAAAGAAACAAATACTCTTATATATGCAAAATAAAATTCACCTTCAGAGAGTAACTTTTTCTGAGTCATCTAAAGGAAGAACCATATTGAGGAAAGATCCATCTACTGAATATATGTCTGAATATTTTTATTATGGTTTATGATTTAGTTCCTTAAGAAATCTATTAAGACAATGGTTATTGAAAATTCAATTAATATTAAAACCCAGGCATATGTCACTGTAACCGTGGGATCATCCTTGACCTTCACGTAGTGCTTGTTCTGCTTTCTTATTAACCACAGCACATTTGAAACAGCTTCATTCTTCAGTGTCAGGAATACAGCTTCAGGAACACACTGACATAAACTCCCCAAAATGGATTTTCAACTTTGATAAGCAAATACATTCTGATCACCTGACATGTATACTGAGCCACTGTTTTTTATGGGAATGGAAGCACACATATTAGTTATTTAGCCATTTTGGCTTACATTGTAGAAGTAATGAAAAATCAGGAGACTTCAACTCTGTTGGATGCTTTGAGAAAATGTCTTTTAAATTATTCAGGGTCTATTTGTCTTCATTTAAGAGCACACAAAGTGCCAGATTAGTTTTCAACAGTTAAGAATTATAGTTCAAGAGTGACTCTATGATCAGAGTGGTCAACTGAAATATTTTATATTGATGATGCCTGGGACAATATGCCTCTTTTGTGTCAGAAGCACAATGAACTGTCAGGAATTAACCAGTGTGAGGAGAGGAGTCATAGTGGCCAGGATTCCAGGTGCTTGTGAGTCATTGTCTAAAAGAAAAAAGAATGATGGATACCTTCCCATTATAGAATGATTACAATATGACCAAAGCAAAGATTTTTTTTTCAGGCCACATACAACCATCCAAGGCCACAGAATGATGCTTGTACTTTTCATAGTTTAGAGAACTTTTCCCGCTGTCCTGGCCTATTTTCTGTTCTTATTATAAAATACCTGAGGCTGTGTACTTCATAAAGAAAAGAGGTTTATTTAGCATACAATTATGTATGTTCAAGAGCATAGTGACAGCATCTGCATGGCTCTAGTGAGTATTTTCTCTATGCATTACATCATAGCAGATGGCATGGCAGGAGTGTGTGCAAAGGGAAGATATCACATGGAGAAACAGAAAGCCAGGGGATGTAGGGGGCAGGCTTGCTCTACTTACAACAATCCACTCTTTCAGGAAGTAGTCAGGGTCCTCAAAGAACTACATTAATCCCTTCTGAGGGTGGTATGCCAGATGTCTTAACTGTTTACCCCTAGACCTCACCTCCTAAAGATTACACTACTTCAGCACGACCACACTGAGAACCCATCTTCCAGCATATGAACTCTTTGAGGGACATACTCAAACCACATCCAATCCATAGTCCCTTATGACCCCCTTAAGTTAGCATAAATAAAATAGATGTGGTTTGTTAAAGGTTTTAACCATCTGAGATTTTGAGATTAGATGGTTTGTGGAGAATAAAAAATAATATTCCCAGGGGTGGGAGTATAACCCAGTGGTAGAACATGTGCTTAGTATTCATCTGGTCCTGGGTTCAACTGAAAAAAAAAAAAAGGAATGAAGGAAGGAAGGAAAAGAGAGGAGAGAGAGAGGGAGAGAAAGGAAATGTAAGAAAAGAGAAGAAGAAAGAAAGAAAACAATATTTCTTGTAGTAATACATCCAGTAAGTGACAAAACTGGGATTTGAAGTTAAGGCATATTTTTTCATGCATGTCAAATCAGATATTTGCATTTTTAATTTTTAATTTTTAAAGAACACTTCAACAAGGGGCTGGGATTGTGGCTCAGCGGTAGAGCGCTCACCTTAGCACGTGCGCGGCCCGGGTTCGATCCTCAGCACCACGTACAAATAAACGCATTGTATACAACTAAAGCAAATAAATAAATATTTTTAAAAAAGAACACTTCAACAAATGACTTTCCTAGAAACCAGTGCAATATACATTAATATATACCCAATCAGGCAAAATCTTCTAGTTAACATAAAACTTCATAGAGTCTAAGCCCTTAATAAAATTAGTAAAGTCAAATAAAAGTATGTTTCCCTAAATAATTAAATCAACCTGGGGTGGGATTGTTAAATAATGCTCTATAGAACATCAAAAAGATATGCTGCACTCTTTTGGCCTTATTTCCAACTTTTGAATAATTTTTCTGAACAAAGCCTAGAGGAAAGAAAAGGTTGGATGGAACTTCATCATTCAGAATTCATTTCATTTAATCACAAGTTCCCTATTATATACAAGCTCTTAGCTGTTATGGTTTCCCACCATCCAGAGATCCCTGATTACCATCTCTAGAGAACAAATCTCTAGTATTCTGATGTGGTAGAGAAAGGTAACCACCTAGAAGTGAGGAGTGAGGGAGAATATGTAGGTGATCTACTTCTTAAACAGCTTTCAATCAATCCTCCTTATTATAGCTTCCACTTTATCCCTAGTTCCAGAGGTACATAGTGACTCTGATTTTAATCCCTTTGGTAACTCCACAGGGCAAAGCGTGACTCTCAGTTTTCCTTGGTAACAGTCTAGATTTCATCTTTCTAAAGTTTGTTAATTCAGTTAACCTTGATCTATCTGCCTTCTATCTTCCAAGGTATTATTGTTGTCTTACCTCCATTTCTGTTTATCATTATTAACTTTATTCTTCTAAAAATATTTTTATTGTAGTATGGAGGCAATTTAGGTTTGATGAGCTCTAAAATGTCAGTATCTTTGAGTCCTTCATTTTAAAATGGTCAGATTTCCCAGAGGATAAGCCCCTAATCTCCTACTTGCAAGATACAAATCTAGCTGCCAACATTTTGAGAACTGAATATGGAAAGAAGACAGGAGGTTTCTGACTTCAGTATGCATATATTTACTCAATACCCTGACTCTTGGTACAGCATTGTTGCTCTCATCTGAAGTACACCAGAAGTATACCCAAGAAATGAGGGGAACTCTTAGAGTGAAATTAGGTGCATGTGTTCAATCCACTAGCATCTTGACCTCTAAAATCTAGTTATTTATTTCCTTTCTAATAAAATCTATAGGGATAATTATAATGAGAAATTTTAGGTGCCTAAACTCTCAACTAGGACAAAACCAGGTGACTGTTTCATGAAGTACTTTATTCATTTCCCCATCACAAAATTTGCACAACTAGGACTGTGTTAGGTGTATGTAAAAGGCCTATAATCAGACCTGAAAGTGAGTGTTTATTGTTTTTTTTTTACTATTATATGAAAACAAATAACCAGTTTAGTAGGCTTATGTCAATAAACTGATAATCTGCATTGCTAGACCCTTATCCTCATTATATTAATGTACCGATCTATTTTACTTTGCTTTTCAATGAATATTTTAAACGGATTCAATAAGCTACATGGCTAAATCATGCTAATTTGGTGTGTGAATCTTTCGGATCCATGACCTTTAGGATACCCTGCCTGGAAGCATACTTGGGATGACCATTGCATCCAGGTAGTTTCCCATTCTAGGAATAGAAAAGAGGTCGTAAGGAAGTCAAATTAATTTTTAAGTGTTGAGTAAGATAAACAGATTCCCTTACTAAATAACAGAATGTATTTAGCACTTTTAATAGACTAATGGAGAATCTGACTCTTTAAGAAGGATATACAGCATGCTCTATTCCCCAAACGTTTTGACAATGTAACATCCTCCTACCCCCCCCCCCCACACACACACACAGAACATCTCATGAGACTAACGTTCCACAGACCACACTTTGGGAAAGGCTTCATTAAGAAAATAGGTACTGCCATCTTGGTGCTTTTTCCACATCAATTTTTTTTTTCCACGTTTCCTTTCACTTATGCCCTTGAACAAAACAACTGAATTTACTGACACGTTTTAGCAAAGAATGGGTGGAGGCTGTCAAAAGGTTGACTGGTCTGAATAAATGCCCTCGTTCTTTAAATTGAAAGCCAAATATAGGGGAAATAAAATCCATGGACACAAATGAATGGAGACCTTAGAGACTTTCCAAAGGATGACAAGAAAAGGAAATAGTGGATAGTGAGCCAGGCTCAGAAATCAACTACTGAGGCTCCCAAAATCTCCCCAGAAGGAACAACAGCCAAATGAACTATGCTTACCCTGGTTTTTCTTTTAACTACTTTTTCTTTTAACACTGATTTATTTCATTTTTCTCTCCAACAATCCTGTGAGATAGGTATGAATTTTCTTCTCATTTTCCCAGTGTCATTGATGCACAGAAAGCTGAACTAACTCACACAAGGTCACGTGGTTAGCAAATTTTAGAGCTTGCATTTGAACCCCAGTTTGCTTTTCTCCATAGCTAGTGCTCTGAAACACTATGTAGAATTATCTCTCAGAGAAGAAGTGTTAAGAGAGTCTATCATAACAATTCCTGGGAAAGGAGCACAGTTAACTGGAAGGCTGGTCCAACGCTGGTCTAACTGGCACACTCCCACTTTTAGTCACAACATTTCCTCTCTTGGAGGGAGGCCTAGAACTTTATTCAGTTCTGTGGATGGTTCCCACTTGTGAATTCAGTGATGGCAAGATTTTCTCTACTCAGTTCTGAAATACCTATCACACTGGGAAAAAGCAGAATAAAACTAGAACAAACTGAAAAGTGAGTGGCAGATAACGGCCTAATGAAGCAGTATAATGTGATTAACTTGCAGATGCTGATGCCAAATGGTACGGGTTTGAATCCTGGCTATGCCACTTCTCAAATGCATGTATGTCCTTGATAAATTCCTTAATTTCTTTGTCTTGGCTTATTTGTCTATAAGTGGGGATAATACTAGGATCCTTCTTACAAGGGGCTGTTAGGATTAAATGAGTTAAATGTAAAGCACCAAGAATAGATAGGGTCTGGCTCATGGCACTTACTCTTTTAGTTTTAGTTATGATTATTATCCCAATATTAAGGATATTCTTATTTGATTATGGATACTTTCTAGAGCTAAAGAAATAAATAAAAATAGAATTTCAGATTGCAAGCACTAAAAGACAGCAGAGAAACAGGAACTAATCTGTAGATCAAGACCACGTGGAAAGGGAGCCCCTAAGCAATTAATGTCAAGTGGTTAAAATCATAATTTCTTTCCTACTTGTGGGTTTCCTGTCTTTTCATTCCTACTCTGTAGGCATGGATGTGACCTATGAGACTTTTATAATGCTACCTACCTCTGTTCTTTCATGTTCCTTACTTGCTTCATATATGATTCTTCTTAATTTTGTATTTGTTTAGCTTGATTGACCTTTCTTACTCCAAAGGTTTGCTCTTTTTTTTTACCACTTCTCTTCATTAGTTTTTTTTTTTCTCCTTTAAAGCAGAAGTCTGTGTTACTGCTATTTTAAAATACTGCCCAAGTTTTCTAATTAAGCACTGCAAATTTCCTAATGTGTTTACAGAATGTGCTTGGAACAGACTGCTTACTTCTACGGGGAACACAACTTTCCACAGGAAATAGCAAAATATTCTCCCCCGAAATTTCCCTCCAGTCTCTCAAACTCAATGTATCTCACATTAAATTTACCTTCACCTCCAGACCAATTATCCTTCTTTCCTATTCATCTGTGGTGTAGCACACTGGAATTGCTCTTCCTATGACAAGCATTTTTCACCATAGAGAAATGGCTAAAAGGTTTAAGGCCTTTAGAGTTATGCTAAGCTAGATTTGAGTTATTTGCTAATGTTTTGAACTTAAACACTTAACTAGCTGGTATTTAACTTATCTGAGCCTCAGTTTCCTTTTCTATGAAATGGAGATAATACTAACGCCTACCTTGGGGCTTTTGAAGATGAAATAAGATAAAGCATATAAATCCTTCAGCACAGTGCCTGGTGCATAATAGTAACCAACACTTACTGAGATTTGCCTTGTATCAGGCAATGTTCTAGCACTCTCTACCTGCATTTACTTATTTGAACCTCACAACAATTCTATGATATGGTCACTGTTGTTATCTCCATTTTGTGAAGAAAATTCAGGTACAGAAAGTTTAGGTTACTTGCTCCAGGTCACAAAGCAAAAGTAGTATTCAAGTCAAGAAAGCTTAGCTCCAGAGTCCACGCTCTTACGTTAATCATCTCACTCTACTACCTTTCATGCAGTATGTAGTCAAAACTGTCAACACCACTTTCAACACATGATGGCACTTACAGAATGCTTATGATGTGTCAGCTGTTGAAAGTTTGCATTCATGATGTTCATTAATCCTAAACTCCATGAAGTATGAGTACATCTCTCCATTCTATAAATGAAGAAATTAAAGATGAAAGAGCTAAAGAAACTTATTCATAGTGACCCACATAGGAAATGACAGAGTCGAATTCTAATCCCAGACTGGTATGATTTTACTGGCATTATTATTCACCTTCCTGAAAGTTCTATCCACATATGAAATGTTCCTGTTTTTCAGCTTATTGTGCTGTTTTTTTTTTTTAAATAAACATATGGCAATTGTCTATAGAAGCCAAAAATTGCTTTGTTAAATAAAAGCTACTTTTGTCATGTGATTTCACCTGTGTATAGAAATGCTAAGGTGGCACACTTAGGTCAAGGAGAGTGTCACTCTTATGCCCTCAGCTGTAAAAATTAATTTTAGGCTCTAATTGGCTTCATGGACACTGGAAGACAAAAAAAATTGTCTGGGAAATAGTCCTAAATACCTTAATCCTACTTAGTTGTTTCAAATTAAAATGAAGTCTATGCAAAGATTAGATGGTGTGTGCAATGGCCATACTATACCACTAAATGGCCAAAGATAATATAAAATTGATCATATCATTCCTTTATGCAAAAGCCTTATAGAATTAAAGTCAATATGTTCAGGCTGACATTCAAGAGCCTCTGCATTCATGGCTCAACCTATTTGCCAATATGAAACTCATATTTCAATCAATAGTTTCTACTTGGTAAACTGCATCTTTTGCAATTCATGTCTCTGATCCATGCCTATTGCTTTTTCCCTCTTCCTTGTCTATCCTCCCAGGACCAGTTACCTCCCAGGTGAACTTCAACTGACAATTTTTTTTGTTTCAAATTTACAACTCAGAGTCTATTTCCCTGCAGAAAAAAAGGCATAATTTTTAATTCAAGGCCATGCTACCAAGATAACTATTTAACTCATGATATGACTGAATTATTTTAGGATAGTTTGTATAGCACCATGATTTTTAAATCATTTAATAATTGAAAATCCAAGGAGAGATGTTGGTTAAATGGTACAAAGTTTCAGTTATGCAAGATGCATAAGTTCCAGAGATCTGACATAAAATGATGAGTACAGTCAATAATACTACATTGTAATCTTGAAATTTACTGATACTAAATGTTCTCACTACACATAAAACCCTCCAACATATTCAAACTGTCAATGATTTATCTTCTTATCTTACTCCTTTCAAAAGATTGATTCCAAAGTTGAGCTCAGACTTCAGCCATTGTTAATCTCACACTGTCTTATATATGATTGCTCAATTTTCTAACTATTCTTTTATCTCTGAAAGCCCTTCTTTTTCTTCTTAATCCCATCAGAGAACATCAACTTGTTTCCCACTGTGCTTTTCTTATCTCTTTCCTGCAAACCTTAACTGATGTGGAGTACTGTTGTTCTGTTATGGGTTTTATTCTCTCCAGGACCAAATCTTTAACAGTAGTCTCACAGCTCAGAAAGAGTGTCTCATTGATTCTTCCCAGTGCTTCTTTACCTTTCACGAATTATGATCACTAATAAGCAGAGGTGGACTATCATCACTTATCTCCATGTTACTTAAAGACCTTGAAAAAAGTCCACTGCTCTTCAAATGCCCCCTTTTTTTACAGCCTGTGATACAGAATTACATAATTCTCTAGGTTAAGTCTTACAAGAGTCTGAGCCTGAGTATACTCCCCTTTCTCTAAGCAGAAGTTCTTTTCCCTCCCAGGTAACAAGCATTGTCATGCCAATACCTAACTGCCAACCCATGCCCCTTTTGGTGATTGGCACAAGCCTGTCTAACTGTTGAGATGAGGAGGACTTGGCCCTAGAATGACAAAAAAGTGAATGAAATAGTAAGATAATTCAATTGTTGCAATGGAAATCATTACCCAAACTCTATCATTTCCCTTCTTTTCATTAAAGTTTGCTCATCACATACTTCACTCCCTAGGGATCCTCCTGGTTAATGCTATTGTCATAAAAACGAATCTGAGGAAATGCATGAAAGAATAGTCTAAAGTACCCTATTTTTCATTATGCTAGTCAAAATGGTCTTTTGTTTCCATGGAATTGAAAAACAGAAATCGAGATATGTGACTACATTTTTATTTGTTGTTTTTAGACATATATGACAGTAGAGTGTATTTTAACATATTATACATTTCATGGAGCATGTCTCATTCCAGTTAGGATATCATTCTGTGGTTGTACATGCACTGGTGTTGTATTCATGTATGAACATAGGAAAGTTATGTCCAATGCATTCTACTGTCTTTCCTATCCCCATCCTCCCTCCCTTCCCTTCATCACCCTTTGTCTAATCCATTGATCTCTATTCTTCCCTCCCCACCCCTTGTTCCATGTTAGCAGAGAGAACATTCAACCTTTGATTTTGGGAGATTGCCTTATTTCACTTAGCATGATAGTCTCAAGATCCATCCATTTACTAGCAAATGCCAGAATTTCATTCTTCTTTATGGCTGAGTAATATTCCATTGTGTATTTATACCACATTTTCTTTAACCATTCATCTGTTGAAGGGCACCTAGGTTGGTTCCATTGCTTAGCTATTGTGAATTGAGCTGTTATAAACATTGATGTGGTGGCATCAACTGTAGTATGCAAATTTTAAGTCCTTTGGGTATAAGGCAAGGAGTGGGATAATTGGGTCAAACGGTGGTTCCATTCCAAGTTTTCTGAGGAATCTCCATATTGCTTTCCAGAGTGTTTGCACCAATTTGCAGTCCCACCAGCAATGTGTAAGTGTACTTTTTCCCCCACATCCTGGCCAACATTTATTGTTACTTGTATTTTTCATAATTGTCATTCTGACTGGAGAGAGATAGAATCTCAGTGTAGTTTTAATTTGCATTTCTTTAATAGCTAAAGATGTTGAACATTTTTTATATATTTGTTGACCATTCATATTTCTTATTCTGTGAAGACCATTTATTGATTGGGTTATTTGGATTTGTTTGTTTGTTTTTGATGTTTTTTTTTTTTTTTTTTTTTTGAGTTCTTTGTATGTCTTAGAAATTAAAGCTCTATGTGAGCTTCAGGTAGCAAAGATTTTTCTCCCATTCTGTAGGCTCTCTCTTCATGTTATTGATTGTTTCCTTGCTGTGAAAAAGCTTTTTAGTTTAATAAAATCCCACTTGTTGATTATTGATTTTATTTCTCATGCTTTAGGAGTATAATTGAGGAGGTTCCTTAGCTGACATGATGGAGAGTTGGGTCTATATTTTCTCCTAGTAGATACAGGGTCTCTGGTCTACTGCCTAAGTCCTCGAGCCAGTTTGGATTGTGTTTTGTGCAGGGCAAAAGAGAGGTTCAATTTCATTTTCCTACATATGATTTCCACTTTTCCCAGCACCATTTGTTGAAGAGGCTATCTTTTCTCCAATGTGTTTATGGCACCTTCGTCTAATATGAGAGAACTATATTTATGTGGGTTTGTCTCCGTGTCTTCTATTCTGTGCCATTGGTATGCATGTCTATTTTGATGCCACTATCATGCTTTTTTGTTACTATAGCTCTGTAGTATAATTTAAGATCTGGTATTGTGATGTCTCCTACTTCACTTTTCTCACTGATTGCTTTGGGTGTTCTGGGCCTCTTATTTTTCCAAATGAATTTCATGACTACTTTTTCTCTTTCTAGGAAGAATGTCATTGAAATTTTAATAGGACTTGCTTTAAAACTATATAGTGTTTTGGGTAGTATGGCCATTTTGGCAATATTAATTCTGCCTATCTTTCCATTTTCTATGGTCGTCTTCAGTTTCTTCCTATAGTAATTTTCATTGTAGAGGCCTTTCACATCTTTTGTTAGATTGATTCCCAAGTATTTTTTTAATGGGATAGTTTTTCTAATTTCTTTTTCAGCCGATTCATCATTGGTGTATAGGAATGCAATTGATTTATTGGTGTTACTTGTATATCCTGTTGGGGCTGGGGTTTTAGCTTAGTGGTAAAGTACCTGCTTAGCACGTGTGAGGCACTGGGTTTGATTCACAGCACCACATAAAAATAAATAAACAAATGTATTGTGTCCATCTATGACTAAAAAATTTTAAATTTTTTTATATCCTTCTATTTTGCTGAATATGATGAGTTCTAGAAATTTTCTGGTGGAGTTTTTTGGATCTTCTAAATATATTGTGACTACATTTTTCTAAAAAAACCTTAAATGTTTTGTGGTTTTGCAGTATTGTAGAAAGACCTTTAATCAAGAAACTGGTAATTTTAAGAGAATTATTCAAACTAGTCATGGCACAGAAGATTTCAAAATGCCTGGAAAATAGGTTTATTCTTTTACCACACAACTCATAAATGTGAGCCCAGTGGGTGTAATTAAACTTTCTCATCTAAAGGTGCACTTTGATAAGGCTTTTCCAGAGGTCAAAGAAAGAGGACTTGATCAAAACAGAAGAGGAAAGGTATAGGTTCTCTCTTAGGATGTTGTCAATGATTTCACTTGAAAAATATTATAATGATATAACCTAACATTCTAATTATCCTTCTCCATAATTAATCCTTCTTATGCCACAAACCTATGAACAATTAGGTTTTTCCCTGAAGGAAACACCACACTTCAATACTACTGCAATGTGTAGTTAGAAGTAAATTGTACAATAAGAGAAAAGAAATGTGAGCTCCAGAGTTCAAATGATTATAAGTGATGCTTAGAAGATTGGTTCAGTGCACTTGATTTGAAGACAAATTTTCCTGTGAAGTGGTATCAAAGAAAGGAAACAATGAAATAAATAACAGGAACAAGTTCTACATTTAGGACTGGGAGATGGGCTTTTGAGCAAAGAGATTATGGGGATAAGCCCAGTCTTTATCCAGTATATGACCCACCAAAACTATTATTGAATTCAGTTAAACCCCAACTGAAACCTTCAATTGAAATTAAAAATAAAAGTTCCTACCTCATAGAGTTTTCATGAGTAGTACATTACACATTGACTATAAACAGTCTGGTACATGGGAGATACTTAATAAGTGTTAGTTCCCCCTCTTTCTTTTCCCCTATTTCAAATGTGATTTTCAACAAGAGATTTAGAAATTGGACTGTCATAGCAAGAGGAAATTGAGTTCACCTAGTTCAACGACCTCATTCTTTATAAAAAAACAAAAGTTCAGAAAATTTTAATATGGCTTACTAGGCTGATCTGTAAAATGGGAATGGGACTATGAGTTCCTACTTTAATATTCTGAAGATGTCTATAATTCAATTTGCATTATACATTTATATCCAGATCAGGAACATGGACAGCAGACATTTCTTATCCAGTGATTCATTGACTTTATATTTAAATCAACTTGACAGTAAACTGACAATTATCAACCTGAAGCCATAATTTCCATGGCTATTTGCTGACAAGCTCTCAGAATGACTTAGAATGTGTATAATCACAGTTTAGCTATTGTGAATTGTGCTGCAATAATCATTGATGTGGCTGTGTCCCTATAGTATGCTGTTTTTAAGTCCTTTTGGTATAGATCAAGGAGTGGGATAGCTGGGTCAAAAGGTGGTTCCATTCCCAGTTTTTCAAGGAATCTCCATACTGCTTTCCAGATGGGCTGCACCATTTTGCAGTCCCACCAACAATGTATGAGTGTGCCTTTTTCCCCACATCCTCTCCAACATTTATTGTTGTTTGTGTTCTTAATAGCTGCCATTCTGACTGGTGTGAGATGAAATCTTAGAGTGGTTTTGATTTGCATTTCTCTAATTGCCAGAGAGGTTGAGCATTTTTTCATGTATTTGTTGATTGATTGTGTATCTTCTTCTGAGAAGTGTCTGTTCAGTTCCTTGGCCCATTTATTAATTGGGTTATTTTGGGGGGGGGGTTTGGTGTTTAGCTTTTTGAGTTCATTATATACCCTAGAGATTAGTGCTCTATCTTAATAGTAGATTAATGGATAAAGAAAATATGCTATATATACCCAGTGGAATATTACTCAGCAATAAAATAATGGCATTTGCAGGTAAATGAATGGAGTTGGAGAATATAATGCTAAGTGAAGCTAGTCAATCACAAAAAACTAAATGCCAAATGTTTTCTCTGATACAAGGAGGCTGATTCATAGTGGGGTTGGGACAGGGAGCATAGAAGGGTTAGATGAACTTTAGAAAGGGCAATGGGGAGGGAGGGGAAACGAGAGGGGATGGGGGGTAAAAAAGACAGTGGAATGAGATGTACATCATTACTCTAAGTACATGTATGAAGACACTAATGGTGTGAATATACTTTGTGTACAACCAGAGATATATAAAATTGTGCTCTATATGTGTAATATGAATTGTAATGCATTCTGTTGTCATATATAACAACTTACAATAAAAAATTAAAAAATAAAATACTGTATAAACAATTAAAAATAGAATATGTATAATCAAGGTCAGGCAGTCCTAAGGGCCCAAAGTAAAGAAATTCTATGGGTATGGAATTGATATAATCTGAAAATCTTCATTTAAGTGGCAGGAGGGAATGGAGGGATATGCCTGAGATTTGGAACTTGAGTGACTGGGGAAATCTTTATGCCATATTTGTACATTTTTGTGTATGTGTAGTACTGGGGATTGAATTCCAGACATTGAGCATGTTAAGTACATACTCTACGACTGGTCAATACTCCCAGACATTCAAAAGACATTTGGACATCTAGAACAAGAGAGAATTCACAGTGAGGTTGAGAAGGTAATGGGTTCATTTTGGAGGCATCGTGTTTAAGGTGTCAGTGGAACATTCAATCAGTGGTGAGTGATGCCCAGTTGGAAGTGTTATAGCAGTCTTTTTGGAATTTTTGTGTGAATATTTAATAAGGTATACTCTGCAGATATATAGAGCCCTGAGCATACGTCGTGGTCAGTGAATAGACTGCTAGTATGTTTGTATAAATAAAAAAAGTCTCTTCCAATCTGACAAAGGCTGGTGCCAGGCTTGGTGAGCAGAGCAATAAGTGTGTTGTAGGTGTTTTATAGCTCTTACTTCCTCCACAGCTTTTTGCATTTGCACTGCCAGTAGCTACCTGAAGATGTGGATCTGGAGTTCAGGGGAGATATCTGGGCTGGAAATAGAAATACGAGAGTCATGAACTAATGGATGAACGTTGAAACTGCCCAAAGAGAGTATATATAAAGACAAAGAGAAACTGTCTTATAGCCTTGGATATTTTGAAAGTTTCAAGAGGTTATCATCCACTCATTTTTCAGTTCTTTCATTCACTGACAGAACAAGCCATGTTGATACAGGGAAGAAGATCCTTCCGTATAAAGGCAGGAAAATAACTGCTATGTTCTAGAAAATTTCAGGAGATCACTATGGCTAGAGCAAAGTGAGCAAATAAAGTGGGAGTGGGGTAGAAAAAATGGATGGGAATCTAAGGAAGAAACTGTCATTTACTAAGATGGAATACAAGGATAGAATTGTCATTAACTAATTTGGGAAAGTAGGAAAGACTATGAGAGAAACATGTTTGGAGTTGATGATCAGGAATTCAGTTTCGGAAGTATGAGTCTACAAATTGTCAAAATGTCCATACTACCAAAAGCATTATACAGATTTAATGCAATTCCAATCAAAATCCCAATGTCATTCTTCACAGAAATAGAAAAAGCAGTCATGAAATTCATCTGGAAAAATAAGAGACCCAGAATAGCCAAAGCAACCCTGAGCAAGAAAAGTGAAGCAGGTGGCATCACCATACCAGACTTTAAATTATACTATAGAGCAATAGTAACAAAAACAGCATGGTATTGGCACCAAAATAGACTGGTGGACCAATAGTACAGAATTGAGGACACAGAGACTAATACATATAATTTCAGCTGTTTTATATTAGACAAAGGCGCCAAAAATGTACAGTGGAGAAAGGATAGCCTCTTCAACAAATGGTGCTGGGAAAAACTGGAAATCCATATGCAACAAAATGAAATTAAACCCTTATCTCTCACCATGCACAAAACTCAATTCAAAGTGGGTCAAGGACCTAGGAATTAGACCAGAGACAATACGCCTAATAGAAGAAAAAGTAAGCTCCAATTTCCAACATGTTGGATTAGGCCCCAAGTTCCTTAATAAGAATCCTGTAGTGCAAGAATTATTACCAAGAATTAATGAGTGGGATAGATTTAAACTAAAAAGCTTCTTCTCAGCAAAAGAAACAATCAGTGAGGTGAATAGAGAGCCAACTAAATGGGAACAAATATTTAATACGTGCACATCAGATAGAGCACTAATTTCTAGAATATATAAAGAACTCAAAAAACTTGACACCAAAAAAAAAAAAAACACAACAAATAACCCAATCAATAAATGGGCTGAGGAATTGAAAAGACACTTCTCAGAAGAAGATACACAATTAATCAACAAATACATGAAAAAATGCTCAACATTGCTGGCAATTAGAGAAATGCAAATCAAAAATACTCTAAGGTTTCATTTCACTCCAGTCAGAATGGCAGCTATCAAGAACACAAACAACAATAAATGTTGGAGAGGATGTGGGGAAAAAGACACACTCATACATTGCTGGTGGGACTGCAAAATGGTGCAACCGTTAATGAAAGCAGTATGGAGATTTCTTGGAAAACTGGGAATGGAACCACCCTATGACCCAGCTATCCCACTCCTGGGTCTATTCCCAAAGGACTTAAAAACAGCATATTACAGTGACACAGCCACTTCAATGTTTATAGCAGCACAATTCATAATAGCTAGGTTGTGGAACCAACCTAGATGTCCCTCAGTAGATGAGTGGATAAAGAAAATGTGGTATATATACAAAGTGGAATTTTACTCAGCAATAAAAGAGAATAAAATAATGGAATTTGCAGGTAAATGGATGAAGTTGGAGAATATAATGCTAAGTGAAATTAGTCAATCTCAAAAATCCAAATACCGAATATTTTCTCTGATATAAGGAGGCTAGTTCACAGTGTTGTTGGGTCGGGGTACATAGGAGGATTAGAGGAACACTAGAATGGTCAAAGGAAAGGGAGGGAAAGGGAGGGAGCAAGGGGGGAGGGGGGGAAGAAAAAAATTGGTGGATGAATGAGATGGATATCATTATCCTAAATGCATGATTGAAGATCTGAATGGTACTTATATACTTTGTATACAAACAGTTGTATGTAAAAAGATGCTATATATATGCATTATGAATTGTAATACATACTATTATTATAAATAAAAAAACAAATTGAAGAAGAGATCTGCACTGGGAATACAAAAATGGAAGTCATCATTATATAGTTAGTATTTAAAGCCATGAATGTGGATGAGATTGCCAAGGAAATTAAAACAGGTAGCCAGGGACACAGGCACATGCTTATAATCCCAGATACTTGGGAGGCTACAGCAAGAGGATCCCAAGTTTGAGGCCAGCCTCAATATTTTAGTGATACTGTCAGCAGCTCAGCAAGACCTCCATCTCAAAATTTTAAGAAACAAACAAATAAGTAAGTAAGTAAATAGATAAATAAAAAGGCTGGGAATGTACCTCAAGTGGTAGAGTGCCCCTGGGTTCAATCCCCAGTACCAATAAAAGAAGAAAAGAAAAAAAAAAGAAATTAGTACAGGTGGAAAAGAAGAGTTGTGAGACTGAGCCCTGGAGATCACAGATATCAGAGGACAGAGGGAGGAAAAGAAATCAGCTAAGGAAACTGGGAATCACCAATGAGGTAGGAGAAGAACCAGAGGAGTGAGGAGTCCTGGAAGTCAAGTGAAGAAAGTACTTCAGAAAACATTAATTGTGTTCGTTGCTACTGATGAGCCTAGCAAGATAAGGAATGAGAAGTGATCATTGACTGAGACAGAATGAAGATCATTGATAACTTCTACAAAGAACAATTTTAGTAGAGTTTTGTATGAAAAAGCTTGATTGAATAGATTCAAAAGAGATTTGGAGGTAGTGGAGACAACTGTTTTGAGGAACTCTGCTAAGAGGAGCAGAGAAATGAGACCATCGACGTAGGGAAAATGGAGTCAAGAGAAAGTTTTTTTTTTTATTGTGAGTATTAACAATATGTTTATATAGTGATGAGAATGAACCAGTAGAGTTCCAGTGATGCAAGAAAGCAAGAGGAGAATTTCTAGAGCAATACCCTTGAGAAACTTATAGGTGTTGGGACTTAGAGCATAAATAAAGAAGTTGGATTTAGGAGAACAGGTGGTTCTTTCACTGTTACAAGAGAGAAAACAAAGAATATTGGTAGATTCACTGGTAGGTCATAAGACATGGGAGTCTATGGGATTTTTCTTCTGATTGCTTGAAAAAGTCAACAGCTGTGAGGGATGGGGTGAAAGAGCAAGTGTTGGGAGGACTGAGGAAGAGAAGAAGGTATAAAGTGTGAGAGAATGGACAAGGAAATTTATCAGTCAGCACTAAGGGACTAGCTAAGGCTAGTGGTCATGAATTTAAAGTGAAATGAATTAGCACAAACCTTCATCTATATTTCATCCTGCTCTCTAGCCTTCACCTCCATTCCGTATACTCAACCTTACATGAAAAGGAGCCTGGACCATGTCCTCGATTCTAACCTACTTCCCTTTTTTATTCTGAGGTCATTTCTTCTGCATAGCTCAAGCTGAAGGAGAAGCAACAGTTTGGAAGAGGGAAATAAAGTAAAGTTAGGTTTTAGAGTGAATGAGTTTGGGATGCCTATGGAACATCTGGGTGCATTTTTAGGTTTAGGGATCACATCAGAGCTCTATGATAGAGATTTGGGAAGTGGTTACTTGGGACCAAGAGAATGGACAAGGTTATGCAGGGAAGAAGGGAAGGATAAAGGGACAGTAAATGAATGAAGGGAACGTGGGGTCTAACTACATGCACTAGGAATAAGAGGAAAATTTGCAAGGGAATGATTAGCTACCTATCTTACTTGACTATTATTAGACAGTCAATGTTTAAGAAGCATAAATGAGCCCCATAACATTTCATTGATTTTTTTCTATGCAATGATCTGGTTGTTTTCTTGCCACTTTGCAAATACTCCTGTCCCTGAAGATCTCAAAGGACAGAGTGTTCCACATGTGGTACCAGCTTGTGCAGGAGCCCTGTTTGGGGAGATAGCTAAGATTGCGGTTGACTATGGGCCATACACATTTTTGGGCATTGTCGCCTTCCGTAGTCTCACGGGACTTGGCCCAGGATCTCGAGAGATTTGAGCAATGACTCAGCAGATTGACATTTTTGGGCATTGTCGCCTTCCGTAGTCTCACGGGAGGGACTTGGCCCAAGATCTCGAGAGATTTGAGGAGTGACTCGGCAGATCGAGCAAGCACCATTCCTGCTCGGGCGCATGGGATGAGACCAGAGAGAGAAAGGACAGGGTTATCGCTATTGTATAGATACATTGTAGTTTCTTGTAAGAGTACGTGGCTAGGTTTCTTGTGAGAGTGAAAGGACAGGGTTATCGCTATTGTATAGATACATTGTAGTTTCTTGTAAGAGTACGTGCTTGGTTTCTTGTGAGAGTGTGTATGTAGTGTTAGAAATTACAAGAGACAGAGACAGAAAGATTAAAGAATTTTTTCGTCTCCATCCTGTCTCCGGACTCCTTCCCGCGGCGCTGCCGTTCCAGGCTACAATCCCTTTCCGGCGGCTAACAGTTGGTGGCCCGTACGGGGAATTCAGCACGGCAGGTAAGAACTGAGAAACCTCGCAGGAGTCTCTAGTCAGAGCGGTTAAAATGGGTTCGAAAATAACTAAGACCCAAGTGTACGAGGCTCTTGATGAATTCTTTGATATGGATGAGTCTGTCGTTAGTGAGGAGGATTTAGAAAACAGTGAAGGCAATCATAAAAGCGTAGATTCCGCTGAGTCAACTAAGACCAGTAAGGAGAGTATTAGAAGTGTCCCCAAAATTACAAAGATCCGAGCTGCTAAAGCTATTCAAGATTTATTAGAGATATTTCAAGGATACATGGTCTCAATTGAACCTGGGACTCAGGATGTTACTGAGTCAGTTAGGACCAATGAGAGTAGTAGTAGTGAGGAGGAATTAACTAAAGGTGATTTTGAGAAAATGAATAAAAGGAAATTAAGGAAGACCAAGATAAGGGATCATCAAGTGGAGGAACTTGTGTCCTCTACTCCCCCATGGGTGAAATCGATTACAGAAAATATGAAGGGTATCACTAGACGTTTGCATACCCTAGAAATAGAAATAAAAAGTCTTTCTGAGCGCTTATGCGCTCTCGAGGGTAACTCACAGATACATTGGGAACTGCCAGTATTTGAATATGAAAATGGACAGAGGGGCCACCAGCCAATAGATTTCAAAACAATAAAAAATCTCAAAGAGGCAGTAATGACTTATGGACCCCAAGCTCCTTTCACGTTGAGTATACTGGAGTCCCTTAACACCTTTAGCTTAACCCCCGCAGACTGGAAGCGTCTATGTAAAGCAACATTAAGTGGGGGACAATACTTGGTTTGGCGATTGCAATTTCAGGAACTTTGTATAGAAACAGCTAAAAGAAATGCAGATGCAGGGTTTGGAGACCATAATATAGAAATGCTCACAGGAGAAGGGCAATTCGCAGACATACAGGATCAAAAACATTATACCCCAGGAGTATATGCTCAGATAAATGCAGCTGCCTTAAAGGCATGGAAAACTGTACAAGGACCTGGGGATCTACAAGGTAGCTTGTCCAAAGTAATTCAAGGACCTAATGAACCATATGCTGAATTTGCTGATAGACTTTTGAGAACTGCAGGTAGAGTTTTTGGAGACATTGATCAAGTTATGCCATTAGTTATTCAATTAGCGTACGAAAATGCTAATAAATATTGCCAGGAAGTCATCAGGCCATGGAAAAATAAAAAGGATCTTTCCATATATATACAACTATGTAAAGATGTAAATGATGCCTTTGTCACAGGGAATGTGATTGCAGCAGCTGTGAGAGATGCTGCCCCTCAAAATTTTACAAGGGCTCAACATAGACATTATAATCAATCGGGATATTCTAGGCAAAATTATCATAATCAATCAGGCTATTCTAGGCAAAATCCCCAAAGAGAAATAAGACCAAATTCATACCGTACTCCAGGTTGCTGCCCCAGGTGTAAGAAAGGAAATCATTGGGCCAATAAATGCTATTCAAAATTTGACATCCATGGAAATCCTTTGTTCAGGAATTCAAAAAACAGGGCACGGGGCCCAATGCCCCGGGGCCCACAAATGTACGAGGCATTGGAGGAGGAGTATCCTCAAGCATCCACTCAGATGCTTCCCCGACACAATCCCTATTACCCATCCACTCCCTCGCCAGAGGAACAGGAGGAAATGCAGGATTAGACCTCTGTTCCACCGCCCGAATAGTGTTAACACCTGAAATGGGGGTTCAACTGATTCCCACAGGAGTCAGGGGACCTCTTCCCTCAGGGACTGTAGGACTTATTCTCGGGGGAAGTCCTGAAAGCTTATTAGGTTTGCAAGTGACCCCAGGCGTAATAAACTCAGACTATAAAGGGGAAATAAAAATAATGCTTAGCTCACCCCAAAGTATAAGTTCTATTAATCAGGGAGATAGAATTGCTCAGCTGCTCCTCCTTCCAAATTTACATAATTCATTTAAAATGAATATGCCTCTAAATAGGAACAATAGAGGATTTTGTTCCACTGATTCAAAACCCATGGTTTGCTGGGTTCGGGACTGTACAAGGAGGCCTATGTGTAAAATAAGAATCCAAGGAATAGAAATGGAGGGTCTTATAGATACTGGAGCTGATTCTTCCATCATTAATTTACGTCAATGGCCCAAACACTGGCCTCTACAAAAAGCTTCAACCAGTTTAAGAGGCTTGGGATATAATAACCTCCCAGAAAAAAGTGCGGTAATTTTAAAATGGGAGGATGATGAAGGACATAAAGGCACATTTCAGCCTTATGTTTTACCTAATCTACCGGTTACTTTATGGGGAAGAGATATTTTACAACAAATGGGAGTACACCTTGCAACCAAACCTGCAGGTGTTAAATGTAAAAACATACAGGGTAATCTTAACCCTAAAAGAAATCATCAAAAAGTACAGGGTAAGCTTAACCCTAAAAGAAATCATTATTATATAGGAAAAAGACATTTTTCTTTGGGGCCACTGAGAAAATAATTTTGAAAATACCATGGCTTTCTGATAAGCCAGTGTGGGTCCCTCAGTGGCCCCTATCTAAAGAGAAATTACAAGCGGCCCACCTACTAGTTAAGGAACAATTAAAAGCAGGACATATAGAACATTCCACCTCTCCCTGGAATTCCCCCATATTTGTGATCAAGAAAAAATCAGGAAATGGCGATTATTACATGATCTTAGACAAATTAATAAAACCATGCAAGTCATGGGCCCTACTCAACCTGGACTTCCGAATCCTATAGCTATTCCAAAAAATTTCCATGTTATTAGTCTTGATATAAAGGATTGCTTCTTTTCTATTCCCCTACATCCTCTGGATGCCCCCAGGTTTGCTTTTTCAGTTCCTTCTATTAACAATAATGGCCCTGATCAGAGATATCAATGGAAGGTTTTGCCGCAGGTAATGGCTAATAGCCCCACCATATGCCAAATATATGTGGACAAGGCTATCCAACCCATTAAAAATAAATATCCAAACCTCATGTGTCTACATTACATGGATGATATTTTACTGGCCCACCCTAATCAAAAAATCTTATTTAATATATTCAGTGACATGGTAGAAAATTTTAAAAAATACGGATTATATATAGCAGAAGAAAAAGTTCAAACCAGATCTCCCATATTATATTTAGGATTTAAAATCATGGATACTTTTGTTAGACCCCAAAAAATTTTAATAAATAAAGAACATTTAACCACCCTCAATGATTTCCAAAAACTACTGGGAGACATTAATTGGCTTCGCCCTACACTAAACCTCACTACTGGCCAATTAAAACCTTTATTTGATATTCTTCGAGGGGCCCCTGATCCATCCTCACCGCGAACATTGACTCCTGATGCTAGGAAAGCTTTAAAGGTAGTAGAAAAAGCCATAGAAGGAGCTCATTGTGACAGATTTGATTTAACTCAACCGCTGATATTGATTATTATTTCTTCACAATATACACCGACAGGAGTATTTTGGCAACAAGGGCCTTTATTATGGATACATTTGCCTGTCTCTCCTAAAAGCATAATTGAGTCATATACCTCCATGGTGGCTAAACTTATTCTTCAAGGACTTAAAACTTCTACTAAAATATTTGGCATTCACCCTGCTACTATTATTACTCCCTATTCATCGTCACAGATTGAATATTTATGCTTCAATGATAATGACTGGGCTATAGCTAGATGCTCTACCTCTGCAAATTTTGATAATCACCTTCCTAAGTCTCCTATATTATCTTTTTGTATTAATCATCCTATTATATTTCCACAGGTAATAAAAAATCAACCTATTCCTAAGGCATTTAATGTATTTACAGATGGGTCCTCAAATGGTACTGCTGCAGTAGTCACTACAAAAGAAAATATGACTTACATAACTGCACACAAATCAGCTCAACTAGTGGAATTGGAAGCTGTGGTAAGAGCTCTGGAAAATTTTAGAGACCAGCCCATAAACATTTTTTCAGATAGCCACTATATTGTACAAGCCGTCCCAAAATTAGAGTTAGCAGGACCAATAGCACCTCATACTCCAGCCTTTAAATTGTTTTATCAGATACAAAAACTTTTGTGGGCAAGAAAAGAACCTCTATTCGTAGGCCATATTAGAGCACATACTAATTTGCCTGGCCCCCTCCATGAAGGTAATCAAAAGGCAGATGAACTTACAAAAACAATATTTATACTTTCAGCACTACAACAAGCTACTTTATTTCATTCCCAGTTTCACGTCAACAGCACCACCTTGCAACGTAGGTTTAAAATCACAAAGGAGCAAGCCAGAACAATTGTAAAAGATTGTAAATCTTGTATAACACATTTGCCCAATCCTCATTTTGGTGTTAACCCTAGAGGATTAATGCCCAATCATTTGTGGCAGATGGATGTTACTCATGAGCCAAGCTTTGGAAAATTGCAATTTATTCATGTAACCATAGATACATGCTCAGGCATGATTTTTGCTTCCTTACATTCCGGAGAAAAAGTTAAAGATGTCACATCTCATTGTTTACAAGCTTTTGCTGCATTGGGCATCCCCAAAATGCTTAAAACAGATAATGGTCCCGCTTATACGTCCTCATCTTTCAAACAGTTTTGCGCAAAATTCAACATATCCCATAAAACAGGCATCCCATACAATCCTCAGGGTCAAGGCATTATTGAAAGAGCAAACCGCACACTAAAAGTTATGTTGTTAAAACAGAAAGAAGGAAACTGGAAAAATCCTAAGGACAGATTGGCAGTTGCCCTGTTTACTTTAAATTTTTTAACTTTAGACTCTGATGGTTATTCTGCTGGAGACAGACATTGGAACCCACATCAACAACATAAACCTTTGGTTTACTGGAAGGATGTTCTTTCAGGTACATGGAAGGGTCCGGATCCAGTATTAATTTGGGGGAGAGGATCTGTTTGTGTCTTTCCAAAGCATGAATCCTCTCCAATATGGATACCATCTAGATTAATAAAGCAGGTACCACATCAAAAGGATCAAGATGAAGTTGTTGAGGAATCAAGATTAATAAAAAAGGTACAAAATCAAGAGGACCATGATGAAGATATGGAATGATTCCCTTAAAAGAGTCCTTCAAAATATGTCACAACTTAAGTGTCATTCCTCCCGGCTGGGACGAAGAGATCTCTCTTTAGTGTGCACACAATTATATATATATATTTTTTACTTTTTATATATGTGTTTATTTGTGTATTTGTCTAAATTTCATGTTAATGTGACGTCACAAATATATGTTTGTATGTGCGTCTGTCCAGTGTGACATCAAAAATAACAAAGCGCTTGTGAATATATATATATATATATATATGGATCCAAATAACTCTAATTCATTTAAGTTTAAGAGTATTCAAAATGGGTAAATAATTTAATAAGTGAAGGTACCTTCAATTTTGTTTTATAGGTGTCCCAGGGACTTCTCTTTAGCAAAAAATATGATTAGTGCTGTATAACCTGATATTTTGGTGTTTTGACATGAGGTTGCTTATTTGTTATTAACTTCATTTGTTTAATAAATGATTAATTTCAATTATTTCAACAGGTAAAGGACTGCTGTGTATGCAGAAACTCGAGAGTTCCAGCTAACAAATTATTTCTCCAAAGTGCTTTTAGTTTTTCTTTAATCTATCTTTAATGCAGTAATTACCCTCAGTCTTTCTTTGTTTTGTTCTAAATATGATATTTTGCCAGCTTATGTTTGTGGGAGCACAGGCTACAATGTGTGTGAGCAGAAATCAACTTATTTTTCCAATCTAATAATTCTATTATTTAGTTTGACAACTCGCCTCTTGACTCAGTGCTGGAATAGCACTGCCTTTCCTTTAACAATTGATGCTTCAGTCTCTAGATAGCGGGCCCTGAAGATTTGCCGGTGGCATCGTCTAGACATAAAAAAGACGGCTGCTTCTACAGCTGCAGGGATCGCGGTCGCTGCAAGCATCCCTGCTGCTCAAATGTCAAACAACCTCACCAGCAGTGTGGCCTCTGCTCTGCATGCATGGGGCCTCCTAGATCTACGTGTTATAACAAGTGGACATTTTGATCTTTCATTGTTTGGGACTTCATGGGACAGTACCTTGCGGGTATTTGTTTAGAGAACTCACTGTGTTACTTGATAGAACTTAGGGCAGCTGATTTGTTTAAAGAATTTGATATGCTATGCAATTTGACTTGTCACCAAATGGCTTGTCGCCTTAAAGCCGCAGCATCTCCTCCCAATTGGACGGCTGTTAGTCATCTTACACAGTCGATCCTAAAGGGCTCCATTGGATGGCTGGTTAGCCAATGACGGGTAAGATCCCCAGAGGGGGACAACCTAAGACAGGCACAGTCGCACGGGACAGTCTCATGTGGCCGACATATCAACCTAAGACAGGAGTCAAGGGCACAGCCTTGATTATCCAATGACGGGTAAGAATGTTGGTTGCACATAGACGTCCTAGAGCATCCCCTCTTTTAAAACAAAAGGGGGAAATGCAGGAGCCCTGTTTGGGGAGATAGCTAAGATTGCGGTTGACTATGGGCCATACACATTTTTGGGCATTGTCGCCTTCCGTAGTCTCACGGGACTTGGCCCAGGATCTCGAGAGATTTGAGCAATGACTCAGCAGATTGACATTTTTGGGCATTGTCGCCTTCCGTAGTCTCACGGGACTTGGCCCAAGATCTCGAGAGATTTGAGGAGTGACTCGGCAGATCGAGCAAGCACCATTCCTGCTCGGGCGCATGGGATGAGACCAGAGAGAGAAAGGACAGGGTTATCGCTATTGTATAGATACATTGTAGTTTCTTGTAAGAGTACGTGGCTAGGTTTCTTGTGAGAGTGAAAGGACAGGGTTATCGCTATTGTATAGATACATTGTAGTTTCTTGTAAGAGTACGTGCTTGGTTTCTTGTGAGAGTGTGTATGTAGTGTTAGAAATTACAAGAGACAGAGACAGAAAGATTAAAGAATTTTTTCGTCTCCATCCTGTCTCCGGACTCCTTCCCACGGCGCTGCCGTTCCAGGCTGCAATCCCTTTCCGGCGGCTAACAAGCTTGAATCACAGATGTTGGTTAAAAAGGAGAAAACAAATTTAAGCCCCCCATATGCCCAAGATTACACAAGGACTCTCTCTCTTCATATCTTCTTCTGAAACAAGCCCTGGCCCTAGGAGTTATTGTCCTTTCACATTTGGATGTATTTGATTTTGCAAAGAGTTTTCATGTCTGTCAGCCACAATGAATCCCTAGAGAGCTTCTGTGAAGCAGGCAGTGTAGGGAACAAGACCTTTACTTTACAGATGAGGACCTGGAGTCCCAGGGAGGTAGACAGATTGGCACAGGGTCATGTGGATGGTCAGTGGCATAGTTGCTTCTGGAATTCAGGTCCTTGGCTTCCAGGCTTGGTGTTCTGTTCCCAGAAAAGTGCTGCAAAACAAGCCATTACCTGATAGATCTGGTTGCTGCTCTGTATATACTCATGAGAACTTGTCACCTGTGGCTCCAACACCTTCCCCAGCAATTGCTAAAATGCTAATTGTGTTGATAACCAGTATCCCTGATATTGAACTCAGACTAAAATAACATGTGATCACCACCATGTCAGTGCTTACAGCAGACACAACATAGTCCCTGTCCTCAAATCAATAATCTGAATGAGAAGACAAATCTTAAACACCAATTCCAAAGGTAATTTCAAGAGCTTCTCCCTCTTCCACTAGCCAGTCTGTTACTAATGACAATAACACAGAGACTCCTGCATTCATCTCTCTTACTTCAGCCTTGGGTGAGGGGAGGGGAAAGAGATGAGAGAATGACCAGGGAGGCGTAGTGATGAAAGATGGGAAGATGAGAGAAACACAGTCATAGGGTGATGCATATATGTTGTGTACTTCATCTAAATTATGTTCATTTTATACACACATACACACACATATACACATATACATGTTAACTTTCTGTGGATTAATTTATCTAGTCATCTGACTTTAGGGCTCAGAAAATTACTATACTTCCTTCTTGTTATAATCATCATCATCTGTGGGCATATTTCAAAGTTTTGGTACCTGCAGTATGTGTGGAACTGTTTAGAGAGGAATACTCCAAATCTAAATATTATCCATCTCAATAACCCACCAGGGCCCTAAAATTAAAGAGATTGCTTAGCCCTGCCTGATGATATCATATTTCTCTACACACTACTAAACATTCCAAACTATTAGTGATGTTAAATAGCTTTCCAAATATTGGTTATTAGTAGTAATAGTAATAGTGATAGTTGTACATTCTATTTTTCTCTATATTCTCTCCTGTATACCATGAATCTTACTCTGCAACCTCTCTGGCTACAGATACCTAAACCTCTTAATTCACTAAATAAATCAAGGCCATCAGGGGGACTTTGCTGTACCACAACTACAGTCACTATTGGCTTCTTTTCCCTAGTCCCAAAGAGTGAGCTATCAGTCCTCCCGTCCAAGACCAACTCATACATTCAGATCCTAGGAGCCTATTGCCTCCTCTGTTCTCAGGGACACTGCTCTGCAAATCAACCCCCATCTCTCCTTATGCTTAACCTTATTCTCTCCCACTGACTCATTTTCCACAGCATAGAAATGTGCTCAGGCTCTCCCATAAAACTTTTTTTAATATAAAAACCCTCCTAGCTATCATTTTCTTATTCTCCTTTCCTTACCAGCTAAACTGTTGGAAAGGATAGTCTACACTGACCACTTTAACTCTCTAATATCTCATTAATACCTCAACCTATTGAAAGTTGGCTTCATCCTTATGATTCCACATAAACTAATATCCATTAAGTCACCAATAATCTCCATAATTCCAAATTCAAAGGATACTTTTGTTATTTTTTTATCTGAACTCTCTCTTCCATTTGATGTTGTTGATTAATCTCTCCTTAAAACTCCTCTTTCCTTATATATTTTAAAATATTTAATCAATGAATAAAAATTAAAAGTATTCAAGATACACAACATAATTTGATATACACATACATTACATACCCATTATTACAATCAAAATAATTAACACATCCATAATCATCCATACTTACTAATGTTGGAGGTAAGGACACTTGAAATATGTTCTTTCATCAGAATTCAAGTAAAAATTCAGTATTACTAACTATAATTACCATACTATATGTTAGCTCTCCAGAACAAATCAGTCTTTAGAAAAGGAAATCCTACCATTTGCAAGTGGATGAAACCATAGGACATTATTCTAAGGAAAATAAACAAAGGCACACAAAGACAAATACTGAGTGATCTCACTTACAGATGGCACCTACAAAATTCAAAGTTATGAATATAAAAATCTGAAAAGTTGTGGCCAAAGGTTGTAAAGATAAAAACAATGGGGAGATGTTGTACTCTCTCCTTCTTTAATGTTGAAATCATTTTCTTTCAGTTTCTCTCTTCTTCTGGCCATTTGACATGGGTTGGATTTAAGTGTCTCCCTAAAATCTCATGTGGCAATGCAGGAATATTCAGAGATGAAAGGATTAGATTGGGAGAACTTAAACCTAATCAGTGGATTAATCCATTTGATAGATTAATAATTTGAATGGCTTAATGGGCGATACCTATGGACAGGTGGAACATGGCTGGCTGGAGCTTTGTCACTGTGGGCAAGACCTGGAAGGATTCAACTTTCTTTTTTTTTAATATTTATTTATTTGCTTTAGTTGTACACAATGCAATGCATTTATGTCTACGTGGTGCTGAGGATCGAACCCGGGCCGCGCATGTGCGAGGCGAGCGCTCTGCTGCTGAGCCACAACCCCAGCCCTTGGATTCAACTTTCTTGTAGCCCCTTCCCCTTACACTCAAGCTCTGTCTGCTTCTTGTCTGCCATGAGGGAAACAGTGCTCCTTCCCCACACCCTTCCACCATGATGTTCTGCCTCACGTTGGGGCAAGACCTATGGAATCAGTCAATCAGACACTGAATCTCTGAAACCATGACTCAAGATAAATTTTTCCTTCTCTAAGTTGTTCTTGTCAGTTATATGGGATACAGCAATGAAAAGCTGACTAACATACAATTCATCCCTGGTTTTAATTCCAGATCCTCTTCATCTGCTCAAATCTCAAGTTTTGTTGTCCTCTAAGACTCCCACCTTAGCCTTCACTATGTAATCACCTTTGAATCCAAGGTTTCTGAATCTCTGATTCTCCCTACCACTGAATTTCATTCTCCATTTCATAATTGTCTTCCAAATCGTCTGTCATTTCTTTGAGAACAAAACATGGATAGTCCATTAATACTTGTTTCATAAATAAAGCCAATGTTTAACCACAATGATGCTTTACCAAATTTTAAGTCCCTAGGAATCAGAGGGCAGGGCTACAATTTATGATTTACATCAAGTCTCTGAGACTGGATAAGTTTTTTAGCTGCCCATACCTCAAAGTACAGTTACTTATCTAAATATTCATGGGGATTTTCATGCTCTTGAAGACCAAATTTGCAAAAAAAAAAAATTGCATTAGTACAATGTATGCAAGAAAGTATGTAGGTATAGCTGCATTGAGGCAAGAAAGATGGGGCTTAATTGAATGGGAAGAAAGAGGACCTTTATATGCTCATCTGCTCTAGCCTTGCAGATAGTTATTTGCCTGAATATCAAAAGATAGTAACACTGATATCAAGATATGATAAAGATGGTAATTTTCTTCTTTTGATTATTACTGTAATCAAGTTTGACCTTTAGGGAATATTGTCTTTAGCAGACCAAACTTCCCCTTTTCACTACCATTATCGACATTTTGTGGTAAAATTTTCCGTGTATGCTATCCCTCCAGAAATCTAAAACCTTACTCTTACAAAACTTAGCCAGCCAGTCATCCAAGTCTTTCATCTTGAATTAACAACAGATTCCTCTGGACTTAGCTCTCTATTGCAGAATAAAAGGCCTCTGTGAACTGACAGAAGGGCTGCAAAGTATAGTGGGGCTTTATAGGAATCCTAAATGTCATAGAACATGGTACAGTGATAAAATTTGTACTTTCCTCCAAGACCCAAACCCATTTCCTTCATAGGCTCCTGTGAACTATAGTTGATATGCATGGGTAAGTTAGATACTGCAGCCACCAGCCCTAGATAAATTATTCTCCCTTCCAGTCAACCAAGAATTTGCACTTTACTATAGAGCTTTCTCTCCAAAGGGAGACTTAAAAAATTAATTCTTTTTATCTCAACATTCATGGATTGGCTATGTCAGTCCACTAAGAATGACTGACACAGATATTCTGAAGTAGAAAGCATCTTTCCAGCTCTCTAAAGTCCTTTCTGTTATAATCCAATGTTACTCACCTTGGAAAACTTCCCAAACTTGGTGGGAGTTTTCACATTATTGCCTTTTCATTAAGTAGGAAAGTGTTGGGTGGGTATGGAGAAAATACACTACTATAAGATATTTTACTAGTCAATTGGGAGAAAAGGTTAGAAACACAGAACAGATGGTTCCTGAGCATCGCTTTGATTTGCTGATGGTTGAGGAATGAGCCATTCATATCTCTAGCCACCACTTTTTTCTTGGAATTGTGACTGGAATTTTTGTACCATGCTCCAGTAGGGATAGTGGTGCAGAAAGAGTCGAGAAGCTCTGGCAAGGAAACAGACATCTAAATGGTATTGTATACCTATGATAGCTTCATTACATAAGGTCCAGGAATAAGTTGTTCTCAAACAAATGTTGAATGGTTATTATGTACCCAGTTCTGGGTCAAGTGTTTTAAATACATTATTACATCCCTTGTAATATCTACATGAGCTAGTAACCATTATTATCATCAATAGTTTACAAATGAGAAAAACATTTTTGTTTTTAAGATAGGTTCTCACTGTGTTGCCCAGGCTGCTCTTGAACTCCTGGTATAAAAAGGTAACCCTCCTGCTTTGGTCTCCCAAGTACTAGGATTGTAGGCATATGCCATGCCATCATGCCTGACCTATATATATATATTCTTAGTGTGTGTGTGTGTGTGTGTGTGTGTGTGTGTGTGTATAGCCCTGGAGATTGAATTCTGGTTCTCACATGCCAGTGCAGCATAACACCACTTAGCCACACACTCATTTACAAATGAGGAAGCCATTAGATTTCATATTGTTAAGAACTCTCATGGAGATAAAAATTTCATTTAGGATAGGACTAAACATCAATATATACAATTTTTTCAAGACCAGTTTAACCTTTGAAGTATCATTGAGAGGCATAAAAAACTTGTACAGATACATGTTCTTGAACATGTAAATTTGATATTGTAATACAACATTATACATGTTAATCAAATTTTTACTTTATTAATTTAATTGTGATCCAAATGAAAATGCCAACAGGACTTTTGGGATTAGAAATGTTGGAAAATAAACATGCAACAATAACCAGAAAACTAATGAAAAACATTACAAAGTTATGATCTTTACAACAACATTGGACTGGCTAATAAGGAAACAAACAGGTCAGTGGAACAGAACACAATGTCAAGGAAAGAGCTCCTATACATATAGGAGTTTTGTGCAATAGAGATGGTATTTAAAAATCTGTCAGGTAATGAATTATTCAGTAACTGATATTGGTATAATAGACTAACTCTTTGCCCAAAATACATTCCAGACAATGAAATACTTAAATATAAGAAATGAAGTCATAAAAATACAAGTGAAAATATGGTAGAAAATTTATAAAATAATATACTAATGAGAAATTCCTTTTTAAGCAACACACAAAACTTAGGGATCATGCAGGCAAACAGCTACATATGAAATTTTAAGTTTCTAAATATTCTAATCATTGAAAGAAAATGAAACAATGCTTACAACATAGGGCAGAGATGTAAGTTCTTAATATATAAAGGAATATGAGAAATCTGTATGAAAAAAGAAAAATCTTTAAGAAAAACACTAAGAAAACAATTAGAAATGGGCAAACAACATAGGCATGCAATTTAGAGAAAAATTAAATAAAGGGCTTTTAAATCTATGAAAGCTTAACATCCCATATTTAAACACATTAAACACGTTCTAAAAAATTAATAGACTATTTTAAAGCTCTTTCAGGTTCTCAACAAAACTGAGAGGAATGTACAGAGAGTTCTCATATACCCCTGTTCCTACCCTTGGACAGCCTCCCCCACTGTGGGCAACACCCACTGGCGTGGTACATTTGTTACAATTAATGGACCTACACTACTAGAACATCATTATCACCAAAAGACCATAGTTAACATTAGAACTCAGTCTTGATGCTATACAGTCTGTTGGTTTGGACAGGTGTATAATATATAATGATATACACTCATCATTTTAATTAAATACACTTTAACAATAATAATAAATATTTCAAAATACATTCTCTCAAATTTCAAAACTAAACTTTCAAAACATATAATCTCTAATTTACTTAAATGTTTTAGAAAAAGTATTAAATTCTTTATGAGCCTAGTTTAGTTTTGATATCACAACATATATATCAAAATATCTCATGTACACCTGAAATATATAAAATTTTGTCAATTATATCTTTCTATGGTCTGAATGTTTTCTCCATGTTAAACCATAAATTGAAATTCTCACAAAATTTTTTCTACTCCAAATATGCTGTTTGGCATTCCACAAATATTTATGGAGCTTCTAAACTGTATCAGCCTCTAATCTGTATGTAGGTAGTGAAAAACAAACAAAAATTCCTGCACACTAGAGCTTACATTACACTGAATTATTAAATGTAAAGGATAAAGTGCAGACAAGTGTGTATGATATGCTATCATTTTTATCTTTAATTGTATAGTTAATTATATTGGAAATGAGTACATTTGAAAAGATGTACAAGAAAATGGTAACAATTTTTCCTTCAAAAAAAAGTGGATTGAGACAGAATATCTAATGGAGGAAAATTTACTATTCATTGTTATGTTGTTTGGTGAAGTTTGAATGAATATATATATAAAGTTTGAAATCTGGTTCAAAATAAGCAAAGATGAAATTTAATGAGCAAAACACAGTCCTATTTTTAAGTTAAAAACATCATTGCATATGTTCTGAATGAAAGAAAACTCATTTAAACAGGTGTTCATATGAAAAATATCTGGGTATTTCTGTTAACTATAGACTGCAAATGAATCAGTTATGTGATGTGGTTGCTAAAAAGGCTAACAATTAATAATATAACCTAATTATCCAGATCAAGAGAACTGATGAATTATTATACCCATTTCATTTCTGTGTTCCTTGTTTTAAGAGAGATACTCTCTTCATCTAGGGACAGTGTTGAGGATAGAGAATAACTGAAGAAACTGAGAACCATTAGTTTCAAAAAGGAAGACATAAGAAAAATAAGAGATCAAGCTTTTTTTTTTTTGAACCATAAATTGAACTCAGGGATGCTTAATCACTGAACCACATCCCCAGTCCTTTTGTTTTATTTTTTATTTTTGAGGCAGGTTCTTGCTAAGTTGCTTGTTAAGTCACTGAAGCTGGCCTTAAACTTTCAATACTCCAGGTGCAGCCTCCTGAGTCACTAAGATTACAGATGTAGGGAAGAGATATTCAAATATGTGAAAGCAAGAAGGGTTAGACTTACATTGTTCCAAATGACATTCCTATGCCCTCTAAAATCTCAGGAATATAGGGAAGAAATTTTTGACTCCATATAAAATTGTTCTAACCATCTGGTCGTAAGGTGGGGAGCACAGTAGAAGGAAATTATTTACTCTCTACAACATACTTGACTCTTTGCATTAATAATATTAATCTTCACAACAACTGTGTAATGAAGATAGTATTTATTTTCCAGAGAAAACTCAACAACAACTTCATACTAGAAAAAAGCAGAAAAGGGGTTTTTGGTGTGTGTGTGTGTGTGTGTGTGTGTGTGTGTGTGTGTGTGTTTGCTGGGGGTAGACTCCAGAACCTAATACATGCTAAACATACTCTATCACTGAGGTATATATCATCAGGTAGGGCAAGGATTTGATTCCAGTTTATAACAATTTCCTAACTTGATCATGCATCTCTTGTCCCTCCAATAATAATGTAGCCAGAATGCTCTTTCTAAAACACAAATCTGATCTTCTCACCTTACATTCCTGCTTAAATTACTTAGCTCAGTTTACAAAGTGGTTGCTTACCTTGCCACTTGGAACTATACTGTGGCCATGTGAACTATTTTTAAATTACTCAAATATGTAGAGAAAACACATGGTGTTTCAATTGAAAACTATAGCACACTCTTTCTGGGTTCTCAGATTCTTGGCTTGTTCATCATCTTTGAGTTACTTTGCAGTTCTTTGTAAATTGTAGGTAACTGACATATGCAAATTATGTCCTGCCTTGCAGGATTTAATTGACTGTCCCCCAACCCCTGCATAAAAAGTTTGCTATTTGCAATTAATCTCAACATTCCTTTATTCCATATAAAACTGTGCTGCACAATTCACAATAGCTAAACTGTGAAACCAACCTAGATGTCCCTCAGTAGATGAGTGGATAAAGAAAATGTGGTATATATACACAATTGAATATTACTCAGCAATAAAAGAGAATAAAATCATGGCATTTACAGGTAAATGGATGGAGTTGGAGAATATAATGCTAAGTAGTTAGCCAATCCCAAAAAGCCAAATACCAAATGTCTTCTCTGATATAAGGAGGTTGATTCATAGTGGGGTTGGGAAGGGGAGCATGGGTGGATTAGACGAACTCTAAATAGGGCAAAGGGGTGGGAGTGGAAGCAAGAGGGCATGGGGGGGGTAAAAAAGATGGTGGAATGAGATGGATATCATTGCCCTAAGTACGTGTATGAAGACATGAATGGAGTGAATATACTTTATACACAACTAGACACATATAAAATTGTGCTCTATATGTGTAATAATAATTATAATGCATTCTGCTGTCATATATAACACATTAGAATAAAAAAATAAATTTTAAAAACTGTGCTGTATTTACTTTTAAACAAGTTATAACATCTGATTGGTTTGCTCTTACTATAGAAGTAAAAGAATTTACTTAACATGTATTCATTTTTATGCCTGTATGAGAGTCATAATTTTTATCTTTTTCTGAAAACATCTTAACATTTGTTAGACTCTTTTCTTTCTTGTATATATTTTGTCTTTGGATCTTCATATAGTCTATTTCCTCTACTTAGAACAGCTTCCTAACCCCATCTCCTTCATTAACAAAATGCTGTGTTTTAGTCACTTTTTTTGGATTGCTGTGACCAAAAGACCTGACAAGAACAATGCAAAGGAGGGAGAGTGCCTTGGGACTCACAGTTTCAAAAGTTTCACTCAAAGTTTGGACAACTCCATTGTTCTAGAACCAATTTGAGGCAGAACATCACAGCACAAGAGCATGGCAGAGGAAAGCAGCTCAGGACATGGCAACAAGGAAGTAGAGAGAAAAAGCTCTGCTCACCGGGGACAAAATATGTACCCCAAATATAGGAAAAAACCATGCCGGGACCGCCTTGTAGAAAAAGGGGGGGGGGTTATTAAGGGAAGGGGAGAAGGGGAGCAAGGGAGAAAGGGAAGGGGGAGGAAAAGGGGAAGAGATGGCAGCGCAAGGTGCAGAGAAGGGAAAAAAAGGGACGTGCTCTGGACTGGCTGGAGCTTAAGTACAGAGGGGCAGGAGCGTGACTTGTATGATCTGGATTGGCTCAGAAAGGGAGAGCCTGCCCTGGGGCAAATTCCCAGGAGAGGCGAGTATTCCCAGGATGGGGGTGGGACTCGAAGCCTGCCAAAGGTGGATTCTCAGGAGAGATGGGCACTTCCAGAAAGGCACCTGGGGGTATGGCCTGACTGTCCAATTTTATCTAACACCAAAGGCATACCCTGAATGACCTACTTCTTCCAGCTACACCATACCTGCATATAATTACCACCCACTTAATCTATATTAGTGGATTAGTTCACCAATTAGGTTATAGCTCTAATAATCTAATCATTTCACCTCTGAAATGTTCTTGCATTATCTCACACATGAGGTTTTGGGGCACACCAGGTACCCATACCATACATAACTTGTTGTTTAATGAAAAGAAAAGGAAGGTTAGGTTAGAAGGAAAAAGAGAAACTAGCTAACCCAGGTCTGCCCTATACCCAAGTGCATGATTTCTCCAATAAGTAGCTGCTTTTCACATTTTTCACACCATTCAAACAGAATCATCTGATTTAAAATAATGAGCTTCTTTGGCTAGGGCTGTAACTCAGTGGTAAAGTGCTTGCCTTGCATGTATGAGGTACTGGATTCAATCCTCAGAACCACACACAAATAAATATATTGTGTGTCTATCTAAAACTAAAAAAATATTTTTTAAAATAATGAGATTCTTGTCACTGGAAGTGTTCAAGCAGAACCTAGCTTTTCACCAATGAGGGATTCAATAAGATGAGATTCCAGCATTGGAAGTGTGAAAGAAAAAAGTAATATTCTGACATTTGTGGAAATAGCAAGCAAGACTTTATTCAAGACTATTGCAGGATGATCACAAATTCACAGCCAGCCTCAGCAACTTAGTGAGACCCTGTCTCAAAATAAAATGGGCTGGGTAAATGGCTCAGTGCTTATGTGCCCCAGGGTTCAATCCACAGTAACAAAAAATAAAATAAAATATTTCAGTTTAGAATACCTCCCTTGGCCCCTGTAAATATTTTTTTATTATTGTACATGTAATCTTGTATTGTATTTGCTTGTAGTTGTCCATCTCTTTATATCTGTTTTTCAAACTTCATTTCAACTGGGCACAATGGTGAATGCCTGTAATTCTGGAAACTCTGGAGGCTGAGGAAGGAGGATCACAAGTTCAAGGCCAGCGTCAGCAACTTAACAAAACCCTAAGCAACTCAGTGAGACCCTGCCTCTAATTAAAAAATAAAAGGTGCTGGGAGTGTGTCTCAGTGATTAGATGCATCTGGGTTCAATCCCTAGTAGTAAAAGCGGGGTGGGGGGGAGGGGGGCTCAACTCTGAATATAGAAAATATAAATGGAGATTAATTGTCAAGAAGCAAAGTATGAATGGTGAACACACCCAATACTAAGTGGATGAATGCCTACTACAAGGAAACATCAAGGGGAGGGAGATTCTTCCTAAACTGGTCTAATAGGAACCTTGATAAAGGCAGGACAAGGACTTCCATATCAAGGGTGAGGGATGAGTAACTTGATCAGATACCAAGGACAAAAGGATGACTTAGCAGGATTTTTTTTGCTAAGACTGGGCTTGAAAGTACAAATAGGACAGAGTAATGCTGAGGCCTAGTTAAGAAGAGAGCTCAGAGGTGTTTGAAAATGTTTGGTCAAGGAGCAATTCTTTATCAAGACATAGGTTGTAACAGGTTATCTGTATGGGTTATTTCCCAACTCTAAGGTCACTGAAAAGTAATCTATTAAAGACAAAACTTGAATCATACTTCTGTGAGCAATGAAATTAAGGAAGCTTGAGATAAAATGAACTCTATCTTTGTAAGTTTCCCTAGGTCCATGATACTAAGTCAACTTGGTCTTTCTGGTTTATATTAATTTGCAAACAAAATCTAGGAAGCAAAGTATAAGGATGGGTATGATTTCTAGAGTGGTCTCCTGTGAATTTCTTGGGAACAGCCCACACATTTTTATATGAAGCTGTTTCTTTTAATTTGCAAAAGACAGGTAATAGAAATGAGCTTCATAAAATGGTGTGAACCCCTTGCAAAAGACTCATCTTTCCAGGTAGGAATTTCTTTGACTTCTATCTGAGAAGGTGCCAGAGGTAGTACCTATGGAAAATAGCATAGGAAGCCTAGCCATGTGACAATTGCAGCTAGCTAATATAACATCCTCACTAAGCACAGGGTCTTCCATGCCTTGCATCTCAGGAGGCAGAGTAAAATGCATTGCAGAAAAGAAGGACAGACTTTAGACTGAAAGATTCAAATGGCTCAAAACCTTTTCATACCTATTAATCCATTAGATTCACTCCTTTGGGCTGAAGAATTCAAACCAGAAGATTACATTTAAAATAAGACATTGAAGCAGATAACCTGTTAGCCTTCATTAACAAGTTAAATGCCTTTGATTGGAGTACTTTCTATCTCTGGGCTCCAGGATCACCAAAATATAAAATGAGACTTTACACCAAGTCCCATCCAGCTCTGATTTTCTACTTTTATGTTTTCCTGCCCAGAAGGGGATGTGTTATCAAGCAGTAAGTGATAGCTAATTAACAGGATTTGGAACAAATTATAGAAGGCAGGAAGAGAGAAACATCCAGGGCAGGTATTACTATATGTCTTCAAATCTAGTAGGGGCACTATAGTCAGAGGCTTGAGCAGCTATGGGGCAGGTCCAGCAGGAAAATTTGGAAACCCATAGTTCACAGAGCATAGCAATGATAAATTTTATTTAGTTCATAATTTTTCTACTGCTCAGGCCCCACCTTCCATACTCACACAGATATTCATGTGCATTTGCACAGTCTCAGTCTCCTCTCTTCTCCCCCCCGAACTCTTTTTGTACATGTTTATCTCTCTCCCTCCCTCACTCCCCCTCCTCCCCCCACCACACTCTCTCCCTCCCTCCCTCCTAAGTACAGTAGTTGGGAACAGCCCCATGCATCTTTATGGACTTGGCATTAAAACCTATAAAGCCAACCCATGTTATCATAGTAGTACTTGTTAGCAGATTGATTTTATAGAAGAAAATGCTCATGGTTTAGGAGGAAGTTTTTGTTTAATTGCTTCCTTTTATTTAATAAAGAGACTCCTTGTATGTACCCTGGAACAATTTGAGCCAGGCCAGGGTGGGATAGCATGATCAGATTACTTTAAAATTGATTTATTTTAAGTCAATTTAAACTCATTCACCTGGAGATGCTTGTTTATCACATACAATAAAGAGGCCAACAGCTGATAGTTTGAAAAAGGTTCTGCTCAAATCATCCCCCAGAGTTCTGGTGACAAAGGGCTCAGAAATGGATCTGTCTCCGGGTGTTCTTTGGTTTAAATTCACCTTCCATGCATCAGTATCTCATTTTCATAAGGTTCAAAGACACGTTTTTATTATAACGCTCACAACTTTACAAGTAAATCCTTTGGATCAAAGTACACCGACATTTTTCTCTTAAGAACTGAGATTTAAAAATATATATAAAGCAGTATTTTTGCTTTATAATGAAAGCTATTTTATTCTGGCTTACTTCACCAGGTATTTGAGGGATAGTAGCCAGGAGTTATTGGTGTGAACATTTTAAAAATGGATTGCCTCTTGGCAAGGCCAATAAGGGGTCATGTCTAAACCTGGATTGCAGAAGCCCTAATTGTTCGGGAGACTTGGCCCAAAATCTCACTCGCGGGATTTGGCCCAGAATCTCACCCACAGGATTTAGCCCAGAATCTCGCGAGACTTGGTGCGGGGATCAAAAATAGACTTACTCCGGGAGAGAAGTCTCGCCGGCGCTATTTCTGGTTGAGCTCGTGAGACTTAACCCGAGAGGGAGCGTGCAGAGTGAACGCCATTGTGTGTGTGTGTGTGTGTGTGTGTGTGTGTGTGTGTGTGTGTGTGTGTGTGGATGATTGTAAGAGTTTGAGTTGCTAGAGCCAGAGAGAGAAAAATAAAATAACCTTTTCGTTTCTATCCTGTCTCTGAGTCTTCTCCCGCAGCCCGCTGTTCTAAACGGCAGGTTGCTACCGGCACTAACACTGGATCCTCTTTCTAATACCCACACCGATACAGACATTATATATGATCTGTGTCAGTGTGCACAATAGTGAAAGATAGTTGAAGATAACCTGATATAAAACGTTGTATCTAGACCTAAGTTATTTACTTTGAAACATAGAAAGTTTGTGAATATAGTAAAATTCCATTAGTAATCCAGAAGTTTTCAAATGGCCTGATATTTCAGTTTGTTTTTGCTGCTGTGATCCAAAAACCTGAAAAGAACAATTTTTAAGGTGAAAAAGTTTACTTGCAGGATCTTGGTTTCAGAGGTCTAAGTCCATAGATGGCAGGACCAATTCCATCTTTGGAGACCAAGGTGAGGCAGAAGAACATCATGGCAGAAGAGTGTGGTGGAGGAAAGTGGCTAAAGACATGGCACCAGGAAGCAGAGAGAGTCTACTTGCCAGGGACAAAACATGTACCCTAAAGACATACCCTAAATAACCTACCTCCTCTAGTCATACCCCACAGGCCTACAGTTACCACCCAGTTAATCCCTATCAAGGGACTAATGCACTGATTGGGTTAAGGCTCTCATAACTTAATTATTTCACCTCTAAACTTTCTTGCATTGTCTCATCCATGAAATTTTGGGGGACACCTCATATCTAAACCACAACACCTGGTGTGCAGTGTTACCTCTTGCAGGATATAAATATGATCCATACCAAAAGCAAAGAATATATTTCATCTTTGTGTGCTAAACAAAAAATGAAGAAGAGAAGGGTAAAAGAAAAGGTGAGAATGAACAGAAGGATGGAGGAAAGGGTAGAAAACAAAGAAAGATTTGGATGTTTGTCAAGGTCCAATAAGAAGAGATATAACACACTATTTTTAAGAAGAAAATATTATAATACTTAATATTTTAACAGTAAGTGAAAATTAATAGAATTTAATTTCTATTTAAATTTTAGCAGAGCAAGCATTCCTTACTTTTTTTCTCAGTTAAGGAGCATTCTTTAAATGGAGTTGTATGGTTGAATGCTGTGCTTTTGAGGGTTCAATGAGTTGTTATATGTAAGGCACTTATAATAGCACCAAGAACTTAATAAGTACTCAATCCATAGCAGCTAGTAAGTACTCAATCCATAGCAGTTATTATTATTATTTTACTATCATCATCGTCATCATCATCATCACCATCATCATGCTTTTGCCAAGATAAAGCTCTTGCATAGAAGTATTTCTCTCTTGTTTTTAGTATACATCCACAAATACTTTAAATGTGTTTTTTGCTCCCAAATACACACATACATGGAATCACTTCCTAAATTTTTGACCTGTGAACTAAATTAAAATAAGCCGCCAATTTGATTTCCCCCTTCTGGGGGCTAAATGTTCTCCAACCATGATAAAATCCAAACATCTTGATGACTGAAATTTTCTTTTATTAATCCAAATTTTTTTTTTAAAAATTTTTTAGTTATAGATGTATACAATACCTCTATTTTGTTTATTTTTTATGTGGTGCTGAGGATTGAACCCATTGCCTCACATGTGCTAAGCAAGCACTCTGCTACTGAGCCACAACCCCAGCCCCTAAATATGTTTTGTCATGAGGCATAACAGTGCTTCTGGTTAGTCTTCCTCCTCCTGAGACATCTGCATACAGGTGACAAATTGCCAATTATATCAACAAATAACTGATCAAGTCTACATCTGCATGTAGCCTTATTATAGACATTATATACACAATATAGTACTGCAACCTCTGCCCTGTGAACATGTAGACTAGTGACACCCTCAGACATAAGTTATTTACACACTGGGTTTATGTAACATCCATGTTTCAGTCAAGTTTTTGCATCTTTGTGACCAAAATACTTGACAACAACAGCTTGGAGGAGGGAAAATTCATTCAGGACTCATGGTTTCAGAGGTCTCAGTCCATAGACAGCTGAATCCATTGCACTGTGTCCAAATGAGGCAACACAACATGGCTGAAAGACCTGGTGGAGGAAAACTGTTTCATCTCATGGTATGAGGAAGCAGGAATAGGGAGCACAAGGAAGATGCACCCTTTCAGTGACCCACCTCCTCTAGCCACATCTCACCTAATGTAAAACCACAGCCACCTTTCTTCCATATAGTTACAAAGACCTGTGTCTAAGCTTAAAAATTGGGTAACAGAAGTAAAGTTGTGTGGCTAAGAAGATAAAACTATTTCCTTAACCCACTTATTAACCTCACTCACTGGCTGGGCTGCATTCAAAACAGTTGAATATGCCACATTCATTTTTCTTCCCAGCCACTTGAGCTGTTGTTGATGCAATTCAACCTAGAAGGAATGCTTCTAGAACTTTAAAAGGAGGTTTGTGCCTGCAATAAACAAGCAGACAGAATAAAGTTCAAATAATGGACCACCATCGGACAGGTATCCTGTTAAAGAAGATAAACTTCATAGAAATACATTGAAAACTCTAGTTCTAAGTCTTCTCATTTCCTCTCCTAACGTCTGGATTCATTCTCCAAACAGCCTGACTCTTCTAGGAGCTATAAGAATGATAGGGTGTATGAGACACTGAATCCAAAATAGGAACTCTCTTTAACAGATGGTTCAGAACGGGGAGTTGAAGGGAAAAAGCTATTGTTAGGCAACATTTCAAATAACAAAAATAGGTTGTAGGGGCTTGGGGAGAAAATTTTGTTTTGGTTCAAAGCAGCAAATTACCTGGATGACTTACACTTTCTGACAATCTAAGAATATCAAATTATCCACTGAAAATCTGGCTACCTAAGCTGCTTTTCCCAACTGCACATTATTTGTTCAACAAATTTTCTGCTCTCAAGTCTCTGAGAGGAAATTTTTAAATGCTCTTTTCACCACTAAAGAAAAGTAGATATATTTTTAAGAGACTCTAGAAAGAACCTACAGGAAGAAATATCAAATTTCTCTGGAACATTCAAATTTCTCTTGAAAATAATTATAGCTATCTGTAGCAAACAATGTCTTCTCACATAGATCAAGCATGAAAACCTAAATAAATCACTGTCAACTATAGTATAAAATAAGCATACATTCCTTTCATCTAAGACCTTAAATGTCTAAAGATATTTAACTTCTTGGTAGTAGATGGGGAAGAATTTTAGCCAAATCTAGTTGTATGAAGCAGAATTGGCAACAAATGAAAAATATGGTAGGCTCAGTTCTGCAAGGTCAGCTTTCATTGTTGGAGGGAACTAGTTCTTCCTTTTCTCAAGAGAACTCACTTACATTGAGGTCAATAATATCCTCAAATATTATTTTTATGGCCAAAAGTAATCATTACTGCCCATTGAGCAGATTCCAGATTGTCTTCTGGAACTGATTCATCCTATTTTGGACAGTGAAGTGGAAATAAGCATAGTGAAAAGAACACAATCTTTGGCATCAAACCTGGGATTAATCCCTAGTTCAGCCATTTACTAGCTGTGAGATGTTGTGGAAATTAGCCTTTTTAAGTTTCATTTTCCTCATCTGAAAATAGAGATTATCTTATTTACCTACAAAAGATTGTTTTGATGAGCAAACAAAATAAAGATGTAATGAGACTTATTATTTTTCCTGGCACATTATATGTACAAATGATATAGTTTAAAATAATGGGGTATGCTACAATGTGGAGGAATCTTGAAAATGTAACACTAAATGAAAGAAACCAGTCCCAAAGGGCCATATGTTGATTATTCTGTTTATGTGAAATGTTCAGTATAGGCAAATGCATAGAGATAGGAAGTTAATTTGTGGTTGCCTAGGACTAGAAATGGGGAAGGGGTAGGAATGGGTAATAATTCATACCAAGTTTCTTTAGGGGATAATGAAAATCTTGGTCCATTCAGTGGTACATTTAGACCTTTTTTTGTATGTATAGGGCTTAAATGTGTAATTTTTAAATTTTCTGTTTGTTATGTTTCTTCTTAGCTCTTTCCCTTTTCAGGCCTTCTTTGGGTCACTTGAGCATTTAATAGAATCCCATGTTGATTTATTTTAATGTATTTGAATTTTATAATTTATATTTGTATTGATTTTTGAGTGATTACTGTATACACATACACATATCACACTCTACTTGTACCAATACGTTGTCACTTCAACTGACATAAGGAAATTTTACATGCATTATATACCTTTACTGTACAGTGATTAATATATTTAAAGTATTCCTCTTTATACTTGTGTAACTTAATCAAATGATGTTTTGATTATCAAACAATTTTGAAAACCAGTGAGGAGATGGTTAGTTTATTACATTTACCTGCATTTTCACCCATTCTATTAGTTGTTTCCTTGCTGAAGTCCCAGCCTTTTTAAGATTTTATTTGTCTAGAAAATTTCCTTTAAATTTTCTTAAAGAGTAGGTCTGCCAGTGACAAATTTTCTTAGCTTTTCTTAATTTAAGACTGTCTTCCCCCAACCCCCCCCAACACCACTTTTTTGTGCCAGAATTTGAACCTAGTGCCTCATGCACACTATACACTCAACCCCTACATTTTTAAAGATTTTTTTTGGCTACATATAGTTGGTGTTGACAATTTCTTCTGTGCAACTTCCTTCAGGCTTCCATGGCTTCAAACAATAAATCCATTGCTCTTTGGTTTCCTATCCGTGGATTGCTATTTACTTCTGGCTCCTTTCAAGATTTTTCTTCTCTTTATTGTTCACAGCTTTGATTATCATGAAATCTTGGTATGAGTTCTTTTGGGTCTATCCTGTTTGGGGTTCACATAGCTTCTTAAATATCTAAGTTTATGTCTTTTGCCTAGCTTGGGAATTTTTAGCCTCTGTTTCTTCAAATAACTTTTTCAGCTTCTACTCTTTCTTCTCCTCAAGGCTCTGATAATACAAACATTAGATCTTTTGTTGTTCATTGTTCCTGAAGTTCTGTTCATTCTATTTATTTTTAGACTATTTTTCTCTGCTACTATTTTTTCTCTTTATTGCGATAAATTCCATAGATCTATCTTTGAGTTCATTGATTATTTCCCTTCCCATCTTCAATATACTATTACTACAGAACCTACTCAGGGAGCAATTTTTTTTTCAATCATTGTATTTTCAGTTTTATAATATCCTTTTGGTTCTTTTTTATATTTTCTATTTCTTTGCTGAGATATATTTCACTTGTTTTAAAAGTATTTGTTATTGCTCATTGAATCACTTTATGATTGCTACCTTAAAATCCTCATCATGTAATTCCAACATCTGAGTCATCTCACTATTAATATCTGTTGAGCCCGCTGACCTCCACCCAGAGCAGGAGACAGCAAGCACAGACCTGCAAACTCTGCCTGAGCCCAGGTAGGCATAGGGCAGTCCTGTTGACCTTCACCCTAGCGTGGCCAGCCCCAGGTCAGTCCCGCAGAGGCCCGCTGGTGTGAGACCAGGCTCTAGCCATCCCCACAGACCTCCGCCCCAGAGCAGGAGACAGCAAGTACAGACCCGCCACTCTGCCTGAGCCCAGGCAGGCCCAGAGCAGTCCCGCTGACCTTCACCCCAGTGTGGTTAGCCCCAGACCACCGCAGGAGCTCAGACTCAACCAGTTCACCCACACCAACCAGCATGAACACAGCCCCAGGTAGCATACTTTGAAGGTCAGCGGCAGGTTCTGATAGTCCAGCGCTAAGGGGAGGCACAGACAACTTGCAAGGGTATTATAAGAACATAGGGAAGAAACTGTAATAACTCAGATCTACACTGCAAGAAAGTAAGGCAAATAGACATCATGAAAAAACAGGGGAGGAAAATACCCCAAACAAACCAGGATTCTACAATAACAGAACCCATGCTCAGTGAAGTTGAAGAAATGTCAGAGAAGGAGTTCAGAAGGTTCATAATTAAAATGATCTGTGAATCAAAGAATGACCTAAATGAGCAAATTCAGGCAAAAATTGACCACTACAACAAAGATATAATAGAGCAAATACAGGTAGCAAAAGATTACTTCAAAAAATAGATAGAAACTCTGAAAAAAAAAAACAGTAAGAAATCCTTGAAATAAAGGAAACAATTAACCAAGTAAAAAACACAAGTGAAGGCATCACCAACAGACTAGATCAACTGGAAGAAAGAAATTCAGACAATGAAGACAAAGTATATAATCTTGAAAATAGACTTGACCACACAATGAAGATAGTAAGAAACCATGAACAGAATATCCAAGAAGTATGGGACAGCATCAAAAGACCAAATATAAGAATAATTGGGATAGAGGAAGGCACAGAGTCTCAAACCAAAGGAATGCACAACCTCTTCAATGAGATAATATCAGAAAATTTCCCAAGCATGAAGAATGAATTGTAAAACCAAATACGCGAATATACTTTGTATACAAACTGTTTTGTGTAAAAAGATGCTCGATATGTATAGTATGAACTGTAATACATACTACTATAAATAAAAATTTTTAAAAAGAGGCCTATAGGACACCAAATGTACAAAATTACAACAGATCTACACCAAGACACATTATAATGAAAATGGCTAGCATTCAGAACAAGGATAGAATTTTAAAGGCCGCAAAAGAGAGGAATCAGATCACATATAGGGGGAGACCAATTCTTATCACAACAGATTTTTCAATGCAGACACTCAAAGCTAGGAGATCATGGAACAACATATTCCAAGCTCTGAAGGAAAAGGGATGCCAAAAAAGAACCTTATACCCAGAAAAATTAAGCTTTAGATTTGATGACGAAATAAAAACCTTCCATGGTAAACAAAAGTTAAAAGAATTTACAAGTAGAAAGCCAGCACTACAGAACATCCTTGGCAAAATATTCCATGAAGAGGAAAAGAAAAACAATGATGAAAATCAACAGAGGGAGGTATTACACTAAAGGAAAAAAATAATCAGAAGAGAAACCATGTCAAGGTAAATACCAAAAATAAACAAAAATGGCTGGGAATACAAAACACATCTCAATAATAACTCTGAATGTTAATGGCTTAAACTCACCAATCAAAAGACATAGACTAGCAGATTGGATCAAAAAAACAGACCCAACAATATGCTGCCTCCAAGAGACTCATCTCATAGGAAAAGACATCCACAGGCTGAGGGTAAAAGGTTGGGAGAAATCCTACCACACATATGGACAGAGGAAACAAGCAGGGGTTTCCATCCTAATATCAAATAAAGTAGACTTCAAGCTAAAGTCAATCAAAAGGGATAAAGAAGGACACTATATACTGCTCAAGGGAACCACACACCAACAAGACTTAACAATTATAAATATATATGCCCCAAACAATGGAGCATCCATGTTCATCAAACAAACTCTCTTTAAGTTTAAGAGTCAAATTGACCACAACACAATAATTCTGGGTGACTTTAACACACCCCTTTCACCACTGGATAGATTTTCCAAACAAAAGCTGAACAAAGAAACTATAGAACTCAAAAATACAATAAACAACTTAGACTTAACTGACTTATATAGGATATTTCATCCTTCAACAAGTGAATACACTTTCTTCTCAGCAGCACATGGAACCTTCTCTAAAATAGACCATATACTAGGCTACAAAACAACTCTAAGCAAATACAAAAAAAGTTGAGATACTACCCTGCATTCTATCTGACCACAATGGAATGAAATTAGAAATCAATGATAAAATAAGAAATAAAAGCCACTCCAACACCTGAAGACTAAATAATATGCTACTGAATGAACAATGGGTTGTGGATGACATCAAAGAGGAGATTAAAAAATTCTTAGAGGTGAATGAGAACACAGACACAACATATCAAAATCTTCTGGGACACTATGAAGGCAGTTCTAAGAGGAAAGTTCATTGTATTGAGTCCATTCTTCAAAAGAAGAAAAAGTCAACAAATAAATGACTTAAAATTACATCTCAAAGCTCTAGAAAAAGAAGAACAATCCAACACCAAAAGTGGTAGAAGACAGGAAATAATTAAAATCAGAGCTGAAATTAATGAAATTGAAACCAAAGAAATAATTGAAAAAATTGACAAAACAAAAAGTTGGTTCTTTGAAAAAATAAATAAAATTGACAGACCCTTAGCCAGGCTAACAAAGAGAAGGAGAGAGACAACTCAAATTATTAAATATGTGATGAAAAAGGAAATATCACAACAAATATTACAGAAATACAGGAAATAATTCAAAATGATCTTGAAAACTTCTACTCCAACAAAATACAAAATACCGAAGGCATCGACAAATTTCTAGAGTTGTATGATCTGCCCAAACTTAAGCAGAATGATCTACATAACTTGGACATACCAATTTCAAGCAACGAAATAGAAGATGCTATCAGAAGCCTACCAACCAAGAAAAGCCCAGAACCAGATGGATACACAGACGAGTTCTACAAGACCTTCAAAGAAGAACTGATACCAATACTCTTCAATTTATTTCAGGAAATAGAAAAAGAGGGATCACTTCCAAACTCATTCTATGAGGCCAATATCACCCTGATCCCCAAACCAGGCGAAGATACATCCCAAAAAGAAAACTTCAGACCCATATCTTTAATGAACATAGATGCAAAAATTCTCAATAAAATTCTAGCAAAACAGATACAAGAACATATCAAAAATATAATACACCATGATCAAGTGGGGTTCATTCAAGGGATGCAAGGATGGTTCAACATACAGAAAACAATAAATGTAATTCATCACATCAATAGACTCAATGATAAGAACCATATGATTATCTCAATAGATGCAGAAAAAGCATTTGACAAAATACAGCACCCCTTCATGCTCAAATCACTAGAAAAACTAGGGATAACAGGAACATATCTCAACATTGTAAAAGCTATATATGCTAATCAGCAGGCCAACATCATTCTAAATGAATAAAAATTGAAAGCATTCCCGCTAAAGACTAGAACAAGACAGGGATGCCCTATTTCACCACTTCTATTTAACACAGTTTTTGAAACACTGGCCAGAGCAATAAGACAGACAAAAGAAATTAAAGGGATACAGAAAGGTAAAGTAGAACTCAAATTATCATTATTCGCTGATGATATGATTTTATACCTAGAAGACCCAAAAAATTCCACCAGAAAACTTCTAGAACTCATAAATGAATTCAGCAAAGTAGCAGGATACAAAATCAACACCCATAAATCTAAGGCATTTCTATATATCAGTGACAAATCCTCTGAAAGGGAAATGAGGAAAACTACCCCATTTACAATAGCATAAAAAAATAAATAAATAAATAAAATACATGGGAATCAACTTAACCAAAGATGTGAAAGACCTCTATAATGAAAACTACAGAACACTAAAGAAACAAATTATGGAAGACCTTAGAAAATGGAAAGATCTACCGTGTTCTTCGATAGGCAGAACTAATATTGTCAAAATGACCATACTACCAAAAGCACTATACAGATTAAATGCAATGACAGTCAAAATCCCAATGACATTCTTCATAGAAATAGAAAAAGCAGTCATGAAATTCATCTGGAAAAATAAGAGACCCAGAATAGCTAAAGCAATCCTTAGTAAGAGGAGTGAAGCAGGTGGCATCACTATACCAGACCTTAAATGATACTATAGAGCAATAGTAACAAAAACAGCATGGTATTGGCACCAAAATAGGCCGGTAGACCAATGGTACAGAATAGAGGACACAGAGATTAACACATATAATTTCAGTTATCTTATATTAGACAAAGGTGCCAAAAATGTACACTGGAAAAAAGATAGCCTCTTCAACAAATGGTCCTGGGAAAACTGGAAATCCATATGCAATAAAATGAAATTAAACCTCTCTCTCACCATTCACAAAATTCAACTCAAAGTGGATCAAGGATCTGGGGATTAGGCCAGAGACACTACACCTAAAAGAAGAAAAAGTAAACTCTAATCTCCAACATGTTGGATTAGGCCCCAAGTTCCTTAATAAGAATCCTGTAGTGCAAGAATTAATATCAAGAATTAATAAATGGGATAGATTCAAACTAAAAAGCTTCTCAGTAAAAGAAACAATCAGTGAGGTGAATAGAGGGCCTACTAATTGGGAACAAATTTTTACCACATGCACATCAGATAGAGCACTAATCTCTAGAATATATGAAGAACTCAAAAATCTTAACACCAAAAAAAAAATAATAACCCAATCAATAAATGGGCCAAGGAACTAAGCAGACACTTCTCAGAAGAAGATATACAATCCATCAACAAATACATGAAAAAGATGTTCAACATCTCTGGCAATAAGAGAAATGCAAATCAAAACCACTCTAAGATTTCATCTCACACCTGTCAGAATGGCAGCTATTAAGAACACAAACAACAATAAATGTTGGCGAGGATGTGGAGAAAAAGGCACACTCATACATTGTTGGTGGGACTGCAAAATGGTGCAGCCAATATGGAAAGCAGTATGGAGATTCCTTGGAAAACTGGGAATGGAACCACCTTATGACCCAGCTATCCCACTCCTTGGTCTTTACCCAAAAGACTTGAAAACAGCATACTACAGGGACACAGCCACATCAATGTTTATAGCAGCACAATTCACAATAGCTAAACTGTGGAACCAACCTAGAAGCCCTTCAGTAGATGAATGGATAAAGAAAATGTAGTATATACACACAATGGAGTATTACTCAGCAATAAGAGAGAATAAAATCATGGCATTCACAGGTAAATGGATGGAGTTAGAGAATATAATGCTAAGTGAAGTTAGCCAATCCCAAAAAGCCAAATGCCAAATGTTTTCTCTGATATAAGGAGGCCAGTTCACAGTGGGGTTGGGATGGGGAGCATAGGAGGATTAGAGGAACACTAGAATGGCCAATGGGGTGGGAGGGGATAGGAGGAGGCAAAAAGGTGAAGAAAAAAAAAAGGTGGTAGAATGAGATGGATATCATTACCCTAAGTGCATGTATGAAGTCATGAATGGTGTGAATATACTTTGCATACAACCAGAGATATGTAAAAATGTGCTCTATATGTATAATATGAAATGTAATGCATTCTGCTTATTTATAACAACTTAGAATAAAAAAAAAATAATTTAAAAAATCTGTTGATTAGCTTTTCTTATAGTTGTTATGATTTTCCTGATTCTTGATACAACAATCCTGCAGACATATATATGTACATTTAACAATAGGGAAACTGAAGTTTTAAAAAGCTAAGAAGTAGCCTCAGGTCACACAGCTAAGGGGCAGAGTTGGGATTTGAATTCAGGCCTTTTTTTTTAACTCTAAATCCTAAGGTCTATTCCACTATACCACTCAGCCTCCATTAAAAGTAGTTCTTGCCTTCTACAAGTCTTGATGAGTTGGTATTATCATCTGGATCTTGAATGTTTCCCAAATGCCCACATGTTGAAGTCTTGGTCCCTAACCTATGGCACTACTGGGAGGTGGTGGAACTTTTAAGAGGTGGCAACTAGTACGAGGAAGTTAGGTGTCTGGTGAGTCCCCTCAAGGGTGATTGTGTGGCTTGTGGGGTGATCATTTCTTCCTCTCTTTGCTTCCCAGCTGCCATGAGGTGAGCAACTTCTTTTGCCATGCACTCCCACCAGGAAGTATTGCCCTGCCACAGGCCCCAAGTGATGGGGCCAAGTGACCATGGACTGAAACCTCTAAAACCATAACCAAAATAAATATTTCTTCCTTTTAAATTGTGTATCTCAGACATTTTGTCACAGAGAAAGAATGAAAGCTGACTAATGCAAGAAAAGTATCATAATTCAATAGGTATATTTTTAAAATATCTCAATGAAATGAACACTTTTGTTTTATAGTAGCAGTTTCTTAAGAATGGGTAATCATGCTGTAAGCCACCTAGAACAACATCACCTAGTCCTTCAGTAAATCATGGCTTTTAGACTTTCTCAAGTCCCAACCTTACTGGGACTCACTCAGCATCATTTAACTCTCTGAAAAAATAGCTTCTCTTTCATCAGCAAAGAATTTTTTAAGTGCCCCTTCTCTATGCTAGGTGCTGAGCATATACTTTTGAATAAGACACAGGCAGTGCTTAGTAATAAACCATATTTGAAAGGAAATAGCAAAGAAATGTGTACGGAATATGTACTTCCATTATAATAATGTTCAGACTAATTTCCCATTAAAGTTTGACAGGATATTAACAATTAGGCTATAAAGACTTGGAATGAGGGAAAAATCTGTTTCCCTCCCTTATTTTGTGCTTAAACTAGAGTAATGCAGGAGCTAGTCCCTGGAGAAATTGCCAATTTGCAATGAGTAGCCATCTGCCCCTCTGCTGACTGAAATACTTTCCTTGTAAATTTGCCCTTCAGAGGCCATTCAGCTTCAAGGGATATAAAGTTGAAGGTCACTGCCCTAATCATGAGGGATTTCCAAGAACAAGAGTCTAGCCCTTGCATACCCTGTGTTGTAAGAATGGAATAGTTATGTGACAATCTGATCTGCCTCCATAGGCCGTTATCTAACTGCTCCCACCCTCTGCAACAAACCATGAAAGTCTTCCCTGCATAACTAATGGAATTTTTATAAGCAAGGTAACTCTTTTTCATTCCTCTAAAATATAATTATCTTTGTTGTTGGTCTCACACTGCAAAAGAGTAGTCCTAATCAAGATCAGAGACTGTCCTGGAATGGAGGATTATTTACAAGAGACCATTTAATTTGGGGGAATCTGTGGTTCCCTTTTTTTTTTTTTTTCTTGTGGTGCCGGGGATTGAACTCAGGGGCACTCGACCACTGGGTCACATCCCCAGCCCTTTTTTTGAATTTTATTCAGAGACAGGGTCTCACTAAGTTGCTAAGTGCCTCACTGTTGCTGAGGCTGGCTTTGAACTCATGATCCTTCTGCCTCAGCCTCCTAAAGTGCTGGGATTACAGGCATGCGCCACCGCACCCGTCTTGTGGTTCCCTTTTGAAAGCTCTAGGGGAGATTCCCTGTCCTTGCTGTTTCCAGCTTCTAGGAACTGCCTATTTTTCTTGGGTCGTCATCTCTTTTCATCTTTAAAGACAACAGTTCCATCACTCCATTCCCTGCTTCTATTATTACTTTTGAATCTCTGACCATCTCCCATGAGGATGCTTGTGGCCCACTATCAGCCAGACTTATGCTTCCATCACAAAATCCTTAATTTAATCACATGTGTAAAGCCCCCATGTAAGGTAACATTTTTGAGTTCCGTGGATTAGGATGTGAATCTCTTTGGGTGGGATGAAGCATTATTCCCCCTACCACATTACTCTTTTGCTATTGTATCCACCTCAGAGTCCTGACTCCTAATCTATACTTTCTTTAATATCTTACAGATTCTTGATATCGATCCTGGTTTGTGCCTAAACATTTTGAATTTCTCTATCTTTGCTTCCCCCTTCCCTTTCTTTGTCTCTGTCTCTTTCTTTGTCTCTCTCTCTCTCTCTCTCTCTCTCTCTCTCTCTCTCTCTCTCTCTCTCGTCGTGTGTGTGTGTGTGTGTGTGTGTGTGTGTGTGTGTATAGAGATATGGATAGGTATAGACAGAGATGATGTAGATATACTCTTCAAGTGAAGTACCTATTCGACTTAGAAGAGTGTAGAACAAACACTTTACTATGTACTGTGGAGAGGGGAAAGAAAGGGCATTTAATCCTCATAATACCCTTGTGAGGTAGATACTATTATTCCCAAATTACAAATGAAAACATTGGGACTCATAGAGATTTCACCACTTATATATATCACTCAAAAAAGAATGGAAAACTATATTTGAGAAAATGTTGTTTGTGACACTGTGTTCCCTGAGTCAATTCATCAAAATTAGACAAAAATAAGCTGCTGGGTGAACTGCTAAGTTCTTTCAAGCCATTGTCTTTGACTCCCTGGCATTTGGGCCAAATTTGCAGTCTCAGTTGTTTCACACTTTCCCTCTTCTTTTCTATCTTTTTCCCACCTACCTCCAAAGCAATGGCTTTCTCTGTTGCCAAAAGCATTTGATACAGCCTGGGATGCATGACTCCATATGAATACTTGTAAAGAGCTATTTCCACAAACATTTATAGCTTTAAAATGGATGATTTCCTCAGCCTTACTCTAAGTAGACTCTTGGGAACTGAAATTTCCCAACATGTTCATGATAATATTTCCCAGATTTAAACAACCAAACAGAGAATAGGAGTGAAGTCACAATCCTTGCCTTCAGAATGGCTTTTTCTTTGATGCACCCATAAAGCCAGTCTGTTGACCTTCTAAGAGGGATGCCAGATTCAACTTTTCAGTGAGGCTTGGGCTAGATCTGGTAGAGTTCTGAATTGGTAGGGCAGTTTTATTGGCACAACTAACATTCTTATGTTTTTGTAACTCACAATAACAAAAATCCAATAGTTTGAGAAAAAAATGTTTTGGGGCTTTGGGACTCAATTTCATTAAAATATACATATTGGTTGTGGAGGATAAGAAGTGATTATTTATTGAAAAATGAAGTATCTATTCATTTGCATTTGATAACCAATTGTGGCAAATAATTCCATGAGCAGACTTTGGTAATATTTCTTAGTTCTGTTGCCAGAAACAATTTGGTTTTTTATTTAAAAAAAAAGGAAGGGAAATTACCTCAATCCTGAAAACAGGCAAGTCTGAATTGTAAGCTCTAAGCGAAGAAGCACCAAACACATCTACAAAGCCAAGTCTACCCTCACACTTGATAAATACCAGCCAAACCTCGAGCCAGGGTGAATATAAGCAGTTGCCAGACCAGAATCATAAATGCTCTTCTGTTCACCTTGCCCCTTTTTTGCTCCATTGAACACCAATCCATACTAGTGAAAATGTTTGACAGTGATAAATCAAGCCATTCAGGTTTCTTTTTGGCGCTGTGCTTTTGATCCCAACTTCTTATAGTAGGGATCCAAAATCAGATTTGTTTTAGCACAAAAAGGCACCCATCAGTCTGGCTTCTCTCCAGCACTCATTTGGTCTGGCAAAGATAGGGGAAAAGGAGGCGTGAGTACAGACAGGTGGGTGGAATTCAAGGTTGACTCATGGTTTGCAGATTTTGCCCTCAGTGCATCCTGTGAAAATTGTAAAACTCATTAAGTTGACCAATAGCCCTAGAGTTTACCATAACCATGGAAATAGCTTTCTTGTATTTAAACCAAAAACCCAGAGGGTGCCATTCCCCAGGAATTCATAATGTTAATGATGATTCCACCACTGTGAGGGGTACAGACTACACCTCCAGGAAATTTAATTTTTTCATATGAACCCAGATTTTGTTCTCAGATATACTGGTTTCTCTTTTCCTTGGCTATGTCCTACTTGTGCAGGGCTGAAAAAGAACATAAGAATAGATAGGGTAATAGTCTGACCCTTAAGCTACAGAAGATAAAAGTTTGTATTGGTTAGAAGCCAACCACTTACTATTTGTTTTGTTTCAGAAAGTTTTCTATTTTTGTTTTTAAAACAAATTAGTATCCATATTATCTTGTCAAATAATGCCAAAACAATGAAGACAAGGAAATTGGTACTTATTACATGTCTACTCTGTGGCAGGGTACTATGCTGGCTATTTAGGCCTGAACTTAATCCTTATTGCATATCTGTGAGGAAGGTGTATTAGTCAGCTTTCCATCACTGTTTCAAATACCTGAGATAATCAACTTTTAAAGAGAAAAAGGTTATTTTGGGTCTTAGGTTTGGAAGTTTCCATCCACAATCTGTTGGCCCTCATTGTTTTGGGCCCAAAGTGAGGCAATACAACATGGTCAGAATGTGTGGGAGAGCAAAAGTACTTTCCTCATGGGCAGGGAGCAAAAGAAAGAGAGAGGGATAGAGAAAGGTGTTTGGTCCCACCATTCCCTTCAAGGGCATTGCTATGGTTTGGATGTGAGGTATCTCCCAAAGCTCATGTGTGAGACAATGCAAGAAGGTTCAGAGGAGAAATGATTGGGTTGTAAGAGTCTTAACCCAATCAGTGAATTACTCCCCTGAAAGGGATTAACTGAGTGGTAACTGGAGGCAGATGGAGTGTGGCTGGAGGAAGTGGGACATTTGGAGCATGGTTTGGGATATATATTTGGATCTGGCAATTGGAGTCTCTCTCTCTCTGTTTCCTAATCACTGTGTGAGCTGCTTCGCTCTGCCACAGTCTTCCTCCATGATATCTTGCCTCACCTTGAGCCTGAGGAATGGAGTCTGCTGTCCATGGATTGAGACCACTGAAACCGTGAGCCTCCAAACAAAGTTTTCTTCCTCTACAGTTGCTCTAGTGAGGTCCTTTAGTCACAGTGGTGAAATCACAGGCATCCTCCCAATGGCCTAAAGACCTACTATCAGGCTCCTCCTCTTGAAGGTCACATAGTCTCCCTAGGGACCAAGCCTTTAACATGCTGGCTCTTCAGGGATATTTATGTTCCTAACTATAGTAGTTGATGCTATTAACCTTCTTGGATGGGGCAAAATGAATACAACAGCTCATAAATATTAGGTGAATTGCCCTAAGTCACAGAGCCAGTAAGGAATTCATATAACTCTAAAGTAAAAAGCAATGGATTATTGTTACTGTTGAGAAACTTTTCCAGTTTAAAAAAAACCCCTAAAAATTCTAGAGTTGCAATAGAAAGAGTTTTACAGTCCAAAGTATTCCCTTTGCTGCCATTCCTTCAGTAATATGTAGCTGATGCTCTATGAGGTGTCTAAAACTTAGTCAGTCTAGACTGAGAGTAGAAGGTCTTCTCTTTGCCTCACAGGCTATAATAGGGGCCAACATTAAAGTTTGTTAACTCTGGGCCAGAAAATGTGTTTATTCTGTTTCTGCACTCTCTCTGGCATGAAAAAGTAATAATTAAGACAGTTCAACTCAGTTACAACCACAAGATAGATCGATCAACCAATCTTGAAGAGATTATGTTGGCTGTTTTCTTGAGCCTCCCTTCTGTCATATCCTCAACTATACCATTGGAACCTTTATGTAAGTTCATATTCTCCTAACAGGCACATAGTTGACAGGTGACTGAGATAAATAATGGGAAGAAGGGTTGAAACCTGTTCTCCCCTCTTTTCCCAGCAGAATGCATTTGTGTTCTTCTGAATCCAAAGGAGTGATAAAATCCTACTGCACTGTTACTACTTCTTGTTCTCAAAAAGGCCAAGGACAACTTATCTGTCTGACTACACTTCCTTTTGCCTTATGAATAGTAGTGATGACACTGTAATATCATTCACCTCTCCCTTTCTTCAGAATCATGTCTAAAACAGGATGAGGAGTTTAGGCCTTAGATCAGCTCTTCTCAAGGAGTAGAAAAAGTGGGGTTTATGACAGGAAATCAATCTTCAGGAATAGTCTTTTCTCTCCTAAAATGTGTTATGGGAGTGGAGAGGCAATAAAAATCACAATGAATGCTTCAAGAAAAAAAGAAAAGGGAGGGATTTTCTATCAAATCAGGAAAACCCATTCCAGTCTCCTCGGCTTTAACCCATTGATCAAGATAAAAAAGTAATAGTCAGGGCTGGGGTTGTGGCTTAGTGGTAGAGCACTTGCCTAGCATGTATGAGGCACTGGGTTCTATCTTCAGCACCACATATAAATAAATAAATAAATAAATAAATAAATAAATAAATAAATAAATAAATAAACAAATAAATAAAATAAAGATCCATCCATAACTAAAAACTATATAAAAAGATAATAGTCTATAGTAAAAGTGACTGAAAATTAACTGTGTCCTATACTGAGGTCACTCAGCATGAGGTCCCAAAGAGATATCTTTTGAATAATGGTTGACTCTAATTTCAACTAGCAAGTCCATTAAGTCAGTTAATCACCAAGAGGCAAAGAAACAGAGGTTGTGCCTATATAATGCAAGAAACACAGAAAACAAGTCTAATATTTCAAAAAGTAATTTAGTAAAAATATTTGAGCAACATCTTGCTGTTATTTTCTCTTATCCTCACAATCTCCCTGTAGTATAAACAGAACAGGAACTCCAATTATGAGTTTTCAAATGGAGAAACTAATCCTCAAAGAGACCAAATTTTCCTACTACCACCAGAAAGGGAATCTCCTGACTTCTGTGAGGATACCAGATATAACTCTTTATGGAGGGGATTAATGTTGCTATTTTCCTTTTCTGAAATTTCTGGGCTTTACTACTCATATCTGAATCTAAGTTACTTGTTTTCTGCTCTTTGTCTTAGGTAACCCATCTGGTATCCCATTGATCCATCTGAATTACAATACTAGCCAACCCTGTGCTCATCTGGCTAGGCCTCTGGTTAGAGCTTGCTCTCTTATTGCCACTCATATGTTTTGTTCATCATTTTATCTCCACATAAGACTCATGGATTGCTTTTATAGAAGCAATGACATGTAGCAGTTAAACACATATTCTCTGGAGCCAGATTATCATCCTGCTTCTGTCACCTATTCCTCACAGGCCTTAGACAAGTCACACATAAACCCACTGAGTCTCAGTTTCTTCATCTGTAAAATGGTGATAATAATAGTACTTACCTTATAGACTTTTGGTGAAGATCACATGCAATAAGGCAAAGTCCTCATATAGTAATACACATGGTACAGTAAGAGTTTGACTTCAGAACCAGAGAAAACTAGGTTTAAAGTACAGTTCTACAACTTGCAAACATGAGCAAATCACTTGACCTCTATGTGAATCCGTTTCCTCATTTATAAAATGGGGATGATGATGATAATACCTATCTATATGTGGCTGGTGGGGAAATTTAAAAGATAAAGTTATCTGATACAGAGCCAGTATTTGTAGCCTCCATATCTGGCATGATGCCAGACACATCATAGATGTTCATCAAATATTTATTGATTGGCCTAGCACCTTCAGCAGGAGGGACATAATAAACAAAACATCATCTCTAAAGATAGCAAATAGGAGTAAACAAGATAATTAAATTTTTTTAATTTAAAAAAATCAAACTCATAGACACAGGTAATAGAATTGTGAATGGCAGGGGCCTGTGTAAGGGGGAAAAAAGGAGCTCTTGGTCAAAGGATATAAACTTTTAGTTATAATATGAATGAATTCTGAAGATCTAGTCTACAGCATAGTAACTATAGTTAATAAGATAGTATCATGTACTTGAAATTTGATTGGAAGGGAGATTTAAATGTCCTTACTACAGACACAAAAAGTAACTAAGCATGTGAATGCATTAATCAATTAAATTGAAGTGATGATTTCACCCTGTGTCTCTGTCTCTCTCTGTCTCTGTTCCTCCCCCCACCTCTCTCTCCATACACACACAAACACACACACACACACACACACACATACATGAATACCAAATTATCATATGATATATCTTAAATACATGTGCTTTTTTTAATACATGTGCTTTTTATCAGTTAAATATTTTAAAATTTAACAAAAGGGAAAACTCATCTCTTACAGACTTCACTATCATGATTTTGAGTTCCAGCCTTCACTAACTATCACTCTCCCCAAATAGGAGTCTTCAGGAAAAAGGGATCAGGACTAAATTTCTCATTGTTACTCAAATCCGTACTTCCCACTCAGTGATCTCCCCCAGGATCCCTGTATCTGCAGGAAGAGAGAATGAGTATTAACAAAGGCTGTTGAAATACAGCTCTGCAACCCCATCCCCCAGTCTGTGGGCTGTAAGCAGGTGCACTTAAGTATGTCCAAATATTGACAAACTATTTTCTACTCTTTCTCAGTGCACAGCAATCGCAAGTGAAGTCACTTGATGCTTGGCAATTCAGGGAGCTGCGTTAAGCCTGGGATGTGAAATCAGTCAGAGGCAAGATGACAAAATCTGGAAAGTTTCTCTCCTGAGCCACAATACTCTCATTTCAGAATGACCAAATGTACTTTAAAAAATATTCTAATGTTCTTTCTTACATACATCACACCCTCTTATTTAGGCACTGTGTTAACCCTTGTCCAGTCCTGGTAACCAAGCAGTCCTCATTTAACTGTCCTATTCATAATTATAAACTTCATTTGCATGAATCTAACTATTACCAAATGACTGACTAACCTGAAAAATTCATTTCTTCACAGGTCAAAGAAGATAATAGTCCTTCTTCAACTATTATGTTTGATATAACAGCTTTCAGCAATGTTTTAGATCAAAAAAGAGCAATTGAGAAAGATACCAACAAGTTATGTAGAATTGGATATTCCACAGCAACCTGAAAGCCATGGCCCTGGAGAAACCAAGCCTATGCTTGTAAACTGCAGACACATCTGTCTGTTTCCTGCCTAGGGGTTAGAGGCTGAGTTGATGGATTTGTATTGGCTATTTCTTTGACAACCTCTCCATTACTTCATCAATCTGCTGACCCTGGTTTCCATGCGAGTACACCACAGTGCATGAAAGTGAGTTTTGATATACTGGTATTATAGTACAGGGGCCCCATCTCAATCCCAACCTCACCCATTTTCATTTATTCATAACCCTGATGGCCAGAAGGTGAGGAAAGAGATGAGTGCATATCAGGCTAGTCAGCCATTTACAGTTTGGTGGGATGTAGGACAACTAAAGACAAAGCTCCTGCATGGGTGGAAAGCCCTGATCACAGCTCAGGACAAGGGTGAGAGTCACAAAAGAAAGGATAAAATGCTGTCCTTTCACTTGGTTAGTGGAGGAATTGTATTTAAGATGAACAAAGGGAAAGTAACATTGTATCCTGTACCTTTGATTTCAAATACTCGAGGATGCAAAGTTTAAGCAAAAATTGTTTAATATAGAACAAATATATGAATATTAATATCTACCACTTATTAGGCACTTAGTAAACCTATTACTAATCTTTACAATGACCCTGCAAGGTCATCTTTATCCCCATCTCACATCTGTGAAAATCGAGGTTTAGAGAGGTCACTACTCATTGCTCAACTGATCAACATCAGAGCTAGGGTTTGAGTTCATATATGTCTGACTACAAAAACTCTGATCTTGTAATCATGCCATAGTGCTTTCCTGCACTATGATACCCTGTTCTCTGCTTAAGAAACATGCCTTCAATAATAATAGTTCTCCATAATCATCCCATGGGGATGGGAACGTACACATATGTTGAGAGTGGGAAAATGACACAGGAAAGTTTGCATGTAGGAGATTGTTACTGAGCTGGGCATCCTGAAAGATGAAAATAATTTTCACAGAGATGAAGAGCAAGAATATTCCTGAGTCTTGGTACAGTGTGTACAATGCCATGGAAAATGCAGTTTGGGAGCAAGAAAGAGCTAAGGTGTATTCAATGCCCAGCCCCCTCATTTTGTTACTCTCAACTTCCTACATACTCTTTCATATTCACCCATCAAGTATGTTGGTGCTAGCTTGTACTGGCTTGCAAGAACCAATTGTGCCCACATCATTTCAACTCTTGAGTTCAGTGACTTCATGTATATAGCTTAGAATTATCTATACCATGGAAGGTGGCATAATGCTATAAATCAGGTTTTATATTTTCATTTAGAAATATGATTGTCATTGACCATAACACCATTGCACAAACTATCCAGTCATGGGCCCATGGCATCTGCACCTTTTTCAAAAACTATACATTAATTCTGAAGTTTATTCATTGAACTTCTTGTGGCAGAGGATCTCAAACTTAGGAATGCAACAGAATTATTGAAGGTAAGTTTGCTAATATGCAGATTCCTGGATTCCCTTCCTAAAATTCTTATTCAGTGTGTCAGGAATAGAGCCCAGAAATTTGTATTTTAATAAGACCCCCATATTAATGTCTCCCCATGGTATCATTGAAGGCCATGTAGGATTTTGTCTCATCTCAAGTATATAGGCCCCATAAACCATGGAGACAGAGCAAAATGCAGTGCTGTGAGCCCATGCTAATCACAGACATCTAAGAATTTAAGAGAATTGCCCAAATTTCTCACTAGCTATTCTATGTTACCATTGGAAAAGCAATTGATTAAGCAGCTGGAGAGAAGCCTTTCATTGTAATAAAGGTGGCAAGAGAAAAAAAACACAAGAACAAAATGCACAAAGTAAATGAGAGCTTACTAATTAGGCAGTGTAGTTTCTCCCAGTTAACTCCTTCTCCAAATAGTTCATTATGTGCATGAATAATATGCCAGAGAAAATTACTAGAAAAAATAAGAACTTAGAGACACAAAGGCCTAGTCTTAGAAAATAAGTGAATTTAAAGAGTGGAATGGAGAAGAAAGTGAAAAAGACAGAGAAGTATGGTAGTTAAGTAGGCAGTCTCTGGAATCACACTGCCTGGATTTCAATCTCTGTCCTACCATTTCTTAGTGGTAAACATCAGGAAAGTTACTTAATAACTCTATGCCTCACTTTTCTTATCCATAAAATGAGGCTATTATTAATAGCTACCTACTGGTATTGTCATGAAGATTAAATTAATTAATATTTATTAAATACTTGCTTAAAACAGTGTCTGGCACATATGAAACACTAACTGTGCTTGTTAAATAATTGGCCAGTAGGAAAAGAAAATATTCCTGAGAGCTATGGGCCAGACATTGTTTTCATTGTTTTATGTTAGAGTCTGCTCACATGCTCAATGAAAATAAAGTTGGTAAGGAGTACAACATTGAACTTTCATCTTCCACCAAATGTGTGCCTGCCTGAGAAGGGTAATCATTATACTTCTTTTTTATGACCAATATGAGAGACTGCCTGCCATTAAGATGACATATGAGTGAATGGGAAGCACAAACATCCCTACTTTGTGGTGGCTGAACTATATTTTTTTCTGAAAGAATCTGAAAAGTTTCTAATTAAGTTCATTATTAATAACACAAATAAGCCGGGCGCGGTGGCTCATGCCTGTAATCCCAGCACTTTGGGAGGCTGAGGCAGGAGGATCACGAGTTCAAAGCCAGCCTCAGCAGTGGCGAGGCATTTAGCAACTCAGTGAGACCCTGTCTCTAAATAAAATACAAAAAAGGGCTGGGGATGTGACCCAGTGGACGAGTGCCCCTGAGTTCAATCCCTGGTACCACAAAAAAAAATAAATAAATAACACAAATAAATGTGGTTCTCTAAGTTCATCTGGTGTTGCCCAAAGTAGGAAGCTGCACTATTTCACTTTGTATACCATATCTCTACTGGCATAATTCTTAGACTGAATGTCCTTCACTCCCTAGCAGTCCTAGTCTGCACATTTTCTGACTGTGACAATAGGACCAATTCTGGGTTCCACAAATTCAGAGCATGTGGAGAACCAGGCAGAGACCAATAAGAGCAGAAAGTTGATTAACAGATATCTCCCACTGAGTCCAACAAGGAAAAAGGAAATCTAATACTTTTGCCAAGAAGGAACAAAGAGTTACTTGATTGTGGTTTCCAGGAATTATAAGGCATCATTACATGAGAAAGATAGTATTATAAATCTCCACTGAGCAAAAGAGAGCACCAAGGTATACTGTCAGTAACTTATATCAGATATAATTTCCTGAGAGAAAAAGGTAATAGTGTCATGGATTATTGACAGGAGTAGAGAAAGGCAAAAGAACCTCACTTATGCAGACTTTTTAACTTGGGTCAGGGTATGCTGGAATAGTTCCAGTAGAATTTCACCTAAAGTGAGGGAAAGGAAGTAAACAGTCCTTCAAGTTCTCTTCATATAATAACTGGAATTGCCCATATAAATAGTTTGAAGCTATCACAGATGTCCCTAGGGATGCAGAGATAGGGATGGTGGCCCTCTTGTTGACACAGATTATATGAAGGATGTTGTCTCACAGGACAGGCAGAAATACCAAGCACCTTTGCCATACCCAGTTTATCCTTTTGTCTGTAAACTATGTCTCTTTTAAGATAGTCATGTCCAAGTTAGATTAGATTACAGCAAGGAAATAGTATTCTTTTAAGTAGATAATACAAAACTTGTCTAAGGAAACTCAATGATAATTACATTATCTCTGGCTTACATTATCAGGGAGTTATCTGTATTGTATTAGACGGTGGAAAGATGCCAAAAAGCTATTTAAAATTCAAACTAGTTATTCCAGTCAATCAGTTTTGGTTACAAATGAATTGATAACCTGGAAGTCTCCGTATTCATAATTCCAATTGTCCTCCTTTACCAGTTGTGATGAGAGTTGAATACAATTAACAAGTGACCGCTTGAACAGGAAGAAAAAAAATCCCTTTGATAATAATCACATCCCCTGACCCTTCTTCCTTTTCCCTGCACCCATTTCAGGCTCTTTGCAGAATGTCAGCAGAAAGAATGTCAGCTGAAAAAGCAGTGTTCAGCGTCCTGTGCAAGCTTTAGTCACTGCTGAGAATTGTCAATAATTCTGTTTGCATGATACATTAACATTTATATCATAATGTGTTCAATCTGGACTAAATTAGAGTGAAAACATTAGTAATGGTTTCCCTTCCCCCATCTCCACTCCTTTTACTGACAATTGGCTTGAAAGCCCAAGATAGTTGTCAATAGTACACTAGGGCCAGGAGAACTTCTTGCTAACAACATGGCAGCAGCCCCATTCAGCATTTCTTTGACTGGATCCTCATGAATGACAGGAATATCTTTACTAGTTCAGATAATAGAAAAAGTGTGCTCCACTGGCTGTGGCTTTTGGAGCTAAACCTACCCCTGATGTTAGCAGTCTACCGTTCTACTTGATCTTCCAGGCTTTAGAATGTATTTCCTGTCCCTGGTTGCATATAGATCCACTATAATGGGAGGAATAGAAGGACAGATATTTCTGATTAAAAAACACTTAGTTCTAATCTTTGAGACATCACATAGAGAATAGTTATTCCCATCATTTTTTTTTTCTATTCATGATCAATTCTTGTGGATCTGGTGAACCTCTATATATAACAAAAAATGTTTTAAACCTCAACTCCTTAGGATGCTAAACAGTTCCTTTTGTGATATCTTAAAATTCACTGTTTTTACCAAAAAAAAAAAATGGCTCATTCCTTTGATATTATATAAAGCATGAGAAAATGAGGGACAGAATAAACTTGAGATAAGCTCAAGATCCTTTATTATTTTACATTCAAATTCCTGTTATGTAGGAAAAAGAGAAAGACCCCATTTTCAACAAAAGCTCTGAAGTTTGCAGGTAACAGAACCACCCAATGAAAGGAATTGATCAACCCAAGAAGCCGCATTCATTCCAAGTGATGCCACATTAAGGAAAATAGAACTTTGTTTTTGATACTCCATTTCTCTTTTCTATGGTAATAACACTATGAATTTCCTTCACAAAAAAAAAAAAAAAAATCCAAACAAACGAAATGCTTGTTTTGGTCACCTTTTTCATTCGTGTAACTAAAAGACCTGCCAAGAACAATTAGAGAAGGAAAATCTTACTTTCGTTTCACATTTTCAAGAGTTCTCAGTCACTAGGTGACCAACTCCATAGCTGTGGGTCCAAGGTGAGATAGAACCTCATGGCAGAAGAGCATGATGCAGGAAAGAATTTCAGAACATGGCCATCAGGAAAAGGGGAGGTGGTACTGTGCTCACAGGGACAAAATATAAACCCCAAAGCATGATCCCAATGACCTGTCTCCTCCAGTCACTCCCTACCAGCCTATATTTACCACCAATTAATCTATTCAAGTGCACTAATTCACCAATTGGGTTAAGACTCTCATAACCCAATCATTTCACCTTTAAACTTCTGTGCATTTTCTCACACATGAGCTTTTGAAGCACACCTCATATCTAAATAATAACACCCCCACACACACCCATCACTCTCAGTTCATTTGGTTTAAATGAGGCTGATACCATCTTCCTGCCTCTTCAGAAAAGTAGATGAACTATGCCTGGCCAAGGGTGAACTTCTGTGTATTAACTGAAATTACAGGCAAAACTAGTGCTTTCTTGATAGGGGTGCTAAGCTAGCAAGATGCAAGTCTAGAGGTCTTGGTGACCGTCTTTTCTAGTATTTGGGAAAGTCTTGCTGAGTATAACACCAACATAGAGAAAGATAGAAATAAGCTGGGTGTAGTGGTGCATGCCTGTAATCCCAGCACTTGGAAGGCTGAGGCAGGAAGATCATAAGTTCAAAGCCAGCCAGCCTCAGCAATGGCGAGGCATTTTAGCAACTCAGTGAGACCCTGTCTCTAATAAAATACAAAAAAGGGATGGGGATGTGGCCCAGTGGTCAAGTGCCCCTGAGTTTGATCCCGGGTCCAAAAAAAAAAAAAAAAAAGATGGAACCAAGAAGTAGAGACATTTCTTGTGACCTAGCTATAACCTTGCTTGATCCTGACACAAAAAAAGAAAGAAAGAAAGAAAGAAAAAACCTTACTGCACTGGTCAGTTACATGAGTTATTTTTTCTTGTAAAACCATTTTGAGTTGTTTTTTCCATGACAAACAAATGAAAACTGTTGATCCAAGATGCAAAGAAAAGACCACCAACTCCAATTTTAAATTAAAGCAAGCTTATATTGTATGCACACAAAGAGAGCTGGCCAGTGGCTGCCCCTCCCAAACACTGGGCTTGGGGTCAGCCCCACTCTCAGGGAAGACAAGGTTTTTATAGTTCAAAGAGTTACAAAAAATCTTGGGAACTTACAGCTAACAAGGTCAGACATGTGTAATTCAAAAGCACGTAGCAAACTAATAATCTACATGGCATTGCATTCCAAGGGAGGGGGTATAGTCAAACACCACATCAAATGTTTATGAGGCACCATTAGTTTTAGAGAGAGAGAGTTGTTATCTGGTCAAGGAAAGCCAGGCCTGAGTGAGCTCAAGGCCGGGGCATGAATGCCAGACAATTTAAAACATCAAAATAAGCTCAAGCCAAATAGGAATCCTAGCATTTCATAGAAAACTGAAGTGGGCTTTTCATAACTTTTTGACAGGATGGCTCTCGGTCTTAAGATGGAATTAGGCTGGTTTATCAAAAACATCCCAATTCACAAATAACCAAACCATGATATCTATTGTTTGGAAGGTAGCTTGGAGTTCCTTTGAATCCAATTAATTGAATGCTTATTGGCTTTACTGTCAATAATGTTGCCATTGCCTCAATCTGTGTAGAATTCAACTTTACCAGAGAACTTTTTAAAAACAGTATGCTGTAAGCCCACAAGAACAAATATTTTTCAGTTCAGCACATACAGACTCATCTAGCAAAATAACTTGACCTTAATCTTAAAGAACTCTCTGTTTTATAGGATTATTTAAAAATCCAATTATGTTCTAGGAAAATGGGACATAGTTCCTTTGAAGAGATGTATTAGTGTCAAGAGCCAGACTATAAAACTGTTTTTAATGAGTAAAAATAACATTATGTAGAGGTGGGGGATAAAAATACTGTCCAGAATTTGGACATAAAGAACTACAGAGACAACTAGCAAAGGAGGTGGTGAAGTTAATGCTAAGTAACAGAGTGGGAGAAGGTGAGCAAGGAAAAGTAATTTTCTATCCTAGACAATCCTCAGATGAGTCTTCAGGAGGCAAATCAGAGCCAAAGCCAGTAAGATTGGAGAGACTCTTAACCAGTGGTCTCCAAGCTTATTGATCTTGCACAACATTACATAAAAATTGAAGGATATATCCAAATATGTGTAAAGTCACTTATCTATACATTACATATGTGTTTCATTGTGATTCACTAGTATCTCGAGGTAAAGTATATACTTAGGATGAAATATGATCACTAAAGGTAATGGACATAATTTTTTTTCCAAAGTATTCTCGATAATTTTGTTTTGTTTTGCTTTTGGACAACTGATTTTCCAAACTAATTAAATGACCAGTGGTTTTGCCTGATATATCAATGACTGATGAAAAGCTCAAACCAGAAATAGATAACCCTACTACTTTACTGTTGCTCATATGAAATAACATTATTAATGTGATCTTCAAGCCAAAGTTACTTTGAAGGAATATTTATTAAGACACATGTCTCTTTTGTGAGAGTTTATTTATCGAAATGTTATTCATAAATGTACTGATCTGGGCATATATAAACTGCAGTGCACTACAATTTTTTGATACTGGGCATTGAATCCAGGGGTACTCAAAAACTGAGCCTCATCCCCAGGCCATTCTATTTTTTTATTTTTTTACTTTGGGACAAGGTCTCACTAAGTTACCTAGGGCCTCCCTGGATTGCTAGGGTTGACTTTGGAAACCTTGTAAATCTTAGGTGGCATGAAATCCTCTGATGAAGATAATAAATAAGGATATCAATGCCAATTTGAGTACTAAATATGTCTTAATTCCTTTGCTATGATGAAATGAAGATATCACTAAAATTTCTTCTGCCATCCATTTTGAACAATCTAGAACACTCTTCAGTTCAACACATAGACATGCACCATTATAAAAGGCCTAAGTAAAGTTTGGTTTAGTATCTACCAGATAGGTCTAATGTGTTAATTTGGAGCTTCTCTAGCTAGTCCTTTAAGATTAAACACCATGTAGCATATTTAAATCCTAAATAGTACTTTAAAAGGCAAACTGGCCTTTTATTATTTGTTGACAAAAGACTTAAAGTGCAAAATCTAGTATGATTAACATAAATTTCAGACAGAATTAATCAGTCAACCATGACTATGGCAATCTCCAGGTGCTCAGGTCTTCGTACCATGGGTGATAGCCAAGCAATATTGATGTCTACACAATGATAGCTCTTTAAATTGCAGGTAAAATATCAGATCAGAAATGAATACTCATGGACTCTTGAGAAGACAAAATAAAAACTGACAATCAGAAATGATGATTTAGAAAGTACTGATCATACTAAGTGTTGTGTGTGAGTATTGTGGGAAGCAGCAGCTAGACAGAAAAATGTGCTGAGGACTTAAATGGCTTAATCTACTTGATCTTCATATGAGGGATACTGAAATTGGGTATAGAGAGAATGGGGATGTTAGTTGTCATTAAGCAGCCAGGGGGAAACTGGAGAAGAAATAAATGACAACAGTATTAATAGAGAGCAAACCTGTGGAGAAAGGCACTTAAGTGGACTAATCATGAACTGGCTCTTGATTTGGCACCAGCTAGCAACACATGGTCCGACTTCACAGCTTGTCCAACTTGATGCTGATGGGGACCAGTATCAAAGAGACAAGGAAATTAAGACACTGAGAGTTTAGTTCATTTCAACCAAGGAAGATGACATAGAGCCAGAACTTATATTCTCTGCTTTAAAAAGTTTTTTTGTTCACTTTGGTCACTACCAAAGTTACCAACTTTACCAAGTATCATGACCTCTGATGAACTACTGGGCAAAACTGTACCATTGGTAATATTTATTTTAGTGTCCCCCTCTTTATTTTTAGTTTCCCTTGCTCTTTTCCTTGTACCCCTTACTCCTCCCATACTAGCTTAGATGTTGTTTCCAAAAGACTAGCTCTAGCTAGCTATAAATTAACTCTCAATAAGCTACTTTGATTAATTAATGAATTGTCTAGTAATGGCTTCCAGTGTTTCATTTCCCAGAGTTTTTTTTTCTTTTTGATTTTCAGTTTTACAAGGCATGCCTAATGACTAGAAAGTCCTTAGAGATAAGGAAATAAAATGTTTATGAAATTTCAAGGACTATGATAGAGAATGAGAGACAGATATCATTCAAAACAGTCCAACAATTTGAATCATATTGCCTAGGATCCTTTAAGGCCAACTCTGTGTTAAGCAAAGAAGTTAGGCATTTATGATGCATATAATATTGGCAGAAAATACTACTGTCATATTTGTTCTCCTTAGCCAACATTTGATTGTTTATTATACTCATCAATCTCACATGTCCTGCTATTATGATTCTCCCCACTAGCAAATGAGTAAATTAAAATCCAAAGAAGGTAAATAATTTTATGAAAGCTGGAGAATAATAATTGCCATAGCTGACATTAGTACCCAGGTGATTTCTAGATTTCATGTTGTTAAAACTGGATTCTACGTCCTATTAGGAACTACAGAGAAATGAAAAAGAATGGTAGCATTGTTGACATCAAACCACCCATAGTGGAAAAGGCAGAGTCCTCCTTGGATTCATGAAATATTTTCTTCCTCTAGTTACCACCACCTATCTTCATAGACTCTATTGATTTAGGGCATCTTTAGGGAACTTTCTTCCAAAGAATACCTGAGACACTGCCTATACCAATATTTAATATCCTTATAGGAAAGCAGAAGTACAAGAGTACTCTAACATTTGTGCACACATTGCCCAGAGGGCAACTTCCCTATGATCTGAAGCAATGAGAAAATGATATCTATTCTCCCCTCTCATTCTGTAATTTCCTTTAACCTACAGTAGCACTGAATAGTGCTAACCTCTGGCCAAGGAATGTCAATTTTCTAATGTTTAATGAAAGCTGTTGATTTCAAGGCTCATAACATTCTGGAGGACCCCTGTTGTCAAGAATGGATCATTAACTCTTCACACTGCTAGTGAAGTTGGATATAATTTCTCATTAAGGATGGAGAGACCAAATACTTTGAAATAAGCAATAAAATGACCTCAATTTATGAACAGGTATTAATCAGCTATTCCATCACCACTGGAAGAAATAAGCTAATTTCTCATCCCACAAATGCTGGAGAGAACTTCTTACTCCCTCTATACCAAAATAAACATGCTTGAGCAAACAATTCAATCCTAGGGACTTCTGAGGCAATTATACCTCATATCTTTACAAGTCCATTAAAAACATGGGGACATCCAGTATTATAGGAATTCTTATGAGGAGGCAAATAAAGCAGGGGAAGGGGAAAATTCAGACCTCAAATTTAACTCGGAATTTTAAAGTTACTTTCATGTAAGTTTTTGTAATTAGAATGCATATATAAAATAGGTGATGGGCTAGAGCAAGCAAATATCCCTTGGTGTTCACATACTAATCTAATCCCTGATTTTTTTTTTCTTTAGAAATAGACTCGTTATTGGAGGTTTAAGGCTATGGTAACAATTAATACAAGGATCCATGGTTAGGAGAATGGTGGTGATTAATTCATGATATTATAAAGAATTTATGGAAAGCATTCTTGTTACTTAATTGCAGTTTTAGTTAGAATATTTCAATTTGATGAGGCCAAAGAGTTTTCTATTTCAAGCTTCCTCTTGGCTCACCAATCAGCTCACCAATCTCCTCTACAGTGCCCCTAATAGAGCTCTAGGATATTACTGGGAACTCTTTTCCAAGCAGACCACAGTGCTACAGGTGTTTCAAATTGAATCTGGATTGACCTCCCTGGAACCTCTACTCCTTGGCTTTGGTGCTGTCCCCTGAAGCTACAATCTAGAATTAAAACAAATAATTAGCCCTTGACATAAAGGGAAATAATGTTTACAGATGTGTAAACATCTTTATATTTTTATATATACATTTGTAGATAATTTTAAAACCCTTAAAATATTTGATGAGAAAAATGGATCCCTTGTGTATTGCTGGTAGGAATGTAAAGTGGTGTAGCCAGTATAGAAAACAGTATGGTGGTTCCTCAAAAAATCAAATGTACAATTAATGTATGATACAGAAATTCCACTTCTGGGAATGCACCCAAAAGAAATGAAAGCAGCAACTACAAAAGATATGTGTACATCCATATTCATAGCAACATTATTCACAATAGCCAAAAGGTAGAAGCAGCATAAATGTCTATGCACAGATGGATGAATAACCAAAGTATATCAATGCAATGGAATATTATTCACCTTTAAAAAGGAATTCTGATGCATGCTACATCCTAGATGAAGTATTTCACCTCCTCTAGTCACCACCACCCGTCTTCATACACTCTGTTGATTGAGGACCTTATACTAAGTGAAATAAGCAAAAAAACTGAATAGACATTTTTCAAAATAAGTATACAAATAGCCAACAGGAATATGAAAAAGGTGCTCAAAATCACTAATCCTTCACTTAGCATGATATTGTCCAACTACATCCATTTACCTGCAAATTCCATGATTTTATTCTCTTTTAATGATGAATAATATTCCATTGCATGCATATATATATATATATATATATATATATATATATATATATATCACAGTTTCTTTAAACATTCATCTATTGAAGGGCATCTAGGTTGCTTCCATAGTTTAGCTATTGTGCTATTGTGAATTGAATTGCTGTAAACATTGATGAGGCTGCATCACTGTAGTATGCTGTTTTTAAGTCCTTTGGGTATAGACAGAGGAGTGGGATAGCTGGGTCAAATGGTGGTTCCATTCCAAGTTTTCTAAGGTATCGCCATACTGCTTTCCAGATTGGTTGCACCAATTTGCAGTCCCACCAGCAATGTATGAATGTGCCTTAAGTGAAGTAAGCCAATCCCCCCAAAAAAAAAACCAAAGGCAAAATGTTCTCTGATAAGTGGATGCTGATCCATAATAGAAGGGGCATGGGAAAAATGGAGGAAATTTGATTGGGCAAAGTCAATGGAGTGGTGGGGAGGGGATATGGGGGCGGGAAAGATGGTGGAATGAGATGGACATCATTACCCTAGGTACATGTATGACTGTACATATGGTGCAACACTTCATCATGTACAACCAGAGGAATGAAAATTTGTGCTGCAATTGTGTACAATGAATCAAAATTCATTCTACTGTCATATCTACCCAATTATAATTAATTAATTAATTTAAAAAATCACTAACTTCAGGGAAATGCAAATCAATCAAAACCACAATTAGACATCAATTACATCCAATAACAACAAAAGACAAGTGTTGGCCAATATGTTGAAGAAAGGGAAACCTTGTAATTATTGGTGAGAATGTTAATTAAAGAAGCCACTATAGACAACAGTGTAGAAGTTTCTCAAAAAAATTAAAGTAGAACTACCATATAATCCAACAATACCATTTCTGCCTACAAATCCAGAGAAATTGATATCAGCATCTTGAAGAGAGAACTACATACCCATATTCACTGCACCATTACTCATAATAACCAAGACGTGGATGCAACCTAAATGTCCATCAACAAAGGAATGGATAAATAAAATGTGCTATGTACATATGGAATATTATTAGACTTTAAAAAGAAGAAAATCCTATCATTTGTGACAACAAGGATGAACATGGAGGACATAATAAGCTGGATATAGAATGACAAATATTACATGATACCACTTATATAACTAATTGAAGAAATTAAACTCACAGAAGCAAAGGGTAGAAAAGTACTTGCTAGAGGTTGGGATTAGGGTCGGGGAACATGGGATGTATTAGTCTAAAGGTAAAAAGTTTCAGTTATGCAAGATGAGTAAGTCCCAGAGATAGCTCCTGTAGTCAGTAACACTACATGTTATACTTAATATTTTGCTATGAAGACATATCTTAAATGAGTGTTCTTATCACAAAATAGCAAACAAACTAATAGAGTGGGAGGAAATATTTGGAGTGGATTAATATATTTATAACATAGATTGTAGTGATGGTTTCATAGGTGTAATTTGTATACACTAAATATGTACAACTTTTTGTGGGCTAATCATACCTCAATTAGTGTTTTTAAGGTAAAATAGTGGGTGTCAGAGCTTAATAAGGGAGTCACAGGAAGTTATTATTTAACAAGTTCAGAGTTTCATCTGGGGAAGATGAAAACTTCCAGAGATAGATGGTAGTGTTATTGGTCCAACAGTGCGGATGTACTTAATGCCATTAAACTGGACTTTTTAAAGTGGTTAAAATGGTAAGACTTATGTATATTTTACTATAATTGGAAAAAATGGTGAAATCAGAAAAAAGTCTGGAGTTTAGTTAACAGTAAAAAGCAAACAAAAAAACCCTAAACAGTACCCCCTCCAAAAAAAAAAAAAAAAAAAAATAACATATCTACACTGCAACAAAAACTGTACCCAGCTCTAACTGTGGTTGGGCCAGCACCAAGTATAGCCAACTTTGTTATCTCTTTAATCTAGAAGAGATATCTTAATAAGCACAGACTTAATGGCATAACAAGACAGTGGCAATATACAATACACTGCTCTAAGCAACCCCTATCTATTAATTTATTTAATCCTCCCTATAATCCTGTGAAGTAAATAATACTAGCCTTACTTTACTGAGGAACAAAGTGAAGGATGAAGAACCAATAGCATTATGGGGCTTCTAAAATTTTAATACATATTATGAATGAATGATAATTTTTCTTTCTCACAAGCATTTTCCCATTCAATAGTTCACTATTGCTTTGATTCCTTATTCTGCTATCTACTATTTTTCTAATCTTGAAATAAAGACATAAATGTAAGCTATCAGGTCTTCCTACAGATCAAACACATTGAAGAGAACAGACATCGCTGCTCACGTGACATACATATATATATATATATCCTCCAGGGTGGTTTGGAGCCCCAAGTCAACCAATATTGTGAGGTAGGGTGGGGATAGAAGTGAGCCTGTTCAATATACATTTTAAACCATCTTCCTCACTTATACATCACTGTAATTAAATATAGCTGCTCCCATGGGAATATGTTTTAACAGGGAGAGACTGTCTTGATTGAACTTGGAGAAAAAATGTCTGACTGATCAAGGGAGGGATGCTGAAAGGTGACTAAGGAAATACCAAACCCACTGATTGCCTTGCTTGGGATTTTGCCTCAGGCCTACCTGACAATATGTTTACATTCCAATTTTGTCACTGGAAACCCTCTCTCTGAAGCTCAGCTGGATCTTCTTCCAGGTCTGGTTAATAAGACTGTAGAGAGAGTACTCAAAACTTCAGTCTCCGTATCTGGCAGGAAGACAACCAAAACAATGAGAGATTCCCAAAAGCATTTTAGAAGAGTGACTGTAGGAATCCAGGATGTTTAGTTTGGAAAAGAGAAGGTTCAATGCCATGAGGCCTTTTCATAAAGAAAATAGAAATGACTATGTTAAGTGCCATGAACTGACCCAAAGAATGCATATTCATCAGTTCTTTTAATTTTCATAAAGTCCCTATAAATAAGGCACTATCATATCCCTAATTTATATGTGAGCTGAATTTAGGCTAAGAGAGTTAATGTTTGCACAGTGAGTAGGTAGGAAAGACTAATACACTATTTGATTATACACTCTTAATTCACCCCTATCACCAAAGCCTCTTTGCTTTTCCATGGTAATTTCCACAGGTTGTATTTATCTTGTTTGTTCATTCCCCAAATAAACTTTAAATGTCAAATCAGGCATGTAACATAGGTAGTATTGTTCCACATTGTGTATCCAGTGCCTACCATGGTACTTGTATATAACTTAACATTCAATAAACACTTGTGAGAGGAAACCAAGGAGGAAGGAAGGAACTAAAACCTGGCAGATATAACTTCAGGGCCTGCTCCCTTAACCACTAAATTACACTATAATATTTCTGTGGGCTGCTAGAACCATATTTTGGACAACACCCTGGATCAGTTATCTGGGTTGCTCACATCAAACCCATTTTCATGTGCTGTGTCAAAGAAGAAAAAGCAATAACAGGCATAGCTCCTAAGACAGTCTGTTAGATGCTGTCTTACTCTCTTTGCCTCTGCCCATGGTCCAATTCTAGGTAGCTTTGTTACAGTTGGAACACACATTCTAACAAAACATCCTACCACACAGGGCAGACTTAGGAGGCAGTTTGCATAGCAGTCTCACATTTTTTTGAGAAGCAGATGCATCAGTGTACTCTTCCAGCATTTCATCAGTCTTAATAACAAAAAAAAATGTCTATTTCTCCCTCTGTCCATCTGTTTTAATTGGTCCTCTTTCTAAACTCTTTGGTGGCTCTGCCATGAAAAAACGTTAAAATTAAAAGAACATTTTCCTGACTAAATACCTTCCTGCACTTCAAGCCTTCAGTTGTCTATTTACAACTGTGCACTTCATTTTACTAAGTTCTATTTCTAGTTCACTAATATCATCTCATGCAGAGAAAGATGTATTCAGCATTCCATGTGGTGTCATTTTCTGAAGGAGGTGAAGTCTTACTATTCATTTTTACAGAGTTTTAGAACACACAAACCAACTGTTTTCAAGAAAGAGCTCCCTTCTGTTCTTATCATTTTTATTTCTGGATTCTAATGGTGAAGAGTGAATGTATATCCCATGGTACTGTTCTCAAGGGAAAAAAATCCCTTTCCTTTAGGGAAAATGTGATCTTCTCCAGGACTTTGTGAAATCCAAGCTCAAAGGCAAAATTTTGTTCTTAAGATCACACAGGAATACACCCAGGAGTGGGATGGCTGGGTCTTAGGGTGATTCCATTCCAATTTTCCCAAGAAATCTCCATACTGCTTTCCATAATGGTTGTACCATTTTGCAGTCCCACCAGCAATGTATGAGTGTGCCTTTTTCCCCACATCCACAGCTACCTCAATGTTTATAGTAGCACAATTCACAATAGCTAGGTTGTGGAACCAACCTAGATGTCCCTCTGTAGATGAATGGATAAAGAAAATGTGGTATATATACACAATGGAATTTTACTCAGCAATAAAAGAGAATAAAATAATGACATTGACAGGTAAATGGATGAAGTTGGAGAATATAATGCTACGGGAAATCAGTCAATCTCAAAAATCTAAATACCGAATGTTTCCTCTGATATAAGGAAGCCAGTTCACAGTATTGTTGGGTCGGGGTACATAGGATGATTAGAGGAACACTAGAATGGTCAAAGGGAAGGGAGGGGAAGAGAGGGAGCAAGGGAGGGAGGGGTAAAAAGTGGTTGAATAAGATGGATATCATTATTCTAAATGCATGATTGAAGACTTGAAGGCTACGAATATACTTTGTATACAAACTGTTTTGTGTAAAAAGATGCTATATATGTATAGTATGAACTGTAATACATACTACTATAAATAAAATTTTTTTTTAAAAAAAAGATTGCACAGGAGCTGAAAAATCTAAGCCTGGTATCAAGATCCCTTTTTCTTCCTTAAATGAGATGCCCTGAAACCCACCTGAAAATTTCCATTGTGACTTTAAAGAATGCAAATCAACTAAATATGTTAACTGATTTGTGTTGCTCTCATTGTGGCATTCCAACAGTCTTAGGCTCAGCTTAAATCTGAGGTGATAAAAGTCAAGGATTTATAAACTTCAGGAGAGTAATCAGCTGAATTTTAGATAATATAATGAAAATGCAATAATGTACACGAAATTCAAATATCAGCTCTGTGTTTCAATCTTCAGTGTTCTTATTATCATTGAACTAAGACACATAGAGCTTGCCATGACTGCATGCTATCATTCCATCAAGGTTATATTGTATTAAGTAATTTAGACATTATACAATTTATCATTAAATAAACTCTAATATATGCCAGACACTGTGCCATGTGTTTTTCATTTATTCAGTTTTTAACACTTACAATAACACTATAAATTAGGTACTATTACTATTCCCATTTTATACATGAGGAAGCTTGTTTTAGTCAGCGTTTTTGGTTTGGGTTTTTTGTTTGTTTGTTTGTTTGTTTGTTTGTTTTTTGTTTTGCCACAACTAAAAGACCCCATCAGAAAAGTTGTGGAGGAGGAAGAGTTTATTTGGGGGCTCACAATTTCAGAGGTCTCAGTCCATAGACAGCTGGATCTATTATCCCTAAGGTTCAAGGTGAGGCTAAACACCATGGCAAAAGAGTACAGTGGAGGGAAGCATCTCACATGGTGATCAAGAAGCAGAGAGGAAAGACTCCAGTTGCCAGATACAAAATATGTACCCCAAAGTTTCTCCAATGACCCACCTCCTCCAGGCACACCCTAATCACCATCAGTTATTTTCATCTGTCAAATAATTCACTGATTGTTTTAAGCTCCCATAACCCAATCATTTTACTTCCAACTGTTCTTGCATTGTCTCACATATAAGCTTTTGGGAGACACCTAGTATCTAAACCATAAAAAAGCTGAAGTAGAGACAGGTAAATAACTTTCCCCATTATCACAAACTTTGTAAGTGACAGAGGTAAGATTATAGCAGGACTTTCTGACTGTAAATTTTTTTCTTCTTCATCATCATCATCATCTTTCTTCTTAGTATTAGTATTTATTTTGGTACCAGGGATTGAACCTAGGGGCACTTAACCACTGAGCCACATCCTCAGCCCTTTTTTTTTTTTCTGAGACAGAATCTATTGAAGTTGCTTAGGTCCTTTCTAAGTTGTTGAGGCTGGCTTGGAACTCATGGTCTTCTTGCCTCAGCCTCCCAGGGTGCTAGGATTATAGGCATGTGCCACTGCACCTGGCCAAATTTCATATTCTTAACACCTCTCCTATGATGCTTACTCAGAAAGGGTTTAAGAAAGCTAGGTTAAAAAATTTGAGAGCATGAAATTTTTTTGGTTGGCTTGTTTCCACAGAAAAACAATCTCCAAGACACCAAATGTTTTAAGGTTGTTTGATAGAAAAAGGAGATTTACCCTAATGTCTAGGAAAATATTTTTGGGAAAAAATGCTTCAAGAAGAGGATAATCTCCTGATCTATATAGACAGAAGTATATACAGTAAGAAGGAAATGGGGACTGCCTGCTGACAGGCATGTGGGTCTGTTGAAGACAATGAAAAATGTTCTGAAAGGAGATCATGTTGATAATTACATAAGTGTGAATACACTAAAAACAAGTGAATTGAACAGTTTAAAGGGATAATCAGATAGTATATCAATTATATTTCAATAAAGCTGTTTAAAAAACAAGAGGTGAGAATGAACTCAGAAAGCTTAAAAACATGTTGGCAGAAACTTGCCTAAAGTATAGACTTGTATAAAGGGTAGATACTGGAAGTGTTTTGTGAGCTACTCCTTTGAAGAGACCAGAATCCCTATTTTCAAGTTTGCTTGGACATTTGGAAGATAGTAGTACTGTTTTGTCATACTGCTGCACCTCCCTTGAGTCTTTGTATACAGTGGGAATAGTGGGGAAAGAGTATACAGTTATACTGAACCTGCTTCCTTCAGGTGCTTTATTTTTTGTTGGAATTGCTTTTTAAAATTATTCTCAAAAATTTGTTCTTATTAGTTATACACAACAGTAGAATGTATTTTGACAAATTGTACACAATTGAAACACAATTTCTCATTCCTCTGGCTTAGCATGGTACAGAGTCACACCCGCAGTGCAATCATACACATATTAGGGTAACAATGTCCATCTCATTACACCAACCTTCCCATCCCACACCCTCTCCCTTCCCCTCACTCCCCTCTGCACAATCCAAAGTTCCTTCATTCTTCCCTACCCCCTGCTATTATGGATTAGCATTTGCTTTTCAGAAAAAAAACTTTCTGCCTTTGGTTTTTGGCTTATTTTGCTTAGCATGATATTCTCCAGCTCCATACATTTACCTGCAATTGCCATAATTTTATTCTTCTTTAAGGTAGAATAATATTCCATTTTTTATGTACACCACATTTTCTTTTTCCATTCATATGTCAAAGGACACCTAGGTGGGTTCCATAGCTTTGCCATTGTTAATTGAGCTGCTACAAACATTGATGTGACTATGTCACTGTAGTATGCTGATTTTAAGTCCTTTGAATATACAGTGAGGAGTGGGATAAATGGGTCAAATGGTGGTTCCTTTTCAAGTTTTATGAGGAATCTCCATACTGCTTTGCACCAATTTGCAGTCCCACCAGCAATGCATGAGTGTACCTTTTCACACACATCCTCACCAACACTTGTTACTCCTTATATTCTTCATAATTGCCATTCTGACTGGAATGAAATGAAATCTTAGAGTAGTTTTGATTTGGATTTCTCTAATCTCTAGAGACAATGAACATTTTTTTCATATATTTGTTGACAGATTGTATTTCTTCTTCTGTGAAGTGTCTGTTCAATTCCTTAGCCCATTTATTGATTGGGTTATTTGGTGTTTTTTTTTTTTTTTTTTTTTTTGGTTTTTTTTTTTTTTTTTTTTTTTTTGGTGTTAAGTTTCCTGAGTTCTTTCACCTCTTTTGTTAGGTTGATCCCAAAGTATTTTTTTGAGGCTATTGTGAATGGGGTAGTTTTCCTAATTTCTCTTTCAGATAATTCATCATCAATTTATAGAAATGCATTTGATTTATGAGTATTGATTTTATATCCTGCTACTTTTCTAAATTAACTTATTAGTTCTAGAACTTGTCTGGTGGAGTTTTCTTGGATCTTCTCAATATAGAATCATGTTGTCAGCAAATAGTGATAATTAAAGTTCTTCTTTTCCTATTAATATCCCTTTAATTTCATTCTTTTTTCAAATTGCTGTGGCTAGGGTTTCAAGGACTATGTTGAATAGAAGTAGTGAAAAAGGGTATCCCCGTATTATTCCAGTTTTTATAGGAAATTCTTTCAACCTCTCTCCATTTAGAATGATGTTGACCTTGGGCTTGTTATAGTTATCTTTTAATATGTTGAGGTATGTGCTTATTCTCCCTAGTTTTTCTAGTGTTTCAAACATAAAGAGGTGCTGTATTTTGTCAAATGTCTTTTCTGCATCTGTTGAGATGATCATATGATTCTTGTGTTTAAGTCTATTGATGTGCTGAATTAAATTTATTGTTTTCTGTATGCTGAATCAAACTTGCATCCCTGGGATGAACACCACTTGATCATGGTGCACTATCTTTTTAATATGTTTTTTGTACTGATTTGCCAAAATTTCACTGAGAATTTTTGCGTCTATGTTCATCAGGGTTATTGGTCTGAAGTTTTCTTTCCTTGATGAGTCTTTGTCTGCTTTTGTTATCAGGGTGATACTAGCCTCATAGAATGAGTTTGGGAAGGGTTCCCCCTTTTTTATTTCATGGAATAATTTCAGGAGTATTGATGTTAATTCCTCTTTGAAAGTCTTGTAGAACTCAGCTGAGAAACCATCTGGTCCTGGGCTTTTCTTTGTTGGTAGGTGTTGGTAGGCTTTTTTTTTTTTTTTTTGTACTGGAAAACTCAGGGGCACTCGACCACTGGCCACATCCACAACCCTTATTTGTATTTTATCAGAGAAAGGGTTTCATTGACTTGCTAAGTGCCTCACCATTGCTGAGACTGGCTTTGAACTCACGATCCTCCTGCCTCAGCCTCCCAAGTGCTGGGATTACAGGCATGTGCCACTGTGTCCAGCTCTTGTGGGTAGGCTTTTGATGGTCTTCTATTTCATTGCTTGAAAGCAATCTTTTTAAATTGTGTATGTCCTGTTCTCCTAATTTAGTTTGGGTAGTTCATATGACTCTAGAAATTTGTGGATGTCTTTGAGATTTTCTATTTTGTTGGAGTATAAAAAATAAATAAAATTGATAAACCATTAGCTATGCTAACGAAGAAGAGAGAAAACACAAATTACCAATATCTATGATGAAAAAAGGAAATATTATGATGGACACTACAGAAATACAGAAGAAAATTAGAAATTATTTTGAAAATGTATACTCCAATAAAATAGAAAATAACAAAGGCATCGACAAATTTTTAGAGACATATGATATGCCCAAACTAAATCAGGATGATATATACAATTTAAATACATCAATTTCAACCAAAGAAATAGAGGATGCCATAAAATACTTACCAACCAAGAAAAGCCCAGGACCGGATGGATACACATCCGAGTTCTACAAGACTTTTAAAGTAGAACTAACACCAACACTTCTCAAACTATTTCATGAAATAGAAAAAGAGGGAACACTCCCAGGCTCATTCTATGAGGCCAATATCATGTTGATTCCAAAACCAGACAGAGACAAATCAAAGAAAGAAAACTTCAGACCAATATCTCTAATGAATATAGATGCAAAAATTCTCAATAAAATTCTGTCAGATTGAATACAAAAACACATCAAAAAGATAGTACACCCACGATCAAGTGGGCTTCATTCCAGGGATGCAAGGTTGGTTCAATATAAGAAAATCAATAAATGTAATTTATCATATCAACAGACTTAAGGATAAAAATCATATGATCATCTCAATAGATGCAGAGAAAGCATTTGACAAAATACAACATCCCTTCATGTTCAAAATGCTAGAAAAAATAGGGATAACAGGAACATACCTCAACATCTTAAAGGCCATCTATGCTAAGCCCCAGGCCAACATCATCCTAAATGGAGAAAAATTGAAAACATTCCCTCTAAAAACTGGAACAAGACAGGGATGCCCTCTTTCACCACTCCTATTTAACATAGTTCTTGAAGCCCTAGCCAGAGCAATTAGAGAGAGGAAAGAAATGAAAGGGATATGGATAGGAAAAGAAAAACTCAAATTATCACTATTTGCAGATGATATGATAAGTAAAGAAGAACTCAAATTATCACTATTCGCTGATGATATGATTCTATACATAGAATATCCAAAAAATTCCACCGGAAATCTTCTAGAACTAATAAATGAATTCAGCAAAGTAGCTGGATATATTCCAAAAAAACAAATAACCCAATCAACAAATGGGCTAAGAAATTGAAAAGACACTTCTCAGAAGAAGATATGCAATCAATCAACAAATACATGAAAAAATGCTCAACATCACTGGCAATTAGAGAGATGCAAATCAAAACTACCCTAAGATATCATTTCACACCAGTCAGAATGGCAGCTATTAAGAACACAATCAACAATGAATGTTGGAGAGGATGTGGGGAAACAGGCACACTCATACATTGCTAGTGGGACTGCAAAATGGTGCAACCATTATGGAAAGTAGTATGGAGGTTTCTTGGAAAACTGGGAATGGAATCACCCTATGACCCAGCCATACCAATCCTGGGTCTATTCCCAAAGGACTTAAAAACAGCATATTACAGTGACACAGCTATCTTAATGTCTGTAGCTGCACAACTCACAATAGCGAGGTTGTGGAACCAACCTAGATGTCCCTCAGTAGATGAGTGGATTAAGAAAATGTGGTATATACACACAATGGAATTTTACTCAGCAATAAAAGAAAATAAAAATAATGGCATTCGCAGGTAAATGGATGAAGTTGGAGAATATAATGCTAAGTGAAGTTAGTGAGTCTCAAAAGTCCAAATACCAAATGTTTTCTCTGATATAAGGAGGCAGATTCACAGTGGTGTTGGGTGTCCGGGTACATAAGAAGATTAGAGGAACACTAGATTGGTCAAAGGGGAGGGAGGAGAAGGGAATGAGCTAGGGGATATGGGGAGAATAAAAAAGAAAAGGTGGTATAATAAGATGAATATCATTATCCTAAATGCATGATTGAAGACTTGAATAGTACGAATATACTTTGTATACTGTGTTATATGAAAATAGGCTCTATATGTGTATTATGAATTGTAATGCATTCTACTATTACAAAGACAACAACATTGAATTAAAAAAAAAAGAATTAAAGACATTTCTACCTCTTGAAACAATAATTCCTCACTTGGAAATATACTCTAATGAAATTGTACATAAAGGAAAAAGTGATAAATGTAAGATGTTCAGTGAAATATTATTTGTAATACCAAACCCATTTGAAGAATGAAATGATAGCTAATGGCTAATGGTTCAGTAAGTTGTGAAACATCAAATAGTGGGCTATAGTAGAGTCATTAAAAACAAAATGCATGATGTCAATATATTGGAGAGGATGTGGAGAAAAAGGCACACTCATACAATGTTTGGTGAGACTGAAAAATGGTGCAGCCAATATGGAAAGCAGTATGGAGATTCCTTGGAAAACTGGGAATGGAACCACCTTATGACCCAGCTATCCCACTCCTTGGTCTTTACCCAAAAGACATGAAAACAGCATACTACAGGGACACAGCCACATCAATGTTTATAGCAGCACAATTCACAATAGCTAAACTGTGGAACCAACCTAGAAGCCCTTCAGTAGATGAATGGATAAAGAAAATGTGGTATATACACACAATGGAATATTACTCAGCCATAATTCAGAATAAAATCATGGCATTTGCAGGAAAATGGATGGAGTTAGAGAATATAATGCTAAGTGAAGTTAGCCAATCCCAAAAAGCCAAATGCCAAATGTTTTCTCTGATATAAAGAAGCCAATTCACAGTCGGGTTGGGATGGGGAGCATAGGAGGATTAGAGAAATACTAGAATGGCCAATGGGGAGGGAGAGGAAGGGAGGGGGCAAAGGGTGAAGAAAAAAAAAAAAAAAGACGGTAGAATGAGATGGATATCATTACCCTAAGTGCCTGTATGAAGTCACGAATGGTGTGAATATACTTTGCATACAACCAGAGATTTGTAAAAAAGTGCTCTATATGTGTAATATGAAATGTAATGCATTCTGCTGTCATTTATATCATCTTAGAATAAAAAAATAATGTAAAACATGCATGATGTCAATATAGAAACCAAGGTCATTCTATGATCCAATGTCAAATGAAGAAAAGGAGAAATGGAAAGAATGGAAAACAAATGGCAACATTATGAAATTTAATCCAACTATATCAGTAATTATATCAAATGTAAATCATTTTAATACTTTGATTAAAAGCAAAAATTGTTAGATTGGATAATAAAATAAGCACATTAAATATAAAAATTCAGAAAATTTAAAAGGTAAAGAAAGGAAAAATATGCCATGCAAATATTTACAAAGAAAATGTAATATAGATAGTTATGTTAATAACAGATGAAACTTTTTTCTTCAAGGATATCTATCAAAAGAAAGAAATATGAGAGGGAAGGAGATATTTCATAAGTTAAATGGTGAATTATGTCTTTAATAGAAAGATATAATATTTCTAATTTTTTGAAATGTATTTGCAAAATTTAGAAGACAAAATTGATAGCATTTAAATCTACTCCCAACATTGGAAATTTTAACACATCTCTCACTAACTATTAAGCAGACAAAAATATTTGGTGAGAATATAGAAATTTTGAGTAACTATACAAGCTAAATTGACCTGATAGACAAATATAGAACATTACAGCCAACAACTACAGAATTCAATCTATTTCAAGCACAAATAAAATATTTACATAAATTGATAATATTCTCACACATAAGTATGATCACATAATCAAACTAGAAACTAACCATAGAAAGATAACTTAAAAATCTCCAATAAGGAATTACAGGAGATGTTTGGAAATATTTTTAATGGAATGAAAATAAAAATTACAAAATCAAAATCTGTGGGATATCAGTAAGGTAATGCTTAGAGGGATATCTATGGCTTTAGGTGCACATGTTACAAAAGAAAGTTTAAAATCAAGAAGAATGGAGCTTGCATCTGTTGCTGCTGCTTCCTTGTTCTTCTAACATTTATTCCATCCAGGCCTCCAATCTATTGGATGATGCTGCCTACACTTAGGGAGGGTCTCCACTTCAGTTTGCTATCCCATATGCCAATCATTCCTAGACCCACCCTCATTAACCCACCCAGAAGCCTTTTCACCTTCTGCATCTATTAATCCAATCAAGTCGACAAGTCAAATTAACCATTACAGAGGTTGTAAGTAGTTTCTGAAATAGATTTTGAAAGGCTATCTTCTTTCCACACTGGTACCACTAAAGTACAACATTATTTAATATGACAACATATAGAAAATTCAACATCCTTTATAGAAAATATTTCATGTGCATGGGTCAGAAGCTAAAAAACAACATCCTAAGGATGGTTATTTACTCTGTGACCTAATACACCCTAATCTCTGGGAGTTATTTTAATTAGTATTTTCAGTTCATATATATATATATATATATATAATCTGGAAAAGAAAGGGGGGAAAAAAAGCCCCAAGGGCTGGGTTTGTGGCTCAGTGGTAGAGCACTTGCCTAGCAGGCATCAGGCATGAAGCACTGGATCCTCAGCACCACATAAAAATGAAATAAAGACAATCTGTCCACTTAAAACTTAAAAAAAAAATCCCCAAACTGAAAACGAAAATGATCAAAAAAATCCATCAACAAAAGGAAATAAATTTTGTTTTCATACAATGGTATTCTACAAAGCAAGCTTTTAAAAATGCACCTCTGCTGTATTCACAGATACTGAGTAAACCTTGTTACTATAGAGCAGTTCACAAGTCTACTTACACATAGTTCAGAAATAATTAGAACTTATTGAACTGTATGTTTAAGATTATTGCACTTTATTGACACCACTGCATTTATTTTGTCAAAATGAAGAGAGAGCAAAATTGTTTGTTAAAAACAAAGAAAAGAAAGACCTCTACAATGAAAACTACAGCATTCTAAAGAAAGAAATTAATGAAGATCTTAGAAGATGGAAAGATCTACCTTGTTCATGGATAGGTAGAACTAATATTGTCAAAATGACCCTTCTCCTAAAAGCACTATACAGATTCAATGCAATACCAATCAAAATCCCAATACCATTCCTCATAGAAATAGAAAAAGCAATCATGAAATTCATCTGGAAAAATAAGAGACCCATAATAGCCAAAGCAATTCTTAGCAAGAAGAATGAAGCTGGTGGTATTACTATTCCAGACCTTAAATTGTATAACAAAGCAATAGTAACAAAAACAGCACGGTATTGATATCAAAATAGACCAGTTGATCAATGGTACAGAATAGAAGCCTCAGATGAACCCACACACCTACAATTATCTTATATTAGACAAAGGTGCCAAAAACAAACATTGGAGAAAAGACAGCCTCTTCAACAAGTGGTGTTGGGAAAACTGGAAATCCTCATGTAATAAAATGAAATTAAATATCTTTCTCTCACCATGCACAAAACTTAAAGTGGATCAAGGACCTAGGAATTAAACCGGAAACCTTGCACCTAATAGAAGATAAAGTAGGCCCAAATCTCCATCATGTTGGTTTAGGCCCTGACTTCCTCAATAAAACCCCTATAGTGCAAGAACTAAAACCAAGAATCCATAAATGGGGTGGATTCAAACTAAAAAGCTCCTTCTCAGCAAAAGAAACAATCAGTGAGGTGAATAGAGAATCTACAGATTGGGAGCAAATATTTATCACAGGCACATCAGATAGAACACTAACCTCAAGGATGTATCTTCTGTATTTCAATAGTGTCCATTATGGTATTTCCTTCTTCATCACAAATTTTAGTAATTTGAGTTTACTCTCCCCTTCTCTTCATTAGTATAGCTAAGTGTTTATCAATTTTATTTATTTTCTCAAAAAACTAACTTTTTGTTTTGTCAATTTTTTGAATTGTTACTTTTCTTTTAATTTCATTGAATTTAGCTCTTATTTTAATTATATCCTGTCCTCTACTGATTTTGGTGTTGATTTGTTCTTCTTTTTCTAGGGCTTTGGAATGTAATGTTAGGTCATTTATTTGTTGACTTTTTTATTATTTTAATGAATGATCTCAATGCAATGAACTTTGCTCTTAGCACTGCCTTCATAGAGTCCCAAAGATTTTAATATGTTGTATTGGTGTTCTCATTTACCTCTAAGAATTTTTTTTAATTTCCTCTCTGTTTTCTTTTGCTATTCATTCATCATTCAATAGCATGTTAGTTTCCAGGCATCGTAGTAGCTTCAATTTTTTGTTTTAACATTGATTTCTACTTTCATTCCATTGTGATCTGATAGAATGAAGGGTAGTATTTCTATTATTTGTATTTGCCAAGAGTTGCTTTGTGGCATAACATATGGTTTATTTTAAAGAATGATCCATGTGCTGCTGAATAGAAGGTGTATTCACTTAATGATGGATGAATTACTCTATATCTATATGTGTCTGTTAAGTCTAAATTATTGATTGTATTATTTAGTTCTCTAGTTTCTTTGTTTAGTTTTTGTTTGGAAGATCTATCCAGTGGTGAAAGAGATGTGTTCAAGTCATCCAGTATCATGGTTTTGTGGTCTATTTGATTCTTGAAATTAAGAAATGTATGTTTGATGTAATAGATGCTCCATTTGTTTGGGGGCATACATATTTATGATTGCTATGTCCTGTTGATGTATGATTCCTCTAAGCAGTATGAAATGTCCTTCTTTAACCCTTCTGATGAACTTTGGCTTGAAGTCCACTTTATTTGATATGAGGAAAAAAAACCCCTGCTTGTTTATGCAGCCCATGTGAGCAACATTTTTTTTCCCACAACCATTCACCTTCAGTTGGTGGATGTGTTTTCCTAGGGGGTGAGTCCCTCGAAGACAGCATATTTTGGGTCTTTTTTTAAATTCAGTCTTCCAGTTTATGTCTTTTGATTGATGAGTTTAGGCCATTAATATTCAGGGTTATTATTGAGATATGATTTGCAGTACCCGTCATTTTAGTTTATTTTTGGTTTTTAACTTGATTTAGTTTCTCCTTTGATTGACTTTTCCTTTAGTGTAGTTCCTCCCTTTGCTGGTTTTCATTGTTTTTTCACTTCCTCCACATGGAATATTTTGCTGAGAATGTTCTGTTGTGCAGGATTTCTAATTGTCAATTCTTTTAAATTTTGTTTATCATGGAAGTTTTTTATTTCATCTTCAAATCTGAAGCTTAGTTTTTCAGAATATAAAATTCTCGGTTGGCATCCATTTTCTTTCAGAGCTTGATAAATGTTATTCCAGGAATTCTTGGCATTGATTGTCTGAGTTGAGAAATCAGTGAGATCTGAATTGGCTTCCCCTTACATGTAATTTGATTTTTTTTTCTCTCAAAGCCTTTAAAATTCTATCCTTATTCTCTATGTTAGTCATTCTCATTATAATGTGCCTTAGTGTGGGTCTGCTGTAATTTTGTACATTTGTGGTCCTGTATGCCTCTTGTCATTGATTTCCCATTTCATTCTTTAGGTTTGGGAAATTTTATGATATTATGTCATTGAAAAGATTATGCATTCCTTTGGTTTGTATGTCCATACCTTCATCTATTCCGATAAATCTTAAATTTGGTCTTTTCATGTTATCCCATATTTCTTGGAAGTTCTGTTCATGGTTTCTTACCATCTTCTCTGTATGGTCAACTTTATTTTTAAGAGTATATATTTTGTCTTCATTGCCCAAGGTTCTGTCTTCCAAGTGGTCTAGTCTGTTGGTTATACTTTTCATTGAATTTTTAATTAGGTTTATTGTTTCCTTCATTTCAAGAATTTATGCTTGATTCTTTTTTTGTTTTTTAATCTCAGCCTCTTTCTTGAAGGAATCATTCACTTAATGTATGTTCTATCTGATATCATTCTTTATTTTGAAGATCAGTCCAACTATGTACCTTCTAAACGCCTCTGACATTTCTTCTACTATGCTCTCTATGGATTCTATTGTTGGAATATCTTGGTTTATTTGAGGTGCTTTGTTCCCTTGTTTTTCATGTTGTTTGTGCGTCTTACCATCTAGCAGTATGGATCTGAGGCAGTACAGTTTCTACCCTGTAGTTATAGTGTCCCTGAAGATATCCAACACCTTCCCTTTAAGGGAGAGACCAATAGTAATAACACCCAATGCAGACAACTTACATACTTAAATCAAGTAGCTCATATTAAGGTGTCTACAGTTTTATCACAATAAACAGAAATGATGTGTTAAATTATTGTCTACAATAATAACAGTAAATTTGCTAAAAGTGTTTACCATTTCAAATGATAGACAACGAAGGAACAGAAGTAGTGTAGAATGTGATGTTTATGAGGGATAAGGAGAGAAGATATGGGTAAAAATTTATAGTAAAAGCAAAGGAAGAATTAATAGAGGTTGGCTGTTAGCATGAGAGATGTGAAAAAGAGAATCAAGGGAGACAGATAAGTGAGAGAAAAATATATACAAATTTTTTAAGGTAAAAATATAGGAATACACAACAAAACTGTAATATACTATTCAGACACCCAATTCCTCAATAAATTGATAAATAAAAAATATTTGGATTCAAAGATGGTAGAGCAGTGAAGGGGAAAGGAAAAAAGGAAAGTCTCTATGGAAAAATGACCAACTACTTCCATTGGCTTTCAAATTTTTTCTCAGCTTCCCTTCTCTGCTGGTAGGTGGGGGGTTGTCAGAAGTTTGATGATAGCTCCAGTCTGGCGCATGCCAGATGGGTTGGTTGGGCCAGCCAATAGCAAGATTCCCTCACACTCTCTTCTAGTCTTCCCACCTATTGTAGTCAGCCCCTTCCATCCATGAATACTTCATAACTCACTGAGCTGGAGAGATCCCAGTTTTCTCTGGTTTCTCCAACCTGTGCTCCCCCTGGGAAACTGGCCCCAGTCTCTGGATTTCCACAAGCCTGCCAGGAGCAGACTGGTTCATGAAGACTCAACTGCAATCTGATGGTCCTGGGCTTCAGATTCCATACGCTCTGTATTGCTGCAGTCCCAAGATCTCAATGCTGTTCCAATTTGCAGAGATATCTCCAGGGATGTGCTCACACAAAGGAATGGCCCTCAAAGAGGCAACCAGATTGTGGCCACTAGCATACTCAGCAGAATGACCTGAGGCGCAACCAGACCTTCAGGTAACCAGACAATATATCTCCAGCCCCTTGCTGGTGCCCCCAGACTGAGGCAGTCATACCCCAATATGACAGTGGTGGCAGTGATAAACCTGAGGCCCCTTGGCTCTGGATTCCCAGGCCCTAGCTGGTGTCCCAAGATGGCCACAGCTGTGTGCAAACAAACCTGTGGGTTCCCTGACAATGGATTTCCAGGCAGTGGGCAGTGGACACTCCACAGGTGGTCTCTGGGCAAATGGTGGGTGAATGGCAGGTGAAAGGAGGGTGATGGGACAGCAAAAGGCAGTTTCGAAAATGGGCAAATGGTGGGCAGTTGGTGGTGGCCAATGAGTGATCTGAATGCAAAAGGCAGGCAATATACTGGCAAGGGTGGTGCAATAGTGGAAGATATATGTGGGGCAAAGAGCAGGGGATCAGTGGGCAGCAAGGGCTGCCTCACAGAGACACAGTATTTCTTCTGCTTGAATCCAGAGTCATGGAGCAACAAGGAATGCAGCCTCTTTCTAATTTGGCATCTTAGATCTCCCCTTTCACGTGCATTTTTGTAAACAGGCTAATGCCATTTCTAGCCCAATCTTCTTAGTGAAAATCTAATTGGTGCAACAATCTGGAGAGTTATGTCGCCATCACTAGGAATCCTAAAACAATGTTCTGAGAACTGATATCAAAGGTCTTAGGGCCTATGTAGAACACAGTACAGTTTTTCAGGCTGTGATATCACATGGGGGCTTGGATACATGCCACACCTGGCAGGTTCTTGAAAGAGACTAAAAAATACCTCTTTCTCCCAAAGACATTCAAATACAATTGAACAATCTTCTAATAAGTCAGTCTCTGCCCTGAAAACAGGTTAGAATATTTATGGTTAGGTCTTCACATAGTACATACCCAGAATTTCTGATAACTTGACCTGTTTTTAAGCAGCTGAAAGTGTTCACTTTATCAGTATCAAGACTGATAGTGATGCTTTCTCCCTTGATGAAGGTGCTAACTTAATTGGTGCCATAGGTAGATGACAGCTATATTGACATTTTCAGTCTTTCCAAAGGGCTCTTTATATTGAATATTATCCTAGTTCCTGGGAACAATCCTATGAAGAGCTCAGAGATCTTACTATTTTAATCATGAAAGATAACAAATGAAAGATAAACTGTGGCCAATCTGAGAACTTGATCTCAAAACTACCCACTATTATAGAAACATTATCTTGCAAGCAAAACAATATCTGAGTTTAATAGTGATTAGTGAGGCCTCTCAGATCAAACATGTCTCTGAAATTGGCCACTCTTCCTAGGTCCTGTTTCCCAACACTGCAGAGGCCATCATTAATACAAAGAGCAATGACTTATTAAGAAACACAGGGACATGAACATCTCTATACAAATAATTATTTGGTGTCCCTTTTCATTGAACTCCACTTCAACTAATGGCAGTTTGGAATCATAACATCATCCATCAATTTCAAGTGTAATTTCCACTGGCTTTGCAGTAGATGCTTTTATTTAACCTTTGACCTCAATGCCACAAGTCCCTGTTCTTAGCAAACTGAGAGCAATGTCCTAATCTAATATTTGTCAAAATGGGACAATTTTCAGGCCATACAAATCAATGGGATCAATTTATAAAGCATCTCTTGTGTCTATTACTATTGCAAAATATTTGTATGTAATGAAGATAAGCTATAGGAGCAGAGCCCAGTGTTGTGACTCCACATACTATTCTATTAAATCTTAAATACAATGAATCAAACTATGTTTTATTTTTTAATCTTTATTAGAGCTTTATAGTTATTATTTATAGTTATACATAGTAGTTGGGTTCATCCCATCAAACTCATACATGCATGGAAATCAATTTCAGTTCATGATCTCTCCTTTTCCCTCTCATCCTCCCTCCCCTCTCCTATTTTTCTTACTCTATTCTTCTAGACTTCTTTCACTCAAATATTAATTTATATTTCATTGGTTCTTTATATTATCCTATTTTTCCCTCTCCCTTTCCTTTATTTTACTGCACTTTACTCATATGAAGGAAAATGTTCAACTTTTGAGCTTCTGAGTTTGGCTTATTTCACTTAGAATGATATACTCCACCTTCCATCCATTAATCAGCAAATGCCATAATTTTATTCATTTGTATGGCTGAGTAGAACTCCATTGCTTGTGTGTGTGTGTGTGTGTGTGTGTGTGTGTGTGTGTGTGTGTGTAATCACAGTTTCTTAATCTATTAATCTATTGATGAGCATCTGGGCATATTCCATTCTTTAGCCATTGTTAATTGTGTTGCTGTAGACATTAAGGTTGCTGTATTGTTGTAGTATGCCAATTTTATATCTTTGGGGAAAATATCAAGGAGTGGAATAGCTGGGTCATATGATAGTTCCATCCCAATTTTTTTTGAGGAAATGGCATACTGTTTTACATAGTGGTTATACTAGTCCACAGTCCCACCAATAATGTACAAGTGTACCTTCATCCCCACAACCTAGCCAGCATTTATTTTGCATATTCTTGGTCATTGCCATTATAATTGGAGTGAGATGAAATTTTTCTACATATAGTTATCCAGTTTTCCCAGCACAATTTGTTAAAAAGGCTGTCCTTTCTCCAAAATATATTTTTGACACGTTTGTCAAGTATCAGACAGCTGTAGGTATATAGATTTGTATCTGTGTCTTCTATTGTGTTCCCTTAGTCATCATGTCTATTTTGATGCCAATACCATGCTGTTTTTGTTACTACAGCTCTGTAGCATAATTTCCGATCAGATATTGTGATGCCTCCTGCTCTGCTTTTCTTGCTTAGTATTTCTTTGGCTATTCTGGGTCTCTTTTTCCAAATTAATTAAATACTTTTTTTTCTAATTCTGTGAAGAATGTCATTGGTGTTTTGATGGGGATTGCATTGAATCTGTCTATTGATTTTGGTAGTAAGGCCATTTTGACAATATTGATTCTGCCTATCCAAGAGTATGGGAGTCTTTCCATCTTCTAAGGTCATTTTCCATTTCTTTCTTCAGTGTTCTATAATTTTCAATATAGAGCTCTTTTACATCCATGGTTAGATTAATTCCCAAGTATTGTTTTTTTTTTTTTTTTTTTTTAGGTTATTGTGAATGGGATGGTTTTCCTGATTCTTCCTCATCTGAGTCACTGTTGGAGTATAGGAAGGCTATTGATTTATGGGTGTTGAACTTGTATCCTGCTACTTTGCTAAACTCATTTATAAGCTCTAGAAGTGTGCTGTTGAAGTTTTTTGGGGTCTTCTGAATATAGGATCTTATGGATGGCAAAAGATCGTTGACTTCTTCTTTTACTATTTTATAAATTTAATTTTTTCTTGCCTACTCACTCTGGCTAATGTTTTGAGGAATCTATTGAATAAGAGTGGTGAGAGTGGACACCCTGGTCTTATTCCTGATTTTGGAGGAAGTGCTTTTAGTTTTTCTCTATTAAGTATGATGTAGGCTTGGGGTCTATCGTCAATAGCCTTTATGATGTTGAGGTAAGTGCTTTGATCCCTAGCTCCTTCAGTATTTTTAGCACAAATGACTGATGAATTTTATCAAAGGTCTTTTCTGCATCTATTGAAATAATCATGTGATTTTTGTCCTTAATTCTGTTTAAGTGGTGAATTACATGTATTGATTTGCATATGTTGAACTAACCTTGCATACCTGGAATAAAACCACTTGATATGATGTATTAGCTTTCTGTTTTGGTTTTTTAATGCTCTTTGCTAATATTTTATTAAGGATTTTTCTGGATTTCAGAAGTGTCTGTGATGATATCTCCTTTTCATCTCTGATCTTGTTGATTTGCATCTTCTCACTCTTTTTTTGTTAGTTTGTCTAAGGGTTTGTCAATCTTACTTATTTTTTCAAAGAAACAACTCTTCATTGCATTGATCCTCTAGTTTTCTTATTCTCAATTTCATTGATTTCAGCTCTTATCTTAATTATTTCCTGACTTCTACTGGTTTGGGAGTTAGTTTGTTCTTCTTCTAAGGCCCTGAATTGGAGCATAAGCTTATTTATGTGGGCTCTTTCTAATTTTTTGTTTTTATGTAGGCATTCAATGCTATAAATTTTTCCTCATAGAACTGCTTTAACACTGTCCCAGAGATTTGGATATGTTGTATCTCTGTTCTCATTCATTTCTAAGAATTTCTTTCTTTCTATTCTCATTTCTTCTTTGATCCGCTCTTCATTTGAGAGCATATTGTTCAATCTCCATGTGTTTATATGGCTTCTATTATTTTTCCTGCTGCTGATTTCTAGTGTCATTCCATTATGATCTGATAGGATACATAGGATTATATCTTTTTTTGGTATTTTCTATTTGCTTTGTGGCCAACAGTATGATCTATTTTGAAAAAAGTTCTATGATCATCTGAGAAGGTAAAATTTTGTGTTATGGGGTGGGATATTCTGTAGATGTTCATTAGGTCCATTTGATTTATGTGCTGTTGCTTAGGAGGAAGATATCTTTCTTTATTTTATGTTTATATGACTTGCATATAGGTGATAGGTGTATTGAAATCTTGGAGTATTTTTTCCATGTAATTGGGTGCATTGACATTTGTGGCATGTTTACTATTGACATGTTTACCATCATTATATCTTCTTGTTGGACTGTTCCCTTTACTCAAATGACTCAAATGTAGTGGCCTTCTTTGTCTCTTCTGATTAAGTTTTGCTTGAAATCTGCCTTGTCAGTGTTGGGGACATTAACAACACGCCAGTAGATAGAAACTCTCTGGCTTTCTCCCACTTCCTGATATGGGAACTTGGCCTAGCCAAGGGGTGTTCCCCTGACATATGACAGAGGTCTGACTGCCACTAGGATAGGCTAATTGCTCCGCCAATGTGATTTGCTCATGCTCCCTATGTGCCCCTATGATCTTTCTGCTGATTGGCCCATGTCTTTTATAAAGGCCGTCCAACTTTCTCAATAAATGAGCTTGTGCCTTGACCAGACTCCCTGGTGTATGCCTGATTGTCTTCTATTGTGAGGGCCGAGCGTGGCCACCAGTCGACTTCTGCATTTCCCGATATCGCCTCACTGCTGGGGCGTGTTCCCCCAGCCTTCTCTGCTGGCCAGAGAAGGCCAAACCTGGGTTAGGGGGAGCTAGAAACCCTGGCAATTGGCGCCACAACGTGGACCCTGAGGAAATTGCAACACAAAACCTCCGGCGAATCCGTCCAAGCAGTTCAAGCCCGAATGGAACAGGAGGTTTTTGAGGATGATTCTCAGCCCTCCCGTTCCGCAGAATTAGAGAAAGTTGGCAATCTTCCAGACTTTCAGTTTCAGGGGCCCACAGCCCCTCGCCTTGAATCTCTTCAAAAGTTCTCAGAGGATAAGGGCCGTCCTCCATGCTGTCCTCCTTCCCGCGTGCGGGACTTGCCATCTTGTCCCCCTTCCCACGCGCAGGACCTGCTACCTTGTGTGGCCAACATGCCACTGCCACCACCGCCGCCGAAGTTTTGTTTGGCAGGCGAATTTGCCCCCCACCCCCGCCCCGGAACTTTCCCATCTGCAGTGGCATTCCCGGTAAATGTTAACCCGGGGGGAAATAGACCCGCTCTGTGGTATACGTGGGAGGCTCAGGACCTAAAGGAACTTAAAAAGGCTGTCTCAGAAGACGGACCCAATTCGCCTTGGGCTGAAACAATCCTCCAGGGTTTAGCTCATCAACAGTGCACAACCCAGGACTGGAAGAACCTAACTAAAGCTGTTCTCCCTGGTCCCCTATATTTAAAGTAGTGTGCTTTCTTTAGTGATGAGTGTCACATGCAGGCAGAAAGAAACCAAGCCGCTAACCCCCCAGTCCCAATAACGTTTGGGATGCTAGCCGGGTCTGCTGACCAATTTTCCACCGGTCTTCAACAGGCCGCTATTCCCACCCCCCTATCAAGAGCAGGTGCGAACCTTAGGGCTTGCGGCCTGGAATTAGTTAGAGGAAGGTCCTTCAGAGCCTCCTATAGCGGGGATCACTCAAAAGACCACTGAGGACCTGGCCACATTCATTGAGAGTGTGGAAAAGAGCCTTCAAAGAAAATTCCCACCTGGCCCCTGAGGGATCAATTTGTCAAGATGCTGGTTTGGGAGGGGATGGCTACCAATCATAAGTTGGCTTGTGCAGGGTTAAAAGAGCGATCCATGGGGAGATGGATCATTGCAACGAAGGACATAGGTACCCACACCCATCAGTCCCAATCCTTGGCTGTCGCTCTTCAGGCACAGGCTGCTCAACAGGCCCAGTCCTTAACAGCAGCTCTTAGTGCTCAAACTGAGGTTCTTGCAGTGGCCTTGAAGGGAAAAGGGACCAGTTTTGGATGTGGACAACAGGGTCATTTAAAAAGGGACTGCCCCACTGGCCATAGTCAGCCTCAAGAATGCTCCCCTGGGCAAGCCCAGGGCCCAACTGCCCCCAAAACACCTTGTCCTAGATGTAAGAAGGGGTTCCATTGGGAAAAGCATTGCAAATCTAAGTTTGATATTCAGGGGAAACCTTTAAACTCCTAGAGGGGCACCCTCCAGCCCCTTTACACCAAGGAGGTTCCCCTGATCACAGTCCCCCTAAGGTGCACTGGACAGTTCCCATTGTCCCAGGGATTAGACCAAAAATGGACATCTATATAGCAGGAAAGAAAATTCGCTGCATGATCGATACTGGGGCAGACCACACTCTACTAAGGAAGGAAGAGATTCGGCCTCAGTGGAAATTAGCTCCAGGGGCTCCAGGGCCCCAACTACTCGGTAGGAGGAGACACTAAGTCAGTGGAAACCAAAGATTGGCTTAAATGGAGAGACATAGATGGGAATCAAGGGGGAAATTCGTCCCCTTGTGGCCCCCAGACTAACCTCTAATCTGTTAGGGCAGGACATCTTAGGAGAGGCTAAAGCCTACATCATCACTGGCCATAAGGAGCTTCATGATGATATATTAGAGAAGGAAGAATATCAAAAACAATCCAATCCTCCCGGACCCTTCTCTAATTACAAGGCGGACCCACTGTTTTAGGCTGCAAGGAGGGAAACTCCAGCTCCCCAAGTAGGGCCTCACCCCCAATCCTAAGGGCCACTGTTCCCCAAGTTCCTGCTATCCAATGGCGGGATGCACCCCCGCCCCCCAGTCTGGGTGGAACAGTGGCCTCTTCCTAATGATAAACTGCAACACTTGAGGGCAATTGCCCAAGAGCAGTTAGCCCTGGGACACATTAGACCCTCTCTTAGCCCATGGAATAGTCCTGTTTTTGTTATACAAAAGGTCACAGGAAAATGGAGGATGTTATAGGATCTCCAAAAAATTAATGATAGAATGGTCCTCGTTGGCACCCCCCTGGTTGGCCTTCCCTGGATCCCTTCTATTTTGCGGGACTTGACCCTACTTGTGATTGACATCAAAGATTTTTTTTTCTATCCCCTTGCACCATGATGATTGCGAGAAATTTGCCTTCTCTATTCCTTCCACCAATTTCCAAAGGCCGAATGATCGATATGAATGGGTGGTCCTCCCCCAAGTTATGCCTAATAGCCCAGCCTTCTGTCAACATTATGTCTCATGTCTCTTATCACCCTTGATGGAGGAGTCACAACTCACCCTATATGTTTATATGAATGATATCATTCTGGGGGCTCCCGATGTCCAACAACTGGGCCCAGCTTACCTGGCCCTTTGAGAGCTCCTGGAGAGGGGAGGGTTACACATTTCCAGTGACAAGGTCCAAACTACACCTCCCTTCAAAGTATTGGGGACAGAACTTAACCTGGACTCAGTTTGTGCTCTCAAAACTCAACTGGCCATTCAAGAATTTTACTCTTTAGTTGAGTTACAAAAGCTGTTAGGAGAGTTAAACTGGTTAAGGCCCTGGCTTCATATCTCCACTGAGGATTTATTACCTCTTTTTGAGTTACTACGGGGAAAAACCCCCTCTGATGTTGTTACACTGACAGAGGTCATCAGTTAATACTACAAAAGGTCCAAGCTGCCCTCAATTTGGCCCAATTGGCTCGGTACCAACCAAAACAACCTCTCTATTTGTGGATCTTCTCAGGCGCTAAGCTCCTTACAGCCGTTCTCACTCAAATGGGAAATCCAGTACAATGGATACATTCCTCTGTGGGAGGGGCGCCTCGAGTATATTCTCAATTGGACCAATTGGCAGATCTTATAATAAAGGGGAGAGACACATCATTGAGGCATTATGGGAAAGACCCGGATGTCTTGACGATCCCCTACCATTTATCAGACTTTGAATGAATATGAAGAAACAATCATAGAGTCTCCTATGCTTTGGAAGCATTTTTAGGAAAGGTTGACTGCCACTACAGGTCAACCAAATGCACTTCCTCCTTTCCCAGGCTGGAGTGGGCGCCCCCTGTCCTCTTCTCCGTCAGACCACTCCCCAAGGCAGTAAATGTATTTACAGATGGGGGAAAGGAAGGGTCCGCAGTAGTTGTTTTTCACCCCTCCTCAGGCAAAAGGACACAATATTTTGAAGCAATTACTGGCTCTGCCCAATTCAAGGAATTATATGCTGTTGCATTGGCTCTAATCCATGCCCAAGAGCCTATGAATCTCTTCTCAGATAGTTTATATGTGATCAGCCTATTACCTGCCCTTAATGCGTCCTGTATCAGGATGGATAATAATCCTATAACCCCTTTAATGATCCAGGTACGATCCCTACTAAAGGGACGTAATGGGCCCATCTTTCTCCAACATCTCCGAGGGCATCAAGATTTATCTGGGTCCCTTTCTGAGGAAAATCAGGCTGCCAATCACTTGGCCACTACAGGGATATTAACAGCCACAACTCCATTTCAGCGAGACCTTCAGTTAGCCCAAGGTCTTCATGACCTCACTCATCTAAATTGGAGAGGACTACATCATAAATTTCCCTTGGTGCCCATAAAATATCTGAAAAAGATTGTAAGGACTTGTAAATCATGTGTGCCCTTCTTATAAGTCCCACCCCTCCAGTCCCCTGGTGTAAATTCTAGAGGCCTACAGCCCAATGCCATCTGGCAAAAAAATGTAACCCATTATGCACCATTTGGAAAATTAAAGTACGTATTTATGTCGATAGATACCTACTCACATGCTTGTTGCACCACTGCCCATTCTGGTGAAAGGGCCAAACATGCTGAAAGCCATTTTTTTACAATGTTTTACCATCTTAGGCCTACTCCTACAGGTTAAAACAGATAATGGACCCTGTTTTGTGAGCAAATCATTGCAAAAATTTTTCCAAAGATGGCATGTTAAACATACCACAGGGATCCCATATAACCCAAAAGGACAAGCCATCATCGAGAGGCACAATAAGACCCTAAAGACCAATTAATAAAACAAAAAGGGGGAAGCATCCCCCATGATCAGTTAAAAACAGTGATGCTTACATTAAATATTTTAAATTTTTCCAAGAATTAGCCCTTAACTGCCTTTCATAGACATTGGTCCAACCAGATGCCCTACCTAAAGGTTGAGGTCCAATGGAAGGACCCACTAACTGGATGTTGGCGTGGTCCTGATCTGCTTATAAGTGCAGGAAGAGGGTTTGGATGTGTCTTTCCAATTGGGGAACCAAGCCCTATTTGGGTACCCACCGGGGACCTCAAATACTGCCAATCAGAACAAAATGACCACCCAAGAGCACATTCTCTTGAGGGGTGATCTTTTCTCTTTTTCCACAGAAATGAACAGACCGTGATGGACCTTCTGTCTCATTGGGATTGGACTCCTCATCATCTCCATCCTAATATTCATCGGGAGCACTATTGTCCTGGACGCCCTTTGCAAGTATTCCAACTTTCTGTGGCGAGAGAAGGGAGACTATGCCTGTTCCTGGGAGAAGAGTGTTGTTTCTGTGCCAACTGTCCAGGCTTTGTCCAAGACAGCTTCCTTTGGACTGCACTAAATGGGTGGCTCCCCTACCTTTTCCCCTTTGTGGGACCCCTGGTTACCATTATCCTTGTGTTCACCTTTGGGCCCTGTGTAATCAACAAGCTTGTTTAATCCCTTAAGGACAGGGCCAAACCGGTACAGCTTATGGTAGTCTGCCAATAATATGCTGCCCTCAGCTATGCTGATTGGGAGCCCGATAAACTTGGCCATGGTCCTTGTCAGGATGTGGAGGTCTAAATCATCCATGGGAAGCCTTTCCAAAGGCGACTGTTCTGTCCCATGTCTTCCCCCCAGCCACAACTTGCTGGCCTTGGGTAAGTCCACCTGAAATGCTAGGGTGGTAGTCAATGACGGGTAAGATCCCCAGAGGGGGAGAACCTAAGACAGGCACACCCTCAAGTAAGGTGGGCTCCCATTAATAAAACAAAACAGGAGAGATGTTGGGGACGTTAACAACACGCCAGTAGATAGAAACTCTCTGGCTGTCTCCCACTTCCTGATACAGGAAATTGGCCTAGCCAAGGGGTGTTCCCCTGACGTATGACAGAGGTCTGACTGCCACTAGGATAGGCTAATCCCTCCACCAATGTGATTTGTTCATGCTCCCTATGTGCCCCTATGATCTTTCTGCTGATTGGCCCATGTCTTTTATAAAGGCCATCCAACTTTCTCAATAAACGAGCTTGTGCCTTGACCAGAGTCCCTGGTGTATGCTTGATTGTCTTCTATTATAAGGGCTAAGCGTGGCCACCAGTCGACTTCTGCCTTTCCCAATATCACCTCACCACTGGGGCGTGTTCCCCCAGCCTTCTCTGCTGTCCAGAGAAGGCCAAACCCGGGTTAGGGGAAGCTAGAAATCCCGGCAGTTAGATTTGAGAATGGTATTCCTGATTGTCAGTCCCAATGCATGAAATATCTTTGCCATCCTTTTACTTTCAACCTTTGGATGTCTTTGCTTATGAGTCTCTTATAAACAGCATAATTCTAGATCTGTTGTTTGACCCATTCTGTGAATTTATGTCTTTTAATTTGTTAGTTGAGACCATTAACATTCATCATTACTATGTATATGTGTTGGTAGTTTCCTGCCCTTTTTTTGTTTGTTTGTTATATTTTATCAAGTCTTGATTCTCATTTTGTAGATTATTTGTCTACTGAACTTCCTCTGTTTGTGAGCTTTAGGATTTTTTTAAAACTTTATTTTATTTATTTATTTTTAGGTGGTGCTGAGGATTGAACCCAGTGCCTCACCTGTGCTAGGAAAATGCTCTACTACACAGCCACAACCCCAGCACTGGGATTTGATTTTTAGTTCCTGTGTGTACAGTTTATTTTTGAGTATTCTTCATAGTGCTAGTTTGGTGATCATGAATTATTTTAGTGTATTCTTGTCATGGAAAGGTTTTATTTCTCCCTCAGATTTGAAACTGAGCTTTTCTGGGTATAGTGACCTTGGCTAGAAGTATTTTTTTAAGGCCTTGGAATATCTCATTCCAGACCCTCCTTGATTTTAGGGTCTGAGCTGGGAAATCAGAGTGTGCCTAATTGGTTTACCTCTAAATGTGACATGATGTTTCTCTTTTGTGGCTTTTAATATTCTTTCTTTATTGTATATGTTAAGCATTTTGATTATGATGTCTTGGGGAGCTTCTCATTTGACTAATCTATTTGGAGTTCTATAAGCCTCCTGTATGTGAATGTCTATCTCCTTCCTGATATGGGAAAATTTCTCTGTAACTATCTCATTAAAAATATTCTTTATGCTTTTACTTCATATGTCCATGTTCTCTTTTATCCCAAAAATTCTCAGGTGTGGCTTTTTGGTATTGGGGATTGAACTCAGGGAAACGCAACCACTGAGCCACATCTCCAGCCGTATTTTGTATTTTATTTAAAAATAGTACCTCACTGAGTTGCTTAGTGCTTCACTTTTGCTGAGGCTGGATTTGAACTTACAATCCCCCTGCCTCAGCCTCCCAGCCACTGTATTACAGGTGTGCACCACTGTGCCAAGCTCAGGTGTGGTCTTGTAATGTTGTCCCAGAGTTCTTGTATATTCTGGTCATGTTCTATAATGCTTTCCCTTAATGGCCTTCTGTGTACTCAAGATAATATACCCTGTTATCAAGGTGGTAATTTCTGTAACTTAACTGCTAAGGTACTATTTTCTGGGTAGAAAATCTAATCTGTTAATGCTGCCTTCAAATGAGTTTTAATTTGATAAATTGTGTCTTTAATTTCTGGATATTCTTCTTTGTTTCTTTTCCATATTTCTATTTCCTTATTATGGTGGTCTTTCATCTCCTATAATTGTTTTTTATAATTCTTTCCTTAGATCTTCTTTCAGTTCACTGAACATTTTAATTATTAGTTTTTTACAATATTTCACTGAGCTTTTGTCCTCCTCACTATAGGTGGGATTCTTTGTTGTGGGATTGTGGATTTTGGGGGGAGATTTGTTTGCCCTATTTCCTCCTGTTCTTAGAGGTCTTGAACTTGTGCATCAATTAAGATGGATTCCCTCAAAATATGGACCATTTCACAAATTTGCATGCCATTCCTGCACAGGCCCCATGCTAATTTCTGTATTGTTCCAATTTTAACACATGCAGTGCTAAAGCAGGTACTCAAACCATGATTTAGAGATGCAGGATTCTATGGCGAGTTTTAGGGGACTTCAGCAAAAATTTACGGGAAAATATTGACTGGGAAATCTCAGTTCCCCATCTTAATACCTGTTTCACCAGATAAATGTTACTTTTATATGTTTTATGTATTAAGACTCCATAGAATATTCAATTTGAAAAAAAAAAAAGAAATTCCACTTGTAAAAACAAACAATTTCATGACCCATTGCTTCAATCCATCCATGACCCTGGATGAAATTTCTAAGTAGTGAAATTGGAGACAGAAGAAAATCTTCCTGCTCAAAATTACATGGCTACATTTGCTATATATTTATTTATCACATCCTTTTTGAAATAGTTTTGTTCAACCCAAAACATAGTTGAGTACTTTCAGATAATCAGAATTATAAAGAAGCAAATAAAACAGGATAATGGAAAAGAGTAAACAGAGTAGTAAATGAAGGGGTTGTTGGAGATGGGGTGGTGGTCAGGGAAGACTTGTAATGAAGTGATATTTGGGATGAGATGGTATGAAGAGCAAACCAATGCAGCTGGAATTCAGGGAACAAATGCAAGTGATATTAAGTGACACAAGTTGAAATTGGAGAAGTAGTATACATAACCACTAAGTGATTTTAAGCATGGCTTGGTTAACATTGACAAAAGACTAGTCCTGGAGTTTATTGTGAAGGAAAGTCAGAAAGGAATTGTGAAAAGCATTAAGGTTACTTATTTTAGTAGTTCATGTGAGCAATTATGGTAACTTGAATTAGAGTAGCAACAGAAAAGATTGAGAAAAGTACACCCATGTGGATGTGACTTTAGAAGTAGAATTGAAAGCATTTGGTGATGGGTATAATGTGAGTTTTGAAAGAAAAATGAAGGGGTTTACTTTCATTTTATTACATGAGGATTTCTAGTTTTCCCAGCACAATTTGTTTATAGTAGCACAATTCACAATGGCTAGATTGTGGAAACAACCCCGATGCCAATTAGTAGATGAATGGATATGGAAAATTTGGCATATATACATAATGAAATACTACTCAGCACTAAAAGAGAATAAAATCATGGCATTCACAGGTAAATGGATGGAGCTGGAGAAAATAACACTAAGATAGCCAATCCCAAAAAACCAAAGGTCAAATGATTCCTTTGTTATGCTGATACTGACTTACAATGGCAAGGGAGGGGGGATGAGAGGAATGAAGGAACTTTAAATAGAACAAAGGTGGGAGGAGAAGGGAGGGGGCAAGGGGATAAGAATAATGACAGTATGGATTAGACATCAATACCTTAAGTACATGTATAAAAACACAAATGGTGTGAAAATACTTTATGTAAAACCAGTGACTTGAAAAATTGTGCTCATTATATGTAATATGAAATGAATTGCACTCTGCAAGCATGTATAACAAATTAGAATTAAAAAAAGAAAAAAATGAAGGGTTACTCTTGTGTTTTAGCATTAAGTATTTGGGTAAATTTGCAGTACCATTAAAGGAGATAAAAACTATTGTATAATGAGTAGATAGGTTTGACCAAGATCAAAGGGAGGAGTAAGAGTTAAGTAAATTGTTTTAAGCATATTATATTTGTGATATCTATTGGACATCCAAGAGATGAAATGAAGCCAATGAGATACAGGTATCTGGAGTACTAGGGAAATATATGTGTAAAAATCATCAGCATACAAGTGATACAAAAGCCATAGAATTATTAAGATTGCCTACATAATAAATATACATGGACAAGAGATGGCAAGTCACAATTATAAACCAAGGAACCCCAACTTTAAGAGGCCAGGGATAAGAAGCCAACAAAGGAGAAAAAAACAAAAAATCTTTTGGAAAGGAAAACCAAGAGTGGTGTCATGAAAGTGTAGAAAAGACAGTGTTTCAGGAAGGTGGGTGTTAGAATTTAGGCAAAGTTTCTTACGCTGGGAATGCCATTTTAATAAAAGGGAAGTTTATTAGGGGCCACGCGTGGAAGGGGGAGAAAAAGGGAAAATAGGGGATGGACGGGAACAGAGGCAGGCGTGAACAGAGAGCGATTTCAGTCTGGGGGTGGCTTAAATAGAGTGGGGGTCAGAAAGCGCCCTGGAGTGAGTCCTTGCCCTATAGGCCACCAGAGGTCAGGAGGTAGTGGCCAGGGCACCTGCTGGCCAGGTTTGCTGACCAGGCTGAGGATCTTGGGAAATGTAGTTTTTCACAAAGTACCTGGGGAGGTGTGGCCTTCTGCCTGGGAGGCACAGCCTCCTGCCTGGACTCCAACAGTGGGTGTCAAAAACTTTTGACCCGTGCAAAAAGTTTCTGAACTGGGCATAGTGGTGCACATCTGTAATCCCAGTGGCTTGGGAGGTTGAGATGGGAGGATTACAAGTTCAAGGTAGCCTCAGCAACTTTTGAGACCCTGTCTCAAAATTTAAAATTTTTCAAGAAGGCTGGGTATGTGGGACAGTGGTTACCTGCACCTGGATTCAATCCCTGGTACAAAAGAAAAAAAAGGGAAACAAAAGTTTCTGAGAGGTCAAGTGAAATAAAAATAGAGAAGTGATTGTAGAATTTCAGGCTTCAGCCAATGGGTGGAAAGATTTGGGGAGGGTCCAGGGATTATGTTTTTTCCACTCTGGTTGATATCCCGTCATTTGACTAGCCACTTACATTTTTCAGGTATAAGATAACCTATGAATAATGGAAAATTAGATTAAAAAACTGGAGAGAAAGTTGTAAAGAGAAAGCAGTGCAAACATTCTCTCCTTCACATTGTTTACTTAATACTGTCATTGGTGTGGTAGAGAAGATCTGGCCAAGTAAATTGAAGAGCTAAAGGCCATATCATCACCACAGATGTGACTAGAAAAAGACATACTTCCTCTGCCACCCCAGGAGATGAGCACAAGCCAATAAAGACAGATTCAAAATGTGCACAGGGAACTCCTAACATTAACCCTGTGCAAACAACATTCAAATAATTGCAGCAGAAAGGTATGTAGGCAATTTAATACCATAACATACAGCTAAGGAAGACAATCTAGAATTTCTAGTCCCTTATATGTTTTGTAACATATCCCACCATCTCCTGATGCACTCCTTATATTGCTGACTGATTTAGCCAGCCTTTTCCCATTGATTTAGATTTTTCTCTGGTAAATGTTTTCTAACACATGGTAGAGAAAAGAATTCTGATGAAAACTGGAGAAATAGTTATTTATAATTACAACTGGAAATTCAGCAATGGCTTATTTAAAAATAAAGAGTCCTTCCACAATTGATAGTATAAGTTCTTCATGTTGAAATTAACACAGATCAATTCACTCATTGCAATATGGAAGGGTGTGTGTGGGGGGGTGCACAGACACCCTAAAATCTTAGCACACTGTATATTTGAGAAATAAAATATTTAAGGCCTAGAGATGTAATTCAGTGATAGAGTGCTTGCCTAGTATGTGCAAGGCCCTGAATTCAAACCCCAGCACTGAAAAAAGACGAGAGAGATAGAAATGAAATATTCAGAATGATAAGCTTAACTACATTTAATTTCATGAATAATCATGAATTTGATTAAAACTTTATTTGTATATGTATTTTTCAAAAAATAATTTTATATATGACCCCCCCTTTTCAAAGATAAAATACATTAATATAGTTTTAATATTTTTTCCTAGGTCTATTGGGAACTTCATTTAATGATTTCTTAGGTCATAAATGACTCTTACGCAAGATCAACCTTAATAATATTATATAAAACCCTCACTTATACAAGAAAGTTAGGGGGGAGTATAATTTGTATGCTCTTGTACCAAAAAGGCCTATGTTTTTGGACTTTTTATGTCAACCTAATAAAATATATCATAATAAAATACATCCCTCTGCCTTCATGCAAACTTTTGTATTCTACTGTTGTAAGTGCATCTGCCTGAGGCAATGCCTCTCCCTCATAATTATCTGCAAGCTATGAAACCAGATCTGGAAGGCTTATAACTAAGAGAGGAATAATAGTAAATAGATATAAGCAAGGTTGCAGGATACAAGATCACCATGGAAGAATCAATCATATTTTTATAAATAAACAATTGAAATATTGAAACTAAAATAAAAAACAATGCCATTGACAATTGCTCTAATGAAATTGAAATATGAAGGTGCACACTTAACAATATGCATATAGTACTTACATAATGAAAACAAAATGATGATGAAAGAAATCAAAGACCTAAATGGAAAGTTATACCATGCTCATGGATTGCAATGCTCAGCATAGTAAAGGTATCAGCTTTCCCAAAATCAGCCTAAGTTGGGTTTAAATTGATAGCAATTTCTATTAAAATCCTAACACAGTTGTGTTGGACATAAATGAGCTTATTTTAAAATTTACATAAAAGACACAGAATGGCTAAAATAACTGTGGTTTAAAAAGAATAAAGTGAGCTGGCACACTGGTGTACATCTGTAATTCTAGCAGCTCAGGAGGATAAGGAAAAAGGATTGAAAGTTCAAAGCCAACCTCAGCAACTTAGTCAGGCACTAAGAAACTTAGCAAGACCCTGTCTCAAAATACAAAATAAAAAGGGCTGGAGATGTGGCTCAGTGGTTAAGGATCCCTGGGTTCAGTCTCTGGCACAAAAATAAGTAGATAGATAGATAATAGATAGATAGATAGATATAATAAAGTAAGAGAAATCACTCTGTTTGATATGAAGTCTTACTATATAGCTAAAGTAATTAATACAGTATTGTAATACTGGAAGGATGGATACAGAAAAATGAAACAGAACCAAAAAGCCAGAAATGTATCCTTACAAATATGCCTAACTGATTTTTGACAGGCACAAAAATTCAATGGAGAAAAAGGAGCTTTTCATCAAATTGTGCTAGAACACTTGAATATTCTTAGGCATTAAAATGAAACTTGACTTAAACCTCACATTTTATAAAAAAATAAAATCTAAAAACGGATCATGGACTTGAAAGTAAAAACTAAAATTGTATTATTTAAGAAAAAAGTGAGAGAAAATCTTCAAGCTCTAGGACTAAGCAAAGATTTCCTAGCTCTAGCAACGTACAAAAGCACAGTCCAGAAAATAACAATCTGATCAATTGAATTCTGTCAAAATTTAAAACTTTTGCTGCAGAGAATACCCTGTTAAGAGAATGAAAATACTAAGTTACAGATAGGGGGCATATCTACAATCCACATGTTCAATGATGAACTATTATCTAGAATGCATTTAAGAATTCTCAAAACTCAACAGTGAGAAAACAAAAATAAATGATCCAAGTAGAACATGGGCTCAAGATGTGAAGAGACACCTCACTGAAAAGGGTATACACATGAGAAGATAAACACTTGAGAAGATGTTCTATGTCATTAACCACCAAAGAAATGTAAATTAAAACTTATCACATATCATTACATACCTAACAGGATGGTGAAAATAAAAAATAGTGACAATAGCAGATTCTGGGGAAGATCATCAGAAATAAGATGGTTCATATATTGCCATTGGAAATTGAAACTGTATAGCTACTCTGGAAAACAGTTTGTCAGTTTCTTATAAAACTAAACATTCAACAATCATACAGCCTAGCAAGAGCACTCTTCAGCATTTATTTCAGATAAATACTTCCCAGTGTAAGTAACATCTTAGGCAAGACACAAAGCACCATTGAGCCTACCAAAGGAAAAACACATTGAAGACAAGGACAAGCCACATTCCAGACAAAGGAACCAATGTACAAAGTCAAGGAGTCAAGAGAACATGACAGTTACTAGGGCTGTAAGGAGTTTCATTGAGAGGAGTGTCTAGCAGGCATGGATGGTTGAGAAGGGAGGGGATTAATTTCATGCTTTTCTATCTGAATTTATTCTAAGAACAATAAGAAGCCATTGATTGCCAAGGCTGGAGTCAGATTGGTCTCTTACTTACTAGCTTTGACTTTAGGAAAAGTATTGAATATCTCTGAGTCTCAGTTGAACCCTTCCAAACTCATTCTATGAAGCTAGTATCACCTTCATATCAAAACCAGAAAAAGACACATCAAAGAAAGAAAACTTCAGACCAATATCCATAATGAACACAGATGTGCAAAAATTCTCAATAAAATACTGGAAAATCACATACAAAACCATATTAAAAAGATAGTGCACCACAATCAAGTGAGGATCATCCAAGGGATGCAAAGTTGGTTCAACATATGATAATCAATAAACATAATTCACCACACTGATAGACTTAAAGAGAAGAATCACATGATTTTCTCAATAGATTCAGAAAAAGCAATTGACAAAATGCAGCATTGATTTATGCTCAAAACACCAGAAAAACTAGGGATAGTAGGAATATATTTAAAGATCATAAAAGTTTTCTACACTAAGCCCAAGGCTATCATCATTCTAAATGGCGAAAAAATGAAAGCATTCCCTCTAAAAGCTGGAATAAGACAAGGATGTCCCTTTCTACCACTTTTATTCAAATTAGTCCTTAAAACCCTAGCAAGAACAATTTGATGAAAGACAGAAATTAAAGGAATATGAATAGGAAAAGAAGAGCTCAAACTATCCCTATTTGACAATGACATGATTATATACTTAAAAGACCCAAAAAAACTCCACCAAAACCTTCTAGAACTCACAAGTGAATTCAGCAAAGTAGCAGGATACAAAATTAACAACCATAAATCAATTGCATTCCTACACACTAATGATGAATCAGCTAAAAGACAAATTAGGAAAAACTATCCCATTCACAATAAACTCAAAATAAAATAAAATAAAATACTTGGGAATCATTCCAATAAAATAGGCGAAAGACTTCTAAAATGAGAATTACAGAACTTTAAAGAAAGAAAGTGAATGACACTTCAGAAGATAGAAAGTTCTCCCATGGTCTTGGGTAGGCAGAATTAATATTGTCAAAATGGCCATACTACTAAAAGTGTTGTGCAGATCTAATGCAAATCCTATTAAAATTCCAACGACATTCTTCATAGAAATAGAAAAAACAGCCATCAAATTCATTTGGAAAAATAAGAGGCCCAAAATAGTCAAAGCAATCCTTAGTGAGAAAGGTGAAGCAGGAGAAATAATAATACCAGACCTTAAATTATACTACAGAGCTATAGTAACAAAAATGGCATAGAGTTGGCACTAAAACATACATGAAGAATGTTATTTAGCAGTAAAAAAGAATGAGCTATTGGTAGAAGCAACTGTTTGGGTGACTCTCCAGGAAATTATGCTGAGTAAAAAAAAAAAGCCAATCCCCAAAGGTTGTATATTGTATGCTTACACTAATATAACTTTTTGAAATGCTAAAATTACAGAAATCTGTTCTCCACAGATTTTTTCTTGCCCGGATTATGGATAGGATGAAGATTACAGGTCTTATATGAGTTTGGTTATAAAATAACAACACAAAATCCTTGTAGTTATGGAATTATAATGTATCTTGACTGTAGTTGTGATATATGAATGTCTCATGTGATAAAATTATATAGAAGTACAAACTAAGTTTATATAAAACTGAGGAAATCTGAATATGATAGTTGGATTATATCAACATCAATTTCCTGGTGTAATATGTTCTATAGTTATGCAAAATAACACCACTGGAGGAAACTAGGTAAAGTATGCTAGTGATATCTGTATAGTTTCTTTAACTGCTGGTAGCTGGCATTTATCCCCAAATAAAAATTATTAAAATCGTTGCACATTTTAGAAAAATAGACAATGTAATATTTACATCCAAATATAAATGCATTTCTCACACAGAAGGAGTCTTTCCTACAGACTCTCATTTAAGCCTAATTTGATTTTTCAGAGGTTTTTTTTTTTTCTTCCTTATTACCTGGTTCTCATCTGTATTCCCAATAGGGTAAGTGTTTTTCAGTCTTCCTCTCTTCTTTCTGTGTATTACCTGTATTTGTCTGGTCCTTGACATGTTTCAAGTACACTATAACAACTGATGAAAGGCACTTAGTTTTTTAAAGATGGCTTTAGGAGGCAGGTGAGTAAAGAATTCCCTTTGGGGAATCTGGACCTGGAAGCAAATGTTTCATGTAACAAAGTAAAAATAGAATGGTGGGGAAAGAAGGAGGTAAGACTCAAGTAATGGTAACAAAAGAGATCCTTCTCCATTATCCCTTTTCCTCCATTTGCTTGACATACTCTTTTTATTCCACCTCTCTTACTTATCTATCCTGCCCTTGTAAAATACAGAAGGCTGCCTTTATATTGGATGAGTTGTTGTGGACAATGATGGTAGTATGTCAAAATAGCATGTTTTTAAACCACCAAAGCCTATCAGAATCACTGCAGATCCATGAACGATAATGACACTTCTACTTTAACTCTGGTTTGCTCCTGTTGGAATCTGATAGGATCATCCAACCACCTTTTGTGTTCAAGTCAACCTCAATCAGATTAGAGTGCCTGGTAACTTATCCCAGTATCTGAGTTATTCCAACTCCTGATTCACTAACCAGATTCTAGTGTCTATCTCTCAACTCTAGACATTTTTGATCCTTTTGTTCTTATATCTTGGCACTAGCAGCCCATATTGAGAGGCTATGCACAGTCAAGTAGTCAAAGGCCCAACCCCTGAAGTTAGACAGCCAATTGTTAATTATGTTTCCTCTTTCCTGAGTGTTATGGTTCAGCTATGAGGTGTCCCCCAAAAGGTCATCTGTGAGACAATGCAAGAATATTTATAAGTGAAATTATTATGACAGCCTTGACCCAATTGGTGAATTAATCCCCTGATAGGGATTAATTGGTTGGTAACTGTAGGCAGGTAGGGCATGGCTAGAGGAGGTGGGTCACTGGGGACATGACTTTGGGTATATATTTTGTATCTGGTGAATTGAATCTCAATCTCTCTCTCTCTCTCTCTCTCTCTCTCTCTCTCTCTCTCTCTCTCTCTCTCTCTCTCATTCTTGATGGCCATGTCCCCATCTACTTTCCTCCACCAAGCGCTTATACCTTTATGTTCTGCCTCAACTAGAGCCCCTAGGAATGGAGCCAGCTGTGTATGGACTGAGATCTCTGAAACCATGAGCCACTAAATAAACTTTTCTTCCTCTAACTGTTCTTGTCAGTCTTTTGGTCACAGCAATGAAACAAATAGGATTAAAAGATTAAGGAACGTGAGCAACGCATTTATTTCAGTAGATTGCAGTTTTCTCATTTGTAAAATGGGTATGATTATGGTTCCTACTTATAGGCAATGGTAATGGTTTAGAGTCATGTAAAGCACTTAAAAGAGTGACTCCTCAAAGTAAATGGAATAGTACATGTAAAGTAATGATTACCATGCCTGATGCATAGTAAGTGCTCCGTAAATTTTAACTATTATTACTACTATCATTTCTAACCTTATAATTAAGAAATAAATTATTTAGAATACAAGCATAATCTGGAAAAGAACTTTTCTGGGCAATGCAATTAACAACCCCTTCAGGAAAGTATCCAGCATTATTAATAAAATATTTGAGGAAATTTCTGGTGGAGTTTGATAAGCTTAAAGGACACTTCTTGGAAATTAGGTTCATCCAAATGCTCTTATGAGGAGTAATTCAGGTAGCAGTCAATGTTGTGACAAGCCTAATAAACTTTTATCCAAATATTTCTTTATTGAATCTAAGCTTCCAAGAAAGAACCACAAAGCAGAGAGAGAGGGTAAGAGGAGGTTAACAGATGTTTCCAAACACACCCATTCCATCCATTCTCCCTCAAGTAGCTGAAAGAAAAAAGACAAGATGTGCACATAGATGGTTTCTTGGCAGTCTTTTAAGAACTTAGGTACCTGTCTATCTCTTGGATCATATTTCATTCCACTCTATCCTTATCTCACTTAGCTCCTCCAATATTTCTTTCTCACCCTTACACAAGTAAAGTGCTTTTCTGCATCAGGCCTGTATATCTGCTCTTCCCTCTGCTTGTAATTCTCTACTCACTTCTGCAACTCCACTGCCCTCTTTTAGTTAACTTTTAATCTTCTTTCAAGTTTTAGCACAAAGAGCACTACTTAAACCCTTAGCTTGTAATTTATACACAGTTATACATTCCATAGCACTCCACAGTTCTCCATAGTAATACTCTGCACATTTTAATCACTTGTTCTGTCTCTGACAGAAATCATTAAATGTCCTGAAGACCTTAAACACATAGTCAGTATTTAGAAATGTTGGATGGATGGAAAGATAGACGAATGAGGAGAAGGGAGGATGGTTAGATGGGTGCCTAGATGAGTGATTCCATGTATGAATAAATGAAAGAATATATAGCATATATAAGTTATTGAAAAAATATAAATATTCATAGAACTATTGAATAATAAACAACAAAATAACTTGAAACTTTTTTTTTTGTACCGAGTATTGAACTCAGGGCACTCGTCCACTGGGATACATCCCCAGCCCTTTTTTTGTATTTTATTAGAAACAGGGTCTCACTGAGTTGCTAAGTGCCTCGCCATTGCTGGGGCTGGCTTTGAACTCATGATCCTCGTGCCTCAGCCTCCCAAGTGCTGGGATTACAGGCGTGCACCACCACGCCCCGCAGAACTTGAAATATTTTTTACTATAGTTTTCATCTTTCATATTCTCAGAAAGGAACCCAGAGTAGAAATGTGGCCTGGTTAAAATCTGTAGTTAATGGCAAAATGAGGACCCAAATCTAAGTTTCCCAGTTCCAAGACATTCATTCATTTGGATTTTCATTCAAGAAGTACTTATCAGGATCTTATTACATTCCAGACACCATTCTGGGTTCCACGGATATATTACTAAACAAATAAGTCAAAAATACCTGCCTTCATGAAGCTTATATACTAGTAAGGAGAGAGAAGCAATAAATAATATTGGTAAGTACAGTATGTGTTTGAAAGTACTATATTCCAGGCTCTGTTCTCCTGTTCCATTTATTTACACATGATGTGTTTTCTTCAGAGTATGTTCCCCATCCTGTGGACTATCACAGACCCAGATCTCCTTGGTTGCTCCATTTTCTTCCCAGTCACATTTTTTGCTTAGTCCTAATCTCCCACCATGTGCTCAAGTATCATATTCTTACACAAGAATTCCTGCTCTGGACTTCTCCTGCTTCCCTGTATCATGAAAATCACAAGGGATAGCTATTTATGAGGTTGGGAGGAGAAAAGTGATATTTACAGAAAATAACATGGGACTTCTGCTTCCAGAAATATTCAGTATATGTACTTTTCTCTATTTCTCCTACTAACTACAATACTGAAAATAACATTAGAAACACATATAAAAAGATTATGGTGTTGGAGCTGTAACTCAGTGGTAGAGTTCTTGCCTAGCACTGGGTTCAATCCTCAACACCACATAAAAATAAACAAATAAAGACATCCTGTCCATTTACAACTACAAAAAAATTTTGAAAAAAATATCCGAGGGGTGGAGAGAAGAAAGCATTCCAGCTAAGCATCTTGGGACCCAAATAATGACTATGGAAGTATGGTCCCTGTTTTGTTTTGCCTTGTATACTTCATACCTTTTGGTAAAGAAGTCAGTAACCCAGTAATATCAATGGTGCAGATGGCTCTCTCTAGTCAGAGAACCAGGAAAGAAGATGCCTAACATGAAAGAACACATTTAGACAATACTGCTCTATTCCAGCCATATACCACAGGGAAGAAAATTGTGGCCCCATATCCCACCAAGTTGAAATGACAGCTTAGATTTCTATACTCACAATGTTGTAATGAGGTTCTACACTGTGGTAGTAGCAGAAAAAGCAAAGCAAGAAGATAGCGCTTTTTATTATGAATAGCAAGGAATGAACCACACCTCTCCAGTATCAGTGAAGACCTGGTGGAGAACTTGGACTTTCACTCCACCTCAGCACAACAAGGACCTGTCCTCCTTCCCTCTCCATCTAACAATTGTAGAACACATACTTTATTCAAAGTCTCATATACATATGCCAAGATAAACTATGTCCAAGGACATAAAACAAACCTCAGCACATTTAAAATAATTAAAACCATACATAGTACATCCTCTGCAAACAATGGAATCAAACTAGAAACCAATAAGAGAAAGACAATGGTAAATCTCTAGAAAAACAGTCATTAAAGAACATACAAATAAATAATCCATGGGTCAAAGGAGAAGTCTTCAGGGAAGTTTTTTAAATACACAGAAATAAATGAAAGGGAAAATATAACATAAAAATTTGTGAGTTGCAGCTAAATCTGTGCTGTAATGGAAATGTATAATGATGAATCCACATGTTAGAAAAGAGGAGAATATCTAAATGAATCTCTCATATTGGAAGCTAAAGAGAAATAAGAAAAAAAGTGGGGAGGCAGAATCCCATGAAAATCAAAGGAACATCAGCAGAGTAGAGGAAGTTGATTGAGGGGGTTGGGAGGTAGAAGAAAAAAAGGGAGAAATGGTGGAATGAACTTGACCAAATTATGCTATGTACATGTATGAATATACCACAGTGAATTTCACTTTAATGTATCTCTCTAAAGCACTAAGTTAAAAATCTATAAATAAATAAAAAATTAGTAATGTACATGAAGAAAATAAGGGAGGGAGGAGGGGAGGAAAAGATGAAGTACTGAGGACTAATTGAGCAAATTGTATTCTATACATGTATGATTATGTCAAAATGAATCACAATATTATGTATAATTATAATAAACTATAAAAACATTAAAAATTGCCAAAAAAGAAATATCCAAGCATAGTTGGTTTCATCAGAGAATTCTACTCAAGCACTTAAATCATTAAATCCGATAGTGGGGTGACTAATAATAGTTTACAACAAATTTTATTAATTGTAAAATTTATAGGTTATGGTGTGATAATTCAATAAGTATATACAGTATGTAATAATCAAATAAGAGTAGTTAAAAGTTCCATTTCTGAAAACTTTTTAAAACATTTTCAGTTAACACATAATAAAATTGTACATGTTTATGGAAGGATATTTCAATACATGTATACAATATATACTGATAAAATCAGGGTAATTAATATTTCCATCTTATCATTACAGTGTGTTTGGAGTCATTGAGTTTATCCCTTCTAGTCATCAATAAAATATATAATAGTTTGTAGTGAAATATAATCACTCCACTGCAGTATAGAACATTAGAACTTATTATTTCTATGTAACTCTGGTTTTGGATTTGCATACTAATTATAGAGATTGGTGAGTTTTACTGTGGCATATTCATATATACATAACACTTAATTTGATCAATTTCACTACACAAACCTTTCTTATCCTTCCTTTCTCCCTCACCATATTCCCTTTCTTCTACTTGGTCTGCCTTACACTTTAATGATGTCTCTTTTATTTCCACACATGAGAGAAAACAAATGATACTTTTATTTCTGAGTTTGACTTATTTTGCTCAAAATTATCATCTCTAGTTCCATCTATTTTCCTCCAGATGACATAATTTCATTCTTCTGTATGGTTGAATAAAATTCCATTGCAAGTATATACCACATTTTCTTTATCTATTCTTCTGTTGAAAAGCACTTGGGCTAGTTTCATGACTTGGCTGTTGTGAACTGTGTTTTAGTACCCATTTTCCAATCTACCTTTATTTTCACTCTCCCTAATCCTTATGATCAACTTTTTAACAGCCACATATGAGAAAGAACATGTAGTAGTTTTCTTTCTTTGTGACTATTTCATTCACCAGAATATCCTCTAGCTCCATCCATTTTAAAGTACACGACAGGCTTTCATTCTTCTTTATGGCTGAATAATATTCCACTGTGTATGTGTACCAAATTTTCTTTATCCATTCATCATTTTATGGACACTCAGGTTGTTTACATTTCTTGATTATTGTGAATAGGTGCAAAATAAATGTATAGGTGTATAGTGTCACTTTGACATACAGATTTCATTTCCTTTGGATATATACCAGTTGTGGGATTGCTGGAAAGTGTGATAGTTCTATTATTAATTTTTTGAGAATCTTCCTTAATGTTTTCCATAATGACTGTACTAATTTACATTTCCTCCAATAGTATGCAAGCATTCCATTTCCTCCACATCATTGCCAGCTGTTATTATTTTTTGCCTTTTATATAATGGACATTCTAACTGGGTGGGATAATATGGTGGTTTTGACTGGCATTTTCCCAAATGCTAATGAAATTGAGCATTTTTTAAATAAAACTTGTTGGCCACTATCTTCCTTTCAGCAGTATCTACTCATACTCTTTGCCTGCAATGATTTATTACATATTTTATAAACAACTAGAAGACAAGAGTTTAAAGATCCCCAACACAAAGAAATGATAAATTATTAAGGAAATTGAAATACTAACAGCCCTGATTTGATTATTACACATTGTATGTATACATACATGCCAATACATATTCCCCCTTCATGAGGAGAGTGAGAATTGGGAAACTGTTCATTGAAAGATATGTGTCAAAATAATGGCATTTGCAGGTAAATGGATGAAGTTGGAGAATATAATGCTAAGTGAAATTAGTCAATCTCAAAAATCCAAATACCGAATGTTTTCTCTGATATAAGGAGGCTAGTTCACAGTGTTGTTGGAAGGGGGTACATAGGATCAGAGGAACACTAGAATGTTCAATGGAAAGGGAGGGGAAGAGAGGGAGTAAGGGGGGGAGGAAAAAAAATTGGTGGTTGGATGGGATGGATATCATTATCCTAAATGCATGATTGAAGATCTGAATGGTACTTATATACTTTGTATACAAGCAGTTGTATGTAAAAAGATACTATACTTGTGCATGATGAACAAGTAAATAAATAATTAAAAAAAAAGATACGTGTCAATCAATGTAGGTACTGTGGGGCAAGTTCTAAACTCCATGAATTAGAATCTTACATTAAATACTCAAGTAAAATGTAAATATTGTTCACCACCTAAACACTGTTGATCCTTCAATCTTCAATTCAGTGTTTCACAATAGTAATTTGAGTTAGAAAGGCTGTTTCTTTAAGTACCCAAGATTCCAAAGAAGACAACCTTAGGCTCATCCCACCCAAGCTTATACCTTCTTCACAATTAGTAATCAAGCAGGACCTTTGAACCTGGTTGAAAATAGGGCATGGTGTAGGAATAAGTTGATTTGATAAATATATCTAGATATCCCTTGGATAAAATCAGTCAACTAATCTAACCTGGAAAAAAACATGAGACGGGATGATATTATAAAACCAGTGAACCAAGTAGATTGGCAAAAAATTGCTTTTTCTACTCTTCCTTCCCAGAAAATTCAAGGATCTCTGTGGAAATGTCTGATTGTCTTAGTCTACTTTCTGCTGCTATAACAGTACACCACAGACTAGGCAACTTATATGGAGATGAAATTTATTTCTCACTGTTCTGGAGTTGAGAAGTCCAATATCAAGGTGACAGCATATGGACAGGTCTTCACACTGTGTCAAAGCATGGCAGAAATGCAAGGAAGAATGAAGAAAACAGAGAAAGGACAGAGGGCTAAACTCATCGTTTTTATTAGGAACCCATTCACACAATAATGAACCACTCTTGGGATAACAGAATTAATCAATTCATGAGGAAGAGCCCTCATAGTCTAATCACCTCTTTAAGGCTCCACCTCTTTTTAAAAAATATTAGTTGTAGTTGTACACAATACCTTTATTTTATTTATTTATTTTTATATGGTGCTGAGGATTGAACCCAGCATCTCGCACGTGCTAGTTGAGCACTCTATCCCTAAGCCACAACCCCAGCCCAAGGCTAAACCTCTTAATACTGTTACAATGGCAATTAAATTCATTTGAATAAACAGTGGTTACAAAGAGGCAGAAATGGCAAACAGGAGAACATGAAGGCTACACATCATTTATATTTTTGCAATTTTGCATTCATTGGTTAATCATTATATACCAGGCACTAGGCAGGATGGCATTTTGCTAGGCCTAATCCAGGTAGTCATAAAAGCCTATTCAAAGAGTATGGGGGAAAGGTCCTCTCTATTTTGTCTGGAAGGTGAATTGTGACCCACTAGTTCAGGAGCCTTGCAGAAGATTAATCCATGGACACTGTAGCATTAGCACTCAGTTATCCACCATCAATACCCCACCAGGAACTGACAATAGGCAAAATGTTGACCTCAAAAGAGGAGAAGAGGTCCTTCTATCAGACACAGTTTTCATTTGCAATGCCTCTGTCAGTGTTTCTAAGTCACTCTCAGATTCCCTCACCCCAGAAAGAAGCAAACTGACGTCATATGTAATTATGAATCCTCATGAGAGAAGATAGACAACTTGAATAGGAAAGTGTTAATAACTATTCATAAATTCCACACATGAAAGGGAAAAATCACAAGAAGCTTCTGTGGCCTACAATCTATAAGAATAAATTTCCAATTGGACTTTAGCAACTCTGATCTCTCAAAGAAAGAATTGGAATCAAGATTTGTTAGGAAGTTTGTTGCCTGGAGAGATTTTCTTTTTTTTTTTTTTTTTTTTTTTTTCAACTAATTTTTATTGCTGCATGGTTTTCAATGAATATTTTATCACAGCTTATGTATCTATTCTACTGTCTTTTTTATTGTTTTTTTCTTTTATTCTAAGTTGTTATATATGACAGCAGCATGCATTACAATTCATATTACACTTATACAGCACATTTTTACATATCTCTGGTTGTATACAAAGTATATTCACACCATTCATGTCTTCATACATGCACCCAGGACAATTATATCCATCTCATTCTACCATCTTTTGTTTTTACCCTTTTGCCCCCTCCATTTCTCTCCCTTCCCATTGGCCTTTCTAGTGTTCCTCCAATATTCCTATGTTCCCGTCCCAACCCCACTGTGAATCAGCCTCCTTATATCACAGAAAACATTTGGCATTTGGATTTTGGGATTGGCTAACTTCACTTGGCATTATATTCTCTGACTTCATCCATTTACCTGCGAATGCCATGATTTTATTCTCTTTTATTGCTGAGTAATACTCCATTGTGTATATATACCACATTTTCTTTATCCACTCACCTACTGAGGGGCATCTAGGTTGGTTCCACAATTTAGCTATTGTGAATTGTGCTGCCATAAACATTGATGTGGCGGTGTCCCTGTAGTATGCTGTTTTCAGGTCTTTTGGGTAAAGACCAAGGAGTGGGATAGCTGGGTCATAAGGTGGTTCCATTCCAAATTTTCCGAGGTATCTCCATACTGCTTTCCATAGCGGTTGCACCATTTTGCAGTCCAACCAGTAATGTATGAGTGTGCCTTTTTTCCCACATCCTCTCCAACATTTATTGTTGTTTGTGTTCTTACTAGCTGCCATTCTGACTGGAGTGAAATGATATCTTAGAGTAGTTTTGATTTGCATTTCTCTAATTGCCAGAGATGTTGAACATTTTTTCATGTATTTGTTGATTGTCTATATATCTTATTCTGAGAAGTGTCTGTTCTATTCCTTGGCCCATTTATTGATTGGGTTATTTGTTTTTTTGGTATTAAGATTGTTGAGTTCTTTATATGTTCTAGAGATTAGTGCTCTATCTGAGGTGCGTGTGGTAAAAATTTGTTCCCAATTAGTAGGCTCTCTATTCACCTCACTGATTGTTTCTTTTGCTGAGAAGAAGCTTTTCAGTTTGAATCTATACCATTTATTGAACCTTGATATTAATTCCTGCAGCACTATAGGAGTCTTATTAAGGAAGTTGGGGCCTAATCCGACATGATGGAGATTTGGGCCTACTTTTTCTTCCAATAGGTGCAGTGTCTCTGATCTAATTCCTAGGTCCTTGATCCACTTTGAGTTCAGTTTTGTGCATGGTGAGACATAGGGGTTTAATTTCATTTTGTTGCATATGGATTACCAGTTTTCCTAGCACCATTTGTTGAAGAGGCTATCTTTTCTCCAATGTGCATTTTTGGTGCCTTTGTCTAATATAAGATAATTGTAATTATATGTGTTATTCTCTGTGTTCTCTATTCTGTACCATTGGTCTACAAGTCTATTTTGGTGCCAATAATATGCTGTTTTTGTTACTATTGCTCTGTAGTATAATTTAAGTTCTGATATAGTGATGTCACCTGCTTCACTCTTCTTGCTAAGGTTTACTTTAGTCATTCTGGGCCTCTTATTTTTCCAGATGAATTTCATGACTGCTTTTTCTATTTCTATGAGGAATGTCATTGGGATTTTGATTGGAATTGCATTAAATCTGTATAGTGCTTTCGGTAGTATGGTTATTTCTGCCTGTCCAAGAACAATGTAGATCTTTCCATCTTCTAAGGTGTTCTTTAATTTCTTTCTTTAGTGTTCTGTACTTTTGATTATAGAGGTCTTTCACATCTTTCATTAAGTTGATTCCCAAGTATTTTATTTTATTTTTTATGCTATTTCAAATGGGGTAGTTTTCCTCATTTCACTTTCAGAGGATTTGTCACTGCTATATAGAAATGCCTTTGATTTATGGGTGTTGTTTTTGTATCCTGCTACTTTGCTGAATTCATTTATTAGTTCTTGAAGTTTTCTGGTAGAATTTTTTGGGTCTTCTAGGTATAGAATCATATCATCAGCGAATATTGATAATTTGAGTTCTTCTTTACTTATCTATATCCCTTTAATTTCTTTTGTCTGTCTTATTGCTCTGGCCAGTGTTTCAAAAACTGTGTTAAATAGAAGTGGTGAAATAGGGCATCCCTGTCTTGTTCCAGTCTTTAGCAGGAATGCTTTCAATTTTTATTCATTTAGAATGATATTGGCCTGGGGCTTAGCATACATAGCTTTTATGGTGTTGAGATATGTTCCTGTTATCCCTAGTTTTTCGAGTGTTTTGAACATGAAGCGGTACTGTATTTTGTCGAATGCTTTTTCTGCATCTATTGAGATAATAATATGGTTCTTCTTTTTAAGACTATTGATGTGATGAATTACATTTATTGATTTCCATATGTTGACCAAACCTTGCATCCCTGGAATGAACCCCAATTGATAATGCTGCACATCTTTTTGATATGTTTTTGTATCTGATTTGCCAGAATTTTATTGAGAATTTTTGCATCTATGTTCATTAGCGATATTGGTCTGAAGTTTTCTTTCTTTGATGTATCTTTGCCTGGTTTTGGAATCAGAATGCTATTTGTGTCATACAATGAGTTTGGAAGTGCTCCTTCTTTTTCTAATTCCTGAAATATTGAAGAGTATTGGTATTAGTTCTTCTTTAAAGGTCTTATAGAACTTGGCTATGTATCCATCCGATACTGGGCTTTTTTTGATTGGTAGGCTTTTGATGGCATCTTCTATTTCATTACTTGAAATTGATCTATTTAAATTGTGTATATCATTCTGGTTGCATTTGGCCAAATCATACAACTCTAGAAATTTGTTGATGCCTTTGATATTCTGTATTTTATTGGAGTACAAGTTTTCAAAATAATTTCTAATTATCTTTTGTATTTCTGTAGTGTCTGTTGTGATATTTCCTTTTTCATCACTTATATTAGTAATTTGAGTTTTCTCTCTCCTTCTCTCCATTAGCCTGGATGAAGCTCTGTCAATTTTATTTATTTTTTCAAAGAACCAACTTCTTGTTTTGTCAATTTTTTCAATTGTTTCTTTTGTTTCAATTTCATTGATTTCAGCTCTAATTTTAATTATATCCTGTCTTCTACTGTTTTTGGTGTTGGATTGTTCTTCTTTTTTCTAGAGCTTTTAGATGTAATGTTAAGTCATTTATTTGTTGACTTTTTCTTCTTTTAAGGAATGAACTCCATGCAATGAACTTTCCTCTTAGAACTGCTTTCATAGTGTCCCAGAGATATCAATATGTTGTGTGTTTGTTCTCATTTGCCTCTAAGATTTTTTTTACTCTCCTACTTGATGTCTTCTACAACCCATTGTTCATTCAGTAGAATACTATTTAGTCTCCAGCTGTTGGAGTAGCTTTTATTTCTTATTTAATCATTGATTTCTAATGTCATTCATTATGGTATGATAGAATGCAGGGTAGTATCTCCATTTTTTTTTTTTTTTTTTTTTTTTTTTTTTTGGTACCGGGGATTGAACTCAGCAGCACTAGACCACTGGGCCACATCCCCAGCCCTTTTTTGTATTTTATTAGAGACAGGGTCTCACTGAGTTGCTAAGTGCCTCGTCATTGCTGAGGCTGGCTTTGAACTCGCGATCCTCCTGCCTCAGCCTCCCAAAGTGCTGGGATTACAGGCGTGCGCCACCGCGCCCGGCTTCCATTTTTTAATATTTGCTAAGAGTTGTTTTGTGGCATAATATGTGGTCTATTTTAGAGAATGATCCATGTGCTGCTGAAAAGAAAGTATATTCACTCATTGAAGGATGAAATATTCTATATAAGTCAGTTAGGTCTACGTTATTGATTGTATTTTTGAGTTCTATAGTTTCTTTGTTCAGCTTTTGTTTGGAAGTTCTATCCAGTGGTGAAAGGTGTATGTTAACGTCACCCAAAATTATTGTGTTATGGTCTATTTGACTCTTGAACTTGAGAAGAGTTTGATGAATGTAGGTGCTCCATCTGTTTGGGGCATATATATTTATAATTGTTAAGTCTTGTTCATGTTTGGTTCCCTTGCACAGTATGTAGTGTCCTTCTGTATCCCTTTTGATTAACTTTAGCTTGAAGTCTACTTTATTTGGTATGAGGATAGAGATCCTTGTTTGCTACCACAGTCCATGTGAGTGATATGATTTCTCCCAACCTTTCACCTTCAGCCTGTGGATGTCTTTTCCTATGAGATGAGTCTCTTGGAGGCAGCATATTGTTGGGTCTTTTTTTTTAAATCCAATCTGCTTCTCTATGTCTTTTGATTGGTGAGTTTAGGCCATTAACATTCATAGTTGTTATTGAAACATGATTTGTATTCCCAGCCATTTTTATTTATTTTTGGCATTTAACTTGACATGGTTTCTCTCCTCTGATTAGTTTTTCCTTTAGTGTAATACCTCTCTCTGCTGATTTTCATCACTGTTTTTTATTTCCTCTTCATGGAATATTTTAACGAGGATATTCTGTAGTGCTGGCTTTCTAGTTGTAAATTATTTTAACTTTTGTTTATCTTGGAAGGTTTTTATTTCATCATCAATTCTACAGCTTAATATTTTGTATATAAGATTCTTGGTTGGCATCCCTTTTCTTTCAGAGCTTGGTATATGTTGTTCCATGATCTCCTGGATTTGAGTGTCTGGGTTGAAAAATCTGCCATGATACAAATTGGTCTCGACCTATATGTGATCTGATTCCTTTCTCTTGTGGCCTTTAAGATTCTATCCTTATTCCGCATGCTAGACATTTTCATTATAATGTGACTTGGTGTAGATCTGTTTTAATTTTGTACATTTGGTGTCCTATAAGCCTCTTGTATTTGATTTTCCAATTCATTCTTCATGCTTGGGGAGTTTTCTGATATTATCTCATTGAAGAGATTGTTCATTCATTTGGTTTGAAATTCTGTACCTTCCTGTATCCCAATTACTCTTAGATTTGGTCTTTTGATGCAGTCCCATAATTCTTGGATATTCTGTTCATGATTTCTTACTATCTTCACTGTATGGTCATTTTATTTTCCAGATTATATACTTTGTCTTCATTATCTGATGTTCTTCCTTCCAAGTGATCTAGTCTGTTGGTGATGCTTTCTATTGTGTTTTTTTCTTGGTTTATTGTTTCCTTCATTTCAATTATTTCTGACATTTTTTTCCCCAGAGTCTCTATCTCTTTTTTGAAGTAATCTTTTGCTACCTGTATTTGCTCTCTTATCTCCTTGTTGTAGTGATCAATTTTTGCCTGTATTTGCTCATTTAGGTCATACTTTAATTCACAGATCATTTTAATTATAAACCTTCTGAACACCTTCTCTGACATTTCATAAACTTTGCTAACCATGGGTTCTATTATTGTAGTATCCTGGTTTATTTGGGTCACTTTCCTCCCTTGTTTTTTCATGTTGTTTATGTGTCTTCCTTTCTTTCAGTGTGTATCTGAGATATTACAGATTCTACCCTATATTCTTGTAGTATCCATGCAGATTGTACCTCACCTTGATGTTGGCTTTCCAGACCCTGAAGGTATCCCTCGATGTATGCTACTTCAACTAAAGGTGGTGTCAGCAATAGTGCAGTTAACTCGAGATAAGAGTGAAGGTGCCCCAAGATGGATGCAATGTATTCCAGAGATGGGGCTGAAAGGGTGGACTTTACACTGACTTTGGGATGCCTGCTCTGAGATGCAGCTGCTTTCAGGTCCTGTCTGTTGTCAAAAGGTAGGGGCTACAGCATGGGGGAAGGCTATGGCTATGTTTGCAGTGTCTCAAGATGGAAGTGAGTTAGGCTTGTGCTCCCAGGTGGGGGTGGGGTGGTGAACTCTGAATCTACCTTGGGACTGGGTCCTACACAGGTTGGTGTGGGAAGAACTGGATGAGTCTGAGCTCCCGTGGTTGTTTGCTGGTTGGAAGAGGCATTCTCATGGCAGAGCCTGCGCTCGGTGGGTGCTTGCTGGTGGCAGGATGGACCCGGGCCCACTCTGAACCTAGGTCCCACGCAGGTTGGTGTGGGCAAAACTAAAGGTGTTACAGTTTCTACCTTATAATCTCATAATGTCCCTGCAGGTTACTGATGTCTCCTCTTGGTGTTGTGCTTCCATTCCCAAACCAGTGTCCTAAGATGGAAGCTGCCACAACTGAAGATGGTGTTAGTGGCCATGGAGGTAACCTGAGATGGTGGTAGTGGTGTCCCAAGATAGAGGTGTCCCAGGATGGAGGAGGCCACTTTCAGAGATGAGGCTGAAAGGGCAGGCCATCAAATGGTGTTGGGCGACCTGTTTGGAGATGCAGCACTATGGTGTGTAGCTGCAGAAGGCAGCTGTCTCTAGTCCCTGTCAGTTGTCAGAAGGTGGAGGCTCCCACATGAGCAGGGCTATGGAGATGGCTGCAGGGTTCCAATAAGGAGGTGGGCAGGCCGGGTGGACCACAGCCTTGATAAATAGGGAACCTCAGGGAGGGCTCCACCCCAGGTCTCCACCCAGGGGCTGTCCTGGGCCTGCCTGGGCTCTGTGGGTGTCAGGGTCCTGTCCTGGGCCTCTCCTGGGGAGATTTTCTGAGGATTAGAGAATGTCTTTTGGGGAACTAGGACTTTTTGTAGGCCTCTTCTAAGTGAAAATATTCAAGTGATTTTGCAATTGGAGCAAAATGAAATTAAAATGGGAAAAATGGTTCTAAACCCAGCCAATGGCCATAACTAGAAAAAGATTTGAGGGCTGAGGATGTCACTTAGTGGTGAAGAGCTTATCTAGCATGTCTGAGGTTCCGGGTTTAATCCCCATTACCACCAGAAAATGAAAATAAATTTGTTGTCTAACCATAGCCAACTGAAACAAAAAAAAAAAAAAGGTTAATCAACAATCATTTATAGAGAACCAACTTCATACTAATCACCTTTAAGGATTTCATAGACATACAAAAGAAATACAGGATAGGCCACTATCTTCAGGATTGTACCACACTAGCTATAAAAATAAACATGAGTAGATAGTAAAAAATGAATCAGGAAAGGACAACTGGCCTGGAAGCCAGGAGATGTCCTTTATGCTATATGGTTTTTCCCACTTGATGCTGAGAGAATTGCACTAAATCCATAAAGGCCTTTTCAACTCAAAAATTTACTTAAAAATCTAAGTATATAAAAATTAGAAGGACAGAATTGAATATCCCATGTAAAGAGGATTTAGATTTATTGAAGATGAGTTTCTTCTCTATTCCAAAGGCACCAGGCATCTTCCCCAAAGTTGGTGGTCCCTAGAAGGGGAGGGTCATAAAAGTTCAATGCCAGGGCCAGAGAACATTTCTTCTCCAAGGATCAGTAAATGTAGTCAGGAAAGTTGGTGACTCATTCTAAGACCTCCTCAGGGAAACTGTAGAGTGCAACCCCAAAGTCAACTTCAAAGTTTCCAAACTCTCCTTTTTCATTACCTACTGTCCAAATGTAGAAGGACTGGAAGATGATTGCTATCAGGGCCATTACTTTGGCAGAGAGCCCAGTGTCTGCCTGGGAATGAAGGCAGTGTTTGGTGCTCATGAATAAGGCTAGTAAATAGTTTGTAACATTGCTAAGGGGCAATGCTGACTTCAAGAAAAAAGGCCACAAGCAGATTGGAGGTGAGGAGTAGACAACAGAATAAGAAATGGAGATGGTCTGTTATAACGATTATGAACACACACAGTTTAAGGTCTTTCAGTCCTAAACTCAACTACATCTCCAGCACCTTCAGCAAAGTGTTTAAACATTTTTCCAACCTCAGTTACTTCACTCATAAAATGGGAATAATAATAATACTAATTCTATATATAAAAAATTAAATAAGACGTTGTGCATAAAAGTTAGGGCATGTGCCTGACACCTCATAGGTACTCAGTTATTGGTAACTCCTAATGACATCATGACCACTATAATCATAAATTTTTCTTCATACAGTCAGTAAGGACATGCCTGAACCATTAACATAACAAAAGATTTATGAAAGATCAATGGCATTAAATGCTTCAAAAGCATCAACAGATACTTAATTCCTATGGTTTAAAATCTAAACTCGTTTACTTTGTGCTTAATGCCCTCCACAATTGGCCTCATCCAGACTCTTTCGCATCATTAGTCTTTGAAGCCATGACTGTTCAATTTCTCTACAAATCCTAACCACAGCTATGGTTGTATTGGCAACTTTGTATACTCCATAAGTTAGATTTGCTTTAGTTTTTCTTCCTCATTCATGCTATCCAGTGACAACTGAACTCATATCCCTGTGGCATGTCTATTTCATAATCCATGGTGATTCAATCTAGATGACTGAGCATCACCTCAGCTTCCTCGTTAGAATAAAAGTTGATCTTGTCTGTTTGTCCAGATATAACCAGCTCTTTACCAGGAAGTTGGATTCTGCATCAGAATACCTTCAGCTATTGGAAGAAGTTCTTATTATAAGACCAATGAATCAGAACCAGGATGGCACCTCACAATAAACATTGAATGTCTCTCCTTTCATGGTGCTTGCAATTTGTCATGTAGATTTCATCGTCCCATGACTCACAAACCTCCAGTACATTCCTGGGAGTAGCATATTGGACTGATGATATTTCAGTCAGGATCACATCAGGAAATAGAAGATACACTTAGAAGCGATAACTTATGAAAGTTTAATGAAGGGGCTATTTAAATGACGTGGTAAGGGTTGAGAGAAAGTAACAAAGGATGTTGAAGCACCATAAATAGCAATAGCAGAGTAGTTTTTACTACCCCTAGCTCTAACGGAATAAGTGGAAGAAGCAGTCACTGGATCCTACAGGGACAGAGACCCATACTTATGTCTGTAAAAGATGATCCTACCCAACAAACAATGGCCTTTGGTGAGGGAATTCAGATGACAACAACCAACATTAACTGGGGTAATACCTATCCTGATCTCTCTCTCCTCTCACCAGCTGTCACTATCTTCAATTGGCTATACCCATACAAAAAGTCAAAAGGCAAAATAACTCCACTCATACATCCATAAATGTCAGCCTCCTGGAACACACCGTAGGATGCTGAAGTGTAAGGAACAGATCTAATGGGACAAATGGAAGATATTCAGTACAGGTATATACTTCTGCTAGAGATCTCAACAGGTAGAACAATTCTGCTATCAGTACACTAATTCTGCTATCACCATTTTTCCCTACTCCTTAGTGCCACTCATGTTCCTACCACCCTCAATGACCAACTCCCTAGCTCCCAGTTAAAGCAAAGAACAGATCTTATACATATATCTATATTTCACCATAACATCATAAATACTTGCTGATAGATTGTTTTAACAAGTGTTATAATTTCTCTCATTTTTCTCCTTTAAGTTTGCCTTTTTATTCATTCAACAAATATTTCATGACTTCCCACCATATATCAGACACTCTGATAGGTGGAGGTAGATGGGGTACAATGATGCATAAAATCATGCACATTCTCTCCACTCATGGTGATTGCAATCTAGTAGAAGAGAAAAACACTAATCAAGGTGTAACAGTAGCAAGTGTAAGAGTGAATGTCTAGTAAGTGCTTGTAATATTCCAGGTACTATGTAGTGACTTTGTGTCAAATTAGTTATAATCTGGGACTATGCTTCCAAAAATTATTTTCCCTATGTGTAGTAAAGTAAGGGTTGGCCACAGGAGACATATGCATGAAACTTGAACAGAAAAAGTGAAGGGGCAACCATTTTTAATACTCTGAAAATCATTATGGGGCCAGGTGCCATTTCAGTTCATGATCATGATTGCTAATCCACAGGTTTATCTCATGGAGGAGGAGTTAGATCTGCAGCTCCACTATTTCCTGAAGGATGTTCTTCTTCAGTTTCTTTGAATCCTAGGCCAGGTACATGTGTAGCTCTGTGGTAAAGGGTACCAGTTTCTCCTGCAGGTTACCCATCATCAAGGCTGGAGGTAATGAAAGGCAAGCACAGGTTCCAAATGTCCTCATAGAATCCAGTTTATCTTCTTTGGTTCAAGTTTTTCTTTGCAAATGCCCCACTTCCCCTGCTGACCTTAGACTCAACACCAAATATTGAAATGAGCTTGATGGAAACTAATTAGCTTCCACAATTGCATAATGTCTAATCATCATAATAAAATACCTTATTCTCTATCACCTATACTGTTTCTATTTCTCTGATCAAACCTTAATTGAAACTAAGGTAGATACTCTTACTAAACATATTATAGATGAGGATACTGAGGCATAGATTTCTTAATCTTAAGAAACTTTCCCAAAGACAAACAGTTAATAAGTAGGGGAAGCCAAGGATTGAACCCAAGAAATTTAGCTTAAGAGTCTGTGAGTGATTAACCATAGAGATTTAATCTGCCTGTTAACCTCAGTTTGTAATTATGCACAGTAAGGTAAATATGTACTACAAGAAAAAGAACACCACTCTATGAGAGCACAATATACAACAAAGAAGGTTGAATTAGACTATCTATTTCTCTGCCTACTTATGAATCCTACTTATCAGCATATAAAAGTTTGTATGAAGGAGGAAAAGCCTAACCTGCCTAAATTTGGACAAAGGTGAAGACAATTGACACCACTATTGGGATACATTTGCTGTCTACTCTACAAGTGAGAAAGTAATCTAAAAGGAGAATAACCATGCAAAAGTTGTTTGTAGTGCTAAGCATTGATAAGGAGACAGTATAAAGTGGACCAGATTGGGAATCAAGAAACTTGCCTTATAATCCTAGCTCTATCACCAATTTGCTGTATAATTCTGTGTGTGTGATTTCTCCTCCCTGAGACTTGGTTTCCCATTTCTAAGATACTATGGTTGGACTCCATGATCTTTAAGACTTCTTCTAAATTCTAAGATTCTATTGCTAGTGGCTTAGGAAATTGAGGTCTTCCAGGTTTTCATAGGAGTCAAGAAAGCACTTGGCTAAAGACCCTAGGACTCCTAGGATATTATTTGCAGTATTAACAGAAAATAAAATGAGCTAACATTTAGATAGTTTTGCTAAAACTCCTGGAGATAGAATGGATGGTGGCTCCAGGTTTACCTGATCACAAACTAGTCTTGCAGTCACTGTGGACTGTGAATCATTTTTCTTCACCAAGATCTCAAGTGAATTCTTGTGTTGCAATAAAAAAGATGAAAGCATTTATTTTGGAAAGACTATCTCTTCATCCAAAATGTCTCCAGGGGAAGTTTTATCAAATAGTAGAATGTGAAAGCAAAGCATGATTCAAGGAAACCACATGACCTTCTGCCCAAAGAATGAGGAATACTTTCTGCCTCGGTCAGAAGGAAGCAACATGAACTAGAATTGATTTGCTCTCCTCTCTGGCAAGACAGTATAAGTGAGGGCACTGTAAATCCCATTTGAAGAAAAATCTTTGCATTTTCTTGATTTGTGAGAGTTAAATGAAATAAAGTATCTGTCCACTTAAGTATTTGTTTTTCTTTGAACCAGATATAGTTTTTTCTAATTACATTTTTAAATGGTAAGAGTTTTAAAGCAAGTGGGATGTTCAGGTATCATGTATGGTTCAACTGAGGGGAGCTTAGCTACGTGGCAAACCCAAAGAGGATGTTATAAGGGGAATGATATCTTTAGATATAAAAAAGAAAGATAACATCAGGTGCTAAGTAGAAATTAGATGAACAAAAAGAAATTTGATGGCTATTTTTCTAGGGGTTCCAAAGTCAATAGTCATAGGTATCAAGGAGAAAAAACACCAAGAATTCAGTAAGACTCTAATGGTAGCAGGGGTGTGCTCAGGCATGAAAGGGGGAATAGTGACATGCTGAATTAATTCCCCTCCTCCCACTGTATTTACAGTGGCAAACCTATATTATAAAGAAGACATATTCGGGTCACTATATCAAAGTATGCCAAAAATCATGGGATATTCTAGAACAGGTGTTGGCTAACTGCAGCTTTGCAGAACAAATCTTGCCTTCTGCCTGTTTTTATGTATAAAGGTTTATGTGAACACTTAGCCACTCCCACTGTTATGCATTGTCTCTGGCTACTTTTATGTTATGAAGGCAGAGTTGAATAATTGAGACAAAGACCATATGGTCTGTAAAGCTTGACATATTTACCATCTGGCTTTTTATAGAAAAAGTGATCTAGAATGACTAAACAGAGACCTAGCTGGAATGATCTCTTCCCAATGGAAGTGGCACAAGTATCAGCCAAAATGTGCAACCTCTGTCAGAGGTCGGGTGAATGGCTTCTACTCCAGGTCACAGCTCCTGGAAGTTCTCATTAAGGGTGGATTGCTAAACCATGAAAAAGCTGGATGGTTATGGAAAGGGTGAGATCACTCCTGACCAATGCTCTGATAAATAAATAGAAGGGAATATAAGCTATTCAGATATTTTCATACATTCCTTTGACAAAACTGTGTGATCAGGATGACTTCAAATCATTAGGTTACCATTGGACAAGATAATAGTTTCATCATTCAAATCATTACTGAACATTTAGTATAAGCAAGATCCTGTGGAATTACAAACAGGAGTTATACACTATGATTTTTGTGAGAAAGAGAAGGCATGCAGTCAATTACCTATAATAAAAGTACGATACAGAAAGTTTCAAAACATGTAAATACCTCCATTTAGTTCCAATGCCTTCTTACTCCTAGGATGGCTCTGCACTGCCTTACCCTATATCACCCTTTGAAACTTTGCCACTGTGCCCTTTGAAATCATCATTTCAAGGTAAACAAACTCCCCAATATGCTTATCCTTTTCCCACAACAAATTTTTGCTTAACTGAATTATGGCTCTACCATACAGACCCTGCTGCCCTTTGAACTCTCTGAAAAGCTGACTGCTCATTCTCCTGCAGTTCAGAAATCTTAAAACCACCATAATTACTTTTATTGTCCCCAATTTTAGAATTGAGATAACTGAGGTTTAGAGAGGCCAAGTAAATTGCCCAAGGTCACACAGCCAGTGAGTGGCAGAATGAGTTTGGGACCCAGATGGGAATGATTGGAGCACTATGCTATAATCACACTAGACAGGCTTTCAGATCCTCTGTAATCTTTCATCATCACTTGTTGCTAAAATAAAACATCTGAAACATAATAGATATTTAAAAATTATTATTTCAGGTGCTTTCCTAGAATACTTGATGTTTATGTATCTATAGGGGCAAGAGGGATTTCACAGGGTCACTAGATGCTTTGGCAACACCTGTCACCCATCTGCTCCTCATTTTTGAAGTGAAGACACAGTAGCCAGCAATCTAATTATAGCCCACAGGCTGATTTTTACCTAACAGGACATCTATCAGAAGTCTTGTGACACTTGGAACCAGAAGTCAAAAGAGCTATAACTAGGGGGGCTAGATGAGATTCATCTGGGAGAATGCTGGTAATCAGTAGTGCTTTCAGATATGTCTTCCCCAGCACCTTGATATGGTGCAAATGAGGTAAATTTTGGATAATGCCATGTTGCTTCCTGTGCCTCAATGTCTCAATGCTTGTCACCTCTGGTGCTACAGATTTCATCATTTTAAACTATGTCTCCATAGAAATGTTTTCTATGCATATCATAGTTTCAGTGCAGGATAGTGTGAAGCACTGATGTTGAAGATGGCTGTTATGGTTGGAATACACATGTCCCGCAAAAGATTTTGTTTATGCAGGAATATTCAGAGGTGAAATTGCTAGATTATAAGAGCTATAACCTAATCGGTGGCTGAGTGGTAATTGTAGGTGAGTGGGATATAGAAGAGGTGGGTCATGGGAAATGTGCTCTGGAAGAATTCATCTTCCCTGCTTCCCTTCCTCTCCCTCTCTCTGATTTCTGGCACTGTGAATGGAGCAGCTTTCCTCCACCATGCTCTTCCACCATGATGTTGTGCCTCACCTGTACCCACAGCAATGGAGCTAGTCAACTTTGAATTGAGACCTCTGAAACCATGAACCCAAAATAAACTTTTCCTTCTCTAATTTGTTATTGTCAGGTATTTTGGTCACAGAGACAAAAAGCTGACTAACACAATGGCTAAAGTAATATTCTGGCCTCCAAAGATTTCACACCTTATATTCATTGTCCAACTGCTTTTCTCCTGATCTTCTGTGATATCAGAGGTTCATGGTGATTTCCAGAGAGTTTGGAAGTACAGGGTATAGGAAGAAGTATGGCAAAAAAGCAGAGTTTACCCAGAGTGAGAGAAACTGATGGCACTCAAAGTGAATTGGTGCCTTGCCTTTTAGAACAATTACAGCTCTCTTGACAGATCCTTTGGCCAGCATGCAAGTGAGTTGCATAAGGAGAAATAGGCCTTTTTTTTAGATTATTTATTTACTTATTCATAATGCACAAGTATATCATCTTTTTACATACAACTGCTTGTATACAAAGTATATAAGTACCATTCAGATCTTTAATCATGCATTTAGGATAGTGATATCCATCTCATTCAACCACCATTTTTCCCCTTCTCCCCCCCAAGGTCCTTCTCTTGCCCTCCATTTCCTTTGACTGTTCTAGTGTTCCTCTAATCCTATGTACCCCCATCCAATCACACTGTGACCTAACCTCCTTATATAGAGAAAACATTTGGTATTTGGATTTTTGAGATTGATTCATTTCACTTAGAATTATATTCTCCAACTTCATCCATTTACCTGCGAATGCCATTATTTTATTCTCTCTTATTGCTGAGTAAAATTCCATTTTGTATATATACCACATTTTCTTTATCCACTCATATACTAAGGGACATCTAGGTTGGTTCCACAACCTAGCTATTATGAATTGTGCTGCTATAAACATTGAAGTGGCTGTGTCACTGTAATATGCTGTTTTTAAGCCTTTTGGGAACAGACCCAGGAGTGGGATGGCTGGGTCATAGGGTGGTTCCATTCCCATTTTCCCAAGAAATCTCCAAACTGCTTTCCATAATGGTTGTACCATTTTGCAGTCCCACCAGCAATGTATGAGTGTGCCTTTTTCCCCACATCCTCTCCAACATTTATTGTTGTTTGTGTTCTTGATAGCTGCCATTCTGACTGGAGTGAAATGAAATCTTAGAGTAGTTTTGATTTGCATTTCTCTAATTGCCAGAGAGGTTGAGCATTTTTTCATGTATTTGTTGATTGATTGTATATCTTCTTCTGAGAAGTTTATTTTCAGTTCCTTAGCCCATTTATTGATTGGGTTATTTTCTTTTTTGGTGTAAAGTTTTTTGAGTTCTTTATATATTCTAGAAATTAGTGCTCTATCTGATGTGCATGTATTAAATATTTGTTCCCAATTAGTTGGCTCTCTATTCACCTCACTGATTGTTTCTTTTGCTGAGAAGAAGCTTTTTAGCTTAAATCTATCCTATGCATTAATTCTTGGTAATAGTTCTAGCACTACAGGATTCTTATTAAGGAACTTGGGGCCTAATCCGACATGTTGGAAATTGGAGCTTACTTTTTCTATTAGGCGTATTGTCTCAGATCTAATTCCTAGGTCCTTGATTCACTTTGAATTGAGTTTTGTGCATGGTGAGAGATACAAGTTTAATTTTATTTTGTTGCATATGGATTTCCAGTTTTCCCAGCATCATTTGTTGAAGAGGACACAGAGACTAATACATATAATTTCTCCACTGTACATTTTTGGCACCTTTGTTTAATATAAGATAACTGAAATTATATGTATTAGTCTCTGTGTCCTCAATTCTGTACCATTGGTCCACCCGTCTGTTTTGGTGCCAATACCATGCTGTTTTAGTTACTATTGCTCTATAGTATAATTTAAAGTCCGGTATGGTGATGCCCCCTGCTTCACTTTTCTTGCTCAGGATTGCTTTGGCTATTCTGGGTCTAGCCAGGCAAAGACGCACCCAAAAAAGAAAACTTCAGGCCAATATCTTTAATGAACATAGATGCAAAAATCCTCAACAAAATTCTGGCAAATCGGATACAAAAACATATCAAAAAGATAGTGCACCACGATCAAGTGGGGTTTATTCCAGGGATGCAAGGCTGGTTCAATATTAGGAAATCAATAAACATAATACATCACATCAATAGACTTAAAGATAAAAATCATATGATTGTCTCAATAGATGCAGAAAAAGCATTTGACAAAATACAGCACCCCTTTATGTTCAAAACACTAGAAAAACTAGGAATATCAGGAACATATCTCAACATTATAAAAGCTATTTATGCAAGGCCCAGAGCTAACATTATCTTAAATGGAGAAAAATTGAAAGCATTTCCTCTAAAAACTGGAACAAGACAGGGATGCCCCCTTTCACCACTGCTATTTAACATAGTACTGGAAACTCTGGCCAGAGCAATTAGACAGACGAAAGAAATTAAAGGGATCCAGATAGGAAAAGAAGAGCTCAAATTAGCACTATTTGCTGATGACATGATAATATACCTAGAAGACCCAAAAAACTCTACCAGAAAACTTTTACAACTAGTAAATGATTTCGGCAAAGTAGCAGGATACAAAATCAATACCCATAAGTCAAAGGCATTTTTATACATCAGTGACAAAGCCTCTGAAAGGGAAATGATGAAAACGACCCATTTACAATAGTATCAAAAAAAAATAAAAATAAAATACCTGGGAATCAACTTAACGAAAGAGGTGAAAGAGCTCTATAAGGAAAATTATAGAACACTAAAGAAAGAAATCATAGAAGAACTCAGAAGATGGAAAGACCTACCTTGCTCTTGGATAGGTAGAGTCAATATTGTCAAAATGTCCATACTACCAAAGGCATTATACAGATTTAATGCAATTCCAATCAAAATTCCAATGTCATTTTTCAAAGAAATAGAAAAAGCAATCATGAATTTCATCTGGAAATAGGCCTTTTTGCAAATAAGCAAAACTTTCTGCAATATTTTCATTAGTCTGATCAGCCCTAATTAGATATAGACTGATATCTGTGACTACCAAAATACAAATAAAGTGAGATAAATAGATATAAATATAGAACAATCCCAGGTTATATACAAAAATATTGATTGCTTCATAAGCAATCAAGGTATCAATGTTTGTTGCCTCTGGTTTCCTATTTTTATTTATTTGTTTGACCTTTTCTCTCTATTCTCTCCCTCTCTGTGTTTGTGTCTCAGTCTCTGGGTGCTGCAGATTGAACTCAGGGGCACATAACCACTGAGCTACATCCCCAGCCCTTTTTATTTTATTTTTTACTTTGAGACTGGCTCTCCTTAAGTTGCTTAGGGTCTCGCCAAATTTCTGAGACTGGCCTCTAACTTGAAATCCTCCTGTCTCAGCCTCCAAAGTTGCTAGAATTACAGGCTTGTGCTACCATGCCCAGTTCTGTATTTTTCTTGTTTATTTGAATGTTGGGTATGCATTTTTCCTATAACAAAAAAGTAGTAATGAAGCTATTCTTATTTTGGAAAACACAACCACAGCAAATAAAGTGCTACATAACATTAGACACTTCAAATCTTCACTTAAACTGAGTTTTTCACTATCTTAGTTCATTTCCTATTACTGAATACCACTGAGAAGGTATTTTATAAAGAAAAGATATTTTATGTCTCTCTCCCTTTATAAATAAAGCTACCAGTTTCATCTGGGGGGCACCATGTTGATGACCTTATCTAATCCTAAGAACTTCCCAAAGGTCATCACCAATCAACATATGAATTTGGGAACTGAGTTTCCAATACAAGAATTTGGGAAATACATTCAAACCATAGCACCCACTATAAAACAGGATTATAGAAACTTATGGGTTGTTACAAAGATCAAAAGAAAGAGTCTGAATGGCTGTGATGGCACACACCTGTAATCCCAGTGGAAGAGCATGGTGGAGGAAAACTACACCACTCAGAGTGCCAGAAATCAGAGAGAGGGAGGGGAAAAGCAACAGACAAGATGAACTAACACAATTAGAGGCAGGAAGATGGCAAGTTTAAAGCCAGTGTCAACAAATTAGCAAGACCCTGTCTCACTGAGGATTCTGCTCAGTGATTAAGCACCCCTGGTTCTATTTCCATTACAGGAGAGAGACAGATGCGGGGGTGGGAAGCATTTCTTTAAAAAGCAAGCTCTCTGAAAGGAGAGTTTCACTCATATAAAATATGAGGTTCTGTCTTCAAAAAAACAAAAACAGTAGAAGTCCTTGAATTTAAGGTCATATTTTTGAGCTTCCTGTGTCTCTAGAAGTCAGTAAAAGGCAACAAATGAAACAAGTAGAATTTAGATGATTATACCTAACAAGGAAATTTACCCAAATTCCACTAACACAATTTGCTGTGCCATTGTTTATAACCATCTTGCTTTTGCTTTTTTCTTTCCCTGGTAATATAAAGGAATTAATAAGCCTAACAGAATCCCCAGGTATGTCACTGGATGATCTGTCTTATGAGATATAAATCTGACACACAGATGCCAGTTTACCCTTTTTGTCACTGACTATAACAATCCAAGAATCTTAAATGGACACAGAATTTGATTAAGGTAAATATGACCTTTTGCACCTGCAAACTCATGATACATTTTTAGTTCTGAGAAACTTTTTGTCTCATCTCATTACTTCCTGTCAGATACACAAAGATAAAAGCTTTCAGTATGTTTACCTTTAAATAGGAAAAAAAATCAAGCAAGAAACTAGAGTAGGGAAAGCCTACCAAGCCAAAAGCAGAAAACAAGTGGCTATAGTAGAAGAGGAATAGACCTAGAGAATCATCCTAAACCAAAACAATTGATCAAGATTACTTATATAGTAGTTACCATCTTTCAGGCCCTGCTCTTATTACTTCACATAATTCAACTCATTCAATTTCCACACAGCCATAGGAAGTAGGCACTTTTATTATCCCCCTTTGCATTTAAAGAAACTGAGACACATAGTTACTCAGGTAATCAAGCTAGTAAGTGGTAGAACCAGATGACCTGAGTTTTGGGTCTTTGCCATCAAACACTCACTATGTCACCACTTCTAGGAAACCATGTACTTTAAAACACAGGCTACAGTAAAACTGAATAAGAGAAAATGCCTCATCTTCCACCAAGGATTGCTTCTCAGTTTCTCCAGACAGTTTTTCTTTCTAAACATCCATCTTCATCCCAACTTACCTCTTCTAGCCTGTGGTCATCCTCACCCACACTCACTGATACTTGGAAAGTCAAAAACACCCTTTAGCAGGGCATTATCTTCAGCAGGTCCTACATATTAACACTTTACCTCTTAGTGGCTTTTTCATTCATTTGAGATCACTGGTTCTTGTCTCCTTGGTAGCTGCCAATATACAAAAAAAATGCTTCTGACTCCTTCACACCTACTACACTTCTTCCAACTGCCCACTAAGGTCATTCAAGAAGATGGTCATATTGTAAATTAAAAGGGAATTGAAAAATATCAAAGAATGTTATATTCCCAATTAGTGGACTCAGAGGCTACATTAGCACTTGGAGGTTTGTCATCGGCCATAGCCTCTGAAAGAGATTTCTGAATAATGCAGTTCCTTAGGCCATTACTAATCTGTGCTTTTGTCAAGACCACTATATTAATTACTCATCACGACTCTTAAGAAAGAGCTGATCCTTTTGATGGATCAGCCATCCATGATGAATGAAACCATCCAGATTGTTTCAATAAGTCAATTATTCTTCAGGTTAGAAATCTCCTTAATCTCCTTCCTCCTCAAGTATGCTGTGTTTTTCTATATGAATTGATTTTTATGAACACATGTTCCATTTCTAATGAATACATACTCCATTAATGGCATTTAAATGAAAGGCAAAATGCTAGAAATTCTGGCACTCCATGATGGGAAAGAAACCTTAGGCAGCCCATGACAATATGCTTGCAGGGCATTCCTATCCTGGGGCTAGAAGTGCATCTAAAGGTACAGAAAGGAAATAGTCATGGTGAGAGTTCATTCCATTGTTCTCTGCAAGGCCTTTTGGTTGTTACCTATCTGTGCAGGAGGAGTATATAAACACAAACCTGAAGTAATGAAAATTGCAACAAATATACTAGAGTCAGTGGTATTGAATCAGAGAGGGAGAGAGGGGGGGAGAGAGAGAGAGAGAGAGAGAGAGAGAGAGAGAGAGAGAGAGAGGAGGAGAGGAGAGGGGAGGGGAGGGGAGGGGAGGGGAGGGGGGAGAGAGAGAGAGGAGGAATATTTAAACTAGTGATCTTTGTTTGCTCAGAATAAGATGTCATACCGGTCTTGGTCTAGCAGAAAACAGATGATTCAAGTTCACTAGATTTTGGTTAATTCCCAAAGATTTATCAAGGACTTACTATGCAACTGGGGCTGGAAGAATAATTGGCGTTGGTATCTCAAGGAAGGACTGAAAAATAGAAGAAATAAGGGAAAAAAAAAGAGTGGTTTTCTTGAAAGAGTGGACCATTTAGTTAGGGAGAGAAGTCATATTGACATGAAATATAACAGTTAATGTGAATGTATAAGCAAGTGTTGATTAAGATGGTATACAGGCTACTGTCTTTTCTCAAAACTATATCTATGTATCTCTTTTAGCAATTGAATGGTTATGAAAATAAATTTTTTCTTAAAATTGCTGTGTACATTTCATATAGCACTTTGGTGTTTCATTTTATTTTCTAAAAAGTTGTTTATAAAATTAATGGTGTATTTCATGATGATAGACAAAGGCTATATGGGTTCTGATTTTCTGAAATGGGAATAATTTCTCTGATCCCAGTACATAACAACACACATTTTTTTCCACTCTAATAAGAGACTTGAAAAAATGAGTGTAATCAGATGAGACCAGCAAAGAAGAGAAGTTACTCATGGTGTGGAAAATAAGAAGTGACAGAGAAACAGAATAAGTAATGCTAGGAACAGGAAAGAACGTGGCCTGGAAGTGAGTAGGGGAGCCTAGCTGGAGCTGAACTTATTTACAACACTATTAGGAGACTAGGCATGAGAAGCAGGTAACCCTTCTAGTAGGTACGGTAACAATATGCAGTGTCTTAGATCCGTGATATCATGGTGAGGAAATGAACTGATTGAGGAAGGCATCCTGAAGTGACTCAGAGGGGTAAGCTTCGGAAATACTATGCATCTGTAAGCAAACAAATAGGAAGACACGAAATACGCTAGAGTCAGAATTCAGGGGTTCTAAACCAATTGGAAAGAGCAGGTTGGGAGCAGATCCTAAATAAATTCTTAAATACACATAGGTTGAGTAAGTAAGTGAGAAGGATGAGGACCCTAAGCCCCTCTTGCAGTAGACATAACTAGCAGCACTACCACAGCAATATGTGCTCATCTCCATGACCTAATGGGCTATCTGTGGACAGCCAAAGGCTGGCAAGCATGAGGTGAAGTCAGAAAGGAGAATTTACCTATTCCATCCCTGTTTGGAGCAAATGACTAGGGCAGAGAGATTTGACTTACATAATACTTTCTTCCAGGGGAAAAAAAAAAAAGTTTGTTTGTTGTCAGTCAATAGTTCAGCAGCCACTATGAATTGCAGCAAGATGGCTATAGAGGAAAGGGCAGCTAAGGTGGAAGTACCATTTCTAAGAAGTGTCCTTACTAAAGGATAGTATTGAAAATCAGGGACTGGGATACCTGTGGGGACAGTCTCCCATGCACCCATCTCCTATCAGCTGCCCACAGAAGTTTCATAGTATTTGAATTACAAAGGCCTCCTTTGAGTCTGTGGAAATCACACAAGCTTTGGAGTTAAGACTGTCTATATCAGGCCTACCACTTACTAATTGGCTCACCATTGCCAAATTACTTTCCTCTTCTGGACTTGAGTTTCCATAACTGTAAAATTAGCCCCATTTTGCTGATGAAATAGCTGAGATTTCAAAAGGATGCATGTCATTGTTTAAAAATCCTTCACCAAACTATTTCCCATAACTGTGAAGAGGAACAACTAGTTGCTGCATTCTCAAAGGCTCAGGCAGTTTATGCCAGCTTTGAGAGAGTAGATTACAATCTATTCTGTTTTTTAAAAATCTATTAATTAGTGAAAGTCTACCCTCTGCTAGGTACCTTGCATACTTCATCTCATTCAAACCTCTTTAAAACCCCACAAATGTAGGTACTATAATCCATGTCCATTTTACTGTCATGGAAATTGAAGCTCAAACAAGTTCTATGTCTTTGCCAAGATCACAAAAAAGTTCTTGAATAGGTCAGACTCCAAAGTTCATGTGTGCACTTTCAATTCTGAATGCTATCATAATTTGAATCAGAGTTTCTGTTTGTGCAAGGAAAGATTTTATCCTCCAGCAAAAGAAATATAGGATGACCCCACAGTAAAAGTACCTGTGAAGCAAGGAGAATGCTACTCACTATAGCTCTGATAGGAGATGTCCTTTGCATATAGCATGAAGAGACAAGATTGGACTCAGAATACAAATACAACCCCTTGAGTCTGAGCTAAATGCCAGTTTACAGAGCTCTAGGCCAAGCAACCTGCCTTAGAATCTCACATCAATCCTTGAAAATGCACAGCACTGCCATTTTTATTGCCTTTTACAGAATTAACATTAGGGAGTCTCAGGAAAGTTAAGTAAAATGTTTGGATCCCAAGGTCAAAATGTTAACAGAGCCAACATTCAAATACAGGTTTTCTGTCTAGATTCTACACATTTGAGGGTTTTTTTTTTTTCTACTCTACACTATCCTTTGGACATATCTCGACGTGGTATGGATGCTCAACAAATAATCAATGACATCTACCAGCTGGCTCCAAACCAAAAGTAGAAAACAATGCAAATGTGCTCTATGCATATTAAAGCACTGAAATATGAAGAACAGATAAATGAAGAAAAGTGCAAAGTGTGTGCTAGGTGCTTAGTATTCATGATTTAGCATCAACAGCAGACATCAACTTTGAGGCAGTTCTATTTTCAGATGCTGCTAAATAAATTCACCTCCTTTGCCTGGTATGACAGTAATAGTAATAGATTCTCCTGACTTTACAAAACAATACTCTACCCCTGTAGGATACTCTATAGCAGAAAATTGTGATCAAAATGAAAAAAGCAAAGGAATTTCTGAATAAACTTCACTTAGTAATGTCTTGGCTACTGTAGATGGCAAAGGGCATGAAGTAAATCCATGAATTTGTATGATGGAGTTAATGATAATAACCAAGGTCTCCTAGTGATTTAGTGTTAAAGTCATATTTTACCCTAAGGCTTATTCTCCCCTGTATAATTTTATCTAAAGATCTCTGTACAGTTTAATTGGAGCAGGTCGGGCCTTTTCAGAAATACAATGTAGCAGAAAGTACTGTGGACAGGAGGTTTTAAACTAAACTGTATTACTAATGATGTCAGGGAAATCATTTCTCTTTTCATTAATACGGACATGTACAAGGACAAAGTCTTTTCAAGTGGAAAAAAGACATCTGCCAGCTTTTATAGGCTTTATAATCAATCATGCGAACATTTTTCCTCCCACATCCACACCAAAACACAATCTATCAATGAGAAAATTGAGAAAGAAAAAAAAAAAAAAAGAATTTTCTAGCTGTTAGGAGTAGACAACCCAATTCCTCGGAAAGCTATTTGTTGCCTCAGAAAAGTTTTCTTCAGGCAAGATTAATTCAAAGTGAAACCAATGTTTCCCAGAATTTTATTGTTGTTTTTGATGTCATTGTTGTTAAACTAGGTTTATTTTGGGTATCCCTGGTCTGTATAGCAATACTCCCTGTGATACAACTATTTAAAACTTCCCTCCAAAACCTTCTGTAAACAGCAAATGCAATTATCTTTAGGTGGAGGGAACACAAGTTATTTCTAAGAATCTACCCTGTAGAAGCAAATTAAAGTTCCAAATTATAGGGCATTACTGTGTCCAGTCATTGTTTGCAAGTGGATAAGAGGATTGGCCAAAATGGTGAGGGGACATGAGAGTGGATTTTTTTTTTTTTTTCAAAATAAAAAAGGAAGAAAGAACAACAACCTGGCAGAGTCATTCTGGCAAGCACCAGGCTTGGCAGTGTGCAGGTTCTAAGAGATTAAGTATACATGTTTAGCACAGATCTTAGTAGATAGTATGTGTTCAACAAAGATAGAGGCGCTGTTGTCTCTATTATATGTATTTGGGTTGCTGATTGTTCACTTCTACAATAGTAGGCACTGCTCTATGTTTTCTGTTCCCTTATGCAATTCTCTGTACCCCTCAAGAAAAAAAAAAACAGCACCAAAACTCATTTACACTGAAGGGCAAGGGGTTTAATGTGCTTATTGTCACGAAGATATTTGCATTTTGAAGGGAGGATGGCCAAGAAAGGGGAGTGATTTTACCAAAGGAATGAATCACTTGTGGTGACACATTAAGATCTGAGGCACTGAGCAATCAGGAAGAGATTTTTAAGTTAGGGATAGGGACCAGTCATTTTCCACTTAAGCAACAACAGTGACAATGCAATTGCAAGACTTCAGAGTTTACCGAGTCCCTCTGTATACATATAGAACATCACACCTATAAGACACAAATCTCAGGCTGGGGTTGTGGCTCAGTGGAGAGCTTACCTAGCACATGTGAGAGACTGGGTTCAATTCTCAGCACCACATAAAAATAAATAAATAAAATAAAGCCATTGTGAAATCTACAACTGAAATATTTTAAAAAGACACAATATCAGCGAGGTGTACCTGTAGTCCCAGCACTCAGAAGGCTAAGTTTGGGAAAATTAAAGCCAGGAATTTAAGACTAGCCTGGACAACTTAAGGAGATCACAGCTCAAAAAAAAAAAAAAAAAAAAAGGCAGTCTCCTTGCATTTATTGATTGGGTTATTTGGTTTTTTTGGTGTAAAGTTTTTTGAGTTCTTTATATATTCTAGAAATTAGTGCTCTGTCTGATGTGCACGTATTAAATATTTGTTCCCAATTAGTTGGCCCTCTATTCAACTCACTGATTGTTTCTTTTGCTGAAAGAAGCTTTTTAGATTGAATCTATCCCATTCATTAATTCTTGGTAGTAATTCTTGCACTACAGGATTCTTATTAAGGAACTTGGGGCCTAATCCGACATGTTGGAAATTGGAGCTTACTTTTTCTTCTAATAGTCATAGTGTCTCTGGTCTAATTCCTAGGTCCTTGATCCACTTTGAATTGAGTTTTGTGCGTGGTGAGAGATAAGAGTTTAATTTCATTTTGTTGCATATGAATTTCCAGTTTTCCCAGCACCATTTGTTGAAGAGGCTATCCTTTCTCCACTGTACATTTTTGGCACCTTTGTCTAATATAAGATAGCTGAAATTATATGTATTAGTCTCTGGGCCCTCAATTCTGTACCATTGGTCCACCAGTCTGTATTGGTGCCAATACCATGCTCTTTTTGTTACTATTGCTCTATGGTATAATTTAAAGTCTGGTATAGGTGATGCCACCAGCTTCACTTTTCTTGCTAAGGATTGCTTTGGCTATTCTGGGTATCCTTATTTTTCAGATGAATTTCATGACTGCTTTTTCTATTTCTTTGAGGAATGTCATTGGGATTTTGATTGGAATTGCATTAAATCTGTATAATGCTTTTGGTGGTATGGACATTTTGACAACATTAGTTCTACCAATCCAAGAATAAGGTAGGTCTTTCCATCTTCTGAGGTCTTCTATAATTTCTATTTTTAGTGTTCTATAGTTTTCATTATAGAGGTCCTTCACCTCTTTCGTTAAGTTGATTCCCAGATATTTTTTTTTTTTTTTGATGCTATTGTAAATGGGGTAGTTTTCATCATTTCCCTTTCAGAGGATTTGTCACTGATGTACAAAAATGCCTTTGACTTATGGGTATTGATTTTGTATCCTGCAACTTTGCTGAATACATTTACTAGTTGTAAAAGGTTTCTGGTAGAATTTTTTGGGTCTTCTAGGTATATTATCATTTCATCAGCAAATAGTGATAATTTGAGCTCTTCTTTTCCTATCTGGATCCCTTTAATTTCTTTCGTCTGTCTAATTGCTCATGCCAGAGTTTCAAGTACTATGTTAAATAGCAGTGGTGAAAGGGGGCATCCCTGTCTTGTTCCAGGTTTTAGAGGAAATGCATTCAATTTTTCTCCATTTAAGATAATGTTAGCTTGGGGCTTTGCATAAATAGCTTTTATGATGTTGAGATATGTTCCTGTTATTCCTAGTTTTTCTAGTGTTTTGAACATAAAGGTGTGTTGTATTTTGTCAAATGCTTTTTCTGTGTCTATTGAGATGATCATATGTTTCTTATCTTTAAGCCTATTGATGTGATGTATTATGTTTATTGATTTCTGAATGTTGAACCAACCTTGCATCCCTGGGATAAACCCCACTTGATCTACCAATCAAGTGGGGTTTAGTAAATGGATGTTAGTAATTGGTGCACTATCTTTTTGATATGTTTTTGTATTCAATTTGCCAGAATTTTGTTGAGGATTTTTGCATCTATGTTAATTAAAGATATTGGCCTGAAGTTTTCTTTTTTGTCTGTGTCTTTGCCTGGCTTTGGAATTAATGTAATATTGGCCTCATAGAAAGAGTCTGGGAGAGCTCCCTCTTTTTCTATTTCTTTAAATAAGTTGAAGAGCATTGGTATTAATTCTTCTTTGAAGGTCTTGTAGAACTCGGCTGTGAACCCATCGGGACCTGGACTTTTTCTTGATGGTAGCTTTTTGATGGTGTCTTCTTTCCTCGATTGAAATTGATCTGTTTAAATTGTGTATAGCCTCCAGTTCCAGTTTGGGCAATTCATAGGACTCTAGAAATCTGTCAATGCATTCAGTATTTTCTATTTTATTAGAGTAGAAGTTTTCAAAGTAACTTCTAATTATCTTCTGTATATCTGAGGTGTTTGTTGTGATATTTCCTTTTTCATCATGGATGTTAGTAATTTGAGTTTTTTCTCTTCTTCTTTTTGTTAGCATTGCTAAGGTTCTGTCAATTTTATTTATTTTTTCAAAGAACGAACTTTTAGTTTTGGCGACTCTTTGAATTGTTTCTTTAGTCTCAATTTCATTAATTTCAGCTCTGATGTTAATTATTTCCTGTCTTCTACTACTCTTAGTGTTGATTTGTTCCTCTTTTCTAATGTTTTGAGGTGTGATGTTAAGTCATTTATTTGTTGGGTTTTTTTTTTTTCTTTTCTTTTAAGGAATGAACTCAGTGCAATGAATTTTCCTCTTACTACTGCCTTCATAGTGTCCCAGAGATTTCTATACGATGTATCTGCATTTTCATTTACCTCTAGGAATTTTTTAATTTCCTCCTTGATGTCTTCTTCTGCCCCTTGTTAATTCAGTAGCATGTTGTTTTGCTTCCAGTTGTTAGAATAGTTTTGTGTTTGTTTGTTTGTTTCTTGTTTTGGCATTGATTTCCAATTTCATCCCATTATGGTCTGGTAGAATACAGGGTAGTAGCTCTACTTTTTTATATTTGATGATATTTGCCTTGTGGCATAATATATGGTCTATTTTGGAGAAGGAGCCATGTGCTGCTGAGAAGAAAGTGTATTCACTCACTGAGGGATGAAATATTCTGTATATGTCCGTTAGGTCAAGGTTATTAATTGTTTTAATGAGACCTACAGTTTCTTTATTTAGCTTTTGTTTAGATGATCTATCCATTGGTGAGAGAGGTGTGTTGAAATCCCCTAGAATAATTATGTTGTGGTCTATTTTACTCTTGAACTTGAGAAAAGTTTGTTTGATGAATGTAGGTGCCCCATTATTTGGGGCATATAGATTGATAATTGTTATATCTTGTTGATGAATGGTTCCCTTACATAGTAATAAATATCCATCTCTTTCCCTTTTGATTAGCTTTGGCTTGAAGTCTACCTTATTTGATATGAGAATGGAAACCCCTGTTTGCTTCAGCAGCCCATGTGAATGATAAGACTTTTCCCATTCTTTCACTTTCAGTCTATTTATGTCTTTTTCTATGAGGTGGGTTTCTTGGAGACAGCAAATTGTTGGGTCATTTTTTTTTAATCCAGTCTGACAATCTGTGTCTTTTGAATGGTGAGTTTAGGCCATTAACATTCAGGGTTATTACTGAGATGTTATTCTTATTCCCATCCATTTTTATTTGTTTATGGTATTTAACTCGATTTGTTTTCTCCTCTGGTTGGTATTCCTTTAGTTTAATATATCCCTTTGTTGATTTTCATTGTTTTTATTCTTTTCTTCTTCGTGGAATATTTTGCCCAGGATGTTCAGAAGTGCTGGCTTTCGAGTTGTGAAATCTTTTAACTGTTGTTTGTTGTGGAAGGTTTTTATTTCATCTTCAAATCTAAAGCTCAATTTAGCTGGGTATAAGATTGTTGGTTGACATCCCTTTTCATTCAGAGCTTGAAAGGATCCTATTCCAGGATCTTCTAGCTTTTAAAGTCTGGGTTGAAAAATCCGAACATAGTCTGATTGGTTTCCACCTATATGTAATCTGCTTCCTTTCTCTTGTGGCTTTTAATATTCTCTCCTTGGTCAGTATATTAGGCATTTTCATTATAATGTGTCTTGGTGTGGATCTGTTGTGATTTTGTACGTTTGGTGTTCGGTAAGCCTCTTGCACTTGGTTTTCCCATTCATTCCTCAAGTTTGGAAAATTTCCTGCTATGATTTCATTGAATACATTCCTCATTCCTTTGGCTTTGAACTCTGCACCCCAATCACTCTTAAATTTGGTCTTTTTATGTTGTCCCATATTTCTTGAATGTTCTGTTCTTGATTTCTTACAATTTTTGTTGTGTAATCTACATTTTTTCTCTAGGGTATATATTTTATCTTCGTTATCTGAGGTCCTTTCTTCCAAGTGGTCTAATCTGTTGGTGATGCTTTCAATTGAACATTTAGTTTGGTTTATTGCTTCTTTCATTTCCAGAATTTCTGTTTGGTTTCTCTTTAGAACCTCTTTCTCCCTATTGAAGTAATCTTTTGCTTCCTGTATTTGTTTTTGGAGTTCTTTGTCAAAATGATCTTTTACCACTTGTATTTGCTCCCTTATATCATTTTTGAGTTTGTTCTTAAGTTCCATAAACATTTGGAATATGTAATTTCTGAATTCCATCTCTGGCATTTGACCAACTGTGCTTGCCATGGAATCTTCTGAGAAGATATGTTGATTTGTTTGAGTCACTTTCTTCCCTTGTTTCTTCATATTGCTTGTGTGATTTTTCTTCTAGCACTGTGGAACCTCGACTGTTTCGTTTTTCCATTAAATCCTTATGATGCTCCTGTAGTACAATGCTATCAGATCCCCTTATAAGTACTTTACACTTTAAAACCAAACACTTACTATTCAGATAATCCCAGTTTGATCACAATGTACAGATTTAGTTAACTCAGATATTGTCTCCAATTTACTCTGTATGTTTGTGATGGGTTTTATAGTTTCAAGTGTTGGACACAGAAGTGATAAGTTTAGGAAGAAGGAAGTGAGGGTATTGGGTTGATCTTTCTTAGGAAGTGTGAAAAGAGAATTCTATGGAAGTGGTTTAATATCAGTAGACAAAGAGAGTGAATGATTTAGTTGGAAAGACCGATTTATATATATGCCAAACTTATGCAACCATTGAGAGAAGAAAAAAAGAAAGATGGAAAAGCAAAAAAGAAAAGAAGAAGAAAGAGGAAAAGAGAGATGACAAAGAAGTAGGGATTAGTGTAAAAGAGAGGAAAGAGAAAGTGAGAAAAAAGAGAGAATAAATTATATATAATACCACTTTGCTGTATAACTTATTTGCCCCAGTTCTCGAAATCCCAATTTCTGTGTATAACTTGTTTTCACCTCTGTTGAGAATGCAATGGCAGGGTGAAAATATGAAAGATGAGGAAAGAAGAAAGGAGACAAAAGTGAGAAGGAAGAAAAGAAAGAAAGAGAAGAGGAATAAAAGCAAACAAACAAACCCACAATCAAACAACAACAACATCAAAAGAAAACCAAAGTCGAAACCAGGAACAAATCTCAGGAACAGATCTCAGTCAAACAGCACCCTGTGAAGTCCTTCTTTTTTTCCCCTTCCAGTTTGAGCCAGTTGTCCCGGATCACATCCAGGCAGTTACCGAGAACCTGGGAAGCTTGCAGACCAGGGCATGTTCTCCTGCTGTCCTGTTGTGGGATCACCTTTCTGCAGTTGGCGGGCTGGGAAAGTCTGCCGGTGGGGGCCTACCTGGGAAGCTTGCAGGCCAGGGCTTTTACCGCTGGGGTCCCACGCTGGGATCCCACGCTGGGATAGCGTCTCCTCAGCGGACAGGCTGGGAAAAGTCCTCTGTATGGCCTAGCTGGAAAGCTTCCAGGCCAGGACTTTTATACCTACTTTTACTACAGCACTTAGTACCTTGTATCATGATAGCTAAGTAAATACATGTTTTGGGAAGGCAGAGAATGATTTATCTCATCTACTTATATATCCTTAGCATCAAGCACATTGCCTGGCACACAGTAAGTTTAACCACAGCTCATGGAAAAAATGAGATAATTATATGACTCCCAAGGTACACTATTAAGTTAATGGCAGAGATAGGTCTAGAACCTAAAACTGCTTCCAGGTGGACTGTGAGTTCCTTGAAAGTACAAATATCTCAGACCTTACCTAGAATAGTAGAGATACACAGTAAGTGATTAATATATGTTCCAATAAAATGGTCAACCCAACAAATATGAATTAACCTTACTAAGTTATAAACCTGTGCCTCAGATTAACCAACATGGATAGACAAGTCATATTCAGGTTCTGTTCTATCCTTCAAACCTGTTTACCCCCAAGAAACTTACATTCTACTTGGTGGACACAGAACGAAACTAAATGTAGCCCTAAGACATAGGAAGGACAGGAAAGTCAACAACAAAGCAACAGAGTCCGTTGTCAGTCTTTAAAGGATGCAAGAAGGAAAGGATCTATAAAAATTGAGGTGGGGAGACTCTGTGGAAGTAGCCCTTTATCTGGACCTAAAGGACAGGAAATATTTCTATAAGCACAAGAAAAAGTAACAGGGGGAGCCAAAACAGAGGCAATGGAGTTGCTACCAAGAGGGATCACTGAAAAGATCAACCTGAGTGGAATATATTCCATGTGGGGAGAAGGGCATGGAGCTATGTAAAAGTAGATGATTAAGAATCTTAAATGCCAACACAGACAATGGAAAACCAGTGACATTTGCATAAAGAGAAATAAAGTGAATAAATTCATCAAATGTTTACCTTACTATATTAGTCAGCTTCCCATCACTCTAGTACTTGAGGTAATGCACTTACAGAGAGAAAATATTTATTTTGGCTCACAGTTTTGGAGGTTTCAGTTCATGTTTGACTGGCTCTATTGTTTTGAGGACGGCAGTGAGGCAGCACATTTTGGCGAGAATTTATAGCAGAGCAAAATCACTCACCTCATGAGTCAAGAAGCAAAAAAGGGGAAAAGGAAAAGTCTGGGATCCAACAGTCCCCTTCAAAGGTATAATCCCAATTACCTGAGGATGTCCCATAAGACCCTCCTCCTAAAGGTTCCATCACTTCCCAATAGTGTCATCCTGGGGAACCAAGCATTTAATGTATGAGCCTTTGAGGGACATTCAACATCCAGGTTATAGCACATTCCTTCATCAATTATTAAATAGTCTGTGCACAACTCAACTGAGCTCCAAGATTTACTTAAATCTAAATACACTGGCATCAAGAGAGAAGTATTTTCCACAAATATGGGAAGTTATATTCCGTGTATGTATGATATGTCAAAATACATTCTACTGTCATGTATAACTAAAAAGAACTAAATTATTTTTTTTAAATAGAAAGGTATATTCACTATTTCTCCTCTAGGTCTCTTTGGTACATAGAATCAATATATTATCGTGACACTAATTGGAGAGATGGGTGTCACATCTCAGATCAGCCACTGAACTTCACAGTGACTGGGTGAGGAACAGAAAATTTCTGGATCATATTTTCTTGTTCTCAAATATGTCTACCCCACTCCCGGGCTCTAGTCTTGACTTATAGTGATGCTGAAATAATAAGTGAGCAAAATAGTCCATTCCTTCTTATGATTAAAATTGCCTAAGCAGTTGTAGTACATTGTTGCAATCAATGTTACAGAGACAAACACATTAAATAGCAAAATAATCAGAGGATAGAAAAATAATTTGTATAAAAAAGAAATGCAAGGATACAAGAAGGAAAGGATCTATAAAAATTGAGGCAAGACTCTATAGTCAGTAAGCACATGGCTAAATAAAAACCTCAAAGATAATGACAGAATGCAAATTAAAGCAAGAAAAATATAGCATTTTCTTCTGATAAATTGGCAAAAATAGAAGATAATACTCAATGTGTCAAGAGTTCCCAGGAACATATTTCCTCCATATGCTGGTCGGATTATATATTTGTATAAACTTTTTAAGGTCAGTCTGACTAGACATTTCAAAGGCCTTCAAAATATGCATACACTTTAACCAAGTGTTTTTGCTTCTAGAAACCAATCCTCAAGAAATTATCAGATAACAACATAAAGATTTAGCCACAGGGATATTAATCACATAATTATTCATAATAGCAAAAACTGGAAAATTTGGATGTCCATGAATCAAAACATGGTTAAATTATATCTTGATATGCCCATAATGGAACATTTTTCAGCCATTGAAATGCTTTAGGAAAACATAACAACATGGAAAAATGTATATATCATTAAATGAGAAAACAGCGTACATAATAGGATCCCATTAACTTATGCAATTCTAATCGTGTGCATGAAAGTGTACATACAAGTGTGTGTGTATATATATATATATATATATATATGGTTTGAATGTGGTTTGTCCACCAAAATTCATGAACTGGAATCTTGGTCCCCAATGTAAGAATATTGAAAGGTGGTGGAACCCTTAGGAGTTGGGGCCTAAGTGGAAGGTCATGGGTCTCCATCTTCATAAATGGATTAAATACTGTCATTTGGAATTGTGTCAGGAGTGGATTAATTCTTGAGTGTTGGTTGTTATAAAAGAGGAAGCCTGGCCCCTTTTAGTCTGTTGTTTCCTTTCTTGCCATGTGAGTTCTCTTTCATATACTCTTGCCATGTGATTCTATCACTGTGTTGTGATGCAGCCAGGGGGCCCTCTCCAAACACTGAAACAATGCTGTTTGACTTTCCAGTTACTAGCATTGTGAGCCAAACAAACCTCTTTTCCCTGTATGTTACTAAGCCGGTTATTTGTTACAGCAACACAAAACAGACTAAGATATACATATAGCTATAGATGCATACTATATTTATAAAGATATATGTATGCGTGTATACATAGACATATGTATATACATACATAAACATGCACATAATGAGCTTGCTATACATATATATATATATATATATGTATATATATATATATATATATATATATATGAAGAGAAAGACCAAAAATCATATGAATTATTTTAGTAGTTATAGGGTCACAAATACTTTTTTATTTTAGTTGTCAATGGACTTTTATTTTACATATTTATCATTTTATTTATTATTCATTATTTTACTTATTTAAATGTGGTGCTGAAAATCAAACCCAATGCCTCACACAGTGGCAAGGCAAGCACTCTGCCACTGAGCTACAGCCCCAGACCACAAATATTTTTTATCTCCCTTTTTACTAGTCTATATTCTACATTTGACATAATAATCATTATCACTATGATTATCACATTTTAAAGACTTTAAAAAGTTATATTAGGTGTCTTATTTATTAAATGAATTGATTTTAAAAATATACTAAGAAAAGTTTCTGGTTTAGGCAGAGATTATATGATTCCTTGTTTTTATCAAAGGCAGGCAGTTATTTTTCAGTATGGGGGATGAAACCAAGTGATATTCAAATTGCCTTTCAAGACAGTCACCTAAGATGAAGTAGGTCGGGGCCTGTGGGGCCAGGCAAGTGTGGTAAAGGCAAGAGAGGTCACAAGGGCAATAAGGCTACAGGGAACTAAAGACAGGATCCATGGCAGTCAAGATGGTCCCATGGATCCAGAATTTAAAGGCTAAAGGCAAGATCTCAGCAAGGAGCCTGGCAAAAGTCAGTTTTTACAAATCTAGACTGGAGGGAAATATACAGGTGGGAGGAGAGTCTGCATCTAAAGAAAGGACAAGGATGGAAGCTTCATATCAAACAAGAAGGAATAGCTAAAGAACAGAGAGCACAAGAGGGTATGAATGTTGAGGCTGTCTATGCTGGGGTTGGAGCAACACACCTCATCCCTCAACCCCTATGAATAAATATAAAGAGATTGCCAGATGAGCAAGATGTCTTGGAAATGCAGTGCTCACTGGCATATGTATGTGAAATAACTACTGCATAAGCAAATACGGGGAGCTTTCTGTTGATATTCAACTGTACTGGACCAACTAAGGCACTGACCACATTAAGGATGGAGATGAGAGAAGAGACAAGAGTAGAATAGATGGGATGCCTAGAGTCGTATGGTTAAAATACAGGTTTTCCAAAAGACCATAGTTTTAGGGTACTGCTATATAACTTTTTCTAAACATTGCAATCTTATAGAATATCAGAGCTAGAACCATACTTATGGATCATTTAGCCCAACACCCTTGATTTATATAGATCGAAATTTAGGTGTAGAGAAAAATAGATATATTTAAGCCTTCACTTTAGAAAAATAGAACAGGGAGAAAATGATCAAGTTCATTCAACAGCCCATGTCCTACATTTAGGGGAAAAAGACATTTTTAAGTATTTCAGTGAAAAAAAAATCAGGGTCAATACATTAAAGTTGACATTCTGGGGTATCATTTTCTCTTACCAACTAGTTAAAACAGAAAAGTTCAGAAAATAATATAACAGGCAAACATGTACTACCACTCAAATCTAACAAATTTTAACGCCATTCCAGCTTTGCTCTAGATCTTAAGAAATAAAGCTTTACATATACAGTTGACATTCTCTTTGTATATTTGTCAATCTCACTCACTTTCATATTTCTTTCTTTTTTTGGGTGGAGGGGTACCAGGGATTTAAGTCAGGGACATCAACCACTAAGCCACATCCCCAGCCCTATTTTGTATTTTATTTGGAGACAGGGTATCCCTGAGTTGCTTAACACCTTTCTTTTGGTGAGACTGGCTTCGAAATCACAATCCTCCTGCCTCAGCCTCCAGAGCTACTGGGATTACAGGCATGCACCACCACACACAGCTCCCTCTGACTTTTGAAGCTCAATTTCTATGCAATCTAATCTGTTGGTGATGTTTTAAGTGAATTTTTAATTTGGTTTATTACATCTTTCATTTCCAGGAGTTCTGATTACTTTCTCTCCAATATCTCTGTTTCTTTATTGAAATCATCTTTTATCTTCTTTATTTACACTCTTAATTCACTGGACATTTTCTTCTTTTTATAAATTTATTTATTTATTCTAATTTGTTATACATGACAGCAGAATGCATTTCAATTCATAGTACACATATAGAGCACAATTTTTCATGTCTAGCTGTTCACAAAGCAGAGTCACACTGTTTGTGTCTTTATACGTTTACTTAGTGTAATGATGTCCATCTCATTCTACCATCTTACCTACCCCTTTACCCCTTCCCTTCTACTCCCTCCCTTTGCCTTATGTAAAGCTCCCCCATTCTTCCCACATACCCCCTATCCCCATTATGGATCAACAGACACATATCAAAGAAAACATTCAGCCTTTGGTTTTTTGGGGATTAGCTTACTTCACTTAGCATAATATTCTCCAACCCATTCATTTACCTGCAAATGCCATAATTTATTCTCTTTTAATGCAGAATAGTATTTCATTGCATATATATACCAGTTTCTTTATTCATTCATCTACTTAAGGGCATCTAGGTTGGTTCCACAATTTAGCTATTGTGAATTGTGCTGCAATAGACATTGCTGTGGCTTCATCACTATAGTATGCTGTTTTTAAGTCCTTTAGGTATAAACCGAGGAGTGGGATAGCTGGGTCAAATGGTGGTTCCATTCCAAGTTTTCTAAGGAATCTTCATACTGCTTTCCAGATTGGTTGCACCAATTTGCAGTTTCACCAGCAATGTATGAGTGTACCTTTTACCCACACCCTCACCAACACTTATTGTTGTTTGTATTCTTAATAGCTTGTATTCTGACTGGAGTGAGATGAAATCTTAGAGTAGTATTGAGTTGCATTTCTCTGATTGCTAGAGATGTTGAACATTTTTTTTTCGTGTATTTGTTGATTGATTGTATATCATCTCCTGAGAAGTGTCTGTTCAGTTTCTTGGCCCATTTACTTATTGGATTACTTGTTTATTTGGTGTTAGGTTTTTTGAGTTCTTTATATATCCTGGATATTAGTGCTCTATCTGACATGCATGTGGTAAAAATTTGCTCCCATTATTTAGGCTTTCTCTTCACATCACTGATTGTTTCTTTTGCTGAAAAAAAGCTTTTCAGTTTGAATCTATTCCATTTGATTCCTGATTTTATTTCTTATGCTATAGGAGTCTTATTAAAGAAGTCACGGCCTAATCCAACATGATGAACATTTGGCCTACTTTTTCTTCAATTAGGCACAGGGTTTCTGCTTTAATTTCTAGGTCTTTGATCCACTTTGAGTTTTGTGCATGGTGAAAAATAGGGGCTTAATTTCATTTTGCTACATATGGATTTCAAGTTTTCCAAGCACCATTTGTTTAAGAAGCTATCCTTACTCCAATATATGTTTTTGAAGCCTTTGTCTAGTATAAGATAACTGTATTTATGTGGGTTTTTTCTGTGTTCTCTATTCTGTACCATTGGTCTGCATGTCTATTTTAGTGCCAATAGCATGCTGTTTTTGTTACTATTGCTCTGTGGTATAGTTTAACGTCTGGTATAGTGATGTCGCCTGCTTCACACTTCTTGCTAGTGATTGCTTTGGCTATTCTGGGTCTCTTATTTTTCCAGATGAATTTCATGATGGCCTTTTCTATTTCTGTGAGAAATGTCATGGAAATTTTGATTGAAATTGCATTAAATCTGTATAGTGCTTTTGGTAGTGTGGTCATTTTGACAATATTAGTTATGCCTATCCAAGAACAAGGGAGATCTTTCCATCTTCTAAGGCTTCTTTAATTTCTTTCTTTAACATTATGTAGTTTTTATTATAGAGGTCTTTCACCTCTTTTGTTAGGTTGATTACCAGGTTTTTTTTTTTTTTTTTTTTTTTTTTGAGGCTATTGTAAATAGGGTGGTTTTCCTAGTTTGTTTGTTTGTTTGTTTGTTTCCCTCTAGAGGATTTGTCACTGATGTTGAGAAATGCCTTTGATTTATGGGTGTTGATTTTAATATCCTACTACTTTGCTAAATTCATTTATTTGTTCTAGAAGTTTCCTAGTGGAAATTTTTGGATCCTTTAAGTATAAAATCATGTCATCAGCAAATAGTGATAGTTTGAGCTCTTCATTTCCTAACTGTATCCCTTTAATTTCTTTCATCTCTCCAATTGCTCTGGCTAGAGTTTCAAGAAGTATGTTAAACAGAAGTGGTGAAAGAGGGCATTACTCTCTTATTACAGTTTTTAGAGAGAATGCTTTTGATTTTCTCGATTTAGAATGATATTGGCCTTGGGATAGCATAGATAGCTTTTACAATGTTGATATATGTTCCTACTCTCCTGTTTTTCTAGTGTTTGAACATGAAGGGGTGCTGTATTTTGTTGTATGCTTTTTCTGCATCTATTGAGATGATCATATGATTCTTATCTTTAAATCTATTGATGTGCTGAATTACATTTATTGATACCATATGTTGAACAACCTTGCATCCCTGAGATGAACCCCACTAGATTGTACTGCATTATCTTTTGGATATTTTTTATTTAATTTGCCAGAATTTTATTGAGATTTTGTGTATCTATGTTCATTAGAGATATTGGTCTGAAGTTTTCTGTTTTTGATGTGTCTTTGTCTGGTTTTGGAATCAGAGTGATTTTGGCCTCATAGAATTAGTTAGGAATTGTTCCCTCTTTTTCTATTTCATGAAATAATTTGAGGAGAATTGGTATTAGTTCTTATTTGAAGGTCTTGTAGAACTCGGCTGTTTATCCATCTGGTCCTGGGCTTTTCTTCATTGGTAGGCTTCTGATGGTGTCTTCTATTTCATTGCTAGAATTTGATCTGTTTAACTTATGTGTATCATCCTGATTCAGTTTGGGCAAATCATATGACTCTAGAAATTTGTTGATGCCTTCAATATTTTCTATTTTATTGGAGTACAAATTTTCAAAATAATTTCTAACTATCTTCTGCATTTCTGAAGCGTCTGTTGTGTTATTTCCTTTTTCATCACTGATTTTATTAATTTGAGTTTTCTCTCTCCTTCTTTTTGTTAGCATGGCTTAGGGTTTATCAATTTTATTTATTTTTTCAAAGAACCAACTTTTTGTTTTGTCAATTTTTTCAACTGTTTCTTTTGTGTCAATTTCATTGGTTTCTGCTCTAATTTTAATTATTTCCTGTTTTCTACTGCTTTTGATGTTGATTTGTTCTTTTTCTATGGCTCTGAGATGTAATATTAGGTCATTTATTTGTTGACTTTGTCTTATTTTAAGGAATAAACTCCATGCAATGAACTTTCCTCCTAGAACTGCCTTCATAGTTCCCAGAGATTTGTATCAGTGTTCTCATTTACCTCTAAGAATTTTTTAATCTGGTCTTTGATGTCTTTTGCAACCCATTGTTCATTCAATAGCATATTATTTATTCTCCAGGTGTTGGAATAGCTTCTATTTTTAATTTTATCATTGGTTTCTAATTTCATTTCATTATGATCTCATAGAATGCAGGGTAGTAACTCTACCTTTTTGTGCTTGGTAAGAGTTGTTTTGTGGAACAATATATGGTTCATTTTCGAGAAGCATCCATGTGCTGCTGAGAAGAAAGTGTATTCACTCATTGAAGGATGAAATATTCTGTATATGTCAGTTAAGTCTAACATAGTGATTGCATTATTGAGTTCAATAGTTCCTTTGTTTAGCTTTTGTTTGGAAGATCTATCCAGTGGTGAAAGAGGTGTGTTAAAGTCACCCAGAATTATTGTATTGTGGTCTATTTGACTCTTGAATTTGAGAAGAGTTTGTTTGATGAACATAGATTCTCCATTGTTTGGGGCATATATATTTATAATTAATTCCTGTTGGCATATGGCTCCCTTCAGTATTAAATATCCTTCTTTGTCCCTTTTGATTAACTTTAGCTTGAAGTCTGCTTTATTTGGTATGAAGATGGAAACTCTTGCTTGTTTCTGCAGTCCATGTGAGTGGTATGTTTTTTCCCAACCTTTCACCATCAGTCTGTGGATGTCTTTTCCTATGAGAAGAGTCTCTTGGAGGCAGCATATTATTGGGTTATTTTTTTAATCCAATCTTCCAGTCTATGTCTTTTGATTGGTGAGTATAGGCTATTAACATTCAGGGTTATTAATGATTTCTATTCCCGGTTATTTTTGTTTATTTTTGGTATTTAACTTGAACTGGTTTCTCTTTTGATTGGTTTTTCCTTTAGTGTAATATCTCCTTTTGCTGATTTTCATCATTGTTTTTCATTTCCTCATCATGGAACATTTTACTGAGGATGTTCTATAGTGCAGGCTTTCTAGTTGTAAATTCTTTTAACATTTGTTTACCATGGAAGGTTTTTATTTCATCATGAGATCTAAAGCTTAATTTTGCTGGATATAAGATTCTTGGTTGGCATCCATTTTCTTTCAGAGCTTGGTATATATTGTTCCAGTATCTTCTAGCTTTCAGGTATGGGTTGAAAAATCTGCAGAGATCCTAATTGGTTTCCCCCTATATGTAGTCTGATTCCTTTCTCTTGTGGCTTCTAAAATTCTATACTTATTCCGTATGCTAGGCATTTTTATTATAATGTTTCTTGGTGTAGATATGTTGTAATTTTATACAATTGGTGTCCTGTAAGTCTTTTGATTTTGATTTTCCAATTCATTCTTCATGTTTGGGAAATTTTCTGTTATTATTTTATTGAAGAGATTGTGCATTCCTTCAGTTTGAATCGCTGTGCCTTCCTCTATCCCAATGACTCTTAGATTTGGTCTTTTCCTTTTATCCCATAATTCTTGGATGTTATGTTCATAGTTTCTTACCATCTTCACTGTGTGTTCAATCTTATTTTCAAGATTGTATATTTTATCTTCATTATATGACGTTCTGTCTTCCAAGTGAGCTAGTCTGTTGGTGATACTTTCTGTTGAATTTTTTATTTCACTTATTGTTTCCTTCATTTCAAGGACTTATGATTTTTTTTTCAGAATTTCTATCTCTTTCTTGAAATAGTATTTTGCTACTTGTATTTGCCCCCTTATCTCTTTGTTGGTGTGATCAATGGTTGCCTATATTTGCTCTCTTATATCTTTGTTGGAATGATAAATTTTTTCCTGTATTTGTGCACTTAGGTCAATCATTAATTCATAGATCATTTTAATTATGTACATTCTGAACTCCTTCTCTGACACTCCATCAACAGTGCTGTCCATGGATTCTATTATTGTAGTATCTTGGTTTGTTTGGGGCACTTTCCTCTTTTGCTTTTTGATTTTGTCTATGTGTCTTCCTTTCTTGCAGTGCAGATGTGAGGTAATATAGTTTCTACCCTATCTTATAGTGTCCCTTGGATAACTTAGCATAAAATTCAGAAACCCACAACAGAATGAATACAGACTTTACAGAATAGGTCCAGACAAGTCACTAAATTAAAAAAATAGAAAAAAAATGAAAACAACAAATTCTGGGGGGGTTTCATTTACAGACTTACCATATTATTTTAAATATCTAATTTTCAAAAAAGTTTACAATACATGCAAAGAGACAAGAAATTATAGCCTACACATGTGAAAAGAAACAGTCAACAGAAATTATCCCTAAGAAAGCATAGCCATTGGATTTAAATCAGTTATTTAAAATATGTTCAAAGAACTAAAGAAAAATAGGAGAATGATTCCATAGAAGTAAAGAGATAGAATTTTTAAAAAATGCATATGGAAATTCTGAAATTGAAAAGTACAAAAATTAAAATGAGAAATTCACTAGAGAGGTTCAGCATCATATTTGAAAGGACAGAAGAAAGAATCAGCAAACATAAAGATACGTCAAGCCGGGCGCGGTGGCGCACGCCTGTAATCCCAGCACTTTGGGAGGCTGAGGCAGGAGGATTGCGAGTTCAAAGCCAGCCTCAGCAATGGCGAGGCACTTAGCAACTCAGTGGGACCCTGTCTCTAAATAAAATACAAAAAAGGGCTGGGGATGTGGCCCAGTGGTCGAATGCCCCTGAGTTCAATCCCTGGTAACCACACACACAAAAAAAAAAAAAAAAAAAAAAAAGAAAAGATACCTCAATTGAGATTATCTAGTGTGAGGAACAAAAAGAGAAAATTATAAAGTAAAACAAAAAGTCTAAGAGACCTAGACACTGTCAAGTACACCAATTTTTTTTTTTATAATGAGACTTCCTGAAGGAAAGGAAAAAAGAAAAATGAATATTTGAAGGGAAAGTGATTAAAACTTTCCTAGTTTGATGAAAAAGCTTAATCTACATTTCTGAGAAACTCAATAACCTCCAGGTAAAATAAACTTAAAGAGATCCATGCACAGACAAATCATAATTAATCTGTTGAAAGTCAAAGACAAAAAGAAAATCTTCAAGTTATGGTACCTAGTTGTTGCTACACAGTTTTAATTTAAAATGTATGCACTAGAATTGTCAAAGTTATTATATATTAAGTCAGCCAAACATAAAAATCAGCTTCATTTTTATGAAAATGAATATTTATATGGGAATTTTCTGTTATTATATTAGCTTACAGAAAGCCAGTTTGGATCTTAGATCCATAATCAAAATGTTGCAGGCAAATTATCTCAGAAGGAAAAGAAAAATTGAATAGTATGTAAATTCAAATATAAAGAGTGTGACAGAAATATTTCAACAATCAACTTTCATTTATTCAGTTTGATTAGGAAATGGCATATTTCTTAATTGATCTCTCTGGGCAACTGAAAGTTATCAGCTTATTCTACTTTACGTAGACTGCCATTTTTCAAATAATCAAGATATAATAACAATTACATGGAAAATAGAAAATCTACAGAGAATGACCAGTTTTTCTTCAGTGATTAAACCTTATTTACAGCTTTAATGTCCCTGTGGTGAACATGATTTTTCATTATCCATTTCTAAATATGAAACCAGTTTTAGGAACTTGGGGTGACTATGCATTAAGTCTTACCAGTCCTTGGATGTTGCTTTCCAAAAAAATCAGTTCTTGCTGCCCATTTGCTTACTTTCTCATCAAATTATAGGGCAGAAAATGCCATATTAGTTTGTTTGTTTGAACTTTTCCGTGGTTTAAACTTCAGATATATAATCAATTGTTGTACCTATATGTAAGGTAGGTATTCTGGAAGCAGGCAAAAGAAATTGTTATAGTTTTCTGTAAATTAAGTACTCTGGAATGATTTCAGGTGATTAGAGCAATGTTTAATAGGATTTTGCTTATAATCTTTAATGATCTCTAGGAAAATATGTTCATCCAACTTCTAAAGGAAAGATAAGAGGATTTCGATGTAACAGAAGACTCTGTCTCACATGATTTTAAAGAACTGTGATATTTAATGAAGTAAAATACAACAAAGACCTAAACTCTTATTTTTATTGATTTAACTCTATGTGGGAAAAGATGTCAGAAAGTTTATAGGACATAAGGGGACAGAAGCCATTTCTTCCAAACTTCTTTAACAGGACAGCTACCTAGCTGTGTTAATTTGGATATAGATAGCTTTTTTTTCCCTAAATGCAGGAGAGGAGTCAAGTTGTTCTCAAGGTAATAAATTTTCATTTTTGATAATTATGTAGTAGAAAACTATGATGATTGAGGCAAGTAGTAGGTCTTGAAGATACAAGGATGAACATAAACAGAGGTCCTACTATTATGAAGGTTATAATCTAGTTAGAAATAATTATTTTTCCTCAAGTTCCCAATTATAAAAACTAACTTCCATTAAGAGTTCCTTAAATGCCTTCCAAAGGCCATTCTAAATCTATGTTAACTGTCAAACACTGAAATTTGGAGCCAAGAATGAAGTGACTTTTCAGCACATTCTAAGTTCCAGAATGTTGGGCAAAAATTAGAAACCTGCAACCATAAACTATCCCAATTTATAGCATTCCCCAAGGCTATAGTGCCATATCTTACAAAGCACTTAAGGGCAAGTATGACCTTTCTTTATTGTTGTTGTGGTTGCTGTTGCTCCTCTTAGTCCTGGTCTAAAGACAACTTCTCAGTTCAAATAAAGAAAAAAGTGCCCTGAGCCAGAGACTCTAACCTTACCCTGTGGTTTCTTACAGGTCCTTGAAAGTATTGACAGAAAGAACCCCTCCCCTTCCAAATGGTGTATTGTTTTGTGGATTTAGTCAACACTCACTCAACAAGCACGAACAACTGGGTCAACACATAGGATCCACAAGGGCCACTTGCCCCTGTTTCCCTACAAAATTCTTTTAATAAGCAGGCATGACTGTCAAGATGCAGATTTTGTTATCAGAGTAGCTATGGGGTCAAGGCTTGGAACCAAAATGGTGCAAAATAGTTTGATTTGTCATTGGGCTAAAACAGCATGAACACCTGCCATACTGGAGGATGAAAAGTGAGACTATAGAAGTGAATTAAACTCATTTTGCTTCCAGGAGAACACCATAAAATCTTCCTTTTCCTGGTAGCTGAGGAAATGAAATAGTAAAAAGACATTCAATATTAACATGACATCATCAGACATCTATCTAACTTCAGTGCTGGAGAAGTAGCACAAATTACTTCATTACTGATCATTTTCTACATAATATTGAAGTTATAAAGGCAAAATTTAAGAGAGAACCAGGATACAGTGAATTGTCAGTCTACAACAGATTGTGAGGTAGGGTTGGAGAAAGCAGTGGAGAGGCAAGGACAATAACCATCTCCATATAACTACCACTTATGGGTCTCCAATTCTATAAGTGCTTCAAAATTGCTTTTGGCTCTGCCCTGAGCTTTTTCCATTGAATATGTGCTGAGAGGTTTAAAAATCAAGTGCCCAAATAGGGAAGCTTTCACACAAAGAAAAGTATCCCCAATTGAGACCATGTTTTGTGAGACCATGTGCTGACATCAGCAGTCACAGGCAGTCTGGGACTGATGTATATGCCTTAACTTGGTTGAGGATGACATTGTTCCTTTTGGAAGATTTTTATATGTATGAGAAAATTTAGATCCCTTGGTGTGCCCTGACTGCACCTCTCTGTCTTGACTTTATTTCAGACAGTGGGGCCAGATTCTTTTCCCTTGAAAGGGTGGGAAGGAGGAGGGGTTATCAGGCACCCCTGTCCCTTATATAAATCCCAATGATTAGCATGCAAAGAGCAAAAACAAAGAGTGCTTTTAAGAGTACAGAGAAAATGGGAAGGTGGGAAAATAACCTCAACTAATGCCATCAGAGAAATGCTTTTTTTCCTCTTTTAGTCAGTCCTCTATGGCCCATTGCATGTATATATATATATATACTTTTTTGTGTATGTGGTGCTGGGGATTGAACCCAGGGCTTTATGTGTGCAAGGCAAGCACTCTACCAACTGAGCAATATCCCCAGCCCTATAACTCTATTCTGTTTTTTTTTCTTTCTTTATTTATTTATAATATTTGTATGTATTACAATTCATAATGCACATATATAGCATCTTTTTACATACAACTGTTTGCTTACAAAGTATATAAGTACCATTCAGATCTTCAATCATGCATTTAGGATAATGATATCCAACTCATTCAACCACCAATTTTTTTTCCTTTTCCCTCCCTCCCTTACCCTCCCTTTCCTTTGACCATTCTAGTGTTCCTCTAATCCTCCTATGTACCCCCATCCAACAACACTGTGAACTAACCTCCTTATATCAGAGAAAACATTCGGTATTTGGATTTTTGGAATTGGCTAATTTCACTTAGCATTATATTCTCCAACTTCATCCATTTACCTGCAAATGCCATTATTTTATTCTCTTTTATTGCTGAGTAAAATTCCATTTTGTATATATACCACATTTTCTTTATCCACTCATCTACTGAGGGACATCTAGGTTGGTTCCACAACCTAGCTATTGTGAATTGTGCTGCTATAAACATTGAAGTGGCTGTGTCACTGTAATATGCTGTTTTTAAGTCCTTTGGGAATAGACCCAGGAGTGGGATAGCTGGGTCATAGGGTGGTTCCATTCCCAGTTTTCCAAGAAATCTCCATACAGCTTTCCATAGCAGTTGCACCATTTTGCAGTCCCACCAGCAATGTATGAATGTGCCTTTTTCCCCACATCCTCTCCAACATTTATTGTTGTTTGTGTTCTGGATAGCTGCCATTCTGACTGGAGTGAAATGAAATCTTAGAGTAGTTTTGATTTGCATTTCTCTAATTGCCAGAGAGGTTGAGCATTTTTACATGTATTTGTTGATTAATTGTGTATCTTCTTCTGAGAAGTGTCTTTTCAATTCCTTAGCCCATTTATTGATTGGGTTATTTGGTTTTTTTGGTGTAAAGTTTTTTGAGTTCTTTATATATTCTAGAAATTAGTGTTCTATCTGATGTGCACGTATTAAATATTTGTTCCCAATTAGTTGGCTCTCTATTCACCTCACTGATTGTTTCTTTTGCTGAGAAGAAGCTTTTTAGTTTAAATCTATCCCATTCATTAATTCTTGGTAATAATTCTTGTGCTACAGGATTCTTATTAAGGAACTTGGGGCCTAATCTGTCATGTTGGAAATTGGAGCTTACTTTTTCTTCTATTAGGTGTATTGTCTCTGGTCTAATTCCTAGGTCCTTGATCCACTTTGAATTGAGTTTTGTGCAGGCTCATTGCCTTTATTAAAGCAAAAATCCCTGGCTGTTCCCTTAGGAGAGAGTAACTTTACCTGAATTCTACGTTCCTGTAGAACATCCATGCTGGACTTTAGGGAATCCATGAATCTATGTAAATATTATCCAATATTTAACATTCCTCTGTTCATCAGTGCTTTTCTGAATAGAGATTTTATACCTTTTATCAAATTTTCAATAAGATTTTTCACACTGAAAAGTTTAAAAGTCACAATCTTGCATACTGCTAGTACTGAACATTTGTATGTTTTCCCTCTTGAATTTCAGCATATTTAAGAGAGAGGGAGTAGTAAAAGTAAAGAACATGGGAGTTATTTACAGTGAATTTGTCTGGGCAGGCAAGCAGGGTGGGTACAATCCATCTCCTTCAGGAGCAACTGTCTTGAACAGCTAAAAGGAGCTCCACTGCCTAGTTCTCTGGTGTTTGCTTTAATTTCTCTAAGATTCTTGTCTTCTCCATTCATTCTGCTCTTTGTGAAATGGAAAAAATCTCCAATTTGAAAATTACTACCTGATTAATAAATCTATTCTAAGAACTACGACCTTGGCCCTAAGAGTCTTCTACTTATTGTACACCAAGATTACCCTCCATACTTAGAATTCATCCCATCATGTTGTCTTTATTTTTTTTTCATGTACCAACTTGAACTCCTTATTTCTAAAATTTACCCAGCTTGATTCTGTCAATTTCTAAAACTTACATGCATTGCCAGTGTTGGACTGGCACCATTCCAGCTTCCCATGCATATATCCCTTGCTTCATAGGAACAGAAAAATTGTCCCACCAAGTTTTAGAAATGGTATTCTTTTTTCTTTGATTTTTAAAATTTTATTGGTGCCTTATATAATAGTGGGATTCATTATGACTTATTCAAACATGTACATAATATAATTCCATCAATTTCATTCTGGAGTACCTCCCTTTTCCCTCCCATCCCCATCCCCTGACCCTCCTCCTCTGCTCTACTGGTTTCTCATATGTGCAAACTAGAAGAATAAAAAAGAATCTCATGAACATAGAAGGGATATAGTATTCTTAAAGTGTTACTTTCATTTCTTTCAAGTAGATGGATTAAATCCAAACTCCTTACAATGGGCTATCAGATTCACATGATTTAATCACCCCTCCATATCACTACTTTTCAAACTTCGTCCTCGGGCATTCTCTCTCTTGTCCACTCTGCTCTAGCCACACTGATTTCCTCACTGTTCCCCCAAAACACAAGAACATTCCAGCCTCATATTCTTTACACTGGTTGTTCCCTCTATCTAGAAATGATCTACCAGAAATCTCCACATCTGGCTCTCTTGCTTTCTCCCATTCTCTATTCAAAAGTCACCTTATAAGAAAGGCTTTTCTTGCACATTTTAGTAAAATAGTAACTAGCATCCACATTAGTTGTTCAGCCAATCTAACCACCTGACATATATTTATCCCCTGCTAACACTCACTGAACTATAAACTCCATCAAAGTAGGAAGTTTATCTACCTTGCTCTCTGCACTTTATCCCAACACCTGGCACAATGCTTAGCACATAGTACATAATACATACTTATATATTTGTTGAGTAAGCAATGAACAAAACATAGTGAGCAAAAAGCTTATCTCAAAGCTCCCAAATTGAGCAGTATCTCATTTCAATTTGGGTAATGAGAGAAACTATGCACCTCAATTTTATTTCAAAGCCAGAGGAGACCTTGAAGTATAAGTCTCATTTCCAAACACTACGACCTAAATTAAAACTCCCATTATTCTTTTTTGAAGCTCCTTCCCCTTTTCACTCATAGTATTATTCAATGTGCAATTATCATGTATTCATCTGTATAGAAGGTGTTTAGCATCTGTTTCCTTCCACTAGAATATAAACTCATGAGGGCAAGGACCTGGTCTGCCTTGTTCATTGTTTATATTGTCTGTGCCAAGTATACTCATGGGGACCTGATAGACTCTCAATACATATGAACTGAATGAATAAATAAATGAGAAAATCTTTATAGAAATTAAATCTTCTTTTTTCTTACCTATGCAGTCCCACTATCTATAAAGGGGGATACTGTTTAAAAAAAAAAAAAAAAACAGAAAATTCCCTCTACATTGCCATTTGATGATTTGAAGTAAAGGTGGGAAACATAAAGTAAATACCCAACTCATATCAGTATTTTGCCTTTCATTTGATAGTGTGTGATTGCTATCCATGTGACGTCTGACCACCAGTTTTGACAAAACTGATGAACAAAAGGAAGTAGAAAAACAGTGTTTTCTCATATTTAGTTTGGTAGAAGAGGAAAGATAAGTAACACCTATTTACTTTCTATATTCCAGATTTGTGAAACCAAAAGATAGGCAGTAGAGGCCCAAAAGTGTTGTTCTATATTTGACAATTTTGTCCCCTGACTTGACTCTTCAAGTCATTCAAAGCTTGTTGAAACTTGGTTTATTCTCATGTACTGATCAGATCCATGAAAATAAACCTAAGGCATTCTCTCATTGTTTTCTTTGGAGTCTTCATGCAACTAAATAAAACCTTACATTTGTATAATTATTACTTTAACATTTTTCCCTGTATGGATTATTTCACTACTCACTACTCCAGCAGATGGGTCCTATGGTGCTTTGGAAGATGAGAAAGTTGTGACTTAGAAGCAACAACATCACTCAGGTTACATATTTGGTAGGTGACAGAACTGGGATTTGAACCTAGATTTTTAGCTCCAGGTTCAATGCTCCTTCCAAGATGTTTTTTTCCCCATATTTTGCCCCCAGGGAAGTGTGGCTGTTGAGTGTGAACAACTTTTTCAGTTGCTGGTTTTTTCCTGGTTTTTAGCACTGTCCCATGAACTCAGTATCAGGCAAAGTGGGATGATTCATCACCCTAGTTGCCACTCAGAACATAGGTTTAACATCACTCACCTTCCTTTCCATTCTGTACTACTTATATTTCAATTCAAATTAAATGTTACTGAATGTCAATATTTGTTTTTTCTATGCTCCTATTTATCATATATAGATATACCCTCTGCACAGACAATAAAGATTTAGAAAAAATAAGTCTATCTACAATTTGTTTATGGTAAATATAGCATCCGATGCAAATGGGCATTTAGTAAAGACAGTTTAAAAATAATTCTGTGACAGGCAATGTGATTCATGCTCAGGAAGAAGCAATGAACTTGGGGTTTATTGGATTCAAGGTTGGAGTCTACTATTCTTTGGCTACATATGAGATCCTTTCCCTCTTTTTGGACATCAATTTCCTCATCTGAAAAGAAGAACAATAATCCTTGTCCTGTCCATTAATGATGAAATGAGATATATGTGAAAATAACCTGAAAAAGGCTGGATACATTAACAATTTTGCATTACGTATAACGCTGATGAGGAGCCTAGAATCATGGGGACTATGGCAGAATAGTCTGGTTCATGTCAGATGTTTCTGTACTCAGCACTGCCCTTGAAGGCAAGCAGTGGCTCATTAAAGCAGTGAAATTAACAGATTAGCTCTGTCACAATCACATCATTTGGCCTGCACAGACACAACCTTAACTTTACCCTCATTATGGCCACCTGATGGCTAAAAGCACAGCACAGTTTCATCCTTCTTGGAGCCTATTTACTTATTTACTAAATTTGCCAAATGTGTTCTGTGCCTCTGGGTGCAATTAGCAACAGGCAGGATGTGACATTCTGCCATTAGTACCTAGACCACTTCTCAGATGACAGGAAACTTAGAAATAGCCCCATGTTCATATTTCTAGATATTCAAAGTAAATGCAGTTTAAGAAAACTAACAATATTAAAGTCTTCAAACTTAGAGAGCTTGTAATCCATGATTTCTTTATCCAGAGAAGAAATGACATATGTAACAAGCTCATGTCTCAGACACCCAGTTGTTTACGCCAAGGAATCTGGCGATGCGTTTGTAGCAAAGAGCCTAAGATTAAATCTGAGAAAAGAAACACATGATGAAAAGTCAGGGAAGAGGCATTTGCACTTTAGCATTTCACCATGAGTTTGAGATGTTTCCCAGTGCTAGGATGAAATCCGTGATGGTGTGATTGTCACAGGGAACAAAATGCTGAACAAAGACAATGTTTTGAGGTTAGTGAAACTCCACCACCTCTGCCAGGAAAAACCTGACAACAGTAAAATTATTAAATCAGTCATTGATATATCCCTACTCTCCCTTTTTTATGTTCCCTAGCTACATCCTTAACCAGTGATCATCTCATACTGATAGGTCAGGTCCTCTGCTCAAGATCACCTTTCTTCTATCTCCTTCTTTGCTAATAACAGAGGCTAACATGGGCAGCAAGCTCCCAAATCAGAATCCTGTCTTTTTTCTTACCCCTTTTTGTCTTCACACAGCAACTAGAGTGATTCTTCTAAGTTCTCTATAGCTTTGCATCTCAGTAAAGCAAATGGCAATGTGCTTACTTTTGCCCTCAAGGCTCTCACCATCTGCCCTCCAATTCCCCAGTTACCTCTTTGGCCTTATTTCCTACTCTTGTTCCTGTTGTTCACTCAATTTTTGTTCTTCTGGCCCCTTTGCTACCATGCACATGCACCAGCTGTTTCCCTGCTTCAGAGCCTTTATGATTGTGGTGTACTGTCTTCTCAGAGTGTTCATCCCCAGGTAATTGCATATCTTTCAGCACTTTTCTCAAATGTCACCTTCTCAGTGATCCCTTCTCTAGTCTATCTAAAACTGCTACTCTGTCACTTGGGATACTTTTGATACTTCCTGTCACCTTTTCCTGATTTAGTTGTCTCCTTGGCACTTATCATCATGTAGCATAAAATGGCATTTTAGTTTACATTTCTCTTTTCTTTTTTATTTGTTCTTTTGTGCTACTGGGGATTGAATTCAACAATGGTAAAGGGTGTGAGAAATAGAAAGTTCAGCAGTCCATTTTCAGAATAAAATATTTACCTATAATTAGAATGTAAGATCCAATTGTAGCCTTGTTCCCTTTGCCTTCCCCAATTTTAAAATTAGCCAAATACATAGATTATAACCCTGAGCTCCTCCTATCAGAGCAAGGGGACAGAGCTGTGATAGGGATAACAGCAGGCAGACAGCCCACCCACGTGTGCTTGCTTGCCAGACTTTGTTCAGTAGCACACCTTTCTGCAGAAGTAAAATTTGCCTTGCCAAGCTACTTTTGAGCACATGTGCTTGATTCCTTATGGTGCCCAGTATTTCTAACAAGGGGCACTCTACCATTGAGCTACATTCCCCAGCCATTTTTATTTTAAAATTTGAGACAGGGGCTCCTTAAGTTGTCCAGGTTAGCCTCAAATTGGCAATCCTCCTATCTCCAGTATTTAAGTAGCTGAGACTTTAGGTGTGCACCACGGTGCCCAGCTACTTATCTTTATTATTATTATTATTAACTGTCACCCTCAAAAGACTGCAAGTTCCAAGAAAGTGATGACTGTTGTTTTTCAACATGTATCCCTAGCACCTAGAAAAGGGCCTCACTCACAGAGGTGCCTATGAAATATATTAAAGGAATTAACCAGAAAATGAATGAATGAAAGAGACACATCCTATAGGGTAAACTATGCTAAAAAGTTTTTTATTTACAGAAAAAAGAAAGACAAGATGGCTTAACCAATGAAAATTCATGTGCTCCATCTGCAGACAGGTTGAAGAGATAACTGAGCTACTCAAAGGCTAGGTGACATTCCCTACCTGCCTCACAGGTACTATCATTACCCACTCTTCACCTGAGGTACTTAATGGAAAAGACACATTAATAGGATGATATTTATGGCCTATTTATGGCACAGGTAAAACTAGCTTAATATTTTTCAGATATAAATTTAGAGTTTACTTATACTAACTTATCAAGATAGATATCATTACACTCATCTGATAGAAAAGAAAATTAAGATTCAGAGAAATTTCACTACTTGCCAAATATCTCATAACTAGAAATATACAGAACCGTGTTTCTAACCAGGTCAGTACCACACAAAGACTTTGTCCTTTCTACCGTACCATCCTGCTCTAGGCAAAGCAGGGCAATGTACATTCATCCAAGTTTTTTATCCTGGCAACACTTAGCATTTGCAGTGATCACTTTCAGTTTCCAGCTACAAAAGGCCTCTGAACTGACGAAAATTGAATTGCTGCCCTGTCCCACACCCTGCAGGACATCCTAATAAATGTCAATCTTCTCCCTTGCAAGCCATTGACTATATTTGCCTATTTCATTCCATTAGCATAGTTGGAGCTAGAAGACCCAAACTAGATGTTTGCACTCTGTCACTTAGCAGTCTTATCATACTGGGAGTAGAGGAACACATGTATTGTTCCTTGTTTATGGCATGCAAATAGGCTCTGAGGAATCTCATGTCTAACACTGTATGAAGCAAGTTCCCAGAGACAAAACATTCCACTGAATACCATATGAGCAGGAAGCACCAGGGTCCTTTGAGATCCACCCATAATTTTCTTTCCTTTCTTATAGCCACCTTGTCCTAAAATGGAGAGTCTGTTATTCATTTGATATATGTGGGTAGAGGAGAGCATTCAGATGATGCATTAGGTGAAGTCAGAAAAAAAATGAGTCCATCTGTTGGAGGAAAGAGAGAAGTAATCAGATGATAAATGACCACACATGGCAAAGACTATGGTGGAGGTAGGAAGAGAGTGCAAGGAACATATACAGGAATCCCAACTTTTGCTGGAGGATAAAGAGAAACAATTTCCTTAAAAAGATGACAAAGAGTCTCTCAATTCTTTTCTCTTAATTTTTAGTTGTAGATGGACACAATAATTTTATTTTATTTATTTTTAGTGGTGCTGAGGATTGAACCCAGTACATCACAAGTGCTGGGCAAGCACTCTACCCCCGTGCAACAACCCCAGCCCTCTCTTGATTCTTCTTTAATCAACAAAATACTTCTTGGCCACCCAATTTTTTCAAGATATGTAGTGATGGGCCTTATTCACCCAGGTGTTTATTTCAAAGAACAGTTCATTGAAGTGCAGTATCCATAATTCTGTTCTACATATGCTGGTGGCTCTGTGGTATGTGGTTCAGAGCCACAGAATTTCCTAATACTGGCCAACAACCCTGTAATTCAGTACTTGGTCATAATGTGGGAGGCAGATAAAAATCTGACTTCTGGAATTCTAAAAGCCAACAGCACATCACTGAGTGGTTTGAAAACCACAGGGCAGAGAAGAGGGAAGGGGAGAGAAGCCCAGTTCAGTAAATGGAACTACAAATCTTACATCCAAGCTTAAAACAGTGCATCTCTGCTGTTTCACACATTGTTTCCTTATCTGCATTTGTTTGAGATGAGAAGATCCTGTGGTTGAAAAAACATAAAGTAATCCACTTGTTCATTTTAGAGATGAGGGAAACTGAAGCTCAAACAGGAAAACATTTTCCCCCAGCTCACACTGTGTGACATTTGAGTAAATGACTTTACCTCTGTGAGCCTCAGTTCCCCTCTCTGTGAAATGAGAAGGGTAAGAGTGTATAACTCATTTGGCTGTTGTGAAGAATAATGCATGCAAACGCTTAGCACAGTGCCTGAAACACCAGACATTGGGGGGGTGGGGAGTATTCACCACTACTACAATTGTCACTCTATATCTGTGGGTTCCATATCCACATGCAAATATTACACCATTTTACATAAATGACTTGCGCATCCTTAAATTCTGATATCCATGGAAGTTCTAGAACCAATCACCTACAGATAATGAAAGATGACTGTATTATGCTGATGGTGATGATGGTGATAATTCAGTTAGTTCCTGTTAGTTGTTAAAATTTAAGGTCCTGGCTTTGCAAACCAGCATCCTATTCACTGCAATATACTGGCTCAGCACAGGTCTTTCAGCAGAACTGGTCAGTGTGACTCACCCTTTTCTCCTGCATTCACTTGATTCACTTGGGTCTCAAGGATATTCACTCACTTATTTGTCCTCTTACATTACTGAATTCTCCTTAGTTTCCTCCACTGCTTCCTTATTTCCTTAACCATTAGCCTTCAGATGGCCTCAGAGCTCAGTCTTCAGATCTCTTCTTTCTTTTATGCTCACTCTCTAGCTCACTCAGACCCATGATTTTAAATCCCCTGCATATGTTAAGGGCTCACAAATGTCAATCTCCAATCCAGATCTCTCTCTTGGACTTAATTCATGATGCCAATCCAGGATTTCCACTTTGTTATAGACATCTCAAAATAGAAATGATTGTAGTAGAATTCCTCATTTTCTCCCAAATTTGCTTCTCCTTCTACTGTTCCTCATTTTAAAAAATGCACCAAACATTCTTTTAGGTGATCAAGCCAAAAATCCAGATCTCTTCTCTCTTTTCTTGCCATCCCATATCCAATCCATCACGAAGTCTTATTGGCTAGGCCTCTAAAATTCATGGTATCCATAAAATCACCCACTTTCACCCTCTGGATTTATAAAATCTTAGGCTAAGTCATCATTGTATTTGGCCTAAATTATTGCAACAGCTTCCAATCTGATCTCCCTGCATTCAATCTTGCCATCATTCTTATAGACCATTTTCTATGAAGCAGCCAGCTGGATGATAATTGTTAAATCATTAATCGGGTAATGGTATCATTCTAATTTCTACTTAAAACTTCCCCCAAATGCCTTCTCATTGCAGTTGAAATAAAATCCAAACTCCTTACCATAACCTACAAATTATGTGTGGTTTGCCCCAAGACTACTGTCCACTTGTTCCCAAGCTTTTGTTTTTTTTTTTTTTTTTTTTTTTGTCTGTCCCTTGACTTGCACTTGTTTCTCTGCTGTAAATGTGTTTCTCACAAACTCTCTTAAGCTTCCTTCTTTCTTATTATCATTCAAGTCTCAGTTCAGATGTCACCTCCTCAGAGACTCTTCTAACATTTCAAAGTAAACCAGCATATCTCTGCCCCACTGCTAGTGCATTCTCTATTCCTTTTTTCTTCATAACACCTATCACAACTTGAAAAGTATATACTCATAATATGTTTACCTTTTTACATTTTTAACATTGCCCCATATGCTAGCCAACAGAATGCCAATGCCATGAGGGCAGAAACTTTACCAGACCACGATGATTTGCCCAGCACTTAGAATAGTGCCAGCGAGAGAAGACCCTCTCCAAATATTGGTGGAGCACATAAATGATAAAAGAAACTTAACTGGAGACTCAATTTGTTCCCAATATTCCCTGCCTATCTCCGTAAAGACCCCTTCCTAAATGTGGTTTGTATTGTAGGTAAGATTGTAGCAGGTCTGTGAAGAACCTGCTCTCCACCTTAATGCTCTCTGACAGGTCAATTAAACATCTACATAGCTATCTGAAAGCATACTTTCATAGCAAAACTGTGATTTCTGCAGTCTACAAAAGATGGTAATGAACAAGAATTCATCATGATCAAAAATATTGTTCCTAACTATGGTCATGATGAATATACAACAATTAAGGTATTCCAACTAGTGTCACTTTCTTGACACACTCCAATTAAGGAGAATAACATAAAGAGGTTAAAAACATCATCTGTTGCAAACATTCTATAGAAGAGTTCCTGCACAAACATTTCAGGATAATAAGTTTGATGATGAATGGCTTAATGCACTGAAATAAATTGACTTACATTTCCATAGACAGAGAAGGAGGAAAAGATTATCCTGACATAAATTCGCCCCCAGCCAGCATTGAGAGCCTTGAAAATAGGTCAAAGTTGGGATTAAAAGACAAATTTGCTATAGGCAACATGGTCCAAGGAGGAAAGTTGTCCAGTGGAGGAAGTAACAAGTAGAGGGACTTTTCCTCTTCACCCTTCATTATTCAGCTACATGGGGAGAAGATATGAGAAATAGAGTGAAATTTCGCCTAGAACTTATAGCAAATGTGTGTGGCAACATTGAATTCCCATTAGAATCACCTGGGAATATTAAAAGATATTCATGCCTAGACTGCAATTCCAGTGATTCTGATTTGATTAATCTGGAACAAGTCCAAGGTATGAGTATGTATTTTAAGTCTCCCAGGTGATTCCAGTGGGCAGTCAGGTGTGACAACCATTTTTCACTGATTGAATTCCTAGGTAGGCAGCCTAAGTTTGTTCCCATAGCTCTGTTCTCAAAGTCTGGTCCACAATACTAGAGCAACAACATTAACCAGTAACCTATTAGAAATGCAAATTTCAAGGCCCCATTTCACATCTACTGAATCAGAAACTCTGAGGATGTGGTCCAGCAATCTGTGTTTTAACAATCCCCCCAGGCAATAATGATGCAACCTCAAATGGGAGAACCACTGACTTAAACAAACAGTAACAGATTTGGCAAACACAATCACTTCGACTGTAATAAAGTTAAACCACTGGAGCTAAAAGCAGCAACCAGTGGCACTCTGACTGCAGACTGAAGTACTAGTATAGCTGGAATTGTTTTTATAGAGAGCTCAACCCAATTGAAAATGCCAGTAACTTTTAAGAATGAGCACTGAACCAAAAAATAACTAATTTGGTTAAATTCACAGGTAGAACTAACAAGAAAAGGAACCAATTTGTATTTAGAGGATTCTTTAATTTAGAAAGCACTCATACATGAGCTGTTGGATATGTTAATTAGCTTGATTTAATCATTTAATAATCTATATATTTGGTAAAACATAATTTTGGACATTGTAAATATATACAACTTTTTGTAAATTATGTCATAATAAAGCTGATGGAATATACATTTTAAAAGTTCTACAAAAGTGCTTTAAAAGTATTAGCATGCAACAGTGTTCCATAGGAAGCTTATTTAAAATGTAGATTCCTGGGTCCCACACTCAGAGATTCTTATTAAGTAGGCCTTGCATGGATACTAGGATTGTACATTTGTAATAAATTTTTAGGTGATCCTATAGAAGGTGTTCTACCCAAAGAGGTCCTCTTACCAAACATTAGGAAACACTCCTCTATATGAACTTTATCAGTTTTATCAACTAAAAATTTTAAAATTGAAACTAATGTCAGTGGTCCACATCATAGATGAAAATGTGTGCCTTGTAGATTTAATCATATGATCTTGAAAATAAAGATGCCTACTGAAAATAAAGATCCTTTTGGTGTCTGTTTCCTGAAGACATAGGGACTAACAATAAACAGCCTCTCAACTACTTTATCCATATAGAATTATAGAGTAACAATAATAATGACAAAAGCAAAACCCACACAAGATGTGTGAATACCTAATGCAACTTGCCTTATATCATCTATTTAATTCCTATTTTAGATGCACATATTTGAAATCTATGAACAAACTGCCTAAGTTCATTTGAGAGAAGTTTTTAAATGTTTTTGAATACATATATTAGCAAATAAACTTATATACAGGTCACTGTTTTCTGACAAAATTCATCCTAATACCATATATCCCCAGTCACAACCACTAAATAGTCAATAATGTGGTTCCATTCCAAGTTTTATGAGGAATCTCCATACTGCTTTCCATAACAGTTGCACCAATTTGCAGTGCCACCAGCAATGTATGAGTTTATCTTTTCCCCCATATCCTCACCAGCATTTATTGTTGCTTGTATTCTTGATAATTGCCATTCTGACAGGAGTGAGATGGAATCCTAGTTTTGATTTGAATTTCTCTAATTACTAGAGATACTGAACATTTTTCATATATTTGCTGATCAATTGTATTTCTTCTTCTGTGGAGTGTCTGTGCATTTTGTTGTCATGTATAACTAATTAGAACAAATTTTAAATTTCTTAAAAATAACTAATAGTAACAACACCTAAAACTTTTTCCTCTCTTGTCAGAATATACCTGGATGTACAGTAACATGAGCCATAATTGGAAGATGAAATACTCTACCACTCAGCTTAAATAAAATATACTTCTTACATGCCAATCACACACACACACACACACACACACACACATAAACACATTAAAACATTTTCAAACTCCACATAGTTTTGTAGTCTTTCATTCCATAGTGTGGCTGAACCCATTAGAACAAGGACAACTTAGTCATCATCCTAGAATTGGGTCAATATTTGGTCTCCTCAGAAACCTGACATGGGCATGGCTAATTCAGGCAATTTCCCAGGCCCTGATTTTTACTTCACCAGTAAGAGTGAATCAAGAAAAAAATTACTGGGAAAGAAGTAGATGGGTCCAGATATCCATAATAAGAGATATTAGGAGATCTTAAGTCAAATAAAAGTCAAAGCATTAAATCTTCCACCCATCAGGATATGGAGATTATAGTCCCTTGGGACTATTGTGGTGACTCTATCCCCCTTGACATTGAACCTGAAAGATATTTTAATTTGAGTTCACTGAGATCTAGATACTGAGGGCTGGAACCTGTCACGTAGTGTAGTTTGCCCTATCCTCTTCTCCACCCTTCAACCTTGAATGACAGCCTAATGTCAGCCTTAGTAGGCAGACCAGTGATAGTGTTGATGTTTCATTGTCTTCAAAGTTTCCATTTATTTTTTATCTTTGGTGGTTTCATCAATTTGGACAAAAGATCAAGTTCCCATCTTTTAATTTGGCTACTTCACCTTTAGCTTCTTTTAGCTTCTTTATTTTGTGTTGGCAAGTACAGATTACAATACTATACTATCAGCAGTGAATACCGAAGGCCATCTTCCCAGTTACTTGTTTCCTAAAAGTTATATGCCAAAAGACCTTCATAAATAAATAGCATATATTCATTTTCTCTCCCTCTCCCCCCCCCCCACACACACGCACACACTGAGGACTAAACCCAGGTCCTTATGAATACCAAGCAAGTGCTCTACCATTGAGCCACATCCCCAATCCCTATCTATTCTCTTTCTAAATATTACAAGTAATAGAGTTCTCAAATCTGTAGGTATTAAACTTTAAAGACATTTGACAACAACTACCAATTTCCAAACAATGGAACATATTTAAACGTAAGCAAAAGGAAAATCAAATAAACATGCTGCTGATGCTCTCAACATGTCTCCATTGATATTTATTTATTTTCTCTCATTGCCTTACCCACATTCCCTCAAGGCATCTTTACAGTGTTCCAGTTTACGTATTACTTGATATACTAGGTATATCCAGTCCATTTAACATATGAACCCTCCAGGTCATAGTGGAATTTAAGAAAAGAATTATCTAGGCTAAAAACAGCCTTTGAACCTAACAAAAATAGATATCTAGAAGTGGAATGACAAGGAACAGAGCTGATACTTGTGAGCAAGGGACTGGGAATTTACACTATAAATACGTTGAAGTTTGCCCACTAGGGCAGTTCTCTCTTTAGCACACATAATAGGATATCTGTCAATGCTTCAATGTTTCATAGATGAAATAAAAACAAGCAAACACACACACACACACACACACACACACACACACACACACACACGGAAAGCAATCTCTACATTCCTGATGCTTGTGTGGTGTACATATAACCTGGGCTTCTAGTAATTTATAAAGTGAGGAGTTACTTATGAATGAATAAATCAACAAGTATGTGCTAAGTAACTTATATCTCTACCTCTACTGGGTACTGTTGGTGAAAGATGGGTATATGAAAAATAGGAGACATGGGCCCCAACTCTAGAAGGAAACTTGCAATGTTGGAGGGGAAAAAAGATACAAGGAGAATTAGATAAGCTTGATTGTTTTGTATTATCTCAAAGTGCTATGAGAACAATCAGGACTTTTTCCCATGTCAGAGTCAGTTGTTAAACACAAATCAACAGACTTCAACTCTACGTGGAATGGAGTAACAGGGACCAGATTTATTCTCCTGACTAAAACAAATTAAAATAGAGAAAATATATGTAAAAACAATATTTGTCTTAGATAACTACCTTCAGAAGGTGTGAATGCTACAATGTAGATGAGGAAAACTCAGGAGGAGTACAGAGGAATTAATGAATTGAGGAAACAGTGCCAACATTCTGGAGAGATCAAGTTGGCAGGACAGAATAACAGAGAAGAGAGAGCTGCATGAAGAGAGAGCTCCAAAGTTCTTCGGAGGGTTTCTTTTTGAGTGTTCAGCTAACCACTTTTAAGAAAATGCATGTGAGGAAAACACATGAAGCTAGGAAGAGAATCAACTAAAAAGATTAAAGATAAGAGTTACTGGTTACAGTCCCCAGTCAACCAGACTGGAAAACTTCAAGATTCATGGGCATTGGATAGATTGCATAGAAAAGTCATCTTTAGTAGTGGGAAATACTCAATTCTGTGCATAACTCAAGTTCTGCCTAACAAATACCAAAAGTAAGAGCTGAAAGTATCATTCTCTTTCCAAGTGATGTAACCACATCCCAAAACAAAGCTCAAAAACATTTATAAGAATACAAAAGATAAACAGAACCGAACAAAGTAAAATACACACTTTTTGGTATCTAATAAACAACTACCAGGTGTGCAATGAAGCAGGAAAATATGACCCATAATGAGAAAACAAAATCAATCTGCTAAAGCTGATCCATTACTGACATGGATGTTAGAATGAGCAGACCAGGACATCAAAAATTATTTTAACTGAATTCAAAATATATTAAAATTTAGATATGGCTATAGAAGATATAAAGAGACCTAAATAAAATTTGTAGAGATGAAAATTACAGTATGAGAAGAAAAATTCCACTGAATATCCATTTATTGACAGACTAGATTCTGAAGAATAAAAGACTAGTGAACCTGAATAAATAGCAATAGAAACTATTCTAAACAAAACAAAAAGAGTGAGGAGGAGAGGTGACAAATAGTGGACAAAATGTTTCCAAATTTGATGAAAATACAAAACCAGAAACTCAAGAAAAAACAAATGACAACAAGAAATAGAAAACCACACCAAGGTCCATTGCAATAAAAATAAATTAGGGGGTGGGGACAGGATACCAGGGATTGAACTCAGTGGAAATCGACCACTGAGTCACATCTCCAGCTCTATTTTGTATTTTATTTAGAGACAGGGTCTCACTGAGATGCTTAGTGTCTCGTTAAATTGCTGAGACTGGTTTTGAACTCCATTTCCTCCTGCCTCAGCCTATTGAGCTGCTGGGATTACAGGTGTATGCCACCATGCCCAGCCCATTATAATAAAATATTTGAAAACTGTAATAAAGACAAAAATCTTTAAAAGAAGTCAGTAAAACAGACACTTTATGACATGAGCAAAGATAATAATGATAGTATACTTCTTATTGGAAACAATGCAAGTGAGAAGACAGTAGAGCATCATCCTTCGAACACTATAAGGAACACACTATCAACAAAAAATATCTTTCAAAAATGAAGGAGTCACACCTGTATACTTCTTGGTATATGCTCAACAGAGGTGAAATCAGTGACTCAAACAGATATTTATAAATACATGTTCATAACAATAACATTCACAATAATCAAAATGAACAAATAACACAAATGTCTATCAATGAATGAATGGTTAAACAAAACGTATGAAATAGTTAAACAAAATGTATAAAATGGAATATTACCTGCCTTTAAAAGGAATAAAATTATGTCACATGCTACAACATGTATGAACCCTAAGGACCTTACACTAAGTGAAATAGGTCAGTCACAAACATAAATGTTGTATGATTCCACTTATATGAGGTACCTAGAGTAGTCAAAAGAATTTTTTGAGTAGTCAAATTCTTAAAGTTAAATGGTGCTTTCTAGGGTTAGGGAGAGAGAGGAGTGTGGATTTAGTGTTTAATGGGTACATAGTTTCAGTTGAAGAAGATGAAAATATTCTAGAGAGGGATGGCAGCGATAATTATACAACATTGTGAATATACTCAATGCCACCAAACTGTATGGGGGTGTGTATGTGTATATATTTTATTTATATATATATGCTATACATATGTGGTAAATACATATTTACCACAATAATAATTGTAAAAGATAAAAAGGAAATTAAAATTCCTCAGACATACATACAAAAGCTGACACAACTCATCACTAGCAGACCCACAATACAAGCAGTTAAAGAAAGTCTGACAGGTAGAAGAAAAAATATACTAGGAAAAAAAAACAGAAAAGGGATAGGGAACAAAGAATGCATGTGACAAATGTGAAAAAAGAGGAGAGGTTTTAACTGAGCCACATCAATAAAAATATTAAATATGAATAATTTATAAACACATCAATTTAAAAGCAAGTTGAATACAGCAACAAGACCCAACTATATGTTGTCTCCAAGAAACATTCTTCAAATAATAAAAGATACAAATAGGGTAAATAAAAATGGTAAGGAAAAGATATACTTTGTAAACACTAATTAAACACAATTTGGAGTGGCTATAATATATCAGCAAAATATAAAAATAATATCAGAAAAATATGAAAATGTAAAAATCCATGTGACCATCTCAGTTTAAAATTGCAAAAAGTCCTGCATCTATTACCAATAGTTTTAGTAAATTATGGATGAAAAGGAACTGCCTCAGCTCTTTGACCTTCTAATACTATAGCACAGGGAAAATACAAGGAGGGCCTAGAGCATTCTGTAGCACCAAAAGGTAATTTACTTTAAAAAAAGATTGAGGCATGTCAAAGGGATAAATGAGCTAAACTGGAAGAGCTTCAATGGCCAAAACTTGAACAAAGTAACGACAGGTAAATGATGATATTATTGGATTATAACCCAAATAATAAAACAAATATCTGTGAGCCAATATTAAAATAAATGACTCAACAAATAAATGGGAGATAATTAATAACTCTTTGATGAATAATTCAAATTAATGAATGCAGAAGAAATAGGGAAACAGAAAATAATTATTGGAGAACCACAGTAATAGTTTCTGTAGGAAAATACACTGATTAATGTTAATATTAGTGGTGGGTAAAACTTTAAGGAGAAAGAGGATATTTACAAAGATTCCAAGTATACTTACCAAAAGATTTAAGTACTATGGTGGTTTTAATGTATGTCCACAAATTTATAAAATACTCTAACTTCCTGGAGATGGAGGGAAGTTAATTTTCCCCTGAGTGTTGCATGGATGTAATGACTTTCTTCTTAAAGAACAGAGTTGTGGGAATAGAAAAATAGCAACTTTACAGGGGGGAAATCCAGCAGATACCTACCACCTTACCTAAGTGTCTGGGTTAATATCATCTATCATAAGTCATTGTGATATCATGCAATCTCTGATATTATTTGATGAGAATGGCACTTCACTTTTGTAGTATTCCTCCTCAAAATAAATAACCTCAAATAATGAGAAATTATCATACAATTCCAAATTGAGAGACAATACAAAACATTTGACCTATATACTTCAAAACTGTTAAGGTCAGGAGATACACGAAAAACTGAGGAACACTGACAGATTGGAATGACAACTAAATGCAACGTGATATTCTTATTTGGATCCAGAAACAACAAATGTACATTAATAAAGTATGGCAAAAAATTTAATAAAGCCTATAGTTAATACTAATGTATTAGTGATAATTTCTTAGTTTTGATGATTGTACCATGATTATATAAGATATGAACATTAGGAGAACATAGGCAAAGTATAAATGGGAAATTTGTGTATTATATTTTTAATGCTAGAAAAACCCATGCAAGATTTGTTATAGTCAAATTCGACAAGCTGATTCTAAAATTCATTTGCAAATGCAAGTGACCTAGAATAGCCAAAACAACTTTGTGAAAGAAGAGTAAAATTAAAAGACAAACACTGAAATTTCAAGATTTTTTTAAAGCTACTTGACATAAAAAATTATAAAATGTTTAAACATATACAACTTGGTGGGCTTGTAGATAAAGAATACACCCATGAAAACATCACCACAATCTATTCCATACAAGTATCTATCACATCCAAAGGATTCCTCCCTATTATTATTAATTTTTTAATAAGTACATTTAACATAAGATCAACATTTTTTGTACTGGAGATTAAACCCAGGGGCACTTAACCACTGAGCCACATCCCTTAGGGCTTTGCTAAATTGGCAAGGCTGGCTTTGAACTTGTGATACTCCTGCCTCAGCCTCCTGAGTTGCTGGGAGTACAGAAATGTGCCACCTCACCCAGTTTAGTATTGATATATATAAGCAATATGTGGTATAGTAAGGACTTATTGGACTTGCATGACTGAAACTTTTCACCCTTCAACTAATAACTTCTTGTTTTTTCCCTTTTCTGGGTCTTGTCAACTGCCATTCTAATCTCCATTTCTGTGAGTCTATTTTAATAAATGATATCATGTAGTATTTGTCCTGATGTGTCTGGAGTATTTCACTTAGCATAATGCCCACTGGGTTCATCCACATGGCTGCAAATAGCAGGATTTACTTCTTTTTTTTTTTTTAAGTCTTTATCTTTTTTAAAATATTTATTTATTTACTTTAGTTGTACACAATGCAATGCATTTATGTTTATGTGGTGCTGAGGATCGAACCCAGGCTGCACTCGTGCGAGGCGAGCGCTCTGCCGCTGAGCCACAACCCCAGCCCCAGGATTTACTTCTTTTTAATGCTGAATAATACTTCATTGTATACATGCCACATACTCATATAAAAACACAGCACATCTGATTATGTATAGTACATAATATTTGGTTAATTTTAAATGTTTATGTTTACTGGATTATATGTTTATAATGCTATACTTTTATCATTATTTTAAGGTTTACTCCTCCTACTTATTAAAAAATCTTACTGTAAAATAGTATGCCATATTACTCCACCAGTGGCCTATTTCTCGTATTTATCATGTTTCTGGATTGCATCCTTTTCTCTTATGCTTAATGTTGTGTCATTTTGTTCATCATGGCCCCAGAAGAAATCACCTGTATCATACAGCTAGTTATGCCATATAACATAGGTATGAAGTAGGCTATGCCATCTGCTTTTATATAAGCACATTTGATGATGGTCAGACAACGATAAAATAGCCTATTGATGCCTTTCTCAGAACACAGGCCATAGTTAAGTGGCACCTGAATATATACACAGAAATGGGATTGCTAGACCATATGGTAGTTCTATAATTCTTTTTTTACTTTTTGAAGAACCTCCTCATTGTTTTCCACAATGGCTGCACTGATTTACTTTCCCACTAACAATGCACTTTTCTCCACATCCTTGCCAATATTTGTTATCTTTTATTTTATTTTATTGACAGTAGCCATTCTAACTGGTATAAGGTGATTGTTTCATTGCAGTTTTAATTTTAATTTCCCTAATAATTAGTCAATACAAGCATCTGTTCATTGACCTGTTGGCCATCTGTATAACTTCTTCAGAAAAATATCTCTTCATTTCTTCCTCCCACCCCACAGTACTTTTGCAGTGCTAACAGTCCAACCCAGGGCATCAAGCATGCTAAGCAAACCCTCTACCACTAAGCTATACTCCTAGCCTCTTTGACCATTTAAATAGGATTATTAGTGGTTTTCTTTTTTATTGAGTTGTATGAGTTCCCTATATATTTTATCAGCTGTGTGGTTTGCAAATATTTTCCCCTATTCTGTATGTTACCTTTTCATTTTGTTGGTTGTTTCCTTTTCTGAGCAGCTTTATAGTTTGATATAATCACACTTGTCTGTTTTGCTTTTGATGTCTGTGCTTTTGCTATCATATTCAAGAAATCACTGATAAGACCAACGTCAATAAGACTTTCATGGTATATTCTTCTAGGCGTTTCATAGCTTCAGGTCTTATATTCAAATTTTTAATCCATTTTCAGTTGATTATTTATTTGCCATACTGGAGATTGAACTCAGGGACAGGTGGATGCTAGGCAAGCACTCTACCACAAATCTACATAACCAGCCCTTTTTTTTCAATGTTGGATGTATAGCCTTTTTTAATTATTTTAAGACAGGATCTCACAAAGTCACCTAGGCTGGCCTCAAACTTGTGATCCTCCATCCCCAACCTCCCAAGTCACTAGGATTATAAGCATGCACCACCACATCCAGCTGAATTTTAATTTTTGTCTATGGTGTAAGATAATGGTCCAGCTTCATTTTTTGCATGGAAATATCCAGTATTCTCAACACAATTTATTGAAGACATTATCTTTTTCCATTGTGTATTCTTGGCATCTCTGTTGAAGATCAACTGATTTTATATGCATGGGTTTATTTTTCTATTCAGTTCCATTTGTCTATATGTATGTCTTTATGCCAGTATCATACTCTTTTCCTTACTGTTGCTTTGTAATATATTTTTTGAAATCAGGAAGCATGATGCCTATAGTTTTATTTTTATTATTTTAAGTTGTTTGGATATTTGGTATCTTTTGTGGTTCCAGGTGAATTTTAGGATTTTTTCTACTTCTGTAAAAAAGTGCTGCTTCGTGTTTTGATGGGAAGAGCATGAAATCTGTGGATCACTTTTGGTAGTGTGAATACCTTAATAGATTCTTCCTATCCATGAATAGAGGATGTCTTTCTATTTGTTTCTATCTTCTCCAGTTTATGTCATCAGTGTTTAACATCTTTCAGTATACAAGTCTTTTAACTTCTGATTAAGTGTATAAAAATTCCACAGTTAACATCATACTTAATAATGAAAAACTGAAATCTTTTTCTGTAACATCTGGAACAAGGCAAAAATACACCCTCTATTATCACTGATATTTAACATAGTACTGATAGTCTAAGAGCAATTGGGCAGTAAAAAGAAATAAAACATATAGAAATTGAAATGGAATAAATGTACAGTTATCTCTGTTTGCAGATGACATGATCTTATACAAAAAACCCTAAGTATTCCATTAAAATGGTTATAATTAATAAACAAATTCATTAAAGTTGCAGAATACAAATTTAACACAAATCAATTGTATTGGGCTGGGATTGTGGCTCAGTGGTAGAATGCTTGCCTGGCACCTGTGAGACACTGGGTTCGATTCTCAGCACCATACATAAATGAATAAATAAAATAACAGTACATCAACAACTAATAATTATTTTAATGAATCAATTGTTTCTATGTAATAATAAAAAATTTTAAAAGGAAATTAATAACTCCATTTACAATACTAAGAAATTAAGAAAATAATTACATTTACAATACTGTCAAAAAGAATAAAATACTTAAGAATAAATTTAACCAAGGAGGGGCTGGGGTCCTGGCTCAGTGGTAGAGTGCTTGCTAGCATGCGTGAGGTACTGGGTTCAATCCTCAGCACCACGTGAAAATAAATAAGTAAAATAAAGATATTGTGTCCATCTACAACTAAAAAACATTTTAAAAACTTTAACCAAGGAGGTAAAATCTTGTATACTGAAAACTAGAAGTTACTAAAGACATTTTCATGGAAATAAAATAACTAAAACTGTGTAGTATTCATGTAAGAATATGTAAATAAATTCAATGGACCAGAAGAATAGACATGGAGAAAGGAGACTTACACATATATATTCAATTATTTTATGGCAAAGATTCAAAAGAAATTCAGTGAAGAAATTATAGTAGTTTCAGTAATGTTGCTCTAAAAAATTGGTTACCCATATCCCACAAAACAAAGTTCATATGTCACAACATATAAAATCATTAACTCAAAATTGATCATGGGCTTAAATGTAAAACCCAAAAGTAAAACATCTAAAAGGAAACATATAAGAATATTTTCTAGGGCTGGGATTGTAGTATAGTAAGAGTGCTTGCCTAGAATGTGTGAGGCACTGGGTTCAATCCTCAGCACCACATAAAAATAAAAACAAAGGTCCATCAACAACAAAAAAACTTAAAAAAAAAAGAATATTTCTAGGCATTTTTTTCTTGGATACAGTGTGAAGAAAATAATCCATCCAAAACAATTAATCAATTGGACTTAATAATTAAGATTATAACTTCTTTGAAAGGCACTGGTAAGATAATAAAAAGACAAACTAAAGGCTTGCAGAAAATCATTATGAATAAAGTGAGATTAAATAATGCTCAAAACTCAATAAGGATTTTAGTTCTTGTTTTCTCATTCAGTTTTGTTAGAGGTGTCTGATTAGCTTTTTCAAAGAACCAGCTATAGTTTTACAGACCTTCCTCCTTTGTTGTTGTTTATAATTTATTATTTTAAGGTCTGATCTTTATTATTGCCTTTTTTCTACTTTGTTTGATTCTTTTACAAATTTATATCAGGGGACACTTAATTCATTATTTTTAAATCATTTTTTTTACTACTATTTACTTTGAAGGCTATAAATTTCCCCTAAGCACTGTTTTGCTGTGTCTCACAAGTTTGGATTTGTAGAGAATTCATTTCATTCATTATAAAATTCTCATTTTAATATTTTTTCTTTGAGTCATGAATTATTTAAAATTTTAGAATTTACAAATAAATCGAGGATTGATGGGTCACATTTTCATTAAGGATGTCTAATCTTATTATATTAAGACAAAGAATGTAGCTATTTGACAATGAGTCTTCTCTCTGTGGCTAGTGTTTTTTTATACCATTTTGTAACTGTTCCAGTTATTCTTGAAAATAATATTGGTTCTCTAATGACTATGCTTAAATTTCTATATATTTCCATTGAATAAAGTTCATTAATTTTGCTTTCAAATTTTCTACATACATATTAATTGTTGCTTATTCAATCTGTCAATTACTGAAAAAAAAGTTAGCCTCCTATTATGATTATGAGTTCATCAATTTTGCCTTATCATTCTATCACTGTTGCTTTGTGTGTACAAAGGCTGCATAAAATTCATAATTATTTTATCTTCCTGCTTTATTATTCTAACATAGAATTATCCTCTTTTATTTAAAAAAAATGAAAACTGCATTGTTTTATATTTTAAAAAAACTCAATAAGGACAACATTGACCTAATCTTCTAAATGGACAAAAAAATGAATAGGTACTTTGGCAAAAACAACATACAGATGACCAACAAGCACATGAAAAGATGTTCAACGGCATCAATCAATAGGAAAATGTATACTAAAACCTATCAGAATGCATAAAATTCAAAAGTTTGAACTTACAAAGTTCAGTAAGGATGCAGAAAAATTGAAAGTCTTACACAGTGTTGTTGAAAAAGCAATGATGCTACCACTTTAGAAATAATTGGGCAATTTCTTAAAATATTAAAATTTAAGCATACAAATATGAAATGCTGATTCTACTACTAGGTATTTATCCAAGAGAAATGTGAATATGTGTCCTTACAAACACTTGCATATGAATATTCATAACAACTTAATTATTACTAGTTAAATTTATGACAATTAAATATTAGAAACCACTGTCCAGCCACATGATGGATAAACAACTTGTAGTATATTCATACAATGGAATGCTGCTCATTAATAAAAAGGACTGAATTGTTGATATACATGACAACATGGAGGTACTTCAAAATAATTATAGTGAGTTAAACCCTTATAATGAGAAAAGGCACATATTACATGATTCCATTCTCATAAACATCTAGAGAATATAAACTAGTATATAATGACCCAAAACATTTCCGTAGATGCCAAGGGCAGGGAAGAGAGTACCAAGGGACCTGTTGAAACTTCCATGGATGATGAATATGTTCATAATCTTTTTGGTACTAATAGTTTCAACAACTGTACACATACATAAAAATGTATTAAATTGAACACTTTAGATATGTACAGTTTTGTATACTTTAGCTATATATATTTTTTATGTGTCATTTGTATCTGTATAAAGATGTTTTATGAAAAAAAAATCTATGGGATTTCATTAAAAATAGACTCAAGATGGATCACAGTAGGAGGATATAGGGCGACCTTCCCCATCCCATGGGTATAAGAATGATCTATAGGGATTCAGATATTTTTCTATGATCTGTACTTTCCTTGAAATTATGGGAATAAGGAAAACCCCAATTTGTATGTCCAAGTCTGAAGTGAATCAGTTGCACAAAACACAACATTTGAAAACATTTTAGTTGTCCAATGATTTTCAGACATTGCTCCACAGAGCATTGTAGCTCCTCTGAGTTTTCCAGAGTATATGTATAAGGTAAAGAAAAGGGAGCAAGTGTTGTAGGGGGTTGAGAAGACATAGAAGTTAATGTTCCCTCCTTCATCCTGCTTTAATCAGAGCAAGTCCGCTTTTATCTGTTTTATGTAGTGAATTGCACAGTAATGTTTTATTTGAAAAATAAGAGCACTCCACAACTAAAAAGAAAAATTTTTAAATCAAAGGTAAAGCTCAAAGAGTCTTGCTATGTGACAAATTTTTCACTACATTTATTACGGTGTAGCTAAAACATTAGAGAGATTCAGAGGTCCTGCTTAGTATTCTAGTTACATCAGCTCTAGAATGAAATAGGAAGAAAAAGTTTTTGACTAAAAAAGCAGAATAAAAAAGCTGGAAGACATAATATTCTTGTGAGCCAAACCTTTGTTTAAAACTATATAGCTCAATAATGATAATAAAGCAAACACTGGGTGAACATTTACCACATTCCAGGTGCTGGGCTTATTACCTTACATATATTATTAACTTCCTAAGTTTTCACTGCCACCTGATATGATAGGAGCTATTTATTATCCTCACTTTATCATCTTCATTTGTTAGACATGGCAAGTGAGGCATAGAGGGATTAAGTAGTTTGTCAAAGGCACAAATTTATCAAATGTCACATAAAGATTAGAAACACTATATGCTTTATTCCAAAGGACATACTCATGAACATGAAGTTTTGCTTTCTAGATTACCTGTTTTCAAAGCATTTATATGGATGTCTGTCATAGGTATGTTGGTGGCATGCAGGGATTGTGAGAAGAGGGGAGAAAGTGTTCTGACCATCACTTCATCACTTTTTCAATCATAGTAGCTCTACTTTTATTTTTTATACACTGCATTCTTTGAAAGATTTATATTGACACAAAGATTTTAAGTACTAAAAGTGCTTAAAGAGGTTTGAAAAGCACTGATAACAGTTTAATCACCTCATGTTAGAGAGGGACAAAGGTACTACCTTTTATCTTCAGTAACAACAACACAGCAAGTGAGTGGCAGTCCTGTCTCAGTCCAGCATTCTTTCCTCTATGTCACTATTTGATAACATGAATACCAAAAAGGTGACATCAAAATATCAGTGAAACAAGCCCTGGCCTGCAAGCGTTCCAGGTAGGCCTGCCAGCAAACACTCCAGCTCAGCCTGCCTACAGCGGAGACACGATACCCACTCCAGATGGCAGGGGAACAAGCCCCGGCCTGTGAGTGTTCCAGCTAGGCCCACCAGTGAGCGCTCCAGCTCTGCCCACCTACAAGCATTTCCAGCTCTTCCCACCCACTCCAGAGCCACAGGTAGTTTCCGCCTCTGCCTACAGGTCAGGGAACAGACCCCGGGCCCAGGAACAGAGAATATTACATGGGGATACCTATCTTTTGTTTCTCCTACTAACACCCTAATTCCCATGATTACCCTCTCACTAGGCAAATAATCTAATACCTCTATCTTCTCACATCCTACCTCTCAAATGCTTTAGCCAACTCATAAGTCCCCCCTTCTGCCGTTAGATACTGTGAACCACCACACAAAATACTGACTAAATGGTAGAAGATAATTGATCTCATCATTTATGGTTAAAGTGTCAAAATTGTAAATATGAAAATAGAAACTAACCGATATATGGCAATATGTTGGGTACTTTGAATGCTGTAATATTGATCTTTCCCTTAAAAGTGAGGCATCGGGTAACCTGTAGGGAAGATATAAGACAATAGGACATAAATAGTAATACCTCAGACTTATACAGCAAGAGAGGAAACACATAGATATCAAGAAAAAACAAGGGAGGAAAAATGCCCCAAACAAACCAAGATACTACAGCAATAGAATCCACAGAAAGCACAGCAGGTGAAATGTCAGAAAAGGAGTTTCTGAATATACACAATTAAAATCATTCAGGATTTTAAAAAATGACCAAAGTAAGCAGATATGGGCAAAAATTGATCTCTCCAACACAGAGATAAGAGATCAAATACAGGCCACCATCAATCACACCAACAAAGAGATAGGAGAACAAATACAGGTAGCAAAAGATTACTTCAAGAAGGAGATAGAGAGTCTGAGAAAAAAATAAACAGAAATACTCGAAATGAAAGAAACAATAGGCCATTTAAAAAACTCAATAGATAGTATCACCAACAGATTGGATCACTTGGAAGACAGGACCTCAGACAACGAGGACAAAATATATAATATTGAAAATAAAGTTGACCACACAGTGAAGATGGTAAGAAACCATGAACAAAATATCCAAGAATTATGGGATACAATCAAAAGACCAAATATGAGATTTATTGGAATTGAGGAAGGTGCATAGAATCAATCCAAAGGAATGAAAAATCTCTTTAATGAAATAATATCAGAAAATTTCCCAAACAAGAAGAATGCATCTGAAAACCAAATACAAGAAGAAGGATATACAACAGCAAATGTACAAAATTACAACAGATCTACACCAAGGCACATATAATGAAAATGCCTAGCACACAAAATAAGGATAGAATTTCAAAGGCCATAAAAGAGAAAAATCAGATAACCTATAGAGGAAAACCAATTCGCATCACAGCAGATTTTTCAACCCAGACCCTCAAAGCAAGGAGACCCTGGAACAACATATACCAGGCTCTAAAAGATAAAAGATGCTAACCAAGAATCTTATATCCAGCAAAATTAAGCTTTAGATTTGATGATGAAATAAAAACCTTCCATGATAAACAAAAGCTAAACAAATTTACAACAAAGAAACCAGCACTACAGAACATTCTTGGCAAAATATTCCATGAGGAGGAATTGAAAAACAACAATGAAAACCTACAAAGGAAAGAGCTACAATAAAGAAAAACTAACCATAGGAGAAATCAAATCAAGCTAAATACCAAAAATAAAATAAAATTTAATTTAGTTTAAAATGACTGGTAATACAAATCATATCTCAATAATAACCTTGAACGTTAACAACCTAAACTCACCAATTAAAAGACATAGGCTGATCGACTGGATTAAAAAAAAAAAAAAGACCCAACAATATGTAGCTGCCTGATGTACAGCCACAATACCGCGGGAGGAGATTCAGTGGCAGGAATCTATTATTCTTAGTCTCTGTTTTCTCTTTTTCCTTATATCTTCTTTTTCTCTTTGTCTTTCTTTGTCTTTCTCTTTTTCTCTCTAGCTCTCCTTGGCTTCTAAACTAAAGTCTCTTTGGCTTTCTCATTTCTTCTTGTAGTACTAAACTCTTTTCTCATTCTTTCTCTTTATCTCTTCTCTTCTTAGCTAAACTCTTTTCCTTATACTAAACTCTTTTCTCATTCTCTAGCTTCTTCTAACTGAACTCTTAACCGCTCTGACTCTTATTTCTTCTTCTGACTACGTTCTAGCCGCTCTGACTCTTTTCTTCTTCTCTGACCCGAACTCTTCTTCCAACCGACTGAGCGACTGAACAACTGACTGAATGAATGTCGTTTCTGACCGCTTTCACCCGGTTATATACCTTTAGCTTTGCGGGTGCGTCACGTGCATTTACAGGTGCGTCACGTGCATATGATTATTATCAGGTGGAACTTATGGCTTCCAGCTAACCACAATAGCCGTCTCCCTGATTGGGGCTCCTTCAACAATATGCTGCCTTCAAGGGACACATCTCATAGGAAAAGACACCCACAGACTGAAAGTGAAACGATGGGATAAAATATACCACTCACACGGACTATGTAAGCAAGCAGGGGTTTCCATCCTCATATCAAACAAAGTAGACTTTAAGCCAAAGGTAATCAAAAGAGATAAGGATGGACATTTCATACTACCTAAGGGAATCATACATCAACAAGAAATAACTGTCATAAATATATATGCCCCAAATAACGGAGCACCCACGTTCATTAAACAACCTTTTCTCAAGTTCAAGAGCCAAATAGACCACAACACAATAATCCTAGGTGACTTTAACATACCTCTTTCACCACTGGATAGATCTTCCCAAAAAAAGCTAAACAAAGAAAATGTAGAACTCAATAATACAATCAATAGCTTAGATTTAACTGATATATAGAGAGTATATTATCCATCAATGAGTAAGTACACTTTCTTCTCAGCAGCACATGAATCATTCTCTAAAATAGACCATATATTATGTCATAAAGGAACTCTAATCAAATATAAAAAAGTAGAGATACTACCCTGCATCCTATCAGATCATAATGGAATGAAATTAGAAATCAATGATAAAATGAGAAACAAAACCTACTCTAACACCTGGAGACTAAATAATATGCTACTAAATGAACAATGGGTTACAGAAGACATCAAAAAGGAGATTAAAAAATTCTTAGAGGCAAATGAGAACACCGATATAACATATAAAATCTCTGGGACACTATGAAGGCAGTACTAAGAGGAAAATTCACTGCATGGAGTTCATTCCTTCAAAGAAGAAAAGGTCAAAAAATGAATGAATTAACATTACACCTCAAAGCCCTAGGAAAAGAAGAACAAAACAACCCCAAAAGCAGTAGAAGACAGGAAATAATTAAAATCAGAGATGAAATCAATAAAATTGAAACAAAAACACAATTGAAAAATTGACAGAAATAAAAGGTGGTTCTTTAAAAAAATAAATAAAATTGATAAACTATTAGCCATGTTAACTAAGAAAAGGAGAGAAAAAGCTCAAATTACCATTATTTGTGATGAAAAAGGAAACATCATGAATGACACTACAGAAATACAGAAGATAATTAGAAATTATTTTGAAAATCTATACTCGAAGAAAATAGAAAATAATGAAGACATCGACAAATTTCTAGAAACATACGATATGCCCAAACTAAATCAGGATGGCATACACTATTTAAATAGATCAATTTCAAGCAAAGAAATAGAGGACGCCATCAAAAACCTACAAACCAAGAAAAGACTAGGTCCAGATAAATACTCAAGCAAGTTCTACAAGACCTTTAAAGAAGAACTAACACCAATACTTCTCAAACTATTCCATGAAATAGAAAAAGAGGGAACCCTTCTAGACTATGAGGCCAATATCACCCTGATTCCAAAACCAGGCAGAGACAAATCAAAGAAAGAAAACTTCAGACCAATATCACTCATGAATATAGATGCAAAAATCCTCAATAAAATTCTGGCAAATCAAATACAAAAACACATAAAAAATAGTACATCATGATCTAGTGAGGTTCATTCCAGGAATGCAAGTTTGGTTCAACATAAGGAAATCAATAAATGTAATTCACCACATCAATACATTCAAAGATAAAAATCATATGATCATCTCAATTGACACATAGAAAGCATTTGACAAGACACAGCACCTCTTCATGTTCAAAACACTAGAAAAAATAGGAATAACAGGAACATACCTCAACATCATAAAGGCCATCTATGCTAAGCCCCAGGACAACATCATCCTAAATAGAGAAAAGCTGAAAGCATTCCCTCTAAAAACTGGTACAAGACAGGGATGCCCTCTTTTGCCAATATTATTTAACATAGTTCTTGAAACCCTAGCTAGTGTAATTAGACAGACAAAAGAAATAAAAAATACAGATAGAAAAGAAGAACTCAAAATATCACTATTTGCAGACGATATGATTCTATACATAGAAGATCCAAAAAATTCCACCAGAAATCTCTGAGATCTAATAAACGAATTCAGCAAAGTGGCTAGATATAAAATCAATACCCATAAATCTAAAGCATTTCTGTACATCAGCGACAAATCTTCAGAAAGAGAAAGTAGGAAATCCACCCCATTTACTATAACCTCAAAAAAATATAAAATCCTTGGGAATCAACCTAACAAAAGAAGTGAAAGACCTGTACAATGAAAACTACAGCACTCTAAAGAAATGAAAGAAGATCTTAGAATATGGAAAGATCTACCTTGTTCATGGATAGGTAGAACTTATATTGTCAAAATGACTGTTCTACCAAAAGCACTATACAATTTCAATGCAATCCCAATCAAAATCCCAATATCATTCCTCATAGAAATAGAAAAAGAAATCATGAAATTCGTCTGGAAAAATAGAGACCCAGAATAGCCAAAGCAATCCTTAGCAAGAAGAGTGAGGCTGGTGGCATTACTGTTCCAGAGCTTAAATTGTATTACAAAACAATAGTAACTACAACAGCATGGTATTGGCACCAAAATAGACCAGTAGACCAATGGTACTGAATAGAAGACATGGAGACTAACCCACACATCTACAGTTATCTTATATTAGACATAGGTGCCAAAAACATACATTGTAAAAAAAGACAGCCTCTTCAACAAATGGTATTGGGGAAACTGGAAATCCTTTTGTAATAAAATGAAATTAAACCTCTATCTTTCTCCATGCACAAAATTCAACTCAAAGTGAATCAAGGACTTAGGAATTAAACAAGAGACCTTGCACCTAATAGAGGAAAAATAGGCCCAAATCTCCAACATGTTGAATTAAGCCCCAACTTCCTCAATAAGACCCCTATAGCACAAGACTAAAACCAAGCATTAATAAATGGGATGGATTCGAACTAAAAAGCTTCTTCTCAGCAAAAGAAAAATCAGTGAGGTGAACAGAGAACCTACAAAATGGGAGCAAATCTTTACCACATGCACATCAGACAGAACATTAACTTCAAGGATATATAAAGTGCTCAAAAACCTTTACACCAAAAAAACAAACAACCCAATCAATAAATGGGCTAAGGAAGTGACACTTCTCAGAAGAAGATATACAATCAATCAACAAATATATGAAAAAATGTTCAACATCTCTAGCAATTAGAGTAATGCAAATCAAAAATACCCTAAATTTTCATTTCACTCCAGTCAGAATGGCAGCTCTTAAGAACACAGACAACAATAAATGTTGGAGAGTATGTGAGGGAAAAGGTACACTCATACATTGCTGGTGGGACTGCAAAATGGTGCAGCCAATCTGGAAAGCAGTATGGAGATTCCTAGGAAAACTGTGAATGGAACCACCATTTGACCCAGCCATCCCACTCCTTGGTCTATACCCAAAGGACTTAAAAACAGCTTACTACAGAGACACAGCCACATCAATGTTTATAGCAGCACAATTCACAATAGCTAGATTGTGGAAACAACACTGATGCCCATCAATAGATGAATGGATACAGAAACTTTGGTATATATACACAATGGAACACTACTCAGCACTAAAAGAGAATACAGTCATGGCATTTGCAGGTCAATGGGTGGAGTTGGAGAAAACAATACTAAGTGAAGTCAGCCAATCCCAGAAAACCAAAAGTTGATTGATTCCTTTGCTAGGATGATACTGAATTATAGTGGCAAAGCAGGGGGGATGAGAGGAATGAAGGAATTTTAAATAAAACAAAGGGGAGGGGGAAAGGGGATAAAAATAATGGCAGAAGGAGTTGGACATCAATACACTAAGTGCATGTATAAAAGCTCCAATGGTATGAAAATACTTTGTGTAAAACCAATGACTTGGAAAACTGTGCTCTTTATATATAATATGAAAGGAATTGCACTCTAAATGCATATATAACAAATTAAATTAAAATTTAAAAATTTCAGTGAAATACAGGAATTTTAAAAAACAACAATTATGGGAGAATGGACAAGATGGCAGACACAAACTAGGCAGTGAATCCCAGTCTCCTCACAACATAGAAAGGAGGAAGCAAAGGAAATTAAGAATTCAGAGAACTTTATTACAAGTTTATATCTGCATTTGAGGAACCATGGAAATCAATAACAATAAGTCGTTGTTGTTTTTCCCTATAAGGTTGTATAGACTGATGCTGGGCTCTGAAGTGATTATAGTGAATAGGGTTCAGTGATATCTCTTAAAGTGGTGGTTACATTGAAATCAGCAGTGGTCACATGTTGATTTTAGATATCATTATCTAGGTATTCACCCAACCCAGGACTCTTAAGAGAAAGAAGTCACAAAATAGTCCTTTGTTTAAAAGAAGTAAGAACTGTGTCAATAGATGGGTAGACATACAGACAATATGAAAAAGCAAGGGAACAAACAGCCCATAAATGCTTCAACAACTGACTTCATTGACACCACAGTTGAGAAAACATCCAGAGAAGGAATTTAGAACATTTATATTTCAATGTTTCTATAAGCTAAAAGAAGATGTAAGAAATAATATCAGAGAGATAATAAAGGAAGAGAAAGATCGCTTCAATGAATAGAGATTCTGAAAAAGAAACAAGTGGATATCCTGGAAATACTCAATAAACCAAATTAAAAATTCAATGAAAATATCACCAAAAGATTAGACCACTTTGAATATAGATTTTCAGGCCTAAAAGATAAAATATATAATATTGAAATCAAAGTTGACCATAAGTAAAAATATGTTAACAGACCATGAAAAGTATATTCAAGAAATCAGGGGCAATATTTAAAGGGCAAAGTTAAGATTCACTGGGATATATGAAGACTGAAATATAAGCTAAAGAGATGCACAATATTTTCAATGAAATAATATCAGAAAATGTTCTAAATCTTAAAAATGAGATGAAAATTCAAATACAAGAGGCATATATAGTACACCAAATACACAAAATCACAATAGATCCACTCCAAAGTGAATTAAGTTGAAATGCCTAACATACAAAATAAGAATAGAATTTTTAAAACCGCAAGAGAAAAATGACATGTTATGTTTAAAGGTAAACTGATCCAGATTTCAGCTGATTTCTCAACCCAATCCCTAAAAGCCAGAAAGGCTGGGAATAATATATACCACACTCTAAATGAAAATAGATGCTAACTAAGAATACTATGCCCAGCAAAATTAAGCTTCAGAATTGAAGATGAAATAAAAACTCCATGATGAAGAGAAGCTAAAAGAATTCATAACTAGAAAGTCTGTGCTATAAAACATACTCAATAAAAATATTTCATAAAGAAGACATAAAAAAATAAAATGAAAACCAACACATGGAACAATTACACTAGAAGAATAATCATTAAAGTAGAATCAAGTCCAACATAAATATTAGAAATAAATCAAAATAGCAGGAAATAAAATCAACTCTCAATAACATTGAATGTAAGCACTCTTTAATCAAAAGATACATGTTTGAAAATTGGATTAAAAAATAAAACCCAACAATATGCTGTCTACAGGAGACTCCCACATAGGCAAAATCATCCACAGACTGAAGGTGAAAGAATTGGAAAAAACATTCCATTCACATGAGACTCAAATAAGCAGAGATAGCTATTCTCATATCAGATAAAGTAGATTTCAAAACAAGATTAATCAGAAAAGGCACAAAAGGTCACTTCATATCGCTTGAGGGAATCATACATCAACAAGATATAATGATCATAAATATTTATGCCCCAAACAACAGAGCATCTATGTACATCAAACAAACCCTTCTCAATATTAAGAATCAAATAGTCCAAAAATAAAATAATACTGGGCTATTTTAGCACACTTCTATCACCACTGGATAGATCATACAGACATAAACTAAGTAAAGATTCCAAAAAACTAAAAAAATACAATTAATAATATGGACCTAAGACATTTTCTAAAATAGACCAAATCTAAGTCATAAAGCAAATTTTAGCAAATGCAAAAAATATAGATAATACCTTACATTCTATCAGATCATAATGGAATGAAATTAGAAATTAATAGCAAGATTAAAAAAAAAGAAACCACTATATGACCTGGAAATTAAATAACACATTTTTAAAAATATTTTTAGTTGTTGACAGACCTTTATTTTACTTATCTGTATGTGGCATTGAGAATTGAACCCAGTGCCTCACACATGCTAGGCAAGCACTCTTCCACTGAGCTACAACCCCAGCCCACGTAATACATTTGTGAATGATGAGTAGATGACACAAGAAATAAGGGGAGAAATAAAAAAAAAAATCTTAGAAGTAAATGAGAATAGAGATACAAAATTAAATCTCTGGGACAGTATGAAGGCAGTTCTAAAGGCTATAGGTGACAAATCCAAGGCCAACATTACAGTGTATGGAGAAAAACTGAAATCATTTCCTCTAAAAACAGGAACATAACAAGAATGCCCACTTTCACCAATCCTATTTAACATAGTCCTTGAAAATCTAGCCAGAGAAATCAAGAGAAGAAAGTAAAGGGATACAAATTGGAAAAGAGCTCAAACTATTTTCATTTGCTGAGGACATGATCCTATATTTATAAGACCCATAAAACTCCACCAGAAGACTTTAGAGCTCATAAATCAATTCAGCAAAGTAACAGGATACAAGTTGAACACTCATGAATCAATCTCATACTTATACTCCAATGATGAGTCTGCTGGAAAAAAACTTAGGAAAACTATTTCATTCACAGTAGCTTCAAAAAACATACCTAGGAATCAAACTAACAAAAGGGGTGAAGAACCTCTACAATGAAAACTATAGAACACTAAAGAAAGAAATTTAAGAACTTAGAAGATGGAAAGACCTCTCATGCTCTTAGATATGCAGAATTAATGTTGTCAAATTACTACCAAAAGCACTATGTAGATTTAATGCAATTCCTATTAAAATTCTAATGACATTCTTCATAGAAATAGAAAAAGCATTCATTAAATTCATTTGGAAAAATAAGAGGCCCAGAATAGCCAAAGCAATCCTTAGTGAGAAAGCAAACAGGAGGAATCACAATACCACACCTTAAATTATACTACAGAGTTATGATAACAAAAACAGCATGGAACTGGCACCAAAACAATCATGAAGACCAAAGGAACAGAATAGAAGACGCAGAGACAAGCCCACACAAATACAGTTATCTCATCCTAGACAAAAGCAACAAAATCATACATTGGAGAAAAGATAGCTTCTTCAACAAATGGTGCTGTGAAAACTGGAAATCCATATGCAGCAAAATAAAATTAAACCCCTATCTCTCACCCTACACAAAAGTCAACTCAAAGTGAATCAAAGACCGAGGAAGTAGACCAGAAACCCTGCAATTGCTAGCAGAAAATGTAGGCTCAATATTCCAACATGTTGGCTCTGGAGCTGATTTCCTTAACAAGACTCCTAAAGCACAAGAAGTAAAATCAAAAATCAATAAATGGAATGACAACAAAGTCAAAATCTTCTTCACAGCAAAGAAACAATTAAGAGCATTAAGATATGAAGGAGCCCCAATTAGGAAGGGCTATTGCGGTCAGCTGGAAGCCATAAGTTCCACCTGATAATAAGTATGTATGTGACGCACCTGTAAATGCACGTGAGGCACCTGCAAAGCTAAAGGTATATAACCGGGTGAAAGCGGTCGGAGGGGAGAAGAATGAATTCATTCGGTCAGTCATGCAGTCGCTCGGTTGGAAGAAGAGTTCGGGTAGGAGAAGAAGAAAAGAATCAGAGCGGCCAGAACGTAGGCAGAGCGGTTATAGAAGAAGAGAAAAAGAGAAACAGATAGAAGAAGTAATGGCTGGTCAGTTAGGCCGAGGCTCCCGAGGAAGAAAGAAGAAAGAAGAAAGAAGCTCTAAAAAATAATCTTTCTCTAAGCTAAGCTCTATCTATCTTTCTTTCTCTCTAAGCTAAAGAAGACAAGAAGAAAAGCTCTCTCTACAAGAAGAAAAGCTCTCTCTAAAGAAGACAAGAAGAAAAGCTCTCTCTACAAGAAGAAAAGCTCTCTCTAATCTTTCTCTCTAAAAATCTTTCTTTCCCTCTCTAAGCTCTCTCTAAGAAAGTAGAAGTAAAAGTAGTAATAGCTTTACTCTGCCTCCGAGAGTTTTCCTCCCGCGGTCTGTGGCTGGCCGTGACAGGCAGCTTACAAAGATAGAGACTAGATAATGGGAGAAAAATCTTTGCCACCTGCACCTCAGGTAGGGTGTTAATATCCAGGATATAAAAGGAACTCAAAAAATTTAACACTAAAAAGCCAAATAACCCAATCAACAAATGGGCAAAAGAACTAAACAGATACTTCTCAAAAGAAGAAATATGAATGGTCAACAAATATATGAATAAAAATGTTCAATTGTCTCTAGCAATCAGGGAAATGCAAATTAAAACTACCTTGATATTTCATCACACTCCAGTCAGAAAGGCAATTATTAAGAATATGAGATGGACATTATTACCCTATATACGTGTATGATTAGATGGACGTTATTACCCTATATACCTGTATGATTACATGAATATGAGATGGACATTATTACCCTATATATGCGTATGATTACCTATATACATGTATGATTACATGTGATTACATGACATGTATATGTGACTCTGAACCATGTACAGCCAGAGGAATGAGAAGTAATTCTCCATTTGTGTAAAACATGGCAAAATGCATTCTACTATCATGTATAATTAATTAGAACAAATTTGAAAAAAAAGCAACAATAAATGTTGGTGAGGATGTGGGGGGAAATGGTTCACTCATACATTGTTGGTAGGACTGCAATTTGGTGCAACCACTTTGGAAATCAGTATGGAGATTCCTCAGAAAACTAGGAATGGAACCACCATATGATCCAGCTATCCCATTCCTTGATATATATCCAAAAGTTTTTAGATCAGCATACTACATTGACACAGCCACATCAATGTTTATAGCAGCATAATTCACAATAGTAAGCTATAGAGCCAACCAAGGCGCCCTTCAACAGATGAATGCTTAAAGAAAATGTGGTTTATATCACAATAGAATATTACTCAGCCATAAAGAAGAATGACTTTATGACATTTGCGAGTAAATGAGTGGATCTGGAGACTGTCATGCTAAGTGAAATAAGCCAGTTTCAAAAAGCCAAAGGTTGAATGTTTTCTCTGATATGTAAAAATTAATCCAAAATAAGGGGGGATAACAATAGCAGAAAGATCAATGTAGTAGATGAAAGGGAATGAAAGGAAGAAAGGAGTGATGGGATAGGGAAACACAGTGGAATGAATGAATCTGACCTAATTTTCCTATTCACATATATGAATATACCACAGTGAATCTTACCACTTATGTATATCCATAAGACAATAATTATAAAAATTGCAATAACAGAAAAATCAGTAGAGCAAAGGGAACAGGGGAAGGGAGGAGGAGAGGGGAAAGGGAAATACTGGAGAGTGAATTAGAAAAAAATATATTCCATACTTTTATAATTAAGTCAAATGAATCCAAATGTTATGCATAACTTTAAAAGAACCAATAAAAAGTGTAGGGATTTAATAGATTTACACTTCATTGGAATGGATGTGCACAACAATAAGCAGATTTTTATTTAATCCAGTACTTGAATATAAATGTGATTATGCTCATTGTGTATGGTTTATTTAACAGGCATTTTAATGTATTAAGGACTATGTGCTATTGTTTAAAAAACTGAATGTAAGCCATGTGTATAAGGATGATCCTATTTTGAAATTCAGAGTGAGCTGTCCTCTAGGAATTAATAATAGGTCTAATGTACAAATACTCAAGGGAACAGTTATTTTTTCCTTGACCACAAGTGGGCACTGGGGTATATGAAGAATTTAATGGTATGATGGAATTTATCATCTTTTTCCATCCAAATCAATTACCAAATGTGAGTCTAGGTAGGAATTTAAGCTTAATCTTCTTGCATAAAACTTTCTTTAGGTGTATGCCTTAAAATGGGAGAAAAGAAATCATGCTAAGTAATTTATTAGAATCCTATATTAGAAAAGGACTCATGGATGAAAGTCCTAGCAGAATCACAGTGGTAGGCTTGGTGCTTATTCTTTGTCTCAGATTTTAATGTCCTTGGCTTTACAGTTCCAGTTCCATATTTTAACACTTTTATCACACATGCAAACCTCAGGACTTTGAGTGGGTCTCTATAAATGTCCTGACTTCTTATGAAAAATCTGCATGTATATGTGTGATTAAGGAGAGGGGATCTTTAACTTTCTTCAGAATCTCAAAAGGATCCATAACCCCCAAAAGATTAGGAAATTTTGGCTTGAATCTAGTTTCTGTGAGTAAACTGGGTATTAAGACTTTTGTGAGATCAGAGGGAAGTAAGCTGCCTGCTTGACCTGAAAACTCCAGGAAAAGTGAAAACTAAGACTGGGGCTTTATTTGTCTGCCTGCCTGCCTGCTGATCTCCTTTGCAAAGCACATTAACCAAATTGAATCTTTCTAAGTAGTAGGGAGGGTGAGGAGAGGTAATGAGGGGAAACAAAATCTAGGGATAATGATAGGTTATTTTGCATTGTGTGTTCTGTTTATGTGATGCCAAATAATCTGTTTTTAAGTTTTTCTCTTTTGACCTGTTGTTTCAGTATCATATAGTGGTAGCCTGATAGAGTGGGAAAAGCAGGGGCTCCAGAGACAAGCAGACCTGGATTCAAACCCAGACTCCATAACCTGGGGCAAGTTATTGAACTTCTTTGGACCTCTTTCCTCATTTATAAAGGGAATTATAGGCACTACTTCATAATGTTGCTGTACAGATTAAGTGATACAAGGCAAAGTGCTCAGTAAGTAGGAAGGACATAACAACAGAAAAATTATTAGAATTCACAATCATCACCAAGACACCATCTTCCTCCTCCTGCTTTTTACTTCATCTACTTAATTCTCTTTGTTAATGTCTCTTCATTTTACTGTTTGGCCCCTTCCTTCTCTCTTCTTTGCTCCCACATTTCTTTTCCAGTATCTTTCTACCTTTCTGTTTTTAATCTCTATCTTTCCCTCACACACACTTTCCTTTCCCTGCTATTCACCTGTCACAAAGAAGGAAATATATAGCTAAGGCAAGAATAGTCCAGGGAAAAGAAAAGGCATTTGTTACATCAAATTTCAATGAATGTCAATAATAATGTGAGAATGTCAATAATAATGAAGTGCTACAGCTTCACCTGAAATCTCTTATACAAATATGCAATCACCTCTAAATTTACCCTGTCCCCTTGAATGGTTCAACCTCAGCCAAAATCCATGTCAGGTTTCCTATTGTACTCAGAGCTGAAAATTAATCCCTGGGTGCCATGGAGATTTGAAGTTCTCCCAAGAGCTCCTAAGCTTTTACTTAAATGAAAAGCCAAACATCCAAGCAATATTTACTCAGGGATTTGTTTGCTACATTAATTAAAATACAGTACAAGCCCTCTTACCAATGGAATTGAGAGAGATAGTTGATTAAAAGTCTTCTTTAAAGCTGAAAACAATAAAAATTTTAAAAAAACATACTTTAGATTATTTTTTTTCAAATTTAAAACGTAAGTATATACTTGTTTCTCAATATGTTGATGCTAGACCAAGGTCTATGCCATTATTTTTCTTGCATAAAACTCACCCATAAGTATCATAAATGATTTCTAGTTTCAGTTTCTTTAACATGGAGTATGAATCTATAGACACTTATAAAGTGTATTGAGTGCAAGATCCTTTTAAGTTTTATGATCTTGCTCCCAAAAACAGTTGTTTGGTTTGACAGTTCATTTGGTTTGACAGTAATATTTTAGTGACATAGATTTACTGAGTTTTTCCAAATCATTTTATTTAGTATTTTTACTTTTGTTATTAAATATATCTTACATAAAAATAGGTGTATATATAAGATATGAAGGGTAAACATTAAGTGAGCATCCATGTACTCAATACCCAGTTAAGAAACATATCATTACAAATAAATTTGATAACTTGATTTGGGAACTGTGAAGAGCCTGAAATTTTACCCTATATGCAAGCTGGCAAGTTGGCCTGCCACAGTTATATGGATGCTGGCAAAATTTGATCTAGTAGTCTATCTTCATGCATGCTTGCTTACAGTAGCATTATAAGACTTGAAAATCAGCTCATGCAAGTCCTCAAACTTTGTTCTTTTTCTGAAGTTGTTTTGGTTATTCTAGTTCCTTTACATTTCTATGTAAATTTGAGATTAGACTTGTTAATTTTCAAAAAAAGGGGGGGGGTCAAAGAGGAAAGAAGCTATTGGAAGTTTGTGATGAATCTATAGACAATTTAGGGGATAACTAATGTCTTAATAATTAACACACTGAGTCTTTATTCTGATTCATAATACAATATGTTTCTACTTATTTAATTTTATCAGCAATTTATTTATTTTTACTTTGCATTGAATGGATTTTGCACAGCTGTTGTCAGATAAGCTATTCCCTAATAATTTAACATTTTTATGCTGATTTAATAACATTGTTTTTTTCCAGTTGCATATAAGTTGCAAAAGATTGCATCATTACATAGATCGTGACCTCAGGACAAAAACATTGAGTCTTTTACCTTTAAATATGTTGTATGTAGTGTTTGGGCTGATATATTTTATCAGGTTAAGAAAATTTTGTTCTGCTCCTTGTTTGTTGAGAATATTTATGAGAAATAAATGCTGAATGTTGGATTTTTTAAATTTATTTATTTACTTTAGTTGTACACAATGCAATGCATTTATGATTACGTGGTGCTGAGGATCGAACCCGGGCTGTGCGCATGTGAGGCAAGCACTCTGCGCTGAGCCACAGCCCTAGCCCTAAATGTTGGATTTTGTCAAATGTTTAATGTATGTCCATTAAATGATCATAATAGTTTTTTTATATCTTAATATGGCAAATTACATTAATGGGCATAATGATAAACAAATCTCACATTATGTATTGTCCTTTTTATTTGTTTTGGTATCAGGATAATGTTGGGTTATAGAATTAATTAGGAAACAATTATTCCTCTTCAGTTTTCTGAAAAAGTTTGTTTGGGATTGGTTTCCACTTTTCCTTAAATGATTGGTAGAATTTATCAGTGAAATGAGTTGAACTTGTAATTTTTTAACCAAAAATTTTACTTCTTTACTAGGCATACAAATAGTCATTTTTTCTATTTCTTCATGAGTGAGCTTTGGTAGCTTGTGTCTTTCAAAGAATGTATCCAGTTTATCTAAGTTGTTAAACTTATTATCATTTTAGTATCTGTAGAAACTTATTAGTGATATCTCCAATCTCATTCTGATAGTTAATTTGTTTTCACTATTGGTCTGCTTAGAAGTTTACCAAATTTCTTATATTCTCAAAGAACTATCTTTTGATTTCACTGATATTCTCTATTGCTTTTCCACTTTCTTTATTGATTCCTGATATACTAATCATTTTATTTCTCCTGCTTACTTTGAATTTCATTTGCCCCTTTTCTAGTCTCTTAAGATTGAAGGTGATGCTGGGTGTGGTGGCAGTAATCCCAGTGGCATGGGAGGCTGATGCAGGAGGATTGCAGTTTCAAGGCCAGCCTTAGCAACATAACAAGGCCCTAAGCTACTTAGCAAGGTCCTGGCTCAATTTTTTTTTAAGTTTAAAGAAGGCTCTGGGAATGTGGCTCAGTGGTTTTTTGTATCCGGGTTCAATTCCTGGCACAAAAACAAAAGTGGAGCTTAGATCATTGTTCAAAGCTTCTTTTTCTTTTCTAATATAAGCATTTTAGTCCTATAAATCTCCCTCTAATTGATGTTTTAGCTGCACCCTATGAATTTTGATATACTTTGTTCTTATTCTCATTCAATTCAAAATACTTTTAAATTTCCTTTAATTTCTTCTTTGGTCTATACATCATTTCAGTGTGTGTTATTTTGTTTCTAACCAATTGGGGATTCTCTTAATAACATTCCATTATTGATTTCTAATGTAATTTTAACATGGTCAGATTGCACACTTTGGATAACTTGACTCTTTTTAAATTTGTGAATAATTTATATGGCTCAAAACTTGGTTTATCTTGATAAAGTTTCAGTTTCCAAATGAAGATAGTATGACTTTTGGGCTGTTAGTTGGGTTAGTCTGTAAGTGTTAATTAGGTAAAGTTGTTGATAGTGTTTAAATCTTCTGCATCCTTACAATTGTTCTGTCCACATTCTTATCAAATATTAAGAGAGAAGTCTTGAATCTCTGATTGTAATCATGAGTTCATTTATTTATCATTGCATTTCTATTTTGCATAATATATTTTAAAGTTCAATCACTAGATTAAAAAATATTTAGATTTATGTGTCCTTGATGAGTTGACATAATTATCATTATGAAATTACTTCTCTTGTATTATTTATGCTGTCCCTGCCTTCTTTTGATTAGTGTTACCAAAGTTTATGTTTTTATATCATTTTACTCTAAAATGTGTTTCTTTTTATGTTTAAAGTGGGTTTCTTATAGGCAGCGTATAATTGGGTCTTGCTTTTTTACACAATCTGATTATTTCTGCCTTTTATTTGGGATGTTTAGAGCTAAAATTTACACTCAATGCAACATTTTCACGTTGTAAGATTCCAAGTTCATGGTTACTTTCCCCCTCCAGTACTTTAAGGACATTACTCTACTCTGGTTCAGTTCACATTGTTTCTGCTGTAAAATTTACTATCATACTTTCTTTCTACTCCTGTGAGCAGTATGTCTTTTTCCTTTGGCTAGTTTAAAGATTTTCTCTTTATCATTGTCTTAAAAAATTAATTATGATTTTCTTTTGTACATTATTTTTTTTCACTGCATAAAATTACTCCCCAACTCTAGCAGATTTATTAAACAGCAGTTATTATCTCATTGTATATTGTATATTGGGAATCTGGGTGTAGTTTACCTACATTTTTGACTCAAGGTTTCTCACCAAGCTATAGTCACTATGTTGGATGAGGCTGCAGTCATCTCAAGGTTTACCTAGACCAGAATCTGATTCCAAGATCATTTACTAATTCTAGTCAGATTTCCATATCTTTATGGGCTGTTGGACTGCAGGCTTCAATTCTTCTTCACTGGTTGTTGGCCAAAGATACTCTCAGTTTTGTGCCACGTGAGCCTCTCCAATGAGCAGTTTGCATTGCAAGCCACTTTCATCATTGTGAGCAAAAGCGTGCCATCAAGGTAGAAATAGCAGTCTTTCATAACTCAATCACCGGAATTATTTCCCATCACTGTTTATATGTGGTATTCATTATGTCCAACCCACATTCAAGAGGTTGAGATTGTACACAGGCATGAATACCAGGAAGTGGGGATGACTAGGGCACATCTCAGAAAGCTGCAAACTATATTGGGTGTAATTTTCGTTTTTTTTCTCATGCTTAGAGTTTTTTTTTTTTTTTTTTTTTTTTTTTTTTTTTTTTTTTTTTGAGGGGGGGTACCTGGGATCAAATTCAGGGGCACTCAACCACTGAGCCACATCCCCAGCCCTATTTTTTATTTTGAAACTGGGTCTCATTTAGTAGTTTAGTGCCTCACTTTTGCTGAATTGGCTTTGAACTTGTGATTGTCCTGCCTCAGCTTCCCAAGCTGCTGGGATTACAGGCATGTGTCACTGCACCCAGCTTGTGCTTGGGTTTTGTTGAGTTTCCTATACTCTTTTCTTCAAATTTGGTAACCTTTTGGCCACTATTTCTTCAAATAATTGTCTCTCCCCTTATTCTATCTTCCAAGGGCTCCAATTGCCCATACATTAGGTCACTTGCAGTTTATTTGACAGCTGTTTATTTTTCCTTTTGGTTTTTTTTTATCTCCACATGTTTCATTGTGTATAATTTCTATAGATGTATTTTCAAATTCACTAATATTTTTCTTCTGTAATATCTCATCTAGTGTTAATCTTATTTAATCTATCTTAAATATTTGACCATTTTTTTGTAGAAGTCTAATTTGGGTATTTTATTTGTGTATGTGTGTGTCTCCCATGTCTCTAATTTACAGTTTTCATTTTTCTTCAGGCTTCCAAACACATGGAACATAGTTATAATAAATGTTTTACTATATTTTTCTACTAATTCTATCATCTATACCACTTCCATGTAGTTTTTAACTGTTTGGTTTTTCTCCTGATTATGGGTCATATTTTCCTGTTTCTTTTGCAGATATAAGTGATAATTTTATGTTACCTACCAGATAGACATAATTTTATCTTTGTGGGTGCTGACATTTTTGTATTCCTAAATATCATTTTTTCAATTGCAGAAGCAAACTTTATTTCATATTGACTATGGAAAGGTACGGATTAACTAGGATCTTATAAACTATGTCATAACCTTGATTAGAGATATACCTATAAATATTCATGACCTTTGTTCTAGGAACTTTTGAATTAAGTAAAAAGTGTTTGATTCTGTTGGGTTTTGATTTCATGTTAGGTGGGACCAGATCTGTGTTTTAGGGCTAATTTTGTTTCATTATTGAGGCAAATTTTTCTGAGTACTCTACCCAAAGATGCATTAATAATGAGGTTTCCAATCTGGCTGGTAAGAATAACTATTCTTCGTCCCATGTGAATTTCAGGGATTGCTTTACTCAATGCTTAAAAATGGCTCTTAAACTTTGTCTTCCTCACATACATGTACTTTTCAGTACTCCCCTGAATACTGAAGGAAGATCTTCTGCAAATATCCAGAGTTTGTTGCCTGTGAAATTGTCTCCTTTCTGGTACTCTGCCTTGTGGAATCTAAGTACCTTTTCCTCCTCAGAATCTCTCAGCTTCATCTCCTCACCTTATATAGTTTATTTGGCTCAACCTAAGTACCCCTTTTTGTGCCATGGGCTGAATATTCTATGCAGTAAACTAGTCCTCCCTTCATATTCCCCTTACATTTCAGGGATCATCTTTCCTGAGTGACACTTAATGTCTTGAAAACCATATTGACAGATTCTATTTGCTAATATTATTTTATGTATGCATTTTTTCTGTGATAATGAAGGTGTTGGCCTATAGTTTCCTTACCTTGTAATATATTTTTCTGACCTCTGTATCAGGGAAATGATGACTTCATTAAGTGTGTTACAAAATGTCCTCTGCTCCTCTATTTTCTAAATGTTTTGTATAAGATTAATATGATTTATTTCTAAAAATATTTGCAGAATTCACCAGTGAAGTCTTTTGGAGTATTTTCTCTACTTTGTTTCTACTGGTTTTCATTGGTGTTACCTGGTTACATTTTGTTTAGAGTCATTTTGAAAGTGGGATTGTTCATTCTTTTAGGAAAATTATTTTGAGACTTTTTAAAATTAATTGAGGAAAGTCACATAATGTAAAATTAGCCACTACAAAGTGAACAATTCAGTGATATTTAGTACAGTTACAATGTTGCCCAATCACATCTAAATTCTAAATATTTTTATAAACTAAAATTAAACACCATCAATCAACAAATATATGAAAAATGCTCAACATCTCTAGCAATTAGAGAAATGCAAATCAGAAATACTCTAAGATTTCATCTCACTCCAGTCAGAATGGCAACTATTAAGAACAACAATAAGTGTTGGCGAGGATGTGGGGAAAAAGGCACACTCATACATTGCTGGTGGGACTGCAAATTGGTGAAGCCAATATGGAAAGTATATGGAGAATCCTTGGAAAACTGGAAATGGAACCACCATTTGACCCAGCTATCCCACTCTTCGGTCCATACCCAAAGGACTTAAAAACAGCATACTACAGGGACACAGCCACATCAATGTTCATTGCGGCACAATTCACAGTAGCTAGATTGTGGAAACAACTTAGATGCCCTTCAGTAGATGAATGGATAAAGAAAATGTGGTATATACACACAATAGAGTATTACTCAGCATTAAAAGAGAATAAAATCATGGCATTTGCAGGTAAATGGATGGATCTGGAGAATATATTGCTAAGTGAAGTCAGCCAATCCCCAAAAACCAAATGCGGAATGTTTTCTCTGATTAAGGGTGCTGATTCATAATGCATTGCCAGGGGTTGGGGGGTAAGGGAGGATTAGATGAACTCTAGATAGGGCAAAGGGGAAAAGGGGAGGGAGGAGAAGGGGGGAAGCATGGGGGTAGGAAAGACAGTGGAATGCAATGGTCATCATTACCCTAAGTACATGTATGAAGACACGAATTATGTGACTCTACTTTGTGTACAACCAGAGATGTGAAAAATCATGTTCTATATGTGTAATATGAATTGTAATGCATTCTGCTGTCATATATAACAAATTAAAATTTTAAAAAAATTAACTGTCATATCCATTAATCAATTAATCCCCCTGCAAGCATAAATCTGTGTTTCGCATTTTTAGAATTTCCTGTTTGAGTTATTGCACATAAAAGGGATCATACAATGTACGACTTTTTGTGTCTGGCTTCTCTTACTTCCATAATGTTTTTAAGGTTTTCCTATGTTGCAACATGTATCAATGTTTTATTCATTTTTATGCCTGAAGAGTATTCCATTGTGTGGATATACCATATTATTTTTACCCACTAATCCATTAATGGACATTTGGGTTGTTTTTACATTTTGGCTATAAGCAAATGTTGCTATAAGTTGCTATAAGCACTCATCTTAAAATTTTTGTGTGCATGTTTTTGGTTTTCCTATATGTTTTCAATATCTCTTATAAGACATATTCTCAGAAATGTAATGTCTGGATAATCTATTAATTCTATATTTAACATTTTGATTTTGATAACCACCATACTTTCTTCCAAAATGGTTGAACCATTATAGGTTCCCACCAGCAATGTACAGGGGTTCCAATTTCTTTATAACCTCATCAATAGTTTTATTTTATTGTAAAAAAAATTTAGTCATTATTGTGAGTGTGACATGGTATCTTGTTGTGATTTTTTTGCATCTTTGGTATCTATTTAGCCTCTAAGAAGACCCATATATATCAACTCAATTGCATATGAAACTCTTTGCAAGTTTTATTTTCTTTTCAAACTCTTTTATAAACTTCAATACCTTTTACAACTTATTCAATCCTTTACATGAATTTTGCATTATATACCCTGTTTATTTTGAGATCATAGTAATCTTTACAAAAACAACAAAAAACTATCATTTGAACACAACTTTAAATAAACTTAATTCTAGCCTATTGCTCTGTAATTTTGGTTTATTTCTCTAATGACTAATGATGTTGAACATCTTTTCATTTCCTTTTTGGATCTTCATTTATATTCTTTGGAGAAATGTCTACTCGATTTCTTTGCCTATTTTAAGTAAATTTTTTCATCTTTTTGCTGGTGAATGTGATAGATTTTTATTCATTCATGGTATTAGACCCATATAAAACATGTTATTTGTAAATATTTTCTCCAGTTGAGTAAGCTAAATCTTCATTTTAAAAAAGTGTTCATTGATGCACAATACTTCAATTTCGATGAACTTAAATCCATCTTTCTATTTCCTATACTTTAAGTGTCATGTCCAATGTTTTATTTTAAGATTTTTAGAGATTTAGTTCTTATATTTAGGTCTGATTAATTTTGAGTTAGTTTTTGCATGTAATATGAGTTTAGGTCCACATTCATTCTTTTGCATGTGTATATCCAGTTGTATTAGCAGTGCTTTTTGAAGAGAATACTCTATATATTGAATGGCCTTGGAATTTTTGTCAAAAATCAAATTGGCCTTAGATATATGGGTTTATTTATGGTCACTCAGTTATATTATACTGGTCTATGTATCTGTCACTATGCCAGTAAAAGCACTGTAGCTTTGATTACAATAGCTTTGTAATAAGATTTAAAATTTGGGAGTGTGAGTCTTCCAACATTTCCCTATTTTTTTTCTTTTGTAATATTCTTTTTTCTTATACTAGAAATTGAACCCAGTGACACTCTATCACTGAGCTACACTTTCAGTTCTTAATTTATTTTTTTCTAGACAAAGTCTTGCTAAGTTGCTGAAGCTGGCCTTGAACTTGCAATCCTCTTGCCTCAGTCTCCTGAGTTCCAGGGGATTACAGTTGTGTGCCACCATATCAAGCTTTTCCCTTCTTTTAAAATAATTTTTAAGTGATTCAAGTTTGAAGGCCAGCTTTTCAATTTCTGTAAATAAAAGGCCAATGTAATTTTGACATATATTGGACTGAATTTGTAGACTGCTTTGGTTTGTACAGCCATTTTAAGAATATTATATCTTCCAAATCATGAACATAGAATTTCTTTCCATTTATTTAAGTATTTAATTTCCTAAGTAATATTTTGTAGTTTTCAGTATACAAGTCAACCTTAATCAAACATTTATTCCTTCATGTTTTATTCTTTTAGATAAAATATTTTGAATTGCTATCTAAATTACTTTTCATATTGTTTGTTGCTATTATACAGAAATACACTGATTTTTGTACCCTGATTTTTGTACACTGATCTTGTACCCTGAAGCTTTGTTGAATTTGTTTCTCAGATGTAGTAGTTTGTATGTATGTGTAGGTAACAGGTTCTTTGGAATTTTCTAAGAATATGATCTTGTCATCTGCAAATAGAAATAGCATTATTTCTTCATAATTTGGGTGCCTTTCATTTCTTCATCTCATCTAATTGCTCTTTTTAATATCAGTGTTCATAATTGACATCCTTGTCTTGTTCCTGATCATAAAAGAAAGTTTTCAGTCATTAATTATTGAATATAAGGTAGGGCCGGGGACATAGTTCAGCAGCAGAGGGCTTGTCTAGCACACATGTAAACCCTGAGTTCAATCCCCAGTACCATGAAAAGAAATGAATATGATGTGAACTGCTGGTTGTCATAAATAACATTTACCATGTTGAAGAAATTCCCCTCTACTGTTAATTTTTTAATAATTTTTATCATTAATGGATGTTGGATTTTGAAAAGCATTTTTCTACATTGAGATGATCATATAATTTTACCCCTGGTTAATTTGTACATTACATAGATTTTCTTAGGAAAATTCCTTTGCATTTATGAGGCAAATACATTTAGTTGTGGTATATAAGTTTTTAAATATTTTGTTAAATTTAATTTGCTATTATTTTGCTGAGTATTTCTGCATCTATGTTCATAGGGGATATTAGTTTTATTTTCTTGTGATATATTTGGCTTTATGACTTCCTTTTTTTTTTTTTTTTTTTTGGTCATACCAAAAAAAAAAAAAAAAAAAAAAAAAAAAAAAAACAACAGAGCACTGAGTGTACTAAGCAAGTGCTAAACCACTGAGCTCTATATTTGATTTAGTATTAGGGTAATGCTGGTATCTCAGAATGAATTAGAAATGTTTCCTCCTCTTCTACTTTCTGGAAGAGTTTAACAAGGGTTGTGTTAATTCTTCTTTAAATGTTTTGTAGAATTCATAATTGAAGCCATCTGTTCATGGACTTTTCTTTTTTGAGATTTTTTTGATTTTTGCTTCAATCTTTTTATGGTTTTTAAAGCACTTTTTATAGGTCTATTCAGAATTTCTATTTCTTCTTGAGTCAGAAATGGTAGTTTTTTTGTGTTTCTAGGAATTTGTCCATTTTGTCTGTTATCTACATATAATTGTTCACAGAATTTTCTTATACTCTTTTTCATTTCTTTGAAATAAGTAGTGTTATCTTCACTTTCATTTCTGATATTAGTTATTTGCATTTTTTTCTTAGTTAACTTAAATATTTGTCAATTTTGTGAATCTTCGCAATCAATTTTGGCTTCATTGATTCTATTGTTTTTCCTACACTTATTTTATCTCTAACTAAATATTATTTCCTTCCTTTTACTACTTGTGGGTTCAATTTACAATCTTCTTTCTCTAGTTTGTTTCTGGGTAAACTTAGGATACTGAATTAATATTTTTCTTCATTTTTAATATAGGTAATTATAGCTATATTTTTTCTCATCACTGTTTTTCTGCACTTACTAAGATCTGATATGGTGCATTTTTGTTTTTAGCCATTCTTTGAGGGTTAGGATGAAAGTACTTCCCTTCAGGGAACATTTGTGTTTGTTCTACAAAACACCTAGGTACCAGTAAGGTACCACTTTAAATTATGTTTTTTACAACTTTTTACTCTTTACACATTCATTTATTGAAAATTTTTGTCTACCTGGTCATAAATTTTGATTTCAATATGTGTGAGAATCAATATGTGTTAACAACTTCTCAGGGACAAATAATCTTATCTCCATATTTTATTCATACCAAGGCAACTTTTCATGCATTCTTCCAAAGGGGTGAAATTGCTATAATGGGTTTAGTTCTGATTCACCCTTGTCCCAAGTGATAAAGCCTCTTATGGATCACTTTTATATAAAAAAATTTCTCACTAAACTGTATGCCATTAGTGGGCTCTGGATAATATCTTCTGTCACATCTGCCACCATGAGACTATCAAGTACAAATACTTTGGTCACTTTGTTTCACAAATTCCTTCAGGACCAAAGGGGCTTTGAAGCTCACCTTATACATTCCTGTTTCAGTATCAGCTTATATTTGTGTCTTATGTTAATATCCAGTCATCTCGTGTGGTATATATACACAATGGAATATTACTCAGCATTAAAAGAGAATAAAATCATGGATTTGCAAGTAAATGGTTGGAGTTGGAGAATATAATGCTAAGTTAAGTAAGCCAATCCCCAAAAAAAACAAATGCCAAATGTCTTCTCTAATATAAGGATGCTGATTCATAATGGGGATGGGGAGGGAGCATTGGAGGAACAAACTCTAGATAGGGCAAAAGAGAGGGAGAAGAATGGGATTGGGGGTAGGAAAGATGGTGAAATGAGATGGACATCAATACCCTAAGTACAGGTATGAAGATATGAATGGTGTGGCTCTACTTTGTATTCAACCAGAGACATGAAAAAATATGCTCTATCTGTGTAATATAAATTGTAATGCCTTCTGCTGTCACATATAACAAATTAGAATTAAAAAAATAATTTAAAAAATCATTTACTAGGATCAAGTGGAACTCATTCCAGGAGTGCAAGGATGGTTCCATATATGAAAATATACACACTATGTTAACATAACAAAGGGCAAAAATCATATGATTATTTCAATAGATGCAGAAAAATCATTTGACAAAATTCAACATCATTTCATGATAAAAACTCTCAACTAGGAGTGGAAGGAATATATCTCAATACAATGAAGGCCATATATGACAACTCACAGCTAACATCATTCTGAATGGGGGGAAAAGTTGAAAAATTTTCCTCTAACATTAAGAACAAGGCAAATATGCTCACTATTGCCACTTATAATAAATATAGTATTGGAAATCTTAGCCAAAGCAATTAGTCAAGAGAAAAAATTAAAATACATGCAAATTGGAAAGAAAGAAATTTAATGATTCTTGCATGCAGATGTCATGATCTTATATATAGAAATCCTTAAAGATGAACTCTTATACATTGTTGGTGGTAATGAAAATTAGTAGAGTCACTATGAAAAACAGCATTGATGCTCCTCAAAAAACTAAAAATAGATGTATTATTTGATTCAGCTATCCCACTTGTGGAGGTATATTCAAAGAAATTGAAATCTGCATGCCAAAGAGATATCTGCACTCCCATGTTTATTGCAGTGCTATTCACAATAGCTGAGATATGGAATCAACCTGGGTGACTATTGATGGATGAATGGGGAAAGAAAATGTGACATCCATACATGATGGAATATTATTCAGTCATAAAGAAACATGAAATCCTGTCATTTGTAACAAGATAAATGGAAGTAGAGGACATTAATGTTAAGTGAAGTAAGTCAGACACGGAAAAAAATACTGCATGTTCTCTCTAACATGTGGAAGCCTAAAAATAGTCAATCTGAATGTAGAATAGTGATTACTAGAGGCTGGGAGAAGGTGGGTAGTAAGGATAAATGAAGGTTGGATAATGGGTACCATACACAGTTACAAGGAATAAGTTATAGTGTTCCACAGCACAGTGGGGTGAGATGACTATAACTCACAATAACATGTTATATATTTTATGAAGCTCTAAAAGAGAGGAGTTCAAAGGCTTGAAACATAAACATGAAAAGGAGAGGGAATACTAATTACCCTGATTGGATCTGTGCATTTGGATGCATGTGTTGCAACTCTGAAGGCTAAGAGGGAGGATCACAAATTCAAGGCCAGCCCTGTCAATTTAGCGAGACCTTGTCTCAAAATAAAAAATAAAAAGGCTTGGATGTAACTCAGTGGTTGAACACCCATGGGTTCAATCCCCAGTACTGAAAAATATCACAATTTACCTCATTAATGTACAATTATGTTAATCAAAATAAAAAAAAAAAATTTAAAATCTAAAATCATGTCTACAAACTTGAAAAATAGAAATAAAAGAGAAAATTAACTATAAAAACTACCAAAATCTCTTAGAACTAACCAATAAATTCAGAAACGCTGAAGAATGGAAAATCAACAACAACAATAACAACAATAACAACAAAAATCCCCAAGTAATACTGGGTGTGGTGGCACATGCTTATAATTCTAGTAGCCTGGGAGGCTGAGGTAGGAAGATTCCAAGTTTAAGGCCAGCCTCAGAAAAGTAGCAAGATCCTGTATCAAAATTTTTAAAAAAGAATGGGAATGTAACTTAATGGTAAAGTGCCTCTTGGTTCAATCTCTAGTACCCCAATAAATAAACAAATGGTATTTCTATAAAATAAATTCTGAAAAATGTATCAAGAAAATAATTTCAGTTAAAGTAGCTACAAACAGTAAACATTTTGAAATAAATTTAACCAAGATACAAGATCTCTATACTAAAATCTATAAAATATTGATGAGAAAACTTGAAGAAGACACATATGGAAAAATGTTCATCTTCATGAATTGGAACAATCAATATTGTTAAAATATCCATACTACCCAAAATGATCTATAGATTCAATGCAATCCTTATCAAAATTCCACTGGCAATTTCATAGAAATAGAAAAATAATCCTAATATTCACATACAGACTACAACAGATTCAGAATAACCAAAACAATCTTGCCTATAAAGAACAAAATCAGAGGCATCACATTACAGTATGTTCAAAATATACTACAGACTATAGTAACCAAAACAGCATGGTACTATCATAAAAACAGACACATAGACCAAATGAAACAGAACAGAGAGCACAGACAAAAATCCAAGCCTTTACAGAGAGCTGATTATCAACAAAGGGGCATACAAAAGGGAAATGACAGTCCTTCAATAAATGGTGTTGGTCCAACCAGATAGAAAAAAATTATACTCTTATCTCACATCATATACAAAAATAAATTTTAAAAAACCCTTAAAATGGATTAAACACTTAAATTTAATGCCTGAAACTATAAAACTACTAAAAGAAAACATCCTTGACATTGGTCTAGGCATTCATTTTCTGGATATGAACACAAAACATAGGCAACAGAAATAAAAATAGAAAAGTAGGATTACATCAAACCAAAAAGCTTTTGCACAGCAGAGGAAATAATCATCAAAGTGAGGAGGTGACCTATAGAATGGAAAAAAAAATATTTGGAACCATATATCTCATAAGTGGTTAATACCCAGGAATACAAACACCTCAATAGCAACAAAGCAAATAACTGGATTTAAAAATGGGCAAAAGACCTGAACAGAAATTTCTCAAAAGAAGGCACGCAGGTGGACAACAGTTATATGAAAAAAATGCTCAAAATCACTAATCATCACAGAAATGCAAACTAAAACCACAATGAGGTTATCAACTGCCATCTATTAGAATGACTATTATCTAAAAGACAATGGGTGGGTGGTGCATGCCTGTAATCCCAGCCACGTGCGAGGCTGAGATTGAAGGATTGCAAGTTCAAGCCTCAGCAATTTAGAAAGCCCCTGTCTCAAAATAAAAAATAAAAAAAAAGAAGGTGTTGGGATGTATCTCAATGGTAAAGCACCCTGGGTTCAGTCCACTACTGGATGGAAAAAAGACAATAGGTTGTAAGCTGCCTGTCACGGCCAGCCACGGCGCCACGGGAGAAAAACTCGGAGGCAGAGTAAAGCTTTTACTACTTTTACTTCTACTTTAGCTTAGAGAGAAAGAAAGATAGAGCTTAGCTTCTTCTTGTCTTTCTTGTCTTCTTAGCTTAGAGAGAAAGAAAGATAGAGCTTAGAGAAAGATTATTTTTTCTTAGCTTCTTCTTAGCTTAGAGAGAAAGAAAGATAGAGCTTAGAGAAAGATTATTTTTTCTTAGCTTAGAGAGAAAGAAAGATAGAGCTTAGAGAAAGATTATTTTTTAGAGCTTCTTGCTTCTTTCTTCTGTCTTCTGTCTTCCTCGGGAGCCTCGGCCTAACTCTGACCAGCCATTACTTCTTCTATCTGGTTTCTCTTCTGTAACCGCTCTGCCTACGTTCTGGCCGCTCTAATTCTTTTCTCCGACCCGAACTCTTCTTCTGACCAACTGAGCTACTGCACGACTGACTGAATGAATTCTCCGTTCTCCTCACTCGGACCGCTTTCACCCGGTTATATACCTTCAGCTTTGCGGGTGCCTACAGGTGCATCACATACATATCAGGTGGAACTTATGGCTTCCAGCTAGCTGCAACAGCCCTTCCTAATTAGGGCTCCTTCAATAGGTAAATGTGAAAAAGGATGTAGAGATAATGTAATGCTTGAACCTTGTTTGGTAAGGATGAAAATTAGTACAGCCAAGATGGTAAATAGTATAGAGGTCCCTCAAAACATCCAAAAATATTGCACAATAAGGTGACTATAAATTACAATAATGTACAGTATATTTCAAAAATCTAGAAAAAAGGATTTTGAAAGTTGTTTTTTTTTTTTTTTTTTTTTTTTGGTACCGGGGATTGAACTCAGGGGCACTCGACCACTGGGCCACATCCCCAGCTGTTTTTTGTATTTTATTAGAGACAGGGTTTCACTGAGTTGCTAAGTGCCTTGCCATTGCTGAAGCTGGCTTTGAACTCGTGATTCTCCTGCCTCAGCCTCCCAAGTGCTGGGATTACAGGCGAGCACCACTGTGCCCAGCTGGATTTTGAAAGTTTTTACCATAAAGAAATGATAAATGTTTGGGAAGATGTTTAACCTGATTTAAACATTACTCTATATATACATGTATTAAATATTACATGGTAACCATTAATATGTAGAACTTTCATGTTTTATGTACCAGTTAAAATGAATTTTAAAAATATTAAAGTTTTAAAAATGAAACAATATAATTACTATATGATCCAGCAATCCCACTAATTGATGTAGATCCAAAACAACTTAAATCAGTATGTTGAAGATATATCCATATTTCCATGCTTATTCCACAATTATTCCTGCTAGAGTTCATCATCACATGAATATATAAACAAAATGTATATATACACAATGATATACTATTCAGCCATTAAAAATAAGAAAATCTTGTCATTTTCAACATGGAAGAACCTGGAGGATATTAAAGTGAAATAAGCCAGGAATAGAAAAACAAGTGCCATATGATCTCACTCATATGTAGAGTCTAAAACAATTAATATCATAGAAGTAGAGAGTGGAATGGTAGTTACCAAAGATTGTAGGAGAAAGTGGCTGAGAACATGTTTGCCAAAGGATACAAACTTTCAGTTAGATAGGAATAATAGATTAAAAATATTTATTGTACAAGATAGAGACTACACTTATTAGCAAAATATTTAATCCTTGAGAAGTGGTAGGAGAATAGATTTTAAATATTCTCACCATAAAAACGGTGACTGTGAGATAATGTATACGTTAATTAGCTAGATTTAGACATTCCACAATGTGTCTATATGTATAGACACACACATACATGTTTCAAAGCATCATATTATACACAATAAATATATACAATTTTATCTATCAATTAAAAAACTAAAAGTAAAAGATTTTTTAACAAACCATATGTGCATTCTTGAAATGAGTCCTTCTAGGTCATGGAATATTATTTTTCCATGTACTGCTATATTCATTTGAATATCATATTATTTAAAATGTAAAATCCATATTCATAAGTGAGGTTTATTTGGGTTTTTCCTTTTGGTTCTGTCTTTGTCATATATGATTTTCAGAGTTAGGTTAGTATTTTTTTTAAATTGGGGAAAATCCCTTATTTCTTGAAAAACTAAAATCTCATAGAAATTATCTCCTCAATGTTAGAAGGAATTCACTTATGGAATTCAATGAAGTGTTATTTCTGCTTGTTTTGGTTTGTGTTGGAAAAATTGATAGTCATTTCACAACTTTTTCATAGTTATTAATCTTCTACCTTTCTCAAGTCATTTTCTGTAATTTTCTCAGAGTTTTGATCTTATAATATTTTCTTTCTCTGTCCTTCTCCCTCTTTTTAAATCTGTCTGTACTATATCTGAAATGAAGTTAAATGTGATGATTTAGAACATAGGCTCTGAATTCAATCTACCTGCATTTGAATCCTTTACTTGAGAAAACAACTTAAATTCTCAGTATATTCATTTGTAAAATAAAACCTACTTCAATAGCTACTTCACTAGATTGTTGCATGGATGAAAATAGTTAATGTATGTAAAAGTGAAAAACAGAACAGGGTCTATAATATATTTAGCCTTCAATTATTAAGCTTTTATGTATATAAGCTTCCAAGGACTGCCATATAAAGTACAGCAAACTGGGAAGCATAAAACACAGAAATTCATTCCTTCACAGTTTTCAGGGCCAGAAGTCTAAAATCAAAGAATCTGTAGGGAAATGCTCCCTGGAAAGGCTAGGGAAGGAGAATTCTTTGCCTTTGCATCCCCTGGGGGCTCCTTGGTTTTTCTTGGTGTGTGTCAGGATAACTTCAATTTCTACTTTCATCTTCACATGGCTTTTATCCCTATTTCTCTCTGTGTGTATATATATATTTGTGTGTGTGTGTATGTACCCTATACTTGTAAGGACATGGTCTTTGTATTTAGGGTCCTTATTCACTAGACCTTACTTCAAATTAATTGTATCTGCAAAGACACAACTTTCAATAAGGTCATACTTTGAGGTTTGGAATGAACATGAACTTTGGGAGGATACTATTCAACCCATTACATTACATTACATTTCTAAAGTTGTGCTTCCTTTATTGTTTCCACTTATATTCTTGATTACTTTTGACAGGGATTCGCAACCCATTAGTTATTGTGAAAATTGGCTCTTATATTTACTTAGAAGTTTTTCTGTGTTTCTATTTTCTGTTTCATTTTGTCTTTGAAGCTAAAATAATTGCTTAATTATGCTTTCCTAATTTCCTTTGTGTTTCGTCTCCTATCTTTATGATTTTTCTCCTTTCTTGCTTGACAAAAATTATGTGGATTTTCATTTGAATAAAGCATTAAATGTATTATCTAAATGTTTACTATGTTTCAATCATCACTCTTGTTTAAATAGTATATAATTGAAGTTTTGATTTTATCTTTGACCCAAAAATTATTTAGTAGTGTAAGGTTTTTTAATTTTGCATGGTTCAATTCTTTATTTTACATATTTTTTTATTCTTTTAGTTGTAGATGGACACAATACTATTATTTTATTTATTTATTTTTATGTGGTGCTGAGGTTCAAAACCAGTGCCTCACACATGCTAGGCAAGCACTCCAGCACTAAGCCACAACTTCTGTCCTTATCTATGGTTTTTAGTGTGTAAGTTCAATGAGTTATGATCAGAAACTATGAGACCATGGCCCAAATTACTGCTTTTGTAATATGTTGTTTCCATTGTGGTCTTAAATATGAGAATATTTTTTAATGTTTCTCAAACATTGTTAAAATTTGTGTTCAATGTAGGGTAAAAAATCATACATATAAGTAGAGAGTTAAATATCAATTATATTTTTCAGTGTATCTGTCCCCTCCCCCCCTCTTGTCTATCTGATCTGTCAAAGACTAAGAGAGTTATAATGCAGGGGCTGCTACTTTCCAACCCAATATCCAGCCTTATATTTTCTTCTTAGTAACAGAGGCCTGTCTGGCTTTTCTAGGCATATTGCCACCCAAAATAAAAGACTACATTTTCCAGCCTCCCTCGCAGCTACCATCTGACTAAGTTCTGGCTACTGTAATATATGTGTGTGTGTGTGTGTGTGTGTGTGTGTGTGTGTGTGGCAGGGGCAGCTCCTCCTCTTAGTTCTTCCTACACAGAATGTAGGTAGATAGCTGGAATTCAGAAAGCCATTCTAAACTATACAGCAGCATAGATGCTCTTGTAATTACAATGGAGTTACATCAAGATAAACCCATTATAAATTGAAAATATTGTAAGTCGAGGATAAATTTAACACACTTAACCTACTGAACATCAACATGGTAGCTTAGCAACCCAATGTGCTGTAAACTGTAAGTTATTTCCCTTCACGATCACATGGCTGACAGGGAACTGTGGCTCACTGTCACTACCCAACATTGCCGAGTAACATACTCTATATTATCAGCCCAAGAAAACATCAAAATTTGAAGTACAATTTCTACCAAATGTGTATAGCTTTCACACCATCATAAAGCTGAAAAATCATGAGTTGAACCATCATTAAGTCAAAAACCATCTGCACACAAACGATGGCAGAACAGAAAGATGTACAGCCTGGAATAACTATATCCAGGTTTCTTTTCCATAGAAAGAAATAAGTCACTATCCAGTTGAAGCCCCTGCTATTTTAGGTTTTTCCTTGCATGCTGCCAAAACTAATCCTAATTAATACAGGTATGATAATGTTTCCCACCAGGATTATAAAGGTTGACAATTTCTCCTTGTAATAGGCTTTGATTTATAAACTGTCATCCTATACCATTCAGTGTATAAATGTTCATGATTCATGTGTTTATTAAAGATTTTTAGTGTTTGTCAATTAAATCGTCTTTTTCCTAATTAATACTTTGTGTCTTGCTTCTTAATTTATTAAATATTATTATCTTTCTTATTCCTTGACAATCTTTGTTTCTAATTTTTTCTCTTCTAAATTTCACACCAGTGCAATCATTTTTTTTTTGGTTCCCACCACTGCGCTGAAACTTCTTTTATCAAGTTGTCTTCATTGCTAAATTCTAGTGGCCTGTTTTCTTTTTTGTGTGTGCACAGAAAGCCTCTATGAGTTTTAGACATGGCCCCCTGTCCTGCCTTTTCTCCCCTGGTGGGCAGGGCTTATCACTCCTTCTGGAAAAGTGGCTCCTTTCATTATTGGCTTATTGACATGAAGAGCCCCAAGCATCCAGGACCATATATTTAGGCTAAAGGAAGTTTTTCTGAGTACTGGAAGACAACATGTAGCAGTCTAAATCTGCAGCCATGGGAAACACCTCCTGAAGGTCCTCAGTTTCCAAAGCTTGGAGGAAGGTTGTCACATGATCAGAGCATCAGGTTGTGGTGGGGAACAGAAAATGTAAACCTCTTCTCCACTCCTGAGTCCTCCCAGGTATCTGTCACACTCAAGTCACTTATCCAAGATAGTCAAATATCAGTGTGCATAGAAATCAACTGGAACATGTGAAGAAAAGGCAGCACCCCCAGTCCCCCAATTAAGACCCAGGTTTGGGGGTCTGGGTGGCCCTGCACTCTATATTTGTAAAAGGTGACTTAGGTGATGCTGATGGCAGAGGGAAGATGGAACAAACTTCAAGATATGCTGATTTAAGGGGACATGGAGTTGTCATTTCCGTCTGTGGTTGGGAAAATAATGATGCATGAAGTTGTCCATGTCTCAATCCCCAGAACCTGTGACTATGTTACATCCATGGCTTTGCATGTGTGAGAAAATTATCTTGGATTATCCAGGTGAGCCCAGTGGAATCACATGGGTCTGTTTTTATACTTAATTTTTAATTTTTATTGGTTCATCATAATTTTATTATATTCATATCCTTGGCCTAGTTTTTTACTGGATTGATTTTTTTTCCAAATGATTTCTAAGAGTCCTTTATGGATTTGTTCTTTTTAGTTATACATGACAGTAGAGTTTATTTTGATATATTTATACAAACATGAAGTATATCTTATTTTAATTAGCATCCCAGTCTTGTGGTTGTACATGATGTAGAAACTCACTGTGGTCTGTTCATACATGTACATAGGAATATTATGTCTGATTCATTTTATGGACTTTCCTATTCCTATCCCCCTTCCTTCCCTTCATTCCCCTGTGTCTAATCCAATGAACTTCTATTCTTCCCCTCCATTCCCCTTGTTGTCTGTTAGCATCCATGTATCAGAGAGACCATTCAACCTCTGTTTTTTTGGGATTGGCTTATTTCACTTAGCGTGTTAGTGTCCAGATTTTTCTATTTACAGGCACATGTCATAAAGTCATTCTTTTTATGGCCAAGTAATAAATATTTCATTGTGTATATACAGCACATTTTCTTTATCCATTTATTTGTTGAAGGACACCTATGTTGGTTCCATAGCTTAGCTATTGTGAATTGAGCTGCTAGAAACATTGATATGGCTGTGTCACTGTAGTATGCTGATATTAACTTCTTTAGGTATATACCTAGGAGTGGTATAACCAGGTCAAATGGGGGTCCCATTCCTAGTTTTCTTAAGAATCTTCATACTGCATTCCAGAATGGTTGTACCAATGTGCAGTCCCACCAGCAATGTATGAGAGTGTATCCTTTTTACCCACATCCTCATCAATATTTATCCTTATTTTTTTTCTTGATTCTTGTCATTCTGACTGGAGTGAGATGAAATCTCATCGTAATTTTAATTTGCATTTCTCCAGTTACTAGAGATGTTGAACATTTTTCACATATTTGTTGACCATTTATATTTCTTCTGTGAAGTACCTGTTCAGTTCCTTTGTCCATTTATTGTAAATGTCATATAAGAAATTATTTGTTTTAAATGCCACATATTGTTTGCATTGGTTGTTTTTATTATTTGTCTTCTCCTAAATTTCAGGTACTGGAAACATTTAGGAATACTATAAGTTCACAGGGTAGAAACTTTACTTCTTCAGATTCATACTGTTAGATGGTCAGACATACAAACAGCATGAAAAAGCAAGGGAACAAATTGCCCCAAACAAATCAAAATACCTCAATAACAGAATCCATAACACTCTAGTGGAAGAAATGTCAGAGAAATAATTTAGAAAGTTCACAGCTAAAATGATTGAAGTGGTAAAAGACAATGTAAGGAGTGAAATCAGAGAGAGAATACAAGAAGTGAACTATCACTTCAATAAGGAAATAGAGATTCTGAAAAAAAAAAAAAGCATTTGGAAATCCTCTAAATAAGGAAATCAATAAACCAAATTAAAAATTCAATGGAAAGCATCACCAACAGACTAGACCACTTTAAAGACAGAGTTTCAAACAATGAAGACAAAATATATAATCTTGAAAATACAATTGACCATAGACAAAAGATTTTAAGAGAGCATGAAAAGAATTTTCAAGAAATTTGGGATACGCAAATAGTGAGCTGTTTTCAATATTCATTTTATTTTATCTTTTTGGAACATTTCACACTCTTCTTTTTCAAGATAGTGCTTTCTTCTGATTTTCTCTCAGAAATCCAGAGCCATATTTCTGACTATCTAGCTGAATGTTCCACAGCCATAACAAAACTGAATTGAGCTTGTTTCCACCTTAAACAGGTTTCCTTCAGTATTTTTCACATTGGTTAATTTTTACAACAGTCAAACTTGATATCATCCTTCATTCTTTTTTTCTACTTCACTCTATATTTCCAACTACTTACCAAATCTTGTCAATTCTGCCTTTAAAAAAATCTCTTCAGTTATGTCATAGATAATGCTTCAGTTGAGACCCTCATTCACTTTTGTTTATAATATTCCTACAGTTTCTATTTCCATGCCTCTAGTCTCTCCCTCATCCTCCATAAACCTACCAAGCTCATTCTCAAAAAAAAATTTTTTTTTGATTGCATATCCACTTTGCTTTTAAAAAAAAAATAAAATAAAATCTCTGTTGATTCTCTATCAACTAGCACAGCCACTATGGAAATAATTATGGAAAGTTCTCAAAAACAAAACTAAAAATTGAGCTACTATATGATCTCTCTATACCACATCTGAATAGGTACCCAAAGGAATGAAATTCAGGGTATAATAGAGATATTTACATACCACTTTCAACACTGGCTGGTGATTCCAGTTTCTTTACTTTGCTGGTGGTATCATTCTCAAAATTATTTTTTATATTCTCCTCAATCCTCCAAGACCTCACACCTTGATCCCACCTTATCAGGAAAAAATTGAGTACCTCACAGAAAATATAAAAAGTCAGAAGTAAACTGGTACCTCAAAGAAAATATAAAAAGGAGTAACTGCTGCAGCATTCTCTCATGAGACCTCAACTTATCCAAATCCACACTAATACTTTGCTCCTTTTATGTTGCAATGGAAAAGACTAATTTTGACCCTTTCTTGAGAACCCCACTATATAGATTATCTCCTCTCATTTTCACTCCTTTTCTACTGGTTTGATATGGTTTAGATATGAAGTGTCTCCCAAAAGAACATATATGAGACAGTGCAAGAATATTCTAAAAGGAAATGATTAGACTATAAGAAGTGCAACCTAATCAGTGGATTAATCCACTAATTAATTCACTGGACAGTAACTGCAGGCAGGTAGGTTGTGGTTGAAAGAAGTAGGTCACTATAGGCATGCCTTTGGATTTATATTTTGTCCCATATGATCAGAGCTCTCTCTGCTTCTTGGTGGCCATGTCCTGAGCAGCTTTCCTCCTCCATGCCCTTCTGCCGTGATGTTATGCCTCGCCTCCAGCCCAGTGCTATAGAGTCCACCACCTATAGATTGAACCTCTGAAACCATGAGCCAAAATAATCCTTTTCTCCTTTAATTTGTTCTTGTCGGAATTTTGATCATAGTGATGAAAAGCTGATTAAAATATGGTCCCCTGTTGTCAGCATGTAAACATCTCAAAGAGCTGGGCATGGTGGCGCACACCTGTAATCCCAGCACTTGGGAGGCTGAGGCAGGAGAATCACGAGTTCAAAGCCAGCCTCAGCAATGGCGAGGCACTTAGCAATTCAGTGAGACCCTGTCTCTAATAAAATACAAAAAAGGGCTGGGGATGTGGCCCAGTGGTTGAGTGCCCCTGAATTCAATCCCCAGTACAAAAAAAATAAATCTCAAAGGCTATCCCATCTTAAGAAAAAGAAAAAGGAAACCTAAACATCCTTGACCCTACATGCCAGACTGGCTAGTTTTCCACTTCCTTTTTTCTGCTAAATCATTTGAACCAGCTGTCTAGGCTGTTTCCATTTCCTTATCTCCGTATCACTTCTTAGACAAAGACATTCTAACTAAAATCAAGGAATAATTATTCCATCTCTCTAACATCTTCCTTTCGAAGTCTCATTGGCATCATGTCATTAACTACAGTTGTCACTTTTTGTACTTATTTAATGCTGTACTTCTTAGCAGCATCAAATAATGTTGACCGTTCCCTCCTGAAGCAATTTGTTGTTGTTGTTGTTGTTGTTTCTTTACCATCCCAACCATTGCTGGAATATCATACTATGTTCATTGTTACCCTCTCAGTCTCCTTTGATGGCCTTTACTTAACAGCCTGATCTTTAAATCTTGGAGGACTCCACAGCTCAGTTCTCTTACCTATTCTATTTATACATTCTCCCTAAGTGATATTATTCTATCTCACAGCTTTAAATTTCATCTATATGTGGACAATTTCCAAATATTGTCACTGACCTTGACCTCTCTTCATATGTCTGACTCTCCAACATCTTCCCTTGGATGTTTCACATGCATCTTAAACTCTCCATATCCTAAAATTAACTCACACCATGCCCATCAATTATGCATATCCTTCAATTTTCCCACGTCAGTGAAATTGTATCACTATTCACCTACTTGCTCAGACCACAAACTAGGAAGTCATCTTTGACACACTCTCTGCCTTACCCACCACAACCCAACAATAAACTTCACTAATTATATTTCTCAACTACTTCACAATTCATCTATCTTCTCTACATCTTAAGGGTCACAATCTTATTTGTGGCCACAATTACCTCTTTCCTATATTTTTTCAGTACCCTCCTAGTTAGTCTCTCTGCTTCCACTCCAACTCATTCTTCAATAACCCCACTTTCATTAATGTATAGGATGGAACAAAAACTCCATAAGGAAATAGAGGACTTGAACAACACTGTAAGCCAACTAGATGTTACAGATATGTAGGAAGATCTCAGAGATATCACAGGTTCAGTTTCAGACCATTGTCTTGAAGTGAAAATCACAATGAAGCAAGTCACATGAATTTTTTTGTTTCCCAGTGCACATAAAAGGGATTTCCTCTCAAGAAACCACTTTCTTTGTTCATTCATAAGAAGCAAGTCTTCATTCATTAAATTTTGACCATCAGATTACAGCAAAGCAGTCACATTTTGAGGCACCACTACTAGTTCTAGTTCTCACTAGTTCCAGGTCATCTGCAGATACTTCCTCCACTGAATGCCAGAACAATGAAAAATCATCCATGGAGGTTGGAATCAATCCTTTCAAACTCCTATTAATACATCTTTACATGTATACATTATGTAATGTTCAACTCAGGGTGAATGTATCTATCTCCCCAAACATTTTTTTTTCCATTTCTTTATGGGAAACAACATTCACAATCCTTCTAATATTTTTTAAAATAAAAATAGTAAATTATCATTATTTTCACTCTACTGTGCAATAAAACACAAACATCAATAAGGCTATTTCCTTAAACAACAAATGCATCAAAGAACAAATCACAAGGAAAAACTGAAACATGCTTTAATAATGAAGATGAAAATACAACCTGCCAATCTTATGTAATACAAAATGAGCAAAACACAAAAAAATTATGTTGTAAACATATGCATTTAAAAAGAACTCAAGTCGATAGCTTAATTTACATTTAAGGAACTAGAAAAAGAAAAAAACTAAACCTAAAACTAGCAGAAAAAGAAAATAATAAAGACTGGACAAGAGATAAATAAAATAGACATAAGAAAAAAATTAGAGAAAATCAATGAAACAGAAGTTAATTCTTTGAAAGTATCACCAAATTAATAAAATTCATCTAGATTAACTGAGAAAAAAATAAGATTTAAATTACTGAAATCAGAAATTAAAGAGGATACATGACTGTCAAACAGAAAAATAAAAAGAATTATAAAAGAAGATAGTGAATAGTTATAGACCAAGAAATTAGATGACTTTTATGACATTCAAAGAAATACTAGAAACATGCAAACTATTAAAACTGACAAGATGGTCAGGTGCTGTGTCACACACCTATAATCCCAGTGACTTGGAAAGATGATACAGGAGGATTGCAAGTTTGAAGCCAGCCTTAGCAACTTAGTAAGGCCCTAAGCAATTTAGCAAGACCCTATCTTAAAATACAAAAACTAAAATGGGTTGGGGATGTAGCTCATTGTTTAAGAGCCTCTGGGTTAAACCTCCAGTACCAAAACAACAACAAAAATTGACCCCAAAAGAAATATAAATTCTGAACAGACTTATAGTAATTAAAATGATTGAATCTAATAAAAACACTTTACACATTTTAATGCCAGGGCAAGATGGCTTCACTGCTGAATTCTTTTTTTTTTAAATATATATATACACCAGGGATTGAACCCAGGGGCACTTTACCACTAAGCTACATTTCCAGTCCTTTTAATTGTTTATGTTGAGACAGGTTCTCTCTAAACTGCTTCAGGCCTTGCTAAATTGCTGAGGCTGGCCTTGCACTTGTGATCCCCCTGCTTCAGCCTCCCAAGTCACTGGGACTACAGGCATGCACCACCATGCTGGAAACACTGCTGAATTCTGTCAAACATTTAAAGAAAAAATAACATTAATCCTTGTTAAACTCTTCAAAACATTAGAATGAAAGGAAGCACTTCTCAACTCATCCCATGAGGCCAGCATTACTCTGATACCAATGCCAGACCAAAACATCACAAAACACAAAACTAGAGATCAATATCCCCTATGAATATAAATGCAAAAATCCCCCCAAAATACTAGTAAACCAAACCCAGCAACATATTAAAAACATACATCATGACTAAAATGGAATTTATCACAGGAATGTGACATTGATTTAACATAAAAGGTAATTACATTATTGTAAAACATAAATTAATACAATGAAAGAAAAACCATGTGACCATCCTAGTTGGTGCAAGAATGCAAAACAGCATTTGACCCTTTTATGATAAAAATACTCAACAACCTAGGAATAGGAAGGAACTTCTTCAATCTGATAAAGGCCATTTATGAAAAATCCACTGATAACTTCAAACTCAATAGTCAAAACCTGACGGTTTTTTCTCTATAATATCAAGAACAAGATAAGGATATCTACCTTTTCACTTCAATGTAACACTGTACTAGAAATTATAACCAGAATAATTAGGAGAAAAAAAAAAATAAATGGCATCCAAATTGGAAAGGAATAAGTAGAATGTTCTCTTTTTACAAATGACAAAATTTTATATATAGAGAAAATACTTTAAAATCCAAAAAACAGCTGGCCACAGTGGTGCATGCCTATAATTCCAGTGGCTTGGGAGGCTGAGCTGAGGGTTGCAAGTTCAAGGTGAGCTTCAGCAACTTGGTGAGATCTTAAGCAATTTAATGAGACCCTGTCTAAAAATAAAGAAATAAAATAAGGACTGGGAATATGGCTCAGTGATTAAGTGCCCCTGGCTCAGTGATTAATTGCCCCTGGGTTCAATCCCTGGTACCAAAAAAAAAAAAAAAAAAAAAAGTCCACAAAACAAATTTAGAGCTAATAGACAAATTTGACAAAAGTTGCAGCATATAATATCAATACACAAAAATCAGTTATGTGTCTATACACTAGGAATGAATAATCTAAAAAGAATATTCAGAAAACAATTTAGTTTGCAATATCATCAGAAAGAACAAAATATTTAGAAATAAATTTAACCAAGGTGATACAAGACTTGCACTGAAAACTATGAAACACTGCTGAAAGTAACCAAAGAAGACCTAAAAAAAGGAAAAAGATACCAGTGTCACGGATTGAACTACAACACTGTTACAACAGAAATACTTCTCAAAACTACGTACAGGTTCAATGCAATCACTATCAAAATTCTAAGGGCCTTTTCAAGGAAATGGAAATCCTGATTTTCAAATTATAGGGAATTGGTAGACCCCAAATAGGCAAAACAACCTTGAAAAAAGCAATAAATGTTGGAAGAGTCAGACTTCCCAAATTTAAACTTTAATGAAAAGCTATAGTAATCAAAACATTATGGTACTGGCATAAGGCTGGAAACATAGACTAGTGGAATAGAAATGAAAGTCCAGAAATAAATCCATGTCTGTAGCCAATTGATTTTTGACAAGGTGCCAAGATCATCTAATGGGGAAAGAATAGTTTCTTCAACAAGTTAATCTGGGACAACTAGATATGAGCAGGCAGAAGAATGAAATTTTAACCCTATCTCATACCATAAACAAAAATTAACTCAAAACCAAAGGCCTAAGTATTGAAACTAAAACCATAAAAGCTGCAGAAGAAAATGTATGAGTAAATATTCATGACCTTGAATTATGTTATGATTTCTTAAAAGTGACCTCAAAAACAAAATAGATAAATTGGGCTTCATCAAAATTAAACACATTTGTATATCAGAGGATGATACCAAGAAAGTAAAAGGACAATTTTCAGAATGAGATAAAATATTTGCAAGTCATGAGGGTCTAATATCCAAAACATATAATGAACATTTAAAATAAAAGGTCAATCAACCAAATATTTTAAATGGGCAAAAAACTTGAATAGACATTTCTCCAGAGGATATATACAAGGATTAACAAGCACATGAAAAGTTGTTCATCAGAGGCTGGGGTTGTAGCTCAGTGATAGACCACTTGCCTATCAAGCATGAGACTCTGGGTTCAATCCTCAGTACCAAACATCCCCCCAAAAGATGTTCATTATCACCAGTAAAAATCAAAACCCCCATGAGATACCACTTTGCCACTTCATATACACTAGGATGGCTATAACCTTAAATTAACAAGGTTTGACAAGTATGTGGAGAAATTTGAACATGTATACATTGCTGATGGGAACTTAAAATGATACAACTTCTATGGAAAACAGTTTGGTGGTTCCTCAAACAGTTAAATATAGAATTACCATATGGTCCAGCAATTCCACTCCTAGAGATATACCCAAAAGAACTGGAAAAAAAAGGTATTAAAATAAAATCTTGCATCCAAAATTTCATGGGCACAGTATTCATAATAACCAATGTATGAAAATAGCCCATATGCCCATCATCTTATAATGGATTACAATAAAATGTTTTAAGGCTGGGGGTGTAGCTCCAATCCCCAGCACTGCAGAAACAAAAGAAAACAAAACAAAATTGTTGTCTACCCATACAATGGACTATTGTTTCTTAATTAAAAAAACAGAGTGAAGTACTGATACATGCTACCCTTGGAAGACCCTTGAAAATATTTTACCAAGTGAAAACGAAGCCAGACAAAAAAGGCCACATATTGTATGATCCCATGTATATGAAATATCTACAATTGCTAATCCCATAAAGACAAAAGCATATTAGTTGTTGTCAGTGGCTGGAGGAGGGAGAAATGGGGAATGTGTAGTTAATGTATACAGTATCTTTGGGGATAATGAAATTGCTTTGGAAACTAGAAAGAATTAAGACATTGTGAGTACACTGAATGCCACTAAATTGTACAGTTCAAGATAGTTAATTTTATGTTATATGAATCACCTCAATACGAAAATTTAGAAAGAGAAGAAAAAGGAAATAAGTAATTATTGAGCTACTGCTATTTATTAGGCTCTGTGCTAAGCTTATACATTATCTTATTAAATTCACTAGATAACACTATTCATTTTAGAAATAAGCAAGTCAAGGTTCATGTAACCTAATTTCCATATCTAATAAAACATGGAACTGGAATTCCAACCCAGGTCTTTCTGACTCCAAAGCCTACATTCTCTACCACAAACTACTCTCCAGAAACTTCCGAGTACCATTTCATAATTATTTGTATCTTGATCAAGAATAAAGCACAGTTTCCTAGCTACTCCTTCACCAAAATAAATGCTCCAGAGAAAAATAGTCAAATCAAAAGTTCATTTTTGCACCAAGCCCTCTCTGATAAAAAAAAAATTGTCCACCCTTTCTTTAAAATTTTGTTTTAGCTGTAGATGAACACAATATCATTATTTATTCATTTATTTTTATGTGGTGATGAGGATTGAACCCAGTGCCTCACATGAGGCCCAGTACCAGCCTAAAATTTCCCACTCTTAAAAAGACATGATAAACAGAGTTTTGGTGCCCTACTCCTAGCCTTCCTACATTTTACAAGACCTGTCCAGAAATTGAGGTGATTTCAGTGTCCTCCCAAAGTCCTCACCCACAAACACAGCTGTCTGCTCATGCTTTAAGTCACTTTACTAAAGAGGTAGAGTTTTTCTTCCCACAACTGAAAAAATAGGCTGAAAACAAGCTACTCCTTGGAGAGAGAACACACTGGTATTGTAATTAGGGCAGATCATATCATTTCATGAGGACAGACTTTAATAAGCTGGGGATGGGTCCAGAAGAGAAAAGACTACACCTGTCATTCCTAAGGTCACACAGAGTCTGTCACAGATCATCAAGAGCAGATCAGAGTCTTTGTCACTATCATATAACCTCAGGAAAACCCTTTCTCAGTGATCCATTGTTCTATAGTTCTATGATTCTATAATTCCACTTTAAAAATTTTCTCAGGTCTAGTTCCACTTGTATTCCTATCAGTGATGAGTATAGCAGAAGACCTTAGCTAATACATGAAATATGTTTTTGTTTACACTCCTTTTATTAAGATTAATCACTACTTAATTTAAGACCTTATGCCTTGATTACAGGGATTCTGTTCTGATATGGGCTTAAATGTACCTTTGAAAAATAAAACATATTTCAATTACAGTCATTCATGATCCCAATTCAGGCAAAACTTTTATTTAAATAAATGATTAGCTTTGGCAAGAACATCATAATTTATGAATGTGCAAAATTTGAATGTGGTAATTGTTGTTCTCTGTGTTGGTCTTTACAAATGACATGTTACATGGTACTGGGCTGGGAATTATTCAAAGCAAGTGAAACTGATGTAGTACAGGCTCCCTGGAATCTTATTTACTAAGGCAGAAGCTTACTCAGCTGATTTCAGCAAATATACCACACTTCCTTCTGCATTTTCCTTTCCTGAATTTCTGATCAGGATCCTACAAATTGCATTAGTGTTGTTTGACTTCCTGGGGCAGAGATAATGCTGAGTGTTAAAACCTACAATCACACCAAGACATTTTTTCTACACTTTACAGTATTTTAAGAATCACCTTTTCTTACATTCCATCCCATTTCCTTTGCATTTGCCATTGTTGAGTATTTCTTTAACACATGAGTAGTTAGGAGCTGTTTCCTTAAAAACAAAAATCTGCCTTCAAATTGCTCAATTTATTACAGCTTCCATAATGTTGTGGCCATTTTGATGCTTGGACACATTGTTAAGGCACAAGTGCCCATATAGAAATTACAAGAAATTCAATGTAAAGCTTTGGTAATTAACAAGACAAAGAGCAATCTCTCTAAGGCAGAACCTGAAAGAATAAGTCACTGTTTTGGGACAAATAGGAAATAGAAGAGAGACAAAGCCAGGTTGGATTCAATCCAGAAATTGGTTATCTGTAAAAACCAGTAACTCTTTCCTTTGGGGAAATAAAGATCATTAATTTCTTGGTATATTAAAGGCTGGAACTATTCCGTTATAGATCTTTACTATAATCAACATTCCCCTCACAGTACATGCTGGATAAGTTAGAGGGTGATATGGAGGTTACAATAATGATAACACTGAATTCTACCATTTGTCAAAACATAAATTTGTGAGGGTTCCTTTCTATGCTGTTCCCTCACAAATATTCCATATTTTCTAAGATTTTGGTTTTAATACGAGGTCTGGACATGCCATGTGGGAAGAATTAAGTTGAAATATGTTTTTTAAATATGATACTACCTTAAATGTCAATACTTCTAAAGGTTGGGTGCTTTTCCCACCATTTGGCCATGTTTGCAGACATTTTTTTATTATCACAACTGTGAGGGATGATGGGGGCATGGCGGGGATTACAGCTGGTGGATGGAGGACAGGATTGTTGCTAAACATTCTATAATGCACAACATAGCACTCATGGCAAGGAATCATCTGGCCTGAAATGTCAATAGCATCAAGGTTGAGAAATTCTGCTTAATGAGAATGGAAACCCACTCTCTAGGTTCCTCATATCAGCCTCTTTATATCTATGATTCTACACTAAATTCTGATCTACATTACCATTTTACCAGTATGGTCAAGGTTAGAAGAAGAGAAAAAGTGTACCTAAATAACTAAATTTCAATTCCATTTTGACAGCCTTAGTGTTTGAATAGACCAAGCAATTTGAATAACCTAGCCTAGAAGATAGGTAGATCTAGGCTTAAATTATTTAGATTGTTGCTTTCATATGTGGCTTTGAAACACTTTTACAGACATGGTCTCTGGTTGCAATCTACTCTTTTTAATTTTTTTTAGTTGTTGGTGGACTATTATTTATTTATATGCAGCACTGAGAATTGAACCCAGTGCCTCATACATGCTAGGCAAGCACTCTCCCACTGAGCCACAGCCCAAGCCCCTACAATCTACTCTTGAAGGGAGAGATAGACATACACTCTTAGCCACCAACTGGAAAAACAGAATATTTCCACATCTAGAGGAAAGATGAGCCACCAGGTCTCAAAGCTAACAAGCAACTCAGGCAAAGCAACAGGAAATCCTTTTGAAGGCTTGTTTCGGAATTTATATAGTAATGTCAGTTATTTGTATGGTGCTTTTGACTTTTAAAAGGGTTTTCCTAGCCGGGCGTGGTGGCGCACGCCTGTAATCCCAGCACTTTGGGAGGCTGAGGCAGGAGGATCGCGAGTTCAAAGCCAGCCTCAGCAGTGGCGAGGCACTTAGCAACTCAGAGAGACCCTGTCTCTAAATAAAATACAAAAAAGGGCTGGGGATGTGGCCCAGTGGTCGAGTGCCCTGAGTTCAATCCCCGGTACCACAAAAAAAAAAAAAAAAAAAAAAAAAAAAAAAAAGGGTTTTCCTTTATATATCCTTGATCTGAACATATTAGAGGACAGGAAGAAGATTTGAGACATTTTAGTCTTATCCACGATCCACAGAGAAAGCACCAAAATTTAGAAACATACATAATTCCCATAAGTTAAAGATAATTGCACTGTACATAGAGTCTTGGAAGGAAACAATTCACAAGAATAGTGCTTTCTTTCTCCCTGAGTACTGATTGCTCCTCGTTACATTCTGGGCTTGGAGTGGAAGCCCCAGCTGAACTAAAATTGGTCAGAAAGAGGGAGATGCCCCCAAAGTTTCTTCTACAGCCAAAATAACCTATTCACCCCTCATGTCAGATGAGGAATAGGTTTAACTACAACATAGATCTCTCTTGTTTGTACATTAGAGTTTGCTGGGTCACTATAAAACTGCCTTTGAATGGGAGAAAGGCAGAAAGGTTTCAGAATGAAGTGATTTTTTTTCCAGCTACCCCTTTGCCCAGTCTTTACAAACAATTTCTTAAGTATTTAAAAAGTGTGGAGAGGGAAGCTCCACCCTCAACCTGCCCATCCCCCACTTCCGGGGATCCCAACACACTAACTCATAATCCATCAAGGTAGTACTTTTGTTTTTTCTAGTGCCCTGCTCCCTTACAAAAGCTTAATATTCTCTAGAATATTAATCCACCCTGGGGCTAAAGAATCTAAGGACAAAAAGAAAACTTGTCTTACTTGGTACCCCCAGGGACTTTGCCAGGCTAGCCTGCAAAGATAGTTGTTAGGACCCCCACTAAACTTAACTAATGCCAATTTCAGAGGAACAGCAATGGAAATATTCGGCCATTTAGGCAGGGAAGATGATCCTGGCTTTTTCTGAAGCTGTACCGGGCTGGAAGTGTGTGCTCAAGGCGTTAAGGCGACAACAGGAAATACAGCTGAGCTTTCCTATGGCTGGGATTGTTCTGAGAATGGATGGGCTGTGGGGAAAAAAAGAGGTTTCAGGTACCAGCCAGGCATCCAGAAAAACAGCCTCACATCCCCTTTTTCAGAGAGAGGTAGTAAGGGAGATAAAAGACAAAGCCGAGATTTGGGCTGTATGCTGGGCCATGAGATGCTGCCAGCTAGCGGACCTAAGAGCCTGCAGGTTGCAGGTAGAAGTCTCAAGATTGTTGTGGGTGTGGGAACATTCAGCCCGTTCCAGGAGGGTTCAAGAGGGTCGGCATTCTGGGAGCCAGGGTAGAAGATGACAGATGCAGGTGGAGATGTGCCTCTCACGACAAGGAGCAAAGACCAAAGAATCACCAAAGTGTCTAGTGACACTATTCTTTCCCCCTCCCCGTCCCCGACACCACTGCCAACACTAAATAACTTGGCTCTTCATCCTACAATACCACTGTCCATTAGAGCTTCAATCTAGGTTGGGTCTTGGGAGACGACTGTATGGTGAGAGGGTCACCTATGTAAGAATTAGGTTTCACTGTGGGCTGCATCCCCCAGGTTAAACTAACCCGGAAGGCACAGAAGACAATCACCGACGACCCCAGGTCAGCCCCTGACAACTCAGAGCCCCACTGTTCCACTGTCCCACCAGCTGCCCGCCCTCACTCTAACCATTTCAACTCCCCTTCCCCCAGGACGCCCCGTGGTTGCCGGTGCAGCCCAGCTACCACCAGCCCAGAGCCAGGTTGACTTAAGTGGGCAAGAGGTCACTGCCCAAAGCAGGAGGCACTCAATCCAAGGTGTAAGGTGAGATTCTGCAAGCCAGGAGCCTTTAGGCGCTCCTGTCCCCTCTACTCTCACTGGCCATCAGCCTCCCCTCTTTCCCCTCCCGTCTCTGCCACCCAGGGGAGCGGGGAGGTCTGGGGAAGCAAACGAATGAAACAGAAAATTCCGTACCGAGAGGGGAGAAATGAGACGGTGGGACGGGGCAGCGGGGGCTGACTTGGGGCTGCGGCTGCAGCTTCCTTCCACCCCTGGCCGCGGAGCTGCAAAGAAGGCAAGAGCTACTGCCCCTGCAGGCTGCCCCGTCCTCCCTCATTCCCTCCCCCCGCAACTCGCCTCCCTCGCCCCGCCCCACCCGCCCCAGCCTGGAGCAGGGAGAGCGTGCGAGGCTTCGGCCGGGGGCTGGGGGAGGTGAGAGGTGCTTTCGCCAACCAGGGCGCTCTCTCTCTCCTCTCTCTCTCTCTCCTCTCCCTTCTCTCTCTCTCTCTCTCTCTCTCTCTCTCTCTCTCTCTCTCTCTCTCTCTCTCTCTCACACACACACACACACACCCCCGCACATACACATCGCAACCGCGACGGGTTCTCCGCAGCTCGCAGACACCCCAAAGGGAGGGAGAAAGAGAACAGCAGCAGAGGGAAGGGAAGCCAGGGTCAGATAGAAGAGGTGGGGGAGAGCTCAGGGTAGGACATTTTTGGAGCTAAGGGGTGGGGAGGAGAAAGAGAGCGCGCCTCCTTGATTTTTCCCTCCCCACCCCTCTTTGCTTTTCTCTCCCCTTCGCTGTATAGCATTTTCCAGAAGCAGCAGCAGAAGGGGACTGAAACCTCTGGTCTAGAAAACGGGTTTGGAGGGGTGGCAGGGGCTCCCACCAGCCGCTCCCTTACAGCTTAGAGCTTGAGTGTGCGTGTAAGAGTGTGAATGCGGTCCTCTCTCTCCCTCTCTTTCTCTCTCCCCCCGCACCCGCTTCACACCACCATGTCAGCTATCCCTGTCAGTTTCCCCGTGTCAGTTTCTTCTCTTGCTTATTGTGTGTGGTTGGCTGCGTGAAAGGAGTGCGAGCATTTTAGGGGGCTCAGACTGGATCAGAGAGCCCCAAGAGAAGCGAGCGAGAACGGCAGGAGCAAGGGTGGAGCAAAGAGTTTCTGGGGCGCTGGCGAAAGCAAAAGGTGAGAAGGTCTGGCCAGTCGGGAACTTTGAGAATAACTGAAGAGGGAAAAAGAAAATCAAGGTAGGATCCAGTACTTGTGCCCCTCTCTGCATCCCGCCCCTTTTTCCCCTGTTCTCACCTGCCCACCCACTCGGCAGCCTCCAGGCCCCGGGTGTCCCAGGCGGCTGCTGTTTTTGCGCCGCGGAAGACCAGTCCAGCAAGACTGCCGCCGCACCACGCGCCCTAGTCCACCGCTACCAGACTACACAGATCTGAGGAAACCACTTGGCCTGGGGTAAGTTGACATGCGGCTCAAAGTCGGCCGCTTCGCTACCCTTGGGGCGGTGAAGAGCGGGATTAATGAAGGTGCTGGTTTGATGTAAACTGGGAGGCGCTGGCTGGCTGACTGGCTGTGAGCCCCAGGTGGTGGGGAGCAGGGAGAGGCCAGCAACAGATTGTCTTGGAACATGGGCGAGAGAGATGCAACCAGCGAGAGGGCTTTAAGGGTTCTAGGACAAAATGCTGATGGCAAGGATTAAAAGCATCCTTCTAAATGCTACTGTTCTAAACCAGAGCTTTGCCATGCCGCTGCATAGGTAGTGATTTTTTCCATCCTTGGGTAGATATTAAGCTCCCCAGAATGTGCTCCCAGGCCTCCTCAAAATGGGCAAGGGATGGGTGTGGGAATAAGGATACTTGTTCTTTCAACAATAGCAGTCTTCAGCTGTAAAGAGCCAGGGTTCATGAGGGCTCAGGGACCAGAGCCCCCCATTTACCTTCTTCCTATTTTTGCATCCTTCAAACTTAAGGAAGGGCCAGATTCGTTTGCCTGGCTTCCTTAAAGTAACCAGGAAATGCAAATGGGCAGGGGTAATCACTGTGCTCCAAAGTGCACAGCTCCCAAACCTCCCCCACATGCTTTGACTTGGACAAATGATCACGTCCCACATAGGCAAGTACTGAGCTGAATTCCCAGATCCTGATCTTTCTTCATGGTTTCTGAAAATTAGACAGGGAGAAGGTGGGTTTTTTTTTTTTCCCCATTACCAACCTGGCCTCTTTGGGCCATAGTTATGAACGTGGTGATAGCCAAGTGTTTAGCAAGGTTATCACTCCCTTATGAAAAGCCTGGCACTGGGAAACCAGCCTAGAAGACAGGATCTCTGAACTTTACCCGAGTTTATTATATGAGTTGGAGAGACACATACAAATCAATAATGCTCCCCTTAGAGACTGTGCATGTTAGCAATGGGTTCGAATGAGGAATAATTGCTACATTCATATGGCATCCAGACACACTGGCCTATTGTCATATATTTATTTTCATGGCATTTAGTAAGAATGACATGTTTATATGTCAGCGTTCATAATTTTCTATTGTTGATCTCTTAGATTTTTTGATGATCTACAGATGAACTATGTTGTGTCTCATTTCTTATAAACTCTTAAAAAGCTGAGATTTAAGTGATGTCAGATAGTGCCTTTCACCCAGTCTTTAAAATATGCTTATTCTGAACTGAAAGGCATGGTAATACATTCATATAGTACCAAGCTGATTTCAAAGCAAATGTTTAGCCTGAGATAAAGGAAAAACAGGATCCATTTGTGTGGTTGAAAGAAGAAATGAATGCCACTTGAAATCTACATTTTGGTTTCAGGGAGGTGCTATTATCATAAAACTTTTAGACCATATAACTGTATATACAGTTGGTCTCTCTGTGTGGTGTGTGTGTGTGTGTGTGTGTGTGTGTGTGTGTGTGGTTTTTCAAGGACTCCAATCAACCCCATGCAGTTTGGGTTCTGTGATTCTATAGCTGAGGTAGGGGGTGGTTCGAATTTGTGCTTCCAAAGCATCCAGGCTTTTCTGTTGAACTTTCCATTTATTACTATGTTATTGAAATACAATGAATTACCTCCTTCCAACTCAGCAAATGAGAGAAACAGATTCTGCATTAAGTGAGACTGTTTACGTTGCTTTGGGCAATTTGTTCTAATGCTTACTGCCCTTACTGCCGAGAGACAGAGCAGAATGGGGATTACTCAAGTAGGATCTAAAAAGGTATCCATTCTGATACTGTTTGGGGAGCAATCATAAGCAAATATCTACTTAGGTTAAAATTACACTTTCCTATAGGTAGCAAAGACAAGATTGCAGACAGATAGGAAAGAAACAACAGCTTCATGATTGGGGAAGAACTCAAAGTATCAACAGGAATGAAGCTTAAGGTATAGTAGCTCTTTGCTGTGTTCCAGCTGACGTATCTGGTTGCTGAAATGGGCTGTGACCTATGGTTATTCATAAGACAAGGAGGTGGGCAGATTCAGGGATTTGAAATCAATGTTGCCCCAAAATTCACTAATACAGACTCACCTGATTTCAGTGTATGCTTCAACATAGTGGCCTGGATCAGATGATATCTACCATCCCTTCCAACTATAAGAGCTATAATCCTATGATTCTAGTAATTCTAGAGCTAACAACTAAAACAAGAATGACATACAGAACCACAGTGTTTAGAGAAGGCCAGACCAAGAAATTGGAGATGCAGAAGGGAGAAAGAGAAGAGAAATAAAACCAAAGATGTTTTGAAACACATGGAAGGAAAACTATCCAGGTGTTTGCTTTGACTGGGAATGGAATCGGTTCAGAAAATCAACTCAGATGTGAAGTACCTTAAAATTGCCTGTGATTTGACTTGTAAACACTAAGTAAACAATGATAGAATTCTTTAGAACCAGGGAATTGGGAACCTGGTAGTGAATTTTCAGTGTTATCATCTCATTTCACTTTTTAGCTTATTATATTCCAATATACAAACCATTCAGGTGCTTAATTATCAAATGAATATTTCAAATGTGCCACACTATTTCCCTCCAGCCTGCTGCCAAATATTCTAATTTGTCTTTTGCCATGATTCCATAACCAAAGGAGAGGAACCAAAGAAGCATTCCTGTCTGCTTTCCCTCCACCAAATGTTCATGTTTTCAGATGAGGTACAAGAAGCCATTCAGATAGATGCAGTCTGCTAGCTAGTGTGGGGGGGGAGGACAAGGTCTCTCTTCTCAAGATGCCCCAGGCCCTAAGATGCCACTAACTAATCTAGACCAGTCATTTTCTAGGTTTCCAGGGAGGGATATGACAAAGCTTTCAGCCTGCAGACGGAATTGATGCTCCACTCTAGGCTGTAGTTGCAGCTAATTAAATGCAGATCAGGGCTAAACTGAGGCTAGCCATCACGTCCAGAGCTTAGTAACTGATATATCCATGTTGTCATCCTTTCAAAACCTCATGAAGCTTTCCTCCTGTGGATGGGCCCTCAAACTCTGTCCAGTGAGACCAGAAGACCCATCCTGCCAACAAGGAATAATTCCTGAATGATTCAACCATTGTCTCATAAACAAACTTGTACATCATCCTCAACTGAGTGAGAACAGATGATTTTTAAATTAAAAGCTGATGAGGTTAAGCCATAATTGCAGTCACTGGGTCAAGGAAATTCTGCAAGTTCCCTAGGTTTAGTTTTCCTTTACCCATTGAGGAGATGGTTCTTGGATGCCAGTGCAATTACCACAGCTTTTTGCCTTAGTAGAGGCAAAGAAAAAATGATGGCAAGAAAGAAGCAGGGATCTTGGCAGGGTCCAATCCCATTTCACCTGTAGAGAACCTAAGACTCAAAAAGTAGAAACAGCTTGCTTAAATCTAGCTTGACAAAGGCTAAACCAGAATCCAAGACTGTCTATTGCTACAGAATAAATTTTCTACAGCTCTCTGGAGATCTTTCCAATAAATTTAAAAGAATCAAAAACTAAGTTTACCAAGATCACAACCTTCTAATTCCATTTAATGTTTATATTTGCATGTTTATAGTATATGTTATTCCCATACTTTGCTATTCACCTTCTCACCCACCACCTGTCTTCAATACACACACACACACAGACACACACACACACACACACACACACACACACACACACACACATACACACACACACCTTGCTAGCTAAGAAAGCATGACATATGCTGACCTATCCCTACAGCTAGCATGTTCAGGTGGAGGTCAGAATTAAACATGACAAAATTTAGGCTGCTCACATTTACATAGCTAATCTGGTTTATACTACCAATAACAAGACTCCTAGAAATCCCAGTCTCCAGTGCTCCTTAGTAGTTTAGGGGAATTGAAGCTGGTGGAATACAATGACTTTGACTCTTGCTTTCTGTACTCAGTCTCAGAATGTGTGTGTGTGTGTGTGTGTGTGTGCGCGCGCATGTGTGCACACACATACACATTTCCTGAAAAATTAAAACAAAGGAAATGGAAAAGACAAGGCAAATGAGTTTTATGTCAGATATGAGAAGATGAAAAGTTTGCAGAATGCTCATTGTCACCTGCCTCTATTCTTTACTCTTGCTTAGTTTCCATTAATCCTACCACAATTTCTTTTAGTATCTGAGGAAATAGGCCAATGCAAACATGTGTAATATAGTCCAAGGAGCCCCGGTGGCACAATAGATTAGTGTGCAGTGCTTATGGAGCAAATATATCTGCCAGGATGATATGAAGAACTTCCACATTATAGTAAGGACATCACTGAATTAGAAAAGAGACTCCTCTAAGAGCTATCTGTAAATGCAGAATCTCAGGCCATTCTCCAGACCTACTGAATCAGAATCTGCTTTTAAAGAAGATCTCCAGTGATTCATGTTCATAGCAAAATCTGATAAGCAATGGACTAGAGATAATTCAAAAAAAGCATGTGAAAGTCATTTGAAAATAAACAATTACCTACTAGGGATGTAGGTACAATTCATGTGGTTTATCACATAAAAAATAAAAATACAAATTTTCCCTGTGTCTGCTTCTCTTATTAGCCAGTTTAAAGGCCTAAAGTGTAGGTAAGAGAGAGTTCATTCAAGAGGAATCAGAATAAAGGATTGTTCTGTTTTCCAGAGGACCAGGGTTTGGGAACTCACACAGACCTGAATTCAAACTCTGGCTAGTCTAACAAATTACTAGCTGTGTAAACATGCTCACAATACTTTGGTACTTTGGGTTTAAGCTTAAGATTCTCTATGAGTAAAATAGGATTGATAATAGTATCCACTAGCATTGAGTTGTTATGAAACATGTATGAGACAGTATAAGGCACTAGCAAAAATGAACAATCAATAAATAGAAGATATTATTATAATTCATGGTTTGGTCAATAATTTTAGTTTTCTAGAAAACTAATCACTGCATGAGATATCTAAGGACACCTAGCATCTATTTCTAATTGTTATGAATCACACTGGGTTTTCCACAGAGAGAAGAAAGATGCACAACAGTAAAATATATTTGAACATAATGGAGACCCCCAAACAAATATAATTTAGAAAGAATTATAGGTGCCTCTGATAAAATCCCTTCATGGAACTAGACTGAAGACATAAGTGGCCCTATTCTATGAGATATGTATCAAAATGACAAAATCAACAGTGAGGAAACACAAGCACATATACACATACCCACATGCAGACAAAACAATTCAAGACTAAAATAGTATTCTAGGTTAGGAACTAAATAATACTGATTTTCTGGCCTGACAAGAATCTGTAAAATGGGTGAATAGTGACTCCTACTTCAAAGGATAGATGTGAAATGATTTGGGTAAAATAAATGATGTAGGAAAAGGCACAGAAGATAAACTCAATAAACATTTTTCAATCTGGCCCAATGATCCCTAAGTCAGATCCACAGAAAGGGCAAATAAACGCGTGCATGTGTGTGTGTGTGTGTGTGTGTGTGTGTGTGTGTGTGTGTGTGTGTGTAGTTAAGCTCCAATGATTTTTTCTCCAGGAAGTAATGACTTGCCTTTAGAAAAGAAATACTTTACCATGTCAACACATCATATAAAAGCCAGCTCAACAACAATTCTTAATATGTAGACTATTTGGTTATATGCCAAACATTTTGTGTACATTAAAGTATTTAAACTCTTACAACAACCCCATGAAGTAAGTATATTGTTGTTCCTGCTCTACAGATGAAATGGTAGCTAAAGCTCCAAAGAATGAAGATGAAAAAAATTTAGCAACTCCTACCTTATTCAAAACCATAGTGCTTTCTACCTACTCAATTTTCTAGATTGTAAAATATGGTGGAGGTACAGTATTTATAAATTCTAATAATTATATATGTTTAATATATTATATAAATTCAAATAAAATCACTAGGCACTTGTTTTTATAAAGACTTATTGATTGGCATATGAAATCTGGACAGCCTGACTGCAAAGACACAGAGACAGACACACAACCTCTGGGTCCCAGTCCTTTGGCATGTTTGAGATCTCCAGCTTCTATTGGAACTGAGGTTGCCCAACATGCATTGATTTTCAAGAGGATTAGATTAGTGTGTCATCAATATTCATAGACAATATAGAAATTACAATTGGTAATTTCTAGTATTTCTGTGACTCCCTAAATAAACAATAGCAAATGCTATCATTTATTGAACACCTTTGCATTAGTTTTCCATTGCTATCATATTAAATTACCACATACTTATTAACATAGTATTGTCTAGGTATAAATTTAAAACAATAAGTATGAGTTTAGTATTGTTATAATTCTCTTGGTCAAAAGTTGGATATAGTGATCGCTTGGCTAAAATCAAGGTGTCAGCAGGACTGCCTTCCCTTTTGGAAGTTCTAGGGAAGAATCCCTTTCCTTCCTTATTCAGGTTGTCAGCATAATTCACTTTCTTGAGGTTGTAGGATTGAAGTCCCCTTTGCTTTGCTGGCAGTCAGCTGAAAGCTGTTATTGGCTTCCAAAAGTCACCTACATTCCTTAGTTCATGGTTCTATTCGTCCAACTTTGAAGCCAGCAAGGGCCAGCTGAATGCTTCACACACTTTGCATCTCTTCTGACACTTCTACCTTTACAACTGTCTTTGACTATTATTCCTTTCTTTTCTGTTTTTTAGATTTTTATTGAAACATGATATTTGTATGTATTTATGAGGTAAATGTGATGTTTTTTAGTCATGTATACATTGGATAGTAATCAACTCAGAGTGATTAATGTATCCAACACCTTAAACTTTTATCATTTTTTTATGGAGAGTATATTCAAAATCCTCTCTTCTATTTTGAAATATAAAATGCATTACTGTTAATTATATTCACCCAGTGTGTGTGTGTGTGTGCGCGCGTGTGCACGCGCGCACACGTGTATGTGTGCACTTACATAGGGCATACCAAGAAAACCCAGGATAATATCTCTATTTAAAATCAGCTAATTATCAACCTTAATTCTATCTGAAAAATGTGTTGCCACATAATACAACATATTCACAAGTTATGGGGATAAGGATGTTGACATATTTAAGTGACCATATCCTACCTATTATAATCTATGTAGTGAGTGCTACGAACCATGACCTTTTGTCCCCCAGTTCTGGGGATCATCGAACTTGGGACCTCACTCTGCTAGGCAAGCACTCTATCTCTGAACTTGATTCCCAGCACCAAATACATGATCTTAAATTATCTCTACTATAGTTTAGATCGTGTACATTATTCCCATTTAACAGATGGAATAGCATCAGACAAATTAAGCAGTATACCTAATAATGCACAGCTAGTAAATTGCACAGGCAGAATTGGAACATAGTGCTTTCTTCCTCAAAATCTTTCATTTCCCCCCTTGGCTTCATTATACTGCCTTCCTCTCATTATCAAAAAGCTCTTTGGTTGTAATTTTCGTTTTCCTTCTGGTTAGTTGGCAATACTGTTGCCTCCCATTCATGGCTTCACTTTCTATGGTTTCAGTTACCCATGGTGAAACTGAGTCTGAAAATATTGAATGGAAAATTCCAGAAATTCATAAATTTTAAGTTGTGCACCATTCTGAGTAACATAAAGAAATCATGTGCAGTTTTCTCTGTCCTACCCAGAATGTGAATCATCCCTTTATCTAGCATAGCCACAACATATTCACTCTCCACCTGTTAGTCACTTAGCAATTGTGGTCATCGGATCAACTGTTCTGGCATCACAGTGCTTGTGTTCAAGTAACCCTTATAGCCTAACGCTGTCTCACAGTGCCTACATCATTCACCTAACTTTTTCTCATCATATAAGCATGATTTCATCTCATATCATCACAAGAAGAAGGGTGAAACAGTACAATAAAATATTTTCAGAAAGACCTATTTACATAAATTGTATTACAATATATTTTAATTGTTCTATTTCCTTATTAGAGATTGTTGTTAATCTTTTACTGTGCCTAGTTTAGAAAATAAAATTTATCATAGGTATGTATTTATGGGTAAAAACATATAGTATATATATATATGGTTTGGTACTATCTATGGTTCAAGGCATCCAGTAGAGGTCTTGGAATGTATCCCCCCATGGACAAGGGGAGACTGCTTCATTTTGTTTTGGGTTTTTCTTATTTAAGATTTTAGTAGGAAATTTATGTCCATGGTTCAAAAGTCAATTGTATAAAAGGGTATTCAATTTTTAAAAACTTGCTCCCATGGTTTCCCATATGTGTGGTTGCCACCACCCTGTCCTATTTGATTTCTTTCCCTCTAGAATTTCTAAATGAAAATATAAGCCACTAAGAATAGGTATATAGAAAGATATTCATATCATAACAAAACTTCCCACACGACAGCTGAAATCCATGTTGTCCTTTTATTACATTTTTACTACAGTGCAACTTTGGAAGAACTAACATCTGCGTTAAGGGACAGAAATATGGGCCAATCAGTAACCCAAACAACTGGTGATTTCACACAATTTTTAAATGTTTGTAGTCTTTTTGGCTCCATGATATTCACCTGAATATCCTCTACATTATATAATACCAAAGCTTCAGTATTGTTATGTATCTCATCAATTTTATCTGAACATTCCAGAGTCCTGAAATTCTATAATATGAGGGGGAGAGGGAGGAGAAAGATTATAGAAAAATCAAAATAAGTAGGGGGAAAAGAAGAGGAAGAGACCCACAGTGCACAGGGGGGAAAGACCCTGAAAATCCATTAAATACAGCTTTTGTCATTATTCCATATAGTAATGAGGTGATCATATGTTGGTATAAACAAGCCCAATACCTTATATATAAATAACTTTTTAAAACAATGACAAAACTTTCTATCTATCTTGCAAAAGAACATGGAACCCTTACATAATTGTAAACATTGAAACAGAACTACCATATAGTTGGACAGCATATTATATAGCAATAGGCACCAAAAACAAAGATGACAGTTGGTTTAAAAAAAGAATTGAGTAAAGCTGATAGTAAAACCAGTATAGCAGAGTTAATTATTTTTTCCATGCCTACTATAGATATTAGTCTTTAGCTGCAATCTAAGAACCTCTTCAGCGTGTCAGTAGAATGCAATATACATCTGCCTTCTACTAGCACAAAACAGAACATCATTCATCTTCTTTTGTGATTCTATCTCTTTAACTATTGTTTTTAAAGTTATTGAAAATGATTTGTTAATGTACTGTGAAATCAGTTTAGTAATTCATAGCCAGTATTTGGCAGGGGGGAGAGTACTAGGGATTGAACTCAGAGGCACTTAACCACTGAGGTGCATCCCCAAACCATTTTTATTTATTTATTTATTTATTTATTTTTTTAATTTTGAGACCGAGTCTTGCTAAGTTGCTTAGGGCCTGGCTAAGTTGCTGAGGCTGGCTTTGAACTTGTAATTCTTATGCTTCAGTCTCCTGAGTCAGTGGAATTATAGGTGTGACATAACCAGTATTTTTAAATAAAACAGATTAAAAGAGAAAACGTGAGTCACATTTCTTGATACTTTTATTTCAGTATGTTTTTATGTAAGTCTGTGTATACACATACATGTACATGTTTTCATGTATACTTGGCCCAATGTAAAATATCTTTCTTGCTGTAGTTAATTGTCAAAAAGTTTGATTACTATTACTTTCAATGGTTGGAACCACTGGCCAGATGCTATATATATTCCAAAATCCTTATAAATAAATAAATTTCTGCCCACACTTAAAATCTTGACTTTCCTCAATGTATTTTTTATAACTATAAAAGAATTCCATGCTGCCCCTTGGCATTGTAGTCTCTATTTCTAATGTAGTAGAAATGCCTGGAAAGTTGCAAACATCCAAAGTAAAACTAAAAACTCCAATAGAATTTGAAATGGTTTCTCTCTGAGATGCATGAACACTCTGGAGATTTGTAGCATCTCAGGATTTGGACCTGAATTTCCCAGTTGTCACTTCCATTGACATCTCATGCATACAGTGCTCTGGGGACCCCAGCCAATGCTAAACATGGCCTGAGAGTCTACAACTTGCATAAAATATTTAACCTCAAGAACCACTAGATCTTTATGCTTTAAATTGTTCTGTCTGTTCACACAGTGGTCATCTCCAGAAACTTTTCCTAAATTAGTGGCATTTAGTGTAATGATAAACACCAAGCAATGGATAAAGATTGACAAGCAGATAAAAATGTACATTTAGGGATAAACCTAGGAAAAGGATGATGAAACAGTAATGGATGGGTAAAAAATTACTCCAGGATGTTGTTGTTGCAAAAGAGAAGGTTTTCTCATTTGTTGTGGGACAATTATGCCAGGGAAGAGAAAAATGATTAGTAGAGAGAGAAAAAAAAGGGGAGGAATGTTAAGGAGTAATTAAACCATTCAATCCTCCAACAGGTAATTGAGTCCCTATTATCAATCACTTGACAAATACTCAGACTAGGGGAAGGTGTTGTGAGGCATTCATGCCCCTCTAGGAACTTAAAGATTGTCAGAAGTGAGTGAGATGGCGGGAGCAAAGATGAAGATAAATCCTGGTGTGGCTGAGTAAGGTACTGTGATTGAAGCCATTCATGGAAATCTACACTGGAATACTTCTAGGATAGATTGTGGGAAGCTTTATATGGCAGACTGTGGCTGCAATTAATTTAGTGGAAATACAAAAGGATTTTGAAATGACAAATGAAATAATGATAGCAATGTTTGGAGATGAATATTCAGAAAAAGGTGTGTAGGAAAGATCAATAAAAGCATACCAATTAAGAAACAATTATAGAAGTCTAGGCATGAGAAGTAGCACCATGGTTAAGTAGAGGATCTGGGTTCAAAGCCATCTAGGTGATCTGGTTCTGCCATTCTCATGCTTAATTTTCTCATCTATGAAAAGAGGCTATTAAAAATACCTACCTTGCAGGAATGCCATGAGGTTGAACTAGGTTAAGATGTATCCCAGTAATGAATCTGACCTGACTTTCCTATAAACATATATGAATATACCATAGTGACTCTCCCCATTATGTATATTCACAAGGCATGGATTTTAAAAAACTATAAGCAAATACCAGAAAGATCAATACAGTACAGGGAAAGGAAAAAGGGGAAGGAAGTGGGGAGGGGAAAAGGGAAGTACTAAGGACTGAATTAGAGAAAATTATATTCCATGCTTTTTATAATCTTGTCAAAATGAATCCTAATGCTATATTTAACTAAAAGAACCAATACAAAATGAAAAAAAAAAAAAGATGTATCCCAGTACCTGGCCATGTTACCTACTGGAGTCATAATTTTTGTTATTGCCATAAAGGTCAACCTAGAAAGAATGGAGTATAAAAGACACTATGAAAGAAGAGTAGACATGTTGTGGTGAACAATTGTTTGTGTGGTGAAGATAGTCAAAGATGAGAGCAGTTTTTATCCAGGTTAAAATAAATGATGATGCCATAAGAAAATATGAAATCGGGATGAGAGGGGAAGATAGTGAGTTGAGATTTTAATATAGTAGTAAGTTTGGAGTCAGGGTGAGGCATCCTAGTGAAAATTACCAGCAAATAAATTAAGTTGTGGGGCTGGGATTGTGGCTCAGTGGTAAAGTGCTTGCCTAGCATGGTTAAGGCACTGGGTTCAATCCTCAGCACCACATAAAAATAAATAAATAAAATAAAGGTCCACCAACAACTAATAAATTTTTTTTAAAAAAAAATCTTGATTGTGGCACAAGAGCTGAAGAGGAAGGTTGAATTGAAGTGAAATTTTGGTAAGTCGTAAATATAAGCATACAAAATTTGACCTCTGTAAAATAAATTTAAAATCCCCAAGGAAGAAATTCAGAACAGAGAGAAAACTAGACAAAATTTAACCTGTGGTCCACATTTAGTGGAGGGAGAAGAGTCAGATAAAAAGAGTGTTTGAAGGCAAAACGAGACCTAAGCAGGGCATTATAGGAAATTAACAAGAATAACATGCCATGCTCTGTGAATTTAAGGTGCTTATAATCTACCTGAAATAATGTAACTTACTGAGTTGTGACAAAAAAATTATAAAGTATGAAATATAAAATAAGGACATTCAATTTAAAAATGTAAGTACTTACTTTAAAATATGCCTTATTTTATTGACTAGAGAAATCAGGAAGACTTCATGGATGTTTTAGACCATGAATGATGGATGACATTTGGGAATGTATCAGGGGGAGCATTGAAGATAAGAGAAAATATATGATCAAAGGTGAGGAGTCAGAAACAAGCACATCAAATTTAAGGGACATAGAGGAGACTTATCTTACAAGAATGAAGTGAAAAGGATAAGAAAAGAAGGGGAAAATTTCAAATAAAATGTAGCTAATCTCAAGTCTCAAATGCAGAAGATTTAAAATGTCCAGTACCATCTTGTCTTTAGATATAGGTATTTTGTTTCATTTTTTTCTCACATGAAACTGGACTCCCAGTTTTCTCAGTAAAGTAAGAGAATAGCAAAGCTGTTAACAAGAATATTGAACCATAGAAGAAAAAAATCATACAAAAGTGAAGTGATATGGAGGTAAGAGAGGGATGATGAGTTGGATTCAGGACATACTGAAGTCAAGGTGTCAATGGGATATCTAAGTAAAGATGTTAAATAAGCAGTTAGACATATGGATCTAGAACTGAAAATAAAAGTGTGAGCTGGAGATATAGATTAGGGAGTCATCATCTCATAATAATAGCATAATAATGATGATGATGACTAAGTTTCATTAAGTATATACTATATGAAAGGTATGGTTCTAAGAGTTTTCTAAATAGTTAATCATTTAACCTTCATGACAACCTTATAAGGGAAATGCTTTTTTTATCCCCATTTTTCTAAAGAACTGAAACTGAGGCTCAGAGATGGCATGTACCCAAGGTCATGCAAGTGGTTATATATTGGAGCCAAGATTCAAAACCACACAAGTACAACTCTGAAACTCATGCTTCTATTACTGCATTAACAGTAGGTGATAGTCTTGGAAGTAGAACCAATTACTCTAACAAACCAAGCAAACAAAGAAATAGGTCAACTTCTAATCCTTCTGCATATCAACATTGAGAGACAGGCGAAAGAAGCTTTCAGAAGACACAAATAGCCATCATAGAGATAGAAGAAAAACTAGGAGTGAAGGATGGCTTCAAAATCATGAGAGAATGCCCCACACCAAATGTGGGTGTTCACCAGTATTAAGAGCTTTAGTCATTGAATTGGACAATTCTAGAGGCCCTGAATAATGTAATGATTAGAGCATAGTCCACCAAACCACAACCCATGGGAAAATTTGAACCCACAATCTGATTTAGTGTGGTCTACTAGTGAAAAAATGGTCTTTACATTTTAAGTGCCTGAAAAAAAAAAAAAAATAATTTATTTATGGTATGAAAATTATGTGAATCTCAAATTTCAACATCCATAAATAAAGTTTTATTGGAATTCAGTCACTCTCATTTATTTATATGTTGTCTATGCAGTTTTCCTACTACAATGGCAGAGCTGAGCAACAGACAGTGTATAGGATGAAAGCATAAGATCTTTTCTATTTAGCCCTTTATAGTATCAGTTTGCTTGCCCATGGGTTAGAGTATGGGATCTAAGATAAGACTTCTTCAGTTCAAGTCCCAATTCTACTACTCACTAAATTTTGTGACCTTGAACATGTCACTCAAATGTTCTGAGGACCATCATCTGTACAAAGTAGATTACCATTATCTGTATGGTGGAGATTACAATGGTACTCAATGGATTGTTGTGACTATCAAACAGACAATTTGTGTAAAGTGCTTAACATAGTTTCTGGTACAGAGAACATAATAAACATTATTGTTTTGATGTGATAGAAATTATTTATGGGGATAGATAGAAGTCAAATCACAATGGGTGGCAAAAGGAATTAAAGATGAGGACTATACAAATAGAAATCATGCTTTTGAAAATGTTCACAGTATAGTTGGGTATGAGGGAGGAAGTAGCTCCAAAGGAGGGAAGAATTTTTATTTTTAATTAAGAGACTCAAATACATTCCAGTGCTGAGAAGGGGAGATCTGAGTAAAGATTGAGCATCTGGGAAGAAAGAAAATGGAACAACAGCCTGAGGAGGTAGGAGGAAGAAGATCAAGAGCAGAGGTGGAGAGATTAGTCTTAGAAAGGAGTAGGAACACTTCTTCCTAAGAAAATAAAATAGCATTGGACATGAATATAAGATTTGACATGAACTAGAGGAAGTCCAAACCTCAAATATTCTTGACATGAGCTGGAGGAAGTCCATACCTCGAATACCCCTTTCCCTTGTGAGAGCAGATACAAACTTTCTGTTGAAATGCAGGAGTAGGGGGATTTGGTAGAACACTAACTATGGTACGGGGATTTGGTAGAACACTAACTATGGTACTTTCAAAAAGAAGTTGGCCAGGGAGATTTGAGAGGAATATATAGAGAATGACCCTGTGGTACTGGCAGAGCTTGGAAAGTCAGAACATCAGTCAGTATAGCCATGTGACTTTCTCTAGTGGTACTCAAAAGACTGGAAGAATAAATCCTGAAAATGGAGCATTCAGTTGAGTGAGGACTTGAAGTTGTGTAAAAGACTTGGGAAACACAATGCCACCACTGGTAACCATTTGATTCCATAACAGCCTGTCTCTGGAATCACTGGCTCTGGGACCATGGCCTTGTCAGCAGGCTCTGTGGTTAGCTCATCTTTACCTGCCTGGTGTGTTGTTGTTATCTAGTTTTCACAATGGTATAGGCTCCTCCAAACATTTCTGGATTTCTTTCCCTGAAGCCTCATTGGAACATAACAGAGACAGACAATACATTGGAAAGCTCTGAGGAAGGACATAAATAGTGACTTTTATAGAGAGGGAATAATATTGTTTAAGGATGGGGACTAGCACTAGAAATGTTTGAGTACCTTTCAGGACACCATGAACCCAACAATAAAATATCCTTTAAATTGCAAGATGCAGGATGCAAGTTTTATGGTGTCTGGCATAGATACAAAAAATGCTACAACAGTTGGTATGTTAGTCTTGGCTCCCTTTGAGACTCCAGGGGTAAAGTCAGAAGGCTAACAGGCCAAATCCTATTTGGGCAAACTAAAGTCAGAATAGAGATAGGGAAAGGGGACATGGCCTGAGGAGCCCAAAGATGCATGGGGAAAATGTTTTGGCTAGGAGTCAAGATGGCAAAGAAGAAACAGTACTCCCAAAATGGGGCCCACTGAGGCCCCTGGAGACTTGCAGATCAGCTGCAAGTTCAGCTCTAAAAAGTCCATATGCACTTGAGCTTCTTGTTAGGCAAAGTGGGTCTTCTGCAGGCATTTCCCTATCTCTTCCTGGCCAGATGAGTATACATTCCACATAGAGTTTTCCAGGCCCATTTGAAGGTCTTATCAAAGGACATACAGGACCATTTTGTATTCAGATAGCCCTGCATATCCCAAGAGCACTTTCCCATCCATAATTTTTAGTCCATGGTGTCAAAAGCACTACCATAGGAGTCAACAGTCCTAGGCTTAAGCCCTAGCTCTGGTACTTACTAGGAGTGTGACCTTTAGCAAGACACTCAACACTCTGACCCTCAATTTAGAAGAATTTGTAGAATGAGAATATTAGTAGTATTGTCCTACAGAGCTGTTGGGAGGATTAAATAATTGCTTAATAGCCAAACTGGCTCATGATAAATACATACTAGCTGTCATCATTATCTCATGTAATATACAAAGACCTTGAAGCATGATTTCCAACAAAATTAGGCTTGAACCCAGGCTCTGCTACTTACAATTTGTAAGACCTTGGAAAGTCATAATCTCCCTGAGCTTATTTCCTCATCATCAGTTTAAAACAGATTTATTAATCAAGTATGATACTGCATATAAACTGTATAGAGCTGTCATGTATAGCTAATCAAATTTAAAAATTTTAAAAAATTTTTAAAAACTGCATATAGTACCAGTCAAATGTTTATGTTTCTTAATGTTCATTTTCCCTTTTGAGAGAGCTTCACCCATTTTTTGTTTGTTTAATTTATTTTTAAAATTTTGATTTGTTATATATGACAGCAGAATTCATTACAATTCATATTACACACATACAGCACAATTTTTCATATCTCTGGTTGTATACAAAGTAGAGTCACATCATTCATGTCTTAATACATGTACTTAAGGTAATGATGACCATCACATTAAAATATTAAAAAGGATCAGAAAGGCAAAGGTGATTACCCAATGCAGTAATGGCAACACTGGGGTGAGACCCCAAGGCCCTCTTCTCCAGGTGGGGCTCTCCCTAGTTATACTCTCCAAGAGCAGTTTGGCCCTCTACACAGAATAGAGGGTCCCATCTAATCCCCAAAGTGGGGCTATGCTGATGTGTGCTCTTCTCTGATGTTTATTAGCAAGAAAGGCAACAACATTGACTGGGCCCCTTGCAAACAGATGTCAGAAGTCAGAACCTCACATTCTTGACTTGCATTGTAGCACATGAACGGTATTTGAAAATGGAGACTCCCAGGTATCTTCACCCCCAAAATGCTTTCCTCCCCCAACTACCATCTGATCTTGGTGTCTGAATCCCCATCATTCAATCATTGTTGTGGTTTTTTTTTTTTTTAAACCCTCAGCACTTGTTCAAAAGATGAACTTTCTAGGACATAAAATAATGTGTATTTGAAGGATCAGCCATCAGCAAAACAGTATGGATTGGATTATTCAGCTCCTTTACTCTCCAGAAGGGGAAATAGGGAGATTTTGGATATGGTATACTGTTCAGGTCTCCTCTACAGATAGAAGGCATTGGAGACACCAGGAAAGATAGTATAAACAGAAAGGAGTATATAAAGGAGAGAACTGTTAAGGCAGCCCATCCCTACCCCTTTTGGTGATGGAGAGCAGAGAAAGCATCCCTAGAAAGAGAAAAAGTGCATAGGTTTGGAATGAAGAGATCACAATTCCAATATTATGAACAAGTTTTTAACCTCTCTATGACTCATTTCCTTCACCTGTAAGATGAGGTAATAGCACCATCTACCTTACTGTATTATTTTAAGGATAAGGAGAAAAACTGTGCATTAGCATACTTATTAAATCCCTGTTCATATCCAAAGGATCATAAGGGACCCAGTGAAATTCTCAAAAAAAGGTTCAAGGATGCACTGACCTTGATAGCAAGATGGCCAGGTGAGATGCACCTGGCATGATGCCTCAACTATTAAATGGAGCATTTCATGCACCTGCCATGCTTCATCTCTGAGTCTGTTGTCCTCCCCATTTCACAAAAAAAAAAAAAAAAAAAAAAAAAAAAATGGAAGGGTTTACTAGCTCTCCTTAGGGCCAGCAGTAGATCTCAAAACAACTGTACTATATGAGCAGTGAAGGTGGGAAGTGGGCAGAGGGAAAGGCACTCCTGAGCCTGAATGCCTTCCTACTGTTCAGCCACAGCCTCTAGATACACAAGGAACCCCTGGCACCAAGCTGGGAAGGCAGAGGCAATTAGGATGATCTCTCAGGAGCACAACTCTGGAATTATTAAAGCAGTAATATAATTGGCCTGCCAAAACTGAGATGGCAGGCACACTTTCCAGCAACATTGCAAAATAGATGTCTCAGGAAATAAATACAGCAATATAAAAATAATTACTGATGCTATTAGCTATTTTTCCTATTTTCTCCCCTCCTCCTCCCTGACACGACTGGGCTCAGAGGCCCCACATGGGTGATACTCAGAAGAGAGGTAACAAGGGAAGGATTGGCTGTAACCAAGAGCACTGGTTGGCCTCAGGTCATTGGGGGTCTGAAACCAGGCAATAGCAATAGACGTGGTAAGAAGGGAATTATATGACAGATATTTTACAGGCTGTATTGGTAGCTCTTGGTGATAGAATGTGGTACAGTAATAGAAAAGGGGGATTCAAGGATGACTTCCAGATTTTTGACCTGGAAAACTGGATAGATGGTATTACAAAAAACAGTTGTGAAATATATGAGGTAAGGTATCATGAAAGTGATGATGGAATTTGGGATTGGGCATACTGAGTTTGAATTATGTATAGAGAGATTACATACAAGTGGTGGTGTCCAGTAGTCAGTTTGACACAAATATTAAGCTCAGAAAAGATGAATAGAGGAAGAATAGATTTGCTATTCAATGTTGTACAAATCAATCATTAAAACCATGTGTGTGAGTGAGATCAGTCTTTTTTTAAATCACTCAGACCATGATTTGATCCATCCTATGTTGAAAGGGAACTCTCTAAGTCTTCAGGCAAAAAGAGATGACTTACCCTTCTATGATACATTATTTAAACTTTTCCTTAGTGAGATTATTCCTGATGCATTTTGAGATGCTTAGAAAATATCAGTCAGTGGCTTTGGATAAAGCAGAAGGGATTATGAAGGGGTTGAACCCAAAACCATGGTGCTCCCTTCCTATTTCTAAAGCCAACTTCCAGGCATATGTAGGATCTAGCACAGTCAGCAACAGTTCAATGGTGTTTAAATTGCAGAAATTACTTTCTCTTCTAGTTGCCCCCTGCCCTTGTTGACTGATTGATTACTGAAGCCCAAAACAAAGCTTGGCAGTAACCTTTCCTCTTCAGAGGAAAATAAAGATTAAGAATAAGGAGAAAGGACATTGCTATTAAATTGCTCAGTGACCTTGGGCAAGTAATTTATCTTCTGTGTGGCTTGAGATATAATGATATCTACCTGATCTACATCATAAGAAAGCTATGAGGAGCAAATGAAGTAAAGAGTATGCAAATGCTTTTTAAAATATACTGTAAGCAAAATATATTATAATTTCATGCACCAAAATCTCTGGGCTCTAGCTCCTAATCCATCATTGTTCCAATTAAAACTGGAATTTTGCTCTGCCTTCATTTACTTTCCTATATATGACAGAAGTGACCATAAACCTTTTATTATGTTTTAGTATCCATGTGTTGGGACCAGGCAGGGAATATGCTGGTTTGTAGACAAACTAAGTTATTTTAAATGAATTTGGAATAAGTAAACACTTAAAAATGCTAAGCAGATTTTTATATAATACCTGACATTATTCTTTCAGTCTTTCATTTGTCTTTCTCTGATATCTCTTTAGCTTCAAGGAATTCATTCAAGCATACACTACTAAACCCAAGCCACTGTGAGAAAAGGGAAAGAAAATCTTCCTGTATTCTTCTTTACAGGTGAAAGGGCTCTTTTATTTAAATTAATAAAATAAAAATAAAGGTGTCATTAGTTGTCCAGGGCTGGTGCCTCCAGTTGTATGCAAAAACACAGCAAATATCAATCTCTGCAATGTTTGCAAAGGCCGAAAATGGCATGAAAGACATGCATTAAAATCAAGCAAAGAGACAATGCTGCACAAGTGAGTGAATAGGAAGTTAAAGAATAAATAAAAGTTTTTCAGCCCCTAAATAGATTGCCAAGAAAGGTAAGCTTGAGAAGGATCAATAGACTTTCAAGGAATAAAGTAACAAGAGAGATGAATCAAGGCACAATGGAATTGAATTGTCAGAGTTTGCGTTTCCCATGAAGGCAGTCCAGACTCTCTAGGTCCCTCCAATCCCCAGATTCCCAAGATACAATGATATGGACTTAAACAGTCAAAAAAAAAATAATGCTCTAGACTCATTGCTTTGAAAACTAGCCAAAAATGCCATTCAACACCATGCAAGAAGAAGAAACATTTCCAGGGATGCCACCACTGTCCCTTGGTCTCATGCACTACAAGTCTGAGTCTGAGTCATCTTAATTCCACCTCTCCTTTGACCCATGTATGTAATGAAGTCACTAGGTCCTATTCACTTTTCTTCTACATTTTTTATTGCCTATCTTATTCTATTTCCCCACTGGTATTACCATAGATATAGCACTCATCTGCTCCCTGAGCCTCCTCACTGGTCTAACTGCTTCTTATCTCTCCCTGTCAATCCATCCTGCACACAGTTACCAGATTCATACTCCTTTGACATGACCCTTTGCTGATAACCTTTAAATGTTTCCCCATGACCTCCAGGATAAACCTAAAACTCCTTGTCCACAAAGCCTAGGCTTTCTATTATCTGACACAAACCACATTTTCAGTATGATCTCCATGCGACCCTAGTTTTCTGTCATTACAACCAAATGCCCAAGATAATTAACCTTTGAAGAGAAAAGATTTGTTTTGGCTCACACTTTTGTAGTTTGAGACCAAGATCAGGGGTCCATTGCTTTGGGCCTCTAAAGAAGCATCATGGCAGGAGCATGTGGCAGAGCAAACCATTTACATAAAAATGAAGCATAAAAAGAGGTTAGATTGGAGTCCAACAACCATCTTTGAGAACATGACAATGTCCCCAGTGACCTAAGAACTTCCCATAAGGCCTCATCTCCTGAAGGTACTACATATCTCATATATATATATATATATATATATATATATATATATATATATATATGTATATACACACAAACACACACACACACATACATACATACTATGTATCAGTCATTGTAAAACCTTTGCTAGCTTTCTTTTGATGATCTTTCCTTCCTCTGAGTCCTTGGACAGTGTCTAAAACTCACAATTAGCCTTTTTAATTGTTCTCTTATAATATTATCAGCCATTGATTTTTTTTAAACATTTTCTCTTCCCAAGTAGACTGTAAACTTCTTGAGAGGCTTTATATTTTTTACCTCTCATTCTACCCCCTGCAAATAATATATTGCCTTTTATACAATAAAAAGGCAATAATATTTTTATATTCTTTTATAACAGAATATTTCCAGTCAGAAATCATATTATTTTGGGAGAAAGTTACTATCTGGAAGACTCAAAATAGTCTAAATGAAGCAGGGTAAGAGTAACATAAGTTGGCTATCTTAATACAATTGAATTCCAGGTCTAGAAGGAAAATATATTGGTGCTAATTAAATGGGGAGATCCTGGAGATATGAAGAATGCCTAAAATATACAGGAAAAAGAAAGATGACAATAATTCCTAAAGGAAAATCAAACTACTATATCATTGAAATAAACTGTTCCCAGTTTTAGACAGAGGTAATTCAAAATTCTCAATGACTTCCAGTTAGGAATTCACTTTAGGGCTGTTTACAGATTGTGGATTAATGTAAAGGAAAGCAATGAGGTGCTAGCACCAGAATAATCTGCTTTTGGATTTTTTTTCCTTTATTTTCTTTCCCTCTGTCTCTTACTATTCCCTCTCTGTTATGTCCTCAACTCCCACTAGACACATCTCTCTCTCTCTCTCTCTCTCTCTCTCTCTCTCTCTCTCTCTCTCTCTCTCCCCTCACCCCCCCACTCCTTCCTCCCTCCCTCTCTTGTTTTTGAGATGAGTGTGTATGTGTGTGTGTGTGTGTGTGTGTGTGTGTGTGTGTGTGTGTGTCCAAGTTCATTAGCAGCCTTGGTAAAGGTTGTTCTTCCTCATTGAAGAATTCAAACTAAATATGCAACCACAGCCCTGACCCAAAATGAGATGCCAGGGATTCTCAGGGACCTTGCTTTCTGATCCGTTCTTCCTCCACTTAGCTCTTCTTTTGCTTCAGCTTTGCTACATGTTCCACATTCATCTTAGATCTAAAGATTAATATAGTCCTCAGTTTCTCCCCCCCCCCAAGTGTTCTTCCTCAGACATGGGGTTCAACTTTTACCTGGCCTCTCAATAAAACAAGCCTGTTGTAATACCTGGGGATCATCCCCAAGTACACCCTACAGAGTTTGAGCACCATGTGAATCTGACAGGGCTGACTGCTGGTGTTCAGATAATACCTTCTGTCAACTCTTTTCTCTCTCTCTCTTTTTTAACCACCTGTCCTATACCCTTCAGCACAAATTTTGATCAAAATGAAATTGTCCATAGAGTAAACATAGCTTGATTTCATCCACGAAATCCTGTGGGTGTTTAATTAATAAACAGTTGTAGACCAGTTCTGACAGCCTGCAAGCTAAATTAGACACAAATTAGGACACAGGCCACCCAGGAAGTGTTCCCCTCAATCTTGGAAGGAAGTTTCTAAGGAGGAAACAAGAAATGAAGATATGGAAAAAGACCAATTGTTGGAGGGTCCAGGGGAAAGCTAAGATTAAGCCATCAAGTATTTTCATCTATGCATCCACAAAATAAGAAAACCAAAAAAGACAGGTTCTATTTTCCTTATTTCACAGGGGAACTCTGGGGACATGTGTTCAAAGAGAAAGCAAATTGCAGCTAACAAACCAACTCTTTCTTGGGAATCCTTTCCAAATAGGCTCTGTTGGTAGTTCTCAACCAATATATTTTTGGCAATTTGTACCAACAACATGCTGGGAACTTCGACTTGGAAATCTTATATGTTCATATGTCCCCTCAGGAGAGAAACACTGACCTAAACCAGGAAGATCAGTCCAAATGAACACAGAAACCAGAATGCACCAATGTCTTCGACAAAGAAGCTCAAATAAGATTCTTCATTTCAAAAGTGTAACTGATTATACTAAATATATCCACATAACTTATTATACTAAATATATGAATATGACCACCCTCATGTATATCAATAATGAAAAAGATTAAATCATAAAACCTTCTATTACTCAAAACCTCACTTTTATTCTAAGGGAAATATCTTGTATTCTCATTTCAAGTTGTGTATAGCTGAATGTGGCTCTAGATGGTCATCTGTCCCTGCACTGGTATATAATTTCACCACTCTGAGGCTGGTTTGCAAGGGTTGCAAATATCTGCAGGGGCCAGGCACATAAATGTGTGAAACTGTTGGGTAGGATACAAGTGGAAGTGGTGAGAACTATGTTGATCAGTAGAGGACATACCCAACCAAAGGATTTAAATTCAAAACTTTTTTTTTAAACAACATGCTTACCAAAGATATATTTCTAAGTTTTGGCATCAACTTTGGAACACCTAGTTTTCTGACCCTCATCAGGACCAGAAAGGAAGAAGGATGGAATTGTTCAGTCCCCAGTGTCTTTCACCTTGAAGATTTGTTCATTTTGTTCTTCACATTGCAAATCAATCAGAACCTTGTAATGATCAGATTCTAAATAAGATTCCATAAAAAAATAATTTTCTCAGACTTTAATACAGTTCCTCTTTTTTTTTTGTCTCTCAGTGCAAAATTTTTGCTTAGTTCTCCTTTGAAACATTTCCATGAAGTTACTTTAGTGAACTATCAACATTGTCCATGGCTATTCTCTATGAGAGCTTCTCTAACATTTTGTAGAATATGAACATAATGCCCTAACTTAGCCTTGATCTGATGAAGACACAAATGAAAATTGAGAAACAGACACTTTAGGCTGAGTTGACAGTGGGAGGAATGGGCACAGGGTTTTTGAGTTATCAGAGAACCACCGATTTCTTTGTTGGACTCTTTTCTTCACCTTCCTAACCTTCCATCTCTTAAAACTCCTGCATGGTATAACTCAGAAGCTCCAGAAAAATACCTTGCCTACCAAGTGAATACCCTGAACCATACCATTTGAATGAATTTTATACTAATAATCTTGAACATTTCTAGAAATGGAACCAGAGGCTCAATAACCGAAATAACAGTATGCAAAGAGAAGTTTTGCTGCCAAGGGCAACTTCAGAGATGCTTTAGATGTAAAGTTTGTTAGAGGACAGAGATCATTCCATATGTTATGCATAGAATAGTATCAAATACATTTCATTAATTCTGAATAACCTTCCAGAATGGCAGAATAAGCTCAGTGAGGTGGAGTCCATAAGTAGTAATGCAAGTGTAATTGGTGAGTTAAAGTTCTCATTTTAATATAGTTGGGACTCCCCCTAACATGAGTGAAGCTATTCAAGATTCAGGATTGTTGAATCAGAACCCAATATTTTTGAGCAGGGAATTCAAATAGAGTTTGCTGAAGTTTATTTTAGTAACCCTGCTCCTTGTGTTGGATGCATAGTGTGCTTAAGCTCTGGAGCCAATCTCTCTGAGTTCTAATACCAACTCTACTGTTATCTGTGAGACCTTGGACAATTTGCATAACTTCAGAAACAAGTGGGACAGTTTCTAGTATATAATGAGCACTCAAAAATTAACTATTATTAATGTATTTTCATCTTAGGAGGTTTTTGCTTTGTTTTGGTACATGGGGATTAAACCCAGGGGTGCTTAAGCAGTGAGCAACATCCCAGGCCTTTTTATTTATTGTTTTTTTTTTTTTTTTTTTTTTTTTTTTTTTTTTTTTTTTTTTTGAGACAGGGTCCTGCTAAGTTGTTAAGGCCTCGCTAAATTGCTGAGGCTGGCTTTGAACTTGTGATCCTCCTCCCTTAACTCAGCTTCCCGAGTTGCTGGGATTACAAGCATGTGTCTCCATGCCCAGCTTCCTCTTAAGAGTTTTTAAGGGTAATAATTAAAATCAATATTCACTATTTAAAGGTTTAAAGAGATTTTAAGCAAATCAAATTTCCTCTCTGGTCTTAAATTCTTCCTTTGTAAAATGAGGTGTTAGGATTATATCATATATTTTCAAGCATTTCTGGAAGCACAATCTTTTATTCAAGATTATCTGATGTTTTTTTTTTAACCTCAATCTTAATGTAGAGTATGATATCATGGATATGCTTCAGGTTTTCAAAGTCCCAAGACTAAGAGTGGCTCTTCCTACTCTGCCTTTCCTTGGTTCTTTAATTCTATGACATCAGAGGTACAGAATCAAAGGCTTCTGCCTCCACTTCATCTGCTCACGCCAGCTGCTAGGGGACAGTAGAGCTCATCCTTTAGCCATGAAAGCTGTGACAAGAATATGAAGACAATGTGTTGTTTATCAATTTGTTTTTCTTTGTTCCCCATCAAAGTTGACACTGGTCAGTGGATTCACAACAAACAGCTGGTGGGTAAAAGGACTAAACTTAGTGTGTGGTTTGCTCCTCATCCTGGCCTGTTAGCTGAATTTCAAGATAAGACTGCTGCAAAGAGTTCAACCCAGGAGAACAGCTCCAAGCTGGGAGGTGAAATTCCAGTATTATTCCTTCTTCATTGGGTGGGGGCTCTGGAGAAGTCATTCCACCTTTCTCTGGGTTGAGAAAACAAAGTTCGCAACCATTGTCCCTTCTTCTCTCATAAATGCACTGACTGCATGGAGAGCAAAAACAAGACAAGGCAGGGGCTAGAGAAATGGCAACCAGGGACTGGCATATATGGTCTCTCTCCATTATCATCTTGGGAGTGAAACGTTTCCCAGTGGTGGACTACTGGTCAACTGATATGAAATCACTTGGGTAGCTTGTTAAACTAGTAGATTCCCAGTTCCCACCCAAAACCCCTGGATCTGCAATTTGCAGTAGTTGGGCCTATGAATTTGAATTCTAGCACACTCCCTATTGATTCATTTCTCCACTAAGAAATTTGCTTAATAACTATCAGTCTAACTACTTGCCAGATTTAAAAAAAAAATTTTTAGTTGTAGATGGACACAATACCTTTATTTTATTTATGTGTTTATATCTGGTGCTGAGGATCGAACCCAGTGCTACACATTCAGCCCCTGGCAGATTTTTTAATACAACTTGAAAGGTAAATTGGGTCTTGGAAATCTCAATTTTGGATGATTTCGTTATGGGCAAAATTTGGGTATTGATTGTAGCTGGAAGAAATTGAATTGGGTAAAAGGGAAGATTTTCTGGCAAGGGTCATTAGGCACATTTGAATATGGAAGCGATAAAACTATAGAAACTCTTAATACATATTTCTGTTTTTAAAATAAGGTGACTAAGTTTGGTAGTTGGAGAAAAGCCTGAATTATATGAAGCCTATGCTACCTAAAGGAAAGCTCATATTTTTGTCTCCAGGAATAATAATAATAAAAGCATAAGTGAAATTATATTTCTCTAATTGTGATCTGCACATTTACTGACTTCCTTGAACTCGAACTTATTTAGAATTAAAAAATCTGAGGCTGGGCTGGGGTTGTGGCTCAGTGGTAGAGCGCTCGCCTAGCACGTGCGTGACCCGGGTTCAATCCTCAGCACCATGTTAAAAAAAAAATGCATTGTGTACAACCAAAAGCAAATAAATAAATATAACCCCTCTTTCATTAAAAAATCTGAGGCTTAGAGAAGGGAAGTCATTTTTCTAAGGTCTAGTTAATTGGTTATAAATCTTATTAAATTAGTCAATGATGAAAAGATGGAATTTAGTTGTTTTACTTGCCTATTGCCCATATTACCTTCTCCCCTTATTTTGGGAAGAAAACACTATTAATCCTACTATATTTATGCCTTCCAATTAGGCTTTAATGATTGCCAGCTGAAACAGAAATTCTTCCACACATTTAGGTAGAGCATCCAAAGGAAATCTAATGACCCTCATGAGTGAAAATAAAAAGATGAAAAACCACTGTTCACAGTCTTTCAGCTGCTCTGATCAAACTGTTGAATTACTAAAGCTAGACCTTTGATTTCACAATTATTTACAGTAAAAGACAATAATGGAGAGTTTTAAAATAACTTTCAAGCTATATGACTAAATGTGGTATTCAATTAAACATACAGTCCTATGAAGGATAACCAAACAATTAAAGTTGCCACTCTGCGGTTGGCTGTAACTGCTATCTGTGCTGCTACACCACTTTAGAGATGCCTGCTTGACACTGGCAAGGAGAAGACAGTGCAATTAATGGTAAAAATGGCCCCTCTCTAAAAACAGAATTAGAGCGAACATATGTCTTCAACCTTCTCAGGAAAAAGAACTATAATCAGCCAATAAAATGTAGCTGCACAGGCTGCCTGGCAGAGAATTTTCATACATTGCTAAGCAGCAAAATGCATAGAATGTGTGGTGCTATGGCTGGAAAGGACTTTCCTGATTATCTAATTCAACTGCTTTCCTTTTATAATTGAAGAAATTGAGGCTCAGAGAGTGAAAGTGACTAATTCGGGGTCACACAGCTAGATAACTGGTTAAAAACCTTCGCCAAATCAAACTCACTGGTGGGAAGGTGAGGTTGATTTAGTGAGATGTCAGAATTACTGACAAGTTTTAAAAATGCATTTCATTTAAGAATTCTACAAAGTTTATAGAATAAATAAGTAAACATAATATTACGTATGCCAGTAGTTCACAACCTTGGATAGCCATCATAATCACTTGAGGAGGCTTTTAAAGTTGCTCTTCTACTTATTATGGTAATTCAGAGCCACTGTATACAGTTATACAAGTCACATACTGCACAAGAATTCCCACTGATGGAAGTGAATTGGGGCTTAACTTGAACCAAGGTGCAGACGTGCCCAGCTACATACCTTAGTGTGGGGCTATGTCTCTTGGAGAAGGCTACCTTTTCCTACTTTGTACAATGGGACAATATGGATTAATGCAGCCCTATGGGCTTGTCTCCCTCCTCTCAGGTATTACTGAAACTCCTTAATTTACCTCCTGTTGATGTTCCCTAAAATCTTTGAACCCTCTCCAAGTCCTGAAAATAGGCTCAAGTCGGTGATTGCCTCTTCTGTATCTGTAGATTGATTAAAGCCTTTCAATGGCTGGCACCATTTCCCTTCCTCCTCACTACAAACATGAAGTTGCTTAATGTGATGGTTTGCAAGTTCCAATTCTATTACTAAGGAAAAAAGTCTGAGCCTACACGCTCCTATTATAAATAGACACATATGTATTTATAATTAAACATGTAATATTTCAATAATATATTTTATACATTATAAAACAAATGCAAAAAATTAAATTATACAATAATGTGAAATTAAACATGTTTTTATTTTTAGGATGGCATAATTTTTCTTAATTATTAATATATATTAATCATACAAATTTATGCATTTCACTGTGACATTACTTAAATGCATGTATTATGCTTTGATATTGTTCACCCTCCCTTCCAACTTCTCTCACCCTCTTCTCTTCTCCTGGTCCCCTTCCCGTTGCCTAATAGTCCCTCTTCCACATTCAGGTCACATATGAGAGAAATTATGCAATACCTGTCTTTCTGTGTTTGGCTTACTTTGCTTAACATGATGACCTTCAGATCCATCCATTTCCCTGGAAATGACAGAATTTCATTCTTCTTTATTGCTGAATAATACTCCATTGTGCTCATTACCACATTTTCTTTATTCATTCATCTAGCACCCAGGCTAATTTCATATCTTGACTATTGTGAACAGCATCACAGTAAACATGTGACCCACCATTCTCACTGAACAGATTAAGGGACTGTTAACCATGCCAGGGGTATATTATCTTCACAGGCTTTTATACTACACATTGGGTGTTTGGCAAATTCCAGAGCCATCATGAATTCACTCCAGAGATTTCTTAGATTGAATATCTGAGTGGTGTGGCAAATGTCCAAGCCATGGAAGATCCGACAGCATAAATCTCTCAGCAAGCTTGTGTCAAGGACACTTCCTATTTTAGTCAGCTTTTTCGCTTCTGTGACCAAAAGACCTGAAAGAACAATTTTAGAATAGGAAACGTTTATTTGGGGGCTCATAGTTTCAGAGATCTCAGTCCATAGATGGCTAACTTCATTTCTCGGGGTCCGGCATGAGGCAGAACAACATGGCAGAAGTGTGTGGCAGAGGAAAGCAGCTGGGGACATGGCACCCAGGAAACGGGGGGGGGGGGGGCACTCTGCTCAACAAGGACAAAATATAAATCCCAAACGCACATCCCCAGGGATCTACTTCCTACTAGCCTACAGTTACCACCCAGTTAATTCCTATCAGGGGATTAACCCACTGATTAAGTTAAAGCTCACAACCCAATCATTTCATCTCTAAACCTTCTTGCGTTGTCTCGTACATGAGACTTTTGGAGACACTTCACATCTAATCTATAACACTGCCCCAAGCTATGGCTATCTCATGTGGCCACTGCCTACACATTCATTGCAGTGGGATGTCCTTGGGGACCCTGAAATGTGATTATGTTGGGTTTGTTGATCCCTTGTGTACTGTAATCCCTAACAATAATACTCTTCTCAAGACGGCTCCCAGTTCTAGCACTCTGAAGGTTTTCTGAGAGATGCTGTGAGTTCCTTCTCTAAAGTAAGCTTGTTGTTCAGACTTTAGGTCACCTAATTATTTAAGCAGTTTGTCTGCAATATGCAACATTTTGTGCTATACTATTGCCATTTTCACTGACCCAGGTTCTGGGCACCACAAGCTGGAATATTCTGCTTCTCTTGTTTTGTAATTCTGGAATTTTTGTAATTCTGGAATCTACCAGGTGTCATTTTTTCTGTGCATCAATTTCCAGTGCTCAACCCAGGCCCTCATTTCCATGAGCAGCTACACATATATTGCTTTTTTTCCATCCCATGGAGGAGCAAAGTAATGTTTGCTGTCTCTATTTTACCATACTGAAAACTTCAATATTTAATATAAATATATTAACAATCCCCAAATCCTTTTTGCTTTCATTAAAAAAATTAACATTAAAATAATGTCTTTAGAGAGAGCAATGTAATTTAATAAGCTTTATGTTTTAAATCTTGGTTTAATCCCTTTTGATAAAGTAATCTGAAATCCTAAATTCAGTAATTTCAATTATTGTTATTAATGGCTGTCAAAACCCTAAAATAGATACCTCACAAAGACTTTCAGCAAATCTTCTTTAGTCAAATTTTATCAGTTTATTAATTTGATTGTTGCTGTTTTGACTTGGTGATGTGGCTAACAATGAACCCCTTGTAGGAGAAACTTCTAGAAGGAAAATGACACTACCTCTGTCATTTAAAAAATCGTTCTCTTGTGCTTACCCTAAGTCTCTTTTCAATCTTCTATTTATTTATGGGAAAAATGTAAACTACTTGCTCATTTGTGAATGATTAGATCAGTTAAAACTAGACAATATGATCTACAATTTCACATAAGTAAACACAAACTGCAAAATGTTTTAATATGAAGAGAGTAAATATAGGTGTAAGGATAACATTATCAATCCCTCCTTGTCCTAAAATTTCCATGCTGCCCTTAATCTCCTTCCTTCATTGTTCATGGGCTGAGACTGATTTTGTTCCTCCAATGATCCTCTGAGCTCTAGTCCTATAGTCTCCTAATGTTCTGTACCTTAGTAACCACAGGAGAAATTATAGCAGTGGGGAGGGAAATGTAGATTAGGGAAGGATTCTGAGGGGTGGCTATATCTGAGCTGAACCTTGAATAATGGGCAAAATTTTCAAAGAGATGAAGAAAAAAAGACATCCCAGGAAGAAGTGACAATATGAGAAATTCCCTAAAAAGTGGAATGTTTGTGTTCACCTGGTTTAACATGCTATTTCCCTCCCTTGACTGTTCATCCACCTCTGCTAAACAACACACATCAGTCTCTTTGAGGCCCAGATCAAAATGCATTGTCCCCAGAAGTTATTCGTCATATTCCTCTGCCCTATCCTACTTAGTTTCTGATTCCATATCACCTCAAACTGTTGTAATCCCTTTGTTCCCTAATGTTAGATTAGTTGAACATTCCAACAAATGGAAAAAAAGATCACATTTGAAGGATACGGAGCTTGCAATACTTTTTAAAAACATATATCCAGCTACATTGGTGACATATAAAGTATTACTAAATATCAGCCTGGCCAGCTCTCCTCTATTAAGATTTGTGTAAAATTATTATCAGTATAACAAGTAGATTCATGTAAGTTAGATACATGTGAGCCAATCTGATATATGTGAACCCATAGGTTACTTAAAATCAGTTTTATTAAATACATTAAGCCTGTTCCTGTATGAGAAGACATAAATCTGGTGTCATATCTACTCCTGCATAATTTCATTTAGTCTTCACTACAACCCTGAAACATAGGTACCACTATCATCATTTTACAGATAAAACTGAGGTCAAATAATCTGTCATATTGTTAGAAAATAACAAACTCAAATTATCTGACCTCAAACTTTCCTATACCTCTCTGCTCTGCTGTCCAGTAAGGTCTCAGCAGACTCTCCAAGTTTTGCCAATCTCCTCTTTAGTCTTTGAACTTCCCAAAGTTAACAATTACAATTTAAAGATTTTTTTTTAAATATTTTTAGTTGTAGATGGACACAATACCTTTATTTTATTTATTTTTATGAGATGCTGAGGATCAAACCTAGTGCCTCACAAGTGTTAGGCAAGTGGTATACCACTGAGCTACAACCCCAGCTCCTAATTTAAAGATTTCAATTGGCTTAATTTTGATATTCTAGAACCAGGCATAATTTCATTACATAAAATAAAGTAAGTATTCCAAAGAGATTAGCAAAATACCTTAATTTTATAGACATAGAAGGTTGGAAGAAAGCAGAAACAAAGAACAAAGAGTAGATTAGTCATTTCAAAGATACTTTCTTTGTAAGACAGAGATAGAGATGCATAACAATATAAAAATACCTGATTGGTTAATATCTGGTTACTTTAGGTTACTTTTATTAAGGATTAAAAAAGAAGGAAAATATTGTGCCAATTGAAAAATGGGTCTGTTTTAGAAATTTGGTTGTTATTTCTCTCTCCTGATATCAGGGAAGACCAAATAATAGGACAGTTTCACTTTTGTGACATGTAACTTTAGCATGGGTGACTTCATTTTGGTTTTTAAACTGGTCTGTTGTGGCCCAGTGCAGAAACTTAGTCCAAAAACAATGGTATCCTATAATTTTTATTTAACAAATTAATTGGTTTTTACACTGATACTAACTTCCAAAATATATCAAATTACATTATCAGCCCATTGTCCTTTCTTCAACTTAGAAAGCATAGCCAATAACTACATGAAAGGATGTTCAACATAATTATCATTAAGGAAATGCAAATAAAACTAACAACATACCACCTCACAATCATTAACTTGGCTAATTGAAAAATAGAAAATAGAAAGTGTTAGCAGGAATGTGGAGAAAATTGAAACTTTGTGTGCTGTTGGTATATAAAAAAAAAAACAGTTTTCCATTACTATAACAAAATACCAAATCACTTTAATTATAAAGAAAAGAGGATTTATTTTGACTCACAAATCTGGAGGATCCAGTCCAAAATCAAGTGGCCCTATTGTGTTGAGCCTCTGGTGAAGACAGCACAACATGAAGAGCATGTGGTAAAGCAAACTGTTCACCTCATGACTGGGGAACAAAAAAGAAAAAGAGGATAAAACGAGGGTCTTATAATCCTCTTTGAGGGCACACCTCCAATGACCTACGGACCTTTCACAAGGCCCCACCTCCAAAAGATCTCCCAATAGTGCCACTCTGGGATCAAGCTCTTCACAATGGTAACATGGACATTTGGTGAACTTTCATCCAAATCATAGCATGTAGAAATTATGAAAAACAGTATAGCATTTTCTTCAAAAGATTAAAAATCAAAGTACCAGAAATTCCTCTTCTAGGTATGTTCCCAAAAGAATTGAAATCAGGGTCTTAAAGAGAAATTTGTTCATCTGTGTTCATAACAAATGAACAACATATTATTCAGCCTAAAAACAGGAAGAAAGTCTGAGACTACAACATGGATGAATGTAGGAGCCCTGTTTGGGGAGATGGCTTAAATTGTGGTTGACTATGGGCCATGGAGTTTTGGGCATTGCTGACTTCCGTAGTCTCACGGGACTTGGCCCGGGATCTCGAGTGACTTGGCTGAGATTGCTGATCAGGTCAGCGCCATTTTGGTGGTGTGTGGGGCGCGTGTTAGTCGTTGTTAGAGCCAGAGAGAAAAGTTTTCAGAATAAAAAGCTGTTTGTTTCCAGTTTGCCTCTGAACTTCTTCCCGCGGCTTCGTTGCTCCAAGTGGCCATCACTTCAGGCGACAACAGATGAACCCTAAGAATATCATGTTAAGTGAAATAAGCAAGTCAGAAATAAAACAAATCCTATATGATTCCTATTTCTATGTAAGAAATACATAGAAGCTGGGCACACTGGCGCAAGCCTGTAATCCCAGCACTTGGGAGGCTGAGGCAGGAGGATCGCAAGTTCAAAGCCAGCCTTAGCAATGGGAGGCACTTAGCAACTCAGTGAGACCCTGTCTCTAATAAAATACACAAAAGGGCTGGGGATGTGGCCCAGTGCTCAAGTGCCCCTGAAGTCAATCCCTGGCACCAAAAAAAAAAAAAAAAAAAAAAAAAAAATAGAGTAGCTAAATTCACAGAAAAAGAAAGGAGAGTGTTGGTTGGCAGGAGTTGGGGAGAAGGAGAAATGAGGAATTGTTTTTTAATAGGTACAGTATTTCAGTTCTGCAAGATGAAAAGAGTTCTAGATATTGGCTGTACAGCAATGTGAATGTACTTAATGCTACTGAACTTCACAACTAAAAGGGATTAATTTCATAAAATTTATATTATTGTGTATTTTACCACATTTTAAAAATGAGTTCTCTGGAAAATCTGGCTCTGAGATCAGATGGAGCAACACAGAATTTTTTTCTCACAAAGGTTGGATTTTTATTTCCACTTCTATCAATTTTTGAAGAGATAACTACTCTTATAATATTGAGGCATGATGAAGAAGAAAGGCAGTGAATGTTGGCTTGAGAAGATATACTGTATTAGTCAGAGGCTCAGCAGGAAACAATTTACTCCTGATAGTCAAATTCAAATAAAGAAAATGGACAAAGGAATGGCAAAGCACCCAAAGACTAGTAACATCCAGATTCCACTATCAACCCTAGAGGTGAAGGAACAAGAGGAGGAAATAGTACTAGAACCTTGAAGTGCAAGTCACCAGGCAGAAGCCAGATTTATGGCACCAAGGAAATGGTCTCAAAGCAGGTTCTTCTCTTCCCTCTGCTTCAGGTATGTGTGTACACACACACACACACACACACACACACACATATATATATATATATAGAGAGAGAGAGAGAGAGAGAGAGAGCTCCAGAGTATTTCTCCCCACCCTTCTCTCTTCTGAAGGAAACTTCAATGGACTAAACCCAATTTGAAGCCAGCCATCAAAGGTTTTGGGCTGTCTAGTTTTCTGGAGTTATCCTTTCAAGGCACAGAGCAGGACAAAGGACAGAGAACGGGTATGGGGTATAGGTGTTAGGGTGGCAAATAGAATATACAACACTCTTGGATTCTGGTCCTAGCCTTGTCACTAACCAGGTGCAATGTGATATAAGTCAGTTAACCTATTTTTATTTTTGACCCACTAAGGAAACTTACATAGTAATGCCTGTTTTGTCCCCTGCTCTGTCTCAAATAAAATGACACATGACAGATTCCTTTTTATCCTATGAAGCATGGTTAAACATGAAAAAAATGATGATTTCTCCACTCTTCCCTTGGTCCTTCTCTCCTCTACTTGGGAAGGTAGGAAAATAACATGGGCAGAGTGAGAAAAACTAAAATGGTGGGTGAGAGACCTGTGATCTCAAGCAAGTGTCTTCCACTTTGAGCATTAGTTTTCACATGTATAAATATCTGAACTAGATGTTCTTATCAATGCCCTTTCCAGTTCCAAAGATTCTCTGATTGAAGAGTAGGTCAGCAAGACACACACACACACACACACACACACACACACACACACACACACACACACACACACACACACACACACACACTTCTTTCTTCTCTGCCTCAGGTTATGCATATATAACTCACCCAAAACTACTTTTGGATTTTGCTTTTGTGAAACCAACTGCAAGAATTGGGACGTTAATTATTGTGCTATCTTTTATATCATACCATTTGGAAACCTTGGCTGAAATAACCAGCCAAGTCAATATTTCCCAGCATGTGGCATGTGTTTCTTCAAAATACTGGAAGAAAATTTAGTCCAGCCTAGAAAATCATGGGATAAGTAAAGCAAAGTAGGTACCTTTATTACAGTTAGTCATACTCTTTAAATATTAAAGACGTTAAAGTCACCATTTTTAATATTCTAAAGTACATTGTGCTAATATACATTGTACATCTATGAGAGGATAGTAACGTATGTAGTGGAATTTTTTATTTGCTAAAGTTACTTGACCATGGATCCCTCCGCCCAATTTGTACCTCAAGTTTTTTGGAACATTCTGAATTGCTGAACCAAGTTTTATATTCAGACAGCCATTTTGTACATTTGTACTTCAGCCCCCAAAATACTATATTTATACATTAGTAAATGTTTTAGCCCAGAACACATGCTCTCTCAGTTCCTGCACCTGTGACCCCTGCAATTGGTGATACTTAGAGGTGGACATTTGAGGGGCAGGTGGTGGCATAATAAGGCATCATTTTATATCTAAATCAGGAAAAAGTCCAGAATACCTTTAAAGACAAGGCATTTTCTCGTTTTTATTTTTTGGCATTATTTAGGCAAGATGAAATGTGATTCTAATAATAAAAATTCACATTTGAAGAACAGTTTAAAATTGCTGGGAGCTTTAAAATGAACCATCTCATTTATAAACAATTAAGGTCATTATAACCATACCCATTCTACAAACAAAAAAATAAGATTACATATCTCCTCCCATGTCTCAGCAGAAGGAGGACTCAAAAGCAGGTCTAGAGATTCCAATTCCAGTGGTTCTTTTAATGCACTAATATTGAAAGTGGGAAGATTCCCTCAGCTTTTTAATGATCCAAACTCATTGAATGCTTAGTGCTAAGCATCCCATTGCAAGAACAAGAGGCAAAGGTGAGGGCATTATCATCTTGTACCTGGTTAACCTAGGGGGATGGAGAAGCAACCACTGTATTTTCAAAGGTTTGCTGTTATTGCTTTTCTAATCCCAAAAGTTAACTATGCTCATTTCAGAAAGGTCAGATGCTGCAAATAAGCAAAAGAAGAAAGTATTAAAATACCAATAAAGACCCATAACTACCTAACCAGAAACAATTACTTTTGACACTGGTGTATAATATTCCAGACTTCTTTCTATGTTTGCTAGATTCTATGATACATTTTCTTTCATATTCTAGTGTTTTTGGAATTGTGTTGTTTTTCACTTGATGTTCACAGTTGATATGGCATAGTGTTCTGCTCACAAACATGGCTAGGCTTATTATACTGATGATATGTCTTAAAATGATGGCATGATAGAATCAGTGAGACATGTTATATATTTTTTTCCCCAAAATGATTCCAGATTACTGGTCTGGAATCTACTTTTTACATTCATTCTTTTCTATGTTTCTCAGCATGACTCTATATCAACAGGTATTTTCTACAGACAACATATTTAGTGGATGCAAAATTAATTCATTGATTGGATATACTACATTTTTTAACCAAGCACCTATTGCTAGGCATTTAAATTGTTTACAACTTTTCCCAATCAAAAATAGCACTGCATTAACAGGTGTTAACTGAAGAACTGCCAGACCTAGTACTGGGTGCATAGAGCAATGAACAAAATTGACATGGACCCCTCCAGGGCCTGAACAGTAAGAAAAATCAAGCAAACACTTTAACATATATTTATGCAGATTTATAAACTATCAGACATCATGAATAACAAAAACAATCTTTCTTTTGATTAGACAATTGGGAAAGGTCTCTCTAAGGAAGATGAAGTCTTAAGGATGAAAAAAACTAGCCAGTGAGTGGAAGGCTGCACCAAATTAAACTCCTCTATAAATAGAGTAAGAAATACCTATTCTCTTGCCAGTAAGGAACAGTTTCCTTTTTCATAACTAATCTGTTGGGGGTGGAAAGGAACCCTCATTATTGTATTAATTAGTATTTTTAAAAATATTTGTGAAGTTGAACATTTATTTTTAATTCATGATATTCCCTCTCCACCAGAAGAGCTAATTGATATCATGGTGCTTTCAGCTGTGGTCAGATCATGTCTACTACACATAACCATACCATTAAGCTAGGCTTATAGTTCTCAAAGTATGCTCCCTCTAGAAACTTCAGAGCACATGGATATCACCTGGGAACTTGTTAGAAATGCAAATTCTTAGACCCCACCCCAAAATGAATCAGAAACTTTGGGGGTGGAGCTTACTAATCTGAGTTTTAACAAGTCCTCCACATGATTTTGATATATTGTAAAACTTGAAAATGGCTTTCGAAGGGCTACTCAATGGATATTTGTGGATGGATGTAGGCCATCTGATCAAGAGATCCACCAAAGACACAAGTCAGAAAATATGGGCCTCAACTGAAGTGGGAAAAAAAGCCTGAGAAAAGTTCATTTATCCATTTATCCAATAAATATTCTTGAATACCTATTGTGCACCAGAAACTATGCTAGGTACTGAAGATTGAATAAGTAAATAAGACAAAATGTCCCTGTCTTCACAAAGCTAATTATCTAGTGCAGTGTTTCTTTGTCAAAGAGGATCAGATGGTCAAGGAAAGTTCTAGTATGTACTACTTTTGAACTCTGAAGAGCAGGAATAATGGAACAATGATAATATAAGTACTTTCTGGTCAGGGCATAGGAGGTAAAAGTGTGAGGACAGAAGTGGAAAGAGATGTCTATTCAATTTGATTCTGACAAGTCTTTTCTACAGAGTATTCCAGAACAGAGGTAGATTCCAGATGGGATAAATGCCAAGGCTCTACACCGTTCTCATTATCTATGTTATTACTCTAAATTGCATCCATCTTTTCCCTTTTCTAGGCAGTTTAGTCCTGGTTTCCCTGCTTTCCTGAAGTGTGCCCCAAGGATTTGCAGTTCTATGTTAATGTGATACATAAAATAGAGTCACCTTGACTTCACATTTATCTGGCTTATGTAAGCTCTAACCTTTTGCTGCAGTACAACAGAAATGCCAGATCCGTTTTGTCTAGGCATGTAAACAAACATTCTGATTCTAAATAATATATTGGGGGACCTGGTGACTGTTAGAGCATGACAACCTTCAGGAGGTCAGGAATTAAGCTACAGATCTAAGCCCTGGTCTAGAGAGAAGCACTAGGCTCTGGCTGTGCTCCTCTTCCCAGGAGAATTGCTCATTGCAGTAAAAGCTTTGGAAAGAGCTCCAGAACTTTTCCTTCCAGTGGCAATAAGCCAATTAAGTCATACAGAGAAGGGGTCTAATGAGCTCACTGTCCCACCAAGTCCCATAGCCATGAACAAGCTCTATAATTCTCTTTTCTAATCCAAAAGATATAAAATAAAAAAGAGGGCAAGGTTATTTTAACTGCCTCTAATTCTTGCTCCACCTAGGGCAGGACTTCTCCACCTCTGCACTCTTGACATTTTAGACCAGATCATCTTTTTTGTGGGGCTGTCCTGTACATTGTAAGATTTTTAACAGCATCTGTGGTCTTCAACCACTAAATGCCAGCAACTCCTCTCCCATTTGTGACAATCAGTAATGGATCCAGACAACACCAATGTCCTCTAGGGGAAAGTTGGCAATAGCATATCAAATTGAGAACCACTGCTCTAGAAAAAAAGGCATTTAGAGATCCTGGATATTAACCCTGGAGAGCCATGAACACTATATTTTCCAAGCCCAGTGAATCAAATCAGTCTAAAAACAGAAGACACCATTCCATGGTTTACATAAATAATTCGAGTAGCTAACTCTCTCCCACCTACAATAAACCCTTAACTGCCTCTGTTGCCTTTAAACAACATTATCAGAGCAATAGTTTCATTCTCTAAAGATGAATTACTGAGGGACAAAAAATTGGGGGCTCAAAATCAAGTTATGAGATCACTCCTTACAAATATGTGACACTTCATATTTCACACACCTGTCATGTTGAATTCTGTTTAACGTTCACTGGTTATTTTTGATGCTCCAAAGGTCTTTAATCTTCATACCACTTCTATTAGTTCCTGTGGCCACTGTGGCCATTGTAACAAGTTACTACACATTTAGCAGCTTAAAACAACAGACAGTTATTCTCTGACAGTTCAGATGAGTATCATAGGACCAAAATCAAAGTGTCACTTTATAGTCACATCACTCCAATCTCTGCCTCCATAGTCACATTACCTGTTTCTCTTCTGTGCTATCAAATCTCCTTCTGTTTCCCTCTTACAATGATACATATGATTCCATTGATGGTACACCAATAATGCAAGATGATCTCCCCATCTAAATACACCTACAAAACAAAGATCACCTCTTATTTTGCTGTATAAGCTAATACTCACAGATTCCAGCAACATAGATATTTGGTTAGGGCTATTATCAGCTTGCCTTTTTTAATCAAATAAATCAAAGATAATTATGTCCACTTTATAGATGAGGAAATAGTAGTCGAACAAAGTTAAATTACTTATAAGTGATTGCATACTGACAGGTTGTAGAAGATAGAGCAGGAATCCAGGGTTCATGACACCTCTTTTGAATTAATCATGCTCAGGAGGATGTAAACCTATTTCTCCCTCCTCCAAGAGATGCAGGCACTGTGAAGTTAGAAAAACATGAGTCATTAGAAGGTGGACTTTCTAGGCTAGGGAAGGTTCTGGAAACTTCTCACACCAAGGAAATTAGGTGTGGAAAGCTACAGAGAATTATCCAGACTATTGTAATAGCACAAGAGAAATGAAAGAAGACTTAATATAGTAAGAGAAGAAAAGAAAGGAAACTTTAGTTTTTTAATATTCATTGAGTTCATGACAGCATGCTGTTTCACCTGCTCTTCAGCACTTCACATTGGCAACACTGAGTAAGCATATGTTATGTACAATTTTACAAAGCTCTTTCACAAAATAATCTCTAGATCAGATTCTCACAACACCTCTGTATGGAAGAGCAATTATCACGATTCTATTTTATAGGTAAAGAAACTGAGATTGGGGGAGTTAATTGATTTTTTCCAAGCTGTTCTCTCCACCCCCTCCACTCCCTCCCTCCCTGATATAGATGGGGATAGAACCCAAGCCTCATGCATGCTAGTCAAACACACTATCATGGAGCTATATCCCAGCCCTGCAAGCTGAAATAAAATCCAGGCCTTCTTGGATTCTTTTATAATGTTTGTCTCCTCTAAATATTCTCTATCATTGAAGAATGACATATATAAATGTCTCATGAAGTTATGACCCAGAGCTTCTGGGATGTTAGTATAAATGACAAATGTCACTTTATGTTTAGTTATGTAGTTCTACCCTCAAAGACTCAAAATACCCATTAGGCACTTTTTGGATAATTCAGATACATGAACAACAGGTGGCAGTAAGTTCCTGGGGTAAGTGGCTTGAATGATCAAATTTAAACTTCTTAGGTGTGGAGACCTTAGACTATAACAAAAATTATGGATGACTAGGACTTTACAGTTTTATAAAGAATATTACACATTTCTAGTCTTATTTTAAGTAATATGTTCAGATGTTTTTAAAGGTCAGGCATATAAAATCATTTCAAGAAAATAAAAGTATGTAAATTTTTGTCTAGAAATAATCCTTGATAGCTTTAATTTAACTAAATCTTTATCTTATCTTCAGAATATAACTAGAATGTGCCTTTCTACTTCACTCTAAATCTTTATTTTTAAATCAGATTTCTTCCTGACTAGTACATGACTACAAGATTTCTATTTGATTTACTAACAAAAGAGCCATGGGCTCTACTTTCAAGTAGAAAGTTTTTATCCTTCCCCAGTTTCTCTGGAAGCTTTTAGATAAAGGATTTTAAAAACAAGAAAAGAATACATAAGACCATTTTTTTTTTCTTTTGAGTTCCCTACTTCGAGCTTCTCTGCTTCTTCCCAACTGACACACTATCAAACAGCAGTGTGTTATCACTGAAAGCAAAGTCCTATACTTTCTCTCTCTCTCTCTCTCTCTCTCTCTCTCTCTCTCTCTTTTTTTTTTTTTTTTTTTTTTTTTTTTTTTTGGCTATTTGAAAGAGGTAAGCTTTCATTCTAGTTCCTATAAAGGATAGCAACATCCCTCTCCCTAACAACTAGTGTCAAAAGTACCTGCTAGCCTGGCATGGTGAAACATACCTGTAATCCCAGAGACTTAGGAGGCTGAGACAGGAGAATTGCAAGTTTGAAGCCAGCCTCAGCAACTTAGGGAAAACTTGTCTCAAAATAAAAAAAAAAAAAAAAAAAAAAAAAAAAAAGAAAGGCTAGGGATGTAACTCAATAGCATAGTGCAGTGAGTTACATAGTTACATGGTTACAATGGTTCAGTCCCCAGTACTAAAAAAGAGGGGACTTCCAAAAGTAGCTGCTGGCTTAGTGTAACTTGAAATTTAGATGTGGTGTATTTACCTAGCAAATTCTTAACTACCAGCACCATCTACAAGAGTGCCTTCTGCCAGATATGGGCTCCTTTTTTCCAAGCTAATGGATAGAACACCAAAACAGCAAATCCAACAACCCACATATTTAGGTACTTTTTATAGTAATGTGCAATTATTGCATCAAAGATAAATTTGTACACTGTGGTAACAAATGTCCGTGTTGTCAGTGAACATTAAAGGTGAGAGTATCTAAGCTTGGCACTGTGCTTGGGACTTTGATAACTCAGGAGAAATGTAAGCCACAGCTCCTGCTTTAAAGATTTACAACTGGTTGAGGAGATTAGATTCCTAAACTAAGCACTTCTTTATCAGTATAATATACATAAGTACATATTCAAGAGAGTGAATATAGATAGTATGAAGTAAAGTGAATTATAGTAGAGTTTCTAGTAGTACAAATGATTTTCTGCTCCTGGTCCTTGGATTAACTCCAAGAACTTAAAGGATAGAGTTTTTCCATATTTTTATTGCTGAGTTACAGTTGTACATAATTGTGGGATTTGTTGTTACATATTTGTACATGCACATAACAATATAATTTGGCCAATATTCCTTCCTAGCACTTTCCCCCTCCCTCACTTCCTCCTACTCTTCCCTTTCCTCTACTGATCTCCTTTTGCTTTTCATGTGATCACCCTCAACCTTCTTTTATTTTTTTCTCTCTAGCTTCCACATATGAGAGAAAATATATGGCCCTTGACTTTCTAAGTTTGGTTTATTTCATCAAACTTGATAGTCTCTAGTTCCATCCATTTTTCAGTAAATTACATAATTTCATTTTTCTTTATGAACAAATAAAACTCCATTGTGTATGTATATCATTTTATTTATCAATTCATACATTGATGGAAACCTAGGCTGGTTCTACAGTTTGGCTATTGTGAAATGTGCTGCTGCAAACATGGGTGTGCATGTATCACTGAAGTATGCTGACTTTCTTTAGGATCCATACTGAGGAGTGGTATATCTAGGTCATGTGATGGTTCCATCTCTAATCTTTTGAAGAACATCCATGATGATTTCCACAGCAGTTGTGCTAATTTACAAAGGGATAAATAGATTTCATGTAAGCATATACAAGAGGCATGTATAGTTCCAGAAAAGAGAATAAACTCCAAAAGTCAGATGAGAAACAACCTGATAGGATTGCAGGTCAGGTGGAAGCTTGCATAGAAGGAGCAGAAATTAGGGTGGAGAAATATAGCTAAATTATATTATGGATTGTCCTAAAGGCAGAGTTTGGAAAAGATGATCAATTTATAATACTTTTTATCTGCCCTTGTATGGAGACTGCTCTAACAGTTAAAAATAAAGGCTTAACCCAGAGCAGGTCTGTAGTTAGAACTAGTGGGAGAAGAACAGCCAACTATGGGGAACTGAAGATGATTAATCCATGAGATGAAAAGAAATGGGAGGGACCATGACCTTGAGAAGTTGAGTCAAGGACCAGGAACAGAAAATCATTTGTACTACTAGAAACCCAAAAACAGTTGGAGAAGGAGACAGAATTCTGTTTGGCATGGTGAACATTGGAGGATGATAATACATGTACAGAAGAGACAGCTGAAGATGCAGTCCCAGATAGAGGATGAGAGTTAAAGGAAAAAATATCCTTGCCTTTTGGAGCAACTAAAAAGAGCACATCAATAACATCAGAGTCCCCAGGTCCAATGTGGCACCTTCTATTTTTCATCCAAATGTTCAGCACAATTTATCTTCCCTTCTCACAGATCCTGCATTTAATGGCTACCACATTGTTCAGGAAACTTGATTGCAACACTGTCATTTTGTGGGTACCAGTCAGAATGCTGTACCAAAGTCCTTGCAGAAGACAATTTTCAGATAAGATATGTACTTGTCATATCTGTAGCAAGCATCTGTCAGCCTCATCATAGGCTGCACGTAGAGAATTAGTTTCTAATCCTTAACACTCCAGCTTCCCCATGTTGCTTCTCCTGAGTGGATTAAAACATGCAAATTAAGTTTAGTTTATTTGATTTGCATTTGAGTAATCACCTTAGTATCCACAAAGTAGCAGATAAAACAAAAAGTATTTTTCAAATTGACCAGCTTACCTAAGACCATTGAGAATGAGAGAGTCAAGCTATAAATTTCCTTTCAGCAATAAGAGGAGCCACATTCATAAAACATCTTTATTTCTTTCCCACTACAGAGCTATATGCAATATAACCCATGAAAAAATAGATCAGAGATTCCTGTCATTTTCAAGGCACTGGTCCAGAAATCAGCAAACAAAACCTCAGCAAGATATCTTAAATCCTCTTTACCAGGTGAGGCAGTCAGTTGCAAGTGAAAAATTTAAAGAGACAGAAACTTCAAGGTCAGGAAGAAGACTGTGTCAGTTTCTTACTCCCAAGGTTGTCAGTACAATACAATAACCTATCCAAGGTTTTATTTTCTGAAGTTTCAGTTACGTATGATCAATTGTAGTCCAAAAATGTTAAAAAGAAAATTCCAGAAATAAACAACACATAAATTTTAAATTGTAGCAAGATGAAATGATGCACTTTGTCCCACCTGAGACATGAATCATTAATTTATTCAGTTTATCCAGACTGTATGCATTACCCAACTGTTAGTCACTTAGTAACTAAGTTATCAGGTCTACTATCTTACTGCCACTGTGCTTGTGTTCAAGTATTCCTTATTTTACTTAATAATAACCACAAAGTGAAAGTGTAGTGATATTGGCAAATTGAATATGCCAAAAAGGAGCAATAAAGTGCTTTCTTTAAGGATATAGATGACAGTACTATAAGATATTTTGGTACACTGTGTTTACATAACCTTTTTACAGTATAATGTTATGATTGTTTTATTTTGATATTGTCTATCTCTTACTGTACCTGATTTATAAATTAAACTTTATCAAAGGTATGTATGTATAGGAAAAAACACAATGCATATATAATATTCAGTACTATCCATGGTTTCAGATATCACTGGGGTCTTAGGATGTAGACCATATAATGGTTTAAGGGTATGGGTAAGAGAGTTTGACTGCCAGGGTTCAAATCTTAGGTCTTCTAACTATTAGCTATGTGACCTTAAGCAAATTATTTCAGCTCGCTGAGAATCAACCTTCTTCTCTGTAAAATGAAGAAAATAGCAATATTTAGCTCACAAAGAGGATTAAATAAGTTGATGTATGTAAAAACACATAAAAGAGTAGCTGACACACAATGTGTTCAATAGATGTTATGATTTTAATTTCAATTTCTTTCCAGCCTCATGATTCCATTATCAGTCTTATAGTCATTAGCAGATAACTATAATGCTTATAATTATTAAAACATTTATTTATTTAAAATATATTTATTCATATCATTGTGCCAAATGTAGCAGATGTGGTCATACTTATCCTTCTTCCTCCTTACCACCTTAGTGCATGCTGCCCCAAACTCCTACTGCCAGCACCTCCATTTATTTTGCTGAAGACTCTCTGGATACCAGAGCCTGCTTTGCCTACCCATGTGGAAGATTTGGTATGCTAAGGAGTTAATTAATGGCCCTCAACCAAAAACTGAGCAGTTCTCAACTAGACTGTAGGAGTCAGGGTACTCTCACCTCTCAGGTGAAGCAACTCTGAATCAGACATCTTATACTGCCTCCCAGACTGTCCTCTGAAGGAATAAGCTCCACTCTTTGTGGTAGCTAGTTTGATAATGTTCCCTTTAATACCTGCTTGCTTCCCTCTCTTATTTTTCACTACCCCATTTTTCTACCAGTATTTTTCTTCAACACTCAAAGAAATTACTTAAACTTAAATCCCTGCCTCAAGGTCTATTTTTTAGGGGAGCCCAAACTAAGATTATCTCACAAACCTGTGAGACAGGTAAGGGTAGATTTATTTTTGTAATAAGGAAACTGAGCTGTAGATCATGTAGGTGATTAATAGAAGAGCCAAGCTGAGAACCCAAGTCTCTTGACTACCTGGATTTTTTGTTCTTTTACCAGAGTATATGTCATAGCTTTTTCCAGCTATGTACAGACCAGTAATTCCATGATACTTACCTCATTGCATATCAGTTGATCTCCCAAAAGTCTGCCTGGGTGAGGCAGGGAAGGGTCACACTCTGGCTGACATGTATAGTTAAACTTCTCCCTGTGTGACATGCATATTTATAATTTTTTTCTTTAAGTGTATGATTTTAACTGTTTATATGCCTAATGAACAATGAACTACCTGTCATAGTCTATAAATGGATTGGTCTAGTTCATCAAGAGTCTAGCTGAGGCCAGGTGCAGTGGTGCACACCTGTAATCCCAGCACTTGGGAGGCCGAGGCAGGAGGATCAGGAGTTCAAAGCCAGCCTCAGCAATGGCGAGGCACTTAGCAACTCAGTGAGACCCTGTCTCTAATAAAATACAAAAAAGGGTTGGGGATGTGGCCCAGTGGTCGAGTGCCCCTGAGTTTAATCCCTGGTACCAAAAAAAAAATAGTCTAGCTGAGGGCTGGGGCTGGGGCTCAGTGGTAGGCCATGTGCCTAGCATGTGTGAGGCACTGGGTTTGATCCTCAGCACCACAAATAAATAAATAAAATTAAAAATGTTTTAAAAAGAGAGTCTACCTAATAGAGGGGTTCTGAATTAGCTGGAACTGATTTTTTTAAGTAACACTTGGGATGATTGTTATACAAACACAAATTAAGGTTCCTTTGATGACTCATTGGAAAACTGGAGACCTAAAGGGCCTCAGGGTCATGTGTATACACATCAATTCTCATTAGTTTGGAAGACTTACAAAAGAACTGAGTGCTGATGGTTTCCAGATTGATAACTACTAAGTAATAAGAATTTATGTGAGGCACCATCATTTCAGGGCTTTTCCATATTCTGTATGTCCCACCCAAATGGGAGGTACCCCGTAATCCTTGGTACCATAACTAAAATGCAAGTTAGATTAAGCATCTGTTAGATGTAGAGTACAAGAAGGTTCTGTCCACTGGGGTCTCTTTTTTGGAGAGTCTCCCTAATTAGTGGCCATCTGGTCCCCCATGAAAGTCAGTAATTAAAGTAGCAACAAAGGAGCAGATAGAACACTGAAAAACTTGCCTGTGCATGCCTTCCCTCTGAGATTCTCAGTACTCAGGTGAATGCAAGGTTATATTGGGCTAGTTTCATTTTTCATAAAAATGACTTGGGCCCAGAAGTTGGAATTAAATAAATCAATGATTGAATTAAGTGGCACACATATGATTTACTGACATCCGAATGCTTCTCACTGAATCTGATTCAGCACAGATCTGTTGTTTGCGTTGTCCCTCTTTTTTCCAGTTGATTTTAGGCTCTGCATGACAGTAATAGAGGTTTCCTGCAGCTTCAGGATAGATAAAATCACTGAACAAGACCCTTAGCTTTGTCAAAAATATCTGCACATGTCTTTTCCACTACAAACATGAGGGACAATTCCTGTCAGTTATTCCTTATGACAACAATCAAAGGAGTGTTCTTTACTCAAGCTCCTAAAGAACATCTGCTGAGTTAGAAATCATATGTTGCTATATTCAAACCTAGAGATGTGACCAAACCAGATATTTCTCTAAGCATGTGAAAAACAATAAAGAACAAGAGAGCTGTACCCTACCTCTTTTTGCCTACTTTATCACCAACATATGTAAGACCTATTGGTAAAATACTTGAATCACATGCATTAGGTACAAGGTGCTCCTGATAGCAGGAAAGGGGTCCAGCCCACTGATATGCTTAAACTATAGCCCTCAGCTATGGTTTTAATATATTTATCTGAAAGAGATAAATAATTCATATCATTTTAGAACAGTAGATGTAAATATATGAAGCACATGGTTAGTTACCTCCTGGCTTTAGAGTAACTTAAATGTGACTGTAAAAAATGACCCTTTAGTAAGCAACTCAGTGAGACCATGTCTCTAAATAAAATACAAAAATAGGGCTGAAGATGTGGCTTCATGGTTGAATGCACTTGAGTTCAATCCCCTGTACCAAAAAAAACCCAAAAATTACACTTTAGGGCTGGGGTTGGGGCTCAGTGGTAGAGCGCTTTCCTTGCATGTGTGAGGCACTGGATTCAAGGCTCAGCACCACATATAAATAAATGAATAAAATAAAGGTCTATCAACAGCTAAAAAAATTTTAAATGACACTTTCCAACCTCACTTTACATAAACAGCAACATTGCTTACCTGTAATATAGATGAGAATCAGGATCTAAGAAAAAGGGCATCTGACACTAAACCCATGCATTTTAACTCATTTACTTCCTTCAAGGTGAAGTTCTATGAGACTTGACTCAGAATATGTATACTTGTATTTTACACATCATTCTAACCAAGTTTGCATGTTTTATTTCTGGTCTTACAAAAGATTAGAAACATCATGTCAAAAGCTAAACACTGGCTGTTACAACAAAGACAACAGAACACTTATAGCAAGGGGAGAGAGAAAAAAACTAGGAAAAAGCTTACAAAATAACTCTGCAGTCTGGGAACATTTAGTGTTGGAGCAAATATTCTGATAGTTATAATAGGCCCTGAGGGCATCACTGGATACAGCATGCTGAGAAGCTTAAAATCATAGCATGGACCCTGAGTCATCAAGAGAAGATGAAATTATATTCCACATATTCTGCCTAAGGAGGCAAGGAAGTGTGCAATACATGTTAGGAAACGTTCTAACCAAAGTGGTTAAATTAAAAATCATTGAAATGCAAAAAAATAAACTTAAACTCCAGAAAATTCTGCTACTCAGAAAGATTCCTTTTTTCAGAGCTCCATCTGTTTTTGAGGTTTCAATCCACATCATTCTGACCTCATCCTTTACAGCCTTGGTCACCCCCTAGTAGAAGAAGATGATGAATTAGCATCTTATATTTCCTTTTAGAGTGGAAAAATATATGTATATGGGTTTCCAAGTTTTTCAACTCTCAGAAGAAAGAGGAGTCTTTATTTTTAATTATTTTGTATACTTGTAGGATGTCATATAGTGTTCCCATTCTTATATTAATGGTAAATTTCCAATAAAAAATGAGTACTAATTTATACACCCCTAAAGTGAAGGAAAATTGCCCACATGAATTTTTGGAGTAGAATGTTGGTCCACTTAAAGGATAACACAATTAGTGTGATTTCCCATTTGTATACTGAGCACTTAGCTTCCATTTCACCTGCAGCAACTACAGCTTTGACAATTACTCTGATGGGTCCATAACCTTCATTTTCTGAAAATGCAAAAGAAACAGAAGCTACCTATGTTTGTAAGGTACAGTTCAGAGATTTTGAAAAAGGTAAAGATAACGGACCCAGAACAGAGAGAGAATTGAGATGAAGAGGAAATAGTATGGCTTAGTTCTAAGACTTACTAGAAGGACTAAAAAACTACCTCTAGGGGAGGGCAATGCTTCAAGAAAGAATTTGAAGGGGAAATTATAAGGTCAAGATGGCAATATAAAGTTGGTATGGAATTCCCAGTAACTAAAATAGATTTCAGAGTAAGTAGCCAGTTTGAGGGAGACAGAGCAAATCTGACAAATACTTTTTAGCTACTCTTTGATGGCAGTGGCGGGTAGGGGATTTAGAGAAGCATCAGAAGTAAAGTTTAGATGTACCTGGCCTTTAGTGTTAAATAGTAAATTCTACATAGGGTAAATGAACTGTGAAAAGTGATAAATATGAATGAAGAGAAGATGTATCAAGCAAACCTGAATTATCAGGGGAATTGCCTTGGATGGTGGCAATGTAATAGTATTTCAGAGCTGCACTTAGCAAGGAAGTATTCCTTCCATGAACAAAGAATGTTTATAATTTTTTGAGAAAAAAGGGAGAAGAAAGGACATCCCAAGAAGAGAACAAACACAAATGTAAAAAGTCATTGCAGGGACACATTTTGAGGGAAGGTTAAACTTTGTCCACTAGACTTTGCAACATAGCTTGACTTACTTTCCCATTGCCTTAATCATTAGCAGAATCATTTTCAACACTCATTAAAACTCAAATGCCCCCCCTGTAGGCCTAAGTCTAAGCAAGGATTTCTATGTGGGAAATAAATACGGAGACCAAGGTTCCTTTTTAATTGTCTCTGTGGAGAGAAGAGTCTGCAGCAGGCAGAAATGATAGCTTTCTTAAGCCAAGTCTTCCAGAACAAGCCCTGGATTCAATGGCTCAAATTAAACTTTGGCAGTAAGAATGACATCAGCAAAATGGCAGAATAAGCAGTTTCAAACTCCCATCCCTCCATAGAAACATTGAAAAATAAGTAAAAATGTTCAGAAACAACTTTGTTATAACTATGGAGATTTGTCAAAAATTTATAGAAAACAAGCAAGTGCTGAATCAAGAAAAAGGCAACTTCTACATGGGACAAAAGGTTTGCAGTATTTACTTCTGTTTTTGCCTCATCTTGTCCCCAGTTTGGCAGTAATCTTGAAGGTCACAATCCATGTTCCTTTTATTGGATTCTGGTTACTAGTTTCAGTGGAAGCAGAGCAAACCTTACCAAAGAATTATTCTTTTGGTCTGTTCTAAACAATCTGGGGGTACCCTGAAGGATTAATGAAAGTTACATGTTTTCTTTTCACCTAACTCATCAATCATTCAGGATATAAAACTGGTAGATATGGCTCAAAAACACTATAAGGCAAATGAAAAATCAACACTCTCCTAGAGCAAAATACTAGAAGGAGAATCAGTGGAGAAATTTTATTTAGGAAAGTAAAACATTCAAAATCATCCATGTGTACTGAGGAATTTGGACAGCCGTGGACATACTTAGGAAGATCTTAAGCTTTCACCTCTGGCTGATCTCTATGCTCAGTACAGGTAGGAAGTGAAGGCTAAGGCAGAGTTATAAATAGCCAGCTAAGTGTCCCAGCTAGAGTGGTGGGGAGAGAATTTTTTAAGGAAATCTCTGTCAAAATACTAGCTGAACTCAAGCTAAAGGAAGAGAGACTTAACTGACCACACATGATAAGGAATGCAATACTTGCAAAAATAGTTTGAAAAAAGTCATTTAAAAATAGACAACTACAGCCCTGCACAGCCAAAAACAGCAAACGTCAGAGAAGAGGGAAAATCTAATATCTAGAATTACCACATTATAATGTTCAAATGTACATATTTCAATGAACATTCACAAAACGCATACAAAGCAATAGGAAAGTATGACCAATTCATCTGGAGGGGGATAGGAACTGCTCCTGAGGAAATCCATTGTTAAAAAAATTTTTTGTAGCTATAAGATCCTCCATTAACAAAAAGAAGGAAAATTTCAAGCCAATAGTGTAACTACACATCTTAAAAAAAATAGAAGAAGAGCAAGTAAACTCAAAGCTAGAAGAAGCAATAATAATATTTAGAGATAAAATTGAGAACAAAAATAATAAACACAATAAAATTAAAAGTTCTTTGGTAACATCAGCAATATTAACAAACCTTTAATTAGATTGACAAAGAAAAAATGAAAGAAGGTGTAAATAACTAAAATTGGAAATGAAAGTGGATTCATTACCATCAAACTTACAGAAAATACCAATGTTTATAAGAGAATGCTATGGAAATTAATATGGCAACACATTAAGTGACCTAAACAAAATGAACAAAATAGTGTACACATACAAATTAATGAAATTGATTTAAAAAGAAAGAAAAGTACCTAGCAATAAAGAGATTGAATCCATTCATGAAAGAAACTGAAAAAAATAAATGTGAGAAACTTTTCAAGAAAGAAAAGTTCAAAACCTGATGGCTTCCCTGGTGAGTTTCGGCCAAACATTTTTTAAAGAGTAATTAAAAATCACCTTTTCTCAAATTGCTCCAAAAGTAAAGAAGGAGAGAACACACATTCACTCATTGTATAAAGTTAGCATTACCCTGATACCAAAGCCAGACACAGACATTTATGAAAGAAAACTATATACCAATCTACCTTATGGATATAGATGCAAAAATCCTCAACAAAATACTAGCAAACTGAAACCAACTTCATATTAAAATGATTATATTACTATGACCAAGTAATATTTGCCCCAAGGAAGCAAATTTGCTTCAGCATAAGAAAATCCATCAGTGTAAAACATCATATTGAGAGAAGGAAGAAGAAATACCACATCATCACCTCAATTGGTGCAAGAAAGCTAACAAATCCAGCAATTTCAGGATATAAAATCCACATGCAAAAGTTGGTCATGTTTCTATACACCATCAATGAAGAATCTAAAAAAGAAATTATGAAAATAATTCAGTTTGCTATAGTATCCAAACAATTTGAATATCTAAGAATAAATCTCACCAAGGACATGAAAGATGTAGACTGAGAGCTGAAAAACATTGATGAAAGAATGAAAGAAAGCCATAGTAAAAATAAAGACATTGTGTATTCATGGATTACAAAACTTAATATTGTTAAGATGTGAATACTATCCAAACGAATCTACATTCAATGTAATCCCTATCAAAATCTCAATGATATTTTTTACAGAAAAGGAAAATGTGATTATAAATTTAAATGGATGTTCAAAGGTCCCCAAGTAGCCAAAACAATTTTAAAGATAAGCATAGGGTAGAGGACTCACATTTCTTGATTTTAAAACTTACTGCAAAGTCACAATAATAAATAATAGTGTGGTATTGGCATAAGGATAGGCTATGTGGATAAGTGGAATAGAATAGAGAGTTCAGAAATATATCCATACATCTATGGCCAATTGATTTTCAATAATAAAACAATTCAATAGGAGAAAGAAAAGCCTTTTTAACAAGTAATGCTTGGACAGCTAAATATTCACATGCAAAAGAATCAAATTGGGCCCCTACCTCAAAATGTGTTTGAAAATTAACTCAAAATGGTTAAATGACCTAAATATAATAGTTACACCATAAAACCCTTACAAGAAAATTTAGGGATTTTCTTTGGATTTCACAATAGATTCTTAGATGTGACACCAAAAGCATAAAAACAACAGAAAAATAGGTAAATTGGACTTCTTCAAAATTAAAATCCTTTGTGCATCAAAGGATATATTACCAAGGAAGTGAAAAAACAGAATATAGGAAGGGAAAAACTTTCGCAAATCACATATCTACTAAGGGTCTGGATATATACAACCACATATCCAGGAGAAAAATATATATATATATATATATATTTTTTTTTTTTTAATTTTTCCAATTTAATAAACAAAAATTAAAAACCAAATTAAAAATGTAAAGAATTTTAATATACATTTCTCCAAAGAAGACATACAAATTGCAAACATTCACATGTAAATATATTTAATTGCATTGGTGATTAGGGAAATAAAAATCAAAACTAGGAAACTATTCACACCCAAGAGGATTTCTTATAATTAAAAAAATGTACAATAACAAGTGCAGGTGAACATATGGAGAAATCAGATCTTTTTTGCATTGTTTGTAGGAATGTAAAATGATTCAGCTGCTATGGAAAGCAATTTGGTTATTCCTCTAAATTTAAACATAGAATTGCTATATGAACCCACAATTCCACCCTTAGATATAGTATCCCAAAGAATTGAAAACAGGTACTCAGGTAAGTATATGTATATACATATTCATAGCAGCCCTATTTATAACAGCCAAAAGGCAGTAACAGCCCAAAGGCCCACTGACACATTTATTGATAAAAATTGTTTTAAATGTATACACAACACACACGAGTCCCCAACTTGAGATGGCTCACCTTGTTATTGTTTTTTTTAACTTTATGATATTCTACATATTATGCACTTCTCGTTTTGAATGTTGATCTTTTCCTAGACTAGTAATATATGGTATGAAACTCTCTCACAATACTGGACATCAGTAACAATTTTCAGTTCTCAGCCAGCCATACTCTACAATATACTTCATTGCTAAGCTATTTCATTCAGTAGGTTAGGAGTATTGAATGCATTTCAGCTTAAGGTTTTTCAGTTTATAATGGGTTTATTGGAAGGTAACCCATCATAATTCAAGGAGCACTTGTACAATAGAATAGTATTCAGCCATTGAAGGGAATGAAGTACTGATAAATACTACAACATGGATGAACCTTGAAAACATATGAAGTAAAAAATAGCCAGATATGAAAGTTTACATACTGTATGGTTCCATCCATATGAAATATCCCGACTAGATAAATCTATAAATACAGAATGCAGATTGGTGGTTGCCAAGAGCTGGAATGGAGTGAGGTGGTGAATAATAGGGGGAAATAGCTTAATGGGTTAGGGGTTTTTACTCTATGGTGATAGAAATCTTGTAAAACTAAATAGACGTGATGGTTGCATGACATTGTTAATGTACTAAATACCACCAAATTGATCATTTTAAAATGGTTAATTTTATGTTATGTGAATTTTGCCTTTATATATTATTATTATTATTATTATTATTATTATTATTATTTATTAGAGCTTTATGGTTATATATAGTAGTTGGGTTCATCCCAACAAACTTGTACATGCATGGAAATAGATTTTGGTTCATGATCCTCCCTGTTTCCCTCCTGTCCTCCCTCCCTTCTCTCTTTCTCCTTGCTCTACTAGACTTCCTTTCATTCATCTATTAATTTGTATTTGATTGGTTCTTCAGGTAATGTTATCCTTTCCTCCCCCTTTCCCTTATTTAATATGTTATTGGTGCATTCTGATTTTACATTCAGTGAGATTTTTGTGACACAATTGTACATGCACATAGCACAATTTGGCCAATTTCATTCCCTAGTACTTACCCTTTCCCAAATGTCCTCCGTCCCCTTGATATATTGGTATTCCTTTTCTACTCTATTATTTTATTGAGATCCATTTTTTTTAGATTATTTATTTACTTATTCATAATGCACAAGTATATCATCATTTTACATACAACTGCTTGTATACAAAGTATATAAGTACCATTCAGATCTTTAATCATGCATTTAGGATAGTGATGTCCATCTCATTCAAGCACCATTTTATTCCTGTTTTCTCCCTAGATTCTGCATATGAAGGAAAGTATTTCACCCTTGAATTTCTGAGAAGCTTATTTCACTTATCATGATATTCTCCAGCTCCACCCATTTACCAACAAATGCCACAATTCCATTCTTTTCCATGATTGAGTAAAACTCCATTGTGTATATATGCCACATTTTCTTTATCCATTCATCTGTTGACAGACACCTAAGCTGGTTTCATAATTTTGCTCTTATAAACTGTACTGGTATAAGCATTGGTATGCATTTATCATTATAGTAATTATATATTTAAAAAAAATGTTAGTGTTTAATGTTTTAAACATTAATATTTTAAATAGCCTGCTTCCATAAACATAATAACATAATGAAGAATATACAAGCTTCAACAAACTGAAACATAAATTTGCAATTAGCAGGTGCAGGAATTGGAAGAAGTAAGGTTGGGAGGAGTGCATAGTTATAATGACAATAAAAACATTGTCTGACTTTCAGAGCCAAGAAACCATTCCAGATGCTTGTCATTGGTCTGACTAGAGGCAAAGGAGATAGACTCAGACCTTCATCCCAAGAAGGAACAGGAAGAAATAGGACTTAATCCTTCAGTTTCGTCTCAAGGAGCTGCACTTATTGCCCTTTTTTTTCTGGAAAATATAGTTTATTGTATTCAGAATTCTACCATAGAGGTACCTTAGATAGTTGAAACCAGAATTTAGAGACAACTAAGAAAGACAGATTTCCCAGCTGTCAGCTTTCTGGCATTGTGACAAAATATCTGAGATGATCAACTTAAAAGGAGGAAAGATTTGTTTGGCTCAGAGTTTTAAAGGTTTTAGTCCATGGTTGGTCCCATTGCTTTGGGGCCTATGACAAGGTAATACATCATGATAAGGATATATGGCAGAGGGAGTTTCTCATCTCATGGTAGCTGGAGAAAGAAAGAGAGAGAGAGAGAGAGAGAGAGAGAGAGAGAGAGAGAGAGAGAGAGAGAGAGAGAGAGAAAGGGAGGGAGGGAGGGAGGAAAGAAGGAAGGAAGGGTGGGTCTGGCTTCCCACAATACCCTTCGAGGGCACTCCCCAAAGACCTAACTTACTTCCTCCCACTAGTCCTCAACACTTTGTCCCCACCACTTCTCAATAGCACCAGATGCTGAGGACCAAGACTTCAACACATGGGCCTTTGAGGGAAATTCAAACCATAGCACTAGCTTATCAAGACTGTTGTAGAAGGCCATAACTGTGTTTTTAAAGGAGGCTGAATAGTATAGTGGAGTAAATCTTAGGTTTTATAGCCAAAAAGGCCTGAGTTCAAATCCCAATTCTGCCCCTAAGTTGTGTGATCTCAGCCTGTTTACTTAGCATTCTCAAACTTTGGTTTCCCCTTCTGTTATATGTGGATATCTGACTCTACAGGATTGTAGAGTGACAAAATATCTGAGATTCAGGATTAAGTTATATATATTGCCCAGTAGAATGAATATATATAATGCCCAGTAGAATGAATGACATATAGTAGGTACTCAACACTAGTTGTTTTTCTTCAGTCAAATTACAGATGAGTCCATCTCCCTTATGGAAAAAGTCAATTAGAATTTGTTAATAAGGAAGGATAATAAAACAAAGGTTTGATTACAAAAGATACCAAAGCAATTGTATAACAATCATTTTACGTAGCAGTGCTTTTGTATCTGCACTTGTGTAGCAAAGTAATGCTTTTTCACCTGGTAAAACATCCTGCAGGAGGAAGAATAAAAATAGATTCCCCTAAGAGATATCAGCAGAATGAGAAAAAAATGAGGCTGATGGACAATTCCACTCCAGAATCCCTGTCTTTACTATTGGCTCCACAAATACCCAAGATATTCACACCATAGGCAAAAGGAAGCTTGGCTAATGGATAAGTCTCAATGAAATCATTTGGGCAGGGGGAGTGATGGTTTTCTTATCATTCTCATTAGGCTCTAGGATTCAGAAGGCTATAGTGACTAACAATAATGTGGGTATCGATCCAGACAGATGTTGGTTCAAATCCCAAATCTCCCACTGAAAACTACTGTCCTTGAGCAAATCACTTTCCTTCTCTAAGTCTTAGAATTCTCATTTACAAGTAATAATATTATTTTGCAGGATAGTTGTTTGTACTGTACAACATGATACACATAAAGTGCTTAGCACAATTCTAGTCACATAGTCAATGACAGGTAAATGTTCGTTCCCCTTCTGTTCCTATCACAAAAACTTTTATTCAATTTTACAGAAAGGAACTCCTTTTTAACATGAGGCTGTTATGAAAGTGAATCGTTATCTCATTCTTTATTCTCATTTGAATTACCACTAAGGCCCTTATTTTAAGTTATATAAGTACCTATTAATATGCCTCAATTTAAAAGTTGAGACAAAAAGTTTTTGTCAGTGGAAAATACAACAAATTAAAAGTTAGAAGCATCAAGTTCAGCCTCTGCTTTTCCACTAACTACCACATCATCTTTCTGGGCCTGTGTTTACACATTGTGAATGAGGAGCTTGGACTTCAATTTCCCTTCAAGTTTTAAACTAATAATTCCAAACCTACAATATTTCACTGTATAATTGTTTCAGACTAAATGTTTTCTGCCTAAAATTGGGGTGCAACCAACGTGAAGATTTTTATAAAGAAATGTGCTATGTTACTTAAAAATAATTTATAACTTAACTCTCTGGTGCAAGATGAGGATGCAACAGAATACTCATGAATATATATTAAAATTGAATAGTCCAAATCCACACACATCATTTCTTCATGCAGTATAGCAAGCATTTTTTTGGTCTTTAATAAAGAGTAGACACATTCATTTTTATTTATTTGTGCACTTTAGTCAAAATATTACACTTAAGGAAACTTACTACAGCATTGCAAAGTATGGACTTAACAGAATTTAATCTTCTATGTTAGAAGATTCTGTACAACTATCATTGTTTTCTTGTCTGATCCACTGTTCTCATCACCTCTCATATAAGATGTGTTTCCCCAGTAGTATAGTGCTACAGTGCTCTGAAAAAACAGAGCATGTCAGCTTTGTAAATATAGTGATAATGCCCATTTGCTGAGATTCTAGGCTTGGAGTTCAGTTCATGGTTCACAAGGAGACAAATGTGCATTCACTGATGAATACACTGCTGCTGTTTACCTTTTAAATGACCTGGCAAATAGAATTATACCATGCAATGATTATACAATGAAAGGTTAGAAATCAATTTTTGGATGGAAACGACAAAGTGCAAGGAATATGCAGTGGTGATGATTGTGCAGTGAAATATGGTGATCCTTCAGGCTGGCAGTGAAGGAAAGTCACAACTTTGATAATAAGAAGGAAAGAGTCATGGACAGGTGGATATTTGAGGGACCCTGAGAGATCAACCAATTTATTTAATATTAGAATAATTTAAGCTGAACACCTGATATAAAGAGCCCATAGATTCCTTGTTGCTTTTTCTAAGGTTTACTGTCCCTGAAAGTAACCCTCTGTAATTTACATGCATGGACCAAAATATACAAATATCCTGGGTATATAATAGTCACTATGTTGCAGCAGAGAATTAGCTATACCCTAGGATATTATGATGTGTAATTTAGTGTGGAATGATTTCAAGGTATTCATTAAAAGACTTTCAGAGTTGAGGACATTTTTTCCTACTATGAAACCTATCAAACTAAAGTTTACAGTAGTACAAGGGTAAACTATTTCCTTTTTTTTTTTTTTCAGTACTAACGAATTGAACCCAGGGCTTCATTAATGTTAGGCAAGTACTACATGGGTAAACTTTCAAAGACACTGTACTTTGAAAAACAATACAAAATAGAACTTAAAAACTTCACAAACATTTACACACATGTGCAAACACACGCAACACACACACACACACAAATACACACACACACACATTTCCTTTCCTCCTAAAGAAATAGGGTTTATCTCTTAAATTATACCAGTCATATTTGATTACAAAAATACTTGAATCATCTTCACCCTGTAGGTCAAGCAATCTACCAATACCACCAAAAGTACAACTACAAGAGGGACCAAATTCAGAGAAGGTCATTAAATTCAAGTCTCAAAATCAAGGGCAAAAATGTGGTAACTGTTACCTCCATCTTCCTTGTGTAAGAAAAAGGCAAAAACACCTTCAGACATTAAACAGCAGATTAAATGGCTCCAGGGGGAGATTGTCCTCCTCTTTAGCCTATGTATTTTGGTGTAGTACCTTTTCTACACAAGATAATATGTAATCTAGAAATTAAATGTTATATACAGTCATTACCTTTAAGAAGCTTGTAACCCAGCCAAGACTCCACATATGCACATAGAAGCATAAATTATATGGGCTAGAAAGGATCCTTAGAGATCATCCAGTCCAAGGGTTTTCACACTCTTTCATAGTGTTCCAAAGAAGGGCCTCAAACTGCCATTAAGAGGGATATAGGAGAGTTGTTCACACCCTGGAGTCTCTAGGTCCATGTACTTGCTTTAATTAAAGAGACTCCTTAGACTCCTTTTCAATCTTGTTTTGTATAGTGAGGGGCTGTGTGTGTATGTGTGTGTGTGTGTGTGTGTGTGTGTGTGTGTGTGTGTGTAGTTAGTTGGCTAGTTAGCTAGATAGCTAACAAGTTAGTAGAAAGTGTTCCATGGCCAAAACACAAATCTTGAAAACCATACCTCTGATTCAAATGTTTTATTTCAAAGATGAAAATAGAAGCCCTGAAGGATCCAGAATCCATTCAAAGTTTTACTGTGTTTGCCAAGCCATGAAATGTTGAAGAGAAGATAATACACATTGCCTTGTGACATCTCTGCTACTGTTAAATGCCAAATAAGTGCTGGAGACAAATCATGTAGGTGGGCATGAACACAGACAGACTTGAAAGGACAGGGACTGGTTTCTAGAGGAGATTGGATCTGAACTGAGCTAGCAACTGTTGGGAGGATTTCAAGAGTTGGAAAGATGGTGTCTTGTTAGGGGTACACCCTGAGTAGAGGTGCAGGGTCTCTGAAGCATCCAGGAATTCTCTTTTCTCTATTCGTTGTAGAAATAGTGTGTTTTGATTCATTAACAATGTTCAATAACATTGAGAAAAACACTATGGTATATATGTGTCAGGTGAGACAGAGTGAGGAATGGAATCAAAATCCATGAAGCAAAAGTTTATTACTCAGAAATACTGGAGAGGTTAGGGGTATCAACAGGAGGTCAATGGGAAGTCCACAGACAGCAGGATATTCAACCAGTGTGTAGGGTTCAAGAGAAGTATAAGCACCTGTGGGACTATGTTTTATTAAGGTTCATGGGTATTATTCCTTTAGGCTTTCCTGTGGGAGTTGTGAATTTTCTAGTTTAAAGAAAACACACGTGACAGGCAAAATTATTTCAAATGGCTCTAATGTTACCATTAGGTTTTATCATGGTCAATAGCTGTGTGAGCACAAGTTGTGAGTCAGTGAGATGAAGAACCAGCAGGCTATATTGCAAACAACCGCATAGGGAAGTTTTAACTAGGCCAAAGGCAATAGGTCATGACTATATTACAAATAACATTTCAGGCCAAAAATCAATGCCAACTCAACGACTATATTAAGTAAATTTATGACATGTTACTAGTTACGTTTCTTGCTCATCAATCTTTTGATTCCCATTTTGACAAACTCTTCCTATTAATCCTTTTAGAATAGTGTCTATACTAGAGAATTCTACCATATAGAATTCAACTTTCATATGAGTCCTAATATACTGAAGTTTGTATGATTGGCATAACCAGCTAATTTGGGGGGAAAGTATTGGGGATTGAACCCAGGAGTGCTCTACCACTGAGCTACATCCCCAGTCTATTTTTTCCCCAAGGGAGGGTCTTGCTAAGTTGCTTAGACCTTCGCTAAATTGCTGAGGCTGTCCTCAAATTCAAGATGCTTCTGTCTCAGCCTCCTGAGTAGTTGGGATTACAGGCATGCACCATTATACCCTATCTATCTACTCAGCTAACTTTTGTTTTAATTTCCAATAGAAAGTTTGAGATAAAATGGCAATTTTTATCTCAAGTGCTAAAATATTATAATTTACATGGATATTGCTTATATTTGGTTAAACTGTTTTCATAATATTTGAGTTCCCAGTTCCTGCACATAATTCTGTTGAACTATTATGACCACATAGATCATTCTCCCTGGAAAATACTATGTCATTATTTCCATTAAAAGATACTAAAGGAAGCAAGATATTCATGTTGACTTTGGTATGAGTAGTATCAGGGACAATTCTAATAAATGATCCTGGTTAAAAGAAAAAAAGATGGGAGTTCTTATAAATAGCCATCAACAATAATTGAGTTAGTTCACTTTTTGCTGGGAATGGAACCCAGGGCCTTGCACATGCTAAGCTACCATGGAGCAACATCCCCAAGCCTCTCACTTGACATTTTTAGCATACCTATGCCACAGGTCTAGAGTGAGGGTTCATTACCACTTTCCCATAAAATGGGATTGAAAAGGGGGAAATGACTTACCCAAAGTCATGCAATAAATAAATTGACACAGGATTACAACTTTTGTTTCTTAGTTTTTAACAAAGCTTCTTCTCTCCCAAATATTCCTGCTTAGAAATATTTTCTCAAGTCTAATAAGACTGTTTGAAACTTTCTTTCATCTTTTCTCCTGTTTCTCGTGGAGCAGTCAGGCTTTGCTGTGGAAGGGCAGATATATTAGTCACTGTTCTTTAGATAAATTATTATAAGAAATTGACTCATGATTATGAAGGCCCCAAAGTCCCAAGACCTGCATAATGGAGACCCAGGAGAGCTCATGGTATAGTTTCAGTCCAGTCTGAAAGCTTGAGGACCAGGAGGGTGATTGTGTGAGCCCCCAGAATGGCAGGCTTCAGACTTTGGAATCATACTAAAACACTTGCTCTTCCTAAGAAAGAAAAACACATTTGTTCTGGCTGAGGTTTTTGGGCAAGAGGTGCCCCCTCTTACTCAGAGGACAGTCTTTGCTTTCTATTCAGACCTTCAACTGATTGGATGAGACCCACTCACATTAGGGAAGACAAGGTGCTTTACTCTGTATATCAATTCAAATGATAATCACATCCACAAACACTCTCACAGACACATCCAGAATAATGTTTGACCAAAAGTCTGGGTATCTCATAGCCCAGTCAAGTTGACACTTACCCATCACAGCAGGGATGGAAAAAACTCTTTCAGGGGAGATAGAACTTCAGGAATCATCAGTCCATTCTCATGTACTCAGACATGAAACAGTATCTCCAAGAAGGTATAGTTCCATTTTTTTTATTTGTTCTAATTAGGTACACATGACAGCAGAATGCATTCTGACTCAGTGTACACAAATGTAGCACAACTTTTTGTTTCTCTGGTTATACACGATGCAGAGTCAAACCGTTTGTTCAATCAGAGAGGAAGTGATAGGGCATGGGGGTGGGAAAGGTGGTGGGATGAGATGGACATTATTACCCTAGGTATGGTTCATTTTTAAGAGGGTAGCAACTAGATGAATCTTACAAGCCCAGAATTTCTATAGAAAAATTTTCCAGAGATTGAAGACACCATTTCCTAACTCTATAAATGGGGCAAGGGTCTAAAATTACTATTTATAATTGCCTTCAATCCCTTTGTAATTTTCTTTTACTTGGACTGGTCCCACCTTGCATTCTCCTGTTTATTGGGACTTGGGCAGGGTAGAGCAGCAAGGGTATAAGAATATGTAGCAAGGGAGCCATGAACCTCAGAAAACATGGAAATATAATGTAGATAAAGGCAGATTATAGAAGCAAAATACAAGAACATTAGGAAAAGAATCCAGATGTGGAGTTCATGGAAACTGTGGATTATTATAAAGTAATACATCATATTCAGGCAAGTAAACATAGAAACTCTAGAAACTATAGGGCAAGGCAAGCCCAAGGAAGAGCTATAGAAGCTTCAATGATAATAAGCCTTAAAAACAAGACAGCTTCTTTCTGTGACAGGAAGCCTCTTAGACCTTTTCACAGGATTCTAAGACCTACTTGCCAAAATTTGGCTAGTTCAGGACCGACAAAGCTGTGCATTCCAGAATCAGAATTTTTGTCAGAAAATTCTGCCAGGGACTATGAGAAACCCACAAGAGGCTGAAGGTTGGGAACACATTTCAGTGGCAGGTGGTAGATTTGCAAAGAGAAAGTGAAGAAGAAAGGAGACAGGAAAGAATTTAAAAGTAACTAAGTCCTGTTTTTATATATATAAAACAGATATATAAAAATATATATATCTCCTAATCCTCAAGGACTATTTTAATAAAAGAGTTTTGCTTTATTGGTATGGAAATCTATAAATGTTAAAAAATAAAACATAGAAAAATGTTAGTCTTGCTGTCAATAAAATCCATAGCAGTTCATTTTGACCCAGAAAAATATTTACAGTAAATTTCATTTTGATTAACATATTTTTGCCTTTTCTTGAACTGGAGCCAAGCTGGAAGAACTTGCCAGTATAATTTTACTTTTGTGGTTGTAAATTTGGAACTACCATAAACTTCTCTTCCTCTTAAAGTTGTGCCTTTTCTAGATTCCATACTCCCACTGCATGATAATTACACTAAAAAGCAATATATATGTATTTGTTATGATGTCCCATTTATAATGGTGAATGAGAGCACTTGTTCTTTCACACACCACAGGTACTGAGCTCCTATTATGTGCCAGGCATTGTTCTAGACACTAGAGATATAACAGTAGGAAAATCGCATAAAATTGCACTCTCTCAGGGCTGGGTTTGTGGCTCAGTGATAGAGCATTTGCCTTGCATGTGTGAGACACTGGGTTCAATTCTCAGTGTTGTATATAAATAAATTAAAAAATAAAAGTCCATTGAGTGGGCTGGGGTTGTGGCTCAGTGGTAGAGTGCTCGCCTAGCACATATGTGGCCCTGGGTTTGATCCTTAGCCCCACGTAAAAATAAATAAATAAAATAAGGGTATTGTGTCCAACTACAACTAAAAAAAAGTAAATATTAATGGGACTGGGGCTATGGCTCAGCGGTAAAGTGCTCATGTCGCATGTGTAGGGCCCTGAGTTTGATCCTCAGCACAACATAAATAAAATAAAGGTGTTGTGTCTTCCTACAACTAAATTTATATATATATATATATATATATATATATATATATATATATACACACACATATATATACATATATATAAAGTGCATATATAAATATAAAATATATTTTTAAAGTCCATTGAGAACTTAAAATATATATTTAAATTTTTAAAAATTGTACTCTGTCAGGAAGCTTGTGTTCTTGTGAAGTTCCCACATACTATTTGGAGGACCTGATAACTAGGACTTTGGATCTATCCTGGTACACATGTGAAGAATCAGCTTTTTATTTCAATTAGAAGATTTTTCCTATCTGCCTGTATTGTAATGGTTAATGTAACATCTGAGTACTAGAAAATCACTCCTACTCTCCATCAAAAATGACAGAGGATTAGGATAAATAGAAATCTGAGTGTGACTTAGAACATCCAATTCTTTGAGAATAAATATAGTATCTTCACCCACTAATCTTTTGGACTCTTATCTACTCCAAACTGTATACCTAAAACTGAAAGGCTCCTGGGTCTCTTGATGCCAGGGCATTTAGGGCCCTCATTCAGAATCTACAAACATTTGTTGAATACCTATTACATGTCAGACATTTGGCACTCAGTGCCAGTCACTCATATGATTATCCCATTTATTCCTCACATCACACCATGAAAAATGGAGAACAGGTATCCTTAACCTCTCTAGGCTTTGTGTTTCAAAACAATATATGTCAATGACTTACCCCAGGTTAATAAATTAGTGAGTAGTCCGTTTGGAACATAAAAATTGCTCTTTTAAATTCACAATCTTTCCCCCCTAGTGTCCTAGTAGGGTATTGTCTTTCTTTAGCAGTCACCCTAAGTGCATAACACACACAGTAGCCTCGATCTTTGGAGCAGGTATATACAATAATCTGGACTTTTCAGTGGCTATTATTCCCTTTATTTTTTCCTTTATCCAAATTTCTTGGTGCATTATAATTATACATAACAATGGGATTCATTTTTAACATATTCATACATGCACACAATATAACAATATAATTTGGTAGACATTGTTCCCAGTACTTTCCCTTTCCCTTCCCCTCCTCCCTCCCACTGTTCCTTTTTTATTTTTTAAATGGTTTGTATTAGTTATATATAACATTAGGATTCATTTTGACATAAGTTCATTCATTTTACATAATTATAAATTCTCTAACTAAATCCCCAGTATTTCCCCTTACCCTCCCCCACTTCACTACTTCTGTTCCCTTTTCTCTACTGGAATGATCTTTCCGCCATTTACTTACAGTCTTTTAATTTGGTATCTTGAGGATATACATAATGGTGATATTCACTGTAGTATATTCATATATGTACATTGGAAAGTTAGGTCAGATTCTCACTGTTTTCCCCTTATCCCATCTTTCCTCCCTCCCCTCAATCTCCTTCTTTTAATCCACTGATCTTTTTTTTATTTTAATGAATCCCCTCCCCATTTATTTTCTGTTTTTCCCCCCTTATTTTATACTAGCTTCTGCAGATCAGAGAAAACATTTGACCTTTGACTTTCTGGTTCTGGCTTATTTCATTTAGGGTTATAGTCTCCAGATCCATCCATTTACAAGCAAATGTCATATACTCATTCTTCTTTATGGCTAAGTAATACAATCTCTGGGCTATTGTGAGTTGAGCTGCTATAAACATTGACCGTGGTTGCATCCCTTTAGTATGCAGATTTTAGATCTTTTGGATATATACCAAGGAGTGGGACAGCAGGATCATATGGTGGTTCCATTTCTAGTTTCTTGAGGAATCACAGCACTTGCTTTCCAGAGTAGTTGTACTAATTTGCAGTTCCCCCAACAATATATGAGTGTATCTTTTTCCCCACATCCTCACCAACATTTATTATTATTTGTATTCTTGTTAATTGCCATTCTTACTGGAGTAGGATGAAATCTCAATGTGGTTTTGATTTGCATTCCCCTAATTTCTTGAAATGTTGAATTTTTTTCATGCATTTGTTAGTCAATTTGTATTTCTTCTTTTGAGAAGTGTCTGTCTGGTTCTTTTGCCAATTTATTGATTGGGTTATTTGTTTTGTCTTTGGTGTTAAATTTTTTGAGTTCTTAATACATTCTGGATATTAATCTGAGGAGCAATCAAGAAAGATCTTCTCCCATTCTATAGGCTTTCTATACATGCTCTTGTTTCATTTGCTGTGTAGAAGTTTTTAATTTGATGATATCCCATTAATTGATTTGGGGGGTTATTTCTTATGTTTTAGGGATCATGTTAAGGAAGTTGGTACCTGTGTCAACATTGTTGGAGTGTTGGGCCTACATTTTCTTTGAGAAGTTGTAGAGTTTCTGGTCTACTTCCTAGGTCTTTGATGCACTTTGAGTTCAGTTTTGTGCATGGTGAGAGAAAGGGATTTAATTTCAGTTTGTTACATATGGATTTCCAGTTTTCCAGCCATCATTTGTTGAAGAGGCTATCTTCTCTCCTTTTGGCACCTCTGTCTTTATTTATTTGTGTTTTTCTCTGTATCTTCTAGTCTCTTCCATCGGTCTTTATGTCTTTTTTGGTGCCAATACCATGCTGTTTTTGTTACTACAGCTCTGTAGTGTAATTTCAGTTCTGGTATTCTGATGCTACCAGCATTACTCATTTTGGTTAGGACTGCTTTGGCTATTCTTGATCTCTTATTTTTCCAAATGAATTTTAGTACTGTTTTTTTCTAGTTCTATGAAGAATGTCACTGGTATTTGATGAGGACTGCATTGAATCTGTATAACACTTTTGGTAGCATTTTGACAATATTAATTCTGTCTATCCATAAACATAAGAGGTCTTTCCATCTTCTAAGGTCTTCTTCAATTTCTTTCTTCAGTGTTCTATAGTTTTTCATTATAGAGGTCCTTCACCTCCCTCATTAGATTAGTTTCCAGCTAATTTTTAGGTTATTGTGAATGGGATAGTTTTCCTAATTTCTTTTTCAGCAGATTTATTATTGGAATATAGGAAAACAATTGATTTATAAATGTTGAACTTGTATCCTGCTACTTTACTAAATTTGTTTATCAGCTCTAGTCTTCTGGTGGAGTTTTTTGAATCTTCTAAATATAAAATCTTGTCATCAGCAAACAGATAATTTGACCTCTTCTTTTCTTAGTTCCTATTTCTCTTTCTGATTTTCATGAGATCCCTCTACCATTTCCTCTTTTTTTCTCTCTATCTTCCACATATGTACGAAAACATACAACCATTGACTTTCTGAGTGATTTATTTTGTGCAGCATAATGCTCTCGAGTTCCAAACATTATCCGGCAAATAGAATAATTTCATTCTTCTTTGTAGGTGAATAAAACTCCACTGTATGTACATAGAACATTTGCTTTATTGATTTATCCATGGACACCAAGGTTGGTTCTATAATTTGACTGTTGTTAATTGTGCTACAATAAACATGAGTGTGCATGTATCACTATAGTATGATGGCTTTATTTCTTTAGGATAAATACCAAGAAGTGATAATATCTATGTCATATAGTCATATAGTGATTTCATTCCTAGCCTTTTTAGGAAACTCCATATTGATTTACAGAGTTGTTGTACTAATTTACATTCCAGTGAATAGTGTAAAAGTGTTCCTCCACATACTTCTCAGAAATAATGTTTGTATTTTTTGGTGGAAATTTTTTGAGCTCTTATTTTATATATTCTGGATATTAATCCTCTGTTGAAAGAGTAGCTGGAGAAGATTCCCTTCTATTCTGTAGTTTGTCTCTTCACATTGTTGTGGGATTTTTTTGTTTTGTTTTGTTTTGTTTTGTTTTGTTTGCCATGCAGAAGTTTTTTAATTTGATGCCATTCCACTTATTAATTATTCATATTATATTCTAAGCCTTAGGAGTCCTATAGAAAATCATTGCCTGTGCCTATAATGTTGGAGCATTGACCCTAATTGACCCTATGTTTTCCTGCTAGTTGCAGGGTTTCTGTTTTAATTCCTAGGTATTTGATAGATTTGATTCTTCTGTGGGTTGAGAAGTAAGGATCTAGTCTCATTCTTCTACATATGGATAACTAGTTTCCCAGCACCATTTGTTAAAAAGCCTGTCTTTTCTCCAATGTATGTTTTTGGCATCTTTGTCAAGAATCAAATGACTATTTCCCTGTGTGTTTGTCTCTGTGTCTTCTATTTATTTCATTTGATCTATGTGACTGTTTTTATGCCAGTGCCATGTGGTTTTTGTTACTATAGAACTGTAGTATAATTTTAAGTTGGATATTTTGATGCCTCCAGCATTGCTTTTCTTGTTTAGATTTGCTTTGGCTATTCTGGGTGTTTTTTCTTGTCCAAATTAATTTTAGGATTGTTTTTCCTAGTTCTGCGAAGAATGTCATTGGTACTTTAATGGGAATTGCGTTGAATCTGTAGATCACTTTGGTAATATAGTCATTTTAACAATTTTAATTCTATCTATCCATGAACATAGGAGGTCTTTGAATCTTCTAGTATATTCTTCAATTTCTTTATTTAGTTTTCTATAAGTTTCATTGTAGTGGTCCTTCATCCCTTTTTTTTAGAATTATTCCTACAGTTTTTATTTTTTGAGGATATTGTGAATGGAATTGCTTTACTGATTTTTTCTCAGCAGATTTATTATTGGTGTGTAGGAAAGCTATTGATTTTTTATGTTGATTTTGTATCCTGTATTATTCTCTTTAGATTCCACATTTGCATGGGCACACCAATAGAGGCAGAGAGATGAGGGTGGTAGTGAAAGGATTATTCACTAGTGCATGACTGAGAGTCTGAACTTCAATCCCTATTCAGTTTGTCACTGGGAAATCTTAGGTCTGATCAATTTGCAATACAGACAAATGCAAAAACTAGAGCAGTCCCAGACATCTGCGTGAATGGCAAAATTTATTAATATTCTATGGCACCATTGGATGAGAGAAAAAGTCTTCAGTTTTGACTTAACTACAGGAGGTAATTAGACAGAAGCACCTATACTGACCATCTGGAGGCTTTTATGTGTTCTATTTCTGTTTATTTTTTTTTCTTGTTGTTCATTGCCTGCCTGTCACATTTACTGTGTGGGTTGGAACAGTGCACATGATCTGATTTTGCAAATCCAGAGGGTCTCCTGGACCATCAAGTCAATTCTCAATTATATAAAAGGATTGAGTGGTGAGGGAGAAAAAGGCATAGGTGACAGATAATTCTTCATAATGCAGTAGAATCAATTATTTGTTTCAACCACAGGTCCAACCAGACCTTTCTTCAAAGATCCTAACAAAAGAAAGTAAACTGATTTTCTGCCAATTCCTTTTATTCTCTTGTGACCCTGTGGTGGAAGTGGTAATGAGAAGGATAAAGACCCCAAAGGCCAGTAGCAAATGGAAATCATCAAGTGGCCTGAAGCATTACAAAACTAGATAAACATCCCCAGAAGAGTTGAAAATTGACTGCTGTCATGACTGTAGAAAAGTCAGCTGCAGTCAGGTTATTGATTATTTTGTCATTGAAAAATTATCCTCAGTGCCTGAACCTGCTGGAAACATGAACAATGAAAAGAAACCATTCTCAATAAATAAACTAAGTTGATTTGACAGGGACCTGAACAAGGCACCAGCCCAACTTCAAAGGTAAGGAACATAAGAGACAGCTGTGCCTTTAAATTCAATCGTTGACAAAATCAAATATCATCATTGCCAGTCAAGCCCCAGAGATTCCATTTTTATTTTTTCTGCCTCTACAAAAATAATACTTGCTCATCTCTTCACATTGATAATGTACTGTCAGCACTAGAGGAACAAACTCTGTGCATTTTTAAAAATTCAGGAGTAAGACTGTCACTCAGGTAATATTCTTTTGGTGCCTCATTGATTTACATTTCATTCTGTGTTCCTCATCAGATCCTTTGGGTAGGGAGACATAAAAAGTGGACTTTGAGACTTAAAGGCTGTTTCCATGCAAAGCTGTCAAGATTCCTGGCCCTCCTAGGATCTTTAAGTCTCTTCTCAAATAATTCCATCACTACTTTGTCTTAAAGGATAAATAGAGACACATCTTTGCCCAAGTTCCTTACCCTTTAAACAGTTGTTTTAAAGAAAATTATACATGTGAAAAATGAGAAATTCAGCACAATTTATGATTTAATACCCAATACATTCAGTGTTAGATAGGAATAAGAGAGTGAATTCAATGTTATATACAAAGTAGTTTTATTTTTCTAAATCTCAAAAAAATATGTTTTTAGTCTACAACTTATTTAAGAATGTAGGTAAAGCATGGCTATGTAAGAAAATTAGTTTGATGAGAGATTTTAATCTCATCAGATTCCAAATGCTCTGTCTTACAGCTATTGTAACAGTCAACAGATTCCACAGGAGGAATGTGAGATGGATACATTGACCACCCTCAGAAGGCTTCCACCCTGTAGGTCTCCATTTAGTCATCTGACAAATGGGAGAGTTAGTTTATATTATCTTTAACATGCTTTTCAATGCAAGCATTTCCTTAATTAGAGTCCTGTCTATAGGTCCCATGGCAACTTCCTCAATAGCCCTTCTCCAGCTCTTAAAGAATTGACTCCTTCTATAGACTGTTTCTGCTCATTATTTTATTCTCACTGAAAAGATACCTGGGGTTCTATAGCAGGTAGAATTCTAAGATGTGTCCCCAAGATTCCCAGCTCCTGTGTATGCACACCTTCTCCCATCTATTCAATCCAACACTAATCTAGGTACTGCTAAGAAGGTATTGCAGATATAATTACTGTCCCAAATCAGTAAGATCAGGTGATTATCTGGGTGGGACTAATTTAATTACATGAGCCCTTTCAAGATAAGCAGTTTTCTCTGGCTGGTGAGAAAGAAGTCAGAGAAGCAATGCTCTAGCTGGGTTGGAAAACAGCAGACATCCATCTATCTTGTGAATTACCTTTGGGGATCATAGAGAAAGAAACTGTGGGAAGCCTCTATGAGCTGAAATAGGACCCAAGCCCACAGCTAGAAAACATTTCTCCAAATAACCCATGGAAATTAAAAGAGGCCCTGAACCCAGACAAAAAGTATAGCCCAGGTCAGACACTTTGATTTCATCTCAGCCAGACCTTGAGCAGAAAAATCTATGCATACTGCATGTAGACTTCTAACCTACAGAAAAAAATGAGAAATTCATTTTATGTCAGTAGAAGCCATTATATTTGTAGTAATTTTTATGCCACAATAAAAAATGAATACAGGTTCTTTTAGCCACTAAGTCCTGGGCCCTATTGGCCTCTCCACTTTTCTTGCTTTAAATTTCCCTTAGCTTGAAAATTATTTCCTCTTATTCAAATCACTTCTCTGAACAGACACAAGAAGAATTTACAGATAATAATTTGTAAGTGGAACAACATTACGTCACTTAGCACAGCTACAACGTCCTGTCATTTGTGAAATTAAAGACATGAAACACACTAATGTGAATTAAATACCCAGTCACCCAGAGGAATGGAAAAATAAATCCAAAATGATTCCATGTACCTTCTAGCCAAAATACCAGGGTTCGATACAAACCCAGATACAAGATCAATTCCTTCATTTGGTCATTGGAAAATACTTAAGGGAGCACTACTGTTTGTCAGACAGCAGGAATACCAGAGTGAACAAGTCAAAGAATATGTCTATCCTTGTGAAGCTGCCAGTCTAATGTAGCATGGTCCAGTGAAAATATAATGCAAGCCATATTTATCATTTTAAATTTACTACCTTCAAAAAAGTAAATTAAAAACAGATGAAATTTTAAAATATATTTTATTTAGCCCAACATATCCAAAATACCCTTTCAATATATAATCCATTTATAGAATTATTAGTTAGGCATTTAATATTCTTCTTTTTGTACTAAGTGTTCAAAATCTTGTCTGTATTTTACATTTACAAAGTATCATATTTAAGACACACACATTTCAAGGGCTGAATAGCAACATGTGGCTTGTGGTAACTATACCAGTTAGCACAAGTGTACTTGATACTTCAGCACTCTGTAAAAACTTGTTATGCTCTGAGAATTACTGGGGGTTATGGGAACTTGAAGGCAAATCAATGAACTTAGACTAGGGAAGGGAAAAAACAAAGAGTTTTTTTGCTGTTGTTTGGTTGGTTGGTTGATTTTGTTTGATACTGGGGATTGAACGCAGGGGCACTTTACCATTGGCTACATCCCCAGTGCTTTTTATTTTTTATTTTGAGACAGGGTCTAACCAAGTTGGTGAGGGTTTTGCTAAACTTCCAAGGCTGGCCTCAAATTTGCAATCCTCTTTCCTCAGACTCCTAGTCACTGGGATTACAGGTGTGAGCTACCATGCATAACCAAAGAAGTTTTAATAAGTGTTTAACCAGGTGAATAGTGGTGGAAAGGGTGGTTCAGAAGGAAGAAATAGCATAAGAAGAGAACTGGTCATGGAAGAAGATGCAAAAGCCAAAGATAAACAGTCTCAAAGGCCGGGCACGGTGGCGCACGCCTGTAATCCCAGCACTTTGGGAGGCTGAGGCAGGAGGATCGCGAGTTCAAAGCCAGCCTCAGCAATGGCGAGGCACTTAGCAACTCAGTGAGACCCTGTCTCCAAATAAAATACCAAAAAAGGGCTGGGGATATGACCCAGTGGTCGAGTGCCCCTGAGTTCAATCCCCGGCACCACAAAAAAAAAAAAAAAATTCTCAAAGGCCAGAGGAAAGAAAAAAAAGCACTTGCAGAGAACCACAAGTATTTGAGACACCACTGGAGTGTGGATGGGAAAAGAAAAAGAAAGGCCCAATGTCCCACCACAGAAATTAGCCTCAGTGACTGCTGATTCAATCTGTCAGCTCTGGCTCTTGCTACTTAAGGTCCCTCATAAGCAAATACTGCCCAGTCCTTCTTCCTGTACTTTATTCTCTAAACTCTTCTTCCCAAGAGTATCTTACACCACGGACTGTGAAATGGTAGACTTAATTCCATCACAGTGTTAGTGGAAATTACCCAAGGAAAAAGCTAGCCTTGGGGCCCAGAATAGTAGTTTTGCAGATCCTCAGGTATTTAGTTTATGTTGCCAACACTCTGGGCTTCTCTGCCTGCCCCAGAAGCCACTCTGTTCCTGTTATAACAACAGCAACATGTATCAAGTACTTAAAATATACCAAGTTATGTGCTTTATGTGGATTCCTTCACCCCTCTATATTAGCTCTTTTGTTATCCTGTTTATAGACAAAATCTGAGCCTTTGAGTTATGAAGTGATTTGTTCAAGGTAGTATAGCAAATAGCAGGTACATTCCCAACTTCAAATACAAGCACTCTTAATTTGGGCAGTTAACACTTTGCTGTACTGCACCTTCACCTCCTTCTACACATACATGTACACATGGGCGCACATACCCAGGTCTTAAGAAAGTGAGATGGTGATCATTCTGAGGGAGGGAACCTAAGAAGATGGTGGTAAGTACCAGGATGTGGGTCCAGGAAGGGAAAAAGTATCACTAACCTGACAATCCTGCTTTCTGAGTAGCCCCATCTAGGCCAGCATTTATGCCATCTTGGCCCTACCCTGGTCTATTTAAGAAAAACACAGGTAAGGAGATTGAATAGCTAATAAAGTTAGTATTGTTCAGCCTCTCTCTCTCTCTCTCTCTCTCTCTCTCTCTCTCTCTCTCTCTCTCTCTCTCATACACACACACACACACACACACACACACACACACATCAACCTACTAAGGTGATTTTTCTACAAGGCAATTGGTGTTTCTTGGGGATGCTGGGCTCATTTATCACCTCTGTTCTTTCCTGTGATCCTCTAGAGAAGAGTAGATGAATGGCAAATGCAGGGGCTACATTGCCAGTCATTCTGAGCAAATAGAATGATTTAACCATTTCCCTATCTAGTTGCCCCCACTCCTATCTTGGTAGAGAATAATTAAGCTTGCAAACACTGGGCAGTGTTTCCTAAAACTGATTGTGATGTTCATAAACAATTCAAAACATTATTCTTCCTGGTCTGTTGCTCCAGATTAGGGGTGGCTTTGATTTGTTTTGTTCTGTTTTCTCCAGGCCTGTAATCTCTAATTTGTCCTGTGTTTAAAAAGTAAACCTGTTCCTATTTAAATGGTAGAAGACAGTTCTAATCATGACACATGGAGATGGGAACAAAGTCACCCAAGCCCTACAGAGACTAAATCAAGATAAATAACCTAATTATTTAACTCTTTCCTCTGCTGCTGGATGCATCCTATTGCCCCAGAGAACATTTGTTTAATTCCCCTGATGGATTCCATTTGTCTTTGCAAAGGGATGCTTGGCTACTTTGATATAGCTCTCCCCAATACAGCTTTGTGAGCATACACACACTTATAGTGCTTGAAAATTGTCATGAGAATTTGAGTTTAAAAGGTTGCCCATCACAACTGTGTTCTAAGGGGTATTGGATGAAGATAATTGTGCCCCTTCCCTGACAACAGTGGTTTGCACAGTGTGGTCCCCAGGTGGATAGCATGCACACCAGCTAGGAACTCACTAGGAATCCAGATTCTTGGCCCCATCACATTTCTCACATACATAAATTCTAGGGAAAACCTGTGTGATTAAGGGTTATTCTGATGCATGCTATAGTTTCAGGACCACTGCCTTATAGAATCCCTTCTAGAGTGAAACCCACAGTTACAGATACTATGGACCTAAAATTAGCATACTGTAGTAACACAGACACATCAATATTTGTAGCAGCTCAATTCACAATAGCTAAACTATGGGACCAACCTGGATGCCCTTCAATAGATGAATGGATAAAGAAACTGTGGTATATATACACAAATGAATGTTACTCAGCAATAAAAGAGAATAAAATTATGGCATTTGCAGGTAAATGGATGGAGTTGGAGAATATCATGCTAAGCAAAGTAAGCCAACCCCCCCAATCCCCCCCCAAAAAAAAACAAAGACCGAGGGGACTGGGGTTGTAACTCAGTGGTAGAGCACTTGCCTACCATGTGTGAGGCACTGGGTTTGATTCTCAGCACCACATATAAGTAAATAAATAAAGGTCAATCAACAAAAAAAATTTTTATAAATAAGTAAAATAAAAGTCCATTGAAAACTTAAAAATAGAACATATCTGATAAGTGGATGCTGATCCATAAAGGGGGTGGGGGACATGGGAAAAATAGAGGAATTTTGGGCAAAGGGGAGAGGGAGGTGGGGGCATGGGGTAGGAAAGATGGTGGAACCAGATAGTCATCATTACCCGAGGTACATGTATGATTGCACATATGGTGCAATGTTACATAGCGTACAACCAGAGAAATGAAAACTTGTGCTGCAATTGTGTACAATGAATCAAAATGCATTCTGCTGTCATATATACCTAATTAAAATAAATAAATTTATAAAAAAATTTTAAAAAGACAAGAAGACAAAGTAAGGGGACAAGTGGCTTTGGTTTAACAGTGGTTCTTTCTCAAGCTTGGATGTACATTAAAATCACCCATAGAGCTCTGAAAATACCTGTCTGGACCCTACCCCCAGAGATTCTGACTCAGGTGGTCTGGCATGGGATCTAGGCATTAGTATTTTTAAAGCAACCTAGGTAATTCTAATGTGCAACCAAGTCTGAGAACCACTATTTTTAGAAATATGGAAGAGGATGTTATCTAGAGTTATCAACTGGTACATGCCCTGGTTTAGATCAAAGGAATGCCAGAATGGCTCATGAGTAATTGGGAAGTATTACCAGTTATACAAGGGAAGCAAAGGGAGCTAACATGCATAGATTATTTGCTATGTACCAAGATCTATGCCAAACACTATGCCCACATATCCCTGAGCAGACTGATTTACTGGTAATAATCACCATGGAGCATCCAAGGTAATAGTCAGCTTTGAATTGCCATGACCCAAATACCTGACAAAAACAACTTAGAGGAGGATAGTGTCTTTTGTGTCATGGTCAATTGACTCCATTACTCTGGACCCAAGGTGAAACAGAATAGCATGGCAAAAGGCCATGGTGGAGGAGCACTGCTCCTTTGGTGGCATCCAGGAGGAAAGAGAGCAAGAAGAATGGGCCACAGAGAAGATGTACCCTTCCAGGGCATACCCCAAATAATCCATCTCCTCCAGCCATGTCCCACCTGCTGCAGTTACCACCCAGTTAGTCCATTTAAACTAGGATGTACTGAGTAGGTTGCAGCTCATTTCACCTCTGAATATTCCCACATTAACATAACGGCTTTAGGGGACACCTCATGTCCAACAATACCACAAGGGGAAGAATTAGGATAAAATTATTGGTTCATAAGAGCAGACAGAGAAAGTGTTCATCATAATCATTCATAAAGGAAAAAGTGGGAGGTGCCAACCATACATTTGGAATGGGTCAGGTACATCCCAGTTTAGATGCAGAAGGCTGGACTGGATGACCTAGTATTTTTTTCCAAATTTCTTGTAGTGGCAGATATGATTTTTAAGCTAGTTTTGAACACTCAAAATGATGGAGAAAACTGAGGTACGATCTCCAAAACTGTTATCACCCTCCACAAACTTTGCAATGGCTTGTGCAAACTTAGGGAGAAAGGAGGTCAAATCTTTTTTTCTTTATTAGTTTATTTTTATTTGTTCTAATTAGTTATACATGTATGACAGTAGAATGCATTATGCACTTTGATATATCATAAATGAATGGAGTATAATTTCTCATTTTTCTGGTTGCACGTGTTGTAGAATCACTTTGGTCTTGCAGGAATATATGTACATAAGGTAATAATGCCTGTTTCAGATGGAGATCCAAGATGGTGGACCTGAGAGAGGTGGCATTAGGTGTCAGTCAGTAAACTGAGGTTCAGTAGTGAGAATACTGCTTAGTTGCTAGCAATACTCCTGCACCCACAAAGGAGCCAAGGCCATCGTACCCCTCTGGAGCACTGGTACAACAGCCTATAGCGTGGGTGAGTCTCCAAATTACTCACTCAAGCGGCAGTGCGGGAGACAAACAGTGAAGAAGGACACCTGCAGCGCAGAACATTAGGCGCAGAATGTTCAGCTACCTAACTTGCTTTCACACAAGTCACCTGGCAAATTCCCATGCACAGGATCACCGATCAGGTTCTATTGGGTTCCCCTACTCCCAGGTGGGTTGATCACTGCAATTTTTGAAAATTGCAGCAGCAGGGGGAGAAAAAAGAAAAAGAAGGAATCACCTATGCACAGTAGCCTGCATACATATGAGGAATTTACACAGGCTCTGAAGGCAGCTGAGAACCACACACACCACACACAGACAGTGGCAGAACTTGTATATGAACCCAGCGTCCTGGCCCCACAGCTCTGCTCCCTCCAATTTGAAACTATATTGTGAAGAGGAAAGTAGTGCCTACATCTAGGGTAACCTTTCAGCACCATTTACCAATGGGGACAAATCTCAGCTCAGAACTCCAGCTGACCAGGTATGCAGATTGTAACTCCATCCCAACTCCTCAGCAGCTGCTACTGCAGGTACTATAACTACTTGATTACCTTCAACATCTGGAGGGTGGCAATAAAACCTGACAGCTGACAACAGATGACACATCTACTGGATGTGAAGGGAAGCAGGAAATCTTCCTTCAAGATTTTTTTTGTTTCTGATTTATTTGTGTTTGTCTTTGTGGGGGGTTTTTGTTTGTTTTTCTTGTGTGTGAGTTTTCTCTCTTTTCCTTTTTGTTTTTGTTTTGTTTGTTTGTTTTTTGGTACCAGGGATTGAACTCAGGGGCACTCAACCACTGGGCCACATCCCCAGCCCTTTTTTGTATTTTATTAGAGACAGAGTCTCACTGAGTTGCTAAGTGCCTCCCCATTGCTGAGGCTGGATCCGCCTGCCTCAGCCTCCCAAGTGCTGGGATTACAGGAGTGAGCCACCGCAGCTGGCCGTTTTGTTTGTTTTTTCCTTTCCTCTCCCTATTTACTCCCCTGCCCTCACACTCCCACCATATTTGAAACCAAGTATGAATACATGAATTAGAATTTTGAGAACTGGGGGAACTGAATAGTATATCAAAATTGTGTTATATATTGTTTTACTTTTCTCTTTTAGACTCACTTTCTTTTTCTTCTCTGTTCACAAATTTATGCTACTTTGACATGTTTTTATTTCTCTTAACATATACATGAGTTTGTTTTATGTATACCTCGGTCTTCCCACTAACTTGTTCACTCCAATTCACTTCCTCTCTCTTCTGCTGATATTAACCTACATCCATAGATTTCTCTTTCACACTTCCTAAGAAATAATAACTCAATATCCTCACCTCCTTCCTCCTCAGCATATAATTTCTTTGTCCAACACCAGAAACTATAAACCCCTTTACAAACCTACAGAGTATATTGGGGACATTATTTGAATTCACTAATTCTGTACATTGTGACCAAACTGTGAACATCTGAATAGAAAATATCTGGTTTTAGAATGTAAAATGTTCATATGGGGATCTGTTAACATTATCCTACAGGGACATCATAAGGCTTTAAGGTAAAAATGAAAAAGTCAGGTTCCATAGTGCTAGAAGCAATATGAAAAGACGAGGGAAGAAAGTTCCCAAACAAATCAACATACCTCCTTAGTAGATTCCATGGCAAGCATAGTAGGTGAAATGACAGAGAAGGAGTTCAGGATGTACATAATTAAAATGTTCTGTGAACTGAAGAATGATATAAAAGAGCAAATACAGGCAGTAAAAGATCATTTTGACAAAGAACTTCATAAACAAATACAAGTAGCAAAAGATTACTTCAATAGGGAGATAGAGGTTCTAAAAAGAAAACAAACAGAAATCCTGGAAATGAAAGAAGCAATAAACCAAATTAAATGTTCAGTTGAAAGCATCACCAACAGATTAGACCACTTGGAAGACAAGACCTCAGATAAAGAAGACAAAATATATAATCTTGAAAAAAATGTAGACCACACGGTGAAAATGGTAAGAAATCGTGATTAGAACATTCAAGAAATATGGGATACCGTAAAAAGACGAAATTTAAGAGTTATTGGGATAGAGGAAGGTGTAGAGTTCCAAACCAAAGGAATGAGTAATTTATTCAACAAAATATAGCATAAAATTTCCCAAACATGAGGAATGAATGGTAAAACCAAATTCAAGAGGCTTACTGAACACCAAATGTACAAAATCACAACAGATCCACACCTAGGCACATTATAATGAAAATGGCTAACATACAGCATAAGGAGAGAAAGGAATCAGAATACATATGGGAGAAAACAATTAGATTATGTGCAGATTTTTCAACCCAGACCTTAAAAGCTAGAAGATCCTGGAACAATATATATCAAGCTCTGAAAGAAAATGGATGCCAACCAAGAATCTTATATCCGGGATGGGATGGTGGCTCAGTGGTAGCGCACTCGCCTAGCATGTGTGCGGCCCGGGTTCAATCCTCAGCACCACGTAAAGAATAAATGCAATACATTGTGTACAACTAAAACAAATAAATAAATATTTAAAAAAATAATCTCATATCCAGCAAAATTAAGCTTTAGATTTGAAGATGAAATAAAAACCTTCCACAATAAACAAAAGTTAAAAGAATTCACAATTCGAAAGCCTGCACTACCAAACATCCTTGGCAAAATATTCCATGAAGAAGAAAAGAAAAACAACAATGAAAATCAGCAAAGGGAGATATTAAGCTAAAGAAAACACTAACCAGAGGAGAAACCAAGTCAAGTTAAATACCAAAAATAAACAAAAATGCCTGGACATATAAATCATGTCTCAATAGTAACCCTGAATATTAGAGGCCTAAACTGACCATACAAAAGACACAGACTGACAGACTAGATTAAAAGAAAAGACCCAACAATATGCTGTCTCCAAGAAGCTCACCTCATAGAAAAAGACATCAACAGACTGAAGGTAAAAGGTTGGGAAAAATCTTACCACTCACATGGGCTGCAAAACAAGCAGGGGTTTCCAATCTCATATCAAATAAGGTAGACTTCAAGCCAAAGTTAATCAAAAAGGACAAAGAAGGATATTTCTTACTGCTTAAAGGAACCATTCATCAACAAGACATAACAATAATAAATGTATATCCCACAAATAATGGAGCGCCTACATTCATCAAACAAACCCTTCTCAAGTTCAAGAGTCAAATAGACCACAACACAATTATTCTAGGAGATTTCAACACACCTCTTTCACCACTGGATAGATCGTGCAAACAAAAGCAAAATAAAGAAACTTTAGACCTCATTAATACAATTAATAACTTAGACTTAACAGGCATATATAGAATATTTCATCCTTTAGTGACTGAATATACTTTCTTCTCAGCAGCACATGGCTCCTTCTCTAAAATAGACCATATATTATGCCACAAAGCAATTCTTAGCAAATATAAAATAATAGAGATACTACCCTGCATTCTATCAAATCATAATGGAATGAAATTAGAAATCAATGATAAAATTTAAAAAGTTACTCCAACACCTGGAGACTAAACAAAATGTTACTGAATGGACAAGGGGTTGCAAAAGACATCAAGGAGGAGATTTAAAAATTCCTAGAGGTGAATGAGAACACTGATACAACATATTGAAATCTCTGGGACACTATGAAGGCAGTATTATGAGGAAAACTCATTGCATGGAGTTCATTCCTTAAAAAAAGAAAAAAAAATCAATAAATAAATGACATAATACTACACCTCAAAGCCCAAAAAAAAAAAAAAAAAAAAAAAGAAAAAAGAATAGATCAACATGCAAAGAAGTAGAAGACAGGAAATAATTAAAATCTGAGCTGAAATTAATAAAATTGAGACTAAAGAAACAATTGAAAATTTGACAAATCAAAAAGTTGGTTCTTTGTAAAAATAAATAAAATTGATAGACCCGTAGCAATGCTAATGAAAAAAAGGAGAGAAAAAACTCAAATTACTAACATCTGTGATGAAAAAGGAAATTTCACAACAGACACTTCAAATATACAGAAGATAATTAGAAATTATTTTGAAAACTTGTACTCTAATAAAATAGAAAATATAGGAGGCATTGACAAATTTCTAGGGTGGTAAGAATTGACCAAACTGGATATGATGTCATACACATTTTAAACATATCAATTTCAAGTGAGGAAATAGACAATGCCATCAAAAAACTACCAACCAAGCAAAGCCCAGGACCAGATGGATACACAGCCAAGTTCTACAAGACCGTCAAAGAAGAACTAATACCAATACTCTTCAATTTATTTCAGGAAATAGAAAAAGAAGGAGCCCTTCCAGACTCATTCTAGGAGGACAATATCACTTTGATTCCAAAACCAGGCAAAGACACATCAATAAAAAAGAAAATTTAGCCGGGCCGCGGTGGCGCACGCCTGTAATCCCAGCACTTTGGGAGGCTGAGGCAGGAGGATCGCGAGTTCAAAGCCAGCCTCAGCAATGGCGAGGCACTTAGTAACTCAGTGAGACCCTGTCTCTAATAAAATACAAAAAACGGCTGGGGATGTGGCCCAGTGGTCAAGTGCCCCTGAGTTCAATCCCTGGTACCAAAAAAAAAAAAAAAAAAAAAAAAAAGAAAGAAAGAAAGAAAAAGAAAAAGAAAAATTCAGACCAATATCTTTAATGGACATAGATGCAAAAGTTCTCAAAAAAAATCTGGCAAATTGAATACAAAAAAATATCAAAAATATAGTGCACCACGATCAAGTGGGGTTTATCCCAGGGATGAAAGGATGGTTCCACATACGGAAATCAATCAACATAATACATCACATCAATAGACTTAAAGATAAGAACCATATGATCATCTCAATAGATGCAGAAAAAGCATTTGACAAAATATAGCACCCCTTCAGTTTCAAAACACTAGAAAAACTAGAGATAACAGGAAGATATCTCAACATTATAAAAACTATCTATGCAAAGCCCCAGGTTAACATCATTTTAAATGGAGAAAAATTGAAAGCATTCCCTCTAAAAACTGGAACAAAGACAGGGATGCCCCCTTTCACCACTTCTATTTAACATAGTTCTTGAAACACTGACCAGAGCAATTAGACAGATGAAAGAAATTAAAGGGATACAGATAGAAAAATAAAAACTCAAATTAGCACTATTTGATGATGATATGATTCTATCCTAGAAGACCCAAAAAAATTCCACCTGAAAACTTTTAGAACTAGTAAATGAATTTGGCAAAGTAGCAGGATACAAATTCAACACCCACAAATCAAAAGCATTTATGTATATTAGTGACAAATCCTCTGAAAGGGCAATGAGAAAAACTACCTCGTTTACAATAGCATCAAGAAAAATAAAATACTTGAGAATCAACTTAACAAAAGGTGTGAAAGACCTCTATAATGAAAACTACAGAACCCTAAAGAAAGAAATTAAAGAAGACCTTAAAAGATGAAAAAATGTACCTTGTTCTTGGATAGGCAGAATCAATATTGTCAAAATGACTATATTACCAAAAGCATTATACAGATTCAATGCAATTCTAATCAAAATCCCAATGACATTCCTCATAGAAATAGAAAAGGCAATCATGAAATTCATCTGGAAAAATCAGAGACCCAGAATAGCTAAAGCAATCCTTAGCAAGAAGAGTGAAGCAGGAGGCATCACTATACCAGACCTTAAATTATACTACAAAGCAATAGTAACAAAAATGGCATGGTAATGGCACAAAAATAGACTGGTAGACCAATGTTACAGAATAGAGGACACAGATGCTAATGCACAAAACTACAGCTATCTTATATTAGATAAAGGTGTCAAAAACATACATTGGAGAAAAGATAGCCTCTTCAACAAATAGTGCTGGCATAACTGGAAATCCATATGCAACAAAATGAAATTAAACCTCTATCTCTCACCATGCACAAAACTCAACTCAAAGTGGATCAAGGACCTAGGAATTAAAGCAGAGACCATGTGTCTATTAGAAGAAAAAGTAGGCCCAAACCTCCATCATATCGGATTAGGCTCCTACTTCCTTAATAAGACTCCTATTGCACAAGAATTAAAATCTAGAATTAATGAATGGGATGGATTCATACTAAAAAGCTTCTTCTCAGCAAAAGTAACAATCAGTGAGGTGAATAGAGAACCTACTAATTGGGAACAAATCTTTACTACATGCACGTCAGATAGAGCACTGATCTCTAGAATGTATAAAGAACTTAAAAATCTTAACACCAAAAAAAAAGCCAACAACAATAACAACAAATAACCCAATCAATAAATGGGCTAAGGAACTGAACAGATACTTCTCAGAAGGTGATATACAATCAATCAACAAATACATGAAAAAGATGTTCAACATCTCTGGCAATTAGAGAAATTCAAATCAAAACTACTCTAAGATTTCATTTCACTCCAGTCAGAATGGCAGCTAGTAAGAACACAAACAATAAATGTTGGAGAGGATATGGGGGAAAAGGCACGCTCATACATTGCTGGCGGGAATGCAAAATGGTACAGCCAATGTAGAAAGCAGTATGGAGATTCCTTGGGAAATTGGGAAAGGAACCACCTTATGACCCAGCCATCCCACTCCTGGCTCTATTCCCAAAGGATTTAAAAACAGCATACTACAGGGACACAGCCACATCAATGTTTATAGCAGCACAATTCACATAGCTAGACTGTGGAAGCAGCCTAGATGCCCTTCAGTAGATGAATGGATAAAGAAAATGTGGTATATGTACACAATGGAATATTACTCAGCAATTAAAGAGAATAAAATAATGGCATTCACAGGTAAATGGATGAAGTTGGAGAATATAATGCTAAATTAAGTTAGTCAATCCCAAAAATCCAAATGCCGAATGTTTTCTCTGATATAGGAAGGCTGATTCACAGTGGGGTTGGGATGGGGAGCATAGGAGGATTAGAGAAACACTAAAAAGGTCAATGGGGAGGGAGGGGAAGGGAGGGAGCAAGGGGGGTAAAAAAAAGATGGCAGAATGAAATGGATATCATTACCATTACTCTAAGTGCAAGTATGAAGACATGAATGGTATGAATATATTTTGTATACAACCAGAGATATGTAAAAATGTGCTCTATATGTGTTATGAATTGTAATGCATTCTGCTGACATATATAACAAATTTGAATAAAAAAATAAATGAAAGCTTGTAAGATAAAATTAATTCTACTGTAGAAAATTCTAAATTTATAATTTCGTAAATTCTATCTGTGTGAAAGTAAATGGAATGAGAACTTTACATTCTACTGATTTTGTTACAAAGGAAAATTGAGTTATTGGGATATAGAAATATATAATGTTAAAATTTTCTGAAAAAATTTGTCTGTTTCATTTTCCTATCCCTTTACCCCCAGACCACCTCCCCTCCTTTTACTCCTCTCTACTAATCTAAAATAACTCTATTCTTCCCTAGCCACCCCTGCTTACTGTGAATTAGTATCTGCATATCAGAGAAAATATCTGGCCTTTGTTTTGGGGGGAATTGGCTTATTTCGCTTAGCATAGTATTCGCCAACACCATCCATTTACTGGCAAATGCCATGATTTCATTCTTTTTTAAAGCTGAGTAATATTCTATCATATGTGTGTGTGTGTGTGTGTGTGTGTGTGTGTGTGTGTGTGTGTATCATATATATCACATTTTCTTTATGTATCTATCTGTTGAAGGGCAGATGGGGTCTATAGTTCAGCTATTGTGAATTGAGCTGCTATATAAATTGATGTGGTTGCATCACTGTAATATGCTGATTTTAAGTCCTTTCAGTATAAACTGAGGAGTGGGATAGCTGAGTCAAATGGTGGCTCCATTCCAAGTTTTCTGAGGAATCTCCAGACTGCTTTCCATAATGGTTGCATCAATTTGCAGTCCCGCCTAAACAATGTTGAGTGTTCATTTTCCCCATATCTTCAGCAACATTTATTGTTGCTTGTATTCTTAATAATTGCCATTCTGACTGGAGTAAGATGGAATCTTAGAGTAGTTTTGATTCCTTTGCTGAGAAGAAGCTTTTTAGTTTGAATCCATCCCATTTATTGATTTTTATTTTACTTCTTGCACTTCAGGGGTCTTGTTAAGGAAGTCAGATCAGGAGGTCAAGTCTTATCATACCTATTTTATAGACTCAAAAGGTGATTTTAATGTGTGGTCCCTGGACCTGCTGGGTCAGCACCTGAGAATTTCTTAGAAATGCAAATCCTCAGAACCTATCCTAGTCTTACTGAATGAGACCCGACAATCAGTGTTTTAACATTTCTCTGGGTAATCCTGATGCTTGTTCAAGTTTGAGAACTATACCTCTAGTGAGTTCATTTGATCCTCAAATGAGAATTATGTTTTTTCACATCCAAAAGTCACTGATAAGCCTGCTATCTGGACCCAATCACACCCTCCTCCCAATTGCATGGGTAAACACTGAGATGAGCAGGTCTTCAGTAAGGACTGGCAAGGTGGTTGGTAGAAAAAAACTAGAGAGTAGAGTGTTAAACCTTGTCACTTTCTTGTGATGTGACTCTAGGAAAGTCGCCTAACATCTCTGAGTCAAAATCTGGCACACAGCAGCTTCTCAGTAAATATTTGATGCCTGAGAAACAAACAAACAAACAACAACAACAACAAAAAAAAAAAAAACAAGAATAAAAGTGCTGAAAGAGGTACATAATGAAGTGAACAGGAGTCAGATATATCTGAGTTTGACTCCTGGCTCTGGTTTTAACTCACATTTTAACCTTGAGCAAGGCACTACATGCATCAGCCCCAGTTTTCCTAGATATTAAATGGGGGGGGGGATAAATTCTGATTACCTGATCCTCTGGAGGTCTCTTGGCATCTAAATTTCTTTCATTTCAAAGTCTATGCTGTGATACTAACAGAGTATAGTGACCCAGACGGTTTCTGTGTATGTAGGACCATATAAATACAAAATCTACTAAGCCTCAGAATACATTCTGTATACATTATCGATTTCCAGCACCCAGCAAATAAATAGGTGGTTTAATAATTAATGTGTGGCAAGCAACCATCTGCAACAACCTGATTAAACACTGTGCTGACCCATTTAATAATTAGAGTTTTCCATTGTCTGAGACACAAGAAGATGTTTGGAGTATCTGGGAAATGTTACACAAATTATTGGGGCAAGCTGCTTATGTTTATCTGTATTGTATAGCCACATGAACCCCTCAATAACCCCTAAACATCAGAAAGTGAAAAGTATAGCAAAGGGTGATGAAAAATCTTTAACACAGATTACCAGGAAAGAATGCAAATAGTGTGGCTGGGGTTGTAGCTCAGTGGTAGAGTGTTTGCCTAGAACATGTGAGGCACTGGGTACCATCTTCAGCACCACATAAAAATAAATGAATAGAGTTTAAAACAGAATGCAAATAGTGAAGAGCTAGGGCAATAGAAAGAAACCAGATCTGCATTCAAATCCCTGCTGCACAGTAGCTCTGTGATTTTAGATACACCATTTAGCATCCCTGAGCCACAGATTCATCTGTGAATTTGAGATAATAACACCTGCCTCGTAAGGTTGTTCTGAGCATTAAATGGGACAGTGAACTATCTATTGGGCCCAGTATAAACATGCCTACCCTCAACCCCACAGGTTTCATCAATGATCTGTGATATTATTATCCTGACTTGCCTTTGCATGTAAAAGCAAAGGTAACTGTGAAATACTAGTTGCCTGCAACTTAATCAAATGAAAAAGGGTTAGCCAGTTAACTGTTACATACCAAGCTTTGTGCAAGATGCCATGAAGCATAGCCAATAAAATGGTAGGTGGTATCACCCAGAATTGCAGTATGTGACCATTTTGATATAACAAATTTGCCACTCTTGTGTGTTTCAAACTAAGATGTGAGCCGATGCTCCATTTCACAGAATGTCTGGTCCTATTGAGAAATGATTGATGCATAGGAAAATAACAGCAATCCATCAGTGTTTAACCTAGTGATAAATTGAATATAATGCAAAATGTTCGGTATGAAGAAGCAGTTGGTAGCCTTAGGGGCAGCCAATGCTCTCTCTTTCGGCTGAGTGACCAACTGAGATCACCATACTTTCTGAATTGCTTTTTAAAAATACCTTCATTTTGGCCACCCATCTGGCCCCACTCCCTTCCTTCCCCACCAGCTCACAGATATGAGGGCAGCAGAAATGCTTAGCCCCACCTTCAGAAGCCCTGTCATGCCAAAGCCAGTGTTGAGGAGCCCTGCTCTGCCAAGCAGAAGAGCTCAGCACAAAGTGAGGTAGAGATGGGTAACAGACAGACTTTGATCCTTGAGATTCTCTGAGCTTCCCTCCAATGGGAACAGGCTGTTTCACAGAGCTAATCTTTGCTGAGAAGATGGAGCAGATGACTCTTTCCAAGTCACAGTCATTATTATGTCTATAACCTTTTCATTATAAAAATATATATGCATATCCCACAGAACTTTGCTTACTTCCATTATTCTTAGGGGGCTGCTGCATTTCACACACACCAGATTAGACACATTCTGACTTGTTGAGGCACTGTCAGTTTAGGTCCTTCCATCCTGGAGACAACAAAATCATCCAAAAGGATTAAGGTATACTAAATCCAAGGAAAGATTGGGAATGTTTTTCTTGGCAGAGATTTCCCAAAGACAGCCCCCATCCTAGCTGATGAGCCATTCTTCCATGTACACAGAATCTGGCTGATCCTTCTTTTCTCCACACAGCCTCCTCAGACTTAGACTGTCCATTTCTTACCTTTGTCAAATTGTGGAGGGATGCATGTCCCTCCTGTAAAGGATTAAGACCACTCTGTTTCCAGCCTAGATATTCCTCATGCTTCCCCTGAGGGAAATGAGTAGCTGTCTGGCTAGCCCTCTCACAGGCTTGAAATTCAGCTGTCAGGCATCTCCAATTATACACTTATTTAACAAACATTTATGTAACAGTGCTATGGTTGGTGCATTAGAAGCTTGTGGCAATGTGAGGGGTAGTGAGACCTTTAAGCTTATTGTATGGGGATTGAATCTTTGAAGCATACTGCAAGGTGATTGGGTCTTCAGGGGTGCTGTACTCAGAAGGAACTGATGTGGTTCTTATGAGACCTCAGTTCTCACAAAAGGGTTGTTATAAAAAGAGCAATCCTGGCACTTCCCCTCACTATGTCTTCCTGCCTTGCCATGTGATTTCTCCTACTGGCACACACTCCTACCATGACACTGTCCACCATTAGGCCTTCACCAGAGATGCCCACACAATTTTGGATTTTCAAATTCTAAAACTGTGGGAAAACTAGACACCCTTTCTTTGTAAATTACCTAGCCTCAGGTATTTCATTATAATAACAGAAAATGTACTAATATGCTTACCATGAGCCATGCACTATTTTAGGAACTATGTGAATATTATTATCCTTATAACAACCTTGTGAAGTATGTGCAATTATTAAGCCCATTTTATAGATGAGGAACCTGAGACAGGGAGAGGTGTAACTTGCCCACAATCTGAGCTAGTTAATAGGAGAACTGAGATTTGACTAGTCAGTGTTACTCCAGAAACTGTTCTCTGGACAACTAGAATATCTTGCCTTTTGAAATGTTACTGATATAGCTATTTTTCACCAGGGCTTGACTTGAGAGGCATTTAAGACTTCTGAACTAAAATATTTTCCCCTTGCCTTGCTGAATCAAAATTCATACACTACTAGTTCATCTGAAGCCTTTCCTGAATTGTGAATAAAACTTAGCAGGAATAATAACAATTTTCACTGGTCATAAACACCAGTCTGAAAGAACATTGTCATATTGAAATTGGAGCAGAGTCCTAAGAGCTTGGGCCCCTAAATAGGCAAGCTGTGATGATGAGAAACAGAGTTTAGGAAAGATCCATGGATGGCAGAGTTGCCTAGAGCAGAAAGGCCTGAGGGTGACCCTGACAAGGATCCCAAAGCAGCCAGTGATTTCATGAAAGTATTTGGTATCTGGAAGGCAAGGCCTCACGAGGAGAAATAAGACTACTTTGAATACAGCTGTCATTCATTTCTGATTTGGCCCCAGATCTCACCTCATAAGCTAAGGCCCAACTCAAACCTAACAGGAGGCAGCAAAATCCTCTTCTACAGTGGCAGAGACTTCAAGGTTAACAAACAAGGCCCTTAGTGTGTGTGGGGAAGTGTTCAAATTCAGAGTTGCCTTCCTCTGGACTGTGACAAAGAAATAGTCCCCAGTGAAGTCTGCCCCAGACTACCAACCCTGGGGTGGCATTTGAGAGAACAGGGCAAGAGCAAAGCATTCAGATCAAAAAGCAGAAGAAATCCTTTTCACGGTCTGGATAAACCAAGGGTATTGGCTGTGGCCATGACAAGAAGATCTCCTAGGATGTTTTAAAGCCCAGACTTCCAGATGGTGATGGTTGCCACATACCCAAACCACTAGACTTCTCTCATTGTGATTAAGGTTATGATTAATGTCCCATATTTTGACTATTTGAAATGCCCTGGACACTGCTATAAGTGTTTTACAAATATTAACTCATTTAGTCTTTAAAATAACTTAATTAAATACTTATTATTATGCAAAAGAAAACTGGGGCAAACTGGAGAATTTCTATGGGTCTCTGTTTTAGTCAGTTTTTTTGCTGCTATGACTAAAAGATCTGACCAGAACAACGGTAGAGGAGGAAAGTTTTATTTGAGGGCTCACAGTTTCAGAGGTCTTAGTACATAGAAGTCCAGCTCTATTCCTCAGGGTTCAAGGTGAGGCAAAACATCATAGTGGAAGAGTGTGGCAGAGGGACACGGTTTACATGATGATCAGGAAGAAGAGAGAGACTCCACTCTCCAGATACAAAATATATACCCCAGAAACAAAATGAACCACTTCCTCCAGCCACACCACACCTGCCTCCAGTTACCACTCAGTTAATCCCATCAGGGATTAATTCACTGATTTTCTTAAGGATATAACAATCATTTCTCCTATAAACCTTCTTGCATTGTCACACATGAGCTCTTGGGAGACACAACATCTAAACCATAACAGTCTCCAAAGCCATCTTCCTGGTTTCTAAAATCAATGGGGTCCATGCAAAAGGAGATAACTTCTGTGTGAGGCTCTATCAATCTTTTTTCCCTCATTTGGAAGTAAAAAAGATTCTGAGTTCTTTTTTTTAAAAAAAAAATATTTATTTATTTTTTAGTTGTACACAATGCCTTTACTTATTTTTAATTTATTTTTACATGGTGCTGAGGATTGAACCCGTGCCACACACATGCTAGGAGAGCACTCTACCACTGAGCCACAACCCCAGCCCACGATTCTGAGTTCTGTGGTAATATGAATGACCCAGCAGTTTGAAGATGAAGGCAGAGATGGGCCAGGGCCACTTACATCAACCACCAAGGCACCCATCTGCTCACTATGTCCAACCCTGGCCTTCCTCATAAGGGGAACTAAATTATGAGTGTTCAGTTGGTAGGTTTCACCTTGTAGTTTAGCATTTAGAGTATATTGGGACACTTCATGAAACATAAGACAAGCAGGGAATGAGTAATAGAATAAAGAGTGCCAATTTGATGACATTCTTCTCCCTTTAAATCTCCACATTACCCAGATGATTAGGCTATGATTGGTGGACTCCTCCCTTCTGGTACTTTAATATGGAGTTGCCCTAGCACTGGTCTAAAGCAGACCTTCCAGGAAGCACTGGGACTGAACCTCCTTTGACTGTCCTGGGTCCAGATTGTCCATTTCTCTTAGTGACCAGAATAGAGAGCAAGGCTATCCTGCTTTGAAAAATTCAGACACCCGGAGTGCCTCTGTGTCCTAAGGGTTAAACTGGGGTGAACAGAGCCAAGGAATTGCTGAGGATATAGGGAAGACTGTAAGTCTTCTGAATCTGTTATACCATCCTATTCATTTGTACCTGGAATGATCTTCAGGAGCAACGCAGACTCACAGGCATGGGGAGAGGGAGAAGTTGCTGCTGTGTGCTCCCTAACTCAAGCGCATGTAGGAAATTCCCTTTCTAATCCAAAGACAACAGATATCAGAAAAGTTTACTTTGCCTGCCATGGCTTCCAGGAACAAATTTTAAATAAATATCTCTCTTCAGAGGGAGGAAACAGAACATAGAGGCAAAGCAAGAGATCAAGTCACTTAAGGGACATATCCAGCAGAAATTAATTCACATTCATACTCTTCTGAACACCAAGTATGCAGGTGAAACTAAAGAAGTTTCCAAAGCAGACTTATCAGTTTCTCTCTCAAGTTAGCTATTCTTCCTAATCCTTCCATTCTGTCATGTGGAACTGATCTCAGATTGTCATTGAATATGGAAAGTGAAAGAGTAATGGACACTCATGAAACCCTGCTGATTCTACTTTCCATTCTTTTCTTGCTGCCCTCCCTACCCTTACCCTCATCTCCTGACCTTATTCATGCTACTCCTGCCTCCCTATTCTTCATCTTCTTGACTATCTTCCTGTCTCTAAGACTGGCTTCATGGGCATGCCATCTGAGCAGTCTCATGGGCACATGCACTTGATTTAATGCTGTACTCTTACCACCTTGAAAGTCTTAGAAATTTTTGAACAAGGAGCCCTGCATTTTCCTTTTGCCCTGAGCTGCCCTTTCCCTGTCTCTCCCCATCTGGACACATTTTACATATAATCTTTATTGCCAGAGCTTGTTTGTTAATGCCAATAATAATGCCCTGATATTTCTGTGTAATGGCTCTCCAGTGCCTCTAGAATAAATAAACCCTACAGCCAGGCCTTCAAGGCCCTCTATTGCCACATCCCTATGTAATCTTCCATATACACCACACAAATTCTACCCATTCCAGACTGGTTTTATAACTGTAGTAGAGTGGTTAACAGCTCACAATTTAGAGTCACTCCTGGTTTAGGATTCTGGTTTTACACTAATTGGCTCTGTGGCTTTTGGCAAATTCCTTAACCTTTCTGAGCCTCAGACTCCTCATCTGTAAACAGGGGATACCAACAGCACCTGTCTCATAAGGTCAAAAGAGATCATCAATACAAACAAATCTCTAAGCACAGTACTCACTACTAACATTGTTGTTTGTTGTAATTGTTATGCAGCTGAGTCCCTCAAGAAGTCCCCACATCTTTATTTCAATCTAATTGGCCATATTGCTCATTCGATTTGGGTACCTCATGTCCCTCTACTTCCTCTCATGTATGCCTCCACTACTCTCATCTGACTATAGATGATCATTATTTGGAAACTGTTCAGCTGTGTTCACCACCTCCCTCTTATCTCCCTCTGCTAGTGTGGGAGCAGCCTGATGGGCCAGCAGAAGCTGCAGAGGCAGACATGGAGAGGAAGCAGTGCACTTGCCAATTAGGGCTTATGGAGAAAGCAGCTCTGGGAACCTGCATTCAGGCTCTGAGCGCCCTCCTCCCACTGCCAAGGCTTATCCATTCTCCTGCTTTGCCTCATGGTGAGTCTTAAAGGATACACAGAGATTTCAGAGGAGCTTGGGCCAGGCAGTTATGTGAAATGGCTGTAGGATCATCCCCTCAATCATATCAGATAAACTCCAATTTTGCAGCAGTTTTATCCTAAAACTGCTTAAGTAATTCACAAATTAGTCCAGGAAGTAATTCATGCCAAATGAAGACTAAGAACCCCCCCCCACCCACTCACCCCCATTGGGATTTCTTCATGGGTCTTTTGCCACATCCCAGTGAAAGTGAGGAGAAGAGATCTCAGGAGGGTTACTCCCTGCTCTGGTTTAGATATGGGCTGTCCCCTCCCCCAACTCATGCAGGAATTTAAACTCCAAAGTCATTTGTTAAAATATTAAAGACTGAGACCCTAATTAGAATAAGATATAGTCCATGCCTGTATAAATATGTCAAAACAGATTCTACTGTCATATATAACTAAAAGAACCAATAAGTAATTTTTATAAAAGAGGGTAGAAAAAAATCTTTCTATGGTGTTTCGATGTGGAATCTTTGGGAAGTGATTAGGATTAGATAAAGTCATCAGGGTAGAGCCCCCATGATTGAATTACTGGTGGCTTTATAAGAAAAGAGACCAGAACATGTATGTGTTCCCTATCTCTCACCATGAATTACCCTGTGCCATCTCAGGACTCTGCCAGCAAGAAGGCCATTGCCAGTTGTGGACCCTAGACTTTGTACCTTCAGAACTATGAGCCAAGATAAACCTCTTTACTTTATAAAGTATCCTGCCTCATACTAACATAAAAGGTATTAATATCCTCCTTGTTCCTTCCCATCCACTTACTGAGGTGCTTTATCCTTCTCTTAGAAAAGGGGTACTCCACCTTGGTTTACTTTTGAATTACCTATGGAATTTCTGAAGCATACCAGTTTAGGGGAATCTCAAGACTAGTTACATCTGGATGTCTTAGAGAGGGGCCCTGGAATTGGTAATATCAGCAAGCTTCCCAGGCATTTTTAATGTGCATCCAGGGCAGAGAACCACTGGATTAGCTATAGCAGACTCTTGCCAGTATCCTGGTGTCCATGTCATTCTCTTTCTTGAACACCTCTATATCACCTAGTATTTGAAATATAAAGTTCAAGAGCCCCCAATATCACCTTATTCATTTTTGCTGCCAATCCTACCCATGCATCCAACCCTCTAGCCATACCTGTTCTTTAGCAGTCCCCAAAGGCACCACCTATATTAATCTCATTAAATTTTTGCTCACGCTGTTTCCTGGAACTAGAATGGCCGCTCTCCTTCACCAAAAGTAGTGGTTTTCAAACATAGCCTGCATCAGAATTGCCTGGAGGGCTTGTTTAAAAAAATGGCTTTCTGGGTTCCACCCCCAGAGTTTTTGATTCAGTAGTTCTAAGGTAGACTTGAGATTAGAAATACTAACAAATTCCCAAGTGATACTGATGCTGCTAGTCAAAACACCACAAGTTAAGAACCACAGACTTTGAAAGATCTTACTCATCGTTTAAGGCCTGACTTGCCCAAATGCTGCTCTTGCTACAAAGCCTGCCCTTAACCCTCCTACTCTTTTCCCCAGGTGAAACTGGACACTCATATTCTGCACTCCCATGGTGTTTTATGTGTGCCTCTGTTGATTATGCTTGGTTGTATTTCTCTCACTACCATTGGAGTATAAAGCCACTGAAACCATTTATGTTATAGTCACTTTTGTATTCTCTACAATGCTCAGTACTTCATTTCAGACTAAAAGAGCCCTATAAGCATGTCTCAAATGAAGCCATTTACTCTAACATCTGGAGGAAACCCAAATATGTGGGCAGCCTCTGCAAACTGAACTTGAGTCTGACAGGATAGTACCACTCTTCTGTGAAAGCATAGTATAAGAAAGGCCAAGAAGCTTGTCTTCTGCTTTGCCTTGTGACCCAGTAGAAGCTGCTCTCCCCTTTTTGAATTTCCAAAAGGCCTCCTTGAAACTGGTAGTGAAATCCAGGAAGAAATGACTTTTTCAGGATATTCTCTTTGCAAATTTATGAAAGAACAAATTTAATTTCAGCATCCTTCCATCTATCTTCACTATCTTCTAATTCCCATCCTCTTGTTCCCAAGCACCTGGAATTTTCATTTGGCCATTGGCTGTTCAAAATGTTCCACAACAAAGGTTCTTGTACTCCAAACAGACTTTTCTACCCTCTTCAGTCACTTTACTCTGCTAAGAAGCTCTGTTGGTAATATAACAGCTAACTATAGCCCCATGGTTACTAAGATCATGGGCTCTGGGGTCAATGATACTACTGGACTCCTGGATCCATCATTTATCTGCTGCATAACACTGGGAACTCACTGAGCTTCTCTGATGCCACATTTACCCATCTGTAATATAGGGATATCATGCATATTTGCAGGGGTATTATGAAGAATACAAGGAAATAAGATATGTATATTAAGTGCTCAATAAATAGTTGTTATAACAAATGCATTAAAACTTTACTATTTGAACCTGGTGAGAGCTTACCCTGTTATCCCCTCCACTCCTGCTTCCTAGGTAGTTTTTGCATTTTTAACAACAACCTTATCAATGAGGATCTCTAGGGAAACCCTTTATTTTTGCTCTGTAGCCAGAATGATCTTTTCAGAATATAAATTGAATCACTTTCTTCTGCAGCTTAAACTATTTCCCGTTGTTTCTTCCTTGCTTATAAAACAGAATCTTAAATTCTTCAATGGTCTGCATATCTCTGCATTCAGTAGTTCTTTTCTGGGAGGTGTTTGGAAATTTAGGAACTTTTTGGTTGTCATAAACACCAAGGAGGGCATTTAATGGGTAGGGCAGGGAAACTATTTCTGCAAAATTGCCTATGCAAAGTAGCACTCTCTATCCCCATGCAGGATAACCCCATCCCAAAGACAATGGCACCCCCATTAAGAAACACCCCATCAAAATCTACAGCCTCATCTCATCACTCCCTTTCCTCCGCACTGCAGCCACCCTGGGCTTGTTTATAGTCTCCCAAAGCACCTCAGACCAGCTATTCTTTCTACTTGAAGTATACATTTTTTTCTGATGAGTCATGTGTCACTGACCCTTCAAATTTCAGTTTAAGTGATATTTCTTTGTGGAGGCCTTCATTAATTCCCTCTTACAGTATATCCTTCCTTGGAACTGTGTTCCTTTCCTTCAGAGTATTTATCACAGCTTATATCATGTACTCATCTGTGTAATTATTTGATTAATATTTGTCTCACCCATGAGATCACAATCTCCAAGAAAGCAGGCCTCACATCTGTTTTTGCTCACTGTTGCATGACTAGCACCCGGCTCAGTGCTTGAGTAGTAGCAGACCTTCATTCTCTTTCTTGAAATGACTGCCCATATAAGTAGCCTCTAGTCTTATCAAGTCTCAAGGGAAAGTGGGTACCTATCACTTTGCTCTCCTTTTAAGGGTCTTAGAACAACCAGCTCCCACTGAATCCCTTGAAGTCAGAGGTGGAACTGAAATAGAAAGATTGTTTTCCCATTCATTATTTTGCTTGCATTCCAGCTTATTATAATGCAAGGGTTGGTCACAATGGCTACATTTCCAATTTCTTCTTAATTCCAAAATGCTACATATAGACATTCTGATTGATTGCATGCTTCCAGTACTAAAATAAATGAAGGACAGTTTAAATCATGTTGTCTATTCATTTTGATGCTTCCAAGATAGCAGAATACATGTCTCATTTTTGGAAAATACCCTGTCAAGATTATAACAGTCTTGGAACATGGTACTATACATGGTGAAGTTCAACTCTCCAATGAACTTTACATTAAGAATCAAGACAATAAGCTGCTTCAGCTCAAAGTGGTTTGAAGTTGATCTGTTTGTCTTCTTAATGCCATAGTCTAGGCAATCAGAAAGAATGAGAAAAAAGAAAGAGAGGTATATATAGTGGGAGAGAAGCTGATGAGGTAAATAGAAGTGCACTTCATAGGTACTATTAAAAGGGACAGTGTGCCAATGAGTGGAGAAAATAGTGCCACACTACACAGAGATCTCACCCTGACAGTCTAGATGGGTCATATGAGGAGAGGCTGTATCTGTGTTTTGGAGTCACATTTGGGATGTCTACTATTTGAGAACATTTTCTGAACTTCTAGAAAGTAGTACTATGCAGAATTTAGGGAAAGAGGTCAGTTGACCCTTGCTTGTTTTTTCTCCCTCATCCCTAAGCCTGAAGTCTGGGGCAAACAACTTGCTCCTCTTCTCCAGTGTTTTGGTTAAGATTCTAGTTAGAATCAAAGAGATTTGAAATCTCTGCCCTGAATTTTTCACTTGAGCACTTTAGTACCACTCCTGACTATTAACAGTATGTGCAAAACCTTATGAGGTAGCTCTGTGAGTTTCTAATGGTCCTGAATTTTGTAAACCTAGGGAGCTTTTTTCACCCTAAAGCTTATTGTGACTCATGTAATTATGTGGATTTAGCACAGATGGGAAAACCAGAGACTTCCTAATTTTAAAATCCTCTATTCTGAAGCATAAATTCACATCCCCAAGCAAATATCTATGAATCATGTTTTATTTGGACCTGCAATTTCATAAACAAATATGGCCAAGCTTCAACAACCTTGATAATAATTTTTAGGATTTTTATGTTCCAACAACCTGCCCCCTATAAAGATTTTTTAAATGTTAGGTTGGTTGTGGTGGCACATGAGGCTGAGGCAGTAGGATTTCAAGTTCGAGGCCAGCCTTAGCAACTTAGTGAGGCCCTAAGCAACTTAGCAAGACCCTATTTCAAAATTAAAAATTGCTGGAGATGTGGCTCAGTGGTTAAGCACCCCTGGGTTCAATCCCTGGTACCACCTTAAAAAAACTGTTAGAATGCTATCATTTTTTTAAATAGTAAGAGTTGACATAGATTGTTATTTTCCAAGGTTTCCCCTCAAAGGGAAGAAAAATCAGCATTTTATTTAAAAAGATAATTCTTGTTCCATGTATATACAAGTTATTAATATACCATTGCATAAAACGTCTACTTTGTCTTTCCTTGCTCCCCAAACACCAACATTTCTCGTAAGACTACTAATAGTTTGAGCCTTTTGAACAATATTATTTTTAAAATAATAAAATTCATTCTTCAGAGTGATTTTTAAATGCAGCCAGTGATAACAGGACCCTTAGTACCCACAACTCAGACTGGCAAGATTTTGACTAAGCCTATGGCATGGAGGGACAATGCTACAATGTAAGGCCATCATCCTTCCTGATTTTCATTTCCAAGGGTTTTTTTTCAATATATTTCCCCCACAAATCCATTGTTTTCCCATATTTTGCCTACCAAACTGATTCCATCAAAGTCAAAGTCACTTATAAATGTCCCTAAAATGTTATTACCTTAGAGTAGATCCTGTTCCTTGGAGAAAGATACTAGAGAGGGATACATAACTGTTTAAAACCTATTTATTCATTCATTCAACAAATAATTATTGAAGAGACAAAATATTCCCAACACTGTTCCTGGCACTGGGAATAACAGTGAACAAAACCACCACAATCCTTGCCCTTGCAGAGATGAAAATTTGGTGATGTGGGACAGACAATATGTAATAATTAACAAATGTGTCAAGTTGTGATAAATTGTAATGAAGAAATGCTAATTCTATTCCAGTGTAATGAAAACAAATAAGCAAAGGGAAAAGTAATAGAAAATGAAATCAAAGAGGTAGCTAAAAGCAGACCAGTGTAAGCTGAGGAGCCAGAAGAGGGTTTTGATCAGAGGAGCAGCATGATCTAACTTATGTTTGTAAAAGGTCATTTTGAGTGTTGTTTGAGGTAAAGATGGGGGCCATATGGGCAGGTTACTGAGTACAAAGGACAAAAGCAGCCATGCCAACTAGTAGGCTGTTGTAATAATCCAGGTGAAGGGAAATGAATACTATTGATCTGATGGCAGTAAAAATTGATCAGATTCTAGATATCTTATGCAATATATGTGAGGTGTGAAAAAAACAGGAATTAAATATTCAATTATCCAATAAATATTGAGTACCTACTATGAACCAGGTACTCTTTTATGTGCTTGGGATATAGCAGTGAACCTACCTTGGTGGAGCTTACTTCCTAATGGATAGTAAAAGCCAACATATTTGAGCACTTTCTATATTCTAAGCACTTTTCTTTCTTAACTCATTTAACCCTCACCATTTCACAAATGAAAAAAATAATGCCCAGAGAGGGTAATTAGTTCCTTGAAGCCTCACAGTTTGTCAAGTAGCAAAGGTATTTTTTAAAGCCAATAAGTTCTGCTTGAGAATCTGAAATGGAACCACTCACACCACAGCCTCTTTACCAGGCCAGTATTTCTGCATCAAGCCCTCACCTTGGGGTAATAGGGCTGTAGCTCAGTGGCAAAGCACTTGCCTAGTATGTGTGAAGCACTGGGTTCAATCCTTAACACCACATAAAATAAATAAATGAAATAAAATAGTTATTTTAAAAAGGACCACATCTCAGGGTTCTTTTTTGTTTTTGTTCTCACATGTTTCTTATTACCATATCTGATGGGAGATTTCCATGGAAGAATCCCAAAGCAATTTCACTGACCAAAGCTTCCAAATTTGCCTGGTGGTGTGTCAGGTTTTTAGCAGGTCTGATAAAATTCTGCCCTCTTGATTTCCACTTAACCATTCTAGTGGATAATTAGAACTAACATGTGCATGGTGCTATGATGCAACATTTTGTGTCAAATAATATAGGACATTTTAGAAAGTATTTATTGGCCCAAATAGTTCTGTGTTCAGGATACAAATTTATTTTCAAAATCAAGCACTCTTGGGGTTGGGAATGTGGCTTACTGGTAGAGTGCTAATCTAACATGATAAGGCCCTGGGTTCAATCCCCAGCACCAGAGAAAAAAAATGATGAAGGCAAAATCAAGCATTTTCAATGGCAAGTACAGTCATCTCTCAGTATCAGAGGAGGATTGGTTCCAGGATATCCACGGAAAATGAACAACAATGCTCAAGTTCCTTTATATAAAATGGTATAGTGTTTGCATATAACTTATGCACATTCTCCCACATACTTTAAATTATATCTAGATGACTTATAATACCTAATACAACGTGAACGCTAAATAAATAGTTGTTATCCTGAATTGTCTAGGGAATAATGAGAAGGACAATATGTACATATTCAGTACAGCAGCAATTTTTTTCTCAAATTTTCCTCCACAGGGAATAAGGGAAGAAATGTTTAAATCTGTAAGTCCTTTAGCTTGAAATCAGCTGATTTCTTTCAGCAAACATACAAAGTTAATTCATTGCCAATTACTTCAGAGAACAGGCTTGTATGGTTTTCCCTCAGTATACCCCTCCCACTCCCACACAAAAGATACCAAAATCCTCAGATGCTCAAGTCCCTAATATAAAATGGTATAATATTTCCATATTATCATGTATACTTTAAATCACCTATAGATGAGTTATAATACCTGATACAATTTAAGTGGTTTGTAAATGCTATTATATTGTGTTGTTTAGAGAATAATGACAGGAAAAAAATGTCTCTACAATTTAGTACAGTTTTTTTTCCAATATTATTACTCTTGTTGCTTATAGCATTAAATCAGTAATTCTTTGCAAATTTCTGTACCTGCTTTGGTACAAACTTATTCAAACAGGTACCCCATCTCTCCCAATTCATTTTATAAATCTCACTGAAGTCAGGGGCTCTGAGTTGCTTACATTTTTACTTCTCAACAGTTTCCATTATGGGCATCTGCCCACTCACTTTTTCTTTGCAGGGGATGGTACTGGGAATTGAACCCAGGAGCACTTAATCACTGAGCCACATCCCCAGGGATTTTTAATATTTTATTTAGAGACAGGGTCTTACTGAGTTGCCTAAGACCTCGCTAAATTACTGAGGCTGGCCTTGAACTTGTGATCTTCCCGTCTTATCCTCCCAAGCCTCTGGGATTACAGGCATGTGCCACCTCACTCAGCTGCCCACTCGCTTTTGATACAAGTGAGTATCAAAAGAAAAGCTGATTGGTTGCAATGAATAAAATGCTTGAAGAATCTGCTCATGATTCTGAATGCTTTCATCCAAAACAAGATTAATACCTCTGTTGCAGGTAAAATACTAGCTGCCATTCCTTTCAAACTTAATTTGGCTCAACACTGTGCTAAGTACCTTCTCCTCACGTTATTTTATTAAATTCTAGAAGTCTGAATTAGGTACTCTCATCATAATCCCCATTTCCCAAACAGGAAAACGAGACTCAGAGGAGTTTTTTTAAACTCCTCAAAGTCACTCAGAGTAAGTAACAGAGCCACAAGTCTGTTCAACTCCACAGCCGGCTTGCTTAACCACTGAGAATTGTCTCAGTGAGTAAATGCAATTTTCAATTGAAGATATGGATATATCTTCAAAATTTTAGGGCTTATTGAGGTACAGTTGAAGTACAATAAACTTTGCATATTTAAAGTATACAACTTGGTAAATTTTGACATGTGTATGTGCCTATGGAACTATCATTACTATCAAGATAGATGGAAATATCCATCACCTCGAACAGTTTCCATGCTATTCTGTAAGCCCACCCTCCCACCACTTTCTGTCCCACACCCAGTTCCCAGGCATAAAATATTTTTTGAGTGTGTATGGCTAAGTAGTTTGCAAGAGTCTCAAATGACCATACCAGCTGTTATGGTTCAGACATGAGTGTCTCCCAAAATCTCATGTATGAGATAATGCAAGGATTTTCAGAGGTGAAATGATTAGATTATAAGAGTTGTGACCTAATCGGTGGATTAATCCAATAATGGATTAACTGGATGGTAACTGTAGGCAGATATGGTGTGGCTGGAGGAGGTAGGTCACAGAAGGTGTGCCTTTGGGGTTTATATTTTGTCCCTGGTGAGCAGAGTTCTCTCTACTTCTTGGTGGCCATGTATTGAGTTGCTTTCCTCTGCCATGCCTATCTACCATGATGTTCTGCCTCATCTTGGGCCCAGAGCTGTGGAGTCAACTGTCTATAGACTGAAACTTTTGAAGCCATGAGCCTCAAATAAACTTTCTCTCTTTATGTTGTTTTTGTAAGATCTTTTGGTCAGAGCAATTAAAAAGCTGACTAAAATATCAGCTCCATTCCTAACATACTGGGTTCATTTGATTAACGTCAATTTGCTGATCTATGACTTGAGATTCTCAATGTTGAACTTCAACCTCAGGTTTACATGTAAGCTGAGTATAGTAAGAAGAATGACAATAAATTCTTTCTGAGTTAGAAAGCTAATTTAAGAAATCAAATGGGCTGACTGATTTCTTATTTTTAGAAATAAAAAGATGTGGATTATTTATCAGATAAACTGAAACCCTAGGAATCCTCTTGGACTCCTTATGTATTAGGAAAAATGGGTTTGGTATTTATAAGCCTTTGAAAAAATTCTGTATTGCCTACTAGAGCTATTTCCAGTCTATGACAAAGGCAGCAGAGCCAGTCAGCATCTAAACTCATTTTTTTTTAAAAAAAATCTTATCCAGTATTTATTTGATGAATGTATCTTAAAGTGATAGATTGCCACCAGGTTCTTAAAAATGATATATAGGAGCCCTAAAGGGCTTTTCTTCATCAAATTGATTTATCTATCTATCATCTTTGCACATTTCTTCATGTGTATCCTCCACACACACATTAACCTAAGAATTCCACTATAAATGAGGAGTAAAACTGAGGGTGAAGTAGGATTGTATGAACATCTGGAGCCTGACAGATCAGTGATTCTGGTCACCGTCATCTAGCTGCCTGATCTGCATCCTTGTTTATGAAATAGGATGATAGGGAAAGAAGATTAATATGATTTAAATGGTGGGAGAATTCAAAACATTAAGATTAATCTATATGGTTCAGCTGATATGCCAAAAGGAAAAATACTGGTCACTGTGCACTAAGGTTGACAAGGAAGCCTTCTTGAAGAAGGGACTGTATATAGGCCAAAAAGACAAATTGGAAGTATTCTAAATGAGTTGAGCCACTGGCATAGCCACTGGGTTAGAGGCAGGAGTAGGTATAGCAAATGCAATAGGCATATGGGGGAAAAGGATCTTTCCTAACATTGAAGATATCTAACAGCTCTGCATTGCTGACCTAGAAGAAGGGGGTAGAGGGAGAGGGAGGGGGAGAGGGAGAGGAAGAGAGGAAGGGGGGAGAGAGAGAGGAAAGAGGAAACTGGTGGGGACAAAAGAATACTTGCAAATTAGTTCTTCTGTCTCTAAATGTCTGGGTCTTTTAATTTCAGACAATCCCTTGTCTACTCATCAGAGATAAAGCAGTTCTGCTTAGAGCAGCTTCTATTAGCAGCAGCAGTTAGCATAAAAGAAAAAGTAAGCATAGGGAGGAAATTCTGCAGAGAAACATTTCCTTCTGTTTTTCCTGTCAAAAGATAGAAGTATTTTATGGTGGGAAATACCTCAGACAATCCAACCTCTGTAATAGGCCATCCAGTAGCCAAACACTCTATTCCCCAATTCCTCCATTAAAGGCAGGACATACCTCATGCAGGAGCCCAGAAAGCAATGAATCATTTAAGAAAACTGAAGAAAATAATCTTCATTTATTTTCCATTGATTGGGGAGAGATTGGATCTTGAATTTTTAATTGGGAATATGAAGACCCTGATGAAGCTGGATACATACACCCCTAAATTTGAATGAGTCTTTTTTTGCCAATGAAGAGGCCTACTCATCCCCAGTGGGAATGGTCTATCTACCTCTGTCTAAGCAGATTAACCTTGAATTTCCTGAGGAAAATGTAATGGCTTCCAATGAGGCAGTTGTTGTATAGTGTCCTCTGGACCCACCCCATCCCTCCCTGCTTTCTAGACTGATAAACTGGACTCAAGTTCCAACAGGTCCCTAAAGATGAAGTACAAATTATGAACCATGAGGAGGTACACTACACTGCAAAGAATTACTTGAGTTTTCTAACGTGTATAGACAGAAATCCAGGAAATCTATGTGAGAATGGATATGAAAAGTGTAGGATAATGATGTAAGGAACATAAAGTTGGATCAGGACAATTTTATCAATATGGGCTCACTAAACAGATACTCTGCATTTAATGTTGTAGTTTGTGGAGCTAGAAAAGATTCTAACAGCTTGCTTGGTTAGATGAAAAGACCAAAAGGCCCCCAGTGAACAAATTGTAAATGCCAGGCCTACCTTAGTGTAGTGTAGAGGAAGAGTTTTAAAAGTCTAGAGAGACTAGAATTTTTAGTGGGTTTGTCATTTATGACTTCCTCTCCCATCCTTGAAAGGTCCAAAAGACATATCTTTCAACATAATTGTAAAAAATAAATTTGTGAGGGGATCCTCAGCATATTTGAGCAGTTCTGTGATTGCTTTTCTCTGTAGAACAGAACCTATATTAGGAACTGCAGGCACTGACTTGGGAATCTAAATGCAATGAGAGTAATTGGTTCCCAGAGTGGCGAGGGACAAGTGCAGCACTCAGCCACCAAGTGTGCTTACCATAAAGAACAGCAGAGTCAAATCAGCAATCAAAATTGTCTGACTTTTACAAAACTAAGGCATTAACTACTTGATGATGGAGTTCCTACAAATTAAATAGATAGAAATCCTAATAAATTGTTACTTGATCTGTGTAAGTAGAGAAGTGGTAGGTTAGTGAACAGCAAACTCTAATCTGAATCAGAAAAACAAAGAGTCCATTAATTCCCTCATTTCAGCCAGTTTACAGATCCAGAACCATTCAAATGAACAGGAGGCCAGATATCCTTGAGAAATAACCCCAGTCCACTACCAAAATTTATAGAATGTTAATTGTTCTTCCAGTTTTCCCCAGTTAATCGTTCTTCCAGTTATGCCCTTTTGCCAAGGTAACTATGCACTGGGAAAAAGGAAATGATCAGACATTTCAGAGACTACATGACTCTAGCTAAGTGGCAATAATTCTAAAATGGGTGCTCCACTAGTCAGAATAGGGGCTTATGGAGGTCAAGTGATCAATGGACTTTTAGCTCAGGTGTGTATAACAAGGCATGGCGGATTCAGGAACCAATCTTATGGCTATTTTCCTCGTTCCATAATTTGCAATTGGAATATAGATACTCATCAGTTGGAAAAATCACAACATTGCTTTCCTTACCTGTATAGAGGGCTATTGTGGTAGGAAAAGTCATATGTATGCCATTAGAACTGTGTCTCCCTCATAAAAACAGTAAACCAAAAGTAATACCCCATTCCTGTAGAGACATCCTCATTCAGCTTGCACATTTGGCCTGTGCAAAATACAGACGGATCTTGGAGAATGACAGTGGATTATTGTAAACTTAACCAGGTGGTGACTCCAATTGCAGCTGCTGTACCAGATGTGATTTCATTGCTTAAGCAAATTAACACATCCCATGGTGCCTGGTATGCAGCTACTGATCTTAAAAATGTATTTTTCTCTATTTCTATGATAAGGACCACCAGAACCAATTTCCTCTCGGCTGACAAAGCCAGCGCTACACCTTCATGGTCCAACCTCAAGAGTACCTCAACTAGTCAACCCTTATGTTATAATTTAATTCCCAGAGATTTTTTTTTTTTTTTTTTTTTTTTTTTTTTGTGGTACCGGGGATTGAACTCAGGGGCACTCGACCACTGGGCCACATCCCCAGCCCTTTTTTGTATTTTATTAGAGACAGGGTCTCACTGAGTTGCTAAGTGCCTCGCCATTGCTGAGGCTGGCTTTGAACTCGCGATCCTCCTGCCTCAGCCTCCCAAAGTGCTGGGATTACAGGCGTGCGCCACCGCGCCCGGCTTAATTCCCAGAGATTTTGATCACTTTTCTATATCACCTTCCACAAGCTGTCACACTGATTCATTATATTGGTGAGACATTTGTGTATCAGATTGTAGAAAATAAATTCAACAGAAGTATAGAGGCTTTCTACTTGAGCAAAATTTCTCAGAGTCCAGTGGGTATAGTATGTCAAGATATCCCTTCTAAGGTGAAGAATAAGTTGTTGCATCTAGCCTTTCCCATAATCAAAAAAAAAAAAAAAAAAAAAGCATAATGCCTATTGATGCTAGTGAGCCTCTTTGAATTTTTGAAAGCAACATTTTCCTCATTTGGGTATGTTGCTCCATCCCATTACCAAGTAACCCAAAAAGCTGCTATTTATTTAAAAAAATTATTAGTATATTATGGTTATACACAATATTAGGTTTCGTTTTAATATCATTATACAAGCATGGGATATAATTTGTTCTAATTCAGTCCCCAGTAGTTCCTCTCCCTCCCATCCTCCCTCATCTTGTTCCTTTGCTTCTGCTCTACTTGGGACCAAGAACAAGAGAATGCTTTCAACAGTTCCAGGCTACCATTCAACCTGCTGTGCCCTATGGGCCATATAGTCTGGCAGATCCAATGGTGCTTGAAGTGCCAGTGGCAAATACAGATACTCTTTGGAGCCTTTGGCAGATCCCTATGGATGAATCACTACAGAGGCCCTTAGGTTTGAAGAAAATCTCTGCCATCCTCTATGGATAACTATTCCTCTTTTGAGAAACAGCTCTTGCCCTGCTTTATGGACTTGGTAGAAACTAAATGGTTGACAATGGGACACCATGTTACTGTACAACCAGTGCTGTACATCTTGAGTTGGGTGTTAGTCTGGCTCAAAAAGCCATGAACTTTGGTGTCACTCCATCATAAAATAAAAGTGATATATACATGATTAGGCCTGAGAAGGCCCTGAAGGCTCAAGGAAGTGACATGAAGAAGGGCCCAAACGTCCACCGTCACCTCTTCTGCTATACTGCCTTCTTTCTCCTGGCCTTGCTGAAGTGTTCCCAACAATTGGGCAACAGAGGAAAAGACTCAGGTCTTGTTTAGTTTTGCATGACAATATTTAAGCACTGTTAATTTTAGATCATAGTATTTAAGTGTTTTTTTTTTGTACTGGGAATTGAACTCAGGGGTCACTTGACCCCTGAGCTGCACCCCCAGCCCAATTTTGTATTTTATTTAGAGACAGGGTCTCACTGAGTTGCTTAGTGCCTCGCTAAATTGCTGAGGCTGGCTTTGAACTTGCAATCCGCCTGCCTCTGCCTCCCAAGCAGCTGGAATTACAGGTGTGCGCCACCACACCTGGCCCACAGTATTTAAGTTTTGAGATATAAAATCAAAGAGTAAATACCATTTAAGGAATTTATTTTAATATCTTGGAAAAGGACTAGTGCACTTTCAGTTGTACACAGAAAAAAATTATATCATGGTAGGCTGTATTGTCTTTATTTTGATTTTATGATGTAAGGAGATAGGATTGGGTGGCAAGTTGACAAGGGTGGATTTACAATGGTTAATTTGATGTGTCAACTTAACTGGGCCTTAGAGTACCCAGATATTTAGTCAAATGTTATTCTGGGTATGCCTGTGAGGATATTTCTGAATAAGATTAACATCTCATTTGGTAGACCAAGTTGAAAAATATTGCCCCTCCTAATGTGGATGTCCCTCAATTCATTCAGTTGAAAGCCTGAATAGAACAAAAAGATTGACCCTCCCATGAGTAAATTGGGGACTGCTCCTGCTTGATTCTTGAACTTAGGAATTCATTTTTTTCTTGCCTTTAGACTTGAACTGAAACATTGACTCTTTTTGGATCTTAAGCCTTTTAGCTTTTAGACTGGAACTTATATCATCAGTTCTGCTAGTTCTTAGGCCTTCAGAGTCAGACTGGAACAATATCACCAGCTCTCCTGGGTCTTTACCTTAACAACCCAAATGAAGGGATTTCTTCATATCTATAATTGTGTCAGTACCCATAATTGTGTGAGTCAATTCCTTATTATCTATCTATCTGCATCTCATTGACTCTGTTTCTCTGAAGAACCCTGACTAGCACATAAATTTATTTTAAGTTCATTGATATAAATTATGTGTAGCATACAATTCACAAATAATAAATATACAATACTCTTCACTGTAAATTCCACTGAATTCTACTGAATCTCACGAATTCTTTCATTTATTTTTCCTTAAGTCTGTATTCTTACCAAGCCTATGGTTGTAACTGATGGAGTGTAGTGCTGACTTGAACACTGGATGAAATTTTTGTTTAAGTTAATGAGTATTTGACCCATTTTGAGTTCAATTTTGCATGTAGTATAAAGTATAGATCAAAATACTTATTTCCATAAGGAAATTCAGTTGTTCTAGCACCTTAGTTGTAAACGATTCTCCTTTATATATAGAATTGCCTTTGTACCTTTCTCCTTGTTCAATTGTCCATATATATGTAGGTATACTTTTGGATGCTATTTTTTCCATTGATCTACATCTCTATGTTGGTGCCAATACTACATTGTTTTGACTATAATACCTTTGTCAAAAGTCTTGCCATCAAGTGATATTTACCCCAATGTTGGTCTTCATTTTCAAAGTTCTGGTTATCTAGAGTGTTTGGATTTCCATGTGAATTTTATGATTAAATTCTCAATTTCTATACCACTCTTCAATAATTTTTATTGTAATTGAATTGAACCTATAGATCAGTTTGGGGAAAATAACATCTTAATAATATTAAGAATTCAGTCTCATGAACATGGTTCATATCTCCATTATTTAGGTCTTCTTTAATTTCAGCAATACTTTCAATTTTCAGTTTTTAGGTATTATATTTGTCAATGTGCCTTAAGTATTAATAAATTTGATGACATTTTAATGATATTTATACTTTATAAATGAAATTTCTGATTGTTTATGTATATAAATATTGATTTTTACACATTAATTTTTTATCCTGTACACTTACCTTTCTGACAAGTTTTAGCAATATTTTTGTAGGTATAATCAGATTTTCACATAGACTATTATCTGTAAAAAGATAGTTTTAATTCTTTTCACATATATGTATGTGTATGTATACACACACACACACACACACACACACACACACACATATGTATACACACAAACACACACATTTCTTACTCTTTTCATCAGTGCTAGCCAAAAAAAAAAAAATACTATAATGTTGAATAGAAGGGGCAAGAGTAGACATCCTTGTCTTGTTCCTATCTTAGTCTATCATGATTAAATATGATGTTAATTATGGGGGCTATTTTATTTTTTAATTAGTACATTATAGTTATACATAATATTGGAGTTCATTTTGACATAATTATGCAAGCATGGAATATAATTTGTTCTACTTCATTCTGCAGTATTTTCTCTTTCCCTCTCCTAATCCCTCCCCCTGTTCCCTTTCCTTTACTCTGCTCCTCTTCCTTCTATTTATTTATAGTTATTAAAATTAGTACTTAATAGATAAACATAAAGGTGAAATTCAGCTTGGTACACTCACATTTGTACATAGGAAATCTTGGTCAACTTCATTCCACCACTCCTTTCCCTTCCCTGCCCTCTTCCCTCCCCCTTAATTCCTTTCCTCTACTCTACTGATCTCTCTTATATTTTCATGGGATTCTCCCGGCCCCCTTTTTTTTCTTTATATTGGTCTAACTTCTATATATGAGAGAAAACATTCAACCTGCACATTCTGGGTCTGGTTTATTTCACTTAGCATTATGTTCTCTGGTTCCCTTCATTTACCAGTAAATGCCACAATTTCATTCTTCTTTATAGCTGAGTAAAAATCCATTATGTATATATACCTCATTTTCTTTATCCATTCATTTCCCAGTGGGCATCTGGACTAGTGCATAACTTGGCTATTGTGAATTGTGATACAATTGATGGGCTTGTACTATTATAATATGCTGATTTTAGATATTCTGCATATACACTGAGGAGTGGGATAATTGGGTCATATGGTGGTTCCATTTCTAGTTTTTAAGGAATATCCATACTGCTTACCAGAATGGTTGTATTAATTTGCAGATCCCCCAACAATGTATCATTGTAACTTTTCCCCCCACATCCTCACCAGCATTTATTATTATTCATATTCTTGATAATTACCATTCTGACTGGAGTAATATCAAGTCTCAATGTAGTTTTAATTTGCATATATCTGATTGCTAGAAATTTTGAATAATTTTTCATATATTTATTGGTCATTTTTATTTTTTCCTTTGAGAAGTGTCTGCTTAGTTTTTGCCCATCTATTATTTGGGTTATTTATTTTCTGTTGTTAAGTTTTTTGAGTTCTTTATATACTCTGGATATTAATTCCCTGACAGAGAAGCAAGTGGAAAAGATCTCCCATTCTGTTGGCTCTCTCTTCATTCTCTTAATTATTTCATTTTCTGTGAAGAAGATTTTTAAATTTTTGCCAACACACTTAATAATTCTTGGTTTTATTTCTTGAGCTTTAGGAGTCTTGTTAAAGAAGTCATTTCCTGAGCCAACATGTTGGAATGTTGGGCCTACATTTTCTTCTAGAAGTTGCAGTTTCTGGTTTAATTCCTAGGTCTCTGATGCACTTTGAGTTGAGTTTTTTGCAGGGTGAGAAATAGGGATCTAGTTTCATTATTTTACATATGGATATACAGTTTTCTTAACATCATTTGTTAAAAGGGTTATCTTTCCTCTGACATTTGTTTTTGGCAACTTTGTCAATTATCAGATCACTGCACTTTTGTGGGTTTGTCTCTGTGTCTTTTATTCTTTTTCATTGGTCTTGATATCTGTTTGGGTGCCAATACCATGCTGTTTTTATTACTACAGCTCTGTAGTGTACAATTTGAGGTTCAATATCATGATGCCTCCAGCACTACTCTTCTTGCTCAAGATTGCTTTGGCTATTCTGGGCCTGTTACTCTTCCAAATAGGTTTCAGAATTGTCCTAGTCCTGTGAAGAATGTCATTGATATTTTGATGAGTAGTGCATTGAATCTGTATAACATTTTTGGTAGTATTGCCACTTTGACAATAATAATTCTTCCCACACAAGAACATAGGAAATTTTCCCATTTTCTAAGATCTTATTCAATTTCTTTTGTCATTATTCTTTAGTTTTCATTGTAGAGTTTTTTCATCACCTCCTTGGTTAGATCTATTCCCAAGTATATTTTTAGGTTGCTGTGAATGGAATAGTTTTCGTGATTTCTTTTTTTTAGCAGATTCATTATTGCAGTATAGGAAAATGATTGATTTGTGTATGTTGATCTTGTATCCTGCTACTTTGCTGAATTCATTTATCAGTTCTAGAAGTCTTCTGGTACAGTTTTGTAGGTTTTCTAAATATATGATCATATCATCAGCAATTTTTTTATTTATTTATAATAGTAGTATCTATTACAATTCATAGTGCACATATATAGCATCTTTTTACATACAACTGTTTGTATACAAAGTATATTTGTACCATTCAAGTCTTCCATCATGCATTTAGGATAATGATATCCATCTCATTCAACCACCTTTTCTTTTTTCTTTTCCCACTTCCTCCCCCCTTGCTCTCTCCCTTCCCCTCCCGTCCCTTTGACCATTCTAGTGTTCCTTTAATCCTCCTATGTACCCCTATCCAACAACACTGTGAACTAGCCTCCTTATATCAGAGAAAACATTCGGTATTTGGATTTTTGAGATTGACTCATTTCACTTAGCATTATATTCTCCAACTTCATCCATTTACCTGCAAATGCCATTATTTTATTCTCTTTTATTGCTTCATCAGCAATTTTTAATAGCTTCACAGATCTATCATTAACATATATAACTTGTATATTTTAAGGCCTAAAACTTGATTTGATATACCTTGTAAAATATCACCAGCTAATTATCTATCACCTCTACAGTACACATGTGTGTTAATATTTAAGACGTAGCAAATTTCAAGTATACAATATGTAAGTTTTTAAATTTATGTTCACCACTTTTTGCATGTTATCTCCAGAATTTATTCATCTTGTATAACTGAAACATTGTATAATTTGTCCAATTTTACCCTTATTTTCTCCTTCCCTAGGCCCTGGAAATCACCATCCAACGCTTTGCTTCTTTGAGTTTGACTATTTCAAATTCCACATGTAAGTGAAATCAAATAGTATTTCAATTTCTGGGTCTCCAGTTCCATCCATACTGTCACAAATGGCAGGATTTTTTTTATTCTTAAAGGCTGAATATTATTCAGTTGTTTATTATTTCTAACAGTTTTGTGAGGATTCTTGGGGGTTTTATGCATAAGATAATGTTATTGGCAAACAAATAATTTTAATTTTTCCCTTCCAGTTGGATTTCTTTTATTTCTTTTTCTTGCTTAATTTCTCTGTGTTGAAAGCTTTAAGTACAATGTTTAATAGCGATGCTTTGGATAATTATCTTGCCTTTTTCTGGCTTTTCAAGAAAAGCTTTCAGTTTTCCCCCATGGATTGTGATGTTATCTGTGAACTTTTCATGTTAAGGACAGTACACATGGCTGTGGAGAACAACAGAGTTTATAGTATGCACCTGTGACAGTGGGAACTGTTAGTAGAGTCTGGGATTGTCTGCATGCATGCACATAACTGCAAGGTCAGCCATGGACATGCAGTTTAGGGAGAGTCAGCACAAGTACTTAGGGCCTGGGCTGGTTGCAGGTGCATGTGGTAGCCACCATGGGTCCCTGGTCTGGGGTACCCATGGTGGCTTTAGCATTGAAGGATCTATCAAGGGACAAGAAAGGCAGTGACTCAGGTTTCTAGGATCCAGAGAGGCAAACACTACAAGTTTCTCAGTGGTAAAAGCTTGCAGGGGATCCAAGAAAGCTGTGAGGGCTTTTTCAGATCTCAACTGCAAAGTCCACTGGAGTCCTCTACATAGCAGGCCACTGAGGACCACAATGATTCCTTCTCCATGGCTAATACTTATGGTCCTCTCCCTTTCTTCTTTATTCCCAGTTACCTCCAGACATCTCAGATATGCCATTCTCCCCAACAGTCTGGGTGGGATGAAACTGAATCAGATCTTTGGGGCAATGTCTCAAATTCCTGGGAATTTTCATTCATTCACCCCACTCACCTTTTCTCCCAAAAGATGAACTTATGGGGGCCTGGGTTGTGGTTCAGTGATAGAGCATTTGCCTAGCATATGTGAGGATCCTCAGCACCACATAAAAATAAATGAATGAATAAATAAATAAATAAAGGTATTGTGCCCATATATAACTAAGAATTGTTTTAAAAAGATGAAATTGTGGGTTAAGGAGATCCCTATAGGTACTGAGCTATTTTGGCCTGGGGATTGGATGATGCAAGCAAAATTGAACTGCTCTTCCTACCCTTTTTGTGTGGGTATTCTTAGGGTTTTGTCATTGTTGTTGTTGTTGTTGTTGTTCAACTGTGTTGCTACAGCTTCTTTAGGACTCCTGAGATTACCTGGTGCTATTTTAGCTTATACATAGCTATCTAAATGATGGGCTTTATGATAGGACAAAGGCTAGGATATGCTTTGCCACCATTTTGCTGATGTCACTACTAGATGTGGATTTTTTATAGATGACCTATATTAGAATGATGAAATTTCCTTCTATTCCTAATTCTTTGTGTGTTTTTAATCATGAATTAATTTTGAATTGGTCAAATGCTTTTGTCAAATCTAGTAAAATTATTGAAGTTCTTCCAATTTTCACTTGCTAATATAGTGAATTATATTCATTGTTTATCACATGTTAAGCCAACCAACCTATTATTGTTGTAATACACTGAATTTGGTCATGATATATCATCCTTTTTTACATTTTGTATTTAATTTGCTGAAATTTTATTTAGAGTTATTGTATAAACACATAAAAATGGATATTGGTTTCCTGTCTTCTTCTAGTATTGTGTCAGGACTTGGTGTCAGGATAATCATGATGTCATAGAAGTGAGAAGTATCCTCTACAATTTTCCTGAAGATGTTTTTTAGAATTGTTAATATTGCTTATGTAAATATTCAGCAGAATTTATCCAATCCTGAAAACCATCAAAACCTGGAAGGTTTTTTTCTTATCGTTTTTTAGAGGAAGATTTTTAACTAAAATATGAATTACTTTCATTTAGTAAGTGTTGTGGGGTTTTTTTTGTAGATTAATTTTGGTAGCATGTCTTCAAGGAATTCATTCATTTCATATAATTTTCAAATTTATTGGCATCAAGTTGTTCTTAGTTTTCCTTTATTATCCTCTTAATATGTGTAGATTCTGCAGTGATTCCTATTATCAGTAATTTCTGTCTTCATTCTTTTTTTTGTCCTGATCAGTCTATCCAGAGGTTAATCCATATTATTATCTTCTCAAAGAACACACTTTTGTTCACATTTATTGTCTTTTTGGTTTTCTACTTCATTGATTTCTGTCCTGTTCTTTAGTATTTCATTTCTTCTGCTTCCTTTGGTTTTAAATGCTCTTTATTCTCTGGTCTCTTACAAAGAAATTTTGAGAACTTTCTTTTTGTCCAGTATAAGTGTTTAATGGTATGAATTTCCCCCAATATTGTTTTAGTAGCAGCCCACAAAATTGGATATATTGTTTTTATCTCTGTTCAGCTCAAAATAAGTCTTAATTTCTCTTTTTATTTCCCCTTCAATGCATGGGTTTTAAAGAGTGTTAGTTTCCAAATGTTAGGGGTTTTCTCAAACATCTTTCTGTTATTCATTTCTAATTTAATTCTATTTTGGTAAGAGAACATAACTTACTTAATCTGAATCCTTTAAGATGTATTAAGAACTTTTTATGACCAAGAATACAGCTTATTGTGTAAGTGTTCTGAGTGAATTTGCAAATAATGTGTATTCTGCTATAGTTGAGTGGAGTATTCTATAAATGTCAATTAGGTCAAGTTGACTGTTAAGATTGTTATGGCCTTTAAATTAATTAAATCCTCTCTCATTATGAAATGGCTTTCTTTATCTCTGGTTATGTTCTATGCTCTAAAATCTACTTTGTATATTAATAAACCCATTTCACCTTTCTTTTGATTAATGTTATAGTGTGGCAGATATTTACCATCCTCTTATTTTTAGACAATTTCATAATTTAAGTAACTTCGTTGTTTGTAGGCAGCATAAACTTGAGTCTTCCTTTTACGTAAATCTTACAGTGTCTACCAGGGAAATTTAGAGTACATACTTTTAATGTGATTATTAATATGTTTATGTTTACATCTATCCTCTTAATACTTTTCCTTTTTAATTTTTATTTGTTCTTTTTAATGATGCATGACAATAGAATGTATTTTGACATATAACACATACATGGAGTATAACTGCCCATTTTTGTGTTGTACACAATGTGGAGTTACACTGGTTGCTTTAGTTAGCTTTTTAACCAGTGTGACTAAAGGATCCAACCAGAACAATTGTAGAGGAGGAAAAGTTTATTTGAGGGATCACAGTTTCAGAGGTCTTAGTCCATAGAAGGCCAGCTCAATTCCTCAGGGCCCAGGGGGAGGCAGAACATCATGGTGGAAGAGTATAGCAAAAAAAAAAAAAAAAAAAAAAAAAGCTGACATGGTGATCAGGAAGTAGAGAGAGACTCCACTCTCCAGGTGCAAAATATATACCCCATAGCCATGCCCCCAATGAACTACTTCCTTCAGCCATACTCCACCTGCTTCCAGTTACCACTCAGTTAATCCTGCTATGGATTAATTCACTGATTAGGTTAAGGCTATAACCCAATAATTTCTCCTCCAAACCTTCTTGCATTATCTCACTCGTGAAGTGAACTGTTGGGGAAAACCACATCTAAATCAAAGCACTGGTCATGTATTCATATTGTATTCATATATGAACATAGGAAAGTTATGTCCAATCCATTCTACTGTCTTTTCCATTCTTCTCCTTCCTCCCTTCCCTTCATTCCCCTTTGTCTAATCCTATGAACCTCCACTCCTCCCTCCCCCTGCCTATTGTGAGTCAGCATCCACATATGGGAGAGAATATTCAACCTTTGGTTTTGTGGGAATTGGCTTATTTCACTTAACATGCTAGTTTCCAGTTCCATCCATTTACTGGCAAATGCCATAATTTCATTCTTCTTTATGGCTAAGGAATATTCCCTTGTGTAGTTATATGACATTTTCTTTATCCATTCATCTGTTGAAGGGCACCTAGGTTGGTTCCATAGTTTAGCTATTGTGAATTAACCTTCTATAAACATTGATGTGGCCACATTACTATAGTATTAATTTTAAGTCCTTTGGGTATATGCTGAGGAGTGGGATAACTGGGTCAAATGGTGGTTCCATTCCACATTTTCTAAGGAATCCCCATACTGCTTTCCAGAGTGTTTGCACCAATTTACAGCATAATCCTGGAAGCCCTAGCCAGAATAATTAGGCAGAAGAAAGAAATTAAAGGGATATGAACAGGAAAAGAAGAACTCAAATGATCCCTATTTGCCTATGACATGATTCTATATTTAGAAGACCCAAAAAACTCCACCAAAAACATCTCAAACTCATAAATGCATTCAGCAAAGTAACAGGATATAAAATTAACACCCATAAATCAATCATATATATCAGTGATGAATCAATTGAAAGAGAAATTAGGAAAACTATCCCATTCACAATAGCCTCAAAAAATTAAAATATTTTGGATTCAAGCTAACAAATGATATGAAACACCTCTACAATGAAAACTGCAGAACTGTAAAGAAAGAAATTAAAGAAGACCATAAAAGATGGAAAGATCTCCCAAGTTCTTGGATAGGCAGAATTAATATTGTCAAAATGGTCATACTCCAAAAAGTGCTATATAGATTTAATGCAATTCCTATTAAAGTTCCAATGATGTACTTATATGATTACATGACTGCTATGATTCTACATCATTTACAACCAGAAGACTGAGAACTTTATATTTCATTTATACATGATGTGTCAAAATGCATTCTACTGTAAAGAAAATAAAAACAGACACAGATACAAGATGCAGAGGCAGGAAAGAATGATGGCAGAATGGCAGGGAGGCCAAACTGCCAAGCTTTATTTATATCAATAGGTTACTTTAGGTCATTAGTGCCATAACTATATTATTGTTTGATGTTCCCTTATTCCCAGGAGCTGAGTTTCTGAAATCAAGGCCTAGGCTGATAAGACTCTAGCACATGTCCTCTTCATGAAGGACATTACCATAGCAAGTAGATACTGCACCTCTATTAGTTATCTTACTAGCTTCTACGAGAAACTGCTGAGCATTCCAAGCGTGGGAAACAGAGTGCCATTACCCTCTGGGAGTTTGCTCACCAGAGGAACACTTCCGTATATATTTCCACCGTCAGAATCCCTACATTCTACTGTCATGTACAACTAATTAAAACAAATTTTTTAAAACTCCAATGATGTTCTTCAAAGGAATATAAAAAGCAGTCATGAAACTCATTTGGAAAATTAAGAGACCCAGAATAGCCAAGCAATCCTTAGCAAGAATAGTGAAGCAGGAGGCATCAACATACGAGACCTTAAATTATACTACAGAGCTATAATAACAAAAATGGCATGGTATTGACATCAAAACAGACATAAAGACCAATGGCACAGAATAGAAGACACAGAAACAAACCCACATAAATACAGTTATCTCATACTAGACAAAGGTGCCATAAACATACATTAGAGAAAAGATAGCCACTTCAACAAATAGTGCTGGGAAAACTGGAAATCCATATGTAACAAAATGAAATTAGACCCCTGTCTCTCACCATGCACAAAACAATTCAATGTGGATGAAGAACTTAGGCACTAGACCAGAGACCTGCGCCTAATAGAAGAAAAAGTAGGCCCAAATCTCCACCATGTCAGGTTAGGAACCAAATTCCTCAACAAGACTCCTAAAGCACAAGAAGTAAAATCAATAATCAATAAATGGGATGGGATCAAACTAAAAAGCTTCTTCTCATCAAAGGAAACTATCAATAATGTGAAGAGAGAGCCTATATAATGGGAGAAAAATTTTGCCACCTACACCTTAGATAGAGCATTAATCTACCTGCTAATACTTTTTCAACTTGTCACATCTGTCCTTTCTTGTCTTTTCCTTTTTTATGCCAAAAAGTTATGCTTCTTTTTGAATTATTTTTTCCATGATTCTGATTTACCTCTTTTGTTCCCTTATTATCTCTAATTATTTGTTTTGCTATTTTTCATGTTTAACTTAGGACTGAAAGTACATGTTTTTAACTCACCACAGTCTAATGAAATTATACTCCTTCAAAGATAGTGAAATTATATTCAAAATATTGTGAAATCATACCCCTTCAAATGCAATATAGGAACAGTACACTACCATTTTTCTAGTCCCTGTCTTTGTATTATTAGTGTCAAATGATTGATTTTATATGCTATAACCCTACAATACATTGGTAAAAGTTTTTTTCTTAAACAACCCATTACATTTAAAGAAGCTTAAGTGGGCAAAAAATAATCTATAGCCAGGTGCAGCAGTGTATGCCTATAATTCCAGTTATCATGAAGTCAAGGCAGGAAGATCACCAAGTTCAAGTCGAGCCTGGGCCACTTAGCAAGACCTTTGAGACTTCAAAATAAATTCAAAAGGGCTAGGGGTATAGCTCAGTGGTAGAGTGCTTTCCTACTATGTATGAGTTTGTGGGTTCAATTCCCACAAAAAATGTTTATATACTATAGTTTCCCATTTTAATCCTCACCATTCCTTTGTGTAGATCCATATTTCTATCATATATTTTCTTTGGCATGAAGGATTTTACTTAATATTCTTATATCGTGGGTGTACTGTTCATGAAATCTTTCAGATTTTGCAATCCAGAAAATTCTTTTTTATTGATTTTAGATACACATGAAAGTAGGGTGTATTTTGACACATTATACACGCATGGGGTGTAACCCATCATAATTTTGATCCCATTCTTGTGGTTTAACATGATGTGGAGTTACACTGGTCATGTATTCATATATAAGCATAAGAAAGTTATGTCTGATTCATTCTACTTTTTTATTCCCCTCTCCTTCCCTTCCCTTTAATTCCCCTTTGTCTAATCCAATGAACTTCTATTCTACCACTCCCTACCCTCCCTTGTTTTGAATTAGCATTCACATATCAGAACATTTGGCCTTTAGTTTCTTGAAATTGGCTTATTTAACTTAGCACAATATTCTCTAGTTCCATCCATTTACCAGCAAATGACATAATTTCATTTTTCTTTAAAGCTGTGTATATTTCCATTGTGTATATATACCACATTTTCTTTATCCATTCATTTGTTGAAGGGCATCTAGCTGGGTATTATGGGTTCCATAGCTTGGGTATTATGAAATGAGCTGCTATAAACATTGATGTGGCTGTGTCACTGTAGTATGCTGATTTTAAGTCCTTTGGGTATAAACCAACAAGTCGGATAGCTGGGTTAAATGGTGGTTCCATTCCAAGATTTCTGAATCTCCAAACTGCTTTCCATAGTGGTTGCACCAATTTGCAGTCCCACCAGCAATGTATGAATGAACCCATTTCCCCACATCCTTGCCAACATTTATTGTTACTTGTATTCTTGATAATTGCCATTCTGACTGGAGTGAGATGGAATCTCAGTGTCAATTCAGAAAATTCTTAATTTCATCTGCATTTTTCCAAGATTGTTTTCTGAATATACGATTCTAGGTCAACTGCTCTTTTCTTTCAGTATTTAAAGATGTTGCCTTACTTCCTTATTGTTGCATTACTTCTGAGGAGAAATCCACTATAGATTTACTTCTTTTCCTCTGACTTTTTTTGAAATTTTGTCTTTAACAGTAATTTTGAGCAACATGATCCTGATGTGTCTTGCAGTAGTTCCCTTCAGCTTTGTTATACTTAAGGTTCCAGGATCTGTAGGTGTATATTTTTCATCAGATTTGAAAAATATTTCAGCCATTATTTTTCAAATACTCATTGTGACCCCCTTTTCTCTTCTGCTATGGGGAATTATACATATGATGTCTCCCATGAAGTTATGCCTCAGCTTATTGATATATATTTTTTTCCTTTATTTCTCTATGACTCATTTCTTCTTTACTGTCTAGTTGCCATTAATCTCCCATGGTATATTACTCACTTCAGAGATTGTACTTCTCAAATCCAAAAGTTCAATTTCAACCATTTTATATCTTCAATGTCTCCATTTAACTTATATCCTGAGGTACAATTGAGGTCCAAATCACATACAGCTTGCATACAAACTGCCCACTTAAAGTGTGTCCTTTATTATATTTACAGATATGTGCATCAATAGGTACAACAAATTTTAGAACAAGTTTTCCAACTCAAAAAGCACCTGCATAACATTGAATTAATGCCAGCACCCCCATCTCCATTGCCCTTAAGCAAAAATGATCTCCATTCTATCTCTATAGATTTGCCTATTCTGAACATTTCAAAAAATGAAATCACATACAATATGGTCTTTTGTGACTATATTCTCTGACTTAGAATATTTCAAAATTCATCCATGTTGGAGCATATATCTATGCATAATTACTTTTATGGCAAATTGATATTTCATAGTACAGATATACCTACAACATTTTCTTGGGTCATTTCTAGCTTTTAGGTATAATGAATAATACTACAAACATTGTGTGTAAGTTTTTGCATAGACCCATGTTTTCATTTCTTTTGGGTATATACCTAGGTGTGAAATTGCTAGATCATATAGTAAATATATATACACATATATGTATATGTTGTACCAGGGATTGAACCCAGGGATGCTCAATGACTGAGCCACATCCCCAACCCTTCTTCATATTTTATTTAGAGACAGGGTCTTGCTGCATTGCTTAGGGCCTCGATAAGTTGCTGAGGCAGTCTTTGAACTCAGGATCCTCCTGCCTCATTCTCCAGAGCTGCTGGGATTACAGGCGTGTTCCACATGCCCAGCTAGCAGTTCTATTTTTAACCCCTTGAGGAACTGTTAGACTGCTTCCAAAGTGGATGATCCATTTTACATGGCCAACAGCAACGTATGAGGGTTCAGATTTCTCCACATCCTCATCAATACTTGCTATTTTCTATCTTTTTAATTACATCCATCCTAGTGGGTATGAAGTGGCTTCTCTTTGTTTTGATTTGCATTTACCTGAAGACTAATGATGCTTAACATCTTTTCATGTGCTTATTGGCCATTTGTATATCATCTTTGGAGAAATGTATATTCAAATCCTTTGCCCATTTTCAATCGAGTTATTTGTCTTTTTATTATTGAATTGTAAAAGTTCTATATCTTCAAGATACAAATCCTTTTATCGGCTATATGATTTGACAATGTTTTCTCCCATTCTGTAGGTTATATTTTCATTTTCTTGGAAGTATCATTTGAAGCACAATATCTTTTTATTTTTACGAAATCCAATTTAATCTATTTTTACTTCTGGTGTTTGTACAACAATCCTTTGATAAATTCAAGGCCACATAGATTTACCCCCATCTATTATCCCAAGAATTTCATGGTTTTAGCTCTTACATTTAGGTCTTTGACTAATTTTGCATTTACTTTTGTAATTTTGCATGTAGCTATCCAGTTATCCCAGCACCATTTATTGAAAACACTATTTTATCCCAACTAAAAGGTCTTATAACTCTTGTAAAAAATGTCACTTAAAAAAGAAAGGAAAAAATATAAAGTAAAAGAAATGTCACTTGATGACAGGCACATGGGATTATCCTCATTTTGAATTTTGGTTGTTTTCTTATTGAGTTTTAAGATTTATTTGTATATTTTGGATAATAGTCCTTTATGTGGTATGTTTTTTGCAAATATTTTCTCCTAGTGTATAAATGGTCTTACTGACTTCTTGATGTCTTTCACAGAGCAGATTTTAATTTTAATGAAAATAGCTTATCATTTTTTTTTATAAATCATTGGTATTGTATCTGTAAAGACATCAGTATACCCATGTAATGTTTCAGATTTTGTAGTCCAAAATAATTGCTTTATTTCTTCTTCATTAGCAAAAAGAGCAAAACTATAGATCTCAAATTTACTTATTGCCCTTTGTTGTTTTTGTTATTGCATTGCTGCTATTTATATATTTGGTGAATTTTCAGACTAATTCTATAAAATATGCATTTTTTTTGTTATGTGTAGCCACCAAAGTCTCTGATCAGTTAGACTAATGGTCAATGATTGAAGAGAGATTTCTTTAAATGCCTTGACCTAATAAATTTTGCCCCTTTTACCGAGGGGCTCTAAGTGTACATTGGGGCAAGCCTCAGGGCTGTGGCAAACAGTTAACAATTCTGTTTCTGTCTTTACTTCCTGCTCATACAGAGCCTCAAGGTCACTCTTAACATGAGCAATTAAGGCCTGCTCAGGTCTTTTCTGAGCAAACATGCAGCTACACATGTATGCATCACCTTTTATAGTTCCAAGAAAATTTCAAAGCTCTTCAAATTTCCCTGTGGACATTCCATTCCCATATTTTCCTTCTTAAGTTTGTCATACTCTTTTCCCCAACTAGCATTATTGCTTCAGAAAACCATAGTGTTAGACAACTGCCATTTTTTTAATAGACACTTTTAAAAATAGACAGCTTTCCCTCACTGGAAAAGCTCTGGAGTTAGGTGAAAATGGAGCTTTCCCAGAGATTTGCCAGACCGATCAGTAACAATAGTCTGGGGTAGGTCTTTGTGTAGGTCCAAACCCATTCTGTCCTTTCCAGTGGCTACAAAGATGCTGAAAATTTCAGTTACTGTATTTCTAAGGTTACAGATTTTTAAGGCTACCATGGGCTGAAGAGTGGATTATGGGACTAGGGAAAGTAAAAATGTCACAATGCTTCCTTTTCCTATCAAGATTTCACTGTTTTTCTTGAACAAATGCTTCTTAGATGGTTGCAACCCTTTGGTTAATTTCCAGAATTCTGGAAAAGTGACTTTTAACAATTTTTGCCAGCATTTTCATTGCATTTATGAAGGATCAAATTGTGGGGAGTCCTTATACCAGAAGTGATTCCCCCATGCTGGGTATTTTCACAGTCCTATAAATATTATTCATATTTTGAGGGGCTACAGGTAAGATGCCTGGAAACAAAATTGTCCTTTCCACGCTTGTTGTGTTTAAGATTTGTTAAATGGAACCAGATACTTGTTTATTCTAGTGCTAATTTTTCCCACTACCAAAACAAGACTCATCTATTCAATGTTCCATAATTTATGAAAGTTTCCCACCCATCCAGTAACAAAAAGATCTGATCCCTCTTCTGTGTGAGCAACAAGTAATGTTCCATCCAGTCTTTAGGTTGTCCCCTCATATAAGTGTACTGATCAGTGTTCTTCTTAATACCTATGGGGGACCCTATGCAGATATTTTGGGTTCTCTCTTTATGCAACTTGCCTTCCATTAATATGTCCTGTGATCTCTAGTTGCTTTAGTTTCTTTCTTAGCTCTATCTACTCATGGCAGAAAGTATACTAGGCTCTGCCTTGGTTTCTCTCTCTGAACCATGGCCTGGAAACTCTCTCAAGATAACAAGCTTGGACAATCATAGAATTCTCTTTACTGTGGTTTTTTTTTTTTTTTTTTAAGATGACTCTCCTTCATTGATTGATGTCCAGTGTTCTGAAAAATCATTATATTTTGTTTCGTCTCATTTTTTTGTTGTTTCAAGTAGAAGGTTAACCGTAGTTTTTGTCAGTCCATTTTGGCCAGAGGCATAAGTGCCCTCCATCACACGTTTTAAATTAAATCTGCATTGTTAACATTTTCTCCATTACTTCTTTAAGGTTAGACCATCCACAAAACTTTAAATCTAACCCAGATTTAGAGCATTTGCCAATTTGCATGCTATAAGTACTCCCACTATAGCCAATTTTTAGCTACCAAAATATGCAACATTTCTACTACAGAGAATAGAATAGATAAAATGACTTCATAAGAGTAGATTACAGTAAAATAACTAGGAAGGGATGTTTTAGAGACTAGTTGGTTTTTAACATAATTTATTTAATTCTAAGTGATGTAATTTAACTTTAATAGTAGCTATATTGAAAGATCAGATTAGAACATTCCTGAAAATTTAAGATTCTTAACCATCTGTATCATATCACTGCCTCTATGCCTATCAATTAGATTTGCTGTGGAAGTGTCACTATAAATCAGTATGCAAGAGCCAGAATTAATCTACCTAGGGAAGTATGTTCATGCTCCCTGCTCACCAAGGGCATTGACAAAAAAACAGAGTGTGGGGGGGTACTGACAAAAACACAAAGCAAGTATTTGGCCACCATTTTCTTGCCAGGAAAAAAAAATATGCTCAAAATTTGACATTAAAATTCATTATTGTGGACTTGAAGTCCTTTTTTATTTCTAGGAATCACCTTTTAAAATGGCAAGGTATTTCTTTTGCAAAGTAATATTTTAAGCCTTTTACTCAGCTAACACTTTTATGGATATTAAACAAATAAGTAAGAACAAGGCCCTATGTCATTGGCCCACAGGCTCTGTGCTTGGCAAAGGCAGTGCTGGTAGAGGTAGGAGTAAAATTTAAAAAGGGAAAGCAGAAATACTAAAATTAAAAAGTGCTTTTTCATTGTGTTTCAGAAATTAAGCTAAAGTGTTTTCACATATAGGACTGGGTTTTTAAATACTAAGAAAATAATTGTTGTCTTCTATTGTGGCCTGATTATCCACTGGCAGGTCATTTGAGTTACTAGCCATTCTGTCTTACCCATCTCCTTAAGAACATCCTAATATTAGTGGGAAAATGTCAAAGAAAATGATAGCGAGTCTATCCTTAAACTGCATAAATTCAAAATACCTTTACAACAGTAACCATGACAAAACATAAAAAGCTAGGAATATTCAGCAGTTCATGTAAAAAAAGGAAGACTATAATGAGAAACCAAAAAAAGAATGAGGAAGAAGAATTTGCTAAAGAAAACTAGGTTTCTGATGAAATTGACATTTTTTTACTTGAGTTCAAAATAATATTTTCCTTAGAATTTTAAAATGAAATTATAAATAGGTGATGAATCATAGCCCATTAATGAATATGTAGAACACATACAACCTTTCAAATACCTTTGATGAAAGAGAGTGCTAAGAGCCAAATGCAGCCCCTGTAATATTGATTACCAATTTCTGTTAGAAGCTGTTAGCCCCATTTGCCAAGCAGGCAATACCAATTCCCAGTAACATACATTGGTTTTTAGGGGCAGAACACTGCTTACCCTTGTTATATCCATACATAAAACACCCCCTATTCACCTAATAAGGTCTCCTCATTTCCTCCTCACCCTAAAGTGGGGTAAATTCTCACTGGGTGAAAACTAGTAATTTAGATTGTATCACTCCAGAAAGAAACAGGTGGAATTCACTTGTCCCCATCTGCACAGCTTTGGAATATAAATAATAGCTTCTTCAGATTTTTGGATTTTTCCAAGATATTAAAAACCTAAAGTGGGGAAACTCTATCACTTAAAAAAAATGTAAGCATGGTACAACCTGGAAAAGGCCCCAAAGGCAGAATCCTCTCTGGAACTTAGATGGAACATGGTGGCTCTGTCTTCAAATACAACATAAAGTAGAGCCATAGGAAGGCAAGAGGGGTAATTTACACAAAGGCTTTTGCTTTGAACACTGTATTTCATAGAATATTCCCTCACACCTCCATTTTACACTTGTGAAAATAAAACAAGTGAAAAAAGCTTAGAGTGTGGAATCAGAAAACTTGGATTGTAATCCTGATTCTGCCACTTACTAGTATTTAAGTCTCAGTAAAAGTCTCAGTAAATTATTGATTTTTCTGATGCTAAAAACAGTCACCTATTTTTGAAAGGTAAATGATCATTTTGGGAGGTAGGCAAGGATAAGTGAATGAGATACATTGAATGAGATAATGTATGTAAAAGAAATGAGACCCAGAATAGCTAAAGCAATCCTTAGCAAGAGGAGTGAAGCAGGTGGCATCACTATACCAGACCTTAAATTATACTACAGAGCAATAGTAACAAAAACAGCAAAATAGGCTGGTAGACCAATAGTACAGAACAGAGGACACAGAGACTAACACATATAATTTTTCTTATCTTATATTAGACAAAGGCGCCAAAAACATACATTGGAGAAAAGATAGCCTCTTCAACAAATGGTGCTGGGAAAACGGAAATCCATATGCAAGAAAATAAAATTAAACCTTTATCTTTCACCATGCCCAAAATTCAACTCAAAGTGGATCAAGGATCTAGGAATTAGACCAGAGACACTACACCTAATAGAAGAAAAAGTATGCTCTAATCTCCAACATGTTAGATTAGGCCCCAAGTTCCTTAATAAGAATCCTGTAAACTGGGTACGGTGGCGCACACCTGTAATCCCAGAACTTGGGAGGCTGAGGCAGGAGGATCGCGAGTTCAAAGCCAGCCTCAGCAATGGTGAGGCACTTAGCAACTCAGTGAGACCCTGTCTCTAATAAAATACAAAAAAAAGGAGCCGGGTGCGGTGGCGCACGCCTGTAATCCCAGCACTTTGGGAGGCTGAGGCAGGAGGATCGCGAGTTCAAAGCCAGCCTCAGCAATGGCGAGGCACTTAGCAACTCAGTGAGACCCTGTCTCTAAAAAAAATACAAAAAAAGGGCTGGGGATGTGGCCCAGAGGTCGAGTGCCCCTGAGTTCAATCCCTGGTACCATAAAAAAAAATACAAAAAAAAGGGCTGGGGATGTGGCCCAGTGATTGAGTGAGTCTGAGTTCAATCCCCGGTACCAAAAAAAAAAAAAAAAAAAAAAAAAAAAAAAGAATCCTGTAGCACAAGAATTGATATCAAGAATCAATCAATATCAATAAATGGAATAGGTTTAAATTACAAAGCTTCTTCTGAGCAAAAGAAACAATCAGTGAGGTGAATAGAGCCTACTAATTGGGAACAAACTTTTACCACATGCATGTCAGATAGAGCACTAATCTCTAGAATATATAAAGAACTCAAAAATCTTAACACCAAAAAAAAAAAAAAAAAAATAACCCAATCATTAAATGGGCCAAGGAACTGAACAGACACTTCTCAGAAGAAGATATACAATCAATCAACAAATACTTGAAAAAAGTTTAACATCTCTGGCAATTAGAGAAATGCAAATCAAAACCACTCTAAGATTTCATTTCACACCAGTCAGAATGGCAGCTATTAAGAACACAAACAACAATAAATGTTGGCGAGGATGTGGAGAAAAAGGCACGGTCATACATTGTTGGTGGGACTGCAAAATGGTGCAGCCAGTATGGAAAGCAGTATGGAGATTCCTTGGAAAACTTGGAATGGAACCACCTTATGACCCACTCCTTGGTCTATACCCAAAGGACTTAAAAACAGCATACTACAGGGACACAGACACATCAATGTTTATAGCAGCACAATTTATAATAGCTGAAGTGTGGAACCAACCTAGATGCCCTTCAGTAGATGAATGGGTACAGAAAATGTGGTATATATATACACAATGGAGTATTACTCAGCAATAAGAGAATAAAATCATGGCATTCTCAGGTAAATGGATGAAGTTAGAGAATATAATGCTAAGTGAAGTTAGCCAATCCCAAAAATCCAAATGCTGAATGTTTTCTCTGATATAAGGAGGCCAATTCACAGTGGGGTTGGGATGGGGAGCATAGGAGGATTAGAGGAACACCAGAATGGCCATTGGGAAGGGAGGGGAAGAGAGGGGGGGAAAGGGTGAAGAAAAAAAAAGATGGTAGAATGAGATGGATATCATTACCCTAAGTGCATGTATGAAGTCATGAATGGTGTGAATGGTGTGAATGTATACTTTGTATACAACCAGAGATATGTAAAAATGTCCTCTACAAGTATAATATGAAATGTAAAAAAAAATTAATTTAAAAAACTCTCAATAAGTACCAGTAACCATTAAACTAAGAAGAGAATTTAAAAGCCTTCTGACTCCACAAACATATTTTATCTGGGAGAAACAATGGTCAAGAGGAACCTGTCTAATGATAGGCATAAAATCCCAAGATACTAGTATTAAAGGAAATCTGAGGATAAATAAAAGTCCCACATTACACAGCATATTACAAAACTTACTTATAAAATTAAAAAAAAAAACTTACAGAACTGCTTAATATAAGTACAAGATGACTAACTATATAAATAAATAACACTTTTAAAAGGACCAGGTCACTGAAAATTGTTAAATTATGGCTCTACAAATCACTGGTGCTTTTCAGGTCATACCAAGGTGTTCTGCCAGAAAAATCAATCTGTGCAAGACATTTTTTATTTATATAGACAATTTTAGTTCATGGAAGAATTTTATCTATTTCAGTTACTTTAGACGCAAATTTCTCTTAGTCCTTTCCTGACTGCTAACAGACATCTTTGGTGTCATTATGGCTTGCTTTTGTTCATGGTAACATATTTGTACACATATTTGTATTCAAACTACTGTTAAAAATTTCCTGTAGCCATACCATGGTATGAAACATACTATCCCAATCTCACTTAGAAGGGCCATTTCCCCAGAAGGAAATGTGGAGGCGGGGGCAGTTAGGACAAGAGATGCAAAACAAGACATTTGTAACAGAGGCAGGATGGGAAGCATAAAAAACTCTGAAAAGAAGCCAAAGTTTGCATCCAAGAGGAATACAGTCTATATCACTATTTAATCCAGAGAACAAGGTGTGGATGGAATAGGAAGTTGTGGGGGAAAAAATCAAAGGAGGAGGAGCCAGAAGCTGAAAGGCCTGTTGAGCAGGCTGTTGTATGTGTTCATATGCCCCTCCATTTATTTGGGATTCGTGCATATTGAGAAACTAATGCTTAAAATATGGATTAAGCCTACGGGACTACTTCATGGAAGCCACAAGGGCATCCTGACTTCCAAGTAATCTTCCATCCACATTTGAAAAGTACTGAAGTTAAGTTATGGGTGACAGAGCCACAGGGGATCATTATGGGCAATAGATGTACTCTGGGTGTAATCTTAATTCTTGAAATTGACACAATGGAGGAACATTGTCTCTTTGAAGAACATATTCATCAGAGTCTCTATTAGAAGAAAGATGGAGAGCTGGTTTCCCTTATGATGGAAATCACAAAGACCACAGTGATTTACTAAGATGGCTCTGAGTAGAATGACTGCTGTTTCTGGAAATCAGCACTCAAGAGGCTACGATCACAGAACTCAGAAAGTCAGAGCAACCCCATCTTTGGATCTTGTTCTGTTCTACCTTTTGAGTACAGAGTTATAATGTCAGACTGACCTCAGAGTGAAAGAAAATGGAGGTTCTTTCTGGATTATCATCTATAAACACTGAGAACTATGTCTCAAACTTCATGTCTTTTGGCCTGATTCAACCTGGTTTTTTTTCCTTACAGTAAACAAACAGCTGATAAAAGCACCCCTCAGTAGGTGCTGTACCTAACTCAGTGGTCTCTAATTACTATAAATGTTGCTAATACTTTGCAAACATTTATAATGTTAAAAAATAGTTGATTTGGTTGCTGGCATTGATTTTAGAAATCACCCTGCTTATCCCCTCAATTTACAGAAAAGGAAATGAAGACATAAAGAAGAGATAATGTGTCTTGCCTGATTTCATGCTTCGAGTTAGTGGCAGTGTTGAGACTAGAATCGGTTTGCTAATTCCCAGGAAACTGTTCTTTAATTGCACCATTTTATACATAGAGGTATGTACCATTATTTCCATCTTAAGTCCCCTGATGAATTTTTCTCTGTTGTTTTTTTAAAGCTGTGCTGTTGTAACATTTCAAGTGCAAATGTTATATGTTGGGGTAGGCATACAGGTAGAGAATTAACCAGATTTGAAATGTGACCTAGTATAAAAAGTACAATTCTCTGCGTAATAACAGGGTGACTTGATTTTACAGAACCCAATATGCAAAATGAGAAAGTTACAAAACAATCACATTGAAGGTGATTGCATTATAAGGGAATACTCATCAGAACTTCTTGAGTGCATTTAAGCATTTTAGATCATTACTTGGCAGAACCCTCTGGGACAGAGAAACATAGTTAAAATGTTAAAAGCCACTGCCAAATGAAGACCAAAAAGGCAAAATAAGCATCTTTGAAGTAATAATGGAAATTAAAAAATAGAGTCTCTTTGACAGAAACTCAGTTTACCCTGACAATTTTAGGGCCCTAGTAACCAGCCTAATGAATGGCTTTTCTCAGTCACACAGAAAACAACACTATCACTTCTCCAGACACTGAGGCTTAAACTTGAATATCATCTTGAGGTTCTCCCTGTGTTTCATCCCCTATGGTACCCATTATCAAGTCCTGTTGTCCTTCCCTTGAAATAACTCTTAAAAATTTCCTTCTCTCCCTTCTATTAGCATTCTAGATGAGATTCCATTCATTTATGGTTAAAAAAAAAAAAAAAAACATTCTTTCTTACTCTAGTTCACCATTGGCACAACCGTAGGAGTCACTTTATAACACACAGCTTAATTAATCTTCTCTTCTGTAAGATCCTAGAGAAAGTCTCCAGTGCCTGTAAGATCAATTTCTAGCTTCTCAACTAGATCTTCAACATTGCCAAGTGAGTGGATGCAGTGTACCTTTTCCTACATTCTTCTATTTTCAAATATTGCTTGTACCCAGGATTGTCCCAATTCCCACCCTTGACTTCCACCCTCACCCCACATGAAAGAGAAGTCTTCTCTCAGCTCCCACATCTGCCTATCTAAATCCTACCCATCCTTTAAGTTTCAGCTCAGATTCTAGCTCTTCCAAATACTTTCCTAATTTCCCCCTCTCAATAACTCTAGCTATGCTTTATCTTTACACTTTATTTTAGTGACTGGGTATAGTGGCATATGCCCATAATTCAAGCTACATGGGAGGCTGAGGCAGGAGGATGGCAAGTTTAAGGCCAATCTCAGAAACTTAGCAAGAGCCTGTCTCAAAATAAAAAAATAAAAAGGGCCATGGGAGTTTAGTTCAGTGGTAAAGCAGTCTGGGTTCAGTCCCCATACTGCAAAAAAGAATGTTAATTCAGTGTCAGGTACACTCAAGGCACTTATCTTCTCCTTGCGTTTTTTAGAAATTGAAGAAATGAACAGGTAAGAATTGGAAGCTATCTAACAAAGTCCTGCTCTGTAACAGTGGGATGAGCAAATGTTCCTATAATACTTGATGATTCTCTATTACTCTAGAAAATGGCAGGCCATTGGTTGAAGGGTTTATCAATCTTTCTTCTTCACAAGATGAAAATAACATCTATTAGAAAATCTTAATGCACTTCACCCTTGACACATTTTCCATTTTTTTTTGTACTGGGGATTAAATTCAGGGGCATTTTACTACAAAGCTAACTCCCCAGCCTTTTTTATTTTTTGTTGAGGCAGGGTCTCACTAAGTTGGTGAGGCTGACCTCAAAACTTTTGACCTGCCTCAGACTCCTGAGTTGGTGGGATTACAGGCTTGCACCAACATGCCTGGAACATTTTTTCCATTTCTTACAGAAGCAGAGACTCTTAGGATATACAATAGAGAAGAAAACTTTGAATCATTGATCATACATTGCACATGAGAAAAACTGAGGTTCATTTCTGTTTCCTGGGATTTATGATATTCTTTCCCCTTAGAAAGCCACTTGAAGTAAATTAATTTAGTGCCATAAACACTCAAGACACTGATCTCTTCATTGTTTTTTTTTTTTTTTTTTTTATGTATTGAGAGCTTTAAAAACACTCTTGAGTTTTGACCCAATAATTTGACTTCTGGGAAGCTATATTGGGTAAATAACTATGAATGTATGCAAAGATCTTTATGTACAAAATTTCCACTGCAGGCTCACATATAATAATGTAAATAAATGGACGAAAACCTTAAATATCTCCAAACTGGAGAGTAGTTATATACATCATTATGGTATACCTGACCTGACCTGATCTAATGAAATATCATGTGGCCATTAACATGATGTGTTAGCATGTAATAATATGAAGCATACTGTCTCAATTTCACCTCAGAGCCATTTACACACAAGGGAAATTTGTGGTGAGAAAGGCAAAGAGTGTTATTTCGGATAATTATGTGTGGGAAATTCCTACAAAAATTAAGTGAAGAAAACTGATAGGATGTGTGTGTGTGTGTGTGTGTGTGTGTATCAAATCATTTAAGAATGGGCCATATGCAGAAAGTCAAGCAAGGTTCAAATGTTTTCTCTTATATGTAGAAGCTAGAGAGAAATAATGCATTTTTAAAAGGGGGACCTCATGAAAATAGAAGGAAGAACAATGGGATGAGGAGGGACAGAGGAGGGACAGAAAAGGGGAAGAAAAGGGGAAGAATAGCAGAATGAAATCAAAGTATGTAATATGCATGTATTAACATATCACAATGAATTCTATATTTATGTATAACTATAATTTACCAATTAAAATTTTTTAAAAAATTAAAAACAATGCATGGGTAGGGGAGAGTGGAATGATGTAGTTTAAGCCAAATCATATATTCATGATTTAAGTAATTATTTGTAACTATTATTTTGAAATAATTTCATAGACATAAAAATGTTGCAAAAATAGTACAAAAAAGAACTCCCATGTACCCTTCATTCCATTCCCTAATTGTTATCACAATTTTTTTTCAAGAAGTCTCTCTGCCCCACTTACAGTGGTTTTGCCAATAAGCTCCTGTGGATTCCAAAGCAAAGGAGTAACAAAAACAGGACACTCATTTTTTATGACCTGTGGGATCTGGGTTGAAAGCTACCCTGAGACTAATAGTCAGATACATGATTTTAAACCAATTACACTGCCTGTTATTTGCTATAATCAGTATCATTTCATTCTGCCTTTCCCTTGACTACTTCAAGGAACATAATGCAAAATGATATTGAATATTGATCAATGAATTTAAACTCTCCCATGCAGTTAAGTGACTTAAAAGAAGCAAATACAGATTTTTCACTCATGACTTCACCCTAGTGAAAATGAAAAGTATTGATCTAATCCATCTTCCAGTGGTTCTACAGAACTTCCCTGGACATCAGAGAATAGAAGAGCTTGAACAATAAAATCACTACATGTCCATTGTCATAAAAATACATTATGCAAATGAAGTATCCAAATTTGGACATAGATACTACATACTTTTTCTGTAAAACTGGAAGAGTCACCTGTATTATAGATATTTTAAAGATGAAAGAGACACTTAGGTCTTCCAGCACTGTCCAATAGAACTTTCTATGGTGATAAAATGTTCTACATCTATACTATCCAACATACTAGCCATGAGTCACATGTGGTTATTAAGTGTTTAAAATGTGTGTCTGGTGCAACTAAGGAACTGACTTTATTTTATTTTAACTCATTTAACCTTAAATGGCCACATATGGCTAGTGGCTACTGTACTAGACAGTCAATATCTAGATCTTTCTCCATTCTAAGTAGAAATTTTCTCTCTAGTATCCATAATCTCTTTGCATCCTCTCTGATGACCACATCTATTCTTAATAGCTTCAATTACCATTTATAATTGTGGTACTCAGTTTTTGATGCATGTTAGATTCACTTAGGGAACTATTGTGAGATGTCATTATAGAGGGATGGGTGACCCAGATATGGCTATTTTTTTAAAAGCTCCTCTGGTGGTTCTAATGTGCAGCCAGGGTTGGGAACTTTGAATCAAAATAGATGACTCTCAATTCTGAATCTCCAGCTCTCAATGCTCAGCTCCATATGCTATCTAGATTTCTCCTCCTGGTGAACAAACCAAACCTTCAAACACCAATATATCCAAACATGATATATTTATCTCTCATTTCCCTCTCCCAAATCCTTCAAATAGTAATTACTGGACTTATACTATTTTGATATTTGTTTTCTATATATCTTATATATACTTTGTTCCCCACTTCTTTCATTACTGCCTTTTTTTGCATTTAATTTGTAGAATAAAATTTTGATCCCATCTCATTTCTTTTTGTTTTCTTTTTAGTTACTTTCTTAGTAGTTACTCTTAAAGTTAGTTAGTATTTTTAAGCTTCTTTGATGTGTATATTTAACTATTTCATCAAATATTGGCAGTTTAGAGCCTTTATTTCTTCAAATATACTTTGTATACCTTTCATCTTTTTATTTTGGGATTCCTATAATGTATCTGTTCATATGGTTGATGGAGCCTTACAAATCTCTGAGGTATACTTCATTGTTCTTCATTCTTTCTACTTTCTACTCCACTGGCTCAATGTTTTTAATTAATATATCTTCAAGTTCATTGATTCTTTCATCTACCTGCTCAATTGTCTTGCTTGGCATGTGGCAAATACTATTGGGGAAGCTCCTCCAACTCTGAAAAAATTCCAGGTTGGGGAGGAAAACAAGGACAATGCTCTAAACCAAACCCTCTTCATGCAATAATTCAGTACATATAAATTGGCCTGTTGAAACATAAAATAACAATTACTTAAGGACAAGGTTCATATTGCTTTCTCAGGCACCAAGAAGAAACTATAGGAATGTGGACCATTCTCCCCAAGGTTTCATTGAAGCTACAGAATGGTGGATGGTAGCTGGGTCAGTAAAACTGTCATAAAACTCTTATCAAATTTAGCAACTTCTTTCTTCAAGTACTGCCCTAATTATAGTAAGGTTTTTATTAAATTACACATTTTAGAAAGTTGATTATGGTAGCTCTTGCCAGGTTAATCAATGTTTTAGTGGAAGGATGGGTTTTAGAAATTCTCTACTGTGCCATTTTTGCTGATGATTTTAATCAGAATTTTCACAGAATGTTTTACACATTTAACCTCCCATTGAAACATCAGGGTTTTTTTGTTTTTGTGTTTTTTGTTTTTGTCCAACTCTATGTAAAACCTGAATAACATAGTTTTAAAAGTTTCTATCTTAATATAGCGAAATTATATATTTTTTAGATTGAGTCTATTTAGTAACATAATGTTTCTCTAACCTCTTCAGTCCTTATACCCTTCAATCATTTCTTTTAATGAGTACTGTTTCTTTTTTTACACACATTTTTTATTTATTTAATTTAATTTGTTATACATGCTTTTAGAGTGCAATTCCTTTCATATTACATATAAAGAGCACAGTTTTCCAAGTCATTGGTTTTACACTAAGTATTTTCATACCATTTGAGCACTTAGTATATTGATGTCCAACTCCTTCTGCTATTCTTTCTATCCCCTTGCCCCTTTCCCTCCCCTCCCCCCTTTTTTTTCTATTTAACATTCCTTCATTCCTCTCATCCCATCTCCCTTGCCATTATAATTCAGTATCATCATAGCAAAGGAATCAATCGACCTTTGGTTTTCTGGGATTGGCTGACTTCACTTAGCATTATTTTCTCCAACTCCATCCATTTACCTGCAAATGCCATGATTTTATTATCTTTTATTTTTTTTTAATTTTTTTATTATTTATTTACTTATTCATCATGCACAAGTATAGTATCTTTTTACATACAACTGCTTGTATACAAAGTATATAAGTACCATTCAGATCTTCAATCATGCATTTAGGATAATGATATCCATCTCATTTTATTATCTTTTAATGCTGAGTAATGTTCCGTTGTGTATATATACCAACGTTTCCCTATCCATTCATCCATTGATGGGCATCAGGGTTGTTTCCACAATCCAGCTACTGTGAATTGTGCTTCAATGAACATTGATGTGGCTGTGTCCCTGAAGTATGCTATTTTTAAGTCCTTTGTGTATAGACTGAGGAGTGGGATAGCTGGGTCATACAGTGGATCCATTCCAAGTTTTCCAAGGAATCTCCATACTGCTTTCCATATGGGCTGCACCATTTTGCAGTCCCACCAGCAATGTATGAGTGTGCCTTTTTCCCCACATCCTCGCCAACATTTATTGTTGTTTGTGTTCTTAATAGCTGCCATTCTGACTGGTGTGAGATGAAATCTTAGAGTGGTTTTGAGTTGCATTTCTCTAATTGCCGGAGATGTTGAACATTTTTCAAGTATGTGTTGATTGTATATCTTCTTCTGAGAAGTGTATGTTCAGTACCTTGGCCCATTTATTGATTGGGTTGTTTGTTTATTTATTTATTTATTTATTGCTGTTAAGATTTTTGAGTTCTTTATATAGTCTAGAGATTAGTGCTCTATCTGAAATACACGTGGTAAAAATTTCTTCCCAATTAGTAGACTCTCTATTCACCTCACTGATTGTTTCTTTTGCTGAGAAGAAGCTTTTTAGTTGGAATCTATCCCATTTATTGATGTTTGGTTTTAGTTCTTGCACTATAGGGATCTTATTGAGGAAGTTGGGCCTAATCCAACAAGTTGGAGATTTGGGCCTTCTTTTTCCTCTATTAGGTGCAATGTCTCTGGTTTAATTCCTAGGTCCTTGATCCACTTTGAATTGACTTTTGTGCATGGAGAGGGATAGAGGTTTAATTTCATTTTATTACATAAGGATTTCCAGTTTTCCCAACACCATTTGTTGAAGAGGCTGTCTTTTCTCCAATGTATGTTTTTGGCACCTTTGTCTAATATAAGATAACTATAGATGTGTGGGTTAGTCTCTGTGTCTTCTATTCTTTATCATTGGTCAACTGGTCTATTTTGGTGCTAATACCATGCTATTTTAGTTACTGTTGCTTTGTAATACAATTTAAGGTCTGGAATAGCAATGCTTCATCTTCTTGCTAAGAATTGCTTTGGCTATTCTGGATCTCTTATTTTCACAGATGAATTTCATGATTTTTTTCTATTTCTATGAGGAATGACATTGGGATTTTGATTGAGATTGCATTGAAATTGTATAGTGCTTTTGGTAGAATAGTCATTTTGACAATATTAGTTCTATCTATCCATGAACAAGGTAAATTTTTCCACATTCTAAGATCTTCTTTAGTTTCTTTCTTTAGTGTGTTTTAGTTTTCATTGTACAGGTCTTTCACTTCTTTTGTTAGGTTGATTCCCAAGGATTTTATTTTATTTTTTTTTTTGAGGTTATAGTAAATAGGGTGGATTTCCTAGTTTCTCTTTCTGAAGATTTGTCACTGATGTATATAGAAATGCCTCAGATTTATGGGTATTGATTTTATACCCAGCCACTTTGCTGAATTCATTTATTAGAGCTAGAAGATTTCTGGTGTAGTGTTTTGGGGTTTTCTATGTGTGGAATCATATCGTCTGCAAATAGTGATAGTTTGAGTTCTTCTTTTCCTGTCCGTATCCCTTTTATTTCTTTTGTCTGTCTAATTGCACTGGCTAGGGTTTCAAGAACTATGTTAAATAATAGTGGCAAAAGAGGGCATCCCTGTCTTGTACCAGATTTTAGAGGGAATGCTTTCAGCTTTTCTCCATTTAGGATGATGTTGGCCTGGGGCTTAGCATAGATGGCCTTTATGATGCTAAGATTTGTTCCTGTTATCCCTATTTTTTCTAGCGTTTTGAACATGAAGGGGTGCTGTGTCTTGTCAAATGCTTTCTCTGTGTCAATTGAGATGATCATATTATTTTTATCTTTGAGTGTATTGATGTGGTGAATTACATTTATTGATTTCCTTATGTTGAACCAACCTTGCATTCCTGGAATGAACCTCACTAGATCATGATGTACTATTTTTTTATGTGTTTTTATATTTGATTTGCCAGAATTTTATTGAGGATTTTTGTATCTATATTCATGAGTGATATTGGTCTGAAGTTTTCTTTCTTTTATTTGTCTCTGCCTGGTTTTGGAATCAGGTGATATTGGCCTCATAGAGTCTAGAAGGGTTCCTTCTTTTTCTATTTCATGGAATAGTTTGAGAAGTATTGGTGTTAGTTCTTCCTTAAAGGTCTTGTAGAACTCGGTTATGTATCCATCTGGACCTGGTCTTTTCTTGGTTGGTAGGTTTTTGATGGCGTCCTCTATTTCTTTGCTTGAAATTGATCTATTTAAATTGTGTATGCCATCCTGATTTAGTTTGGGCATATCATATGTTTCTAGAAATTTGTCGATATCTTCATTATTTTCTATTTTCTTCGAGTACAGATTTTCAAGATAATTTCTAATTATCTTCTGTATTTCTGTAGTGTCATTCGTGATGTTTCCTTTTTCATCACAGATAGTAGTAATTTGAGTTTTTTCTCTCCTTTTCTTAGTTATCATGGCTAATGGTTTATCAATTTTATTTATTTTTTCAAAGAACCAACTTTTAATTCTGTCAATTTTTTCAATTGTGTTTTTTCTTTCAATTTCATTGATTTTGTCTCTGATTTTAAATATTTCCTGTCTTCTACTGCGTTTGGGGTTAATTTGTTCTTATTTTTCTAGGGCTTTGAGGTGTAATGTTAATTCATTTATTTGTTGACCTTTTCTTCTTTGAAGGAATGAACTCCATGCAATGAATTTTCCTCTTAGTATTGCCTTCATAGTGTCCCAGAGATTTCAATATGTTGTATCGGTGTTCTCATTTACCTCTAAGAATTTTTTAATTTCTTCTTGATGTCTTCTGCAATCCATTGTTCATTCAGTAACATATTATTTAGTCTCCAGGTGTTAGAGTAGGTTTTGTTTCTTATTTTATCATTGATTTCCAGTTTCATTCCATTATGATCTGATAGGATGCAGGGTAGTATCTCTACTTTTTTATATTTGCTTAAAGTTGCTTTATGGCATAATATATGATCTAATTTAGAGAATGATCCATGTGCTGCTGAGAAGAAAGTATACTGACTCGTTGGTGGATAATATACTCTATACACATCAGTTAAATCTAAGCTATTGATTGTATTATTCAGTTCTACAGTTTCTGTGTTTAGCTTTTGTTTGGAAGATCTATCCAGTGGTGAAAGAGGTGTGTTAAAGCCACCTAGAATTATCGTGTTGTGGTCTATTTGGTTCTTGAACTTGAGAATGGTTTGTTTGATGCACGTGGATGCTCCATTATTTGGGGCACATATATTTATGACAGTTATTTCTTGTTGATGTATGATTCCCTTAAGTAGTATGAAATGTCCATCCTTATCTCTTTTGATTACCTTTGGCTTGAAGTCTATTTGTTTGATATGAGGATGGAAACCCCTGCTTGCTTATGTAGTCCGTGTGAGTGGTATATTTTATCCCATCCTTTCACCTTCAGTCTGTGGGCGTCTTTTCCTATGAGATGTGTCTCTTGAAGGTAGCATATTGTTGGGTCTTTTTTTTTTTAATCCAATCTATCAGCCTATGTCTTTTAACTGGTGAGTTTAGGTCGTTAATGTTCAGGGTTATTATTGAGATATGGTTTGTATTACCAGTCATTTTAAATTTTATTTTATTTTTGGTGTTTAGCTTGACTTGATTTCTCCTATGGTTAGTTTTCCTTTATTGTTGTTTTTCCCTTTGAAGGTTTTTGTTGTTGTTTTTCAATTCCTCCTCGTGGAATATTTTGCAAAGGATGTTCTGTAGTGCCGGCTTTCTTCTTGTAAATTCTTTTAGCTTTTGTTTATCATGGAAGGTTTTTATTTCATCATCAATTCTAAAGCTTAATATTTCTGGGTATAAGATTCTTGGTTGGCATCCCTTATCTTTTAGAGCCTGGTATATGTTGTTCCAGGGTCTCCTTGCTTTGAGGGTCTGGGTTGAAAAATCTGCTCTGATGCAAATTGGTTTTCCTCTATAGGTTATCTGATTTTTCTTTCTTATGGCCTTTGAAATTCTATCCTTATTTTGTGTGCTAGGCATTTTCATTATAATGTGCCTTGGTGTAGATCTGTTTTAATTTTGTACATTTGCCATTGTATATCCTTCTTGTATTTGGTTTTCAAATTCATTTTTCTTGTTTGGGAAATTTTCTGATATTATTTCATTAAAGAAATTTTGCATTCCTTTGGATTGATTCTATGCACCTTCCTCAATTCCAATAAATCTCATATTTGGACTTTTGATGGTATCCCATATTTCTTATATATTTTGTTCATGGTTTCTTACCATCTTCACTTTGTGGTCAACTTTATTTTCAATATTATATATTTTGTCCTCATTGTCTGAGGTCCTATCTTCCAAGTGATCCAATCTATTGTTGATACTTTCTATTGAGTTTTTTAAATGGCCTATTGTTTCTTTCATTTCAAGTATTTCTGTTTGGTTTATTCTCAGACTCTCTCTTTCTTGAAGTAATCTTTTGATACCTGTATTTGTTCTCTTATCTTTTTGTTGGTGTGATCGATGGTTGCCTGTATTTTATCTCTTATCTCTTTGTTGTATAGATCAATTTTTGCCTGTATCTGCTCACTTAGGTTGTTTTTTAAATCCTGAATCATTTTATTTTATTTTATTTTTCATGTTGCTGGTTTAATATAAAGTATTTTTACAACAATTGTGTCCTCATATATGCATTTAGGGTAATCATGGATAACTCAGTCTGCCGTTATTCCTATCCCCTTGCCCCCTACACTCCCTCCCCCCTCTTTGTTCTATTTAAAGCTCTTTCATTCCTCTCATTCACTCTCTCTTGCCTTTATAAGTTAGTATCTTCATATCAAAGAGATCACCGAATCATTTTAATTATGTATGTTCGGAACTCCTTTTCCAACATTTCACCTACTGTGCTTTCTATGGATTCTATTGCTGTAGTATCTTGGTTTGTTCGGGGCATTTTCCTCCCTTGTTTCTTCATGATATCTATGTGTTTTCTCCTCTTGCATTGTAAGTCTGAGATATTACTGTTTCTGTCCTATTGTCTTATATCTTCCCTACAGGTTACCCGATGCCTCACGTTTAATAGAAAGATCAATACTACAGCATTCAAAGTACCCAACGTATTGCCATATATCGGTTAGTTTCTATTTTTATATTTACAGTTTTGACACTTTAACCATAAATTATGAAATCAATTATCTTCTACCATTTAGTCAGTATTTTTGTGTGGTGGTTCACAGTATCTAATGGTAGAAGGGGGGACTTATGGGTTGGCGAAAACATTTGTGAGGTAGGATGTGAGAAGATAGAGGTATTAGATTATTTGACTAGTGAGAGGGTAATCATGGAAATTAGGGTGTTAGTAGGAGAAACAAAAACTAGGTATCCCCATGTAATATTTGCTGTCCCTGGGCCCAGGGCCTGTTCCCTGGCCTATAGGCAGAGGCAGAGAATACCTGTGGCTCCTGAGTGGGTGGGCAAAGCAGGGAATGGAAGCAGGTGGGCTGAGCTAGAACGTTTGTGGGCAGGCAGAGCTGGAACGCTTGCAGGCAGGCCTAGGGGGAACACTTGCAGGTCAAGGCTTGTTCCCCATCAGCAGCAGCAGGGGTGGTGTCTCTGAGGTGGGCGGGCCTAGCTGGGAAAGCATGGCTGGAGGGCCTAACTGGAACTCTTACAGGCCGGGGCTTCTGAGTGCTGTTTCTTTCTTGTCAAATTTATTCCTAGGTATCTTAAGATGATGTCATTATTATGAATTATATACTTTCAACTTTAATTTTTAAGTGGTGATGATGATTTCTGGCATAAACTTTTAAAGTATTGATATTTGTAAAAAAAATTTTTTGTAGCCAGGCGCAGTGGCGCATACCTGTAATCCCAGCACTTGGGAGGCTGAGGCAGGAGGATCACGAGTTCAAAGCCAGCCTCAGCAATGGTCAGGCACTTAGCAACTCAGTGAGACCCTGTCTCTAATAAAATACAAAAAAAGGGTTGGGGATGTGGCCCAGTGGCCAAGTGCCCCTGAGTTCAATCCCCAGTACAAAAAAAGAAAAAATTGCATTCTGTCACTTGACCAAAAGGCTCTTGTTAATTCTAACAGATTTTTAAAAGCTTTTTGGATGTTTTATTATACATTACTTGCATACGAAGGTAATTTCGTATCTGTTTAAATATTTGTAATATTTTCATGTCATTAGTCAGAACCTTAAAGTTAAATAATAAGAGTGATGATAGCATCCTTTTCTTGTTCTTTATTTTAACGGCAATGGGTCCAGTATTTCACAAGTTACTATGGCATTCATGATTGATTTGAGGTAAGTCTTTTTTGTATAGGTAGTTTGCTTCTGTTGTAGTTTTCCTTAAATTCTTTTTTTTTCCCCCTTGGGTACTGGGGATTGAACTCAGGGGCACTCAACCACTGATCCACATCCCAGCCCTATTTTCTATTTTATTTAGAGACAGGGTCTCACTGAGTTGCTTAGGGCCTCACTGTTGCTGAGGCTGGCTTTGAACATGTGATCCTCCAGCCTTAGCCTCCCAAGCCACAGGGATTACTGAATGGATACTGAATTATACCAAATTATTTTCATCTATTGAAATAACCATGTTTCCTTAAGTTGTTGACTTATTCATTGAATTTTATTGATAATTTCTTCTTATTTTTTTAAATATTTATTTATTTGCTTTAGTTGTACACAATGCATTTATTTGTACGTGGTGCTGAGGATCGAACCTGGGCTGCGCACGTGCAAGGCCAACGCTCTGCCGCTGAGCCACAACCCCAGCCCCAATTTCTTCTTATTTAATCATGATTACATCTTAGAATGTATTACACTTGGCCATATGTATTATTTTTCAAAAACATTACTGGTTTGAATTTGCTAATATTTTATTTATAATTTGGGGGATTATTTTCATGATTGAAATTGGCCCCTAGTTTTGATTTGGGAATATTTTTATCAGGTTTTGGCATTAAGATATTCTAGCTCTGTAGAATTAATTGGGGAGTGTTCATTCTTTTCTATGATCTGAAATATTTTAAGTGTTAAGAAAATTGGCTGTATTTTTAAGTTCTATATATAGCTGCAATGCCATCTGAGCTGAATGACTTTTAATTGGTAGATATTTAAAACAATTTTAATTTATTTTATGATTATTAGTCTGTTCAGATTATTTATCTGTTTGTGGTTTGATTTTGGTAGTTTATATTTTTTAAAATGCTGTCACTTAGGATGTCTTCAGCTACTTTTAATAGAAAAACATGAATTCAAGTAGATTAACAAAAATAGGGTTATCAGGGCTGGGCTTGTGGCTCAGTGATAGAGCACTCACCTAGCATGTACAAGGCCCTGGGTTTGATCCTCAGCACCACATAAAAATAAATAAATAAAATAAAGATATTGTGTCCAACTACAACTAAAAAATAAATAATTTTTTTTAAAAAAACAAGGTTATCCAGCCCTAACACAGCTTCAGCTGGCTGAGGACAGGGAAACCAAGAATATCTGCATTTTTTATTCCAGAGAAACTGCCTGAACACCATCTGCTCTCAGCCACCCTTATTCCACCGAACATGACCCTTTCTGCAGGATACCCTTGCCCCAGTTATGTGTCCTGGCCCAAGAATTTTAAATTGTAATGCTTTCCTGAATACAGAGGTTTGGAAAGTTAATTCAAAAAGAGCAACTGCTGCAATAAATTTAAAAATAAATAAATAGCTGCTCCTCCAACCTTTAAAAAGAAATAAGGTTATCATGTCACACAACTAAAAGCCTAGAGGTTGAACAGTTCTCAGATTGATTAATTAAGTGGCTCAAAAACTTTACCATGTATCCAGCTTACACTATTTCAGCATGTAGCCTGCATCTCTTAGTTTGGCTGCCCTCATAGTTCCAAAATGAATGCCAGAGTCTTTAGTGTCACATGTAAATGATAACGTTTGGGGGCAAGAAGAAAATGTTTCTTCTTTTATATCTCTTTTTAACTGAAAAAAAAAATCCTTTCATAGAAGCCCTCTAGCACATTTCATTGGTTACAACTGCATCAGAGTCCCAAGTCCACCTTAATCATTCACCAATTCAATTAAATTACCAATATTAATTTAGTTTTATACTAATTAAGACTCTTTGCCTAAGGTACATACACCATGTGAATGGTATATTTTATCCCATCCTTTCACCTTCAGTCTGTGGGCATCTTTTCCTATGAGATGGGTCTCTTGAAGGCAGCATATTGTTGGGTCTGTTTTTTTTAAAAAAAATATTTATTTATTTGCTTTAGTTGTACACAATGTTTTTTTTTTTTTTTTAATTTGTACGTGGTGCTGAGGATCGAACCCGGGCTGTGCACGTGCTAGGCGAGCGCTCTACCGCTGAGCCACAACCCCAGCCCGGGTCTTTTTTTTTTAAATCCAATCTATCTGCCTATGTCTTTTAATTGGTGAGTTTAGGCCATTAACAGTCAGGGTTATTACTGAGACATGATTTGTATTACCAATCATTTTTTTAAAAATATTTTTTAGAATGCTTCAAAATCTGGAAACTACTTAATATGAACAACTATTGCAGAAACTGAAAATGTTAATTCTGGAGTAAGGTCTATTTGGACAAAGGAAAACATGATGGCCAACATCAAATTTTTAAAGGTTATCATGTGGAAGAAAAAACAATTTGTTTGATATTGCTCTAGAGAGCAGAAATAGGTCCAGGCAACAAAAGCTGTAGGAACATGATCTCAGATGAACATTAAGGAAAGCGACACTCACCACACAGGTGAGGAAGTGATGAGTTTTCCCTGAGTGGAAGTGCTCATTAATTGGATAGCCATTAACAAGGATATTGTTAAGAGAACTTTTTCATTGGGCTGGGATTATTTTAGATGACCTATAAAATCCCTTGAAGGAGGCTCAAGACTGGGACTTTTCAGGGAAAGACAATTGTTATTATTTTTTTGTATTGTAGATGGACAGAATACCTTTATTTTGTTTATTTTTATGTCGTGCTGAGGAATGAACCCAGTGCCTCACACATCTAGGCAAGCACCATACCACTGAGCTACAGCCCCAGCCCTAGTATTATTATTTTTTTTTATATTTTATTTATTTTTTATTTATAATATTAGTATGTATTACAATTTATAATGCACATATATAGCATCTTTTTACATACAACTGTTTGTATACAAATTATATTAGTACCATTCAGGTCTTCAATCATGCATTTAGGATAATGATATCATCATTTTAAAGTTAGGAAATTATCAAAGTGGTAATCTGAAAGAAGCCAAAATGTTCTGGGAATCAACACCCCACAACCTTCCTCTGAACATCCCAGCCCTGTGCCTTTGTACATGTAATTTGCACTATAGTCACACTTTGGATTGGTCAAAGTCCCTGTTAAAATGTAACTTTCTTCCTAGATAAGTTATGTCTTTAAGCTCTTCAGACATACTACCAGTTTTTATCACAGTGCTTGGTATATAGTAAGAATTGTTTATTAAATTAGTTCTCAGTCATTCATACTTTAGATTGCACAGATTTGTCAGGTTCAATCTATCTTCCTTAAAATAGCCCAGAAGAGATGGACAATTGGACAGATGAGCATGAATAACTGTGAGAAGTCACAAGGTTTCACCATTTATGCCCTAATCCTTATGACACATAGTATGAGCTCTGTGCAGATACCAGGTCCCTCTTAAGGTACTAATATTTAAGTTGTGAAGCCAGGCTTTCCTCCTCACAGATGAAGTCCTGTGCTGGGCAGTGATCTGGGCCAGGATTTGGCAAGGCCACATTGCACCCTGGCTTACTGCCCAGCCCATTGATTTAGCTTTTTAAATTGCATCGTTTAAGCCTACAAATGTCACAGACACCATTAAACAAACTACTCTGGCCAGCAGTGAAGGAAAGAGAGAACATGATAAGCCCTCTGACGCAACCTGTTGGACCATTCTTAATCTTTCATGGTTGGGGGACTACACTTGTAATGGGATTCACTGGCAGAATGGCATGAAATACAGGCAGGTTTTGTTTTCAGAAGTTAAGAATACATTTCAAGCCTTGGTGGTAATGGCAGTTGAGTGTAGTCTGCCAAGTATAAAGGTAAAAGGTGATGAGAAGGAAACTTCTCAATAACACCTTCAGAGATGCCAGGAAACCTATCATTATTTCCTTGTTCCCAGAATTATGGCAGAGTAGGAGTAATAGTAAGCATATGGAGAAGGGATTGATCTCAGAGCCTGGAATGAAGCCAAACTGTAAGGGTAATGTGACTGGAAGAGAGCAGGGAAAGAGGCAAGTCACTTGACATCTACATGAACTGTGTGTCAAGAGACAATATAGGGCATTGAATTTTTGCATCATTCTCAAAGCATAGTGTAAAAGTGGGCATGGCTATTTAAAAGAGATTTCCAAGGCTGAGCAGTAGGCTTCTCCGTTCCCCTCCATCCTTCTAGTCAGACATCTCTTTAATTCCAAGATCACAACAACTTTCTTAATAATGAAATCATGTTAAGATATTAGAAGCTGTTGGACTGAGGGTGTGACTCAGTGGTAGAGTGCTTGCCTAGCATGTGCAAGGCCCTGGGTTCAATCCCTGCACCACACATAAAAAGATAACACTAGCTGATAGCCATATGATTTATAATCCTTCTAGGACTCGTTTTGGAGATGTAGTACATTAAAGCAAAAGAGTGACTCACTAATGGCACCATATCAGGCAAACCTCTGGAGATATTTTTTTTCTACGAAGGAATTCAACAAAGCCTTTCATAACAGCCCACTAGAAATGAAATAGACCAGATTAATCCAAATGCAAGTGGTGAAAAGTAAAACTAGACTTTGAGTTGACTATATACCATCCAATTATACTTATTTCAAATGTTAAATTACCATGATTTCTGCCGGGCACGGTGGCCCACACCTGTAATCCCAGCACTTGGGAGGCTGAGGCAGGAGGATCGCGATTTCAAAGCCAGCCTCAGCAATGGCAAGGCACGTAGCAACTCAGTGAGACCCTGTCTCTAATAAAATACAAAAAAAGGGCTGGGGATATGGCCCAGTGGTCGAGTGCCCCTGAGTTCAATCCCCGGTACCAAAAAACAAACAAAAAAATTACCATGATTTCACTGTCCTCTCTCTTCACTACTTTAACTCATGTACATAGTGAGAATCTGACACATAGAATTCCATGAATGGTACTGCTTATTGCATTCCTTATGATTACCATCAGAGGCAGCGGTAGAATACATTCCTTATGATTACCATCAGAGGCAGCGGTAGAATAGTGCTGTTCCAGTACCTGGCAAAATGCCTGGGGCATATTAACTATTCAAAATTATAATAATTATTTTTATTTCTTTATTGCCCCAGCACCTGGCATAATGCCTGGCACAAAATAGGGCACGGCTGAGTTACTTCCCATTGTTCTCACTTTTCCATGGGATACATTTTTCTTCTGTTTTCCCCAATGCTGTGCCTTACTAGTATACTCTTAGATCTTCCTGAAACAATAATGCTTAGCTCAGCACTATCAGTGACACCATCAGAAAAGCCATCCAGCCTTTTCTTCTATGGCAAATTGATAGCAAGTGTTTATGACCATTTTTTCAGATAGGAAAACTGAGGTTATGAGCTGTTAACTTGGAATTTTAGGTTACTTCTAACTCCTGTATCTTATTGTAGCCCCCAAAATAGGGCCCTGCTCCCCACCCCATCCCCAATCATCTCCCTACCAGGCCATGATCAATCTCATCAGTTTTATTCTTACACTCTGTGAGGTCTGGACTGCCCTCATATTTTCATATTTATTCCATCCTCCAGGGATTAGCTTAAGAACTACCACCTCCATGAAATCTCTGAGACTTGCAGTCCTCATCGAGCCTGGTCATTGAGCCTGTTCTGAAATCACAAAACATCAAATCAGTATCATCTAATTTAGCACTCAACTGTGCCAACCCTCCTCAGTTAGATTGTTTTTGCTCATTAAACATACATTAATTGAGTATCTGTTGTGTAGCAGACCCTGTGTGAATGTTTGGGAATGCTCAAATCAAAGTATTCCTACCTTTGTATTGAAGCAGAGCAGGTACTCCCACCCAAAAGAACTTTGCCATAATTAAGCTTCTCTTCTTGTCAGAGTTTTACAAAAAAATGTCAAAGCCGGGTGTGGTGGCACACGCCTGTAATCCCAGCACTTGGGAGCCTGAGGCAGGAGGATCGCGAGTTCAAAGCCAGCTTCAGCAACGGCGAGGCACTTAGCAACTCAGTGAGACTCTGTCTCTAATAAAATACAAAACAGGACTGGGGTTGTGGCCCAGTGGTCAAGTGCCCCTGAGTTCAATCTCCAGTACCAAAAAAAAAAAAAAAAAAAGTCAAAAGAATGTCAGCAGGGTTTCTGCAGAGGGCATTGTGGTTTCAAGCTCTTTCTTGTAAGTACCAAGTTTGCAGACCAAAGGTATGACAGAGTTAGAATCTGCAGTCAAGCTTGTTTTTCAAAAAGATATTATCGCTGTTTTCTTGTTCTTGATAAAAACTGGTAAAACCTCTGTGTAGCTTAAGAATATAGGACAAAGAGTAATTGCTATGTGCTTATCCACTGTCATGTAACCATACCACTGAAAATAAATCTAAAAGAATTTCCAGACTTGTTGCCATCTGAAGTGATTGCCGCTTGGAGCAACGAAGCCGCGGGAAGAAGTTCAGAGGCAAACTGGAAACAAACAGGCTTTTTATTCTGATAACTTCTCCCTAACACGCACCACACACCACCAAAAAGCCCACCAACAAAATGGCGCCGACCCAATCCGATCTCAACTCAAGTCTCACGAGATCCCGGGCCAAGTCCCGCGAGATCCAGGGCCAAGTCCCGTGAGACCACGGAAGGCGGCAATGTTTGAATATCTCTGTGGCCCACAGCCAACCGCAATCTCAGCCATCTCCCCAATCAAGGCTCCTGCACAGACTTGGGGTCCAGAGATTTTTAGCCATTCACAACTCCAGACTGCTGCAGCTTATAAACCTGCTTCTTGAAGAAAATTGCTCAGGTGTCCAGCCACATCTGTCTTACATCAGTTTGGCTAAAATATAGGGTGTAATGGAGAAAGATATAGGAATATCAATGGAAAGTTGGCTCATTCTTTCTTCACATAGATACCAAGTGTCTAGGGTGTGCCAGGCACTGGATGAGGTGCAGGGGCTAGAAAAATGGGACAGATGCAATTTTTGCACTTGAGTTTTAAAGTTAATTGGGCAGGACAGATAATTATCCAGCAAGACAAAGAAGTATATAAAGAGAAATTATGGTAAAAAGGAAGGAAGAGGACAGGGTACAATGGAGAAAAGAATATGAAGGAACTATTTTAGATAGGGTGGTTAGTGAAGGCCACTCTAAGGAAGTGGTATTTTGTTGAGGCCTGAAAGATGAAAAGAGCTGAAGAAGAGTGTTCCAGACTGTGATCAAAGGTCCTGAGGTAGGAAAAAGTCTTAGCATGTTGGAAGAATATTTAAGCCAGGCATGATGGCACATACCTGTAATCCCAGAAACTTGGTAGGGGTTGGGGGCTGAGGCAGTAGTATCACAAGTTTAAGGTCAGCCTCAGAAATTAAGCAAAACCTTGTCTCAAAAGAAAAAATAAAAAAGACTCAGTGGTAGAGTCACTTGTGTATCATGTGCAAGACCCTGGGTAAAATCCCCAGTATTGTGAAGAAGAAAAAAATAAGACATTCCATAGGCTAAAGAGTAGTGGCTAGGGATAAGACAGTTGCTTAAGGAGACAACGGAGAGGTAAATTCTTTGGAGAGCCAATACCTTGCAGACTTTATAAGTAATATTATTTTCATCACAAAGGCAGCAGAAAACTAACCAATGAGCAATGAAATGGAATTGGGTTGTTTTTCATGGATAATTTGGGGATAAAATGGAAGGAAGACTGGAAGGGGAAAAAATGCAGTCAGGATGATCAGTCAATTCCAAGGTCATAGCAATGGTACAAGTGAGAGATGATGAAAGCAGGTACCTGTTCTTTCATGTCACCCTCCCCCCACCACATTGATTAGCATATTGCTAGGCAAACTGGGAGCTCTAGGTGAGTAAACAAACGAAAGCTGAATTGAGTTGGGTTTCTATTCAGGAGGTCACACCATCTCTTCTCCCTTTCCCCTTTAGGTCTACAACATAGAGAGCTGTCTACAATTAATATTATTAAAGTCATTTACTGTTTAGTTGTCAATGCTTGCTCTGAGTGTTGCTTTCCTATAGCAACTGCTGGGTTACTTGAAAGTAGTGAAAAAAATACCAGTGTTTCTCGAGAGAGCCAAACAGCACCCTGCTCTCCTAAGATTTGGATGCAAAGAGAAATTTGTCATTTGGCCCTGTTCAGGCAAGAGGCACCTCTCATCTATAAATGCTAACTTCCCAGAAGATCATAAGGACATGAATTACAAATTCCACTTGATATAATATATGCTTCTCCCTCTGCTAAAGCAAGGATATAATTACCTGAAAGAGTGAGGTAAATGTTTATGGGAGCTCCATATCTTCATTTTCTGTTATATCTAGGAGATGAGACAAGGGGATCTTTATCACATTTCCATTTCTTTTTGCTGGCAAAATAGTTCTATAATGAAAAACACCAAAATAGGACCATTCTAGCTCAGCCTCCAGAGGAGCCTGGAGGACTCAGAGATGGGAAAGAAAGGGGAGCCAATCACCTAATGGATCTGAGCCTCATGTTCTCCCGAGATCATCATTCCCATTTTACAGGGCTAATACAAGGAGTCAATAAGGAATGTGAGTGAATTTGATCCTGTAAATTACAAGGCAAGAGGTTTATCCTGTGATTCATTCGATGCAAATGAAGGCAAAAAACTGTCCCTTTTTTTTCTTGCTCTACCAGATAAGGTTTAAACACATTGTAGGAGCTCAGTAAATAGGTTTTCTTAAAAAATCAATTCCATTAAGTATAATCTGGCTTTAGATCTGGTACGAATGAAATAGACCATTCACTTCTCAGAATTAAATCAAACAGATTCTCAGATGTTAGCATATTGGTTTGGAATGGTAAAAGGAAAAATATCATGGATGGGCAGAGGGAGTGCATGCTTATCTTTTGCAGATGGCTTTGGCTGATTGGAGTCAATATCCCTTCCCTAGTGAGCAGCAACAAGAAACAGGATTGCAGTTAGCACTAAAACAGCATTTCAATCTAGGATGTGCATCTGGGACAGTTGCAAATGTAATCTTGAAAATTAGTACAAACCCACAGACCAAGAGCTCAAAAGGAAACTGGCCAAAGATGAGCACCAACTTTACATCATCAACCAACATTATTACTATGAGTATTTTCAGGCAGCAGAGAGGAAGGAAGGAAACAAGGAAGAATTTATACCATGTGTTAGGTTTAGCCTGTGCCAATTGCTTCAATAATGCACATCTCCTGTAACTCACAATAGCTTTACGAGACAGAAATTTTTCTCTCGCATAGGACCTGGCACATAATAAGTGGTCACTAAATGATAACTGCCAATGATATTATTAACATGAATAACCTTAGTAATAATAAGTGAGCACAGAGGGCTTGAGTAATTTAGCCAAGGTCTTTGAGCTGACAAGTGATAGAATGGGTGTTTGAGTTCAGGTCTTTTTAACCCTAAAGCCTGAGCTTTTTCTGCTATACCACTTGGCAAGAGGGAAAGGATGGTGTCACTAAAACACTTTGGGATTTTTTCCAACCCCTCTGCAAGGCTTTCCTATGTAACTTGTCACCTGAGACATTCAGATAACTAAGAATGTTTTTGGTCTTTCTCTCTCTCCTCACTCAGCTTTCTAAATTGCTATGAACCATGGCCCAGCTATACTACAAGAAGGTCAATTACTCACCATACAGAGACCGCATCCCTCTGCAAATTGTGAGGGCTGAGACGGAGCTCTCTGCAGAGGAGAAAGCCTTCCTCAATGCTGTGGAGAAGGGGGACTATGCCACTGTGAAGCAGGCACTACAAGAGGCCGAGATCTACTACAATGTCAACATCAACTGCATGGATCCTCTGGGCCGAAGTGCCCTGCTCATTGCTATTGAGAATGAGAACCTGGAGATCATGGAGCTACTGCTGAACCACAGCGTGTATGTGGGTGATGCATTACTCTATGCCATCCGCAAGGAAGTGGTGGGTGCTGTGGAGCTTCTGCTCAGCTACAGGAAGCCCAGTGGAGAGAAACAGGTAAGAGAACTCCCCACAGGCTGGGAAATAGCCAGAAACAGCAGCACACTGGAGTCCAAAGTCTTGAAACTAGGGAAGGTTAGATAGTCTGGAGTTAGGAAGCCCTATCTCAGGAATTGCGTCAGTGATCTCAGGTGGTATCCAAGACCTATGCTGAGTTTTGCTCATTTGCCTTTTCCTTTTTAGTATTTGCTCATATACATTCAATATATAACAACTCAAAGTTGTGCTCCTCATTTCCAGAATATGCAGCTCTTTCTACTTCTCCTATTCCCTGCTTCTTTCTTCATTTCCTTACTCTACTCAATAGTTACATTATAGAAAATGAGATCTTGGCTTTCTCATTCCCACTACCTCTCTTCTGCAGACAAGAGGAAACTTTAAACTTGGATGCCATGGTAGGGATGCGGATGGACTTAAGGCCTCCCATATTTTCCCAGTACCTGTTTATGTGACTGCATTCCACTAATAGATGTTTGGGTTTTGCCTCTGTGATTATCATGTGCTTCAAGGCATCTATATTAGATATTCTATACTCATCTTTGATACCTCCCTCTATCTTGCCATGATATTTAATTCCTAAGCCCTGTGCTTTCTTAATTCTCATACATATTTTCTTTTTTCTCTATCCCAGCTTCTACCACCAAGACTCTGTTTCCATCATCTCACTCCTAGATGAGTGATTCTCAAAGTCCCTAGATGAGCAGCATCAACATTAACTGGGAACTTATTTTAAAATGAAAAAGCCTAACACTCCCCAGTTCAGATCTAAAAACCACAAACTCTGGGGTTGGGCTCAGCAAGCTATAACTTAATAAGCCCTCCCGGGGATTTTGATGCATGCTAAGGTTTGAGATCCACTGTCCTGGACTAACAAAAAATTTCTAGCTGGCCTCCCTGCATTTTCCCTTCTTTCGAGCATTCCTAAAAAATGAGTTTGGTTTATTTGTACTAAAATTGCATAATGATCCTATCATTCCTGTCCATCTTTCAGCAAGTATAATGTCTCATTGTATTAGTCTACTTTCTGTTGCTGTGACAAAATACCTGAGGCTTTGTAATTTACAAAGAAAAGTATGGCCAGGCACAGTGGCACATGCCTGTAATCCCAGTGACTCTGTAGGCTGAGGCAGGAGGACTGAAAGTTCAAAGCCAGCCTCAGCAACTTAGTAAGGCCCCAAGCAACTTAGTGAGACCTTTTCCCAAAATAGAAAATAAAAGGGACTGGGGATGTGGTTCAGTGGTTAAGTGTCTCTAGGTTCAATCCCTAGTACCAAAAAACAAACAAAAAAATATGTATAACTCACCGTTTTGGAGGCTGAAAGTCCAACATCAGATGGTGCCATCTGTTCAGCCTCTGATGAGAGTCCCCTGGGCTGCATCACATTGTGTTAGAAAAACATGGAAAGGGAACCAGCTACAGGCAGAAAAAGCAATATGAGAATATATAGTGGCCTCACTTTATAAAAACATACTCTTTTAATATCTAACTCACTCTGCAGGACCAGCTTTCATTCCTTTCCAGAACAGTGCTCCCAATAAACTAATTACTTTGCACCTCTTAAATGTTCCACTACCTCAACATCACCACATTGAGGACCAAACCTCCAGCACATGAACCCTTTGGGGACAAACCACATCCATACCATAGCACTCCTTATTAGAATAGAAACCAACCCATAAAGCCTAGCACTCAGTACCCTTCATGTAATGGTCTTTTCTAGTCTTGTCTTCCCCTAGTCCCTTCTAAACACCCCTCAAGTCAGATAAGTCTCTTCACTGTCGCTCTTCTTTAGGAACATAGCATTGGGCACATAGCAGGGACAAATAAAATACTGAATCATCAGAAAGAGAGTACCTCAATACATTCCATAAAGTAGAGATAATATAAATCAAAACCAAAATTTTCATATACTTGGAAAGCATTTGTTTGTTTTTTTTTTTCATTTAAAAAAAATTAATTGATAGATAAAATTATACATATTTATGGGGTGCTAAGTGATGTTTCTATTCACATAAACATTTTAATGTTCAACTCAGGGTAAGCATATTTATCTCCTCAAACATTTATCGTTTCTTTGTGGTACAAACATTCAAACTCCTTTCTTCTAGCTTTAAAAAAAAAAAAAAGTACCAGCATTTTGAATCTCTTCATACCCTGGCTGCTGTTGCCCAGGCCCAACATCCCTCCTACCCTGTGGCCATCACAGATTGTGCTTCCAGGATCATTATTACCAACTTTTTTTTTTCCTCAAGGGTTTTGCATTTATGCATTCTCAAATGATAGGTTGTTTAGTTTGGTTTATTTTTTCTTTATAAATAGAGTGTCATGCCATATGTAATCTTTTTAAAAATGATAACATTGATTTAGTATGTACTTAACAAAAAAGATCACACTGAATACATTTAATTCTTCAGATGTCACAACTTTTTAGTTTGAAATGATTTCAGAGTTCTAGAACAGTTGCAAGAATAATTCACAGAACTCTTGTCTGCCCATTAGATTCATCGGTTGTTGATGTATTTCTGCCATTACTGTTCTTTCCCTTGTCTTGCTGTTTGTTGTATCTTTTCCCTGAACCATTGAGGAATAAGTTGCAGATGTCATGACCCTTCTTGCCACAATACTTCCACATATAATTCTTAATAAAAAGAACATTTTCTTATATAAGCACAATATCAGGATCAATTTCAGGAAGGAACCTGGATACAATATTCCATCATGGATATAATATTCCATATTCAAATTTACCACTCGTCTCAATATAGTTGGGTTTAAGTTTATCATTTTTGCATTTGTTTTCTATTTATCTAATATGCATGTTGTTTTTCTTTTCTACCTTCTTCCTTCTTTTTTTTATTATTTATTTACTTATTCATCATGTACAAGTATAGTATCTTTTTACATACAACTGCTTGTATACAAAGTATATAAGTACCATTCAGATCTTCAATCATGCATTTAGGATAATGATATCCATCTCATTCAACCACCAACTTTTTTTCCAACCCCCCCTTACTTCCTCCCTCCCCTCCCTTTCCGTTGACCATTCTAGTGTTCCTCTGATCCTATGTACCCCCTATACTTGGAAAGCATTTGTAATGAAAACATTCAATATCCAATCTTATGGGGTATGGCCAAAGTTGAGTTTGAAGGAAATTCATAGCTTTAACACTTGCCTAATTAAACAAAAAATAATTAAAATAAGCCATGATAACTCATAGACTAAGAAATGGAATCAACAGAGTAGAAAACAAGACACTTGACTAAAGCTTTATTGAGTAAAGAATCTAGATGCCCTCCTTCCCCACCAGCATTTAACACAGTCCTGAGAAAGTAGGGACTTTGTCTCAATTGTTTACTGCTACATTACATCACTAGAAAAGTGCCTGGAACATCACAGGCACCTGATAAATATTTATTTAATGAATGAGTAATATGCAAACAACACTATACTAAGCATCTTACATTACTTACCTCATTTAATCCTCTCAGCAACTTTATTAGGTAGACACTATTACCATCATCCCATTTTACCATGGAGAAAAATTGAATTCCAGGATGGTCAGGTCAGTTTTCCAAGATCATAGTTAATAAATGGCAGAGGCAGGATTCTAACCCAGGCAGCCTAGCTCCTCAACTGCCCTTTAACCACTACCAACACTGCTTCCCTGGCAATCTAAGTAAATCTTAGTATTCCCAGTGTAAGGATTATGAGACAGAGCAGATGAATGGAAGATGGATGAGCCCTCTGGAAAGAACAGGCCTGAAGGATCTGGATGAATAACAAAGCAAAGTGGTTCATGTTTCCTACTCAGTCCATTTTTCCATCCCCATCAAAACTCATCTTTCTCTGTGTTCCCTTTCCCCAGACATGTTAAGTGCTGAGTGGTTTAATGTGTTTATAATATACTTGGAGAGTCCCAGTGACCTTGCTCCAAGACGACCTTTACTATCTCCAACATCCTGTAGCCCATTGGCTCTTCCCTTCTCTTGATACCAATCACATGCCATTTTATACCATTGGTTAGTCTCACTTGTAGAAATGCCTAGTCAATGTAAATAGATTTTTTCCTAAATGTGAGGCAGAAATTCAGTGACCAACTGTCTCCATGCTTATCCCATCAGTATCTAAACAAGTGCCTAGTAGATAATTGGTGATATGTAAATATTTGCTGAGGGACATGAAGGAGTCCTTCATGAAGGATACATGAAGTATTTTACCTAGGAAAGCACATGGCTTGCTTAAACAAGACCTCATTGAGCCACGTGCGGTGGTGCATGCCTGTAATCCCAGCAACTTGGGAGGCTGAGGCAGGAAGATCTTGAGTTCAAAGCCAGCCTCAGAAGATTAGACACTTAGCAACTCAGTGAGACCCTGTCTCTAAATGAAATATTTAAAAAGGCTGGGAATATGGCTTAATGGTTAAGCACCCATAGGTTCAATCCCCGGTGTTATAAATAAATAAGTAAACAAGACCTTTTTGGCTTTCATATTCAATCCCATTTAACCTCCTGACTGTTTTGAAAAAGAGAACATATGGAAGTTTCCAAAGGGGGGGGGGGCTAACAATGTTGACACTAGTTGAGTTTTTAAAATAGGCCAAGTTTTTGTTCAATGGACCCACTTCCCTCATCATTCCTGAGTGCTCTAGCAAATTCTGAAGTTCTGCCAGTCAGGATGAAAGTCACCAGATAACCTTACACTCAAGTGCAGTCTTTGCCTCCCCTGTGCAAAGGCAGAACTTTAATTCAATAGGAATGAACCACTCCGAGTGGAAAGTCAGGCATATGGATCCTGAGTGAAGCCGTCTAAGGCAAGCTCTCTTTTGCCAGGACCATTTCAGACACAGTCAATATAAGACTTTCTTTGTCCATGCCCAGATATCATACTGTATGTACAAGTTCACAGAGCCATCAGGTCCATTCCCAAGTTTCTGCAACAGCCTTCTCCTGCCTTTCTCTTTACTCTAACCCCTCCCAGCAGCCTGTGCTACATTTCATTTTCTTCCACTGCTCTGGCAATCACTGTGATAAGTCATATGTCAGTAATTATAACAACAAGCTGCCACAGTGCTGAAGCTCTCTTTCTGGGAGATAGATACAAGGTTGTTTACCTGGGAGCAATCAGGGCTATGAGTAAACACAGAACTCCTAAAGGACCTTGGGTTCAGCTGGGTGGTCCACTCATAGGAAGGTACTCAAATCTTCTACACATACAATCCAAACCATGTTCCTGTTTCACAGAGGCTCTTCCCTATCTCTCCAGGATGTTGGGGACAACTTATCTCCCCTAATTTGGGGAAGATAAACCAATCTCCCCTTGTCATTACTGGACAAGAACTTGGGCTCCAAGCTAGTAGCAAGATGTCCTCTGCTCTTTTTTCTCCCATCCCCTTATGTTCCTCTGCTTCTCTAGCCTATCAAAACTACTCTCAGATGAAGATCACAACAAGAGCATAAATGACTGATATGACTTTCAAGTATCAGCATCATAAGAAGACCTGAATTTTTGATAGAGATCAAATATGAAAGTAAAAATGGTGAAACTCTAGCAGGTAGAATTTTCTGCACCAGAGGGTGTGTGTGTGTGTGTGTGTGTGTGTGTGTGTGTGTGTGTGTTACTTCATGGTCCTCTAGTTGCTCCAGAAATCTGACCTTTTTGGACCACTACCTAATCACTATGGTCTATTCCTTCAGGGGTCGATTTTAGCAAGCTGGAGAATTTGTGATTCCTTGGGGTAAGTAGTCTCAGAATTCAAGCTTTATGGACAAGAGGAGGTCCAATACCAGCCAATTTCTTGTCATCAGGGAGACTATATGAGCATGCTCAAAACCAGCTCAGAATCCATTGTCATGCATATGAGAAAGTTGCAAAAATGCAGATTCCTGAGCTCCCTTGCATACCTTTAGAATGAGAATCTGGGGTTTAGGCCTTAAATCAGCATTCAACAAGCTTATCTCTACCCATTTCTAAGTGAGAGGTTCATGCACCTATCTGTATTTCCTAGGGCTTTCATAACAAATATCCATAAAATGAATGGCTTAAACAAAATGAATATATTCTCTCTCAGTGCAGGGGGCCAGAAGTCTGAAATTAAAGTGTCAATAGGGTTGGTTCCTTCTGGAGGGAGAATCAATTCCACACCTTTCTGCAAGCTTCTGGTGATTGCCAGCAATACCTGGCATTCCTTAGCTTATAACTGCTACCACTGTTGTCTCTATCTCCATTGGCACACAGAGTTCTCATCTATGTCTTCTGTTTCTGCATCCAAATATTCCTCTCCATTCTCTCTCTCTCTCTCTCTCTCTCTCTCTCTCTCTCTCTCTCTCTCTCTCTCTCTCTCTCTATCTCTCCCTCCCTCCCTCTCCTCTCTCTCTCTCACTCACACACATACACACACAGTCCTGTATCTTATATCTCCTTGGCCCTTGAGGATCAAGCATAACTTGAAAATCACTGGCCTAGAAGAAAAGAACAGATCCTAATTTAGAGTTTGTACTGTTAGCCAACTTATAACTAACAGGGTGACCTTGGACAACTCACAAGCTTTCTATACTCAATTTCATCTTCTGTAAAATGAAGCTAATAATACCTAACCTCTACTGCCTGCTATAAAGAAGAAATAAGATTAAGATATGTCAAAGTCTTTGGGAAAAAAATTGAAAATGTTAGATGGAGGTCAATGACTACTATTCCTTCAGGCTTTATTCCTTCAGTTTGACTTAGCCTGTCACATTGTGTGGAGAGACCATCCATGAATCAGAACTCATCACAACACACTGCCAGTACAATGTGAGGGAGCAGCTAGAGAGTGAGCTGGCCCAGTTCACAGATTATATCCTCCTGTCTGACCTTGATGGCAATAGTCTTCCTTCTGCTACCAGGCAAGCTGCATGACCTCAAAGTCATCCTTACTTTTTCACTAGAGTCTAAGGAATTAAAGCAACAGGGAGGTAGAGATTCTGGCCTCTGCATCAACAGCCCACCCAAGTAATTTTCTTTCTTGGTCACTTGCGTCAATGCAGGCAGTCAGAAAGAGGCTAAGCCAACCTTCTCCCCATGGCCTGCCCCTCTGCACTCTGCCATAATTACTCATTTGACTGTGGCAGATGGCTCCAAATTAAAATCGGTCTCACAGATGAGCTAGAGAGATTAAATCTTAACAACATTGATAAGTGTTTGTGTTGAGATTATAGAAAATCAGCAACAGGATACTCCATTTACTCCTGCTTCTATCTAGCTCATCTCAGGGTGGGATTGCACAGTGTGAAGGATGACTTTAGAATCTGCAGAAAGTGACTGGAGCACAGAAAGAAAACCTATAGAGTCTAGTCTAGAAATCTTAAGCATTCAATATGTGAGCAGAAAGTAAAGGAAAGATTACAAAATTCCTCCTGCTATTTATAGGCAGCTTGCCATGGCAGAAAGATCATTGCCTTTGGGTTTAGCCCCCTATTAGATGTGTTTCCTTGGACAAGTCAATCTCTCTAAACCTCAGTTTCTTACTCTGTAACTAGAAACAATAATGGAGTCTACTTCATAGAGTCATAGTGAGAATTAAATGAAATAATACATGTGTGTCAAACTAGAACAGTCCCTGATATGTGTTGGTAACATTTACAACAAATTGGAAAATAAATTAAACAGCTACAAGTTGTGTCTATCCAGAAAAATGCACTGATGATAAGCGTTTTAGCCAATGGTTAATCCTATTCAGTTCTATTCGATTTTCTAAGTATTTTTCACTATTAGTCATATGCCTCACAACAAAATTGAAAAATAATGTTAGTGACCTCAAGAAATTTATAGATTTTATGGAGAGAATAAACATGTATATGCTGTCTAGCCAGAACACCCCTCTAGGAGATAGTGATATTCATTCATCTCTTAGGAAAAAGTATGGTTATTTAAACTTGATCTCAAGTACATAAAGGGAGTTGTCTGCACAACACTTTTCAAGGAAGAAACCATGAACTAACCTCAAAAGCAATTCACTAAATAAAAACACATAAGTGCTTTTAGCCATGCTCCCACTCCCTTTAGTGTTACCAACTCAGGGCTTCCTCCCTTAGCCTCATGCTCATGATTATATATAACCCTAACACACATACACATGTCCAGTTAAGAAAAGTCCTATTTCCCTCTGTCCCTGGGCAGGTATGTGTCTTGTGTATGATATCATCACCTGCTCCTCACTTCACCTGCACAGTTATCTACTGTAGCCATTTTGTCTCCTTCCCACTCCTGATCCCTCAATTTTTTTAAAATTTTTAATTATTTTTTGCAGTTGTAGATGAACACAATACCTTTATTTTATTCATTTATTTTTATGTGGTGCTGAGGATCAAACTCAGTGCCTCACACATGCTAGGCAAGCGCTCTGCTGCTGAGCTACAACCCCAGCCCCCGACCCTCAATTATTTTTTTCAGCTTATGGCACTTGACACAGTAAGCTATTGGATTTGAATAATGAAACAGTGCAAAACTCAGATCCATCTTTCTATCTCCACCCTACCCCCGCTAAAATACCCAATCCAACCATACCAAACATGATCTGGTACTGATTCCTTTCTTTTTGCTAACAAAAAACATGGGAAAGTAATGTAACAGTACAATAAAATGTATGTCACATCATCCAAAATGTGTCATGTGGACGATATAGGAGGCCACTATGAACATCAGTGCACAGGGAGGTTTCAAAGGAAGACCATTTCAGAAAAGAAATAGGCTTTAAGCTGAAAAGAAAACGATGGCAAACTGGTGAGAAGGAAGTAAATGCACAATGATGTGGAGAGTAGAAATGATGGTAGCTTGTCCACACTGGCTGCTAGAGTGATGAAAGACATGCTTTGGGTTTATGGTACCCTCAGAAGATTAGCCACTGGAGGAAGGCCCTGGATACCTCACTCATAGGACACTGGGCCATGCAGGCCTTTGATTCTGAACACAAACAATAGTTGCTGGATTCCTGTGCTCACCTGCTTGCTTTCTTTTCTCTCCATCTCTCTCTCTCTCTCTCTCTCTCTCTCTCTCTCTCTCTCTCTCTCTCTCTCTCTCTGTCTCCCTCTCCCTCTCCCCCCACTTCATCTTAGTTGAAATAGAAAGATGAGTCTATGGCCATTGATCGAGCAACTCCTTAGTTAGGACCTTAGTGAACAATTACTATCATTCCAGCAGGTTGTTAATGGCCCTCTGACTGGCAGTCAATGCTGAGAGGGCTGGAGTTGGATGAAAGAAGAAGCTAGACCCACTGATCACCAGGGGCCTGATTGGGCAGTGTTGCCCTTCAGCAGATATTTGTCAGGAGCTGACAATATTGGTCCTTACCCTCTCCTCTTTTGTCTATCCTCTTCTCCAAATGACACGCCCTCCTCTTCTCTGACCTCATGCATAGATGTCCAATGTCTGGGTCCTATGTTTTACCAGTTGCATTGACAGAAAATTGTTATGCATCTTTTTACATAACACTGTTTTTATACAAAGTATATTCATACTATTCATGTCTTCAATCATACATTTAGGATACTGATATCCATCTCATTCTACCATCTTCTTTTTTTTTCTTTTTTTTCCCTTCATACCCCCTTGCTCCCTTCCATCCTCTCCCTCCCCATTGACCTTTCTAGTGTTCCTCTAAAGGGGCTCTATATATGTTCTATGAATTATAATACATGCTATTGCTATATATACAACAACTTCGAATAAAAAAGAGTCAAAAAAACTGTTATGCAAAAATATTGCATACATTTAATGGGTATAGTTTGATGAATTTCGATACATGTATACACCTATGCACCACAGAGAAATAAACATATCCATCACCTCCAAGTTTTCTAAAGCTCCTTTGTTTTGCCTATGTCCCATTTTTATTTCATTGCTCAGCAGTTCTCTAGGCTTCCATGATACCATGTTTATCTAGGTTTCCTCCTTCTTCCTTTTCTTTTTTTTTAAATATTTATTTATTTGCTTTAGTTGTGCACAATGTGTTTGTTTGTACGTGGTGCTGAGGATCGAACCAGGCCGCACACGTGCTAGGCGAGCGCTCTACCACTGAGCCACAACCCCAGCCCCTCCTTCTTCCCTTTCTATACTGCTTCCTAGGCTTTTTTTTTTTTTTTTTTTTTTTTTTTTTTTTTTTTTTTGTGAGAACCCTTATCTTTTTCTCCCATAGATACTGGTGCTACCCAAGGTTCTGTCACTTCTACCTTTGTGGCACAATAACTCTCATGAGTTCCACAATTTATTTTTCAACTTTCAGTTAGGTATAACCATCTAGATGTGCTTTAAATATTAAAAATTCATGATGTCTAACAGTAATAATGATAGTAAATACTAATGGAGCATTCATTATGTGCCAGTCCCCATTCTAAGTACATAACTTGCATTGTCTTATTGGATACAACCATCTGGTCATGCAAGATAATAAGACCATTATCCATTTTTACAAATGGGGACATGAAGATACAAAGAAGTTGAATAACTTGCAAAAGCTCACATGAGCTAATGAAGGTGGGCATGGTGGTGCACATCTATAATCCCAGCAGCTCAAGAAGCTGAGACAGGAGGATCATGAGTTCACATCTTGCCTCAGCAACTTAATGACACCCTGTCTTTAAATAAAAAGGGCTATGGATGTGGAGATGTGGCTTATTGGTAAAGCACCCCTGGATTCAGTCCCCAGTATCAATATAAAAAAAGGACCTGCTGGTATCCAAACTTAGGAAGTATGGTAGCAGTCTGTGATCTGAATCCTTGTTCTAGCCTCATTTCACACTCCTCACCCTCCTCCTCATTGAGTGGATCCTCTCTCAGGTAGTGACACCATTATCCTTTCACTTATCCAGATTTTAAACCAAGGAGTTGTCTTCCTCTCTACCCTCTCCTCAGTGTCCCACACTCAGTTGGTTACCAAGTGCTTCTGCATAACTTTGTTGAGGTGAGGCAGGAAACATATAAATAATCAATGGCAATATAAATGCTGTTAGAGATAAGAGGGAAGTGCTGTCCATGTGGGAGCATAGATATCTGTTCCTGTCCCCAAAATTGCCTCTTATTTCCTATAGAGGAAATTTCAAACTACAGGCATAGGCTCAATAGTTTGAGGAAAGATGGCTGGTTAATGGCCCCTCAAATTATGCTGAACTGTCTCTGATAACTCTAGCCCTATACTTGAAAGGATATTGAGGCCAACAGGCAAGATAGAATAAGGAAAGGAATTTCTTCTCCTATCAGCAGGAAATTTCTGGAGTCATAAGGAAAGCCACCTTAGCAAGGGCCATCCTGGGTTCAGGGACCTGCTGATAAGCCCAAATATTTTGTTGCTTCTGGCAGGATTAAGTTACTCCAATCCATAAACTCTTCTCTGGTCTAAGACAAAAGTAGAGCAGAGAGAACAGCACATGATAAGAAGGAGCTTGATTGAAGAAAGGTTTCCTGTTTCACCTCACTCTCAGAAGATTGTTGTTGCCTATCCATTAGTGAAGGAGGGCTATAAGCCTGATAAGAAAAAAGTACTGAAAGAACCCTCCAAAGAGCCAAATCAGAGAAAGAAGAGGAAGCCTGTCCCAGGGACAGTTCACCTCTGAGACTACCACTTTTCTCTCTCCCCCTACAGGAAAGAGAGGTGATGACCTGTAACAATCACTTCTGAAGCTCAGGAGCAAAATTTCTAAATCCCCCTCTGCTCTTCCATGGCAGTTCATGGTGATCTGATGTTTTCAGCCACCTTCAGCTTCATTATCTACAGTGGATAGAACTTTGGAGCTAAAAGTGACTAACAGAGATGCTCCGATCCATCCTGTTCTCATTAAATAGGTTTTCACTCAAACCACTGGGCAGATATTATCTCCCCACTTCCCAATGAACTTGCACAGGAAAGGGCTTCAGTCCCCACTGAAACAGCCAGTGCTTAGAAAAATCTGAGCTTTGTCATCCAAGCAAAATGAAGATGTGTCACATCAAAGCAAACAATTTTCTCGTACCACCTCCTAATTACTTAACTGCAGATGTGAAGTTATTCAAATATCAGAGTCCTATATCACCACTACCTTATGCACATTCACTTGCTTATTTTGGAGTTTTTTTTTATATAAAAGCAGCACGTTAATTGTTAGAATTAAAACAATATAAAAGCACGTAAAAGAGAATTTAAACCAATTTATGTCCCTAGGAACACTATCTAGACATACGTTTTTCTATGTCCTTGTCAACACTGGAATTTTTTTTTTATGATTATGAATCAAAGTTGCTACTAAATTTAGTGTAATACCATACTTTAAAATATAGCTATTGGTCATATCATTTTTTCTTTTGTAAATTTTAGTATCATGCTCCCTTTTTATTTTTAGAAATTAGCTGACTTTTTTAGAGTTCTTTATATGTAATGGATTCAATAGTTTTTCCAACTAAGTGTTGTGATTTTTTCCAATTTCTTTTCTCTTGATTTACTTATGGTGTTTTGTGACATACTTTATAAATGGTCTCATTGTATCAGGTATCTTATTCTTTATGCTTTACCTTGACTACAGTCCCTGTTCTAAGTTATATGACAATATTTTCAATCCTTGTTCTAAATTATATGACAGTATTTTTCTAATTTTTTAAGTTGCTTTTAAAATATTTTCACCTATAATTGATTTGGACTTCTTTTTGTTGCAGAGTAATACTTGTTGTAGTGATAAGTACCATCTAGTGAATTATATCATTAATGTGTTGACTTAAAAAAAAGAGAGAACATCTTCTGTTTCCCACTCTCAAAACGAACTTCCTAGAAGTTTCCACTATAAACAATTTATGTGAGTCCTCCTAGGTATTTCATGAATATTCAGACAAACACACACAAGACTTTTTTATTTTTTTATAACAAATGTTCTGCTATGTATTCTTTTCCCCTAAAAATATTTTATGGCTATCTTACCCCATGGGGATGTTTATCTATACTGCTTTGTTTTTAACAGCAATATTGTAGCATACAAATGTGTCATATTTATTTAACAAGTCCTTTATTAAATCAGCATTCCAGTTGTTTCAAGGTTGATTGTTTTGATGTTCTTTTCCTTTTATAAACAACACCATAACAAATATCCTTGTATACATGTCTTTCAACACCTTTGTAATTGTTATCTGTAAATCCCCAGTAATGGAATTATAGAATCATAGGGTACATACATTTTTAAATTTGGATAAAATTACTAAATTGACCTCCAAGTAGCAGTATGTTAGAGTGCCTGTTTCTCACATCTTTGCAATCATAGTTTTAAAAAACATTTTTAAAATCTTTGCCAATCTGACAGGCAAAAAAAAAAAAAACTGCTCTCATTATTGTTTTACATTCGAATTTTTATTATAAGTGGCATTTAAGTCTTTTAATATAGTAAGCCATGTGTTATTCTTCTGTGAGAAACTGCTCATATTTTTAATCAATTTTTCTACTAGAATCTTCATATTTTCTTACTGATTTGTTAAACTCTTTGTATACTAAGCTCATTAACAATTTATTCATTATTTTTAAATTGCTCACTCTGATTTATTAAAGAACAGTGATTTACTCAGTTTTACAGCAAATTTGGAGCAAAGAGCAAAGTTTATTGGATTCCAGGTCCTTAAACTTTTCTGTATATAAATATAAGACTGTTAAATAATGCTTAAAATATCTTATTGTCTTTCTAGTATAAGAGTATTCATGCATACTAGTCCTTTATTTTTACATTTTCAATTTAGTGCTTAAGTATTGATCCAAGGGAAAGAATGGTTATACTGCTGTTATAGCTATGGATTGAGTTGGAAACACAGAATAGGACAAGGCAGGCCTATACCTCAAGCCCAAGGGAAATAGAGAGGAGACAAAAATACGAAGAGGTGGTTGTCTTATCATAGGAATGAATTCTAACAACAAGCCATGGCAAAAAAATCAATTTCATCTATTGTTTTCCTTTGACTTAATTGGCAACAGAGTCCCTACTGCAGAAAAGAAAAGATACCAAGGGTCAAGTTGTACAGGAAAACATTTTCCTTGAGTTGTGAGGAAACATACAAAAGTGAAAAAATGTGTTACCTATAGAAGTCTATTATGTCTTGTGTAACTCTCCAAATTATCTGCATTGACTAGATAAAGATGATAATTTCAAAAGTCCTATTTCATATGGCGCCATGCAGACATAATCATCAAGATTAAGAATGTATTTGGGTTGGGCACAGGGGCACATGCCTGTAATCTCAGCAACTCAGGAGGCTGAGGCAAGAGGATCGCAAATTCAAAGCCAGTGTCAGCAACTTAGTGAGGATCTGAGCAACTTAGCGAGACTTTGTTTCAGAATAAAAAATAAAAGGGCTGGGGATGTGTTTAAGCACACTGGGTTCAATCCCCAGTACCAAAAATTAAAAAAAAAATGTATTTGGGACACTGAGACAGTACACCAATGCCAGTGTCAAAATAGATGATCAGGTAGCCTCATCTAACCAGAAAGATTATTAGAGCCACAATGTCTTCTTCTTAAGCAGTCAATAACCTTAACAATCTCAAGAAGGGAAGGCTTTTCTAGACAACAACCTCAATTGTCTATTGCTCAGTGAGTTCGCAAAAATGATAAATCAAGCTCTCCCATGTTCTAGGTGTGTGAACAGCAATTATCTACTCATGATGTCTGGAAAGGGCTCCTAGAATATGACCATTTCTCACCACCCCTATCACCTCACTGAAGTCAAAACCACCATTACCTCTTACTTAGGCAATTACAGTAACCTCCTAATTGTTTTCACTCTTGGCCCCACATAATCTAATCTTTTCCCAGCAGCCTGAATCGCCCTTTAAAACATGTCAGACATTGCCATTCTTTCCAAACACCTGCAGAGGTCCTTCCATGCCTACAGGACCTGGATGATTTGGTCTCCTGGTATCTCCCTGCTTTAATCTATTACTCTCCCTTGCTCAATCTGTTCCAGCTATACTCACCTTTTAGAGGAATTTTTTAGCCCCGGTGCCTTTGCCTGAAAAGTTCCTCACCCAAGTAGCTGCATGGCTAGCTCTCTCCTGTCCTTTAGATGCTTACTCCGTTGGTCCCTTACCAGGTAGGCCCTCCCAGATCTTCCTTTTTCAAAAAAGCACCACCACTGTTCCCTATCCCCTTGCTGTGCTTCAGGATTCTTCATAGCATTATCACCCACCTGGTGTGTGTGTGTGTGTGTGTGTGTGTGTGTGTGTGTGTGTGTGTGTGTGTGTTGCCTCTCTCAAGAAGCTACTTGACTTATTTTGCTGACTTTTGAATCTCTAGTAGAGTCTACATCAGTTGTCCGAAAGTGGTGGCTATCCCATACAAACTTTTTAAATGAATGAATAAGTGAAATTAATAGAATGTCAGACTTGGAGAAATTTGTTAAGTTCATCTCCTCCCCATTTTATTGATGTGAAAAAATAATATGCAGAGAAGGGAAGTGATTTTTTTCAAGCTCAATAGGGTGACTTTTAAGTACAGCAAAGATGAACAACTTCTGACTTTCAACTATTACTTACACTACATTGACATTAGAATCTTCTGTCTTTAAAGCCACTCAGAATGAATTCTATGACATCCTTTGATCACTCATTCTAGAGTCTAACACCATAATTTTTTTTCCATGCATCCAACTTAAATCCTTCATGTTCATTTCAGCTCTTAGTAAAAAAAGAAAGACACTCTAAAGACACAAAAAACCTCCTTCAATCAAATAGCTGCTATTTTAAGGAACTGATAATTGCTCCAAATAAAACCCAAGGAAAGGTTTCTGATTTCCATGGTGTCCTAAAAGAAAAGTCTCTCCTCACGTGGCAGGGATCTAGAGACACATGGTTGGAAGGCCATGTATAAATAAGACTGAGGTGATAGTATCTTTGCCACAAGTTCAGCCTGGGCAGGGCAGCATTAAAAATGTCCTCTAAAAGCAAGATGTATTTGTATCTAAAGAACAAATCCACTTAGTTTGTAGCCAACAGCCCCTGGGATTGGATTGTAAACATTTATTCATCTTACAGATGTGCTGATAATTTACAGCTTGTGCTAACCAACTAGCTTTCCTCGGAGACTACTGAAGGAGTATATAGTGGTGAGCCCTGGCTTGACCTTCATGTCATTTTTCTGCCTTCCTTATTGGGAGCCTAATTTTTTCTTCTGTAATTAAAGACCCCTTGTTATTTTAACCAGAGACTGCCATGAGTTTTAGTTAGCAGATACCCATTTGTTAACCCAGAAGTGGGAAAAGGTGGACTTGCATATTCTGCTGCCAGTGCTAAGCTCTTCTGGGTAATTGCTTGTATGATCAGAATAAAAAGTATTCTCTGGATCCTGGACCTTACTTGGGAGAAAATAATAGATCTAATTTGGAGAAGCTATTCAAATAAGCTAAACTAATCTTTACTGGAAATCATTTTTTTTTTGTCATTCCTATTACTTTTTTCATTTAAACTCCCATGAGGAAGCCTGAATTACTAAATTCAACTAAATGATTAAACTGGTATGGTTATTTCTATTTCCCCCAGTGGCCCCCTCCCTTTTTTTGGTGCAAGTTATTAATCCCAGGGGCACTCAACCTCTGAGCCACATCTCCAACCCTTTTTTGTATTTTTTTTTATTTAGAGACAGTGTCTCACTGAGTTGCTTAGGGCCTCGCTAAATTGCTGAGGCTAGCTCCAAAATCACGATCCTCCTGCCTCAGCCTTCCAAGCTGCTGGGATTACAGGCATGTGCCAATGTGCCTGGCTCCATCCCCTTTTATCATCAAGATTGGAGAACACAACCCAGAAGCCTGACAGAAAACCACTAGCTAGCACTTTCAATCCTGAGCTCTTTTCTTTCAACTATGCTAGAGCTCTGAGCCCAGCATCCAACAGTTACCCTGTGCTTAGAAAAAATTAACTACAAGATAGGAAATCATTATTATTGTACTGGATTAAGTGGCTTTATTAGAGAAAACCAGGATTGCAAAGTATTTAAAAGTTGGCATTGGGGCCCTTCCTGCCAAAGGTAAGCATAACACTGATAAAGTAATGATTATAGTGCATCTACTATTTAGCCTAGCTGTCATCTCCCTCTCCACCTGTCTCTCCAAGCCCTCCTTTTTGGCCTCTTTAAGAATCTGAGCAATTGTATGTAAAAAGATGCTAAATACATGCACTATGAGTTGTACATATTAAAAATTATAAATAAAAAAAATTAAAAAAAAAAAAAAGAATCTGACCTCTCACTTTCCTAACACAAACAAGAGAACCCTGAATTTTACTTCTAAGCATGTGGCCAGCTACTTCCAGAGTGATCAGAGCCTCCACACCACACTGTCCAAGGGCAGCCATTCTCCTTAAACAGGCATGCCTTCTAGGAGTACCACTTGATTTTCCACAGCAATGACCTCCAGTGAGGCTACATGAGTCTTGATCTAGGTTACTACCCACCAGCATTCTTGAGAGGGTACAGCTCCTGGACAAGGATAAAGAGCTATTTGCTGGTTATCAAACCATGACTGTGATGCCTCTACCCTAAATATGGCTCGGGAGGCTGAGACAGAAGGATTGTGAGTTGAAAGCCAGCCTCAACAAAAGCAAGCCACTAAGCAACTCAGTAAGACCCTGTCTCTAAATAAAATACAAAATAAGGCTGAGGATGTGGCTCAGTGGTCGAGTGCCCCTGAGTTCAACCCCCAGTACTCCCCTAAAAAGAGATGGAACCAAGAAAGAGGAAGGAATATGTCCTTACTGCCAGCTATATGCCACATCACTACTTAGGAAAGCATTTTTTTTAAACTGGGGATAGAATCCAAGCTCCGTGGAGCTTTACCACCAAGCTCCATCCTTGCCCTTTTAATATTTTTATTTTATGACAGAGTCTCATTAAGTTGTCAATGCTGGCCTTGAACTTGGAGTTCTCTGGCCTCAGCCTCCCAAGTAACTGGAATTACATGCCTACACCACCATACCTGGCAGAAAAGCATTCTTGATAAAGAATTCTATACTAGGGAAAACAACCAAGGGTTGGTGAATAGTGCATGATGAGGAAGAAGGAAATGTGGCCACCCAATTTCAAAATGATAATCTCACCACAGGAGAGAAATGGATTAGCATATCAGCACAGAACATATTTGGGCAAATTTAGAATAGCTAGTAGGCAGGGGTATTATCAAAAGGATTAAACATCTGAGACTGGACTATATCATCATCAAGGTCTCTTTTGATCCTGTGATTTTGCAATGTGTGTATCAACTGTGGTACATGATATGATGAACAAAGTCTAGGAGTGGAGTTCTCCAGTTGACTCTATCCTTCAGCTGTTGGGTAGCTGGGGACAAATTACTCAAACTTTCTTTAGCTTAATCTCTTACCAGTGAAAAGTAAAGGAATAACACTAAAAAATTTCAAAGGGATGCTGTGAGGAAATGAGCAATGTTTTGAAATTATTCTAAGAATACTTTATAAACCCACATTAATTGGGTGTTTTGCCTGATACACAGTTGGCTTAGTAGAAAGGCAAGAATACAAAGTCCCAGTTAAAAAAAAAATAAGAGAATTCACTACAACTTCACAGGCATTGATGTCAATGACACATTTCGTAGCATAAAATCTCTAGAATTCTGGAGGATATCTGTTCATCTATAGTCTACTTAATCATAGAATCATTAGAATTAAATAAAACATAGTGACAATCTGGTCCATTCTTCTATCACTACAATCAATTCAAGGTGTATTATGAGCCCCTAGCCTCTGATAGAGTTAAACACCCCTATAGTAATTTTTTGGAACTGAAACTTGGCAGGGTATAAAAGTAATTCTCTGTTAGTGTCAGTTGCCCAGAATTCTCAAATGTATGCCTGGGGTTCCCAGGGAATCTCAAGTTTATGAATGTGACCATAGATGAAGCTAAAGTTCCTCCTTATACACCTGATAACATTTGCTGCCCTTTTCTGACAATAGACAAGAAATCCCTGTGTCTGTGGAGCCTTCTAAGTGCTCAGTGCTATCTTTCCCCACTTGTAATTTTTCATCTACCTTCAAGCTCCTTATCCACTATTAATTAAAAAATAAAGAGAAAAAAGTAGTAATAAATGTAATTTTGAACCCCAATCCATTTAAGGTCTCCTTGGGGTCAGCCCAGGGCCTGTTTTGTGCTCCTAAATATTTGCTACAAAGTGAAAATTTGCATTAAAGCTACATGTGCCTTTCAGATAGAAAAGTTTTGCAATTACATTTAAAATGTTTTGCTATTCCAAGTTGCAAATGTGGAGCATGTTTGACTTCATGGAAATAGGGAGATGGCAGCTGATATTTTCCTAATTTGGTAGTTAGTGATCAGCCTTTAGATTACCTTTCTCTGGGAAGACAGCAGCCCACATCCCTTGCCTGGAAGCATACATGGACAAAGTGAGGCAGGAGACAGTAGCAGTAGGGTCAGAAACCCAAAGTAGCTCTTCTTACCCCCATCCCTAACCAGAGACAACCAACTTCCTGCTCTTTTCCTTTAACATTTGGTCTGTTCTGACAAGAACAAAATGCATTCTGCTTGAGACATACTATTGACAATGCAGCTGCCAGCTCAAAAACTTTGTGATGAAAAGTGATGTCACAGAAAAAGATTATAATCTATCTTTCTTCCCTCCCCATAGGTGATAAAGGAAAACTATATGGGTAAAATCAGTACGTTATAAGAATATTAGAAGACCTTTGTCAAAAAATGTGTTTAGAAAGAACTTGTTTCCAATTGAATGATGTCAGCATGACAGGCATGGGTTCAATCACAAAATGGCTTAAGTTACTTTTCTTGTCAACCAAAAGTTACATGTTTTTAAAATGACTTCTATTTTATTAGTGATTAAGTAATTTAACCCTGACCATTATGTATTGAAAATCAACTGTTCTTCATGGTGCTGTCATGCCCACCAATCAGAGACTTTTTCTAATTTTAATTTTTTAAATATCTTTTTAGTTATATATGGACACAATATCTTTATTTTATTTATTTATTTTTATGTGGTGTGTTGCTGCCTGAAGCGGAAGTCGCTTGGAGCAGCGAACGCCACAGGAAAATTCGGAGGCAGGATGAAAATGAAAAAAGGTCTTTTATTCTTTTCCTCTCTCCAGCTCCAGCAATCACTCCAAATGCTCTAACTCCAACCACCACCTTCTTCTCCCCCACACACACTAACGAACCTCACCCAGTTATATACATATAGCTTTAACAAGGACACGTGCTTACAGCTCGAGCTTACAGGTGCGTCACGCAGTGTTCACGGGCATACAAAGATTCTTTGAATAATGTATCAACATCAGGTGGAAACTAGAACATCTTTTATGGCTCTCAGCTAACCGCAATCTTTAGCTATTTCCTTGATTATAGGCTCCTTCATTTCCCCCTTTTAGTTTTAAAAGAGGGGATGTTCTAGGACGTCCATGTGCAACCGACATTCTTACCCGTCATGGGAGTCTAGGCTGTCCTGACTCCTGGCTTAGGTTGACATGCCGGCCACATTAGACTGTCCCGTGCGACTGTGCCGTGTCTTAGGTTGTCCCCCTCTGGGGATCTTACCCGTCATAGGCTAACCAGCCATCCAATAGAGCCCTTCAGGATCGACTGTGTGTTGACTAACAGCCGTCCAATTTTTAGGAGATGCTGCGGCTTTAAGGCGGCAAGCCTACTGCTGACGAGCCAAGTTTCCATAGCGTATCAAGTTCTTTAAGCCAATCAGCTGCCCTTAGTTTCATCAAGTAACGCACTGAGTTCTCTTAGACAAATACCCGCAAGGCATTGTCCCGCAATGTCCCAAAATAATGGAAAATCAAAATGTCCATAAGTTATAACACATAGATTCAGGAGGCCCCATGCATGCAGAGCAGAGGCCACACTGCTGGTGAGGTTGTTGATGCTTGAGCAGCAGGGATGCTTGCAGCGACCGCGGTCCCTGCAGTTGTAGCAGCAGCCGTCTTTTTTATGTCTAGACATTTCTACCGGCAAATCTTCAGGGCCCGCTACCTAAAAACTCAAGCATCCATTATTAAGGGAAAGGCAGTGCTATTCCAGCACTGAGATCAAAAGGTGAGCTGTCAAACTAAAAAAAGAATTATTAGAGTAGAAAATAAAAGTTGATCTCTGCTCACACACATTGCTGCTTAAGCTCCCACAAACATAAGCTGGCAAAATATCACATTCAGAAATAATCAAAGAGAAACTGAGGGTGTTTACTGCATTAAAGATAAAGAAAAGCTAAAGGCATTTTGGAAAAATAATTTGTTAGCTGGAATCCTCGAGTCTCTATATACACAGCAATCCTATACCTGTTGAAATAATTCAAATTAATCAGCTACTAAACAAATGAAGTCAATAACAAATAAATGATCCTCTGTCGGAACACCAAAATATCAGGTTATATAACATTAAACATATTCACAGCTGAAGAGAAGTCCCGAAGACAACTATAAATCAAAATTGATTATCATTATAATTGATTATCTAAAAATATTCTGAACTTATATAAATATCTATTTATCTATCTATCTATTGATTATCAAATTAGAATATTCTAAGCTTAAATGAATTAACGTTATTTGTTATTTGGATCTATATCTATCTACCTTTTTTTTTTTTAAGCGCTTAATTATTTGTGACGTCACACTAGACAGACGCACATATAAACATATTTGTGACATCACATTAACATGAAATTTAGACAAATGCACAGACATAAAGACATATATAAAAGAGAAAAAAAAATTACAATTGTGTATACACTGAAGAGAGATCTTCTTGTCCCGGCCGGGAAGAATGAAATTTAAGTTGTAAATTTAATGGAGAACTCTTTTAAGGGAATCACTCCATACCTTCATTTTGGTCCTCTTGACCTTGCACTTGTTTATTCAATCTAGACTCCTCAATAACTTCGTCTTGATCCCTTTGACTTTGTACCTGCTTTATCAATCTAGATGGTATCCATATTGGAGAGGATTCGTGCTTTGGAAAAACACAAACAGATCCTCTCCCCCAAATTAATACTGGGTCTGGACCCTTCCATGTACCTGAGAGAACATCCTTCCAGTAAACCAAAGGTTTATGTTGTTGGTGTGGGTTCCAGTGTCTATCTCCAGCCGAATGTCCATTAGAATCTAAAGTTAAGAAATTTAGGGTAAACAGGGCAACTGCCAATCTGTCCTTAGGATTTTTCCAGTTTCCATCTTTTTGCTTTAGTAACATATTTTTAAGTGTCCGATTTGCTCTTTCAATTATTCCTTGTCCCTGAGGATTATAAGCGATACCTGTTTTGTGGATAATATTGAACTTTGTACAAAATTGTTTGAAGGATGTGGATGTATATGCAGGGCCATTATCTGTTTTAAGCATTTTGGGGATGCCCAATGCAGCAAAAGCTTGCAGACAATGAGATATAGTATCTTTAACTTTTTCTCCGGAATGTAAAGAAGCAAAAAATCATGCCTGAGCATGTATCTATGGTGACATGAATAAATCGTAATTTTCCAAAACTTGGCTCATGTGTGACATCCATCTGCCACAAATGATTGGGCATCAAACCTCGTGGGTTAACCCCATAATGTGGATTGGGCAAAAGTGTTACACAAGATGGACATTCTTTTACAATTCTACGAGCTTGTTCTTTTGTGATTTTAAATTTTTGTCTTAAGGTAGTGCTGTTAACGTGGAACTGGGAATGAAATAAAGTAGCTTGTTGTACTGTAGTAAATATAAATATTGTTTTAGTGAGGGCGTCAGCTTTTTGATTACCTTCATGGAGAGGACCAGGCAGATTAGTGTGAGCTCTTATGTGACCTATAAATAAAGGTTCTTTTCGTTGCCATAGGAGATTTTGGATTTGAGAAAACAATTTAAAAGCTGGAGTATGTGGTGCTATTGGACCTGCTAGCTCCAATTTTGGGACAGCATGTACAATATAATGGCTGTCTGAAAAAAATATTCATAGGCTGTTCTTTAAAATTTTCCAGAGCTATTATTATAGCTTCGAGTTCCACTAATTGAGCTGATTTTTGATTAGTGATATGAATCATTTTTTCATTTTGAGTGACTACTGCAGCAGTACCGTTAGAGGATCCATCTGTAAATACATTAAATGCTTTAGGAATGGGTTGATTTTTTATTACCTGTGGGAATATGATAGGATGATTGATACAAAAGGACAGTATAGGAGATTTAGGAATATGATTGTCAAAATTTGCAGAAGTAGAGCATCTAGCTATAGCCCAATCATTATCATTGAAGCACAAATATTCAACCTGTGACGATGAATAAGGAGTAATAATAGTAGCGGGATGAATTCCAAATATTTTAGTAGAGGTTTTAAGTCCTTGAAGAATAAGTTTAGCTACCATGGAGGTATAAGACTCAATTGTACTTTTAGGAGAGACAGGCAAATGTATCCATAATATAGGTCCCTGTTGCCAAAATACTCCTGTTGGAGTATATTGTGAAGGAATAATAATCAATATTAGTGGTTGTGCAAAATCAAATCTATCGCAATGGGATCTTTCAATGGCCTGTTCTACTAATTTTAGAGCTCTCCTGGCCTCAGGAGTTAATGTTCGAGGTGAGGATGGGTCAGGGTTCCCACGAAGGATGTCAAATAAGGATTTTAATTGTCCAGTAGTGAGGCTTAGTGTAGGGCGAAGCCAATTAATGTCACCCAGTAATTTTTGGAAATCATTGAGGGTGGTCAAATGTTCTTTACTTATTAGAATTTTTGGGGGTTTAACAAAAGTATCCATGATTTTAAAGCCTAAATATAGTATAGGTGATCTGCTTTGAACTTTTTCTTCTGCTATATATAATCCATATTTTTTTAGATTTTTTGTTATTTCACTAAATATATTAAATAAGATTTGTTGATTAGGGTGAGCTAATAAAACATCGTCCATGTAGTGTAGACACATAAGGTCTTGATATTTGTTTTTAATGGGCTGTATAGCTCTGTCCACATATAGTTGGCACAGTGTAGGGCTATTTGCCATTCCCTGCGGCAATACTTTCCATTGATATCTTTTATCAGGGCCATTATTATTAATAGAAGGAATTGAAAAAGCAAATCTGGGGGCATCCAGAGGATGTAGGGGAATGGAAAAGAAACAGTCCTTTATATCAAGGGTTATAAGGTAATAGTTTTTTGGAATAGCTACAGGATTAGGAAGTCCAGGTTGAGTAGGGCCCATAATTTGCATTGTTTTGTTAATTTGTCTTAGATCTTGTAATAGTCTCCATTTTCCTGATTTTTTCTTAATTACAAATATGGGAGAATTCCAGGGAGAGGTGGAAGGCTCTATGTGTCCTGCTTCTAATTGTTCTTTAATTAATTGGTGGGCCGCTTGCAATTTTTCTTTGGATAGGGGCCACTGAGGGACCCAAACTGGCTTATTAGAGAGCCATGGTATTTTTAAAATTGTTTTCTCAGTGGCCCCTAGAAAAAATGTCCTTTGCCTTTTTTATTATGAGTAGGATTTTTATTCTTAACACCTGCAGGCTTGGTCGCTAGGTGTAACCCCATTTGATGTAAGATATCTCTTCCCCATAGGGTAACTGGCAAGCTGTTTAAAACATAGGGTTTGAATGTTCCTGTATGGCCTTCATTGTCTTGCCAATTTAAGATTACAGCACTTTGAGCTGGGGTATTACTGTATCCCAAGCCTCTTAAACTGGTTGAGGCTTTCTGTAGAGGCCAGTGCTTAGGCCATTGTTGTAGATTTATGATGGAAGAGTCAGCTCCTGTATCAATCAGCCCCTCCATCTCTATACCTTGAATTTTTAATTTGCACATAGGCCTCCGTGAACAGTCCTGGACCCAGAAAGCCATAGGTCCTGAACCAGTGGAACCGAATGCTCTGCTATTTCTATTTTGTGGCATGCTTTTAAAAGAATTATGGAGACTGGGAATGAGGAGCAGCTGTGCGATTCTGTCTCCTTGATTTACGGAGATGATGCCCCTGTGTGTACTTAGCATTATTTTAATCTCTCCATTATAATTTGAATCAATAACCCCTGGTATAACATTAAAGCCTAATAAACTTTTGGAACTACGCCCAAGGATTAGTCCCACAGTTCCTGAAGGGAGAGGTCCCCTGATTCCCGTAGGAATCAGCTGAACCCCCATTTCAGGTGTCAGGACCATCCGGGCAGTAGAACAGAGATCTAATCCTGCACTTCCTCTTGTCCCTCTGATAAGGGAGTTAATGGGTAGGAGGGACTGTGACGAGGAATCATTTGAATCTGAGGGCCTTCCTCCTCTAGTGCCTCGTACATTTGTGGGCCCCGGGGCATTGGGCCCCGTGCCCCGTTTTTTGAAATCCTTGATAAATCATTTCCATATATATCATATCTAGAATGGCATTGATTGGCCCAATGTATACCTTTTTTGCATCTGGGGCATCGGCCTGGAGCACGGTATGAATTTGATTTTATTACCCTTGGGGGATATTGCTTAGCATATCTTGGTTGATTATAATAATTTTGTCTGGAATATCCTGTTCTAGGTTGAAACCTTTGGGAATTTTGAGGGGAGGAATTTTTCATCACTGCAGCAATTACGTTGCCTGTGATAACAGCCTCGTTAATGTCTTTGCACAGTCTGATATAAATTGATAAGTCTTTTTTACTTCTCCATGGCCTTATTGCATCCTGGCAATATTTATTAGCGTTCTCGTATGCTAATTGGATAACTAGGGGCATAGCTTGCTCGACTTCTCCAAAAACTCTAGATGTTGTTTTTAAGAGCCTATCTACAAAATCAGCGTAAGGTTCGTTAGGCCCTTGTATAACTTTTGATAGGCTGCCTTGCAGATCCCCTGTGCCTGAGATTGTCTTCCAGGCTTTCACAGCTGCAGTGTGTACCTGGGCATACACACCTGGATCGTATTGTAGCTGATTTTGTAGTTCGGCGAACTCACCCTCCCCTGTGAGCATATCTATATTGCGTTGAGGGAAACCTGCTGCAGCATTTCTCTTTGCTATTTCTGAACAAAGTTCCTGGAATTGAGTTTTCCAGATTAGGTATTGTCCCCCACTTAGTACCGCTCTGCATAGACTTTTCCAATCTGAGGGGGCTAAGGTTAGGGTGTTAAGTGACTCTATCATACTTAATGTGAACGGAGCTTGAGGCCCATAGGTCATTACCGCCTCTTTAAAATTCTTTATTGTTTTAAAGTCTAGGAACTCATGATATCTTTGTCCCTGTTCATTTTGAAATACTGGCAGTTCTAGGTGCTCCTGCGGTCTATGTTGTTCGAGAGCATATAAGCGCTCTGAAAGGCCGCCAATTTCTACCTCAAGGGCACGTATACTCTGATCCATACTCTTTATTGTTTCTGTTAGGGATTCTATCCATGAAGGAGCAGAGGGCGCTAGTGGTTCCTCTATTTGACGGTCTTTTCTCTTTTTTAATTTCTTTTTGTTCTTTTTATTGGAGACTGTGCTCTCCGAATCGCTTTTTGATTCCTCTTCACTACTAGCTTCATAATTCCTAACCGGCTCAGTAGAGGAGACTGTACTTTCATGGTTTGGCTCCTTGTTACTATTATTACTTTCACTAGTATCCTGAGTTTCAGTTTCTAAGGAGAGTACATACTCCTCAGCTAATTTTATTAAGCTTCTGATGGCTTTTGCAGATCTTACTTTTGAATTTACATTCCTACTCTCCTTGCTGGTCTCCACTGAGTCAGAGGATATGCTTTCTTGTTCACTTTTCTCACTATCCTCTGAGTTCTCAATATCAAAAATTTCATTCATGGCTTTTATAAACCGACTTTTTGTTATATTTGCTCCCATCTTTTTAAATTTTCTTTTTTCTTACCTTGCCGCCGAATTCCCCGTACGGGCCGCCACCTGTTGCTGCCTGAAGCGGAAGTCGCTTGGAGCAGCGAACGCCACAGGAAAATTCGGAGGCAGGATGAAAATGAAAAAAGGTCTTTTATTCTTTTCCTCTCTCCAGCTCCAGCAATCACTCCAAATGCTCTAACTCCAACCACCACCTTCTTCTCCCCCACACACACTAACGAACCTCACCCAGTTATATACATATAGCTTTAACAAGGACACGTGCTTACAGCTCGAGCTTACAGGTGCGTCACGCAGTGTTCACGGGCATACAAAGATTCTTTGAATAATGTATCAACATCAGGTGGAAACTAGAACATCTTTTATGGCTCTCAGCTAACCGCAATCTTTAGCTATTTCCTTGATTATAGGCTCCTTCAGTGGTGCTAAGGATCAAATCCAGTGTCTCACACATGCTAGATGCATACTCTACCACTGAGCCACAACCCCATCCCCCCAATCAGAGACTTTTGAATACAAATTTTCTGATAAAGATGGAAGAAGTATTATTGATATGTGCTCCACTGAGATGTCTGTGCTAACTGAACTTGGCTAGCATCTTGGCATTGTCAGGCTTCTTTTCTCAATGGCTTCCCAACCCTAGTCAACTTCTGATGCAGAGTGAGGGACCCTGGTTGCATGGATGTTTCTGAAAAAGCCACTCAGAAATTTTAGATGGGGAATTCAGTCAGAAAGTTCCTAAATTTAAAAAAAAAAATTAAAAAAACTGCTCCAGAGTGCCTCCAGTAGTACAAACCACTAAATGTTTCCTGTCTGCCATTAGCGAAAGTCATTATAGGTTTGTCTCACATTTGTCTAGAATATCCATAATTCATGGACTTTCCATTATGATGATAATCAAGGATGCTAACTATGGTGCTGCCATGAGATGTATGCCCACTGCCTCGTTTTCAGTGTGGCAGAGAATAACAGCAACTATACCATTGAAAGACAATCTCCATAATGATCTGCCCAGTTCCCTGCCACTATAGCCCTTCAGTCCTCCAGAACCCCCACACCTCCAGATGAAGGCATTTCCTAGGAAGTGACTCTTCCATTCATTCCTGTGAGGTGACAGTCCATATCTGGGACTAAACCTGTTCCTAGATATAATAGCTCAGCAGTTTGGCATCAAGTAGACCAAACTTCTGGTCCCTTCTAAATCTTGTATTTTGGTAGTTATGTTTGAGCCCTTGCCTTATTTTTTTTAATTTTTAGTTGTAAATGGACACAATAACTTTATTTTTTTATGTGATACTGAGGATTGAACCCAGTGCCATACATGTACTAAGCAAGCGCTTTACCACTGACCTACAACCCCAACCCTAAGCCCTTGCCTTATTGCCATGTGACCAAACCTCTCTTTTATATTCTACTTCAAAGATTCTAAACTGCAGGTAATTTGGTCCCCCATGGGGACATTTCGTACTATGGTTTGAATGTGTCCTCCATATTTCATGTGTTAGAAAATTAATCCCCAATGCTAATCATATTTGAGAGGCAGGAATTTGGGGGAGGTGATTGGGTCATGAAGGCAGATTAATCCATGCATGGATTAGTAGATTAAGGGGTTACTATAGGAGTGACTTCTTTACTCTGCTGACCTCCACCATGTTATAATGCAGTAAGAAGGCCCTAACCACATGAGGAGCACATGTCAACATCATGTTCTTAGACTTTTCAGTTTCTAGATCCATGAATTAAATATTTTTCCTACTCATTATGAATAGTCAATGGTATTCAGTTATAATAACTATAAATAGACAAAGACAGAAAATTGGTACTGAGAAGTGAGGCTATTGCTAATAATGAATACTTGAAAATATGGAATTGGTTCTGGAACTGGGTAATGGGCAGAGGCTGGAAGAATTTAGAGGGACAGGCTAGAAAACTCCTGTCTTGCCATAAACAGAGCATTAAGAATGATTCGTGAGTGTTCAGAAGAATACAAACAGAGTAGGAAAATCTGGAACTTCTTAGAGATTATTTGAGTGGTCATGACCAGAATGCTGATAGGAATATGGATACTAAAGGTCATTCTGATGAGGTCTCAGATGGAACTGAGGAACAAGGTATTAGAAACTGGAATAAATGCCATCCTTGTTATACAGTAGCAAAGAATCTGGTGAATTTGTGGCTATGTCCTAGGACTCTGTGGAATGTAGATTTTAAAAACAATAAACTAAGATATCTAGGAGAAGAATTTTTCTTAACAGTGAAACACTCAGGCTGCTGCATGGCTACTTTTAACTGCTTACAGTGAAATGAGAGGAAAAAAAGAGATGAATTAAAAATAGAACTTATAATTAAAAGGGAGATGGAGCAGAGAGATTTGGAAAATTTTCAGCCTGGCCATGTGGTGAATGAAAAATGATTTTCAGGAAAGGAAACCAAGGGTGTAGTTGAACAACTGTTTGCTCAAGAGATCAATACCAATAGAAGGGATCAAGACAAAGGGAGAAAGACACTTTGTGTAATTCGGAGATCTTTGAGTCTGCCCCTCCCATCTGCACCAAAAGTCCAGACATGTAGGAGGACAAAATTGTTTTGGCAGACAGGTCTAAGGCACCCTCCATGGGCTCATTCATTGCTTAGGACCACCTCAAGTATCTGCTCCCCAAATTCTTATGCAGCACCTCTCAGCCACTCCAACAGAGGTTCAAGCAGGCCAAGGTGTGCCTCAACCTGTAGTTCTAGAATATACAAACAATAAACTTCAGCAATGTTTACATGGTGCTAAATCTGCAGATGTGCAGAATGCAAGAGCTGTGAAGTACAGAGGCATCCACCTAGATTTCAAAGGATATCTCAGACAACATGGGGACCCAGGCAGAGACTTGTCACAGGGATGGAATCATTGCAGAGTCCCCACTAGAGCAATGCTGAATGTGTGGTATCAGAAGTATCACAGAGATTCCCTACCAGGGCAATGCTTACTGAAGTTTCAGCAGGACTTCCACAGAGGCTCCAGAACTTTGGAACTACCAGGGTTTAACTCCAACCTGGGAAAACTGAAGTGTGGGCTGAACCCAACAAAGTCTTGGGGCTGGGATTTTGCAAGGCCTTGTGGGCCCAATAACCTCATCAGTATATTCAGAAAGTGGAACAGGAAGTCAAGGAAAATGACTCTGGAGATTTAAGACTGAATGTGGTTTTCCCTTTTGAGGTTTGGGCGTAAGTGTGATGGGGCCTGTTACTCATTTCTTTATGCCTTTTTCTCCCTTCTGTAATAGGAATGTCTATCCTATGTGTTGCTACCACAAATATACTTTAGGCCCTTTTCTTTATTCACTTCTTTCGAGAGTAATGGTGAGAACCATCCTTTCATAAATTTCCTTTTCCACTCTGAGAATCAAATAAGCTAATTTTTATCACCCACACTCTTCTAGGCCTAAACTGGGATTCCTGGTATTGACTGCCATCTTTCCATTGTTATAGCTGTAAACTGCTTTAAAAAAATAGGTCCTCAATCCCTCTGTTTGCATGCAACACTCTCTTTTTGTCCATTCTGTTTTGATTTTGCTGGTATATGTGCTCCAATCAGGATCGCACCCACTAGGAAAATTATAATGACTATTTATATTTAATCCCATTATATAGTTGGTGACAATCTGGTTATCATGTCTTCCCAATGGTCCTGTGTCTGCACCTGGGTTTTCATCCCTGTCCAGAAACCTTTATCCTACCATATATATTCATGCTAGTCACATGATAAGCAATGATGTGGAAAACTCTAAATCAGCTTCTCACCATCATCTTTCCAATAAAGCAATACACAAGATAAATTTAATTTTTAAAAAATCACATGGTGACCTATAACAATAAACCAAAAACTATGGCTTTCTGAAAATCTATTTGTATCAAATTCAACCATAGGCCTACCTGGAAAGCTAACTGTATACTCTCACTGGCAGATTAGGGCTTCATTCTTTTGTGCAATGCTAGAAGCGTGTTGATCAGAACTTTACTTCTGACATTTCCCCCATCTCAATAACAACTCATGTCTTCTATTTTACCTTTGACTCATTATATTATATTTACAGTTTCCTGGAAGATGTCACATCCAAACTATATACAAAATGCCTTCACACAGGGCTGGCACCCCAAAGGCCACTCACCTTGTTCTGTGATATCTTTTGTCTTTCCCTTCATTTCTAATATCCACTCCAAGGTGCACCTTAGTTTTGGAGTCTATAACTTCCTCACTATTGTAGCCCATATTTTGCAAAGAAAAAATGTGTGGAATAGTTGATTTAACCTTTTATGACCATCTAAATTTGAGAAAAGTGCCTTTCCAGGTTTCCTCCAACTAGAACTCTGACACTATAGACTCTCACAACCCATGAAGCTAGCCATACATTTTTCCTCTTTAAATTTCTCTTCTATCTGAAAAATTAAAAGCCCCCATGTGATGATAAGTAATGTTTTTTCCTCCACATTTTTATTGGTGCATTGTAACTGTATATATTGATGGAATTTGTTGTTACATATTCATACATGCACATAATGTAACAACATAAGTTGGCCAGTATCACTCCCCAGCATTCCACCACACACACATGTCACCCCTTTGTCCCTTTCCTCTACTGATCTCCCTTTGAATTTTAGGAGAGCCAACCCCACCTTTGTTTTCCTTTTTCCTCTTTAGCTTCCACATATGAGAGAAAACACATGACCCTAAACCTTCTGAGTTTGACTTACTTTGCTTAACATGATGGTCTCTAGTACCATCCATTTTTCTGAAGATGCCATAATTTTGTTTTTCTTCCTGGCTAAATAAAACTCCATTGTGTATATATACCACATTTCCTTTATCTAAAGAATGGGTTTGGGGGCTGCTAAACATTGAACAATACTATATAATATTTATCTGGGTTTAAGGCAGAAGATTAGTTAAATGTGTTAATCAATAGCCAACAAAAACTGCATAACATACTTAAGATATGTCTGTATATTTAGTGTTGCAATTTTAAGATTTGTTTATTGATATAAATCTTATTATTGATATTTTTCTGTTCATGAATGGAGTAGTATAGTGTTTAACAGTACAAGCTTTGGAGCCAAACTGCCTGAGTTCAAATTCTGGCTCCTGTACTTCCTAGCTATGTGACCTTATATACAAGTCACTTAACTACTCTATGGCTGAATTTTCTCAGATGTAAATGAGGATCATTATTATGACTGTATCATAGAGCCATAGTAAGGACTAAATGAGATGCTCCATGGTGCCTTTCATATGGAAAGTGCTTAATAAATAATAACTATTAGTATTAGTTTTCTCCCTGCCACTCAGGCTACTGCTGGCCATTGTTATATACCTTATTGGTTTTTATATATCAACATTAACTTTTATATAAATCATCAAATGGATTCTATAACTTTAACCCTGCTATGGTTGGAATAGCCAAAAGTCCATATATTAAAAGACTATGTCACTAAGGTGACATTATTGGGAGGTGCTGTGGACCTATAGAAGATGGGACCTAGTGGGAGGTCCTTAGGTCTTTAGAGATGTACACTCAAAAGGGACTGAGGGCTGGGCACGGTGCCACATGCCTGTAATCCCAGCAGCTTGGGAGGCTGAGACAGGAGAATCATGAGTTCAAAGCCAGCCTCAAGCAACTGTGAGGTGCTAAGCAACTAAGTGAAACCCTGTCTCTAATAAAATACAAAATAGGGCTGGGGATGTGGCCCAGTGGTCGAGTACCCCTGAGTTCAATCCTTGGTACCAAAAAAGGGGGGGGGGTTACTGTGGACACCCACAATCCCTCTGTTTCCTGTCTCTCTCTCTACTTCTTGGTTTGGGATGTGATCACTTGCTTCAGTATGTTCTCACAGCATTGCCATCTGCTACCCTTATCAGAAGCCAAACCAATTGGCTGCCCAGTCTTAGATCTGAAACTCCAAATTGTGAACTAAATAACCCTTTTCTCCTTATATGGTAATTATCTCAGGTATTTTGCCATAGTAATGAGATTCTGAATAGTACAATCCCCAAATAAGTTTTGTCCATTGTAGTCATCCAATCTAAATTATTGTACACTTTGAAATCAACAGACATGATCCAGCAAATCCTTATTCTTATGGTTCTGTTTTTACTAGAGTCTGGGAAACATATTCTTTCTCATATGATACCAATGGAGGCCCACAGAGTAGCTCATGCATCACCACTACTCCTTGTTGGTAGGCAGAGCAGGAAGCTGGTAATGTGACATGATTAAATGCTGGTGTTCTTCATTTCTGTGTAATACAAAGAAATGAAATTTCATTTCCAGTAGTTTCTCAGACTGCTGAAAAAGGTTTAACATTGATTTTATCTGACATGTTGGGATGGGGAGGAGAGGACTCAGCAGGTGGAAAAGAGGGATTCCAATTTCACTAAATTCAGGCACAACACAGGAGATTAATTTTCAACATGATGCTATCAGGCCAGCTATGTGAGGAAGTGCCAATCAGAGAGGTTAGGCCTATGAAGAGATGGCATTGTGGGTATGCATGAGTGGGTTCTGATAAGGGTCTTCCCATTAATTACAATTGGAGGGTATAATTTCAGAAGCTTGTGATAAACTCCACCAAGGGCGCCTGCCTAAATCTGTAACAATAGGGTTCAGAAAAATTCTAATTAGCAGATTGTATCCAATGATGAGACTAATAGAAATGAAAGAAGTATCACTTCGGCCAGTCCTGCAAGTAGGAGATTAGAACAGCGCCTATCCCTCTGTGATATCTTCTTGCCATGGAATTTAGTTGAAAATATGAGGAAGGTGATTTTATCTCACTTTCTTCTCTGCACTGCAAGTGTTTAATGTGATAAACTCAGCTGGTTGATTCTGTCCCATGCTTGTTAATCTAGAAAAATCCTAAAATATGATGCTATCTTTTCAACAAAGAGTCCTAGGGTAGATCTAGAAACAAATTCATTAGGGCCTAAATGCAAATCCCAAGAGAGAGGCAGGCAGTGTAATTTCTTTAATGGTCATGTCCTTGGCCCACATGTTGCAAATTTTGAAATTCAATCAAATTGGTTGATGCACCAAGTTTCTTTAGGAGTACACTTGTAGGTAATATGAACCAAATGTAGTTTACCTTCCTGTTGATTTCCTTCTGTCTTCTTCCCCCATCTTTTTTATTTCCTTTTAAAAAATGATTTTAATCAGAAGCCTAAAACCATTCAGATGATATTGGAGTTCAGAGGGAAGGTAAAATTTGGTGAAAAACAATAAAATTGAATTTTCCACCTGGACTGAATCTGAACACAGCATGGCAGTAGTAGCAGGATAATTTTTTAAAAACAGTTTAAATCACGATCTTTACACAAATTTAAAGTCAATCCATGCCTAAGATTTTATTTAACTCATTAATTAACAAGGGAACCAGTAAGCCAAGGGTTTGCAAGCCAAATCCAGGCTTTCAACTGATTTTTCAAATACAATTTTATTGGAGAACAGCCATGCCCATTCATCTATGCATTGCCTATGGCTATTTTCTTGCTATAATGGCAGAGTTGTGTGGTCCACAAAGTCTAGAATACTTACCACTTGGCCTTTTATAGAAAAAAAAATTGCTATGGGCCTTCAGGAAAGCTGAAATAAATTTATATATGGATGCAAAATATTCAATTATCTACAAGGCAACAATCAATTGCATTCTAGCAGATATGAAGTATTTGCATTATAATGAGTGAAGTTAAAAACTCAAAAACAATCAAAGATTTGGATAAGTGAAAAGTGTATTTAATTTATCATTTAAAGTTTCCTAAATATTTAACAAAAATAAAAAACTATGATTTACAGCACACACACACACACACACACACACACACACAATCAAAGACATGGGGAATCCATAAAATATTCTAGACAGAACTTCCAGTTTTCTTTTTTGCTCAATGTGAAGTCTTTTCCAATTTTTCTTGACAGCTGCTAGGAGAACACTATAGAGCTATCACTAGTAAAAATGGAGTAGGAAGCAAACTATAAATGCTTTGTAAGGCCTGGGAAAGACCTTCACTATATATAAGTCCCCACCAATTTACTTGAAATTCTTGCCTTTCAATGAAGGCCAAGGTATTCTTTCTAGGTGCCACCCATTAAAATGCAAATACTCTCTGCCAGTGACAACTCCAGATATGGTTACCAAAAACAATTTGGTATAGATTTTTTTCAGAGATTAGTTAATCAGTCATCTATAAGGGCCCAAGGTCAGGGGACCAGGATTGAAAACTGATAAAATTTAGTGACGTCAATTAATCTATATAGAAATAGTCTAAAATATAAGAACAGATCATAGAAGGCAGTACTGGTTAAGCCCCACAGGGTCTTGCAGGATAGCACTGAGTTAACAAACAGAAGGGTGAACAACAGCTCCAGATTAATTCATATTAAGTTTAGGAGATCATTAAAAAGTATACAAAAGTACATAGGGGAGTGTGCTCTTAAAGTTTCCCACATTTTAGAGTTTTGTCCAGAACATGGTGAACAAAACACATTGCTGTGTTGGGGAGTGTGTTTTTGATTGGGATACATTTATAACACATTTGTTATAATGATAGGAACCACATTTGCTGAGAACCTAGTATGTTCTAAATATTATGTAGATAATACACACAAAATTTCATTTCATCCTCAGAAATTTGCCCAGCTGCTATTATTTTTTCCCATTTTATATACACAAAAAAGGTTAGTAAATGGCAAAGCCAAGAGAGGTATGCACAAATTGCATTGTTAGAGACCTCCTTCAAATTGCCGTTAGCACAGCCCCTGTTTTCTGCATCTCCTGATCATCTTCTGATTTAGACACTGCCCAAAGTGCTCTAATGACTTTGTCCTCTCTAATCCAAGACATGTCATTACTCTGGATGATTTCAATATCCACATGGAGAAACCAACCAGCATGCTGGCCTTTCTGCAGCTCCTTAGCCTCTCCATCTCCTCTGACCTCCACATCCACTCCACTTCAGCCCTCTGTGCTCGTGGCCAACCCAGAGCTAGTCATCACTCAGCACTGTTCCACTGTGCCCATCATGTCCTCCAGTGCCCTGCTCTCTGGCCAGTCTCCCATCCTCCCAGTTTTCTTACTCTTACTCCATCTGCACATCAAGTCCCTTTATGACTCCATTCTTTGCAGGCTCCATTTTCTATTTCTGTTCCAATAAGGACTTAAAACACAACATGTCCCAAACTGAAGATTTTAAAACCCTAAACCTATTCTTCCTCCTATACACAATTAGTGACAGCATACAATCAATCTAAAAATCCAACCTCCTTGGTCTCTTATCCTTCTCTTTCCTGATACATCCAATGAATGTCTTAAATTTGTTCTTTCCTATGTCTAAAATCAATGTCTAGTTTAAGAGCTTCATTCTATCTTTACTGGACTAGTAATAACTTTTAACTGGTCTTATCATCTTGAAACTCATCCAACAGTATGCTGAAGCTGGATCATAACAGCGGAAAAGAGCTGGTTGTCTGTTTCTCTTCCTGGCATGTGTTCCACGAAGTCATATTGGTAGCTCAAAATCGGTATGGGGGGGTATTATCACCACAGAAATTGACAAATTCTACAAATTAGGGTTTTTTATTTTCCTGTTTAGAGTTGGTTGTTAAACTTATCATCACAGCTGGCACAGTGGCACATGCCTGTAATCCCAATAGCTCGGGAGGCTAAAGCAGGAGGATCGTGAGTTCAAAGCCAGCCTCAGCAAAGGCAAGGCTCTAAGCAACTCAGAGAGACCCTGGCCCTAAATAAAAAACAAAATAGGGCTGGGGGCTGGGGTTGTGGCTCAGCAGTAGAGCACTCGCCTAGCACGTGCATTGCCAGTTCGATCCTCAGCACCACGTAAAAAAGGCATTGTGTACAACTAAAACAAATAAATATTTAAAAAATAAGGCTGGGGATGTGGCTCAGTGGTCGAGCACCCCTGAGTTCAATCTCTGGTACTAAAAACAGAAAGAAAAAAAAACATTTACCATCACAATTTGCCACTGCCTGTTTCTCACAATCTGGCCAAACTTATCTTTGTACCATGTCACTCTCATGTTTAAAACCCTTCAGTTGATCCCCATGACCAATGGATAACATCTAAGTCCTTCAATGGCATTCAACTCCTTTCATCATTTAGGCTCTATCTGTTCCCATTTCTCCTTAATTTCACAAGGGTCCCAAACTGGACCCCTCAAGGCAAATTTGCCTCACATATGTATTGTGTTTAGCCTGCACACTGTCCTTAAATTTATTATTCCAACATTCAAAACTTTAAGAGATTTTAATCCCACATCCTTATTTCTAACTTCTCTTTAAAAATTACAATGTGAGGCCCTGTTTTGAGCTTAAAAGTAACAATTTTCAGGAGCTGAGCAGTAGCTGCACCCTTTGAGAAGAGCTCTATTGTTTTAACAGTTCCTATCATTCAGCCATCCAAATTATGCATATACACCCATACCTGCACCTCATTTCTGTTGCCTGACTGGCATCAGTTATAGACCATATCATGAAGTCCAAATTATTAGCAGAATCTCTGACCCTCATTCTAGAACTTTCTTTACATCAGCTATCCTGATGATAGTCTGTAGTGTATGCTGAACCTTAGAAGGGGAAAGCAGCAGGATGATGAGAATGGAAGCAACAGACAAGGTAGAAGTAGTAGAAATCTGTGTTCTATGGATCAGAGGCTCCATAATGAATCACTAGAATTCATGAAAAATCACATGCAGGAACTGTCCCAAATTTTTGAGACCTCAGGGTAGTTCTGTTAGAGTGTTGAGATGTCTACCTTCTCAGCTGGACATCATGAGGAAAATCCCAAGGAAATTAGCTCATGTTGACCCAAATTTGGGGAGTTCAGTTTGCAAACAAGAGGATCAGTGTCTTAATATTAGGAGCTAGGAGCGGGGACTTCATTCTTTTTTGCTGAGTGCCTGCTGTGTGCTAATACATAGGGGAAAAAGAGCAGACCAGGACTGCTCTGCCATTAGGGCAGAGCTCCCAACCTTACTAAGGAGGCAAGACATAAATGTTTGAAATAATTAGAGAACAGGTAAAGCAGCATCAGGAAAGTGATTGTCTGGGATGAAACCTAGTGCCCACAATATTTGGATAGGCAGCAAGGGATGGGCTCAAAGTTAGGAGTAGGAGCTACTTAAGAAAGTAGAGCTTACAATGGCCCTTCACTTTACAGAGAAATGGGGTAAGACCTTTCCCCACAGGGGCCCCCACCTGGTTATACACACAGAGAACAGTGAATGAGGCCATTATGACATCCCATGAGTGACAACACTGACTGGAGAGAAAAGGCAGTTTGGACAGGAGAGCATGGTCAGTCACTACAGACAAACTTTTTTAAGGTTTCCTCTCTGGTGTCAATACCCAGAAAGCTAAAAGGAGAATCAGAAAGCTCCTCATCAGACAACCCCTCCTTCGATACCTTTGGATGGTGACAGAGATTGAAAAATGTCCCTATTCAAATAAAGGGCAGATTTCCAAGCTAGGAACTCTTTTCTTCCTGGGTAGACTGTGACAAATTGCTCACTTACCATCTCTCCCAACTCTAGGCTTTATGCTGATTGCGTTTATGTTCATTTCCAGGCTCACTCAGACCTACTTCTTCTTTAGCCTGTAGGCTTATGTTAATTTCTGAGATTATTCTTTCCTGTGTCCAATTTACTTTATGAGCCAAGTTGCTCACTTCCTGCTCTTTTGTTTGTAGCTGCTCCTTCTAAATGTTTAACAATGTTTACTCACTGCTGCATCCTAGCAATTGATGACCAATGTGCAGCCAGCTTTCAACTATTCAGAGGTTGATGCAACCACTCCAGAGGAAACAGGTTTCTTGCAAACTCCCCTCCTCCACCTTTCTCCCACTCCATCTTCTGGCCACTTGCCTGTTTGGGAATCCCTCATGTGAGGTGGGAGGAAGGCAAAAATGATGAGAAACAATAACTCATTCTTTTGTCAGGTTGCCAGTTAACTGTGGGTTGTTCTTTTTTTTTTTTTTTAAGACGTTTCAAGAGTAAAAAGAATATTTCCCAGTCTTCTTGACTCCTATCTATACTTTGAATACTCAACTCCACTCTTCCATAAAGCTTCCTCTGGCCTAGTCTTCCCCATACTCTACCTCTGGATCCTACCACACTAGACTCTTCTGCAAGTCTAATGATATGCCTCAGTTTCTTTACTGGACTGAAGACTGGGTTTCAAAAAACACATTTTTTTGGTACTGAGGATTGAACCCAGGTGCTTTATCTTTCAGCTACATCCCCACTCCTTTTATTTATTTATTTATTTAATTTTGAGACAGGGCATCACTAAGTTGCTGAGGTTGGTTTTGAACTTGTAATCCTCCTGCATCAGCCTCCTGAGTCACTGGGATTACAGGCATGTGCCACTGTGCCTGGCACAAAGAGACATTTTCAAGTTGAAAAAAATAATAATTTAATTGATAATGTTCTGCATGCTTCCCCAGAAGTGCATCTGAATAGCCCCAAAAGCTCTATAGCTTTCACCTCTAACATGTACTTACACCAAATGTTATATCATAGATATAGCAGTTTTATCAAAGGTCCTTTAGCTATTAGTAACCCCACCACCCAAGCCTAGACATTTTCATTTACAGAGTACTTCTTCCTGACTATGATGAATTCTCTCATGTTTCCTAGGACCTAGAGGAAGTTGGAGGAGTCTTCTCTTCAGCCACCAATGCTTGATTTAGTTGCAGTCATTAAGATGATTGTCTTTACCCTTTCAAACAAATATTCCTGCAGTCTATACACCTTATTTGGAACTGATCACATACTATTATGTACCGTTACCAATTTTATGTAAGTCTGATCTACCCAACTGAACTCCAGAAAGCCAGGAACAATTTCTGTTTCCCCTATTCTATATTAGACAGATCTGGGCATATTGTAATAACATAATTTAAGAACCAAGCTCTAGAGTCATACAACCTGGGTTTAAATATTGGCTCATCTACTAAAAACTATGTAACTTTAGATAGATAGATAGAGATATAAATACATATATACACATATATAGATATAGATACATATATATTTACATATAAATAACATAATATACATATATACATAAATGTTTATTTATTTATTTATTTACTACTAGGGATTGAACCCAGGGATGCTTAACAACTGAGCCACATTCCCAGCCCTTTTGTTTTTACTTTGAGACAGGGTCTCACTAAGTTGCTTAGGGTAAGTTACCGAGGCTGACTTTGAATTTGTGATCCTCCTGCGTCAGCTTCCTAAGTCACTGGAATTATAGGTGTGTGCCACCATGCCTGGCTATATATATTATTTAACCTCTCTGAGTCTTAGCTCCTCAGCTTACCTTATAAGGTTGTTGTGATATTAAGTGAGTAAATCCATGTAAATTGCTTAGAACAGTGCCTGTCACGCAGGAAGCATTACACAAACATTAGCCACTCTAGTAAAGACAAGTGACAAGAGAATGGTAAGAAGTGACAAGAGAATCCAGTTCCTGAATTGCCATTTGATGGGCCCTATGCTCCTTCTCTCTACAAACTTTAATCCTATCCTTCTATGCTTCTTTTTTCTCTTATCTAGGTCCCCACACTGATGATGGACACCCAGTTCTCTGAGTTCACACCAGACATCACTCCCATTATGCTGGCTGCCCACACCAATAACTATGAAATCATCAAATTGCTTGTCCAAAAACGGGTCACTATCCCTCGGCCCCACCAGATCCGCTGCAACTGTGTGGAATGTGTGTCCAGTTCAGAGGTAGATAGCCTGCGCCATTCCCGCTCCAGACTGAACATCTATAAGGCTCTGGCAAGTCCCTCACTCATTGCCTTATCAAGTGAGGACCCCATCCTTACTGCCTTCCGTCTGGGCTGGGAACTCAAGGAGCTCAGCAAGGTGGAGAATGAGTTCAAGGCAGAATATGAAGAGCTCTCCCAGCAGTGCAAGCTCTTTGCCAAAGATCTGCTAGACCAAGCTCGGAGCTCCCGGGAACTGGAGATCATCCTCAACCATCGAGATGACCACAGTGAAGAACTTGATCCCCAGAAGTACCATGACCTGGCCAAGCTGAAGGTGGCAATCAAATACCACCAGAAAGAGGTAAGCTTAGATCATCTCTGCTTTCAGGGAAGCTTAAGGCCTACAGAGTCCGGAGAAGCAGAGCAAGAGTGAGTATTTTCATACCACTTGGACTTCTAACAGATGAATGGTTGGGCAGACTTCACAAATAGGTTCATTTAGCCAAGACACAGATAGCCTCTATATATTTTCTTCATGATCAGAAAAAAGTAGCCACCTGATTCTTTGATGGGAAAACACTCCTTCATTCAACAAATATTGTTCTAGATACTTGAGATACAGAACATAGTCACCAGACCTGCTTTCTTGGAGCATACAAACTAACAGTGAAGAGTAAATGATCATTTTAATGAACATATGATTATAAACTCAGATACAACATTCTGTGAGGTCATATAGCAAAGGTTATTGTGGGAAATAAATGAGAAAAGCTGGTGTTCAATGCATGACATAGAAAGTGCTTTTTGTTCTCTTTCTTTCTTTTTGTATGTATGTGGTATTGGGGAACCCAGGGCCTCATAATGTTAGACGAGCATTCTGACACTGAGGTACATCCCCAGTCCCAGGTAGTGCTTTATTATCCATTCCCATCTTGCTTCCATGCTACCTGGTGTGAGATTCAAACAGGTGGATCTAAGAGGTTCCTGCCAGTTGAAGGGCAAATAGCAGTAACATCCTTTCATCAATCCAGATTCTGAGGAAAATATCAGTATCTGTTCACTTGATGCCTTTCCCTCAGACCAAACAAAATTTTTTTTACACAGGGTGCAATGATGCACCAGTAATCCCAGTGACTCTGGAGGCTGAGGCAGGAGATCACAAGTTCAGAGCCAGCCTCAACAAGTTAGGGAGATCCTGTTTATAAATAAAAAGGGCTGGGAATGTTGCTCAGTGGTTAAGCACCCCTGGGTTCACTCCCTGGTACCAAAACAAAGAAACTATAAAGTTATGCCTTTTAAATAAGGCAAAAACAAGCGTCAGGGGCAACTTTAAAGGGAATCAAAAATGACAAAGCAGCAACATGGAGATTGAAAGGGCTATCCCAGGTAGGGGAGGTGGTAAAAGGATAGGTTTACCTCTAAGTCTCTATCCTATTTGCTGTTGTCTTTGCTTTAAGTGAGTGAGTTACTTAAACTCGCCTTTAACTAAGCGAGTTACTTAATCTCACTTTTCTCTTCTCAAAAGTGTGGATAAGAGCCAGGCATGGTGGCGCATGCCTGTAATCCCAGCACATGGGAGGCTGAGGCAGGAGGATCGCAAGTTCAAAGCTAGCCTCAGCAATGGCGAGGCACTTAGCAACTCAGTGAGACCCTGTCTCTAATAAAATACAAAAAAGGGCTGGGGATGTGGCACAGTGGTCGAGTGCCCCTGAGTTCAATCCCTGGTACAAAAAAAAAAAAGTGTGGATAATAACAGGAACATTTACCTCCCTGGAGAAATTTAAAGATTAAATAAAATAGGTAATGTGTTATGTGTAACACAACAGTGAGCATACATTAGGGATTCAATAAATATTAGTTGCTATTATTATTTGTTTTCATTGTTACACATGGAAGACTCTTGATATATGGTGTGATTCTGTGTGTTAAAATAACAAATAGATATAGCCAAAGTCCATCTTCTCTTACCCCATTTCTCTCACCGGCCCTGTTGTTGATATGTAGTATCAGTTATTGTGTTAAGTGGTCTACTGCAAGGTCTAATTGGTTTTTCTACACTTTGATATATTTACTGTCTATTTCCATTAATGATGTATATTACAGCTTCAGTGTTTTTTCACTTTACATAAATTGTTACAATACTGTGAGAAAATATCAAAGGTATTTTTAGAATATGAATTGTTTCTAAGTGACAGAACGATTAATGTGAACAGAATAATTTTAAAGTAGATATTGCAGAATAAGACTAAATTTTGCAATTTGCACCCCACTGAATAGGAGCTAAACTTGACAGTTTTAGGCTCCCTCCACCCCTGAAAACTAACAAATCATTTATTGTCAAACAATGTTACTGCAGTAATTTCATCAATTTTGTATTGTTAGATCATCTTCCAGCTATTTATGACTGAACACTTCCACTCATATAATCTTTTTTTAAATATTTATTTATTTGTTTTAGTTGTACACAATGCCTTTATTCTTTATGTGGTGCTGAGGATCCAACCCAGGCTGCGCACATGCTAGGCAAGCTCTCTACCACTGAGCCACAATCCCAGCCCTCATATAATCTTTTTTTTTTTAAGAATTTAACCTTTATTTTATTTATTTGGTTGTTATTGTTTATTTATTTTTATGTGGTGCTAAGGATCAAACCCAGGGCCTCACCCATCCTAGGAAAGCACTCTACCACTGAGATACACCCCAGCCCCTCATATACTCTTCCATTGCCAATTTTAGTTACTGTTCCACTCTGTTGACTTTCTTACTCTCATGGGAATCTGTTTGGGATATGACCATGGAATCATCCTTGGTTTCTACATTAATGACCCTCCAAATCTCATGAAACTTTTCATCATTTTTCCTCTGTTTTAGTTCTTTCATGGCCTTGAAATTTTCCTCCTATGTTCCTTACTTCATAATTTCTCTTATTATTGTTATTATAGAATGTCTTTATGTTACTATATGCTCATAGAGTATGTTTATCAGCTATCACTATACCTGAGTGTACCAAGGGGTTATATTTCTTTTTGCTCTCTTAATTCTGCAGCAGAGATTCCAACAATTTCTCTGGGGGCCATTTGTATGTACATTAAAGTGGAAGGAGTCACTTTTGTACTATGGGAAAATATACATTATATAAAATTTGCCATTTTAACCACTTTTACATTTCAGTAGCATTAAGTACATTTACATTGTACAGTCATCATTACTAGAATTCATTTTTGAAGATGCCTAAGTTTGCCTAGCGTGGTGGCACACACCTGTAATCCCAGTGGCTAGGGAGGCTGAGGCAGGAGGATGGCAGAGTTCAAAGGCAGCCTCAGCAAAAGCAAGGTGCTAAGCACAGATTGTTTTTTCAAATCTGTGGTTCCATTAAGTCTCAAATGTGTTCAGTTTTGGATTTCTCTCTATTGAATCCATATGTCTAGTTTGAGGCTGAATATTCTCACTTCCTTGAACAAATCAGCAATATCCTTGCTTAGGGGGTATATTTTTAATTTTTAACTTTAATGTGTTTGGTAAGAAACACAATCATGAGTTACTGAGCTTCCAAAAATTCAGTTTTCTGTGAGAGCTTCATTCTTAAAAGTTCCTGATCTGAAGCAGTCTGTTCAAAACCTGTCCACAGTCTAGTCTTTGGAAAAGTGTAACATACACATAACTCTTAAAGATGCAAACATTTATTTAAAAGGTTACGATCTTGATCATTTATTTTATCATTTTATGCAGTACATTCAACCACCAATTTTTGCAATACAAACTCTCTTCCTTTAGGATGTGATGGAATTAGGCAACTAACAAAATTCCTCAATTTCCTGGAGCTATATAGTTTATGTGTGTTAACTCAACAAAAAGAAAACCCATTGATGTCTTAAATGGGTCATGCCCTAGGATCTGGTGAAACACATTAGGTTTGAAAGTTATATGTTAAGAGCCCCCTAAACATTTTTTTAAATTTTTAGTTGTAGATGGACACAATCCCTTTATTTTATTTATTTATTTTTATGTGGGGCTGAAGATCTAACCCAGTGCCTCACACATGCTAGGCAAGTGTGCTACTACTGAGCCACAACCAACCCCAGCCTCCCTGAACATGTTTAAGACTTTTTTTTTTAAATATAGGAAAAACAGTGGAAAGAATCTGGCATACCTTTCCTAAGTGCATATATGAATACAGCACAGTGAATCTCAACATCATATACATCCACAAGACTGGGATCCTAATTAGAATAAGATACAGTCCATGTTTTTATAAATATGTCAAAATAGACTGTACTGTAATGTATAACTAAAAAGAACAAATACAAATTAAAAATTAATAAAATATTGACAAAAAATAAATTTTAAAAAGACCTGTTGTGCTGGTTAAAAAAAAGAAAAAAAAAAAACAGTTTTTCCATATGACTTTAGACAAGGCTAGTGAAGGAGTGGACTAGGATTATCTCCCAGGCCAGAATTGTTCACAGAAATGACCTCTAAATGGGAATGGAACAACAGTGTTAAAAGAGATAAACTGTCCTTTTTTTACATGATTCCATGATTGTTACCAGTTGGACCATGAGGTTCTATCTTTAAGAAAAGTTGGAATACTTCTTCAGCATCTATTAGGAAAAAGACAGAGCAGATGTACCACTTCTCCACTCTTTAGTGCCATCTTAATGACATACTTTGATGCCAACTGGGAGAAATGAAAAAAATACACAGAATAAATGGATAGTTTCTCAATGGGTGGAGGTGTTGTGGAACAGGAGCATCAGGAACTCCTGCACCAGGTTAAAGGACCCAAAATAAGTTCATTCACACCTTAAGTTCCAGACAGACAACATGACTCTTAAAATTTGAGTCAAGAAGCCATATTCCATAAAAATCAGACAATATTTTTTCTCTAAAAATGAGCTGCAACACAGCTGATTTCCAAAACTGGTAGTTAGGGGATTGTCAACATTAAAAATTCAGAATATATAGTTTCAGAGAAAGCCAATGTGTTCCCAAGCTCAAGTAAGAATAAAACATATTAAAAATGATCAGTATTGGGCTGGGGTTGTGGCTCAGTGGTGGAGCACTTGCTTAGCATTTGCGAGGCACTGGGTTTGATTATCAGCACCACAAATAAATAAATAAATAAAGGTTCATTGACAACTAATTATATTTTTTAAAAAATGATCAGAGGACTGGGGATGTGGCTCAGTGGTAAAGTGCTTAGCTAGCATGTGTGAGGCACAGGTTCGATTCTCAGGACCACATTAAAAACCAAACAAATAAGTAAAATAAAGGTATTTTTAAAATGATCAGTATTGCCAGGCATGTGCTTTCAATCACAGATTTTGTTAATGAAATTTTCATTACAGGAATCTAAAATATTAAAGTCATGTTTAATAACTGGCGCTCCCTAGTCCATTTTACACAATCATTGTATTAAAGTAAAAAATACCTCAAGATATTTTTCAGCATTTTTCTAGGGTCTTTAAGATGAAACTGTGACAAGGTATAAAGAGATCAGTGCTTTTCCTTACCTCACTAAAGTGGAGTTCCATTCTTCAGAAATATAATGGTGATTGCTGGCAAGGATTCTTTATCACCCTGAAGAGATGGGACATTTGAGACCAATGGATATTTGTATCTGTCAGTAAAAATAACTCCCAAATAACTTCAGGAAGCATGAGTTATATTTACTTTTATTAGAGATTTTTCTTTTATTTGTTTATTTGGTTGGTTGGTTTTAAAGTTTTCTGAGTATTTATACAGACAGAAGAAAAACAACTTTTAAATGTGGACTAGAGGGAGTAGAGTCCCCTTATGGAAAAAAATAATTTTAAAAGTCTAGTTGGATCATGGTGGGTTAATAATGTTCAGCGTTATGCTGGGCGCGGTGGCGCACGCCTGTAATCCCAGCATTTGGGAGGCTGAGGCAGCAGGATCAGGAGTTCAAAGCCAGCCTCAGCAATGGTGAGGCACTTAGTGACTCAGTGAGACCCTGCCTCTAATAAAATACAAAAAAGGGGGACTGGGGATGTGGCCCAGTAGTTGAGTGCCCCTAGGTTCAATCCCCAGTACCAAAATAATAATAATAATAATGTTCAGAGTTACATAACCCCCCTCAGGAACAAAATCTTAGCCTTAAATGGAATATAATTCATTATTTCATGAAGGGATTTTTTCACTATTGTTTTATCCTCATTATTATTCCTACTAGAATTGAAATAGACTCCCTAAAAGAATTTAATTTAGTGAAAAATAAGTTCTGAAGAATGAAACAAAAGCCGATTCCAAACTGTAACTTTGACATGATGTAGAATAAGGAAGTACTAATCTCCATACAGATGTAAAACTATTATATGATATTTGCATGCAAAAAAGACTTTCAGGCATTCTTATGCATACATTTTTCAGATACTCCTAAAATGTTCTAGTTTCATATATTCCATCCCATTGTCAGAAATACCAGACTTTGAAACCATATTGTTTGATTTGTTCCTTATTAGCATTGAAGATAAGCCAAAAATTGTTACAATTCTTATTTTACAAATGACAAAGGGCTATGTTCAGAGATTTGTTACAGATCATCTGACAAGCCAAAAGTAGAACTTCAGACACTTGGTACAACATTCTCTCTGATTATATGCTACTACCTTCTATTATGTGGGGTTTGTTCATGCTAGTTTAGTAACCTTGAAATTCACCACCAGGTAATTTAAGATGACCACAGGTTATTTGATTTGTGAATGAAAGCTTTATTATTTTAAAACTATTAAAACAACAAAACTGTTTTGACCAATAGTTATAAGGACCATAAACAATTATAATCTAATTGGAAGCAAGCATTTTATGTTAAGGATGCAAGGATGTATCCAGAAGTGCCTTCACACATAAGCCAAAGCACATAAGGACAAAGACTTGTGCTGCCTACTCCACTGCCATCTACTAGCCTATCTCCTTTAGTTTTAACATATTTAAGCTTGTCTCAGAATGGCAGGCCTGTTTCCCTTTGCCATACAAGAACTGGCTTTGGCATTGGTCTCAAGAAGATCCATAAAAGGGTTAATTGTATAAAGAACCAGCCATTCTCTCCATTCTCCTGAAAGAGATTCAGGATTTTAATCAGAGTTATCCAATCAGTGAACTACATTAGTTAACACTTCTCTTTCTACTTGAGCTTTTAGGTACAAGACCTGTGTCAACTGTTGACCAGCTGTTTCTATCAACATCTCAGGGTTGGCAAATTTACATTAGACAAAAAGTGGTTGGTTCATAAATCTACTTGGGAATTAACTTCACACAATAGCTTTCTACCCCTAAACAGTTGCATAACTTTTAACAATTTATTAATGTTCTTCTCTCTCCTGAAAACACCTTCCTTACTCGCTCTTGGTCCTAAGTGTTTTCTTATTCCCACACACATTTCTTATAATTAAAAAAAATTTTTTTTGGTTATACATGGACACAATATCTTTAGTTTGTTTATTTATTTTATGTGGTGCTAAGGATCAAACCCAGTGCCTCATATATGCGAGGCAAGTACTCTGCCACTGAGCCACAAGCCCAGCCCTTCTTATCATTATTAACACTGTTTCTAATTCTGTTCCACATAGCAAACATACTTAAGACAAGTGATCCATTCCTTGGAGTAGAGTTAAATATTACCAATTCTTAAATGCTTATAAGCAATCCCATAATCAGAGCAAATGCTGAAATAATATCTTATTTAGTCCTGAGGTGCCTTTATAGTATAGTCTTTCCAGGTTATGCAGGTAAATAAGAGACTAGCCAAATTCATATAATATGAAGTTGTAGCATCTCCTGTCTTGACACCTAAAAAACATATTAACAATTAGTTATTTCACAGGCTGGTTCAAGTCTCAATCTTGTTTTGAGGTCAGGAGTATTACAGATTTCTCTTGATGTTATTTTGATGATCTCTCTTAGTGTGACTGCTCATGTTCTCTCATAAGACACTAACAGTTTTATCAAGCTCAAACTAATCTGTTGTGAAATTGTTATAAAGTCCATATCCCAGGGTTCTACTTGGATTGATAACTACCCTTTAGTATCTATTGTGTTTGAGGAGCATGAGGACTGTTCTTTTTCAGCTAAACTGCTCACCAGAGTTTATAGCAGACTAGTGGTCTCTCCTTGGATATGTTTCCCAATCTTGTGCACAGATGCTTCAAATTTTATTTGGACACAAAATTATAGCCCAATTTCCTAAAGTCCAAATTCCTCATGTGGAATGTGTATCTTCTCCAGCTGTTCCTAAATCCTTGATTAAAGCATAGGTTTTATCTGTGTGTAGATGTCCTTGTTTAACTGCTTTCACCAATCTTTGTAAACCATTTCTATTGGCACAGAGGGATAAACTGTTTACTCTTATTTTCTCACTATTGGGTTAATTTGGTGCAGTCCCTTTGCAATGCATCAATTATTTGCCATTTTGGACATAAACTACATCTCTAGAGGCCCCTACACTTCAAAAGTAAGGTTCAGTCTGTTCAGTCATGGTAGCCTTGAAGTCTCACAATCTGCTTCCCAGTATGGTTTGTAATTACCCACAGCAGTTGCTCTAGACATAATTTTTCCTTTTCCTTTTTGGGTCTTTATTTATCCCTGTGTCTTGGGACCTCAACAACTCTCATCAATCTTTCCAAATAACAAGCAGTCTGTTATGGAACTTTCTCATAATATGTTGAATAGCTCTACAAATTGTTCTGAGTTTTCAAAAGGAATGACAGTAGCTTTTCCAGATATAGCAATCTCTTTATTAAATTTGTTGAACCAATAATCCTAAACATCAGTAGCCAAACTGATTTGTTACTCCTACTACTGCTCATCCAAACAAGACCTGGTTATATAGTCTACAACTGATCTACATTTATCTTTAAAAGTAACTAATTATCTATGCATGCAGACTTCATTTAATATTAGATGTAACATGTGTCATGTGGTTAGACCTGATGTCATCTTATTGTTATTTTAATCCTTTCAACTGTAATATATTCAGGACTCTATATAAATTAGTATAGTCTAGTTCCCACCAGTGTGGATTGCCTTCTAAAAGTCATAGCCATTCTAGTACCTCTCTCTTTGGTTAATGGGTAGATTGTGCCACTTCCATTTTAGGAACAATATTCAAAGTAGCTGCAACACGGATCAGCATTTGTAGGAATCAGTCCTGCATTGAAACTTCTTGGCCCCAGCTCTTTCGATGGTTTCTCCCTCATAACACTCATCTGAAAACTCTTCTGTAGTATTGTTCTTTGATAGATGCTTCTCTTTCAGATTTATTTCCCATAGTCTGATAGGGCATCCTTTGTCTGACACATTCTTAAAGACCCAGTAAGGAGTTATATATTTTCAAGTACAAATGTCTTAACATTGCCCTGTTAATGCACTGAAATACCATCCTAGGGGATATTCTCCTTTTAATTTCCATTAATTGTAGAACAATAAAATTGGGTCCCGAGATGTGAGATAGTTGATATGTGCTTCAGTCCATTGTTAGGTTGAGGAGATTCTCTTCTTTGTTATTATTTACTCTTATCATCATGAAGTCTAATAGAACAAATACAAATAAAGGAAGAACCACACTGCTAAAGTCAGAGATGTTTGAATAAAAACAAAGATCAGATCAGTCTTTTCTGGAAGGAAACCAAATCTTACTTGTTCTATTAAGTTATTAATAATGAAAATATGCAGAAGTATAAAATTATTGCTGAAAATATTACTAATATCCAGAAAAATCAGTATATATTTGAAAAAAAAAAAAAGACCAGTGATCAGTTCTCATGTGTTGGTGAGGGCAAACTGGGTCTTATTCACTTCTTAAAACATTGTTTCTATCAGAGAGTGCATCTTCATATAGCTCATCTATGTCTAACATGGCTTGATCTATATCAAGGATGAGGTCTTCATCTTCTTGTAGTGGAAGTATTGATTCCAAGTCAGAGAGATCAGCAAGATCTGGTAGTGAAGGATCTTCTGGAGGAGATGCATCTGCTTCAATCTGCTCTGTTCTGTCATTCTGTTCTTCACAAGGAACTTGTTGTTCTTGTGAAATAGATCGTAAGAGCTCTTCAGCTATTCTTATTAACTGGGCTACGCAGTCAACAAGTCCACCAAGTAATAAAGGAATTGACCCAGACTCCATGCTCTTCTTAAAAGATAAAATATTACTAAAAACAGTAGCAAATGGACTCTTGATGACAATGGATCCTGTGGGGCTAGTAATAGTTCTTTTGTGAGTTTAGATAAGAAATGAGGATGTTGCTCTTATCATCATTATGATTATGATGGTGGTCAAGTATAAAATAAATTCAGTGGTACCACAAGACTTGTTGATGATGAGGATAAAATCTCCAACAAAATGTATTTATGTACTCTTGTGTATACTAGTAGTGAACTGCTGATATAATGACCACCAGACAGATTTTCACAGGCAAGGTTTTTAAAAAAACAGCAAAGTAGATCTAATGAAAGAAAAATATAAAAATTAGTATGATTGACACTTTATCCATCCTACAGGTCCTAGCTACAGGATACCCTTATCAAAAGTTATCCATAGGTTAAAAGAGGTAGTATTCTCCTTTAGTGATAATCTAAAGAATATCTACTACCTCTTTGCCCGTGGAATTTCTCATGGTTTTAAATGTCTTGTTAGGGGATTTGAAAATAAAGGAAGGGATACATCCACTCAGGGTCTTTTAATTAACTCTGTCTTTATTAGCACCTTAGCCTCATTGCTATTTATATCTGAAGCTACTAAATATTTTCTGTTTTTAATTATATATTCATTAAAATTTCCAGTTGCCCTGCATGGCGGGGGGAGTGCATGGTAAATGAAATTCCCGCATTCTCTGTCTTTGCCAAACTTTGGACAACTGAAGCTATAATGTTAGTTTCTTGGTTGTTTCCCATTACTGCTAATCTTCCATATCTAGCAGCTAATGCTTCCAACTCTATCTAAAGCCATGATTGCACTATTTTCATCTACATGTCTGGTGGACTCTGCATACTCCCTCTCCCACAGCAAGCATATACTTCTGTAAGGCAATACTCTGTGTGTGTGTGTGTGTGTGTGTGTGTGTGTGTGTTTGCTGGGGATTGAACCCAGGGTCTTGTGCATGTAAGGCAAGCACTCTACCAACTGAGCTATAGCCCCAGCCCAGGCAATACTCTTTGTTTAAAAAATCTGGAGCTGGGCGTGGTGGCGCATGCCTGTAATCCCAGCACTTGGGAGGCTGAAGCAGGAGAATTGCGAGTTCAAAGCCAGCCTCAGTAATGGTGAGGCACTCACTCAGTGAGACCCTGTCTCTAATAAAATACAAAAAAAGGTCTGAGGATATGGCCCAGTGGTTGAGTGCCTCTGAGTTCAATCCCCGGTACAAAAAAAAAAATCTAAGGACTGGCCCAATATAATCTACCTTCCATGTCTTTCTGCCTTACCATTCCCAATCCTCTTTAAATGAGTTCATTGAAGATCCAATAAATTTTTAGCAATCTAACATATCTTATATTGCCAACTCACTTGTTTGATTCATAGTATGTTTCACTATTTCTCCTCTACTTACCTAGTACATTTATGTCCATATGCTCTGAGGTTCTCTTACCCATTAAATTGAACTGAGGTTTGTCTTACCCATTACATTGAACTGAAAGGGAGCGGAGTTAGAATCCAAGGTTGTGTGGTCTACATTAGTGTTTTTTTTTTTTTTTTGGGGGGGGGGGGAGCAGATTGTCTCCTCTCTCATTACAAATAGATAATTCTAATTTTTAATTTTTTTGGGGAGGGTACTGGGGATTGAACTCAGGGGCACTCGACCACTGGGTCACATCCCCAGCCCTTTTTTGTATTTTATTTAGAGACAGGGTCTCACTGAGTTACTAAGTGCTTGCCATTGCTGAGGCTGGCTTTGAACTCGTGATCCTCCTGCCTCAGCCTCCCAAAGTGCTGGGATTACAGGCGTGCGCCACCACGCCCAGCTACAAATAGATAATTCTGTCTTTACATTATGATGAGCTGATTGTGTCCTACATAAAAAGATAAATTATTTTTATTGATTTCTTTTCATATCTCCATTCACCAACTTGATTTTCCTGCAATAGTCTAGTTCATAATTTTCCAGTTCTGAAAGCATATATCTCCAGCCTATGGTTGATTAGTGTGGCTGTACATCTGTGGCCACTCTTTCCTTGGGCATATCTATTGTTAAATTTTGGAATACTAATCCTGTAAATTGGGCTTATTTTCTTTCTCTAGCCTCAGTCAGGCTTTTCCTAGCAGAGAGTCTTAGGAAGGAACCATCCATCTCACTCCTTTAGGATACCGCCAAGTCTGTTATTACCCAATTTCCAGAAGTTACGACCAGAGTGATTCCTAGAAAGCCACAGGCTTCACCTTTAGCTCACTGTGCTCTTTGGATGTTTACTATAGTACAGTAAATGATTAGCCAGATGGTCTATGATTTGCACATGGAGCTTAACTGGTCTGCACAGAGCCTAGTTTGACCACTCAGCTGTAAATTATTTCCAATTAGCATTACTTCCGTCAGACCATTCCACTGTTTTTGTCCAAAATCCTACCATTTTCCACAAAGTATACACTCCATTTTTGTATTATGACACCTAAGGCTAGCTCTTATTTTCTTGTTTATTTGTTTTTCTGCCTCTCTCCCTACCCTCACATAGATAGACTAAAATGTAAGTGTCATGAGATTAGGAATCTTGTCTGTTTGTTTTGTGCTCTATCCCCAAGGCACAGAAAATTGCCCACCACATAGTAGGCAATCAGTGAGTGTCCTGAAATAAGAGAAGGGAGGGAGGGAGAGAGGCACAACCTTTAGCTCACTTGTTCAGTAAATATCATCAAGCTTCAGCCATACAATGGGGATGGCCATGAATGAAATAACGAGCTAGCCCATCAAAATCCACAGTTAACAAAATGAACAGGAAACACATAAACAGAGGGAAAATATTCACAAAGCATGTATCTGGCAAAAAAATCTAAAAAATAAAAATAAAAAAAACTTCTACCCAGAATATATAAAGAACCCCTGTAACTAACAATAAATTAATAACAATCCAATTTGAAAAATGGGGAAAGACTTGAACAGACATTTCACAAAGAAAAAAAATGAATAGCTAACAACAACATGAAAATGTACTCAGCATCATTAGTCATAGGGAAATATAAATTAATATCACAGTAAGATACCACAATGTACTCACTAAACTAGCTAAAATCAAAGACTGACAACACCAAATGTTGACAAACACATAGATCAGCCAGAACTCACACACACACTAGTGGTGGAAGCATAAAATGGTATACCTCTTTAGGAAAACATCGTCAGTTTCTTAAAAACAAAAAACTAAGCATGCACCTATAGCCCAGAAATTCCACTTGTAGGTATTTACACAAGAGAAATGAAAGTTTGCAAAGAGATTTTTACAAGAATGGTTATAGAAGTTTAAGTAAAACACCAAAAAAAAAAAAAAATAGAAGAAAAATCCAGGTTTCCAACAAGAGAAGAAGGGAAAAAGAAACTGTGAGGTATTCATACAATGCAACATTAATCATCAATAAAAAGAAAAGGCCAGGCACAGTGGCACACACTGTAATCCCAGCAGCTTGGGAAGCTGAAACAGGAGGATCTAGAGTTCAAAGCCTGCCTCAGCAACTTGGCGAGGCATTAAGCAACTTACTGAGATCCTATCTCTACATAAAATACAAAAAAGGGCTGGGGATGTGATTCAGTGGTTAAGTGTCCCTGAGTTCAACCCCCTGTACCAAAACAATTGCATAAAATGCAAAATGATCTATCGTGGAAAAATCTGAATAGTGTTTATACCGAGGAGATGTAGAGACACAAGAGAACATTCTAGAGTGATGGTATAATCATATTTTAGAAATAATTGTGGGTTGCACAGGAATATGCATTTGTCAAATATCATTTGCTGGTACTCTTAAGATTCATGCATTTCATTATATAAATTTTACTACCCCCCAAAAAAATAACTAAGCATGATACCCAGCCTTAAAAATATATATCAAATGAAACATACCCCTAATTAATTACTATAATATATGTTCACTTTTATGGAAAATATTGTCAAGGATTATGAAACACTTTTTATATATTAGTATATTTAATCTTCATAATAAAATAACTATGAAGTTGTACATGGAAAAATTAAGGATCAGAGGGATTAAGTAACTAGCACATGGTAAGTAAAGATGCATAGCTGGAAGTCAGCCCAGGATTAACTTCTAAAGTCCCATATCAGAGGGTACAAATAAGGTACCTACAGTAGCAACTTGGTAGGGCCAGAGCTGACATCTCATTCTCCTAAACAGGAACAGAACTGAGAATGTTAATCTCACTTGCTATCCCTAGAAGCAAACTGAATTCTAAGTTGAATGTGACTAAGGCAGGGAAACAAAGAAAGCTAGATCAGGCCCCTATGGAATCCTCATCCTGTAGTGACAGGGAGTTTATCTGCCCTTCACCTGACCTACAGAACTGGCCTAAATACTCATTAACCATTCATCTGTGATACAGCCAAGATGAATGAGAGGGTCAAGGCTGTGCCTATAAAATGATTTCTGGACTTCCACTTTCAAATAGGATGTGAGTGCTTCTGAAACAACTAAAAAGCATTCCCAATGATAAATTGCAAAATTAATAGGCTTAATGATATCATTAAGATATGAAAACAAAGACGAACTATACTAAAATTTCAGAGTGAGCTGACAGAGGCATCTTTTTCTTCCCTGTAGCATTTGCTAATTCTAGGCACAGATTGAATAAAAGGCTTGGCTCTAAGGCACAGGGACTCTAGGCTCTAAGACAGAGGAACTCTACTAAGGAAAAGGACAAATTAATGTAACTTTTGGTAGCTGCAGTAGGCTAGCATAATGTGTTGGAAACTTGAGAGTGCAGGGCTTGTTTTTCTTACCTTAAGTTACTTAATACCTGCTGGTACCTGGGTGGGAAATGTAGAATGAAATTTCCCACAATCTCCTCGTGCTTCAGAGTCAAATTCTCACTAGAGGGAGTAGCCACAAACATGCTACTGGTTTCTGCCTCAAAAGGTTTTGAAGTTAGAGGGATGTAGTGGACGCTAATGAATAAATAAGATCAAAACAACTCTCAAAAAACACTTTAGACAAACAGATTCTATAACATATAAGGATATATAAAGGGAAATACTTTTTTTTTTTTTTTTTTTTTTTTTTTTTTTTTGGTACCGGGGATTGAACTCAGGGGCACTCGACCACTGGGCCACATCCCCAGCCCTTTTTTGTATTTTATTAGAGACAGGGTCTCACTGAGTTACTAAGTGCCTCGCCATTGCTGAGGCTGGCTTTGAACTCGCGATCCTCCTGCATCAGCCTCCCAAGTGCTGGGATTACAGGCATGTGCCACCGTGCCCAGCGGGAAATATCTTGAAGAACTAAACTGGAGGACATCATATATCAAAGCGAAGATACAAAGAGACAAATATTCCATGTTCTCTTTCATATGAAGGAAGTAAAAAAAGTCAATCTGAATGTAGTGCAGTGATTACTAGAGGCTAGAAAGGATAGGAGGAAGAGGGGATAAAGAAAGTTTGGAAAATGGGTACCAAAACACAGTCAGAAGGTATGTGTCCTGGTGTTTCACAGCAGAGTGTGATGACTATAGTTCACAACAACCTATTTAGTGGGTTGGTTTTGTTTGTCTGTTTGTTTGGTTTTTTGTGTGTGTGTTATGAAATACTAGGAGAGAGGAGCTTGAAGTCTCCAAACAAAGAAACGACAAGGAGGGACTGGAGCTATGGCTCAGCGGTAGAGTGCTCGTCTCACATGTGTGAGGCCCTGGGTTCGATCCTTAGCACCACATAAATAAAATAAAGGTACCGTGTCCATCTACAACTAAAAAAAAATTTAAAAAAAGAAATGACAAGGAGAGAGAGAAAGGCCATTTATCCCAATTTGATCAGTGCATGCTGAATATACGTATTGAAATGCCACAGTGTACACCACTAATATGTGCAAAATTATTACACGTTAATCAAAAAAGTTAAATTAAAAAGATAATCAAGGCTAGCTTTATGGCTATGGAAATTAAAACAGCATAGTACTAGCACAAGAGACAGATATAAATTAATAGAGCCATGTCCCTTACTTTACACTAAATACTAAAATAATAATAATAATTTGAAATGGATCATAGATCTAAATATGAAAGATTTAAAAATTTAGATCAAACACAGGAGAAAAATCTTCATGAGCTTAGGTAGGCAAATATTTCTTATAGGACACAAAAAATATTAACTATGAAAGAAAACATTAATGTTTTATTTCATTAAATGAAGAACTTCCACTTATAAAAATATACCTTAAGAGGGTGAAAATGTCAATCAGAGTTGGAAAAATATTCCTATTATGTATCCAGCAAAGGACTTATATTCATTCTATACATATTTTTTTTAAATATTTTTAGTTGTAGATGGACACAATACCTTTATTTTGTTTGTTTTTTTGTGTATGTGGTACTGGGGATTGAACCCAGTGCCTCACATGTGCTAAGCAAGCGCTCTACCACTGAGCCACAACCCCAGTCCTACACATATATTTTTACACTCCTAGAAATCAATAAAATACAATGCAATTTTTTAAAGTAGAACAAAAGAAGTGAATTGACATTTCATAGAAGAGAATATCCTAATGACCTATATATATGCACATGAATAGTTTTTCATCACTATTACTCATCAGGGAAATGCAAATTAAAACCACAATGAGATAAGCAAAACCCCACCAGAATAGCTAAAATTGAAAAAATAAAACTGAAATTACCAAGCTTTGAGAACATGGGGCAACCAGAACTCTCATACATTGCTGATCAAAGTATTAATGGATACAACTACTTTGGAAAACTATTTGGCAGTATCTACTAAAAGTAAATATACCTCTATCTCATGAACCTGCTATTCTACTCTTAAGTATATAAACAAATTAAAAGAGTGCAAATATGCACTAGAATATGTATACAAGAATATCAAAAGATGAATAACAGTACAGTAAAACCATTCCATTTATATGACATTCAAGAACAGGCAAATTAATCTATAGAACAGAAATGAACAGAAAGTTACCTCTAGGAAGGGAGATTAGGAAGCTTTCTGGAGTACTGAGAATGTTCTGTATCTTGATATGATTCCATATATAAAATACCAAAAAAGCATTAAGCTGTACCCTTAAAATCTGTGCACTTCCATACACACACACACACACACACACACACACACACACACGCCATATCTCAAAAATTGTTTGTTTTTATTTTTTAATTTTCAAGTCTCCTTCCTATAAAACTAGTAAGGAGAGCAAAACAGTGATGAAAAGTGTCATCAGATTTTAGCAAGCCAGTCATCAGAGCTAATGAAAAATGGAATGAAATATGATTGTATGGGGAAGGGTGCCTTTGGCTGGTGTGGCTATTTCATGGCAGTGCTAAGAGGCCCGGATTACCAGTCTTTGATTGATGAGATAATCTATATCTTTTAAGTAGCTCAGAAAGACAACTGGGACAGAAACCATGCTATCCATCTGCAATCAGGATCTTTAAGCCCATTTGATTTTTTTTCCTTTACTTTATTCTAAGTTGTTATATATGACAGCAGAATGCATTATAATTCATATTACACTTATAGAGCACATTTTTACATATCTCTGGTCTTCATACATGTACCCAGGGCAATGATATCCATTTCATTCTACCATTTTTTTTAACCCTTTTGCCCCTCCCTTCCCTTCAAAAGCCACCATTTTTCTTTTAGCTCAAAGTCCTACACTGCTATTTTGTGCTGCTTCTAACTCGAAATCTGGCAATAAGTGTTTAACAGTAGGATGGAAAAGGAGCAAAGGAATCCAAATCCTCTGGGTCTATGTTTATAGTTGATAAGCTTCTCTGCATTGGGCAAGATAAATTAGTTCATATCCAAGAGGAAAAGAGGCAGTTATGTGGGAGAGATTAAAATGTGTCTTTGGTTAGTACAGGCACCCATTTTCTACTTATGAACAGGAAAATTTTTTCAAAGTGCTCCCTTCTCTAGTGCTATAGCACCATTTGGATACGTGCATTCAATCTGGGTTTAAAACAAAACGGAAAAAAAAAAAAAAAAAAACACCTCTAGACATACATAACTTTTCATTGCCCTCCCCACCTTTGAGGAAATATCAAAAGGACCTTGTCCCCAAAGGACAAATTTCATCATTTTGAAAAGCAGGGGTATCTCTAGGGTAATACAGTGAAAAAAGTAACAGGATTTACCCTTTAAACCCTTTGTCAAAAAAGCTAAAAATCTTTGCCTTTAAAAAAAAAAAACTATGCAATAAGGCATTTGCCTGTTACAGGACCTGACATTTAAAATCCCCATGAACCATATTTAATTTATCAATAGAGAAAAGAAAAAGAATGGTACAGCTCAAGAGCTAAACGTGGTCCCTTCCTGAAAATATATGAAAAATTCAAAACAGAAACTGAAATAAGGGGGAGTAGGGAATGTACTTATGGTCAATTTAAACCAAGTTCTACTGAATTTCTTTCCTCTTCCAAATTTTCTCATTGCTGCAGAGAGAATCACAGACTCTGGCTTACCCTTCAGAAAAAAAAAAAAAAACTTAGTCACTGCAGAAGAACCACTTTTGAAAATATATTTTAGTTATTTTCCTAGACTTATATGTAGTTTCCTGAAAACACTATTTGAACATAAGAGACAGCCACCACCTCTTGACTTGGTGGGTGGGACCCTGCAAAGGCTTGTCCCAGATCTTGGCTGCTATGAGAGGCCTCAACACCCCCATAGAGTCTGAAAAACAGATGTAGGAATTCTAGACTTTTGGTTTTTAAATATTACCAGTGCAGAAGATAGGGCCTAACATAAGGGAAATAAAAACAGAACTTGGAGGTAATGGGGAAAAGGTCTTATTGATTTGTTTTGATTGTTTGTTGATTGGGGCTATTGATTTGTTTTGTTTGTTTGTTTAATGGTGCTGGGGATGGCACCAAGGGCCTCACGCATTCTAGAAAGCACTCTACCACTGAGCCACACCCCTAGCCTCAGAAGAAAATGGGTCCTATTCTCAAATCTTTCCTCAGCTTTTCTTCCCAAGAGGGAAAAAGGAAAGTTGCATTTATTTGAACATAATAACATTCTCCCTTGGAGAGACAGTAAATGATGCTAGTTATTACTAGAACAGGATATGGTGTGAAACAAACCTATATTTGAATTGTTACTCTACCACTTACTAATTAGAAGGTTGCTAAATTACTCTTTGCCTCAGTTTCCTCATCTATAAAAAGATAGTAATGGTCATGAGAACTACTTGAGTGAATACATGCAAGAAGTTTAGAGTAAGCTCACAGTAAGCACTTAACAAATGCTAGTTGATATAATTGTGCTGGAGAAATTCTTGGGGGCTGGGATTGTGGCTCAGCGGCAGAGCACTCGCCTAGCACGTGCACAGCCCGGGTTCAATCCTCAGCACCACGTACAAATAAACGCATTGTGTACAACTAAAGCAAATAAATAAATATTAAAAAAAAAAAGAAATTCTTGGATCCAGGAAACAGTGTGTGGTGCATCCTGGCTACTGACCAGTGACCCCTACAAGGCAGCAGAGGAGATGACTATAGGCATTACAGTAATTAGAAGGAAGTAACAGAGATACAATTCATCTCATAGATAGAGCTAACTTTAGATGATGACTTTGAACTTGTATAAAGATGTTGGAAGATAGAACTATCTGGCTCTAGTTCACACATGACACTTTCGGAAGACCTGAGAACAATCAAAGACTACAGGGCATCCTTGGGGATTAGTGAATCTTCCTAGCCTAACTCTCTATCACTTTGAAGCACTTCCTTACTCCAGCTCTGAGCTCTGTCAGGGCCCTAGCTACATTTCTGGGCTGGCAAAACCTGACTACCCTGTAGGCTTATCATTGGCTATGCTTCTAATATACTGCCAACTGCATAGAAAAGGCCCTCCACTTAATCTGAGGTCAATAATTTTTAGAAAACATGAACCAGTTATTCCTTGAAAACACCCACTTGGGAAGTAATTGGCAAGATCATTGAGGATAATAAAGGCCCCATTACTCTCTATCTAACTAACTTCACCCAAACTAGTCCAAACTTTCAAGGCTTCCTTTGTGAATCATTTGAGCAGTAAGGGGAAGGAACATTAGGCCTTTTACCCCTTACCATCCAGCCTGAACTTCAGAAACACAGCTCAGAAATCTGACAAGAGCAAATCTAAGCACCACTCATGGCCTCCTCTCTTTTTCTTTGGCAAATTTCAGCTTGCCAAGAGAGACCAAGATTCATTCATTTTTATCAACTGGGAAGAAAATCAAGGATCATATAGTTCTTCCCTCTGCCTGCAAACATACTTACTGTTTGTCTGCCAAGGATAGTTCTTACAGTTTTCAATTTCTTCAAAATGTAATCCCATAATCCCCCTCAGTAGCTCCTTCTAGTGTTTTATAATTTCCTCCTGGTAGTTATATCTTCAAACAAGTTCACATACATTAACCTACAAAAATCCTATGCAGTAAGGATTATTCGTATTTTATGATTGAAGAAGAAAACCTAAAGAGGCTAAGTGACTTGCCAAGATTATATAATCTTGCTCAGTCAATAGCAAAGCAAGGTAAGAAGCTGATTCTTTAGGCTCTCAGCTCTCTGCTTAATTTATTACACTGTGGCCCATGTTATCATGCTCTGGGGACCTCTGCATCACTAGAAGAATAAGAATCCGTGTTAGGATATCAACAAAAACACAATATAGCCATGTTAGTTGTCTAACAAAATGGATCAAAGGCCAAAAGTCCCCTTGCGGGCAGCCATTGCAATGTCATCATCCTTACATACTAGTGTTCCCAGAGAGCATTTACAGTTAAAAAGCCCTATTAAAAAGGAAAGTTACAAATTAAAATTTTTAAAAAAGGAAAGTTACCAAAAGTCTAGATGGACATTAAAATCTCCTTAACACTAGATGCTGATCCATGAAAATAAAAAATAAAAGTTAGGCTTTTGCTTTCTAAATTCTCTAGTTTTGACCTCTGAAATAAATTAAATTGGAGGATTTGAGGCTGAGAAAAGATTCCTAATATCCTAAGAAGAAAAATGCTTTGCCCTTGAGTGTGAATTTCTTTTCCTTCTAAAGATTTCCTACCTCCATTTTCAAAGGTTTGTAAAAGGGCCAAAGGTCAGTGTTTTAAAAATGGGTAAAGCATGAATCCCATTGCCTATACACGTGACACTCAGCAAAACACACCAGAGCCACAGATCTGTCCTCTGTGTGAGAGCCCTCATTGTACCAAACCATCATTCTACCCAAGTCAAAAGATGAATGGAGTTTTCCTTGTAGGATTCCTCTGATGCAGATGACTCAAACATTTATTAAGCCAGCTCTAACCTTTCTCCAAAATCCCATCCTTGTGCATCCATTTCCTTCACATTGATTTGTGATACCTAAACTGGATCCTTGGTATTTCCTCCAAAACCTACTCCATTTGTAGCCTTCTCCATCTATAAGTAGATAGCAATTCTACCCTTCTAACTACTCAAGCTAAAATATCGTGGGTTTATATTTGACTCTCCTTTTTCCCACAGCCAAGCTGTGAGGACATCCAGTTGGTTCTGCCTCTGAAGTATATATACAATCTGACCACTTGTCTTCATGAGACACCATCATCTATCTCTTACCTTCATTATTTCAACAGCATTTTAACAGGATTTACTTAGTCTCACTAAAGCCTCTTCTCTACACAAATCCAAAGTGATATCTTTAAAATGGAAGTTAGAACACGTTACTCCTCTATTTAAAACCTTTGAGCCAGGCGCAGTGGTGCACGCCTGTAATCCCAGCACTTGGGAGGCTGAGGCAGGAGGATCGCGAGTTCAAAGCCAGCCTCAGCAATGGCGAGGCACTTAGCCATTCAGTGAGACCCTGTCTCTAAAAAAATACAAAAAAAAAGGGCTGGAGATGTGGCCCAGCATCCAAGTGCCCCTGAGTTCAATCCCTGGTACCAAAGGAAAAAAAAAAAAAAAAAAACAACTTTGGGCATGATGGTGCCCACTTGTAATCCCAGCAACTTGGGAGGCTCAGACAGGAGGATCTCAAGTTCAAAGCCAGCCTTATGGAACTGAGGATGTAGCTCACTTGGTAGAGTGCTTGCTTAGCATACACAAGGCCCTGGGTTCAATCCCCAGCACCAACAAAAGAAAAAAAAAAAAGCCAGCCTCAGCAATTTAGCAAGGCCCTGTCTCAAAAAAAAAGGCTGGGGATGTTGCTCAGTAGTTAAGACCCTCTGGGTTCAATCCCCAGTACTAAAAAATAAAATCTTTGATGACTCTGCATTTCCTTCAGAGTCAAATGCAAAGCCTTATAGTCACCTCTCTGGCCATCCATGACACAATCTGCAGCTTCATTTTCTGTTTGTCCCTGCCTCCCTCTGTTTCCACCTCTCTGGCCTCATTGTCATTCCTCAAATTCACCAGGTCCACTCCATTTTTTAGGTGCTTGGAATGGTCCTGACTCAGCTATATGAATAGCTAAATCCCTCACCTCCATCAAACTCTTTCCTTACATCTTACCTTCTCAATGATGGCTTTGCTTACCACCTTTTAAATACTGAACCTCCCCTTCCCAAGCTGCCACTCTTGATTCTTCCTTTCGGTGCTCTACTTTTTTCATTTTCCTTAGAACTTATTATGTTCTACATATTATTTAGTATACTTATTTTTTATAATTGTCATTTGTTTTATGGCTTTGCTCTCTAGAATGTAAACTACAGAAAGGGAGGGGTATTGATTTTGTCTAAGTGCAAGAACAGTGTCTAACACAGTGTAGATATATAATAGATATCTGTTGAATGAATAATAGGGTTAATATAATACTTCCTTACATTTGTATAGCATTTTTGTTTTTTAGATTTTCACATCATATCTCATGGGATCTTCAGAATTTCTGTGAGATAATTCAAGAAAACGAAGGGTTTATTACCTCCATTTTATATTTAGGAAAATTAAGATCCAGAGAAGCAAAACAATCTACCCAAAGTAACATAGTTAGAATGTGGTAAAACCAGGAACCTAGGATCTATTTGGTGGTCTGTTTCCATAGCCTCCAACAATATACTACAAAGCCCCTAATGCTTGAGGAAAGACCTTCCAAATTATTTGTTAAGACAGAGACATGCTCTGCTTATGCCATTAATCTGATGTCTCAAACCTTGATGTGTTTCACCAGCAAATGGGAACACAAACATAAAGTCATCTAAAGACCTGAGTTTATGTGGTGAATTGCCCTGTGAAAATGATTCTCAAATGGTACTCTCTCCAAGAAAGAAACATGTTTTTTTGACTATCAGTGGAATAAATCATTTGTTTCTTCCTAACCATTTCTGCATTCCAATTGCATTAAACATTAAACTAGTTCTTCACAGCAATATAATAAAACAGTAAGTTGAATTATAGTCCAAGAAAGCATCTGCAACCTAAAATATATCCCAGTATCTCCTTGCAATGCACTATCATCTAAGCCACCAATTACCTATGTTGAAAGCTCTACCCCACTGCCATTTCCATACAAGAAGAGTGGAGACTGTCCTTTTAAATCTACCACCAACAAGGAACCTGGTGTCTACTTGGCAGGGGAAAAAGAAGATACTTCCTGTTTGGCATACTGCTACCATTGGCATCTAATCCAAAAACTGCTGAATTCTGCAGGGGTGGCAACTATTATGTCCTCAGAATAAAATAGTGAAAAATACAGCTATATTTATGTACAGACTTTTTAATAGAGATGACTATCACCCTGGTAGGCTCACAGGAGGTGACAGAAATGCACAGCCAGGAAAAAGGCATGCCAAGTTCTCAGTGCCTTCTGGCAGCTGAATCCACAGTGCCTAAGAGGGAGGCCTGGATCACTTTCCTTGACCCCCAGAATGTCATTATACCAGAGCTGTAGTAACCTTCCCAAGAATTACTGAGTACACAAGGTTTGTCTTCAGTGCCCTTTTCAGAACTGTCCTTCCCCAGATCACAGCAAACCAAGTGGGTAAAGCCTGACTCTACTACCAAATCAGAGCTCTACTGCCAGATTCAACAAATATTTCCTAAGAAAATAGCAATCAAACAGTTCAATGAATAAACCTCAGACTAAAAACAGAAGTGTCACATAAACACAATCTATCAAATGCTTGCTAGACTTCATGGATAAAAACATCACTGAAACATGAGGACACATACAACCTCAGTACACAGGCATGTACTGAAGTATTTGGCACAGGGAAAAAGTTTTCTTTCCTTAACGGGTCATGTAAGCATACTGTGACTCACTTTCATGATCAGAAATAAGGATAATGATAACACGTTCATCAAGTATCATCTTTGTGAGTTAGACAATTTTTAATTATGGGGAGATGCCCTATTGCTTTTGTTAAAAAATCAAAGCACAGTTAACCCTACCTCTGATATTTGGTAACAGTATAACATTGAAGAAGGCATTATTCTCTGTAAACTTGAGTTTATTCATCTATATATTGGGGATGATGATGACACCTACCTCAGATGAATACTACAACAGTCGCATGACATAATGTCAAAAATGTATTTTGTAAACCATAAACTTCCAAGGCAAAGAAAATTTTTCTTTAAAAGGCCTGATTAGGGCAGCCAATCAAACTGGTTTGCCAGGACCCAGAATTTTGAACAATAAATAAGGAAAGTGTTGGACAAACTGGAATAAGCTGAACACTCTAGTCTTGACTAGACCTTAACTAGACCAAGGTCCTGAATAGGACTTAATTGGAATAACTAGGCCTTCACCAGACTGAGGTCCTGGATTTGCCCTACCTTGAATCTGACAGGGCATTAACTACTCTTACGCCCTTGCTAGGCCTTAACGAGACTGACTAGAATCTAAATAAGCTTAGTTTCTTCTATAACTTAAATGGAGCAAAATAGACCTTAAATAGGGTCAGGCTCTTTCTATGCCTGAAATTAGATTCAGAATAGGCCATCTGTAGACTATTTCCTGTCAAAGCATTAAGTAAGTTCTAAAAAGATGGTAACTACAGCCGGGCGCGGTTGGGCCCGCCTGTAACCCCAGCACTTTGGGAGGCTGAGGCAGGAGGATTGCGAGTTCAAATCCAGCCTCAGCAATGGCGAGGAACTTGGCAACTCAGTGAGACCCTGTCTCTAAAAAATTACAAAAAAAGGGCTGGGGATGTGACCCAGTGGTCCAGTGCCCCTGAGTTCAATCCCCGGTACAAAAAAAAAAAAAAAAGATCCATCAAAAAATTTTTAGATTCTTGAGTATATAAAATCACCTGTTTAAAAAAGAAGAAGAGCTGGGCGCAGTGGCACACGCCTATAATCCCAGCACTTGGGAGGCTGAGGCAGGAGGATTGCGAGTTCAAAGCCAGCCTCAGCAATGGCGAGGCACTTAGCAACTCAGTGAGACCCTGTCTCTAATAAAATACAAAAAAAGGGCTGGGGATGTGGCCCAGTGGTGGAGTGCCCCTGAGTTCAATTCCAGGTACCACAAAAAAATAAATAAATAAATAAAAAGATGGTAACTAGGCATAGTCTATGAGTAAGCTTAACTTCACTCTGACTAGAACTTAACTAGGCTTGGGCCTGGCCATATCTTAGAACTGACTAGGCCTTAACTGAACTGTCTAGGCTTTAGGCTTAGGCCCTATACATGCCTTAACTAGACTCTGACTAAGCTTTAACTAGGCTTTAGTCCGGGCTAGGCTTTAACTGGGCTGACTTCCTTAAGTAGTAAGACTAGGACCTCAGTAGGCTTAGGCCCTGCTTAGGCCTTAACTAAAGTCTGACCAAATATTTACTAGATTTACATCATGATTTGACCTTAACTCAGCCCAGACTTGCCCTAACTAAACTCTAAGCCCTCTCTACACTTAGGCCTTGGATAGGCCTTAAGTATGGATTGACTATGATTTAAATCATCTTAGTCCCTAGATAGGCCTTAACTGGGCTAGTTAACCTTAATTCATATTTGGCCCTAACTTCTCTTTAACTGAGCTACCAGGACCTTAACCAGGATTATACCCTATCTAGTCCTTAACTTAGATGAATAGGTCTTAACTGAGATGACCAAGACTTAAATATATTCAGACCCTGGCATTTTTTAACTTGTTTGTGACAGACTATACTGGACTTAGTCGCTGGCTATACCTTAACTGGATTCTGACTATGCCTTCTCTAGAGTTATGCCCCAGTAAGGCATTAACTAGACTTTGACTATATGTTAACTAGGTTTTGATCCTGGGTAGGATTTAACTGGGTTCTGAGTAGGCCTAATCTGTTTTTAGATCTTAATCAAACTTTAATTGAGATGGCTAATCTTTAACAAGTATTAGATTCTGACTAGGTTAGAATTGAACCTTGACTAAGCTCCAGCTCAGCCTTGATTAAGCTGATGAAACTTTAAGTGGGCTTCAGCTATGACTAGGTCTATACACCTGAATCAGTCTTATGTAGTGGCTGAGGCTTAAATGAACTCTGAATAGACCTAAAGTAGAAATAATCCCAAGCTAGACTTTAACTTGGCTTTAATTAAACTTAAATTAGGTTTAGAATTTTAAATTTTAATTTCAGGGTTTAAATGACCTATGATTAGTCATAAACTGGGGTCATGCCCTAACTAGAGCTTACATGGGCACTACCTAAACCTAAACTAGGATTAGATGCTTACTAGGGATTAATTAGCATGGAATCCACCTAATCTTCAGGGTTAACTGAGCTCTCACTAAATCTTTTTTTTTTGGGGGGGGGATATTAGGAATTGAACCCAGGAGTACTCTACCACTATGCTACATCTTCTACCCCAGCCTCCTGAGTTGTTGGGATTACAGGCTGCACCTGGCCTCACTAACTCTTAACTTGGTTTACATATAGGTTAAGGCTTATCTGAGGTCTGAAAGACCTAAACTAGGCTTAGGCTCTGCCTGGGGTTTATCTATACTCTGACTAGACGTAATCTAGTTTAGGCACTAGCTAGAATTACAGAATATTCTGAAGAGCTTTTAACATAGATAGTTAGCTTTTAACTGGTCAGGCATTCACTACAAATTAGCAAGACTCAGATGCCCTGACTATATTGAGGCTCTGGCTTGAACTGTGCTCTTTCTAGATATTAACTATGTTTAGACCCTGACTATGCCTTAAATAGGATGACTAAACTTTAGCTGAGCTGACTAGGCCTTAAGGGGCTTAGGCTTTGTTCAGATCTTAAGTGGGCTATCTAAACCTTAATTAAGCTTAGGCTCCAGTCCTTTGCTTAACTAGGAACTGATTAGGCCTTGGCTAATTCAAATGTACTCATTCTACACCCAGTTCCCTTAGTCTGTATCTTCCTTTACCTGACCTCTGTAGTTTCAGGCTGTTTTCTGGGTCATAGAAAGGACACAGGCATAATCCCCATCTTACCCCATGGCAGCAGGAAACAAGGCCGCTCCTAGTCTCAGTGCAGCCAGTCTTACTTGTAGTGTAAAGCAGGAAGCAATCACCAAATTGACAGCCCCTCAAGAAAACAAGGGATACTCTCATGTAGCACTCCCCCACTCCAGAAGTATATTTTAGTCTCACCCAATCACCATAGTCTGTACAACTTCTTCCCAGATATTTATACTTTGTAACAAGTTTGTAACAGATATAGAAGAGAATGTTCCCATGTAAAAGATATGTTGTACAGTATTTTTTCATTTGCTTCTTTAGTTCTCCTTTTTGTAGAAGTTTTTCTCCTACATTTCTTTGTCAAGAAATATTTTTATTGACACATAATAATTCTACATATTTACAGGGTACACTGTCATAATTCAGTGCATGTATATAATGTGTAATGATCGAATCAAGGCATTTCTATTTCCTCAAACAATAATGAGGAATTGGCAGTTAAGAAGAGAAATAGTTGGGTGGCACATACCTGTAATTCCAGTGGCTCCGGGAGGCTGAGGCAGGAGGATCACAAGTTCAAAGCCAGCCTCAGCAATTTAGCAAGGCCCTAAGCAACTCAATGAGACCCTGTCTCCAAATCAAACATTAAAAAGGGCTGGGGATGTGGTTCAGTGGTTAACCAGCCCTGGGTTCAATCCCTAGTACCAAAAAAACTTAAAAGAAGAGAAACAGTTGATGTACCAGAATTGCAGTAAAAGGCCTTATGTAAGTTTCAAAAGACAAAACCCTGAATGTTTGTAGTCCCTATTAGCTCAGTCCTACTGTGAAGAACTAAGTAGTCTAATATATACTGGCTTGGCTTATTATAGAATACTATAATGGAGTAAACTCAAGAAAAGAATGATAAATACAGACCAGAGTATGGGCAATCATTGCTGTGTAATGGTTTCACAAATTCTTAGTGATAAAAGAATGGTAATTTGTTCAAAACCTGTATTATTTGGTTTGGAGTATTTGTATACATGCACTTTTTAGTAAAACACATTTTTTTTCATTCATTTGTTTCTTTAATTTTTCTCCTCTTTTTAGAAGTTTTTCTCCTATAGTTTTGTTTTTACTGACATATAATTATACATATTTAGAGGGTAGCATGTCATAATTCAATGCATGCATATAATGTATAGTAATCAAATCAGAGTAATTAGCATTTCTATTTCCTCAAACATTTATCACTTCTTTGTATTGGGAACCTTCAAATTGTAAGATACATTTGAGTTATTCTACATTGGGTGTTCACATTAGCCCAACTAAAAATTTTTGTCATCTGTACCAAGTTCTAAGTTAGACTTACATAAGCCTGTATAACCCCTTCAAGTACAGAGTGACTCAGTATTAGCCCTGCTTGGACTGACGGAAATTTATAAGTACTATCCAGGGAAAAGCAGCTAAGTAGTTCTGTTCACAGGATACTACATATTTATTAGGCTGTGTGCAGAAGTAGTTCAAATGGACTGATCCGAGCACCAGGATCAGGGAGTTTGTGCATTCATTCATCAATTCATTACAACAATGTTTATTGATAACCTGTGTGCCAGTTATCATCTAGAGTACTAAAAATGATGGTAAGCTCATAGAGCCACAGACCTTGACCTCATGGAGTTTTCATTCTACAAACAAAATCAGAGGGCCTGCACAGGCATGAATTAAAGTCTAGATTAAAATAATCTGTATACTATAGATATACAAGGCAAGGTCAGATGTGATGGCCAATGTCCAAAGTGACAGAATAGCTGTAGCAATTAGGAAAAGGGAAGAAAAGCTAGGCAAATAGCCATGTGGGTAGAAAGATAGCTGCAACAAATAAAATTATCCTCATCATAAATCTATGGAAACAGATAGATGTTTCTCAACATTACCACCACCACAACCACATCATTCTGGGAAATTCATTTATATTTTGGGGGTCTTTAGTTCTTCATTCTATAAAATGGAATAGCTTATCTATTCAGGAAAAAATGTGAGAAAATGTATCTAGTCCGATACATGAATTATAGAATACTGTATTTTAGGGGATAGTGTGCGTAGTGGATAAGGCTTTGGAGTAGTATAGATCTGGGTTTGAATCTCAGCTCTTGTCACCTTGTAACTACATGCCCTTGGCGTGTGATTTAACCTTCCTGAGCCTCACATTCTTTCTCTGTAAGAAGAGAATGATACTAAGAATAATTATCTCATGGGGCTGGCTGCTATGGGGTAAAATCCAAGAAAGCATGGGAAATATTTTGTTCATAAGTTAACATGCTCTGCTGAAAACCAGGATAAAATGAGTTAATCCTCAGACAACCTGACTTCTTTTTATTCACATTACTCAATGGTTATCCTCAGAGCATTTATCAAGTATTCAATAAAGAAATGTGTGCTGACTGACTGCTGGTGCAGTGACACAGGCTTGTAATTTCAGTGGTTCGGGAGCCTGAGGCAGAAGGATCACAAGTTTGAGGCCAGCCTCAACAACTTAGCGAGGCCCTAAGCAATTTAGTGACACCCTATCTCAAAATGAAAAGGGATGGGGATGTGGCTCAGTGGTAATGCACCCTGGGGTTCAATCCCTAGTACCAAAAATAAAAATAAAAACAAATAAGATGTGTAGAATGATTTCTTGGTCCCCACCATAGAGCTGCAGGAAGATTCAAGAATGATAACAACAAACTTCAGAAGCTGGGAAAACATGACATAACAGAAATACGAATTTTTCCTTATCCTCATCATAGTCCAGTTTAACTCATATCCACTCATTCATTGTGACCATAACAGAGAAACATCTTAATGGAAACCAATGGCTCCATAGGGATGACACATAAAAATCCCAGGGACAAGGACTCCTGGGTTCTCTCTTCTCTGCTGAGGCAGGGGTACCATTGTCAATTAGTGGGTAGAGGCCAGGGAACCACTGAACATTCCAAAATGCATAGAATGGTCCTCCAGAACAAAGAATGATTAGCCCCCAAAGTCAATAGAGTTAAGTTTGAAAAAAAGTGTCCCAGAGACTCTTCCAATCCTTCCTATCCTAGCAGATAGCAAATACTCTTAAAGGCCTTTCTTATGGGCACTGTGGGATATAAGCCATGGTCTCTTCCTTGAGGGAGCTTACAGTATAATGAGAAGACCAACAAAGCACACCAAAGCAACCAGAAAATAAATAAATATAGCAAATAGTTAATTTTTACTACGTAATGTGGTATAGCTCCTGGATACTGCAAGAATTTTGTTAAAAATTCTTGTTCTTTTTTTAAATTTATTTTTATTAAAATTTGTTATACACACTTACAGAGTGCAATTCATTTCATATTATTACATATAAAGTACACAATTTTTCAAGTCGCTGGTTTTACATAAAGTATTTTCACAAAAATTGTGCCTTCATACATGTACTTAGGGTAATGATGTCTAACTCATTCTACCATTATTCCTATCCCCTTGCCCCTCCCCGCCTTTATTCTATTTAAAGTTCCTTCATTCCTCTCATCCCCCATCCCTTGCTTTTATAAGTCAGTATCTTTATAACAAAGAGATCATTCGACCTTTGGTTTTCTGGGATTGGCTGACTTCACTTAGCATTATTTTCTCCAACTCCATCCATTTACCTGCAAATGCCATGATTTTATTCTCTTTTAGTGCTGAGTAGTGTTCCATTGTGTATATATACCAAAGTTTCCCTATCCATTCATCTACTGATGGACATCGGGGTTGGTTCCACAATCTAGCTATTGTGAATTGTGCTGCTATAAACATTGATGTGGCTGTGTCCCTGTAGTAAGCTGTTTTTAAGTCTTTGGGGTATAGACCAAGGAATGGGATAGCTGGGTCAAATGGTGGTTCCATTCCAAGTTTTCGTAGGAATCTCTAACCTACTTTCCATGTTGGCTTTACCAATTTGCAGTCCCACCAGAAATGTAAGAGTAACTCAAAGTGGATCAAGGACCTAGGAATTAAAACAGACCTTGTACCTAACAGAAGAAAAAGTAGGCCCAAATCTCCATCATGTTGGATTAGGCCCCAACTTCCTCAATAAAACCTCTACAGTGTAAGAATTAAAACCAAGAATTAATAAATGGTATGGATTCAAACTAAAAAGCTTCTTCTCAGCAAAATAAACAATCAATGAGGTAAACAGAGAACCTACAGAATGGGAGCAAATCTTTACCACAAGCACATCAGATAGAACACTAATCTCAAGGACATATAAAGCTCTCAAAAACTTTAACACCAAAAAAACAAATAACCCAATCAATAAATGGGCCAAGGAATTAAACAGACAATTTTCAGAAGATGATATACAATCAATCAACAAATATATTAAAAATTGTTCAACATCTCTAGCAATTAGAGAAATGCAAATCAAAACAACTCTAAGATTTCATCTTACTCCAGTCAGAATTTTTGTTCTTTATACATATACATGACAGTAGAATGTGTTTTGACATACTGTACATACATGGAGTATAACTTCCCATTCTTGTGGCTGTATGTGGAGTTTCCCTGATCCGTGTATCCATACATGAACATAGGAAAGTTATGTCTGATTCATTCTACTGTCTTTCCTATTCCCCCCTCCCCCTATCTTCCCTTCATTCTCCTTTGTCTAATCCAATGAACTTCTATTCATTCCTAACCTTCCCCCATTGTGAATTAGCATCTGCTGTCAGAGAAAACATTCCACCTTTGTTTTAGGGGAACTGGATTATTTCACTTAGCATAATGATCTCCAGTTCCATCCATTTACCTGTGAATGGCATGATTTCATTCATCTTGATGGCTTTTTAAAATGTTTATTTTAGTTTTAAATAAAATCTAGTAAAACCCATAAAAATATAAATAATATAAACACATATAATTGTGTTATATTGCATAAAATATACATTATTATATTTTATTATATAAAATTATTATTGTCTATGTAAAATACAAACAATAATTATCTAGATTTGTGAGGGTACAGTTTGATTTTTTACATATGTTTAAATTGTGGAAGTGAGAGAATAGTAGGCATTTGAAGTTCAGGAAAGCTTCAAAGAAGAGTTGGATCTTGAAGATCCTTGTACCTTGTAATCTAATTTCAGGACTGCACAGAAAATTATTTTTATTAATCATCAGAGCCAATCAACTATCCTCAATGTTAATCTTCCTTAATCCCCAATGTTCTGCAATTCTCTCTCTCCTTGACTTCTATTACATCATCATTCTATTTCAATTCCTTTTTTTCTTTATAGTGGTGGGGATCAAACCTAGGGCCTCACACACACTAAGTGAACACTATACCTCTGAGCTATATCCCCAACCCAGCCTCCTAATTCCATTTTGATCTAAGCCTCAGGTTTTTTTTTTACACTCAAGCCATATAGGTATGCGTGCCTCTAAGTCCAGCCTGCTGACTTTTTCTCACTCATCTTTTTCTCTTAATTATTATATTCATCCATTTACGTTTCTTCTCACTCCACAAGGGATTTGAGGTAGTTACAATTTTATGCTATACATTCTCTCTTAATTATAATACCCACTCCTGAGGTTTTATCTACCATCTTTATACAAGCAACTTCCAAACTACACCTCTGGCCCTGATATCCTTCCTACACACCATAGTTATTTGTCTAACACTGTCAAATCCAGCATATCCTAAATTTAGGAAGATTGATTCATCCTGGTTTGCCCAAGATATTCCAAATATTAGCACCGAAAGTTCCATGTCCTGGGAATTCTGTCAATCTCATCAAACTAGGACAGAAAGTCACTATGACTAAAATGAACTCATCAGTGTCTACACCAAGCCCAGTCCTACTCCTGATGTCCTGATTCCCCTCCATATTTTTAAAATATTTATTTATTTGCTTTTAGTTGTACACAATGCATTTGTTTATATGTGGTGCTGAGGATTGAACCCGGGCTGTGCACGTGCTAGGCGAGCGCTCTACCGCTGAGCCACAACCCCAGCCCCCCATATTTTATTATTATTATTATTATTATTATTATTATTTGGTACTGGGGATTGAACTCAGGGGCACTCGACCACTGGACCACATTTCCAGCCCTTTTTTGTATTTTATTAGAGACAGGGTCTCACTGAGTTTCTAAGTGCTTCGCCATTGCTGAGGCTGGCTTTGAACTCACAATCCTCCTGCCTCAGCCTCCCAAGTGCTAGGATTACAGGCATGTGTCACCCTCAATAATTTAATAGCAGAGGTATTTTCTTTCTACATAAACCTCCGCTCCTTCCTTTCTTCCTTCCTTCCTTCCTTCCTTCCTTCCTTCCTTCCTTACTTTCCTAGGAATTGTACCCAGAGGCACTTAACCACTCACTGAGCCACATCCCTAGCCCTCTTAATTTTTATTTTTTATTTTGAGACATCATCGCTCTAAATTACTTAGGGCATCCCTAAGTTTCTAAGGTTGGCTTTGAACTTGCAATCCTCCTGTCTCAGCCTCTCCAGTTGCTGTAATTATAGGTGTGCACCACTGAACCCAGTTCAACTCCTCTTTATATTCCACTTCCTTGTGTGATTGTGAAGTATTATCAATTGAAACTCCAAAATATTTATTTTATCATCACCTTTGTCCCTCACTGCCTTAATTTAGGTCTATCACCTCTCACCTGAGCAGTTACAATAGTCAAAATCAGTCCCCCTGCCTCTAGCCACTCTGTTGTCCCCTTTGCCAATTCATTATCCCTGCTGCAAAGAATAATTATTCTGAAATACCAACCTGATCCTGCATAGGTAACCATCTCCTCACCACTATAGAAGTCTCACAGACTGAACCCCAAGAACAGCATTAAACCAAGGCTCCTGAGTATTTGAGCATGACACTACACAGTACAATAGTTAAGAAATATATACAACAAAACAATCATCATACCCTTGAGAAGTCAGGAATTCTGATTTTGTCCACAGCAATTTTGCATCTTCTTGTTTCTTCAGAGAAGTGTGTAACAACCACAGTCAAGGCAAATAAGAATTGCCGTGGAACTCTAGGGACTACAGACCAGTTACAACCTTGATATTCATCTGAAACACAATTAACTAAAAGTTATATTAAGTAGAAACTAAGATAGCATGAGACAAAATTTACTCATTCCCTTAGACTATGAGGTCTTAATTCATCTGTGGCCCTCCTCCCAAATTACTCCTGTTGTAAGAACCATAGGCTCTCCATCTCAGACTGGCCAGAAAGCCAGTCTTTGGAGATGTTTATATTAGTGGCAGGAAGTATGTATCCCATTTGTGTGTGTGTGTGTGTGTGTGTGTGTGTGTGTGTGTGTGTGTATGTATCCCATTTGTGTGTGTGTGTTCATCTGGGGGAGAGGACTCCAAATACAGATAAAGGAGAAGGCAAGTACTTTTCCTGGGGATGGAGAAGAGAGCCCATCCTTTCCTCCCTCAGCAAAACACACCTATCTTCTGTCTCCTCTCAGACACTAAAAGTAGTGAATTGTTTATGAAGTAACTCACCTTGGATGTAAAGGCTGACCTTCACAGAACATTGGGAAAATGTGGCTACCAGAATAGCAGAGCTGTCCCCCAAAGGCTTGACTTTCTAATGGTAGGAATTTTCACCACCTTGCAGATCACTTTCTCTTCCATCCGGGTAATTAAGTAATGTACCCACTTCCAAAAGAAGGCTCTCCCAGCTTGGACCCTGCCTCTTTTTTTTTTTTTTTAATTCTTTGCCACATACATTTTTCTGTTTTTTTTTTTTTTTTTTTTTTTTTTTTTTTTGTCACTTTATAGGACACTGAAACATTTCATTTATCTTCTGAAGACCTTGCTTCTGAAATTAATTCTCCCTTCATTTTAGGTAACTCCAGAGTAAGAAACACACACACACACACACACACACACACACACACACACACACAAACATCCCACAAATAAACACACATCCCTTCATTGTTTGTATATTTCTTTATTTTGGTGTGAGGGATCAAACCCAGGGCCTTTGCTGAGTTACACCCAAGACCCCCTGGACTGTTTAATAGCAACAACACCCTCCTAAACCTGAGAGTTATATGCTCTGGTCTTTGCCCTAAAGAAATTTAAAATATAATCAAAGAGACTAAGTACAGCTAAGAACAAAGATCCCATAGTTATTTTTTTTTTAAATAATTGCTACAGGAACTTGGAGAATGGGGAGGTCAGCATACACTGGAAACTTCAGGAAAACTTCACATTTTTCAGAGTCTAATCAGAGTTCATTCAAGTACAACTCAAGGAGAGGGATTTTGAAGATTAAAAAAAAATTATGACAGGCGGTCGTGGTGGCGCATGCCTGTAATCCCAGCACTTGGGAGGCTGAGGCAGGAGGATTGTGAGTTCAAAGCCAGCCTCAGCAATGGCGAGGCACTTAGCAACTCAGTGAGACCCTGTCTCTAATAAAATACAAAAAAGGGCTGGGGATGTGGCTCAGTGGTTGAGTGCCCCTGAGTCCAATCCCCAGTACCAAAAAAAAAAAAAAATTATGTACTGGCAACTGGGAATTCTTTATTTCCTCTAATAACTCATTTCGGTCATATGATATGGTTCAGACTTAAAGAACTGAATAGCTTGTTTCACAATGAGTCCCCTGCTATTACTCCCCATCCAGGCCAAGACCACCCACTTCACTTTCCTGTGCTGCTAATCCGCCCACCTCCATATCCAACTATCCAACCCTAAACTTGTCTTTTTTTTTTGGGGGGGGGGGGTACTAGGGGTTGAACCCAGGGGCATTTAACCTCGGAGCCACATCCCCAGCAGCCCTAACCCCAGCCCTTTTTTTTTTTTTTTTTTTGTGGTACCGGGGATTGAACTCAGGGGCACTTGACCACTGGGTCACATCCCCAGCCCTTTTTTTGTATTTTATTTAGAGACAGGGTCTTACTGAGTTGCTAAGTGCCTCGCCATTGCTGAGGCTGGCTTTGAACTCGCAATCCTCCTGCCTCAGCCTCCCAAAGTGCTGGGATTACAGGCGTGCACCAACACGCCCGGCTCCCAGCCCTTTTTATTTAGAGACAGGGTCTCCCTGAGTTGCCTAGAGCCTCACTAAGATGACAAGGCTGGCTTTGAACCTTTGATCCTCCTGCCTCAGCCTCCCAAGCTGCTGGCATTACAGGCATGCACCACAGTGCCCAGGTTAAACTTCTCTCTTTTCTTTAGCAACCCAAGGCCTTAGAGAAGTGAGCAAGAATAAGAAAAAGACAAATACAGATCATTGGTATTTAAGTGAGCATTCTTTCTGTTATCATTGTTACTCCAAATAATTTTACCATTATTTGTTAAATTTGCTGTGTGTCAGGCAACTATGCATGGTGCTATGAACTTTTTGTGCATAGTATTTATTTAATCTTATCAACCCTAGGAGAGAGGCAGTATTTGTATTCCCATTTACAGATGAGGAAACTGAGGTAAAGAGCTATAAAAGGACTTGCCCAAGAAGCATACTGTAAATAAGTGGCAAAGCCAGAGTTTGACCTCAGGTCGGTCTAGCTCCAAAGTCTACAAACCAGAGATTATGGAGTATGGTGGATAGAGCAAGTACCAGAAAACGTTTTTAGTGACAGGCCAAATAACAAATATTTTAGATGTTTTAGGCCATAAGGTACACTACTCTGCCCCTGTAGTTTAAAAGCAGCCATAGGCAACATATAAACAAATAAATGTGGTTCTTGTCCTACAAACTTCATTTACAATACGTAAAGGGCTGCATTTGGCCTGATGGCTATAGATTGATAAACTCTGGATTCGAACATCAATGGTATGTTCCAAACTGGCTCCCACCACTTACTAGACAAGCCCCTTTAGTCTCTGAGTATCTTAGTTTCTTCATCTATAGGACTGCAGGAATTCATCCCTCATAGAGTCATCATGAGGATGAGTAATTAAAGAAATGAGTAAATACAAAATGCCTGGCACATAGTACTCAGTAAGTCATTATTAAAAGCAGACTACAGGGCCGGGGTTGTGGCTCGGTAGTAGAGTGCTTTCCTAGCACATGTGAGGCACTGGGTTTGATCCTCAGCATCACATAAAAAATTAAATAAATAAAGTAAAGCTATAAAAAAATCAAGCAGGCTGGGGTTGTAGCTCAGTGGTAGAGCACTTGCCTAGCATGTGTGAAGCCCTGGGTTCGATCCCCAATACCACATAAAACTAAACAAATAAGTTTAAAAATTCATTAAAAAAAAATCAAGCTACCAAAGCGCCACTGGTCTTGATACTCAGCGAAAAGAACTACTCCCTCAGGATTCCAACTAATTTGATTCTCCCTTCAGCTACATGAACCATGTAAGTTCACTTTCCTGTTTTCATCATTACTGAGAAAGTCGCCTGGCTTCCTTGTAGTTCTTGTCAGGCCCTGAGGCCTCTATCATGGAAGGCAGGAGCCTGATTTTGTCATTACTTGTTAGGTGTTTGTTTAAGAATGACATTCTGAAGGGGAAAAAAAGAATGATACTCTGGCCACTGGTGTTGTGCCGGTATTCCAAGAACCCAACACAGAGTTCTAGGTGCTCAGTGAACATTGGTAGCTTAATTGAGCTGGCTATGTTTGGAGTAGTCCTGCTTAAAGGCATAGTAAAGTACTTGAAAAGTGACTTTTTAAACATTTTAAACATAGTAAAACATATAAAAAGTGACCTTTTAAACATTTTTTTGTGTAGCCTGGTGCAGTGGATTACATGAGTGACCTCATGTAATCCCAGTGACTTAGGAAGCTGAGGCAGAAGGATCACAAGTTCAAGGCCAGCCTCAGCAACTTAGCAGGACCCTCATACTTGGTGAGACCCTGTCTCAAACTAAAAAATAAAAAGGGCTGTTGACATAGCTCAGTGGTAAAGTGCTTCTGGGTACCAGTACTGGAAAAATAATAACAGTTATACATTTTTTTTTTTGGTGCTGGGGATCAAACCCAGGGCCTTTTGTGTGCTAGGCAAGTGTTCTACCACTGAACCACATCTTCAGCCTGGAAAATAAATTCTTAAAAGCATTTCCAGCATTGAGAACCCCTTCTTTCTCTACCAGAGAGAAAGAGAATGTGTGGGGGTGGACAGGAAAGGTGTAGGAGTTTGCAAGATGGCTAGGTGGATGAGGCAGTGAAGGACATACTGTTCCTGGGTTGTTAAACACACGGGAGCCATGCTTCATTGGTGTCTCTAGGCTTCTGAAAAATCATCAAGTAAAACTCTGAGCAAGTATTCTTGCTTTGAGTCAAAATCATACTCATGCACTCTTTCATCTCAGCTTAAAAAAAAAAAAAAAAAAAAAAAACACTGAGATACCTCAGCTTGTCAGACAGCATCCCCACCCTTGAAAAAGCCAGCCTTTCTGCAATTCTGACTCGCTAATCTTTCTCAATGAAAAAGTCTCTCCTTTATCTACCAAATTGTCTTCCATCCTCTAAAATGCATCTTGCATAATCAGTTTTTCATTCTGGAATTTGTTAGCATTATTTATAGGATCTGACTACAATGAGGAGCATAATAGCATGTACTTCTCCAACCAACTATGCCTCCTCTACCTCACCATCTCCCTCCCTCTACCACCACCATCAATTTCCTTTCCAGAATTTCAAGCTGGTAATTAGCATAACAGAGCACACCCTCAGAATATTTAGAGGAACTCAGGATAATGGAAGCAGTGCTGTTGCGGATGCACACAAACTCTGTCTAGGCATAGACCGTGTCAAATCACATAAGTAGTTACTTCAATACTACATATCCAGGAAGCAACACTGTCTGTCTCCTCCTTCACCTCCTCCTCCTCATCATCATCATAATCATAATGATAAAAATAGCTAATGTTAATTGAGTGCTTTTTCATTTAATTGTCACAATAATCCATGATGAAAAAATTATAATAATATCTTTTTCTAGTTGCAGAGCACTGAATTAACTCTCTTAATCTCTATAATGACCCCATGGCATGGGTTACTATTATAATCCTAATTTTGCACATGGGGAGACAGAGCACCGGAGAGATTAAGTAACTTGTTTAACATCCCTCAGCCAAGATGTGGTACAACTGTAATTTCAACCCCATGTCTGTCTCTCTGCAAAGACCAAGTTCCTAACCATATCACACTACCTTATTTGGGCTTGTAGCCCAAAGATGCTATTATGTTAACAAAGATATATGAGGAATGCCAACTCCCATCCATTTGGTGTTCAGAATGTTTCAAAGCACTTTCCCCTCCATGATCTATTGATCTTCACAGTAGCCCTCTGAGGAAGTGGCACCACCATTAAGCAGGTAAAGACCCAAACACAAAGACTTGCCCCAAGTACCACAAAACAGAGCCAACCCAGTGTCAGATGCAGAAAAATGTGAGGCCAGATTATGATTGCAGAGGTATGGCTGCCAGTTGCATTATTTTGTGAAACTGTGCCTGTGTTACATTTGATTTTAGCAACCCAGCTCAGGAACCAAGTCTGCAAGCTAAGTGCAACAACAGAACCAGTTTATTGCAAAATGTATCAGTACACTCCAGGGAACAATGCATATCTCTGCATCTCTAGCTCTCTCAAAATTCACCATGGATTATTGATTTGATTGGGGGAAATATCAAATTGGATTAGGCAGAGAATACATGTAAAATGTAGGGGCTACTTCCAATCATAATCTGGGCCTCCCTTTGAGAAACCTATTTCTTAGTTTTAAATGTCTGCCGCAGTGGAGGAAAATAAAGCTGTATTGTTTAAAGAAAGTACAGCTCAGCAAGCTCACTACAATGGTGAGAGAAGGAAAGTGCTGGGGCAGTTCTCCCTTTACAGGAAATTTACATTGCCACTGATTGCTTTTTTGAGCATTTTTCTCCACTTCAGAATCCAAACTTGATTGGGAACTACAAAACATACAAACTATAAAACTCATTCTATCTCAGATCATTTCTGCTCACCTGGATAGATAGATATAGATAGATAGATAGATAGATATAGATATATACATATATATATGTGTGTGTGTGTGTGTGTGTGTGTGTGTGTGTGTTGTAGGTGAGCACAATACCTTTATTTTTATTTATTTATTTTTATGTGGTGCTAAGGATCGAACCCAGTGCCTCACCAAGGCTAGGTGAGCACTCTACCACTGAGCCACAACCCCAGCCCTGCTGACCTGGGGATTTTTTTTCCCAGGTACTGGGGATTGAACTCAGGAGCACTCGACAACTGGGCCACATCCCCAGCCCTGTTTTTTGTATTTTATTAGAGACAGGATATCACTGAGTTGCTTAGGGTCTCACTAAGTTGCTGAGGCTGGCTTTGAACTCGCCAGCCGCTGCCTCCACAGCCGCTGGGATTACAGGCGTGTGCCACTGCGCCTGGCCTGTATTTAAAAAAATACACCCTTGTTCACAACTAGCTTCTCTTTTGAAAAGCTGACATATGATGCAATGTAAGTAGAGCCCATTTCAACCTGTAGCCATTCACTGAAGGAATAGGAGGTGATTCTTGCAACAAACTTTTTTCAAAATACCTAAGAAAGGTTCTTACCTTCAGTCTTGCCATAGCTGATAAATGCTGTTTCTTCCTGTCCTCACCTTCTTTCAAGGGTGGAAGAGGAATCTCTTCACCTTTCAATTCTTCTAGTTCTCAAAATGGTCTAAAGAAGAAGGGTTTATAGTGTAAACTCCCCTGGTTGCAGTCAGCTGCATTCTTTCACAAACATGCAAAGGTAATGGGCAAGCCCTTCAGAGAACAATAGGCCTGTTGCCTTGGGGGATTTGTTCCAGGATGCTCTGGATACTCCAGTCTTATCCTATATACTTTGTACTTTAAATCAACTCTAGAATGCTTACAATACCAATGCAACGTAAATGCTATGTAGATAGTTCTGGGTTTCTGTGTTGTTTTTTTATTTGTTGTTTTGGTTTTGGTTGGTTGATTTTTCCTGCTTTATTTTAGTGCTATGAATTGAACCCAGGGGTGCTAAACCTAAGATTGCTGTACCACTGAACAATATTCCCAGCGCCCCCCCAGCCTTTTTTTTTAATGTTTTGTAGTTGTAATTGGACATAATACCTTTATTTTATTTATTTATTTTTATGTGGTTCTGGGGGTAGAAACCAGTGCCTCTCTCTACCGCTCAGCTACAACCCCTCCCCCAGTCCTTTTTATTTTCAGACAGGATCTCACTGTTACCCAAGCTAGACTCAAATTTGCAATCCTCCTGCCTCAGACTCCCAAATTGCTGGGATTTCAGGCCTGTGCCACCCACCAGACTATGAATAGTTGTTACACTGTATTGTTTAGGGAATGAATTAAAAAGAAGTCTATACATATTCAGTACAAATACAATTAAAAGATTGTTCCCTACTTGACCGAATCTGAGGATGCAAAGGGATAACTGTACTACTTTACAAACCTCTGAATGTTAAACATGTGTCAAAGTAACCTTTTCTCTAGTTTCACCTATTGCACCTTATATAAACATCCAACAATTTGAAATCATCTGGAAATAACCAGTTAGGTGATTCAGCGTGGAAGTGACTTATCTAATCATGATCTAATTTCTTTTTCTTGCTTATAGGCTTGGGGAAGGAAATAGGGTAGACTAAGGAGGAAGTTAAAAAATTTTCTCTCCTCTGACCATTTCTGTTCCTCATGGAGCCACTGGAGCTGAACACTGCTGACTTTTTACTCTCCCCCATAACCTGGGTTACTTCTCAAGAGCCCACTCTGACCCCCAGATCCTTTGCTCCTATGAAAAGACTTCCCCTCATTTTCCATTATGTGGAAACCCAGTCACTAACAAGGGAAGTTTCTCCCTAGCTTTTTATTTTTTTGACAATACTATACCATGCAAGGACTTTTTTTTTATTGGTTCTGTTTAGTTATACATGACAGTAGAATCCATTTTGACATAATTATACAAACACAGAATATATTTTATATGAGCACTTACTTTAGAGCTTGATGCACAGTAGGCATTCAACTATTAATTGCTGTTATTATTATTACTTTTATCTTCTTTGAGCCTCAGTATTCTTATCTGTAAAATGGCTGAGTAATCCTACCAACCTCCTAGGTTTATTAATACAGATGTGCCTTCACTTACAATGGGGTTATATTCCCATAAGCCCATGATAAATTGAATATGCATTGACTACACCCAACCAACTAAACATCATTGCTTAAGAACACAGTGCACTGTAGAGTACCAGTTGTTTCCTTTGGTGACTGCATTGCTGACTAGGTGCTATAGCTCACTCCTGCTGCCCAGCATTGCCATACAGGATCAGACAGCTTGTGTCTAGGAAAAGGAGAAATCCAAATTTTAAATTTGAAGTTCATGAATGCATATTGCATCGGTGCCATCATAAATCAGGGACAGTCTGAACACACAAGGTGCTTTTAAAAGTATCCCATGCTCTTCAGATAAAAAATTGGACTTCTCATCTCTTTAAGTTTCTGCAGAGACCTGAGTATAGTTTTGTGGGCTGGGGGTTGAACCCATGAAATGTTTTTCTAGTAGGATGGGGAGGGGAATAAAGATGCCTAATAAAAGTCAGAAAAATATTTAAAGAATCTCCAACAGCAGGGCATGGTGGCACATGCCTGTAATCCCAGAAGCTCAGGAGGCTGAGGCATGAGGATTGAAAGTTGAAATCCAGCCTCAGCAACTTAGCAAAGCTCTACGCAACTCAGTGAGACCCTGTCTCTAAATAAAAAAATATAAAAAGGGGCTGGGGATGTTGCTCAGTGGTTAAGCACCCCTGGGTTCAATCCCTGGTACAAAAAAAAAAAAAAAAAGGAAATAGTATTAGAATCCCAAACACAGTAAATTCTGCATACAATTTGTCTGTGGCTAGCATGATTACTACTAAAGAAATGCCTTGAGGACCCACAGAACTCACCTGAGAAGAGAAGCATTGGGTGTTGGATTCCAGGCAGGGAGGTAGAAGGCCACACCTCCCCAGGTACTTTGTGAAAAGACTACATTTCCCAGGAGCCTCGGCCTGGCCAGCAGGTGCCCTGGCCACTACCTCCTGACCTCCGGCAGCCTATAGGGCAAGGACCCACTCCAGGGGGTCCCTGACCACCACTCTGCTATTTAAGCCAGCCCCAGACTGAAATCGCTCTCTGTTTGTGCCTGTCCCTGTTCCCGTTTGTCCCTTTTTCCCCTTCTTCTTCCTACCTGTTCTCCCTTCCCTACCCCCCTTCCCTTCCTTTCCTTTCCCTACCCTTCCCCACATGGCACCCCAATAAACCCTTTTATTTCACTAACACGGTGTTCCCAGCTAAGTTAACTTTGTTCAGCATTTTCTAACATTGGGTATGTCTTGGGGAACCTTGGGGGAATGAGCTCCCTGTGGGTTATGTGCATGAGTGACCAGGGGAAACATCCACTGAATGGGTGGACATTCATATCTGAATATGATATTCAGGGAGGGAAAAGGGGGTATTTTCTCACTTTGACAAATACATTAAATGCCTGAAAAGCCTTTTGTTGGGTGAACTGATGCATGCAAAAGTGCTTCTCCCCCTGAGATGGTATCTTATTAGCATACCATCTAATAAGAAGGTTCTAGAGAAAAGTGTAACACAGACTCTGAAAGGTACCACAAGGAAAAAGCAAAGTTGGCTGGGTTCAAGGAGGAAGAGGAGGTCACTTCTGGATGGTACAATCAGGGAAAGCTTCCAGAAGGAAGTGATATTCTCCAATTTCATGATTTTCTTCACCCTTTTCTTAGAACTCTGGTGCTTTCTGATTTTTCTCATTTCTGAATGCCGTAAATTCCCCAAAGTGCAGTGCCTCATGACAAAGTGGTGAGCTTTTCCTGAAGTTAAATGGATCCGAACTGAATGAGTGTCCTTTTATTCCATCTTTTCTATCATCAAATAGTCAAAGGAGATCAAAGAGACATGGACTGTTTCATACCCTTACTTGGCAAAATAATCTCTCGATTTGGAGGGGCGTGTGGCTTTAACTGATCTGTGAGAGTCAACCATCTGGGAACCTGACATATTTACCATCTGTTTAAGCAAGCATCTGAACACAAACACTATCATCCTGTTACTTGTTTCATATGAGTTAGGCTTGTCACCCCAAGAACTCCCGCAGACCAGAATCACTGTGGGTCTACCTAGTAGTGACTGTCTCCCAAGTGCCACTCAAAGCTGGGCTCAGAGCAGGTATTCTGAAAGGCTTGGTGAAAGATCTGTCTGCAGTCCTTGCAGTGAGCAAGTCAAATTCTGTTCTGTCTTGGGGGCATTATGTGAATCAGTCATTATGTTGTACCCAATTTGCAGGAAAAAAGTCTCACAAGCCACTCACGTAATAGCCAATGAAGTCTTTATTCCGGCCGGGGCCACCAACTACATCCAGCACAAAGCAGGGTAGTAGAAAATGGTGCCTGCTCATAGCAAGGGCAGGGTTTATAAAGCACAGGGTTAATACACCCTCAAGCCCTCAGGTGGAGATGGTTTAAGGGTGGGTTAATGGGCCATTGGATGGAGACAGTTTAAGACCAGTTTAAGTTGCCTTTACTTATTACATTCCCCATTGGTCGTATGGGGGAGAACAAATCTTTTCTCCTCCATAATCTGCCATCCCCACGTTTGGTTGAAAAACCAGCAGGCAGAATCGATGAGATGAGACTGAATGCAAGACTGAATGCCGACACTGGGGACTCCCCTGATAACATACAGGAGAAGGGGTGATATTGAAAGTCCTAAAGCTCCTCCTGGGAGGGGCAATTCCTGGAACAGGTTACCTTGACAACAGGTTGGGACAGGGACAGAGTTTTGGTAAGGGTGGAGGAAGGGCTCTGCAGAAATTAACATTCCAATTCTTCAGTGGACAGTTTCCTAACAGTCTTTAACTTCCCCAGACTCACTCAAAATTGGCTTTCTTGATACAACCTGACTTGATTTACCTGTCTATACTGACTGCCTAACAGATTCTGGCTTCATTTCCCTTCTAATTTTAGGAACTCCTTACTACTGTAAGGACACAGGACGATGACCAGATCTGGCTTCATCAAGCTGAACAGGGGTGGCGAGATAGGGGCAAGTAGTTTGGAGTTCCCTTCTTAGAAGTCAGGTCAGATTGAAGCCTGGGAAAGAACAGGTTGTAAAGGCATCAGGGACAGGAGCTTCTATGAGAGAAACAAAAAACATGAGTAAATGTTGCAGCATCTGGAACATGTCAATAATTTCTCACCAGGAGGTGTAAGGGCTGAGAAGTTGTCCCCATAATAAGGCCAGAGTGGAAAAGGCCTTTATTTGGGAATATAAATCTTTTACATCCAGAGTTATCAGGAATGTAAACAGCATTTAACTTTTAATCTTACATATCAGATGTCTATCCTGATAAGATGGTAGTCAAGCTACTTAATGTCATCTGATCCTATAAAATCTTTCTACTGGTATGACCTCTGTCTAGTAGTGAACCCTTTATTTCTGTTACTTAGGGATAGATAATCATACTAGTGATTATTAAGCCTACCTGTGTAGGTTAGGAAGATTTGTAGGCCTTAAACTAAAAACTTTTGACTTGGCAGTCACTTAATAGTTAAACTGTTTCTTTTTATAGTTATCAGGCATTCCTGCCTAAGAATCTCTTTTGTAGCCTTCAGTCTTACCAATTCTTGGGGCTAATATAAGTGTATATCTTAAGTTGCATTTAACTATTATTTCTTAAATGTCCAGGAATGGTTGTGTTACAGCTTCAACTGTTTTTGCTAGGTGTTTAAGATGAAGTAGGTCAAACTGACTTTTGCTTTTATCTATTGCTAAGAGTCAGCTGATTTCTGATGAGAGTAACTCTTGGGGGGAACTTGAGAGCAGCTTTTCTGTTCTCCTAGTGGCTTTTGCGCTTGGATGGGTCGGTCCTTGCTTAACCTTGTAGCTTCCCTTGGAAGCAGCCTCCAAGGACCCTCCTTTTCATAGCAAGTGCACTGGTTGGCTTTCTCTTCTCCAGAGGTCTCATAGCCTCTCTGCTCGGGAGCCCATGTGGCCCAGAGTTGCAAAGCTCTTCAGAGAAGTTCCCTGTTCCCTGGATTCAGACAACTCTGAGGGCAAGAGCCAAATATTGGTTTCCTTGGCCCTTTTAATTTAGCTTTAAAGTCTTGATCTTAAACATCTAGCAAGTTAGTCTGTCTTAAATTAAGAGTACTGGGCTTTACTTTAATGCCTGTAACCTTATTGTCATTTACCCTTTCCATTAATTGGGGTTTGTACCATCCCAGGTGATTGCTTATTGTCTTAAATTAACCCAGGTTGTTTCATTAAAGCAATACTTAAATAGCTTTTCCTGATTGTTTTATATACTTATTTAACCAACTTTTACAGAGCTTTTACATCACTTAAGTGACCATATCTACAACCTTCTAATTTCTTTCTCCCATCTGATAACCCCTTTTGTTGTTCACAATTACAAACAATCCTTGTAATAATTTGAATTTAGGCAAACTTTTTATCTCAACAAAACATTGTTATTTACAGTACTCCCAACGAAAACAGCTGAAACCTTTGAGCCTCTGCATACACAGAAATCTTTTATAAACCTTTATACAGAATCACACACATCTGTTAACCACTTCACAAGAACACAATGTTCAAGCATATAGAATTATACCTGTCGGAACCCCTTTATTCATTTACCAATTTATGAAAACAATCAATAATGTTACCCAATGGAATCCAAGGAGTTAAGAGTACTTGATGGTATATTTAACAGTATTTTAACCTTGAAAATTAATCAGATGTCTAACAAACAAAACTACTCACAAATGAGCAATCCCATGTCAAATCTACTTTTACCAAAATATCAGACAAGTCTACTGAACACAACTACTTCTTCCTTGTTGAGAAGTTAGGGATATTAGACAACATTTTACTAGTTCTTTGACCACCTAGAGAGACTTGTGAGTTAAATTTCATTTTAAAGGCAACTGTATTTTCATTTGTTTACCCAATTTAAATTGAACACTTTTAAATCATGTGAATTAAAGGTATTTGGATCCATCTTTGTTGTTTTCATGAGCGCTCATTTTCTATTTGCCAATCTCGATATCATGTACATGACATATGGACACACACACATATAGACATACAAACACAGAACATAATAGCAGAGGCCTTGTAGCTTTTTGCACCCCATTGCAATGTTACAGATGTTTAAAAAAAATCCATAGTTGAATTAAAAAATAGAACTGACCAAAACAACATTAACCTAGGTGAATAGGATCAAAATCATGAGCTCGAAAAATACATATTGGATCTCAAGAAAAAGCAAGAGTCTTAGAAAAATGACAGCTGGTAATGCAAGTTCAGGTAAAAAGACATTTTTACTTTTTTTTTTTTTTTTTTCCTTCTTCTGGGGCTTGCTGAGTTACAAAAGCTAAAACCAATCTAGAGCCTCCTTACCTCCATCATTGTTTGGGATCCCAGTTTGAACGAGCAGAAGGAAAGACCCTGTCTATCCAAACAGGGTCATCTGTAGGCAGGCCGTTCAGTCTGAGGATGGACTGCTGGGCTTCCTGCCAGATCTGCTCACGCTCTTCAGACAGGAAAAGTGTTTGGAGGAGTTGGCCTCAACAGGCCTGGTGGGGCTCTGCTACTGCACTGCGTTCGCTACTCTCCCCCCTGCCCTGCCAGCTCAGGCTCCAGGCTGGTGGCACTGGGAGGAAGGGAAAAATGAAACCGATGAGAATGCTAGCACACAAAGATCAGCCACACAAGAAATAGACACAAGAACAAAAGACATCCAGAATGGGCGCCACACAGAACCAGATTGGGCCATACAGAAAGGCCCACCAGGTGGACAGGAGTGACGTCTCGCCCTATCCTGGGATTCCGTGTAAATGACTGCGTCCAGTCTGACCTTGTCCCCCAGAAGAGATCTCACCAGACAGGTAAACAGGCGGCTTCGTAGAGGCGTCCAGAGAACCGAGCGGCAGTCCTCTTGGGGTGAGGCTGAGGAACGTCTCTCAGGAGCTCTCCCCTACCCCAAGAAGGAGTACATGATCGGGCACAGGAAGCCAAATTTGGGCGTGAGGGCAAGGAGAATAAAGAATCTCGCTGGGGCCTCCAAATGTTGTACCCAATTTGCAGGAAAAAAGTCTCACAAGCCACTCAAGTAATAGCTAATGAAGCCTTTATTCCACACGGGGCCACCAACTACGTCCAGCACAAAGCAGGGTGGTCGAAAATGGCGCCTGCTCATAGCAAGGGCAGGGTTTATAAAGCACAGGGTTAATACGCCCTCGAGCCCTCATGTGGAGACTATTTAAGGTTGAGTTAATGGGCCATCAGGTGGAGACAGTTTAAGTACAGTTTAAGTCACCTTTGCTTATTACAATTAAAGCCTGACTAGACAGTTATAGGAACAAAAGTCACATTCAAGAGACTGGTGAGGGGCTAGGGAGATGATTCTCACTATGTGAGTGAAGTCAAAACTCTGCTGAGGTGAAATCCAAGCTATTTATTTGCTAGATTCCTGGGAGAGAAATTGTCTTTTTCCAGTAGTACCTGGCATTATTCTTATCAAGAGTGAATCCCTCCTTTTAAAACACAGTTTTAGCTGGGCCTGGGGAATACACACCTGTAATCACAGTAGCTAGGGAGTCTGAGACAGGAAGATGATGAATTCAAAGCCAGCCTCAGCAATTTAGCCAGGCTATTAGCAACTTAATGAAACCCTCCCTGAATGTAAATTAAAAAAATAAAAAGGGCTGGAAATGTGCCTCAGAGGTTAAGTGACCTCGGGTTTAATCCCTGGTACCCAAACCAACAAAACCCCGCAGCTTTATGTCAAAGATGGAAAGCCAAGGCTTTTCCAAATGTTCTGTGAAGTAAGGAAAAAATATAACAGATTTCAGCCCTTGCTTGGAGTATTGGAGAAATGAAGCAGTATCTGTGGGTGATGGGGCACAACTACAGTGAAAAGTCCAACACTTTTGTCCAGAAAACATTTGGAAAGATTGAAAAGGTGGGTCCCATACAGACCTGTCCTGAAAAAATAGGAAGTTAAGATCTTTATAGGCTCTTCTATGCCCTACACTCCCCTCTCCCCCGCACAATACCTTTCCTAGCTGCTAGTCTGGAGCCCTGTCTCAGCAGGTTTTATCATTTCTGGCCTTTGCCGACAGGCAAGTCTCTTAACTGGCTAATATGATATAGCCACTCTAAGCTGTTAAAGGTATTTAATACTTTCATGTATTATAATTTCCCACAAACGTGAGTATAACTTCAGTGCCTTATCTAAAGCAATAAGAGATGTGGGCATTTCAATCACCGTGGCAAGATCAAATGGGCAAATATTAGGAAATTCATCTTTCTGCATTGCTAAGTTCACACCTTCAGTGGATTGTCAGAGAGTGCAGTGTTTGAGAGCTTGGTCTACAATGTCAGCCAGACTCAGAATCTGCCACTTACCAAGAAAAGTGACCTTGGCTTCAGTCCCATTATCTATAAAATGGATGTGATACCACTATCTGCCTTTAGGGTCTTTGTGAGATGATTCGTGTGAAAATCTGGTAAAGTGTCTTGCACATTTTTCAGAGCTCAATATATAATAGTTAAACTACCTATGTTAAGAATAATTTCTAGCCGGGCGCGGTGGCGCACGCCTGTAATCCCAGCACTTTGGGAGGCTGAGGCAGGAGGATCGTGAGTTCAAAGCCAGCCTCAGCAATGGCGAGGCACTTAGCAACTCAGTGAGACCCTGTCTCTAATTAAAAAATCCCAAAAAAGGGCTGGGGATGTGACCCAGTGGTCGAGTGCCCATGAGTTCAATCCCCAGTACCACAAAAAAAAAAAAAAAAAAAAAAGAATAATTTCTAGTTGCAATTCTCAGGAGACTTGGCTTAGCAACCAGACTTTGCTTCCTTCATACACTAAGGAAAAAAGACTTTGGAAAGAGTATCCCATGGATGGTTCATCAGGCACTACTTATTCAATCACTTATTCAAAAAAATTTATTCAGCATCAACCTTGTGCCAGGCACTTTGCAAAATGTTAAGAATATGATGAGGAATAAAAGTGTTCCACATCCTTGAGGAACACCCAGACTTCTGACTGTTAAGATGCTCCTGTATTCCTCAAACTTTATTTTACTTTGTTTTGTTTGTTTGTTTGTTTTGAAGTCCTTAAGTAGAAATTAGAAATTAGGCCAGGAGGGGCTGGGGTTGTGGCTCAGCGGTAGAGCGCTCGCCTAGCACGTGCACAGCCCGGGTTCGATCCTCAGCACCACGTTCAAATAAACGAATTGTGTACAACTAAAGCAAATAAATAAATATTAAAAAAAAAAAAAGAAATTAGGCCAGGACTCTTTCACTTGCATTAACCGCCCCTCACACACACACACGAATACAAGATCACCTCCCATAAAGTTAAAAGTCATAAGGGAGCAGGTGTGGTGGCGCACACCTGTATTCCCAGTTATTTGGGAGGTTGAGGCAGAAAAGATTGCAAAGTGAAGCTAAGGCAGGAGTGTCCGCAACATAGAAAGGCTCTGAGCAACTTAGGTTCTGACTCAAAATAATAATAATAATAATAAAGCATGAGGGGAAGCACTTCTAGATTGGTGGAGGAAGGACTTCTGAACATCCACTCTTCCAAAATAGCAATACAAGACATTGGAAAAAATTTTCAAATTCAATTTTTTCACAACTCTGGAAATTAATCAAAACCTTACAACAGCCAGGCACATGGTACTCACCGGTAATCCCAGTGACTCGGGAGGCTGAGGCTCAAATTCAAAGCCAGCCTCAGCAACTTAGTGAGGCCCTATCTCAAAATGAAAAACAAAAAGTGCTGGGATGGAGGGGCTGGAGTTGTGGCTCAGCGGCAGAGCGCTCGCCTCTCACGTGCGCGGCCCGGGTTCGATCCTCAGCACCACGTAAACATAAATGCATTGCATTGTGTACAACTAAAGTAAATAAATAAATATTAAAAAAAAAAGTGCTGGGATGGGGACTGGGGTTGTGTGGCTCAGTGGTAGAGCACTCGCCTAGCATGTGTGTGGCCCAGGTTTGATCCTCAGCACCACACAAACATAAATGCATTGCACTGTGTACAACTAAAGCAAATAAATAAATATTTTTTTTAAAAAAAGGGCTGGGATGTGGTTCAGTAGTAAAGCACCTTTGGATTCAATGCAGCGGTTCAATCCAAAGAAGCTTTTTTTCAAGAAAAACAGTAGAACTGCAGTATGAACAAGCTTTGTGGTACTTTAATTTGCCCTATTCCCATCTTCCTTTACCCAGTTCCAAAGTAACATTGAAAACCAAAAGCTGGGGCTGGAGTTGTGACTTAGTGGTAGAGCACTTGTCTGGCATGTGTGAGGCCCTGGGTTCCATCTCCAGCACCTCAAAACAGAAAGAAAGGAAGAAAAGAAAAAGAAAAACAAATTTGACAAAATCCAACCATCTTTCATGATCAAAACACTTATAAAACTATGATTGGAAAAGAACTTCCTTCCTCAATCTGATCAAGGCCATCTATAAAAAACCTATAGATAACATTATACTTAATAGAGAACTACTGAAAGCTTTTCTCCTAATATCAGGAATAAGACAAGGCTACTGAGTCTCACCACTTCTATTCATCATTGTACTGGAAACCTTCTAAAGCTGAATTAGGTAAGAAAAAGATAAAACAGGCATTCACTTTGGAAAGTAAGAATTGAAACTATCTGTATTTACTGATGACATTACCTTGCATAGAGAAAACCCTAAGGAATGGATACCAAAATGAAACTATTAAAACTGGTAGATGAAATCAGTAAGAATTCAAGATACAAGATCAATAAACTCAATCAATTGTGGTTTGCTAACAATAATTATGGAGGGGACATTGTTTTGAACTAAGTTTCTGAACAAGATCCCAACAGAACAGACCAAAGCAAAACAATCATTCATGATGAATACCACATCATCAAACCAAGACTTGAAGGAAGCATATAGAAGCCAAAACAGACCAATTGTTCCTGAAACAGGAGATTCTGGTCTACTTGAGTCAATGTAATAAGGAATTTTCCCCTACTTTAACCCTTACAAAACAATAATAAGTTAAAGTAAACTGATGTTAACCAATCAAATTTTTTCTTATTGTTTTGTTTCTTTGTCTTCATCTTACGAAACCAACTATTCTCCTACTATCTGGTGAGAGCTCTTATCTTCATTCATGGAACAGAGGCTGCCCTATTTCATGAATTGTGGATAAAAGCTGATTAGATCTGTAACTGAATTTGTTGTAATGTTATCTTTTGCCAGTTTTTATACTCTAGCAATAAACAATCCAAAATTGAATTTTAAAAAATACATTTACAATAGCATTGAAAATAATAAAAAAAAAAACCCTAAAGAATAAATTTAACAAAAGACCTATAAGACTTGTACACTTAAGAACTATAAAACATTGTTGGAAGAAACTAAAGAAGACCAAATAAATGGAAAGATGTTCCATGTTGATAGACTGGAAGACTTAATATTGTTCAAAGTTACACAGCTAGTAAGCAACAGAGCCAGGAATTGAACCCATATAATCTACAGAATCAAAAAATCTTTGTTTCTGTGTATTCTGCTAGGAATTGAAACCAGGGCCTCACACATGTGAGGAAAGCACTCTTCCACTGAGTTATACCCCCAGCCCTGGAATCTGTGGTCTTAACTACCCTATCATATTGCTCTACACACACACACACACACACACACACACACACACACACACACACTGCTTATGGCTCCCCATTGCTCTTAAAATGAGTCTATTCTATTTATAATGACCCAAGACTAGATCGTTTTTGATCTGTGCCTACCTCTCCAGCCTCATCTCCTGCCATTCACAGCCTTGCAGTTCAAGCTACAACCACCCCAAGATGGAAAGATATATGAACAAAGAATAATGGGAAGAGAAAGGAGGCTTCCTGTATGAGGCAATACCTGGATGGAGTATTAAAGAATGCATAGAAGTTTTTATATCTGTCTCCCTCACTAGACCAAAAGCTCCCAGTGGTTTTTCCATTGTGTCCAAAGATCTGGCTTTACCCTTCAACTTTTCTTTATTTTCTTGAACTTCTTCATTCCAGCCTTTGGCATAGTCTATAATGGTTAAAAGAATAGAAAGGGGCTTCAGGATTTTGTCTTTTTGTGTGTGACTGTGGAATGGAGATGGGAGTACACAATGCAGATCTCAAACATACTTGAGGAAAATGAGATCACAGGATGAAAACATTTTAGAACTTTATTTTTCTTTTTTTATTTGTACTAATTAGTTATACATGAAAGTAGAATGTATTTTGATACATCATACATAAATGGAATATAACTTCTCATTCTTCTGGTTGCACATGCTGTAGAATTACACTGGTTGTGTAATCATATATGCACATAGGGTTATAATGTGTGATTCATTCTATTATCCTTTCTACCCCCACATCTCCTCCCTTTACTCCTCTCTGTCTAATCCAAAGTACCTCTATTCTTCCCCAAGTCCCCCCACCCCCATTTTGAATTAGCATCCATGTATCAGAGAAAATATTTGGTCTTTGTGTTTTGTTTGTTTGTTTGTTTTGGATTGGCTTTTTTTTTTTTTTTTTTTTTTTGCTTTGCATGATATTCTCCAGCTCCACCCATTTACCAGCAAATAGCATAAAACTATACTGAGATTTCATCTCACTCCAATCAGAATGGCAATTATCAAGAATACAAGCAACAATAAATGTTGCTGAGGGTGTGGGGGAAAAGGTATACTCATACATTGCTGGTGGGACTTCAAATTGTTGCAACCACCATGGAAAGCAGTATGGAGATTCCTCAGAATACTTGGAATGAAACCACCATTTTAGAGCTTATTTTTGGTAGTTTCATAATAGTCAATGGCTTTAGACCCCAAAATATATAATGGCTCAAACACAATAGAATCTTCTCAGATGTGTAATAGACCAAGACAGACATCTTGCTTAGCAGATTAGTTCTCTTTCACATGGTAATTCAGGTACCAGAACTAACAAAAGCCCCTAGGTCACCCTGGATTACTATATCCCAGTCAGCCAAAAGCGGGGGACAGAAATGGAGGAGCACACATAGGAGACTTCTATGGGCCAAATCTAGAAGGATCACACATCATTTCTCTTCAGATTCCATCAGCAAGAATTTAGTTTTGTGACCACATCTTACTGCAGGGGAGACTAGGAGATGCGGTCCTACTCATCCTCAAGGAAAATAAAGGTTTTGAGAGGAAACTAGTGACCTTCACAGATACACTGACAGCAAAATTGGTCTGGTCACTTACCCAACCCTACTTGCCTTGGGTGTTGGGTTAAGTGATAGAAGAGGTTGATTTTCTTTGCACTAGAAAGTTTGGTGTTTAACCTATCCCATGATAAGCTAGAGTAATCAAATACAGGCAGTGTAAAATCATGGTTGATAGTTGAGCTGCCTATTAAGTCACATACCCGAAAGTACCAGCCAGACAGTGACTTGCAGTGCTGATGACTCTTTAATTATTAATCACTGACACTTTGTAGATTGCCTTTAAGTAAAATGCCAACTGGGTTAGTATACAATATTGTAATGTTGGCCCCCAAATATTTTTTCCTCTGTTGCATGTCTAGGCTAGAAAGGGTGATAAAATAGGTGGAAAGTAGCAATCTGATTCATCACAGGCCAGGCAGGAGAAGCTTAAAACAAAATGGGGAAAAAAGACAAAATCAAAAAAGGAACTCATTTTCATATCAAAACATGGCCACAGGCATGGGCTTATCCTCTGCCAGTTCATATTTGCCCAAATGGAATGCACATTTGATGATGACCTCATGTAGACAAGGAGGATGAGTAGAGATGAATCAATTTGAAATAAAATATACTCATGATCTCTGTTAAGAAGTACGAAGGTTCCCAGGAGAATTGTAAAACTGCTGCCCAGGCTCTATCCTACACCACCCCAGGGAGTCACTTTTAGTCAGTCTGTGATAGGATCTGGGAATCTGGATTTTTTAATGCTCCCTGGACGATTCTATTGCAGAGCCAGGTTTGGGGAACCATGGCTCTAACATGATGGGAAGGAAGCATGCCAAAACACAAACAAAACAGTCTTTTTTTTTTTTTTTTTTTTTTTTGTAATGGGGCTCTTGCTAAGTTGCTGAGTCTGACTTTGAACTTGGATCCTCCTGCCTCACCCTCCTGAATGGCTGGGATTACAGATGTGCACTACTGCACACGACTAGTGATTTTGTTTTAATATGTGAAAAACATAATTATTTCTAAGGAAAATCTAGCCTCATAGCTTGACATGTAGAACTGTCTCTGGGGTTAGAACCTGGAGAATAAGCCTCTCTGGGAGCTCTGGTGGGAGGTGACTGTAAATCAGAGAGGTACTATGAATGTAGACTTCCTCCTGGATGTCCCAGATGCCTAACTTGTTGTCTTCTTTTACCAGTTTGTTGCTCAGCCCAACTGTCAACAGTTGCTTGCCACCCTGTGGTACGATGGTTTCCCTGGATGGCGGCGGAAACACTGGGTAGTCAAGCTCCTGACCTGCATGACCATTGGGTTCCTGTTTCCCATGCTATCTATAGCCTATCTGATCTCACCCAGGAGCAACCTTGGGTTGTTCATCAAGAAGCCCTTTATCAAGTTCATCTGCCACACAGCGTCCTATTTGACCTTCCTCTTCATGCTTCTCCTGGCTTCTCAGCACATTGTCCGGACAGACCTCCATGTACAGGGGCCTCCTCCAACTGTTGTGGAATGGATGATATTGCCTTGGGTTCTAGGTGAGTTAAAGGGAAAAATGAAGCCGGGCGCGGTGGCGCACGCCTGTAATCCCAGCACTTTGGGAGGCTGAGGCAGGAGGATCGCGAGTTCAAAGCCAACCTCAGCAATGGCGAGGCACTTAGCAACTCAGTGAGACCCTGTCTCTAAATAAAATACAAAAAAAAAGGGCTGGGGATGTGGCCCAGAGGTCGAGTGCCCCTGAGTTCAATCCCCGGTACCACAAAAAAAAAAAAAAAAAAAAAAAAAAAAAAGGGAAAAATGAGCAATGGCAAGACTGCCTTTTTATCCTGCCCAAAAAAAAAAAAAAAAAAAAAATACTCAAACAGGTAGTCAAACTAGCTCTGAACTAGGGCACCTTCCCTCTGTGCATTGTTGGAAGTCTGAGAAATATGATTCCTTCTGTCCCAGGCCCTAGTCACTCAATACTGTATGCTCCACCACAAGATTATCAGTGTGCTCAGGGGTTACCTCTGCTAACCTAATGTCTTCAAGGACAGAGAAGTGGCTATCGGTTGGTTTAGAGGGGAAAGCCAAGTATCAGTCAGGAAAGCTAAGCAGGGCAAGTATTGATCAGTATATTCAAAGCCCTTTTCCCATTACCAGGAGGTACATGGATTCTAATGCTTTCTCATGGCCACTCTATATAATCCTAGTACTTGTTCATGGTCCACATTCTATTTAGGTACTAGTTCCACAGTCAGGAAAAAAATCTGGAAATATACACACATCATGGTAAAAGCAGCTCTGTCAGTAGTCTCCAGGTATAATTAAATGACACTGGACTCTCCAGCACAAGACCATCTTCTAAGCCCTGTCACTAAAACTGGCCTCCCAAACCAGCAATATGGGCATCACCTGGGAGCTTATTAGACATCACAAGATCTGCATGTTAACATGATCCCCAGGTAATTCACATGCACTTTAAAGTCTAAGAAGTACTGCCTTAGACTACAGCTGCACCTTTTACTTTTTTCTATATTCCAAGGCTGATGAAACATCTGTGTCAGTAGACAAAACTCCACAAAACCCCCATACAGTGAGAGGAGAAAGGAGAAAAGAGGATGGATGCTAAATTATTTGGGGCCCCAGTGCCTAGCTTCAGCCCCAGCATCTGGTTATTTGGTCCATGATCAGCTTGCTCACCTCAAAACTCATGAAGAAGTTTTCTCTTCAGTGCCTAGTATAAATAAGGGACTATGACATAATATTGATTTAATCAGTTTATTGATAAGATTGCTCCTATTCCAATATGGGTAGAAGGTAGAATCAGGAGCCCAAAATTGCAACAGTAAAAGAAAGAAATAAAGAAAGTGACAGCATTCCAGTAACAATAGTAAGAATGCTAAAAGTGAGTCAGAGTATTACACAGAGAAATACAATTTATGGGCATCATCAGGAGACTGCCACCAGGTTTAACAAGTCCATGACTGGGAGGTAGAGTAGGAAACAAAGAGGTAAGTGACTACCAATCCACTTAGCCCAATTCGTTCATTGATTTCATCTTTATTCATTTGGGGGTGATCCTGCTATTATAACCAGGACTGGCCCAATATGGAAATAAACTTTCTGCCTCCATTCTTCAGGTTTCATTTGGGGGGAGATTAAGGAAATGTGGGATGGTGGATTTACTGAATACATCCATGATTGGTGGAACCTAATGGATTTTGCAATGAACTCCCTCTACTTGGCAACTATTTCTTTGAAGATTGTGGCCTATGTCAAGGTAAAATTGAATGTCTGCAATTTTTCTTAAACAATGATTTTGGGTATGTCAATAAGCTTTTACACTGGGAGCATGAAGAGTTTAGGGGGAAAGTAATGATGCCACTCCAATCCATTGTGGAAAAATACCATATAAACAAACATTCTTTCCATGGTTTTTAAACAGTGTCTGCCTAAGAAAGTGGAGAATGAATCAAATGAATCATTAGCGTCTTAGATTCTCAAGGTTAAGGGGTATTCAGTCCTGAGTGCTGAAATCTTCTTTACAATGTTCTTGCTAAGAGGATGGCCCACTGATGCTTGCATAGGGCAGGGAAATCTACTGAATTCACTATCTCCAAAAGTCTGTCTTAACCTTTGTCACTTCAACAAAAAGAGTTATATTTGTCTAATACTATTCTCCCATGCCACATCCATGGGTAATCCTTCCCTGTGGGGTCATATAGAACAAAGCTGTTGCCTCTCTATAATAGTACTTCCGGTATGAAGTTATCTCTCCCTTACCCACTGAGTCATTGCTTACTAAACCTAAACATTCCCACTTCCCCCAACTGTTATTCACAAGACAAATAGCAATATTCCAGAAACATCATCACAAGAGACACAGACCTTTAATAGTCTCTGCCTCCCTCATCACTTCCATCACCAGGATAATCATTCAAGCAGTTATGAATCCAGCTGTTTGAATATCACCCAAACTGTGCCTGTCTGCCAATTCAGATAATGTACACATACCACCACCACCATGTAGCTTTCCCTGCACAAGGTGCAGCTTGAATTATCCTGGAAATAACTTTGTGTCTGATGCCTCACTTTGGGTAATCACAGGCTCTGAGTTCAAGTTTGATGTTTACTAAATAATGGGATGGCTATGCTCTTTCCACATTTAGTTGAACTTTTCCACCATGAGGAAAGGCTGACAATTCAGTCCCCAAGACTGTATAGTCAGTGATGCTTTTGGCACTAAATTTCACATTAAGAAGTTTTAGAATGGGAATATGGCTGTCCCCCAAATCTCCAACAGCTTAGTTTATTTTTATAACCCTAATATGCATATTACATAAATTTTAAGACCTTGGGAGCTATGTGGAGCATGAATATTGAATACAGCCATGAAACATTTTTGAAAGGAGCCCAAAAGTATGCCTTATACATGTGGTGATCATTTAACACATACTTACAACTTCCTTAAAAGAAAAGGCTGGTGAGGAAAATGTTTGAATCGCTGGTTAATGTGCCTGGGTAAACTCCATGTCATTCTGGCACTCTGCTGACTAAGTAACACAGTTTCCCTAAAAAAAAATTTCTTCGTTAGAAGTGGTATATTTATACACACGAGAAACCATAAATTATCAATCTAGCAATTGCTAGGTTTTGTTTAAAACAAAAAAGTTTAGAATAAATAATGAAGAAAAGGATTAACATTTGGGGATCTGATAATGTGTCTATAGAAGCTCAACATTAACTAATCACATAGCTTGTCCACCCCAGGGGCTGGGGATATAGCTCAGTTGGTAGAATACGCCCCTTGCATGCACAAGGTCCTGGGTTCAATCCCCAGCACCACCAAAAAAAAAAAAAAAAGAGTAAATCCACTCTACTGAACTGGTAAATGCCAGTCTCATACCCATGAGCTAGATTATCCAGGCAATCCCTCCACCTCTCCAAGCCTCAGAATCTGCCTCATATAAAAAAGCAAATAGATTCAGTCCTGGTGGTACATGCCTGTAATTCCAGTTACTTGAGAGGCTGAAGCAGGAGGATGGAGAGTTCAAAGCCAGCCTCAGGAACTTAGTGAGGCCCTAAGCAACTCAGTGAGATACTGTCCCTAAATAAAATATATAAAAAAGGGTTGCAGATGTGGCTCAGTGGTTAACCACTCCTGGGATCAATCCCAGTACCCCTGCCCCCCCGCCAAAAAAAAACCCACAAATAGTATTAGATCAATGGCTTTCAACCTGATAATTTTTCTATGGAATTATGTCTTCAAACAAAAATTTATACAAAACTGTAATATATACAAGAGCCAAAGGACTAAGTTGTGGCTCCCATCAAGAGCATGAACCTTGAGGTTCTCTGCTGAACTCTGGTGAACCCTGAGGCTCTAAGGAACATGGTTTGAAAACCACTGTTAGATCATGAGGCAGAAAACTATGGTGTGTGGGCCACATGTGGCCAGCTGCCATGTCCATTTGTTTATATTCTCTCTATGGTCACTTTAGCACTATAAGTATTAAGTAGTTGTGACAGGGACTATAAAGCCCACAAAGCCAAACATATGTAGTATCTGGCCCTTGACAGAAAATGGTTGTTGCCCTCTATGTTAGATGAGTTCTGTGTTTATTTCCTGGACTCACATGGTAAGGTATATTTCTAAAAAGGTATATATGCAAAGTACAGATTTGCCAAGATATCCTTTTTCATACATCTGAGTGTTCTGCAAATCCACATTTACCACCTTATGGGCAGCACATTTCCCTGTGGTTACAGTTCTGGGCATGGAGAGAGAAAAAAATACCTCAAATTATAAACTATACATCTTTTAGTTCATTATTTCTAGTTTTAAAACATAGGTCTGTTTTGTTGTCAGCAAAGAGTCTCCATCTCTCATATATACATCAAAACCTTTAAAGGCCTAACATCTGTGCCGTGAGATTAACTATCATATAAGTAACATTTAATAGAAATAGTGCTAGACTGAGTGTCTGGAGACCTGGGATTTAGTGCTGGCTCTGCCACCAACTTTGCTGTGAAATCTTTAGCAAATAACTCTGCCTCTCTGGTTTTCTTTTTTTTAAAAATATTTATTTATTTGCTTTAGTTGTACACAATGCGTTTACTTTTCCGGGTGCTGAGGATCGAACTCAGGCCGCCCACGTGCTAGGCGAGCGCTCTACCGCTGAGCTACAATCCCAGCCCTCCTCTCTGGATTTCAATTCCTCCATTTGTAAAACAGGCATAATAATGCCTACCCCTCATGGCAATGCAGTGAATGTTTTTTTTTTTTTTTTTTTTTTTTTTTGGAAGGAAATATATAGAAATACAAGATTTGGCCAAGAGTACATAAAACTGATTGGTCGCCTAAAAGTTAATCTGAAATAGAAGTGCAAATGTGCTTTGGTTTCTTCAGTTCTTTTGACAGTGAAAAATATTGGATATATACAAATGATTTTAAGAACACCAGTTTCCTCAGTTGTTGGAACTGAAACATATTTTAGAAATGCTAACAATATAATTTGGCCCCCAATACATTTTCTCAGGAAAGCTGTTTACATATAGTCCTGAGAAATTGTGATATTTAGATGAGAGCTCAAGGCAACATGCTTCAAATGGAATCCCAGGCAAAATCTACTTCTGTCCTGAGGAAGGTAATAACTAGTTCCTTGTATTTCCATAACATCTCCTCTCTGGAGTACATATATTTTTGCATATAGATACAGAATCACAAACAGGTGCAGAGTGTGGGAGTAGGCATTATCTTTATTTTATGGCAAAGGTGAAAGAGGCAGTTTTAGGTGACAATGCCCAAATTGAGATTCAGATCTCAAAATCAAGTTGATTTTCTTCAAGACTACCCCTCATGTTCTAGAAGCTAGAAGCATGGAATAGGGCTGAAAAGTGGACAACCAATCCTATAGTTACTGGTTACTCCTCCCCTTCAGCTCCCAGTTCTTCATTTGTGCTAGTAGGGTGTTCTAGCTTGTAGGGTTGTCAAAGGAACAGCAAAATACATTCACATGCCACTGTGCAGAGAAGTACTGGATTCACTACCTGATAGGATGACACCCTACTGCCCTGAGCATACCTGTGGTTCAGTTTCAGTAATACTCTGCAACAACCTGTTAATCTCAGTTAGAAAATGACTGTTGATAAACCACAGGTTGTTGCTCCAGAGAATTGCTTTGAAATTCATTCACCTTTGTGTATATGCTGGGTATATATTTGGATGGGAGAGGGAGGAGGAGAGTGTCACGTACTAATTGAATGGGGCCGAAAGACAAATAGTGCCATGCATGGGGCCTTTTGTATAAATGATGCTTAATGCATATTTTGTTGGCTTTATTTGGGTGTCAAAAGGTGGAAAGGGGAAAGTTTTTTAAATGCTCACTGTACTTCTCACCTTCTGCACTTTTTTTTTTTTTTTTTTTTTTAGTATAATGGTTCTCGTCCGAGGGAGGAATGGGAAATGTGGCACCCGACTCTGATTGCAGAGGCGCTCTTCGCAATATCCAACATTTTAAGTTCCTTGCGTCTCATATCCCTGTTCACAGCCAACTCCCACTTAGGACCTCTGCAGATCTCTTTGGGACGCATGCTGCTTGATATCCTCAAATTCCTCTTTATCTACTGCCTGGTATTGCTGGCTTTTGCCAATGGACTGAATCAGCTTTACTTTTATTATGAGACAAGAGCTATTGATGAGCCTAACAACTGCAAGGGGATCCGGTGTGAAAAACAGAACAACGCCTTCTCCACGTAAGACTCCCCTCTCTCCTTTTTTTGCCTTTTTTTTTTTGCCTTCTCCTTTTTTGTCTTCTTTTCAGCCCACAGTTTCATCACTGCCTCTCAATTGTGCAGGCAAAGCTTACTGTGGATTCATCCAAATGGTCTGAAGTAGAGGGAAATCCTCCTTTCTCTACAGGCAACAGGAAAAAGTGGAATTAGGGGAAGAAATAAGAAAAACACATATATGGGCTCCCAGGAAATAGACTTCAGAGTTAGTTTTGAAATGTGTTGGTAGCATTCTATATTTTTAAAGATTTGTTGGAGATAGAATACATAATTCCTCACTCAAAAAAGTGGCCTTTCAGGCATGGTGGAACACACCTGTAATCCCACCAGCTCAAGAGGCTGAGGTAGGAAGATCACAAGTTCAAAACCAAACTCAGCAACTTAGTGAGGACCTAAGCAACTCAGCAAGACCCTGTCTCTAAATAAAATATAAAAAAGGGCTGAGGATGTAGCTCGGTGGTTAAGTGCCACCAAGTTCAATCTCTGGTAGAAGAAAGGAAAGAAAGGAAAGAAAGGAAAGAAAGAAAGAAAGAAAGAAAGAAAAGAAAGGAAAGAAGAAAGGAAGGAAGGAAGGAAGGAAAGAAAGAAAGAAAGAAAAGAAGGAGAAAGAAAGAAAAAGAGGGAAAGAAAAAGGAAAGGAAAGGAAAGGAAAAGAAAAGAAAAGGAAAGGAAAGGAAAGGAAAGAAACGAAACAAAAACAAAGGCCTCCACCAAGGAAATGAAATAGAAAGCCTATTCCCCTGAGCAAGTAACCACCAAAGCTAATTTAACTATTATGAATCATGCCCCAAGCAAGGAAGGATGCAAATGTATCTTTTTTCTTTTCTTTTTATATTATTGTTTCTTATTATATATGATGGTGGAATCCATTTTGATAGAATTATATGAGCATGGAATATGTCTTATTCTAATTAAGACCCCATTCTTGGGGCTGGGGCTATGGCTCAAGTTGTAGAGCACTCATCTCGCATGTGTGAGGCCCTGGGTTTGATCCTCAGCACCACATAAAATAAAATAAAGGTATTGTGTCCACCTTACAACTAAAAACAATATTTAAAAAAAAGACCCCATTCTTATGGATGTTAAATTCTCTGTGGTGTAATCATATATATAATCTTTTTTTTTTTTTTTTTTTTTTTTTTTTTTGGTGCCGGGGATTAAACTCAGGGGCACTCAACCACTGGGTCACATCCCCAGCCCTTTTTGGTATTTTATTTGGAGACAGGGTCTCACTGAGTTGCTAAGTGCCTCACCATTGCTGAGGCTGGCTTTGAACTCGCGATCCTCCTGCCTCAGCCTCCCAAGTGCTGGGATTACAGTCGTGGGCCACCACACGCAGCCATATACGTACATATTAATGTACCCCCTTTCACAGAAGTAAGTTAGAAAGGGAACAGGTTGCTCACCAACTAGCTTAATTTAGGATTTAGGTGGATGAAGAGGCACCAAGAACTGACTGGAAATGTCTCCCATTCTCACTTGGGATCCGGGCTGGGGCTATGGCTCAAGTTGTAGAGCACTCATCTCGCATGTGTGAGGCCCTGGGTTTGATCCTCAGCACCACATAAAATAAAATAAAGGTATTGTGTCCACCTTACAACTAAAAACAATATTTAAAAAAAAGACCCCATTCTTATGGATGTTAAATTCTCTGTGGTGTAATCATATATATAATCTTTTTTTTTTTTTTTTTTTTTTTTTTTTTGTGCCGGGGATTAAACTCAGGGGCACTCAACCACTGGGTCACATCCCCAGCCCTTTTTGGTATTTTATTTGGAGACAGGGTCTCACTGAGTTGCTAAGTGCCTCACCATTGCTGAGGCTGGCTTTGAACTCGCGATCCTCCTGCCTCAGCCTCCCAAGTGCTGGGATTACAGTCGTGGGCCACCACACGCAGCCATATACGTACATATTAATGTACCCCCTTTCACAGAAGTAAGTTAGAAAGGGAACAGGTTGCTCACCAACTAGCTTAATTTAGGATTTAGGTGGATGAAGAGGCACCAAGAACTGACTGGAAATGTCTCCCATTCTCACTTGGGATCCAAGAAACAGATCATGCATGACTGAATGTCCAGGAGTCTGCTACCTCTGGACATATGGAACTCCTGTGCCTTTTGGTCCGACTCTCAAGATCTACTTTGTGGGCACCTTCAAATTTTTAGAATGGCTTTTATTTTCTGACAAATTGGCATTAGGGGAAATAGATGTGAGAGAAAATAAGCACAAGTCAGACAATTTGTTAGGTTAGGTGCTGCCCTGGGCTGAGCCTGGATCGGTGTCCCCCACCTTGTCTGTCTCCACCCCTTTTCTGGAGTGTTGACTCATCACTGGTATTCATGATAATGACCCCAAGGTCATACAAGATTCTTAGTCATTAAACTAAGATACAATTTTTTCCTAATGTGTTTTATTTTTAATGATGCATAATCATTGTACATGTTTATGGGGTACAGTGTGATTCCTTACATGAATATATTAATAATCAAATCAAGTATTTAGCATATCCATCACCTCATACCTTGAGCATTTCTTTGTGGTGCAATATTCAAAAGTCTTCTCTTCTATGGGGCTGAGGTTGTGGCTCAGTGGAAGAGCAGTTGCCTAGCATGTGTGAGGCACTGGGTTCAATTCTCAGCACCACATAAAAATAAATAAAATAAAAGTCCATTGACAATGAAAAAAAATATTTTAACAACCTTCTCTTCTAGCTATCTTGAAAAAATACAGCATATCATCTATATTTTATAGTTGCCCTACTGCTCAATAGCATACCAGAACTTCTTGCTCCTTTCTAACTGTAACTTTGTATTCCTTCATCAACTTGTACCCACCCATTCCTCCTCCAATATATCCTCCCCAGGCTCTAGTAGCCAGCATTCTACTCTCTACTTCTATGAGATCAACTTTTTTTATATTCCTATCACATATGGGTGAGACCTTGCAGTATTTGTCTTTCTGGCTTATTTCACGCAACATAATGTTCTTTGAGTTCATTCAGTTTACCACAAATGATAGGATTCATGTTTTTATGGCTGAATAGTATTCCATTAATTCTTTTCCTTTAACTCTATAAAGTCAATTCAGTGAACTCAGACATTATAGAAATGTATTCAATAACAAGGGCCTGGAGTGAAAGGTTTCTACTTGACCAAAATTTGCACTAATTCAGAGTAAAAAACAACAACAACAACAACAAAAATCTCATCTACCCTACCCCTGTTTGACTCTAAAATTGGTTGTAAAAAAAAAAAAAAAAAAAAGAAAAGCACAGTTCAGTGGCATGTTGATAGACATGGAGTTTGAGATTAAATGAGTTTTAGAAATTATGGGACAAAGTTTAAAAGGTTTTTGTTACTGCAGTACTTCTCAGAGTCCTTCCACCATGAATTTACCATGTAGGGAGAGATCTTCTCAGATTTATTGACTACAGGCACTCTTTCCCCCTTATTATTTTTTAAATGTTCTCTCCATGATGATGCTTCAGAGAACTGAATTTGAAAAATGTGGGCTCACTCCATTGCCCATCACCACACTCATTCCCTTCCCATAGGCCATACCCCAATTTCTCTTCCCAGAACTCAGGGAAAATCTTGGATGGGACAACCAGACTTATGTGAAAAGAAAAGGGGGCCAAGAAATAATCCAATTTTTTGAGCCAACCAGGAGTGTATAATGGCAACTGATCCCTTTACTAGTGCTTCCTGATGAGGAACTGCTTCATCTCTTGCAATACTCTAGAGACAGAACTCACTTCAACCTATTTTTAATATAAAATGCAACTTTGCAGTGGCTTGGGCATTTGTTCCCATCAAAGTATTCAATGGGAGGACTTGGTCCTGGCCAATTACCCTTTCGTGTGAACTCTGCCAAGAAAGTTTATGGTATGCCTCCTTGCAAGTTTGTAGTGATTATTAACACCCCTGTTGCCAACTGACATTTTGCTTCCATCACTTTCCCAGCAGGGACAATTGACAAGAATGGACACTGTCATACACAAAATTATATCTTGGGGTGTCAGATAGGAAGAATTGTCCTGCTGGGACCAAATCAGCAATAGCATTACCTCAAGTTTCCCTCTCTCTGTTGATGTTTTTCTCCTCTATTGAGGCTTGATTCCAATTTGTTTTCTTTTAAATGTTTCAACTCAGGCATTATAATACCAATTAAAATACTTATTACCCAGTCAGAGCATTAGAAAGACTCAGTTTTTGGAGAAGGGGAAAATAAGTTTATTTATATATCTGGTGAAAAGTTTGGTACCTGCTTGTTGTCATCTTTTTCCTTATGATTCTCCAGAGATGCCACTGTTATTCTTCTGCTTTAAAAGGAGAGAAAGTCCTTTTTCCCTGGGCATACAATTTAAGGGGAACTCATTATCCTTGCTGACAAACACGTGACAATACTGTTGGTGATTTGAGTTCAGTATTCCATACTGGGAGTACCTGGCCCTTATCTGCTGTTCAGAGAAGCAATTAAGAAGTCATCATGAGGGCTGGGGCTGTAGCTCAGTGAATTAACACTTGCCTAGCATGTGAGGCACTAGGTTCAATCCTCTGCACCATATAAAAATAAACAAAGAATATAAAGGTATGCTGTCCATGTACAACTACAAAAAAATGTTTTTAAAAAGAAGGCATCATAGCCGGGCGTGGTGGCGCACGCCTGTAATCCCAGCACTTTGGGAGGCTGAGACAGGAGGATCGCGAGTCCAAAGCCAGCCTCAGCAATGGTGAGGCACTTAGCAACTCAGTGAGACCCTGTCTCTAAATAAAATACAAAAAAGGGCTGGGGATGTGGCCCAGTGGTCGAGTGCACCTGAGTTCAATCCCCAGTACCACAAAAAAAAAAAAAAAGGCATCATGAATATATGACCAGAATAACTCTACATCATGTACAACCACAAGAATGGATCAAAATTGGAAGAAGTTGCACTCCATGTATGTATAATACATCAAAATACAGCCTGAAATATCTAAAAACAACAAATAAAAATAAATAAAAATTTTAAAACAGAAGGCATCATCATTCTGAGGATACAAAACTTGAGAGAGTAAAAGGGTCAGAGTGGAAAGGCACTAACTATCTAGTCCAGGCCCTCATCTCTATATGCCTACTGAGCACACCTGCCCGCCTGCCTGTTTCACAGGCCCCTCAAACACAAAATGTCCACAACTAAATTCCTTATCTGCATATCACCCCAACCAATTTGTCCTTTAACTCCTCTTCTCATTAAAAGCCCCCAGCCTGAATCCTAGGAGTTATATGGGACTCTTACCCTTTCCCTCATGAAACAAATCTACTCACTCACTTTCAGTTTACTTCCTAAATAGCTTTGAATCCATATGTACACACATACACTTTTGAATCTATACACACACACATACACAGTCTCAATTCAGGCCTAAATAATCTCTCTCGAAGACTACTACACTAGCCTCTTAACTAGTGTCCCTGTAGTCTTGTCTCCCTTCCAAAGAATCTCCCACTTGCTATGTGGAAGTCTCTTCCTAGATACCAGTCTCATGCTGTCAGCCCCTGGCTCCATGCCCACCAGTGTATGTGAATCTTCTTCAAAAATCAAGCATCTTTACCATAAGACACAGAATCTTGGGAAGTCTAGACCATGCCTCTTCAGCCTTCCACTTCTCTCCTCCATAGTCAACATCTTGCTATTCCCCAGATACAAGAAAGCATGTCAGCCCTATAGGCCTTTGTATATCACAGGCCATTCCCACTGCATGGAAAGCCAGTCCCCACCTGGCCAGCCTGGAAAACGTTTATACAACCTTCCAGTTCTACCACAGTATCACATGCTCTAAAGACTTTTCTTAACCACTCTCAGCTGTAAGCTTCTTCTGTGTCCCCCACAGCATCTTAAGCACATATCCATTAAAGTACCAAACCTGTTATATTTTAGTCAATAGTGTCTATTTGTTCCCACTAGACTGATACTCCTATTTGAGTCAGCTTCACACCTGCCATAAGGGGCCCTAAGACATAAAGATGTACAAAATGCCTACCAAACAGTTGAATGAAAGAATGAAGTCTGGTAGAGAGCCTATATTTTTATAGTTTTTTATTTGGAGACAATTCTATATTTACATGCAGTTGTAAGAAATAATTACCTGATGTTCCCCAGTGGCAACATTCTGCATTAGTATAGTACAATATCACAACCAGGATATAAACAATGATAAATCCAGTGACCTAATACAGATTTTGCCAGTTTTACATGCAAGCCATTTGCAACAACATGGATGGGCCTTAGAAATCCTATCTTTAATTGTACATGATCTACTTATGCTTCTGCCCCACTAAGATGACTGAAGTCATCTGCCCAACTCTGTCACTCTGCTGATTCACTTTGAGCTTGCTTTCAACAAAAACCCTTGGCCTTTCTCCTACCTCTCTCATCTTGTACTTGGGAACTTGTCCCAAGAGCAAAGCACATTGATCCCTTTTGTATTTCATCTTGTTAGTTCCAGCCCAATGCTCCAAGCTGTTGAAATCTTTCTGAATCTTGACCCTTTAATCCAGTTTAATAGCTATCTCTCCCGATCTTGTGTCATCTGCAAATCTAAGAAGCATGTCATTAATTCTCAATCAAAGCATTGATAAAACTGTCAGATAGCCTTGGTCTTTGCTGGGTGGGACATTAGGCAGCTATAAAAATGATACATATGAGGACTCTATATATACACAAAAGGTACACATATAAAATTTATAATGTTTAAAATCACAAAAGTTGTACATACTATGATTTCAACTATGTACAACTAAATATGCAAGTGAATAACAACCCATAAAGACAAGGAATACAAAACAACATCAAGGTGAAAAGTTTAACAGAGTGATAAAAATAACTGACATTTAAGAATGCTCAGCCACTATTGCAAATCAGGTTTAAATTAATTAACACATTTAATCCCCACTACCATACCATGAGGTAGACACTAATATTTTTAACCCATTTTACAGATGAGGAAACCAGGGTCCAAAGCAGTTAAACAGGAGGCCCCAAATTGCATAGATCATAAGTAGCAGAGTCAGGATGGCAATCCAGGCACACAGGCTCCAGTGTGCACTCTTACCCAGGAAGGTGTAATACCAGTTTTATAAAGTTATATAAGATTTGTTGCCTAAAGTTGCAATAGTCATGAATAAACATAAAGCTAAGAGAACAGAGCCATGACCTGGCAGGCCACTGCCACCTCCTTGCAAACTGTTATCATTCATTTACAGCTACTCCCACTTAATACGTGGTGATTTCTGCACCCATCATTCAGTCTGTATTTGCCAATCTCATTCACTTGGATACAAACTTTGTCCCCATCACAGGCTCTTCTCTTTGTTCTGATCAGATTTTGAAGGTTCTTATTGTCTCCAGACCCCCCCATTTCAGTTCATATCCTTCCAGCTACTGTTATCACAAGATGGTACCACTCATTTGTTCTTTCCTTGGTTATATTTCTTCTGTCATCTTTTATAGATTTATTCAAAAATATTTATTCAGCAACTGTTATTTACCAGAGAAGGAGGATACTGAACAAGATAACATCCTTATCCTTAAGAAGTTCAGAGCCTAATGGAGAACTTAAGTGAATAAGTGGAATAGCTGCCATCTTTCCAGTTTGCCATATGGCAAGCACCATGCTTAGTGTTTTACATGCACCATCTTATGGGATAGAGTAAGGTGATCAAGTGTGTGGGCTTCAGAGTTAAAAGAGCTTGGTACAAATCCTAACTCTAGCCGGGCGTGGTGGCGCATGCCTGTAATCCCAGCACTTGGGAGGCTGAGGCAGGAGGATCATGAGTTCAAAGCCAGCCTCAGCAATGGCAAGGCACTTAGCAACTCACTGAGACCCTGTCTCTAATAAATACAAAAAAGGGCTGGGGATATGGCCCAGTGGTCGAGTGCCCCTGAGTTCAATCCCCAGTACCAAAAAAAAAAAAAATCCTAACTCTACTACTTCCTGCCTGTGTGAGCACTCTATCCCTCAGTTTCTTATTTAAAAAGTGGACAAATAATGGTGAGTTATGATCAGATATTGTAGTACATGCAAAGCACTTAACATAATGCTTAGCATATTAAAAGTAAAATAAATGTTAGTGATTAATATTTTTCTACTATTAATCATTTTTGGGGATAAGAAAATGTGAACTTTAAAGAGGTTCTATAACTTTCCCACAGGCATATTGTTACTAAGGTGAAGAAGTCTAAAGTTTTCTCTTAGCTACTCTCCTCTATCTACTGCCTTTACAGTCGGATACATGCCTTTATGAAATAAGACTCCTGTAGTATTGGAGCAGAGATGAGGAGCATCTAAACCAACTTTGTAGGAAAGGAGTTAGGGCAGCCTTCTTGAGGAGGTGGAGCTTCAGTTAAGACTGGAAGGTCACGGGGCTGGGATTGTGGCTTAGCAGTAGAGCGCTCGCTTAGCACGTGCGCGGCCTGGGTTTGATCCTCAGCACCACGTAAACATAAATGCATTGCATTGTGTACAACTAAAGCAAATAAATAAACATTTAAAACAAAGACTGGAAGGCCAAACAAGAGTTGGGCTGAATGGAAGACAGGACAGAAATAGAAGCTAGAGGTAAGAGCAGGGAGGGGCCATTTCATCCAGAGATAGAAGCTTGTCAAAGGTGTAGTGAGCTGGGCGCGGTGGTGCACGCCTGTAATCCCAGCACTTGGGAGGCCAAGGCAGGAGGATTGCAAGTTCAAAGCCAGCCTCAGCAATGGTGAGGCACTTAGCAACTCAGTGAGACCCTGTCTCTAATAAAATATTTTTTTAAAAAAAGGGCTATGGATGTGGCCCAGTTGTTGAGTGCCCCTGAGTTCAATCCCCGATACCAAAAGGTATAGTGAAATGAGAAATAGCAGGGCCAGGGAACTGCAGAATGGATAAGGATGAAGACAAAGGGCTAGTCATGTCTTTGCTCCATGTGTGTTGATTGGACTGCTGGAAGCTTTTCTCTTCCAGTTCATCCTCCACTTTTCTGTGTAGGTCTGAATTAGGTCCAGAGGGGTAAATTCTCTCTGTACTTCTTCTAATTCCTTATCACAAAGATGAGATTTTCAATACATGTCCAGGGAACTGCAGTTTCTATCTCTGTTCTCTTGTACCCCTCCTAGCTCTGTGTTCTATTTATGGATGGCTCCCACCATGCAGAAGTTCCTTCTTACCCATCTGCCAGGCATTTGTCTTCTATACATTTAATACCAATTCTTCTCTAATCTTTGTATCTTCAAACTGTGCCCCTTCTTGAACTAGCAATTTCCATGTGTTTGTTTACTGTCTACTAAATAAAAATGGGCTGGTTGTTTCTCTAAAATAATCTCCTTTAAAATTTAAAAGATATTCATTTGGTATTAGAGTTCTAGGGTTTGGTCAACAAATCTTTCCATCTCTGTGATGATTTCTTTATGGACCCAGCTACCAAATAATGCACCCCCAGGTGGAGTATTTTTTCCCTATGAATTCAACTGAGTCTAGATGCCACAGAGCATCCTATAGATATTCCCCCAAGAATATTCTTATCCATCTCACATGCCAGTGCTTTATTTCACTTGAGCAGGCCTTGCAGTGGGCCAGCTTCTCCTGGTGACCAAATAAGATTGTGACATTTTGTGCACCATGATGAGGGCATTCTCACTACCAACCACCAAAACTGAGGAATGATCTTTCCTACCACCCTTCATTGCCCCTCTTATACAATCCATCTCCCTAACTAGAACTCCATAGAACCTCCCTAACTAGAATTTCACTACAGTTGAGGACAAGTTTTAAATGCCTGGTATTTCACTTTTAAAGAATCTTTGTATCAGTCAATGAAACATCTAGCAAACACTCAGGTATTAACCATTGCAGTTTTAATTGTTGTAGACATGGGTGCAGAAGGAGCATAGCATTATCCATTCAGGAGAAGCAACCAATTCAGGAAGACAATACCAACAAACTGACCATGGACTTGTTCTTTTTCTGGTCTTGCTGTCTGTCATGTGATCAACATTTATTGAATGTTTTCTGCGTTTGAGTACATTCAACTCCCAGGAACTCTGGTGCTTCAGCATGCCGTGTATATTTGTCACAGCTGCTTTTTGTTTTACTGAACCACAGCTGCCCCAGCTGCTGTCATCCAGCTGCTCTGTTAGCTGTGTGTGCCATTACTGGCCTCCTGCCTGCCTGATTTCAATAGACACCACCATGTTCTAGCTGTGCCCTCCTGAAAGGGCCAGATTGCTGAAACCCGCATTCCCCCATTTTTCAACCCTTTGCCAGGTTTGGTGATACTTTGTATAGGCTGGCTCAGACTGGTAATATCTTTCAGAAATTCAGATCCTGTTGTAGGTATGACTTGCCACATGTTCTGGTTCTTGTACCCTACTGTGACTTACTGTTGATTTACAATCACTTCATTAATTGGAACTTACTTGAATCAAACAAAAAGCAAATTTCTAGAAGTGGAGAGAGTATAACAGTGGTTGCCAGAGACTGGACAGAGTAGAGAGGAGGGTTGAGAGTGAGAGATTGGTTAGTGGTACAATGGTACAATTAGCTAGGAGCAAGAAGTTCTGGTGTACTATTGCACAGAATGGTGACTATAGATAGCAATAATATACAGTATATTGCAAACTAGCTAGAAGAAGGGTTTGTGAATGTTTCACCACAAATAAATCTTAAGTATTTGAGGTGGTGGAAGATGCTCATTACCCTGATTTGATCATTACACAATGTACACATGTATCAAACCTTCCAGCCGGGTGAGGTTGCTCACACCTGTAATCCCAGCAGTTCCAGAGGCTGAGGCAGGAGGATCTCGAGCTCAAAGCCAGCCTCAGCAACTTAGCGAGGGCCTAAGAAACTTAGCAAGACTCTGTCTCTCAATAAAAATATTTAAGATGGGCTGTTTAAGGACCCCTGGCTTCAATCCCTAGAACAAAAAAAGAAAAAAGAAAAAGGTCATGTGCATGATCTTGAAAGAGGCCCCCCTGAACATAAAGCCAGTGCAAAGCATGGCCTTCATTCAAGTGAACTACCCCCTCACTATGCAGCCTGTGAATACAATTGTTGATGGGATTAGAATTTTCTCTATTTGAATCTGATGAAACAATAATAGTAATAATTAACATGTGCTCTTTCATCTATTCAATAACTCTTATTGAGTACCTACTATGTAGCAGGTATATAATAAATCTATGCCTCTACCCTCATAAGAATTTACATTCTTGTAAAGAGGATAGAAAATAAACATTAAAACACAAAAATTCTTAATAATATATTTATTATTAATATTTATTATTAATATTATAATAATATTTAATATTATTAATAGTAAATAATTATTGAAGGGAAGTTTAAGAGCCACAAAGAAAATTAAACAAGACAATAGGACAGAGAATACTCGATGGAGCTACTTTAAGAAGAGCAACCTGCTGGGCTATGTGGCACACGCCTGTAATCCCAGCACTTGGGAGGCTGAAATAGGAGGATCGCGAGTTCAAAGCCAGCCTCAGCAATGGCGAGGCACTTAGCAACTCAGTGAGACCCTGTCTCTAAAAAAAAAAAAAAAAAAAAAAAAATCAACCAAGGAAAACCTCTCTGAGGAGGTGTCATTTGAGCTGAGATTTTTTTTTTTTTTTTTTTTTTTTTTGTATCGGGGATTGAACTTGGGGGCACTTGACCACTGGGCCACATCCCCAGCCCTTTTTTGTATTTTATTAGAGACAGGGTCTCACTGAGTTGCTAAGTGCCTCGCTATTGCTGAGGCTAGCTTTGAACTCGCGATCCTCCTGCCTCAGCCTCCCAAGCACTGGGATTACAGGCGTGCACCACCGCGCCCAGCTCTGAGCTGAGATTTTTAAAGAAGACAGCCGTGCAAAGAAAGATCTGGGGAAAGTCCTTTCCCAGAAAGAGGGATTTTTTAAAAACACTTTCCACTCACCCTGCAAAATAAACCCAAGGACAAATCCCAAAGCCTCTCAAAGTACATTGGGCTTATTAAGACCAGCATACTTGGAACTGAAAAACATTCATTTTGAAAAAGTAACATTTTTTTCCATTCTGCAGCTTATCTGAGTGCTTGGGAAATAGCTGAACTGTGCCACCCAGGAGCTAGCTACATTTTATTGCTGAATGAAGATTTCTGAATATAAGGCAAAGGAAACTTTAGACACTAACAGCATATCATAGCAACATCACATTTTTTGCATATGGAGACTAAGACAGGAAACAATGATTTGGGCAATCATCTAATATAGACTAATGTAGTGGTTTTGGGAGGTCAGGCAACTGGATTTGAATTCTGACTCAGCACATACTAGCTGGGTGTCCTTGAGCAAGTCATTAATCCCTGAACCTGTTTATTCACTAGTAACAATAAAGTGTTATAAAGATCACACTGAGAATGTATGTGAAAGTGCCTAAAATGCTTATATATAGTAAATTCTCAATAATACTTAATATTTATCATTAATAATAATTCATATAAAGTATTAATTTGAGAATCTGTGAACTTTTCCTCTTAGTTTAGCACCATCTGAGCCCTGTGAAAGCCACAAAAGAAGTATCAGAAATGGTAACTTGTGCACTGGAAGTGTAGCTCAGTCACACAGCATGTGTGAAGTTCTGGGTTCAATTTCCAGCACTAAGAAAAAAAATTGCTAGGCACAGTAGTGCATGCCTGTAATCCCAGTAACTCAGAAGGCTGAGACAGAAGGATTACAAGTTCAAAGCCAGCCTCAGCAATGTAGTGAGGCCCTAAGCAATTTAGCAAGACACTGTCTCAAAACAAAAATTAAAAAGGGGGGGGCTGGGGTTGTGGCTCAGCGGCAGAGTGCTCGCCTAACACATGTGCAGCCCGGGTTCAATCCTCAGCACCACGTAAAAATAAAAGGCATTGTGTACAACTAAAACAAATAAATAAATTTTTTTAAAAAAGGGCTGGGGATGTGGCTCAGTGGTGAAGCACCCCTGGGCTAAATCTCCAGTACCAAAAGAAAGAAGGAAAAAAGAAAAAGAAAAAGGTAGCTTGCACTCATATTCACTTAGACAGCAAGTGTTAGAGCTGAAATTATAATTTATTTGCCCCATTGTCCCAGATATGGAACATGTACAAAAACTTAAATATAGATATACACACTATAGTATTCATGTGTGTGTTATATATTATACACATATAATATACATTATATAACATATAACATGATATGTATTATGCACACATGAATACTATACATACTATATGCTGTATAATATATAACATGTTATATATACGTATATATATATATATATATATATATATATATACTGTGTGCACATATATCACATATATACACTCAGTATTTATACATGGTATATATTATAAAATTATTATTATTAACATAATAACATGCAAGTCCTATGTTATTATTTCCAACCTATTTTAATGTATCTGTACCAATTTAATTGAAATATTTCTAGAATTGAATACTTGGGACTTAGTGGGTTAACCCAGTACAATCTAACACCAAGCAACATATTCTCTTTTTTTGGGGGGGTACTGGGGGTTGACCTCAGGTACACTCAACCACTGAGCCACATCCCCAGTCCTATTTTGTATTTTATTTAGAGGCAGGGTCTTACTGAGTTGCTTAGCACCTTGCTGTTGCTGAGGCTGGCTTTGAACTCGTGATCCTCCTGCTTCAGCCTCCCAAGCTGCTGGGATTACAGGCAAGCACCACCTTCCCCCCAGCCCAAGCAACATATTCTTAACCATTGCATTTACTGCCTCTGTAGTAGATCACATAGTCTGAAGATGAAAGAGAGAATTAGGTAGAAGAAGTAGTCTTTGAAATATGCCTTAAACATGCTTAGTGTTCTGTGTAGACTGAGAGGAGGGAGATGGTATTCCAGATAGAAGAGCAAAGTACAGGACATAGAAGTAGGAACAAACAAAGTGACACGGCTGTCAGATGTGTTAGAAAAGAGACCAAAATACGTGAGATCATCTGTCTGCCTATTGCAGATCTGGCAGCCCTGTTACAGATCAACTCATGTTTTCTCTCTTTTCTTATTCTTCTTATATAATTAACTAACCTGCTTTTTTAAAATCTCTTTTAGGCTCTTTGAAACACTTCAGTCACTCTTCTGGTCTGTATTTGGCCTTTTAAATCTCTATGTCACCAATGTGAAAGCCAGGCATGAGTTCACCGAGTTTGTAGGAGCTACCATGTTTGGAACATACAATGTCATCTCCCTGGTAGTGCTGCTGAACATGCTGATTGCCATGATGAACAACTCCTACCAGCTTATTGCTGTGAGTAGCTTTGCTTTACAAGGGTCTTTACTTTGGTTTCAGGAGTGGGTGACATTGGTCTGGAGCCCACTACAAGCTCAATGAGAGTCTGGCTGTGTATAGTGGTGCACACCTGTAATCCCAGCTACTCCAGAGACTGAGGCAGGAGGATTCAAGGTCAGCATCAGCAACTTAGTGAGACCCTGTCTCAAAATAGAAACTAAAAAGGGCTGGAATGTAGCTTAGTGATAGAGCACTTGGCTAGCATGTGTCAAGCTCAATCCCCAGTACTGAAAAAAAAAGGTCTGTGTGCTTCAATTAACTTACGTTTGCTTACTCAATTGTTAAATTTATTTCAGTCTTTCAAAGGTATTCTGTTTGGACTCCATATATTGAATCTTGGTAATCTATACTAGGTTGTTTTAGTTAATAAAACTTTCTTCTTGTTAAAAATATTTAAAAATTTTTAAATTTATTTTCTTGCCTCAGTAAGGAAAAGTCATGGTATGAGCACAACTGGCTTCCCTATTGGGCACCTCACCTCCAGGGTCAATTCAGCTAATCTAGTTCTCCAAATTGGACAACCCTATCTCCTATCTCCTCGCTCAGTGGTAAAGTGCCCCAAGTTTGATCCCCAGTACCAAAAAAAATAATACATAAGATTGTCTACTGGTATGGTTTAGATGCTAAGTGCTTAGGTAATAGAAAAAGGAGGGCTATATAATGGAAAAAAAATCAGTAGTTTTAGAAACCAGGGACTTTAATCCTGGTTCTGCCATTTATAATAAAGTGACCTTGGGTAATTTATTTTCCCTTCTTGGGCCTCTTTTTTCATCCAAACAGTGAGGGAGTTGCAATCAATGATCTTTAACGTTCTTGCCAGTTCTGTGACTCTGTGTGTCTGCAGATGAACAGAATAGGCTCAGTAAGGCCCTTTCTAGCTCTGAAATTCTGTTGTGTTTGAAATGGAATATAGTTTCTCTTCATTCCCTCTCTTGCTTACTTCCTCTCTCTCTCTCTCATTCAAACCCAACTAAACCAAAGCCTCTGATATTATCTACACTTCCTCCTAGCCTGTCTCTAGAAGGTGATGAAGGCAGGCATGCAATCTTAGGGCTTGATTTTTCTACTCCCGATGCCTGGTATCCTACCCTCCACCCTTGAACAAAGATAACAATATTCAGGCTAACACATTTGTAGTTTTCTCACTAGATGTCTGACAGCTGATCTCTCTTTGTGACAGTAAGAAAGGAAGAGAATTTTCTTCTCACCTATAGGGCAGTAGTGTTTCCCTATGAGCTCAGTGACATTTTCTAGGAAGGGTGGAAATCATCAACTCCAGCTTTCCTGTCACCACCTGCTGGTAGTAGGTTTTTTTTTAATATTTATTTATTTGCTTTAGTTATACACAATTTGTTTATTTGTACATGGTGCTGAGGATCGAACCCGGGCCGCACACGTTCTAGGCAAGCGCTCTACTGCTGAGCCACAACCCCAGCCCAGTAGGATTTGTTTTAATACCACCTACTGCTGTACCTCAAGAAAACTCCTTGGCTCCCTTCCCTAGGGAGGGTGCCTGGAGTAGATGACATGAATGGTGTCTATTCCATCTCACACATCTGGGGTCGTGGCAAACCATTCTGAATACTACCTGCTGCTTTGAGATTTCCTGACAGTTTATTTTTACCATTTGGAACTGGAACAAGCGGGATGCTGATATTCAGCAACCTGATTGCAAAGTATCTGGAACTGCTTAAGTGGCAAAGATCAGCAAGTATATTTAATTTCATTTGTAACATCTCTGCTACAGTAGTTAATATGAGCTTTAGAAGGGCCTTGACATGGGGGTAAAGGCTACAAAAAGGGAAATCACCAAAGACAAATTTCTCCCACATAAAAAGGTATTACAGAATGACTATCAATCTTTTCATTGTACTTTCTAGTTTAGAGTTCAAGAACACCAGGTGATATCAGTCCCTTGAAAGGTTGACCTCCTTATCAGTGTTCCCAGATTCAGAGATGCTGGTGATAAAGATCTAAGGCTCTGTAGCAATTGGTATTTCTATGCCAAAGGAGACTCCTCTTCTATGATGTATAGTATTATCTTCAAGATACAGTGAAGCAGGAATCACTCCAAGCCTGTGCTCCATGTTCCCAGTCAACTTCAGTAGGTGACTCTGGCCATAGTATATATTATTAGTTGTTTGTAATTGTCAATGTTTTACTTTTGTCTTTATATCTCCCTTAAGCTACTTATTACCCTCTGTGACACTTCTTTCAGCATAGCCATCTTGTCACTAATGTTATTTATGTACATGCATAAGCTACATCAAGCAAAGCTGCTCTTGATGCTACTATAACCAGATTCCCCTATTACAAAATATTAAGTGGGACAGATGGAGTAGTCCAACAATGCTCATTTACCTTAGGCCCTATTCTTAACCCCTGTCCCAAGCACAAGAGACATCTCTGTTGCCTGAGTTTGGTCATCACAAAATATGATGGCCCATGATCAAGCCTTATTCAGTAAGTTAATAAGAACCTTCAGAGCTGGGCACAGTGGTGCATGCCTGTAATCCCAGCAACTCCCAGAAACTCAGGAGGCTGAGGCAGGAGAAACACAAGTTTGAGGCTAGCCTCAGTAACTTAGCCAGACCCTAAGCAACTTAGTGAGACCCTGTCTTAAAATAAAAAAAATATAAATGGCTGGGGATGTGGCTCAGTGGTTAAGCACCTCTGGGTTTAATACCCATGCCAAAAAGAAAAAAAGAAAGAAAAAGAGCCTTCAGTTTCATTGGTTGCTATGTAGCGTTCACTTTAATGCTGACAAAAAGTGAACAGCATGTGCCTCACTGAGCTCCAGCTGCCGGATGACTTGAAGAGAGTCCAAATACATAGGATTGGTTTGGTTGTCTCCATTAGGGTGGCAGCATCTGGAGGCTCAAATGATGAATGGACTTCTCTGCTGCAGAAGACAGCCATGCAAATGAAGACAGTCATTCAAATAAACCCAGCATTGCAAAAAATAGCAGACGAGGTTAGAGAAGGCTGTTGACCACCATCAAAGTGCCAAAGAAGGCAGGTGGTCTCCCCGCCCACCCCCAGTCATCTGGGACCAACATCCAATTCTCAAGGCACAGAGGAAAAGACAGTACTTCACACACTACACTATGAATTTTAACCCTCTAACTAGATCTGATAACCAATTGCTATGCATTGATATGACTATCCAGTTGTTAAAATATTAAAAATATTTCTACTCCAGTTGGTAAATAGCTGCCACTCCAGCTGCTCCCTATGGGATACCCCTAGACCTCTCCATTATTCAGCAAGTAAAAAGTAACATCTGGAACAGCAGACAATATCCAGGACCCTGCTCCCAGTACTGCAGCTGGCATACATTCAAATTGATTGGTTTCTTAGTCTGAATATCACTGTAGTAAGCAGAAACCTCAAACACTCCCCTTCCATTTCTCACCTAATCATCAGGACTATGAATATGATGAGCTATCACACTTGCAATGTTTCATGACATGGCCAAAGGAACTTCGCAGATGTATTAATGTTACTAATCAGGGAGATTATCCAGGTGGTTCTAATCAAATCACATGAGTCCTTTAAAAGTGGTTTTTTGTAACTAATAGCCAAAGAGAATATTAGGGATCTGGGGCACAAGGAAGAGTTGATGTACCATTGCTGTCTTGATGATGGAGGGGCCCATGTGGTAAGAAATACAGGTGCCTCTAGAAGATGTGAGTGACCCCAACCTGACAGACTGAAAAAAAAAGTAGAGACCTTAGTCCTGCAACTGCACAGAAATGAATTCTGTCAACATCATAAATGAACTTGGAAGCAGCTTCTTCTCTAGAGCCTTCAGATCAGAGTTCAGCCACCCTGACACCTTGATTTTAGCCTTGTGAAAACCAGTGTGACTGGAATGGAGTAAACAAAGGGAGAGAAGTAGAAGAGGAAGTCAGGAAGTTAATGGGAGTGAGGGACAGATCATGTAGGCCCTTATAGACCATTGTAAGGACTAAGGCTTCTACTCTTGTGAGGTATAAGGAGCCCTGGGAGGATTTTGAGCAGAAAAGGTAGATGATCTAACTTGCATTTTAATAAGATTTCTGTGTTGAAAAGAGAGTAGACTGAAGCAGGGTAGGGGCAAAGACAGAGAAACCAATGTGAGATCATTGAACTGACCCAAAGAAAAGCTGGTGGTGGGTTAGACCAAGGTGGTTGTTATGGCAGCAATTAGAAGTGATCAGCTCCTAGATATGCTGCTAGATTAGGTGTAAGGTGTAAGTGAAAGACAGGAGTCAAGGATGAGACCAAGTTTGGGGGTCCAGCTGAAAGGGTGGAGTTTCCCATTACTGAGAAGGGAAAGAGTGGGAAAGGAGCAGGCTCAGTGCAGGGGAAGACAGACAGAGATCCAGAATTGAGTTTTAGACTAATGGAGTTAGAGATGCCTATTAGACATCAGAAGGAATATGTTGAGTAGACAGTGGTCTACAGACCTCAAGGAGCAATCCAGTTTGGAGACAAAGATTTAGGAGTCACCAGTATAGGCATGGATGAGATCAATAAGGGAGTAAGTGTGGATAGATAAGTAAAGATAGAAGGGAGACCAGTAGAGTTGAGGAAGGGGAACGTGGAAAGGGTGGAGGGGAGGGAATTGGGAAGTAATGGGAAATGAAATTGACCAAATTATGCTATGTTAATGTATGAATATGAAACAGTGAATCCCACTATTAGGTATGATTATAATGCAGCAAAAAAAAAAAAAAAGAGAAAGAAAGAAAGAAAGAAAGAAAAGTGGAGAGATGGGAAAATAAGGCCCAAGATACACTGATGTCTAGAGGTTGGAAAAATGAGGACAGATCACTCAGAGACTGAGAAAGATTACCCAGAGAGACAGGACAAACAGCAGGATAATGTACTATAATCTAATACTATATTCTTTCCAGTATGCTAGTAAATGAGACAATCTGGATTTGAATTGAGGTAGACTCACCCCAAGAGCCACATATAGAACTATTACACTATCATATTGACCCTGACCTTGAGGGTAAGAAGCACGTGAGCACCATTTCCCCCCTAGTTACATCACAACTCTAAATTGTCCAGGCTCCTTGCCCTACCAGCTTCAGTGAAGATTTTGTTCTAATCCCAGGAGACAAAGGGTCCACTATCTGACCTAATTTCTTCTAAGACAGAAGACACTGATGCTACAACCAGCATACCCACGTCTGTCTCAGCTCCCAAGAGCTGTTTCTTAAGAAAACAGAAGACAGTGTCAACCCTGCCAGCTTTCAGTTCCACTGAGCAGTAAATCATGAAAGCTATAATAAGTCTAAGGAATAGTATAACCGCTTTCCAGATGAAGAAGTTGCTCAATTTAAGCTGTAAGAATTTTATGACATTGGAGTGGAGCCATTTCAGATTTTAATAAGTGTCTCTTCCCTTTGGGATGCCCTCAAGCAATCTAGATATTGATTTCCTTCATCTCAGTTTGTGCTTTTCCTTCTTGCCAAGCCATTCTCTGGAATCTGATCAGGGACTGCTACTTTTCACTAAGGAGAAAGCAAACATACAGAAGCACCAAGGACATTTCAAAAGTGCTTTCCTCCCTTGGGTAATGTGGAACCTGTGAATACCTACTGATAATCCCATTTCCATTATCAACTTACATCTTCTGGTAGGTTCTATGAGAGACACAAGGGTAAGGTAAATGACATAAAGGGAAAGACACAGTTGATGCCATTAGGGAGATTAAAGTGTAGAGGAAAAAGTCTGACATGAGTAAAATAAAAATAGTTTTATTACTGTGAATACAATTAGCAGTGATTACTGAAAGCATGGGCCCAAGAGTAGTCAGGCTGCCTGCATTGAAACCTGAACTGTTACTTAGTATGGTTTTGGGTGATTTGACCTCTTTCTGCTTCATTTGACTTCCGTGTAAAATAGGGATTATAATTAGACTTTTGGCCTGCTGCATACTCAGATCCATTTCCTTTATCAAGGGAACGACATTCCCCACAGTCCCTTGCCCTTTGGCTTCTGAGTAAACCAGAAGGTGGGAGGAGGGGAGAAGCTAGAACATTTCTTACCTCTCCCCAACCTCACTTTTTGTGGTGCCTGTATCAGAAACTATTTCTTCTCTGGGACTCATCTCCAGCAACCAGTAGGCATCCCCTTCCTCTATTGCAATAGCATTTGCAGTGCAGCCCCATCTTGTCTCTAGCTTCTGACAGAGAGCCCCAGTCTCTGGGGTCTGTTAACTGTACCTCTTCTAGTTTGTTGCCCTTCAAATTCTAGAGAGAAGAAGGGCTTCCTTTTCTTGCTAACTCTGAGTTGCTTCACTGACTCCTATTTAGTTTCTCAACTTTTCCATCATCTGTGAAACTAATTTTTGTATTAAATCTTCAAGATTTGAAAGACACATAAAGAAGAATGAAATTATGGCATTTGCAGGTAAATGAAGAGAACTGGAGACTATCATGCTAAGTGACAAAGCCAGTCCCCCCAAAAAAAACAAAGATTGACTGTTCTCTCTGATATGCAGATGCTAACAACACACAATAAGGAGCGGAGTGAGGGAAGAATAGAAGTTCATTGGATAGACAAAGGAGAATGAAGGGAAGGGAGGGGGATAGGAATAGGAAAGACAGTAGAATTAATTAGACATAACTTTCCTATGTTCATATATCAATAAATGACCAGTGTAACTCCACATAATGTATAACCACAAGAATGTGATCCTAATTAGAGTAAGTTGTACTCCATGTATGTATAATATGTCAAAATACACTCTGCTGTCATGTATATCTAAAAAGAACAAATTTTAAAAAAAGATTTGAAAGACAGAGTAATTTCTGTTCTCCCTCCTGCATCCCAACCAGTACCTATCTCACTGGATTGTTGTGAGGTAGATTTAGGAAGTACAAGTTGAACTGAGCCTTAAGGATGGGTTAAATTTGGAAAGACAGACAAGTGGGCACTGTGATTAGCTCTCATTTCTGGCAAATAAATAGTTTGTACAATAGCAGAGATTGACTTGGTGTTTACTGGGGGCAGTAAGACTATAGGGGTTGGCTTCGCTCCTTTCTGCCTCCCTCCCATCCTTTCATTCCCCAGGAAACCCTCTTTTCAAATGGTAATGAAATCCTCTTTGTTCCAACAGCAAATATGCTTTTCAGTGAGGAGAGACATGTAAAGGACTCGTGTCCCTAGGAGCTAGATAAGGAGGTTCAGCTCTTGCTTTTAGAAAAATAATAAAAGGAGATGAAGTCTGTTTTTATAGCTTCTCACACCCCCATTCTGGTCCCTCAAGCTGGCTGTCTACCTGGGTTGGCACAGTATCCCTGGCTAACTGCTGGACCTGGACAAGCCTCGTGTCTCCATTTTTAGGCCCAACTTAAGAGCTTAGAGCATCTCTAAGACATAGAGAAATAAGTCATAAGAATATAATGGATAAGAATATTTGAAGTGCTTCCTATTATTATTATAGCAGCCATTAATAGCTATCGTTTCTTGAGCACTTACGTACTACATACTATAAAATAACTTTTTGTGCATATTAGCTCAGACATTTTCACATAAATATTATTAATTCCATTTTATAGGTGAGGAAACTGAGGCACAGATAAAATTGACTTGCCCAGGGGCACACTCTCTTTTCATATTTTATTTTCAATTAACATATATATAAATTGCACATATTAATGGGGTTCAGTGTGACATTTGAACACATGCATACAGTGTGCACTAGTCAAATCCAGCTTCCCTTTATACACCCTCTCTTCTCAATCTCTAGTAATTACTATTCTAAATTCAGGTCAATTTTTTTTTAGCTTCTGCATACGAGACAAAACATGCAGTATTTGTCTTTCTGTGTCTGGCTTATTTTATCTAATGTAACATCCTCTAGTGCTACCAATTTTGCTGCAAATAACAGGATTTCATTCTACTTTTTTCAATCTTTTTTTATTTTGTTCTTTTTAGATATATGTGACAGTAGAGTGCATTGTGACATATTGTACTTTCAGGGAGTATAACTTATTCTAATTAGGATCCCATTCTTGTGGTGGGTTGTACATGATGTGGAGTTTCACTGGTTGTGTATTCATATACGAACATTAGAAAGTTATGTCTGATTCATTCTACTGTCTTTCCTATTCCCATCTTCCTCCCTTCCCTTCATTCCCCTTTGTCTATTCCACTGAACTTCCACCCTCCCCCCTTGTGTGTTAGCATCTCCATATCAGAGAGAACATTTGATCTTTTTTTTATAATTGGTTTATTTCACTTAGCTTGTGTTTTAGTCAGCTTTTTAGCTCTTGTGACTAAAAGATCTGACTAGAAAAATTTTAGGGGAGGAAAGGTTTATTTGAGGGCTCACAGTTTCAGAGGTACATAGAAGGCTGGCTCCATTCCCCAGGGCTCCAGGTAAGGCAGAACATCATGTCAGGAGAGTGTGGTGGAAGGAAACAGCTCACATGGTGATCAGGAAGCAGAGAGAGAGAGAGAGAGAGAGAGTGTGAGAGAGAGAGAGAGAGAGAGAGAGAGTCCACTCTCTAGACACAAAATATATACCCCATAGCCACACCCCCAATGGACCACATCCTTCAGCCACACCCCACCTGGCCTCCAGTTACCACTCAGTTAATCCCATCAGGGATTAATTCACTGATTAAGTTAATTTATGACCCAATTATTTCCCATTCAGACCTTCTTGCATTGTCTTGCATGTGAGTTTTGGGGGGATGCCACATCTAAACCATAACACAGCCCAAATCTCTAGGCCCTTGTGCATGCACTGTACACATTCCCCACCCAATCTCAGACTTCCCGGACTTTATCCTTGCATTTGATTAACTGACTTACTGACTGTCCCCTGGGTTCTAACCAAAGGGATACTCTAAGGAGTTTTCCCCTGGGTTTTGAAACTAAATGCCTTATTTCCAGGACTGAGATGTCCCCACTAACATGACCCAACCCCTGTCACACACATAGTAGCTCTCTTTTTCTCCTTTAATGTGTCTAACAGACTTTAAACACTTGGTTGTGCCTCAACTCTGTCCCTAATACTCCCAGCCTCTGCAAAGGAACAGTCAGATAACCCACTTAAGACCACCACCCCATGGAAGATAAACAGGTCAGCTACCAAATTCATGTGTATGACAAGAACTCCTCATTTCAACTTATATATCCTGCCTTGAGACATCTCAGCCCTTTTCTTTCCCAAACAGATCTTGCATGCCTAGAGCCTCCCTTGACATTATATGCAAAACTGCAAGTTGACTGTCCACCATTTGGTTCCGGAGGAGGGGAATGGAGCATTCTCTCTGCAAATGATTCAGGGAGTGCTGTAGACTGGCTTTTCAGAACTCCACATTGCGTCTGGGCCTGGCCTGGCCCTCCCCCTGGTGGTTGGACAGAGAAATAGATTTCTTTCTTTCTTTCTTTCTTTCTTTCTTTCTTTCTTTCTTCTTTTTTTTTTAATATTTATTTTATTTGCTTTAGTTGTGCACAATGTGTTTTTTTGTACATGGTGCTGAGGATCGAACCCGGGCCGTGCACGTGCAAGGCGAGCGCTCTACCACTGAGCCACAACCCCAACCCCAGATTTCTTTCTCATTCTGCATCCATACTTGTCCTAGGTTTTGTCAGTGAGCTTAGAGTGGGATACAATGTTCTCCCAGCATACTTTGACATGTCTCGGCTGAACAACAGCCTCTGCTTCCAACAGCAGCAACAATCTGTAATGCCTGCTTCTGCCTGTTGATGATTTGGGTGACTGACAAAGATGCAAGTGGGAATGTGAAGGGGACAAATGAAAGATATTTTTCCCCCTGTGCTAAAGGGCAACTGAACAGGGCAGATGCCTGATGTGCTGCTCTATATCCCTGATTCTCTGTCCTAGTGTTCATCAGGAACATATGTAGTTGTCATGGAGACTTTATCTTGGCTAACTGAAATGGAAACAGCACCAACTATGAAAATGACAGGACAACCCCAATGTCTCTCCTCATCTTCTGGTTGATGGCCTTTATTCTTTCATTCATTTGCTTAATGATAAATAACTCTTAGATGAATAAATGAATGAATTTAACAAATACTTATTGAAAGACTACTATGAACCACACTGCATTCTTGAATGCGGATATAATAGGTGATAGATGAACAAGACAGACTCCATTCTCATGGAGTCTACAATTATGGAACTACAGTTACAAACTTCACTATTGCATTTGTTTCTTTGCCTTAAGACTGCATTTAACCTTTTTTGGGACTCCCAGAGTTTTTTGACAATCTGAATATGGACAGGAAAAATGAACATATGAGCAAACATACGTAAGTTTAACATAAAGTCTCACAGGGTTCACAGACAGCATCCCACTGTCATCTAGAAATTTCTCACTTTAAGATTTTGTTCCTGGATATAATGCAAATATGATTTGAACTGACAGTAGTTCACTTATGACAGTGTAAATGAGTGTGTAAAATCCCTTACTGAGATCAGGTTTTCATATGGGGCCAAGAAATAGAGGTACCATGAGGGAAATACACCTGAGGAAGACTGGGGAGGGGACATCAACAAGAAAAAGATTGTGGGCAGTGCAAGAAAATGTCACCAGCATCATAGTTTTGCAAAGGATCAGGTGCCACAGTCCCCAATCCAAAGATGACTTCAGCCTCTCTATAAAATAACAATTACCAACAGACATTCTAGAGATACAAATGTAGTTTAAAAGATTTCAGAACTGAGATTCCAAAAGAATTGCTCCTTGTGGAAGGCCTGGACTTTCTAAAGACTGGTCTCTGTTCTCTTCATAAACTACCAACAACATTGGTGGATGAGTCAAATGAACATGGCCCAAAGGTCATTGTTAGGGAGTGATTCCTCCTGGTTTCTGCCTTACTCCTGAAGTCCTTGTTATGAATGCCAGGCATCAGTTGACTAGAAAGCAAAATGACACAAATGTTTTTTAAAATCTGAGAAGCTTGAGGTTTAAAAACTTAATATTAAGGAAGCCTCTCTCCCTTCCTATAGTCACTGGAGCCCCATGCCATATCCTGGCTCAGTGTAACAAACAGAATGGCCTAGGAGGTGTCTTTTAGCTTCAACACAAAAGTCAGAATACCCAGAGGAGCATTATAGGGTACAACCCCATAGCATTACCTGCCTTTTACTTGAGATCTGACAGCAGAATCACGTTATTGCAGCTGTCAAGGTAAATCTGCTGTTGTTTAAAAGAGGAAATAGAGAAAATTTAAGAGTAAAATTTGGAAGGAAAGTAATTGTATTTCTTTCTTTCTCTTGCCCTTTTCTTTCTTTTTGTTTCTTTGTCCTTTTCTTTCCTCACAGGATTTTGCTTTTTCTCTGCTCTCTTTCCCAATTTTTCCTGGGTAATTAAAATTATAGAGTTCCTGGATCTATAAAATTTTGAGTTAATCACAAAGATCTGATGAGAAATGTATGCATCTCAAAGCCCCTTCTAACAAATATGGCATATCAGAAATCTCCCAGTGTGAAAGAAAGTAATGTAGCCTTCTTTATTCATTAGGAAATCAACACCAATTATTAAAGAAGTTTTGAACTAATGAGATTAGAACCCTCTCAAATGACTCTATTCACATTCCCATTGGCCTTGCTCTCCCTAAAGATTCCTGGAGATAGAGTTTCCATTACCTCATGGACCTTTTAGGAGGTTATGCCATGGGGTTTTTCTCATAATACCTTATTTCATAATTTCACACAGGATATTTTATGCTGAATTTCATCCATCCTTAACAAGGACACACTTTCTACACTATCACTTAATATTCATTGGTAAATGAACAAATTAATGAATTTTAATGCATATGGCTTTTCAGAATATTTTATAGTATGAAGACAGAGCAACTGACAAAAGCAGACAAACCTAAGCTTAGTGCCCTCTTAAACAGGGATTAGCAAATTTTTCCTGCAGGAACCAGACAGTGGGCTTTATGGGACTATAAGAACTGTCTCAACTACCCAATTATTTTATTGATGCACAAAAGTAGCCATAAACAAATGGACTTGGCTGTATGCCAATAAAACTTCATTTATAGGCTCTAAGATTTGCAATTCATATAATTTTAGAGTGACAAAAATATATTTATTTTGATTTTTTCAACTATTTAAAATTGTAAAAGACTTTCTTAGCTTGTGGACTATACAAACCAAGTAGCAGTCCAGAAATGGCCTGCAGGCCACAGTTTGCCAACTCCTCTAATTATTTCAAAATATATATTGTTCAATCTTTGTAGACTGAGGCTCCATGAAAACAGGGGCTCTGCTTTAGGTTTTCTTTATATTCCCTGGTGCCTGATAAAATAGGACACCTAGTAGGTACTCAATAAATACTTTTTCAGTAATTGATAAGGAGTAATTTGGGTAAATATCTAATCTTTAGTTTGCCAATTGTGTTAAAAAAATACTTGTGTGGGGCTGCGATTGTGGCTCAGCGGCAGAGCGCTCGCCTCTCACGTGCGCGGCCCGGGTTCGATCCTCAGCACCACGTAAACATAAGTGCTTTGCATTGTGTACAACTAAAGTAAATAAATAAATATTTTAAAAAGACTTGTGTGTATTTGTATCTATTGCAAGTGATAAGTGTTTGGAAATCAATAAATTTCTATGGCAATGGGCAGGGGAATTATCTAACTGAAAGAACATATGCCTAGATGATGGATATCATATTTATAGTTAATATTGTCCCTGGGTTTGATGCTCAGTACTTATCTCTCTATATATCATCTATCTATATGTATTTATACATATATATTATTTTTATAGTGTTTTAAGCTTCCTAAGCCACACTTACATATGTCTTATTTGATCCTCACAATAACTCTGAAAGTATATACTATTATCTGCAATTACAGACAAGGAAATTGGCTTCTCAGCATTGAGACTTGCCTGATGTTACATAGCAAGTCTGTTCATTCCTTCTTTCTACAAGAACTTGGGATTCTACTACTTGCAAGGAATTAGGTCAGGGTAAACCTAGGTCTAGTGATTCCTAAGGTGGTTTCTAGAAGAGGGAAGTATGGCCTGGGAAGTTAAAAGTAAGCTCCTGATAAATGAGGCACAAAGTTAGAAGACATATGTTATGACTGAGTTATGAGACCAGTGACAGTTCCAACTGGGGACAGACCTATTGATTTTCCCATATCCCAGGTGATAAAGACATATCTCTCTCTTCTGCCCAGGCTCAGGAATGAGTCCCTGATTGGTTTAGTGCCAGTTATTTCTGAGCTCAGCAGACTACCACTCTCATTACTTTAGGGTTGCTTCTGTCCTCTTAAAGAAAAAAACGTTCCCCACTCCCCAAATAGAAGACACAGGCAAGCAGAATGATCTCTGAACTCAGGGGTTCAATTTACATCCTGTGAGATCCCCCAGAAATGGTGGCAAGCAGTTTACTGAGTTTCACGATTACCGCAGCCACAGGTGTTCTCAAAATTGTGCAGAGTACAAGCTGCACAGCTGAAAGCAATATCCCTGCAAAGGTTATTTTTGAGACAGAAAAAACTGCCTTTTCTGCAGAAAATATAAAGAGAAGAGAAATTTGGACAGTCATTCAAGGTTGGCTGAATGTCTAGAGGAATCTGTTCATCAAAATCTCAAAGTTGAGCCAGATGTGGTGGTGCACACCTGTAATCCCAGCAGCTCTGGAGGCTGAGGCAGGAGGATCACAAGTTCAAAGACAGCCTCAGCAACTTAGAGAGGCCCTAAGCAACTCAGTGAGACCCTGTATCTAAATCTAAAAAAAAAAAAGACATACAAAAAGGGCTGGGGATGTGGCTCAGTGGCTAAGTGCCCCTAGGTTCAATCGCTGGTACAAAAATAAATAAATAAATAAATAAATAAATAAATAAATAAATAAATAAATAAAACTCAAAGCCCTGATCAGACTCTGTTTCCACAACTTTTGCAGGTACCTTCCTGACACCTGGTGCACTTCTCCAAAAGATAGTCTTTTTGGTGCTTAAGAACTGGGCTCTATGAGCTGGGGCTGCAGCTCAGTGGTAGAGCTATGGCCTAGCATGTGTGAGGCACTGGGTTCAATCCTCAGTATCACATAAAAATAAATGAAATAAAGGTATTGTGTCCATCTACAACTACAAAGAAAAGAAAAAACAAAAACTGGGCTGTAGCCAGGCACAATGGTGCACACCTGATTGCAAGTTCAAAGCGAGCCTCAGCAACTTAAAGAGGCCTTAAGCAACTCAGTGAGACCGTGTCTCTAATAAATATTAAATATTTAAATATAAATATTAAAAAGGGCTGGGGGTGTGGCTCAGTGGCTAAGCACCCCTGAGTTCAATCCTGATACCAAAAAAACTGGGCTCTAGAGTCAGCCCAATCCAGATTTGAATTGTGGCCTACCAGGTTCTAGCCGTGTATTCTAGTTGTGCATTCTTATTATTAAAATTAAATAATTTTAATGGATTCATTTCCATTTGCTTATTCTTAGGCTTCCTTGCCAATAGGAAAGCTCAATGAGGATATGTACTTTGTCTTTTCACTATTGTAATTCTAGAGCCCAGTCCTAGAGTTTAGCACAAAGAAGGTATATGATCAATTTTGTAGAAAGAATTAGTTGAAGATCTAAAGGCAGATACGTAAGTGAAAGGAACATCAGTAATATTACCTAGTGCTTTTCAAGCATATCATCCTAATTTTCATAACTGTTCAATGAGACAGATTGTATTAGTATTTCCATTTAATAAGTAGGGAAACAGGCTCATTGCTGAATATATCTAGACCAGCAGGAAGCATCCTTGAATTAGTGTTTCTGAAAGTGTGGCTGACAACCACCTGCATCTAAATGATCCAAAGAAAGTTGTTAACGCTGTGTAGGTTCTTGGGCCTCTCACCCCTAGAACACCCATTCTCTGAGATCTGCATTGAGCTTTACATTTCAGCAAGCATCTTGGGCAAGTCTGATACCACTGAAGTTTGAGAATCCTTGATGTAAACAAATCCTGATTAGTTCATTTGGCTTCAAAGTTCTTGTTCAACCCTTCTATTCTTGCTAATTTTGCATACTGTTGCCTCTTTTGGGAAAGTCCTTTCCCTCCATCTCTGCCTAGACATGTCTTTCCAATCTCTCAAGGCCTAGCTTACATATAATCTATTTTGTAATGCTTTCTGGTCCCTAGCTGACAACAGCTGAGAGTGCCCTTGAAGCAATGAGACAGGATATTGGATGGTGTCAGTGGTGGAGCCTGAGGATGGGAGAGCTAGAATGGAACTAGAGGGTGGGGTCTAAGGTTTGCCCTGAGATTTGGCACCTGAGTATGTACACTGGAGCTGAGACTGTTATAAGGGCTGAGAGCTGGGTAAACAGTAATCAGGTTCATCACACCAAGCCCCCAAATGGGTAGAGCAACAATTCCAACCACATAGCAACTACAATTGAGGAGGAAGATCAGTAGCCATATCATGTCTGAGGATGGGCTGAGGGGAAAGAGACATAATGCCACCTACTGGACCACTGCACATGTTCAGAAGGGAGGAGAATCAGTTTGTAACACCCACTAAAAGGGCTCTTGTAGTTTGGGAAGGGTTAAATGGGCTCATGGGAAATGTCAGTACTAAGGTGCAGAGGAGTGTTGGGGGCAAAGGATAAGACATGAGTTAGAGCTGGAAAGAGAGCTGTCTTTGGGGCCCTAACATTTTTCAGCTATGGGGTCTGGAGATGTGGCTCAATGCTACTGTGCTTGCCTGCAAGCATGCATGAGGCCCTGGGTTGGATCCCCAGCACCACCAAAAATATTTTTTCCACCCATGTTTGTGGATTTCAGTTGAGGTCAGTGCTCTACACTAGTATCAAAGTAATTCCCAGCAAGCCCCAGGATGATTAGAATGGTAAAATCTAACCACCTAGAAATGGGGAGGATAATAGGATTGATATTTTTTGACAGGAAATTGACTTTTCCCTTAACCACTACATGCATGTGATAAGTTAGAGGTAAGGGCATTGAGGGGTATGGGAGTACTCCAAGAGGTTGAACATCATATTTTGGAAATTCTTGTGTATTTTTAAAACAAATTGAAAAAAGAAATGGAGTTAGAATTATAATATATTTGAAATACTTATATCTTTTTAAAATTGTATTTTTAGACCTGAGGCAAAACTATATTGCAATGCATAACTTCTGGTGAGCTACAGAAGTCTGTTTTTTAACAGTTACCCCATATTATTCTGATACGCACTAACATTTGAGAAGCACACCCTGAATTCTACCAGGAGAAGAAAGCATTCCAAGTGATACAGACTTTCCTTGAGATGTCAGGAAATATGAATTCTCTTGCTTCTCTTTGGAGTATGCGTGTCACAGTAATTTTTGTTGCTTTCCCATCAAAGGAAAATAGAGTTGGTCTTATACACAGATGAAATAAGCATTGCTAATTTATGTGAAGGGTGCCAAAATGTCCCCCTTCCCCAAATATCCCTCCAATCAGCCTTCCCCGCGGCCGAAAATTCCTAGGAGTAGCCTTTTTTCTTAAGGGTTATTATTAGCTCTGCTCTTGCTGAGTTTGAGCCTGCCACTCTCCCTTTGCATTATGTTATAAAGTTTTCCAATTTGCTAAGCAAGATGGATGCTGGCAGGAGATCTGAGAAAGTGCACAAGACTGTCAAAAGCTGGTAAGAAATTGGCCTTGTAGTTTGATTGCGAGGAAAATAACCTTGAGCTTGGATTTGTTGAGAAATGTGAAATTGAACAGACATATCTATTTGACCTAGCTATGGCCATGTGCTCAGAATCCGAGCAACTCAACAGCATTTGAGGGCATACTATACAATCAGAGTATGTTACACTGGCACTGTGAAAGGAGCTAAAACAAATCCTGGCCTGCTCTATAGGAGCTGACAGTCACAAAGGCAATACAGGGCACACAGATGATTTGAACACATTGTAAGGGTATGTGTTTTTTAAGTGTATATCATGGTAGCACAAAAGTCCTAAAAGTTTTGGAAAGTTAGGAAGAAGCAGGACTACTATATCTGGGTTTATGGGTTATATCTTACACAAAAGCACCCTGTAAGGGGCTGATCTGGGAAAATTTTCCAATGTCATACTTAGGTAGAGAAGTTAGGACAGAGGGTAAGAGAGAGCATCATCATCAGACACTGAAAGTAAGCAATGGAAGAAGATACAATGTCTGATTGGTCTATCACATAAGGGGAAAAGCTATTCCAACGTAGATGAATAAAAACCTCCTGGGTATCAGATACTTAGGGAAGTTTTAAATAAATATGATTACAAAAGTCATGTCATACTCTTGTAATTCAACTTAGACCAAGGGTTGGAAATAAAACATATTTCTATATACCAGGTGATCTTGCTGACCATACTGTCCACTGCTGTAATACCAACATCTAGCATTCAGCAAGCAACCAACACATATTTGTTGAGTGAATAAATGTACAAATGAATACCTGCCTTATTCTTCAATTAATAGCTCATACTGTTCAACCAAACCTGTCAGGTGGCCTATTATTTGATGCTCTTTAGGATTCAGGTGCTACCTTTCATTGTGTACATCATGATATTCCCACCACCATCACTGGACAGTCATCTCTATGTATTCAACACCTAACAGAATGCCTGGCATGCACATGGTAGGTTGCTCAAGACAGGAATCAAAGACTGAATGGGTGGGTGAACAATTAACTGATGCATCATAAATTAATGGAAGAATACTGTTGAGATGATTACATGCAACAACTTCTCTATTAATATTGCATAGTAATTCCCAGCCTGAGATCACCTGAGCACTAGGAGAATGGAGTGGTATCAATTGAGCTGTTTTTAAAAAGCTTAGTTAAAATTATAAGGGAGCCAAGCATGGTAGTACATGCCTGCAATCCCAGTGGCTTGGGACACTGAGGCAGGAGGATCTCAAATTCAAAGCCAGCTTCAGCAAAAGCAAGGTGCTGAGCAACTCAGAGAGACCCTGTCTCTAAATAAAATACAAAAATAGGGCTGGGGATGTGGCTCAAGTGTCCCTAAATTCAATCCCCAGTACACAAAAAAAAAAGTTAAATACATCTTACGGCAGACTTTTAGAAAATTATTTTTAAAAGGGCAGAGCTGCTTATTTATTTATTTGCAGTACTAGGGATTGAACCCAGGAATGCTTTACCACTGAGTTACATCCCACTTCTTTTTATTTATTTTTTTTTATTTTTTAAGACAGAGTCTCACTAAGTTGCTGAGGCTGGCCTTGGACTTACAATTCTTCTACCTCGGCCTGAGTTGCTGGGATGACAGACATGCACCACCGAACCTGGCCCTGCTTCTTGTTTAAAACACATACAAACAAAAAGCTAAACTCACACAGGAATTTTTTTTCAAATGGATCATTTCCAGATGCCTGAAAATCTAGTCATGTATGTTAGAAAATAGCTGAATATGCACAGGAGTTTTATCATCAGTCTCCCTTTCCAAACACGTCTAGAGGTAGAATTACATGTTTGAAAATGTAACTCAGTTCATTTGACGAAATGGTTATTGAATACCTATTTCATTTCAAGAACTGTGCTAGAGAAACATAAATGTATTTCCAAGGATGGCAAATGGGCTATTATGAGGCATCAAAGGTCAAAATGAGAATTCAAGGTTTATTCCTGGTACTACTGGCTCAGACATATAGGAGAAGGAACCAACAATTATATAGCTCTTTCTGCATTCCAGGCAGGACCTTAAGAATTTGATGTTGACTTCTACAACAATTCTGCTTAGTAGGTATTTCCCACTATTTTTATAGTTGAGAAAACCATAACTCAGAAACTTTAATCTATTGATCTGATGTCACACAGTTAATAAGTATCAGGGCAGTATTCCAAATCCTGGTTTATTGGACTCCAGAACCCCTTGCTCATTCCACAATGGCATGCTGCCTCTCACTGTTTCATCCTGCTATTACCTCCTATCCTCTGCATCCTAAATTGTCTAAACCCCATTTCCCATAGCAGGATTTCAGGGCAGTGATAGTTATTCCAGACATAATTGTGTATGTGTGTACATATGTAATTATGTATTGAAGCCATATCAGTTCGGGGTCTCATCAAAGGCATTCAAACAGTTTTCTGGCATACTCTCTGATGAATTTGGAAAACATAATCTATGTATCTCCTTATAAATTTGGGGGTTGACAGCTAAATTTTTCATCATAAGTTTAAACAGTTGCAAAGGATGTAATTTTTGGAATATGGTAGACTGACATTAAAATAAAACTATCCAATTATTCATCCAAATATATCTAACAGAATCTGATACCACAGTAATTTGTTCCTCAAAACCAAGAATGCATTTAAACAATAAAAGGTTAAATTCTTCCTAAGGGTAGACAGTTTCCATCATTCTATATTCTTCTAGAATTCTTATTTCCATTACATATTAATTCCATTAGAATTAATTCCACTAGAATTATTTCCACAGGATTTAATTCTAATGTTACATAATTTTTACATTTAAGGTCATTTTGTTATTTTTTATTACATTTTCATATTTCTTCATAATAAAAGTATGAATTAAAATTTAATTTTTATCTCTTGTAGTCATAAGGTAATAAATGTTAAAACCATTCTTCTGAATTTAGTTATCATCCAATTAGTAGTAGTACAAAACTGTTCAAATGAACACAATTCCTTTATAAATCTTGATAATCATTAGATTAAAAATTATGTTTTGATTGGAAATATATTTTTTAAATAAGCAAATGGGGCTTTTCTCCCAACTGGTTATTATATTCATGGATGAATATGGAGTGATATTCAAGAATAGGATTCAGCATCAATTTTATTTTTAGTTTGCATTATTTTAAACTAAGTGCTAAGAAACATTTCTTATATCAATAAGTATATGTGAATGGATAGACTTTTATAATGTCAATGTCATTCAAAATTTGAAACTCAGAGTTACATGTTAAATAGTCATATAATGTTTTTCATAAAATTTTAACAATCTATCCTCTGCCAACTTGATTAGGTTCTCCTAAATATTATTGAATGCAAAGAATTAGAAACCACCTGAGTTAATAAAGAATTTGTTATCCAAGATTATAGTCATGTAATTTCTCAATTTCTCAGAAGTGCTACTGAGGTAGGTGACCTCTGAGATAGACTCCCATGATACCTACCTCCTGGTACTTGAGCCCTTATGCAATGCTTTCCCCTCGAGTATGGGTTAGACCTAAGGACTCAATTCTAACAAAGAGACCATAACAAAAGTATGGATATGTATTATATAACGTGGTACCTACAATTAGAATAATGTATTGTATATTTGAAATTGTTAAGACAGTAGATCTTAAATATTCTCACCACAAAAATATAACCAGGTGACATGATATATCTATCTATCTATCTATCTATATATATATATATCATATTGTACACCATAAACAAATACAACTTTTGTCAAGTATACCTTTAAAAGCTGGGAAGTGATGTCTTCTCAGATTATGTTGCAAAAAGACTGACTTTTCTCTCCCTCTCTCACATGGAGGGATGGCTACTACCACCACCATGTTATATAAGCTTTCCTATGTAGAAGCCCACATGGCAAAGAACTTAGGAAGGTTGGTGGCCAACAGCCAGCAAGAGAACAACAACAACAAAAAGATGAGATGCCAACTCTGGCCACCATCTTGATTATAGCTCTGACATATATCTTGAGCCAGAAGCACACAACTTTTCCATGTGCAGATTCCTGACCCAAAGAAACTTGAGATAGTGTTTATTTCTTAAAGCGTTAAGTTTTGTGATAAAACCAAAAAGGCTTTACTAAGACTTATCAAATAATTGTAACTATACTCATTGTTGTTTACGTATAGGCACCTTGTTAAATGATGTGACAAATAGAAATTTTAATTTTTTTTTTTTTTTGGTACCAGGGATTGAACCCAGGGGCACTCAACCACTGAGCCACATCCCCAGCCCTATTTTGTATTTTATTTGGAGGCAGAGTCTCAGCGCCTTGCCATTGCTGAGGCTGGCTTTGAACTTGTGATCCTCCTGTCTCAGCCTCCTGAACCATTGAGATTATAGGCATGAACCTCTGCGCCTGGCTGAAATTTTAATAATTTTAATACACCTTTATCAATAGAACATTTTTACAAAATGCTATTGTCTTTTCATATACTTTATTTTTTTCTTTTCTTTTCTTTTTTCTTTCTTTCTTTCTTTCTTTCTTTCTTTCTTTCTTTCTTTCTTTCTTCTTCTTTCTTACTTTCTTTATTTCTTTTTTTTTGTACCAGGGATTGAACTCAGGGGTACTGAACCACTAAGCCAAATCCCCAGCCCTTTTTGTATTTTATTTAGAGACAGGGTATCACTGAGTTGCTTAGCACCTCACTAAGTTGCTGAGGCTGGCTTTGAACTTGGGTTCCTTCTGCCTCAGCCTCCCAAACTGCTGGGATTATAGGCATGTGCTCTTATCATCTACATTAAATACAATTTTACCAAAACTTCAGAGCTGCAGATTTAGCAATTTATGGAAAATATCTGTCATGTAGCCTAACTAGTAAAACCAATCATCATTTCCAAACCAAATGACTAAATCAGATTTATTTTCTGTCTCAAAAGGAAGACTTCATTTTTCAACTCATTAAATGTGTCAATACTTATCCCTATAATGACCATCTCACTTGTAAATTCAAACTCTAGGATGAATAGACATACGGAAAAATAAAAAGAGCATGCAGGCTTGTTATAAGTTTGTCACCAAAATGAAATAAGGTAAAATAGAATGCAATATTACTTCCAGAGCTATCTTTGCTTTTCTTTCACAGAATGAATTCTCCCTCAGGAGGAATTTTGGGAAATAGAGAGGTGAGGTCGTTAAAAGAAAATTGGCATCATTCTTGCCAACCCACTATAAATTATTTCAATAATCCAATATCAGCCAAACCATCCTGTCTCTATTGCCAAGCTTCACTCTTAATAGAAATACATATAAAGCACAGTTATAGTAAAACCTACCATGGATATGTTATATGTCAATTAAAAGTTTCTTCTTAATATCTTAGTGGCACGGACCTTTCCGACTGACTTGTGTAGCCTTTGGATTCCTTTTTGTGTGTGTGTGGTACTGGGGATTGAACTCAGGGATACTCGACCACTGGGCCACACCCCCAACCCTATTTTGTATTTTATTAGAGACAGGGTCTGACTGAGTTGCTAAGTGCCTCGCCATTGCTGAGGCTGGCTTTGAACTCGCGATCCTCCTGCCTCAGCCTCCCAAAGTGCTGGGATTACGCCACCGCGCCCGGCTGGATTCCTTATTTAGAAAGATACTTTTAAATATATCAAAAATATTGTTTGCTTTTGCAGAAATTGACAAGCCATTCCTAAAATTCATATGGAAATATAAGGAACTCTGAATAGCAAAAAAAAAATAATCTTGAAGAAGATTAACAAAGTTGGAGGACTTATATGTCTCAATTTTAAAACTTACTATAAAGCTGTAATAATCAAAACAGTGTGGGACTGGCATACAGATAGACGTGTAAATCAATGCAATAGAACTAAAGGTTGAAAGGAAATTTTTTTTATGTTGATGGAGTTTTTGTCAAGGGTGTCAAGAGAATTCAATGGAGAAATACATTGTTTCAGCAAATTGTGCTGGGGCAATTTGATATCCATGTGTAAAAACTAAGCTATTGCTAAAATAAACTCTTAGGAGAAAATATAGGAGATACTGGGAAAACTGGTTATCCACTTGTAGAGGAATGAGACAAGATTCTTATCTCTCACCCTGCACAAAAGTCAACTTGAAATGGATCAAAGACCTAGGAATTAGACTAGAACCTATGCAAGCCCTTGAAGAAAACGTAGGGTACCAACACTCCAACATATAGGCACAGGCAACAAATTTCTCAATAGGACCCATGAAGCTCAGAAAATAATGCCAAGAATAAAAAAAGGGATGGCATCAAATTAAAAAGCTTCTACACAGCAAAGGAAAAAATTAGGAATGTGAAGAAAGAACCTACAAGAATGGAAGACAATCTTTGCTAGCTACCCTTCTGAAAGAAGATTAATATCCAGAATATAGCTGGGTGAGGTGGTGCACACCTGTAATCCCAACAACTTGGGAGGCTGAGGCAGGAAAATGGCAAGTTTGAGGCCAGCCTTAGCAACTTAGCAAAGCACTGAGCAATTTAGCAAGACCCTGTCTCAAAGTAAAAATAAAAAGGGCTAAGCATGTGGCTCAGTGTTTAAGTGTCCCTGAGTTCAATCCCTGGTAACAAAAAATAAATAAATAAAAATTAAAATTAATAAAATACACACATACAAACACACACACATATTCAGAATATATAAAGAACTTTAAAAATTCAACATTAAAAAACCAATAACCAAATTAATAAATGGGCAAATGAACTAAACAGACACTTCCCAAAAGAATAGAAATGGCCAACAAATATATGAAAAAATGTTCAACATTTTTAGCAATGAGGGAAATTAAAATAAAAAAATATACAGAGATTTCATCTCACTCCAGTCACAATGGCAGTCATTAAGAATACAAACAATAAAAACCCTGGAGAGGATGTGGAGAAAAGGAACACTTAAACACTGGTGGTAGGATAGTAAATTAGTGCAAACACTATAGAAATCAGGATGGAGGTTCTTCAAAAGATTAGGAATGGGCCTGGGGATATAGCTTAGTTGGTAGAGAGCTTGCCTTGCATGAGCAAGGCCCTGGGTTCAATCTCCAGCACCACACACACACACACAAAAAGACTAGGAATAGAACTAACAAATGACCCAGCTATACCACTCCTCAGTATTTATCATAAAGAAATAAAGTCAGCATACTATAGCAATACATGCATACCCATGTTTAATAGCAGCACAATTCTCAGTAGCCAAGCTATGGAATCAGCTTAAGTGTCCATTGATAGATGAATAGATAAAGAAATTTTATATATATATATATATATATATATATATATATATATATATTCTACCACTAAGAAAATGAAATTGGACTGGGGTTCTGGCTCAGCAGTAGAGCGCTCGCCTTGCACATGTGCGGCCCGGGTTCGATCCTCAGCACCACATAAACATATATGCATTGCATTGTGTACAACTAAAGTAAATAAATAAATATTTTTTAAAAACTTAGTAGTAGTAATAGTAGTAGTAGTAGAGTGCTGGGGATTGAAGCCAGGTGTGCTTTACCACTGAGCTACACCCCCAGTTCTTTTTCATTTTTTAAGACAGGGTATCACTAAGTTGCTGAGGCTGACCTCAAACTTTTGATACTTCTGCTTCAGCCTCCCAAGTCACTGGTATTACAGGTGTGCACTACTGCTCCCAGTTGTGATAAGATATATTTTTAAAAGATTACTAGGTATGTGTAATTTGGATTTACAAGGTATATGCAATTTTAATTATATAGCTACTGACAGATTGCCCTTTATAGAAGCAAGTAAAACATGTAGGATAAGACATGGGTGCATTTTGCAGTTTCCCATCTCAAAACCTTGAAATTCTGTCTTTCATAGGATCATGCTGATATTGAGTGGAAGTTTGCAAGGACAAAGCTCTGGATGAGTTACTTTGATGAAGGTGGCACCTTGCCACCTCCTTTTAACATCATCCCCAGCCCCAAATCATTTCTCTATCTTGGTAACTGGTTCAACAATACCTTCTGCCCCAAAAGAGACCCTGATGGTAGACGAAGAAGGCACAACTTGAGAAGCTTCACAGTAAGACTTTTAAAATCTATGTTTCTTTTTAAACAAAACTGTTTCCTCCCGTTCTTCCTTTGTGACACTCCCTATCTTAAACATCATAAAATCACCTCAATTATCTTTTGGGAGATTTGTCAGGCAAGTGATCCCATGTTATTCTTCAGTTCTAATATTTAGAAATATATTCAGACAGGCGGGTGGGTAAGGTGCTGGGAGACTGCTGATGTAACTTCTCTGTCCATTTTCAATTATAGGAACGCCATGCTGACAGCCTGATACAAAATCAACACTATCAGGTAATACTTCTTCACAGGGACTAAGCACAATAGTTCCTGGACAGTTCTACGGACTAAAAGCAAACTTCACTCTGGCTATGTCTGGATTTGATGAGGGTAGGAGGCTTGGAAAAGGTGAAGTCACTCTTTGGAGTGGAGTCACCTGCTTTATCATCCTGTTCCTAGCCCTTTAACAATGCCTCAGCTGGATCAGCAACATCCATAGTATAGAAAGCTATCCTTAATTGAAATGCATTCTGTGTCATGTATAACAAATTAGAATGAACAAACAAATTAATTTTTTAAAAAGAGAGCTATCCTTGAGATTAAGTAAAACAGGATATGTGGTTGTTCAGTCAGTCAACAAACATCAGAGACTTACCATACATCAGATACTAATCTAGACACTAGAGAGACCACTGTGAATATAATCTTTCTACTCTTATCTAGAAGGAATTAAACACATTAAATAAATCATTATGTGATTACAAGGATAAAATTTGCTATGAACAAAAGGCAGAGAGTATTGGGAATATATAATAAATAAGGAAGATAGGACAGGACAAAACTAACCTCAATGAAGTAAAAGCTTATCTGCATGTCAGGAATTTAGACTTCCTAAATTGCAATATGATTTTAATGAAAGAAACATATAGACACTTCTATCTCACCAGCTAGAAGATAACCAAACATCCAAATATGTGAGATATCCCTTGAGAGTAGTCATGGCCAATCACAAGTAAGAGACAACACTCTCTCACCTTCCTAATTAACAGAAACCCCAAGTAAAAAAAAAATGTTCTGCCAGGCTTAAAAAGCAAATTCAGTCTTATTCTAGAAAGTCACCTCCCTAACTTTGTTCCCTTTAAGCCAAAACTAACAAAGAGAAACAGAAAATACAGAATATGGTGGGTAGCCGGGCGCGGTGGCGCACGCCTGTAATCCCAGCACTTTGGGAGGCTGAGGCAGGAGGATCACGAGTTCAAAGCCAGCCTCAGCAATGGCGAGGCACTTAGCAACTCAGGGAGACCCTGTTTCTAATAAAATACAAAAAAGGGCTGGGGATGTGACCCAGTGGTCGAGTGCCCCTGAGTTCAATCCCCGGTACCACACACAAAAAAAAATTGTAATCATCAGAATATGGTGGGTAACCCTTCTCTCACTATTCCTGACTCCAGCCCTCATTATTTTCACAATAATGAATCTTAGGCAAGATTCATTGCCCTCATTTAATGTTTCATAGTCCTCACCAAAAAATCAGTTGCTGGGCTTCTCAATGATTTCTTCAAGTTCCCAGAGTAGCAGAAGTAGTAAGTATAGTGTTGGCTATTATTACTATAGGCCTTGAAATCAGCTTGAAGTAGAAGTGAATTCTTATTTTGACATTCACTAGTCATGTGTTCTTGGAAGCATCAGTTAATGTCACTGAGCCTCAGTTTCCTCATTGTAAAATGGGAATAATAGTAAAAATTGTGTTGTGAATATTAAGTGGTATGTGGGCATGTTGCCTGTCAAAGTGCCTGACACATTGCAATAAGTGGTAGCTATCCTTGTCACCATCACTAATATAAATCATACTATGTGTGTGCCATTCATTGTAACGAAGTATTGGCTGGCTTTAAGAAAAATATTTTACCTATGTAGCAGACTTAGTGACTCTCGACTTTATAGAGAGAGAAACAGAAAAAAAAAAATTTACGTGTTACTAGGAGTATTAAAGTTTAATCCAGCCTGAAGGGAAAAGATATTGACTGTAAGCACTCGAGGATTTTTCTACTCTCATTATTGTATAAATATAAATACCTAACACTTGGATAGAAATTCTTCCTTTGGAGGTGAATTTGACTTTACTGGCACACTCTGTCATCGAATCCAGACATTCAATAATTAGTTTAGCCAATAGACTTAACTCATTTTTTCTTGCAGAAAATGTCTGGATCCTGTGAGGTTTTTGTTTGTAAAGATGGTCTAAGCATGTTTTATTTTCTATGTAAATTTCTTATTTTATTTCTGAAATCCTGACAAAGAAACTGAATGCCTCTTTTTTTTTTTTTTTTTTATTCCAGGAAGTTATCAGAAATTTAGTGAAAAGATATGTGGCTGCTATGATAAGAAATTCCAAAACAAATGAGGGGGCTAACAGAAGAAAATTTTAAGGTAATTTAATCATGAAATGGTTTAATTTTTCATTTCTTAAGTATCATTTAACCTCTACTGTCTTTGAGATTTCTGGTGATAGAATTTCCCTTGCCTACAATACAGCAAAACCAGCTACAGCTTTTATTTTAAGAAAATAACTTTTGAGAAATTTTTCCAATGATTTTACCAGTCAGTTTTATGAACAAAGAAATCTGTTGTATGCATTCCTTTAATAAACTTTTAATAATCTGGGTGTTTCTCGGTGTGGCAATTGCATTACTTTAAATGATGTGGCAAAATGCCAGGAGACTTAAAGGTCTTCTTTGCCTGAAAGATATAAAGTTCAAAAAATCTATTATTAAATCTAAAGTCTTAAGAAACTCTACCATTAAGTACAAAAATTTTCCTATCAGAACTAGCCTAAAACAGTGATCCTCTTTTGTCCCCCAGGGCACATGTTGCAGTCTGTAGATATTTTTCGTTTTCACACTGACATCTAGTGGATAGAGACAAGGTTGCTACTAAACATCCTACCATAAACAAGATAGCCTGCCAAAACAAAGAATTATTCTGCCCAACATGTCAATAGAGGCAAGGTTGAGAAACCCTATCCTAAAACGCGCGCGCGTGTGTGTGTGTGTGTGTGTATACATATATAACATATATATGCATATATACATATGTATATGTAAATTATACATATTATATATAGCTATATATAATATATATATATTTTTTCCTAAGTCACACAGAAAGGCTATTATCATAATCCATAGACATAAGTCATCTGTCGAGGGCCTACTGTGTCCCAAGCACTCTACTAAGTGCTAGGGTACACTGGTGAGCAAGATCTAACTCACACCTAGTTTCATGGAGTGACAAAGAATAATAATGTAAAGTGATAAAAGATTGAGTGTTCTGACAGGGTAAACACAGGGAACTGTAGAAATACAGACAGGAGGGACACTCAATTGGAACTTTGGGAGTCAGGATAGGTTTTCCAAAGGAAGTGATATTTAAGCTGAGTGTTGCAGGAGAAACCAGATAAATGGGAGCTGAGAAAAGTGTTCAAGACAGAACAGCATAGATAAAGGCCCAGAGGCAGGAGAGAATATGTTCATATAGGTGAACAGTAGAAAGCTTGGGAAAGAAGAAGTGAGACTGCAAAGATTGACAGGTACTAGGATGTGAAGAATCCTGTACACATGAAATGGCATTTCTACTTTTTCGTAAGGTCAGTGGTAAGTTACTCACACTTTTTAAGCAGCAGGATGACATGATCAAATTTAAGCTTTCAAAGATGGCTTTTAAAGAAACAACCTAACATCTGAGCAGCCACTTAGGGAAAGGAGACATTTCATAAGGACTTGAATGAACAGGGACCCCTATCTCAAAACAGCAGTCCCATCATCTGACATTTCACTTCTCTGATTTCATTCCTTGGAATCTTGATAGCTTTCTCTTCTCCAATGGTCCTTTTCTATGCAATAACCTGTGAGAGCCAGTGCCCTAATCTAATACCTTGTCAGTTAAAACTATTAGTCTATTGATGTGCTACTGATGGGGAGGTTCTGCAATCAACTTTACGCACTACCCAGTCTTTCAAACTAATTTGTTTTTCTTATTTATGCTTGAATAATATAAATTTTTTTCTGGTATTATGTGTACGTTTCGGTTTGCTACTAGGCAAAACCTAGAACATTCCAAAGGGTATTCAGTGTGCCCATTTTGAACTTCAAGCTTTTTTTTAAATATTTATTTATTTGCTTTAGTTTAATGCATTTATGTTTACGTGGTGCTGAGGATGGAACCCGGGCCGCGCACGTGCGAGGAGAACGCTCTGCCGCTGAGCCACAACCCCAGCCCCTGAACTTCAAGCTTTTTGACATACATGTCTCCCCTCTTTCCCTAGGAATTAAAGCAGGACATCTCCAGCTTCCGATATGAAGTGCTTGACCTCTTAGGAAACAGAAAACACCCAAGAAGAAGCTTTTCCACAAGCAGCACTGAATTCTCTCAGAGGGATGATACCAATGATGGCTGTGGTGGGGCTCGGGCCAAATCCAAGAGTGTCTCATTCAATTTAGGCTGCAAGAAAAAGGCCTGCCATGGGCCACCTCTCATCAGAACCATGCCAAGAGCCAGTGGTTCCCAGGGGAAGTCAAAAGCTGAGTCATTAAGCAAACGCTCCTTCATGGGTCCTTCTCTCAAGAAACTGGGTCTCCTTTTCTCAAAGTTTAATGGTCATATGTCTGAACCCAGTTCAGAGCCAATGTACACAATTTCTGATGGAATCGTCCAGCAGCATTATATGTGGCAGGACATCAGATATTCTCAGATGGAGAAAGGGAAAGCAGAAGCCTGTTCTCAAAGTGAAATTAACCTCAGTGAGGTAGAATTAGGCGAAGTCCGGGGTGCTGCTCAGAGCAGTGAATGCCCTCTAGCCTGTTCCAGCTCTCTTCACTGTGCATCCAGCATCTGCTCCTCAAATTCTAAACTTTTAGACTCCTCAGAGGATGTATTTGAAACTTGGGGAGAGGCCTGTGACTTGCTCATGCACAAATGGGGTGATGGACAGGAAGAACAAGTTACAACTCGGCTCTAAGTCAAGTCCCTATCACCTATTCTGGAACTCAAATGAAAATTTGAAATTTCCTTACTCTCAGAGGTGACATAGAATATGACTCCCTCACTGGCCCCTAGAAAGGAGAGTGAAACTCCTATTATTTTCACTTTTCATAGCCACATTCCCCATTTTTGTTCTTGTTTTATTATTACTATTATTTGCCTTTTTATACCTATTAACACTAAGTCCATCTCACAACCAACTGAGGGGGTGTTGCCCCTAATCAGCAGAGGTGCAGTCGGGTGCTTAACCCTTTTGCTTTGCTTTCGTTTTCTTACCCTTGCTTCCTTGAAGCTCCAGGTGCCACTTTGCTACTGTTGCTGCCGCACAGATTCCTGACCTTCCTCAGGATCTCATGCCATCTCCCCACAGGGCTGAGGGATGTGGTCAGCAGTCCCCACCAGCTATCAGATAAGGCAAACCAACCTGCCTATCTTTATTACCCTTCAGTGCTACACGCTGCCCATGCTGGTTCAATGAACAGCATCAAAGGGAGGCTGAACAGACTCCAAAGAATTGTCAGCTTGTGGTTTCTAGGTATAACTGGCCTTTTTGTTTTGTTTTGAAACACAACTTCTCAATTGTGGGGCTGTTGAAGTTTTGTTTCTTAAAGATGTGTTAGTTTCTTAATGTGTACCAATGAGATATTTACTCTATAGTATATGTCATATCTAATAAGTTAGGCAAATTCTTGTGTTTGTGTATTTCAGTTAACTTACTACATCTTAAAATTTGATAGTATTGAAATTAGTATTTAGGATGTATACTGTTTTTTAAAAACTTCTACTGCACTCTAACCAATAATCATTACATCTTATACATTGGCAAGAAAAAATAATTAACTGGTATATTTATAGGGTCCTATCTACTGTTGACAATTTTAATCATCATCACTATCAAGGCATTTCTAAGATAAAAGCCTGGATTTGGAATATTTTTATCAGAACAATGACATCTTGCTGAGGTATTGAAATCTGAAAAAAAAAAAAAAAAACTTCTTCATTTTAATTAATTGCTTTCTGGGAAAAAACAACAAAACAATTTTACATCTAGATAACCTAATTCAGGTTGCAGTTTTAATATTCATTGGGGGCAGCAGAAGTGCATGTGTAAACTTATGTTAGATATATAACATAACAACCCTAGCAGATCCATGGACCTGTGAACATGAACCAAATTCTTCAAAAAAGTGCTCCTGGAGATTAAATTAAGAATTCATAGCCTAGAAAAGACAGGTTAGTTGTCACCCTGTGCTTTTAAATGTCAATGCCAACAGGAATTCATCTAAATTCCTGTATGTAACTTCTGGTTAAAGTAATGAAATGAGGAATTTTCAAACAATGAATATATGTCTCCAAACTATATTTTAACAGTGTTGTTTCTGTTGTACAAATTGATTTCCATCTCTATCCCTAGCATTGGGAGTGATAGTCAAACTGTTTCACGTGGAGAAGAGTTAAATTGGGGGGCAGGTCTAGGGCAGCAAGAAGAGGTGTTGAAGAGTAAAACTCAGATCCAGGAAAATGAGATCAAGCTGTGTCGAACCCATTTGGCAAAAGGTTGTCCCAAAATAATTCCTTGATCATATCTGAAGTGGTCATTTATTCAAATCTAACTTCTCCCCTACTTCACTAAGTGGGACTATCATAAATGGCTCTGACCTGTTTTTAATAGGTTACTTTCCAAAACAAAGGCCTCTAAAGTTAAAGATTCAACTTTCCTAGCCAGGCACAGTGGTGCACATCTGCAATCCCAGCAGCTTGGGAGGCTGAGGCAGGAGGATCACGAGTTCAAAGCCAGCCTCAGCAACAGTGAGGCACTAAAGCTACTCAGTGAGACCCTGTCTCTGAAGAAAATACAAAATAGGGCTGGAGATGTTGCTCAGTGGTCGAGTGTCCCTGAGGTCAACCCCTGGCACCCCCCAAAAAAAAGATACAACTTTCCTGTCAAATTCATTTTGAATAACAACAGAACCTGGACTACATTCCTAACTCATACTGATGGCACTAAAGAACAAAACCAAAAACAATATATAACCCCAATTCATCAAAAGAAAAACACATCTTTCTCACAGATTTTACGTATGTCTGATAAACAAGGTACAACCATTCTAAAACAGCTATTTTTATCATCAGAAAACAGAGTAGCCAGCTGGGCGTGGTGGCTCATGCCTATAATCCCAGCACTCGGGAGGCTGAGGCAGGAGGACTGCGAGTTCAAAGCCAGCCTCAGCAATGATAAGGCACTTAGCAATTCAGTGAGACCCTGTCTGTAATAAAATACAAAAAAAGGGCTGGGGATGTGGCCCAGTGATCGAGTGCCCCTGAGTTCAATCCCCGGTACCAAAAGAAAAAAGAAAAAAGAAAAAAGAAAACAGAGTAGCCAAACATGGAGTCATGAGCTAAAATAGACTTTTCTCAGTTACATTCTAGAGAGAGAATAAATTTAAATCACAGTCACCAACCTTGACCACTGAAACAAGTGTCATATTTCATGAGAATATATTCCTTTCCAAATCTTATTGTCCTTGTGACAGGCTTAGGACTTCACTAGTTATGTTAAAACCTCATTTAGGATGGGAGTTAGGCTAAACAGCCATTGCCCTAACTTCCATCTTGGTGACAACATTTTTATTAACTCTAACTCAGTAGCAAGTAGAAGGGGAAAGAGTTTTGCATTCACTTCTCAACTTTCTGGATCAGCTAAAAAAACATATTTGGGGCTGAGATATGGCTCAGTGGTAGAGTGCTTGCTTGCCTACCATGTTTAAAGGCTCTGGACTCCACCCCCAGCAATGCCAAAAAATGTATTTAATATCAAAATGCTTAAGTATGTCCTCTGACACCAGAGAAGGTATAAGCCAACTTGAGAGTAAATTTATGAACTTAAAAGCTAAAATAGAACCCTAGAGAGGAGCAATTATATTCAAATCTTATATTTAGTAGTAAAATAAAGGGGGGGAAATGTGTCCAGAGGATGATTTGTTCAAAGGCACAGAGCTAGCCAATAAACCCAAATCTTCTAAATCATAGAAATGAGACATTATGAAAATATGTGTGTATATTATATATATATATATATATATATATATATATATATATATATATATATATAAAATAGATGTGTAAATGAAATGGCCACTACATATATCTATTTTTTTCCATTTGCCTAACATGCTGTAAACTTCAAAAATTTCACACTGGCATATTTAAATGTAAATTAAGGAATGTACCACAAAGTAGTAAAAAAATAATTATAAGACTCATTTACTAATTTTTTAACGTATTCTGTGGTTTGCCTCCATTATAGATGGCTTTAACTTTTATTAAACACCTTGGATTCATTTGATTCAGTCTCCTTGATATTAAGGTAAAAATATTATAAAGTCCAAACTGTATTAGAAAGTGACCAGTGCTGAAGTATATCCTCCACTTTTAACTTTAACTCTAGTGAAGTACAAAGATGTAGGAAAGATTCTAAATTCAAAATCACTGGGTCCCCCCCCCCCACACTGGGGATTGAACTCAGGGGCACTGGACCACTGGGCCACATCCCCACTCCTTTTTTGTATTTTATTAGAGACAGGGTCTCACTGAGTGGCTAAGTGTCTCGCCATTGCTGAGGCTGGCTTTGAACTCGTGATCCTCCTGCCTCAGCCTCCCAAGTGCTGGGATTACAGGCATGTGCCACCACGCCTGGCTTTAAAATCACTGTTTTTGAATGACAAATTTTAAAGAGATGCAAATTCTCCAAGGTATATTTGTACTTAAATGGGACTATGGAAAAATTTCAAGTTCTTTCTGCCTCCCATAATCATTTATTTTACTTCAACCTAATTTAGGCTATTATTATCCAGCTAAGTCCAAAATATCTAAGTACCTGCCTATAATTTGACTAAAGAACTGAAAAAAAAAAAAAAGGACCTCCATCTTTTTAATGGCTTAATACCTTTTTTAAAAAGAACTTTATAGTTATAACAGTAGTGCAAACCTCCTCTGAACAATGCAAAAAGTATTTTAGAGGAAAATATGAGGTAATGCCTTAGCCAGAAAATACTAACACAACTGTTTGGCATTCACACTGCATTGTGGGGAAGATTCAAAGTGGTGTTTTGACAGTTTTAGTAGCCCAGACCTTGGTTTGTTAAATCATCAGGCAAAAAGTATTTGAAGTTAGGCTGAAATTCCTTTCTGTTTAACACTACAAAAGAAAACCTGAGCATATTATTTTGGTGATCAAGTTTTTAAAACAGTGCTAACAGATCACTTGCAGAAAGTAGTCAACATAAATGGTTCAAACCATTTAAATACCTCTTCATACCCACAACCAACTCCTGCTGCTTTGCCCATGAGTATTTTAGATTGTTTCTTTGGTTTAAATGCTCCAAACACCCACTTTGTTGGTATACAACTAACCATTGGGAACTGAGTGCCCTGAAATTCTATGTGAGCCTTACTTTAGTACATAGAAATTCTATTTCAACTACACTGACAATGACCCTTTCTCAATCACCTTTCCCAAACAGATGAAGGTTTTGGCTTTCTTTACTTTTTCAGATGTTCCTAAAAATGAGAGCCTGGTCTGTGTATGTATATCTATACACACTGAATCTTAATAGAATTTGATGCACCTGGCCTTGACCTTTCATCCCTTTGGGTGATCACTAAATCATTTTGAAGGGAGGAGAAGCAGGGATAATTTTTCAGTGGAGAGACACTTCCTGAGATGTGGTGAAGTACTAAAATGAACTACTATGCTAACATCCTCTACAGGACAACTGTTATATCCAGAGTTTTCAGGATTTGCACAGTTTCTGGTTTTAAGGGAAAATAATTAAGCATTTAAGTCAGAAGAAAAGAACTTGTCTGTAAAACATGTACATTTTTGACCAAATAAAGTCTGCATACTTCAGATTTACTACATATTTGATATTAGTATTCATAATGCTGATAACGTGGCCAAGATTTTCCTTAGTATGCTATTGGATGATCCAGAGAAGGTGGCTAGTTAGTGGCTTTTGAGTGCATTACGTTTAAAAGATGGATGTCTACTAAACAGAGGAGTTAATTGCTGGTATGATGCAGGCAGCAAGCTAGGGTACAATACCATCTTTAAGCTCAGTATTTGTGTTCTCTCTCATTCTAGAGGGGATTTGTGTCTTGTACCTGTTAATTTATTGGATCCGAGTTTTGTTATTTTTCTAAAAATATACTGTCACTGTGGTACTTGAGAAACCTATACACATTAAGAATTACAATACAAATTTAAGCAGAATGCCCTTATGTCAAAAGCTTATTTTCTTGTCATGTTGTTAAAGCTCTGTAGAGGCTTCCTGTTACAGTATAAACTAATAGCAAGCAAAAGATAGCCCACTACTTTTGATCATTGTAAGCAACCTCTGTATATCTTTCCTCCCTCTGTAAAGCCTTCTTTAAAACTCAAAAATGACTTGATAGAACCAAAAAAGACTAACTGAAGAAGTAAAAACAGCCTGTAATTTGGTGGTCATCCGACCAATTTGCAGCACATAATGACATTTTCATAAAATGTAAATGCACACACACACACCCTAAGCACTATCCTCAGTGGCCCCTTTTATTTAAACCTAAAGTAGCCAACTACTTGCAAGTAGCTAAGCTGGGCTTGGTTATATTTTTTCCCATAAAGCTCAATATATAGCCAAAATATTCATTACTACTGTCTTCCAACCTAGAAAACCTCTTGATAGTTTTCCAGTCTTTCACAACCCTTGAAACTGGCCCTTGAAACACAAGACAGAAAATATACCTTGGATTTTTGCTAGGTTCTTGGGGGACTTAAATGGTGATAGTGAAGTGCCAAAATATTTCCAAGTAAGGACGACTGTGGATAAGCACTTTAAAACATAGGACTAAACCACAAAAGTGTTAAACTTCAAGTGACCAAATTGAGATGGAGTTGCTCGATTAAAATATATGGTTTCTAAGGGATGGGATGTGTGCCTCAGCATTAGAGCCCTTGCCTAGCACATGCAAGGCTCTGAGTTCAATCCCCAGCACCCCCACCCAACAAATGTTTATGGATTAAAATATTTTTTTAAATTTATTTTTTTCTAATTTGCTATACATGTTTGCAGAGTGCAATTCATTTCATATTACATATAAAGAGCACAATTTTTCAAGTTGCTGGTTTTACATAAAGCATTTTTACCACAATTGTGTCTTCATACATGTACTGAGGGTAATGATGTCTAACTTATTCTACCATTATTCCTATCCCCTTGCCCCTTCCCCTCCCTCCCCCCTCTTTGTTCTATTTAAAGTTCCTTCATTCCTCTCATCTCCCCTCCCTTGCCTTTATAAGTCAGTATCCATATTAACATCACCATTTTCTCCTTTAATTAAATCAACAGTATGTGAAAACTGGCTCAGAATGACCTATAAATCATTTTTCAAATTTTGAGCTGTTTTTGAGTTGAATTTCAGAAGGCATCAAGTTCTCACCTGGGATCACTATATTCATAAATTCAAAACAGATACATAGTAGGATTATATCTTAAATTGTGCAGTATCACAGATTGGCTTTCATAAATAATGTAAATTTTAACCAACAATTGGGAGGATTGATTTTTCCAAATCTTATCTAAAAAAATAACACAGGTTTGGTTAAAACTTTATGAAAGAGAAATAAAAGCTAAAATTGGGGGAGGGCAATATAGAAGAAAAGCTATATTTTAAATCTGGTGTCATGTTTTATCCTCATAAATTTGGAATTTTTTTTAAATACTTGTTTTTTACTTATACACAATGCCTCTATTCTTATGTGGTGCTGAGGATCGAACCCAACCCAGCCCTGGAATAAATTTATAAATTAGGATTATAAAATAATAACATTTTCATAAAATTGTCAGAATATATGAACTTAAATGAATGTTGTCCTTCCAAGTAGTCCCCTTAAGAAGCTGTACCCATATTCTAATGATGCTGCCAACACTCACCCTATTTTGGACTTCTACTTTTTGAGGGCTTTAAAAATTCACAGTATAATCTCTGAATATTAAATAGGAGGAATTATGATCCTTTAAGATTATATTTTTAGAAATAGTCAAATGTAATTTTAGATAAACTTTTTGGTAAAATGCTGAGTGATCAAGCTGAGCCCTTTTCTGGTTTAAAAAAATACTTTAAGTGGCATTATACTATAGGCACCTTGGTGAATTTTCACAATTGTATATTCCCCTGGAACCATTACTCAAAGTCAAGATAGACATTATCTGTATTATTCCCTAAAAATTCCTTAGGCCCCTTTGCAATCTAGACTCTAGTCTGAAAAGGTGTGTGGAGCAGTGGCAGCCTTACTGAAATTAGCATACAGCCCCTCCTCAAGGATACTTTAAAGAGCAACAATATTTAGATTCAGAACTTCCACTGATTTAGAAACAATGACAATGATGTAACACTTACAACACTTGTGTTTAAATAGGAAAATATATTGGGAATTCCAGTGACTTATGATGTGACCAAACTGAAAATTGGCTCTCCAAATCTTATTTATCTACAAGAAATGACATTTTTATAATGTACAGACTGACAACTAAGCCCTTATCAGGAAGAGGAAACAGTAAAGGAAAACCTTTATTCTCCATAGAAAAATGGAGGGGAGGGTTGTGGACTCAAGACACCATGGTAGCAGAAACAGTAGGAGGCAGCTTCAATGGGAGGATGGCAGTAGCTAGCTGAATTTTCAGGTCATTTAAACATCACATGTTCAGGCTAGATGTTTCCTGTACAAGATCTATTCCTATTATTTAAAGCACACTTTTACCACTTCGTGGTCATACCTTTTAGGGCTTCCTTTTACAATATGTATTAAACAATCTGTTTCAGTAACCAAGACAATGAAGCCTGTACTCCAATAAGCACAGTGATAACTGTACTTGGCATATTTGGACAGGAGAAGCAGTCAGAATTTTGAAGTGTCCAACAGAATCATTGGAACCAGTGGCATTAAACATGAATGTTTTGAGTTCATAAGGAGACCTCTAAGCCCAAAGGGTTATTAACACATTAGTCTGTGGTTTACTTAATGTTAAAGGAAATCCAATCTGATCATTTCAAAACTTTAACTGTTCAAATATTCTGTTAACATAGTAAAGCAAAGCTGTAGGTTTCCTTATTTCAACTGTAAAGACATGGGCCTTCTCCAGGACAATTCAGTTGAGGATATACATGTTTCCTTCTCAAGGGAAAATATATATAAATTTGTATTCATTTCTTCTAACACAAGAATGTACACTAGAGATAGTATTCAAGAAGACAGCAACATCTGAACTCTTCATATGATTCTATTTCTTTAAGATTTCTCAAAATTGAAGTTCAAATTGAAGATGGGGCATTTCTTCCTAGTCAAAACAGTGAGCACACTTCGATGCTACAAGGCTGAGTTGATAGCAGGAAAAGAAATACTAGAAAAGACAGGCTATGCTTAATCCACATTCTCAGTCTAGTTGGTAACCCCTCACACATAACCACACTGAAAATTTGTGTGTCAAATTTAAGGTTAAAATGGTATCTCCTGAGCTTAATTCAGAAAAAGGTAAATTTCCAAAACTTGTCTGTGCAAATGGCATTTTGACTTTGGGGACTATTTTAGAAACTAAAAACTTCTTTGAGTAACTATTACTTTTATTTAAATACTTTCTGTAAGAAGTGCAAAGTTAGTGTCAACTGTGTCAAAAACAATCTTGTACAATAATTTTGTGTATTTTTAGCTTCAGTATAAACAAAAATAAAGCATTTACTCCCTCCCCCAGATGTATGGCTACTTAGATTTAAGGTGTTTTGTTCTTTTCTCTTTTCCAATGTAATCATTTATGGCTATTAATAAACATTTATGAACAACAATGGATTTCCCACTGTAATTTGACCAGCAAACACACTAATGGGAGAATTCTACGGTCTAAGATATTTTGAAAAGTGTATGACTGAGAACAAATGTTATCACTCTAATTTTTATATTTCCCCATTAAAGACATGACTATTAAATAACTTAAATATTCACAAAGAACTATGAAAGAACTATGAGACGATGAAGTAAAAGGACCCATACAGCTATAAAGCTATATAACTTAAGGGCTTGCCTGGCATGTGTAAGCTGATTCCCAGCACCACAAAAAAATTACTTAAAGCTATGGAGTGCGACATTAGACAATCTTACAGGCCTGATCCCAGAAATTTATTTTTCTTTATTGCCTTAACATGTTGTATAGAACAGTTCAAATTTGTGAATCAGAAAACATAAACCCAAGTTAATATGGTCATGATTAAACTAGTGTAAACTGAGTAGATGTGAGCAATACTTCAGTTATCAGCTGCCATTTACTTGAGATTTTTTTGTAATAGACTGTAGGAAATCCTTTCCCCTAATTAATTCACATTCCTGAATTTGATTGTTTTACATTTTACTAATCAAACTTTTATCTTACCAGAAGGCTGGGGATATAGCTCAGTTGGTAGAGTGCTTGCCTTAAAAGCACAAGGCCCGAGTTCAATCACCAGCACCACAAAAAAACAACAACAAAATACCTTTATCTTACCAGAGCCCTCGTTAGCATATCAAAACAGTTTACTTTCAAATAAATAACTCACCTGCTGATCTTGGTATAATTATTTTAAGTACAAATGAGTAAATTATATTTACACAGTAGTTAAGGACAATTTAAAATGCAGGTGTATATCTGACAAAGATTTGCAACCAGCATATACAAAAGCACTCCTAAATGCAACAATGCAATTGATCTGAACATACCCCCAAAAGGAATATATACAACTAATAAAGAAGCACATGAAAAATGCTTGGTATATGCTGGGCGTGGTGGCGCATGCCTGTAATCCTAGCACTTGGGAGGCTGAGGCAGGAGGATCGAGAGTTCAAAGCCAGCCTCAGCAATGGCGAGGCACTTAGCAACTCAGTGAGACCCTGTCTCTGATAAAATACAAAAAAGGGCTGGGGATGTGGCCCAGTGGTTGAGTGCCGCTGAGTTCAATCCCCGGTAACCCAAAAAAAAAAAAAAAAAAAAAAAAAAAAAAAGCTTGGTATAAAAAATATAAGCAGGGAAATGCAAATTAAAACCACACTGTGAGGGCTGGAGTCTTGGCTGAGTGGTAAAGTGTGTGCCTAGCACGGGTGAGGCAGTGGGTTGATCTTCTGCGCCACATAAAATAAATATATTGTGTCCATGTACAATTAAAAATATTTTTAAAAAACAAAAATTAAAAAAACATACTTTGATAACATTGACTACAAATCCACTAGAAAGACTGAAATAAAACAAGAATGGAATGGAAAAAATAAGTCTATAAAAAATGTTCATAGGCCAGGTATGGTGGCACATGCCTGCAATCCAAACAACTGGGGAGGCTGAGGCAGGAGGATTCCAAATTTGTGGCCAGCCTGGACAATGTAGCAAGACCTGTCTCAAAAGAAGGGGGGCAGGCTAGGGGCCTAGATTAGTAATAGAGCACTACTGGGTTCAATCCCTAGTAATGCATAAAGAAAAGTTCATAGCAGCTTTGTCCATATCAAAAATGCGTGTCTGTCAATAGAATAAAGAATAAGCAAACTGCAGCACATCCATACTAAGTAACAAAAAGAAACATACTATTGACATGCACATAGATAAACCCACATGCACTGTGCTCAAAGAAGCCTTACACAAAAGAGCACATTTTGATTCATTTATCATTTTTAAAAAGGAGAAATCTATGCTGGGGAAAATGAGAAAAAATAGTGGTTCCTTGGGGGAAGGGGATAGAAGCAGGGAGTAACTGGGAAGGAATCACGAGGGATTTGGGGGGATGATGATGTTATCCTGATAAGGACTTGTATTCATAGGTGTATGATCCGTCACAACTCATGCATTCAACACTGAAGACTTGTGCAAAAAAAAAAAAAAAAAAAAAAAAAATCTTTAACAAACACCAAACTCTAGTTAACAATATGCATGCTGAAAAATTTAGGAGTGAACTGTATATAGTCTGCAACTTTAAAATTCAAGAATAAGGATTTATGGATATGTAAAAAAAAGTATAGTAAAATGTTAATTGTAGAATGTAGGTGGTAGATATATGTATGTTTATTGCACAAGTCTTCCAACTTTTCTGGGTGTTTAAAATTTTTCCATAATAATGTTGGGAAAAAAAAAAAAGCAGTGAGTAAAGAACTAAGTAACAAAAGCCAAATCCATGCCATGTTTTGAAAAAAAATCAAGAAGAGGAAAACTTCTTGGATAGCTAAAGTTATTTCAGCAGACTAAATGAATTTTAAAAAATTTAGTAGAAGTTCAACAACGGAAGTAAGCAAAGCAACTGAATATAAAGTGGTTTCTTATTAAGGAAAATTTTTCACTTTGAGGTGGTTGACACATCAGAGCAAGGAAATAAGACCTTTGTTTCTTTACATCTTAATGCTTTAGTACTCTAGTACTAGGGTAGAATTTTTTCCTACAATTCTGCAAAGAATTTGAAATGCCTGTATTTTATATATAGTAAAATCTACAAGAAACATTTGCTAATTATGTGAGGAGATTGACCACTAATATAAAACTAATAAATTAATCCTAATAACCAATAATGTTTGGCTAGAGTAGATCTTAACATTTTTATTCACTGGCAGGTTTGAATTCATAAGAACTGATTCAATCAATATGAATATTCAACTTAATATTATTGAAATGCACCTCCCACAAAAGGTCTATCTGGTGGCAAGAACCACCTACCAGGGAAAAGCAAGAGTTCAATAGTCAGGGACTTTCTGATTTTGAAGATCCCACTCTGACAGCTGTAAAGAAAAAAGTGAACTCAAAAGTGGTAGTGATTTGGGCTGGGGCTGTAGCTCAGGGGCAGAGTGCTTGCCTAGCATGCATGAGGTACTGGGTTTCATTCTCAGCACCACATAAAAATAAACAAATAAAATAAAGGCTTTAAAAACGTGGTAGTGATTTATTAGGAAAACAATTACTGACATAGTAAATTCTGAAATGGTTCACCCACCTCAATTAGTTTCAGCTATAAAAAATATCATGCATTATTAAAAGTAGTTTTTAAGTAACTTAGTGAGACCCTGTCTCAAAACAAAACAAAAAAAACAGGACTGGGGAAGTGGTTCAGTCCTGGGTACCAGGAAAAAAAAAGGGCAGTTTTACACATGGCTAAGGAATATTCTTCACAATTACAGAGTTTTCAAGAACCGATTATTTCCCATCTTACAGGCTTCCCCCAAGCCCCTTAATGTCTTAGAAAGGTATCTTTTAACCTAGTGCAACAGCCTCTCCCTAAAATGTGATCAATTTAATGTTTTTCAGGATTCAAGACGCTTCTTGAAACCTGACTCTTACTAACTTCTTAAGCAAACACCTCCTTTCCAGATGGCCAGTTACCAAGGTATTTTTTATTATGAAAAATTTCAAACACAAAAATAGAGAACAGCACAATGGTTATTATTCAACAGATGACACCCAACTAGCTAATATTCTTTCATCTATAAACCTCATCCCTAGATTCTTCAAAACAATTCCTAAATCAATCATTCTAAATTAGTTTTAGTCACAAAATGGTTACCTAAACTCAAGGGGATCTTTTCCTGAAGGTACATTTCCCACAGGCCCCTGAAGAGTATTACAGGGAAAATTTCCTTTGATAATTGAGCTAGGAGAGAGAACACCTATACTAAATCAAGTTGCTTCTACTGAGACTTAATATTGTATGTAGGATTGGCAGAGGATAGGAGGTTGTCTTTGCTATGTTAGTTCTATTAAATTCTTAGCTTTATTATAACTGGAAATAAAATGGGCTAAATCAGTCTGAAATTTAGAAAAGTCTAAAGGGTTGTTCATGTCCTACCTTCCCCAATGGACTATTGTTATTCATGGATATTTTATGTCCAAAGTTTTGAATGTCTGGTGTTCACATTTTTTAAAAAACCACCATAATTTGTTTATACTACAATTTCCAAAGCTAATTAAAAGGTTATGCTTTGATTGTAGGTTCCAAGGAAATGAAAGATGTTTTAAATTCACAAGTCTTGAATTACAACAATAAAACAGATTCAATATTTTCATCTGCTCTTGATCAAGACAAAGTCACAATTAGTTCTGAGAATAAATATATACAGCATAAAAATGAATTTTAATACTTTTTCTTATAATGAAAATTATCCATCATTCTACATTTAGTGTGGACAGATTTAATATCAGGAAGGGGTGAAAGTAAAGGATCCCAAACAAACCACAGTGCCTTTATATGTAATGCTCCCCCCAAAATCCAAAGAGATGAAACTTGGTTAACCACAAAGACATCTTTTGTAACATAAAAGGAAACTAAAGAAGTTAACATTTTAAAAAAGTAGCCCATGACTGTTCTGCTACAGGGTGATTAAAATGTCAACTTTGCGTTTAATTACCAAAAAAGTTGCTTGTGTTTTATCTGGCAGCTGCCCTGTTAACTATTACAGACTTCTGCTGCAGTACAGGTTATTCTCAACCCACAACAGGAGGCCAGGGCTCACTCCTTTATTATTACTTGGATAAGATTTATTATAATACATGTTATAGTTTGAATATGAGTTATCTTCTAATAGGCTCGTGTGATAGACAATGCAGGAATATTCAGAAATAAAATTATTATGAGAGCTATAACCTAATCAGCAGATTAATCCATTAGATGGATTAATAATTTCAAAGGCCTCATGTACTAAGTGGTACCTATAAGCAGGTATGGTGTGGATGAAGGAAGTAGGTCTCTGGGGGCATGCCTATGGGGGTTTTATCTTGTTCCTCAGGCTCCTCCCTGTATGTCTCTGCCTACCATGAGGTGAGCAGCATTCTTTCACCATGCCTTTCTGCCATGATGCTCTGCCTCACCTTGGGCCAAGAGCAATGGAGTCCACTGACCATGGACTAAACCTCTGAAGTCATGAAGAAAAAATAATTTGTCTTCCTTTAAGTTGTTCTTATCGGGTATTTTGTTTACAGTGAAGAAAGCTCACACAAAACTAAGCAAATGGAATCATGTGTTTTTTAAAAAAACCATAAATGCTGTAGATTTCATTTGATAACTAGGCCAATCTAGTACACACGTTGATTTTAGAGTTAAGATAATAACAATCATCTAATTAAACTGCATCAATCAGTTAATAAAATTTAAGGCAAGGCAGCCACCTCAACCTTTGAAACAAAAACAAACAACTGGAATATTAGGGCAGAAGTGCTCATCTCAAAACCAAATACCAGACTCACATTCTCAAGATAGACTAAAGCCTTCTAAAACACCTCTTAGATGCTACTTAGTGAACCACTGACAGTTCAAGATATAAGAAATCACTTGCTATACTTCAGAAATGTTAGCACATTCAAAAATGTTGGGGAAGGGGTTGCTCCATGCTCATAAGCTTGACTAAAACCTTTACACAAAACAATTTGCAGACTGAACAAATTGAAAACCCACAAGATTAGCAGAGAAGCTTAAAAATTAAAACATACACAGAGTAGACTGTTGTAAAGATCAGTGCCCTGTTATCTTTCTTTACTAAAGTTCTCAGATGTCAACTTTTAGAGCAAGGCCTTAAGATCAAGGATACAAAACCAAAAAACTCAACCAATACTGTGTCAAATATGAAGCAGAAACCTTTAACTAGTACACTGGCCTGCTCGGGATTCAGTAATATCAGTCATCATGAGAATATGACATTGAAGACAGGGTCTCGTCTTGGCAATGGATTCCACTCTAGTACTAGTGAAACACCTCAAGCCCTAATGCCTCAAAAGGTTCTTTTTTTTACCTGGAGTGCAGCTTCAGAGGTCAAAGACAGACTGATTCACAAGCAATAGTTAACCTTTAAAGATGATGATATTTGTAAATAGGTTTAGTGGCAACCAAAGAACACTTTAAATATATGTGATGTAAGATATAGCAAAGCATTCTGGATGAATTAGCCCTAAGAAAGGAATTGATCAATACAGGTTTTGTGGTCTTTAGACAGATGGGAAAAGGCAAAAAAGACTGATGAATATGTCTCACACAAAGTCAGGGATAAGCCAGTCTTTGCAAGATAACCATCTAAAAACAAAAAATGCAAGATATGAAAACTTTTGGAAAGACAGGACAATGAGAAAGTAAGTGTACATTAAAGTTCCATAGGGGAGTTAATTAGTTTTTTTGAAGGGGGGCACTTTAAAGCTACATCTCCAGCCTTTTTTATTTTGAGACAGGGTCTCACTAAGTTAGGGCCTCACTAAGTTGCTCAGGCACATAGAAGCATAAACTATATGGGCTAGAAAGGATCCTTAGAGATCATCCAGTCCAAGGGTTTTCACACTCTTTCATAGTGTTCCACAGAAGGGCCTCAAACTGCCATTAAGAGGGATACAGGAAGCCGGGCACGGTGGCGCACGCCTGTAATCCCAGCACTTTGGGAGGCTGAGTCAGGAGGATCGTGAGTTCAAAGCCAGCCTCAGCAATGGCGAGGCACTTAGCAACTCAGTGAGACCCTGTCTCTAATAAAATACACAAAAGGGCTGGGGATGTGGTGGCCCAGTGGTCGAGTGCCGCTGAGTTCAATCCCCGGTACCAAAAAAAAAAAAAAAAAAAAGAGGGATACAGGAGAGTTGTTTACACCCTGGAGTCTCTAGGTCCATGTACTTGCTTTAATTAAAGAGACTCCCTAGACTCCTTTTCAATCTTGTTTTGTATAGTGAGGGGCCGTGTGTGTGTGTGTGTGTGTGTGTGTGTGTGTGTGTGTGTGTGTGTAGTTAGTTGGCTAGTTAGCTAGATAGATAACAAGTTAGTAGAAAGTGTTCCATGGCCAAAACACAAATCTTGAAAACCATACCTGCAGGAGCCCTGTTTGGGGAGATGGCTTAAATTGCGGTTGACTATGGACCATGGAATTTTGTCCCGTGGGCTTTGTTGCTCCAAGCAGCCATCGCTTCAGGTGACAACACATACCTCTGATTCAAATGTTTTATTTCAAAGATGAAAATAGAAGCCCTGAAGGATCCAGAATCTATTCAAAGTTTTACTGTGTTTGCCAAGCCATGAAATGTTGAAGAGAAGAGAATACACATTGCCTTGTGACATCTCTGCTACTGTTAAATGCCAAATAAGTACTGGAGACAAATCATGTAGGTGGGCATGAACACAGACAGACTTGAAAGGACAGGGACTGGTTTCTAGAGGAGATTGGATTTGAACTGAGTTAGCAACTGTTGGGAGGATTTCAAGAGTTGGAAAGAGGGTGTCTTGTTAGGGGTATACCCTGAGTAGAGGTGCAGGGTCTCTGAAGCATCCAGGAATTCTCTTTTCTCTATTCGTTGTAGAAATAGTGTGTTTCGATTCATTAACAATGTTCAATAACATTGAGAAAAACACTATGGTATATATGTGTCAGGTGAGACAGAGTGAGGAATGGAATCAAAATCCATGAAGCAAAAGTTTATTACTCAGAAGTACTGGAGAGGTTAGGGGTATCAACAGGAGGTCAATGGGAAGTCCACAGACAGCAGGATATTCAACCAGTGTGTAGGGTTCAAGAAAAGTATAAGCACCTGTGGGACTATGTTTTATTAAGGTTCATGGGTATTATTCCTTTAGGCTTTCCTGTGGGAGTTGTGAATTTTCTAGTTTAAAGAAAACACACGTGACAGGCAAAATTATTTCAAATGGCTCTAATGTTACCATAGGTTTTATCATGGTCAATAGCTGTGTGAGCACAAGTTGTGGGTCAGTGAGATGAAGAACCAGCAGGCTATATTGCAAACAACCACATAGGGAAGTTTTAACTAGGCCAAAGGCAATAGGTCATGACTATATTACAAATAACATTTCAAGCCGGGCGTGGTGGCGCACGCCTGTAATCACAGCACTTTGGGAGGCTGAGGCAGGAGGATCGCGAGTTCAAAGCCAGCCTCAGCAATGGCGAGGCACTTAGCAACTCAGTGAGACCCTGTCTCTAAATAAAATACTAAAAAGGTCTGGGGATGTGACCCAGTGGTCAAGTGCCCCTGAGTTCAATCCCCGGTACCACAAAAAAATAAATAAATAAATAAATAAATAAAAAATAACATTTCAGGCCAAAAATCAATGCCAACTCAACGGCTATAGTAAGTAAATTTATGACATGTTGCTAGTTACATTTCTTGCTCATCAATCTTTTGATTCCCATTTTGACAAACTCTTCCTATTAATCCTTTTAGAATAGTGTCTATACTAGAGAATTCTACCATATAGAATTCAACTTTCATATGAGTCCTAATATACTGAAGTTTGTATGATTTGGCATAACCAGCTAATTTGGGGGGACAGTATTGGGGATTGAACCCAGGAGTGCTCTACCACTGAGCTACATCCCCAGTCTATTTTTTCCCCAAGGGAGGGTCTTGCTAAGTTGCTTAGACCTTCGCTAAATTGCTGAGGCTGTCCTCAAATTCAAGATGCTTCTGTCTCAGCCTCCTGAGTAGTTGGGATTACAGGCATGCACCATTATACCCTATCTATCTACTCAGCTAACTTTTGTTTTAATTTCCAATAGAAAGTTTGAGATAAAATGGCAATTTTTATCTCAAGTGCTAAAATATTATAATTTACATGGATATTGCTTATATTTGGTTAAACTGTTTTCATAATATTTGAGTTCCCAGTTCCTGCACATAATTCTGTTGAACTATTATGACCACATAGATCATTCTCCCTGGAAAATACTATGTCATTATTTCCATTAAAAGATACTAAAGGAAGCAAGATATTCATGTTGACTTTGGTATGAGTAGTATCAGGGACAATTCTAATAAATGATCCTGGTTAAAAGAAAAAAAAGATGGGAGTTCTTATAAATAGCCATCAACAATAATTGAGTTAGTTCACTTTTTGCTGGGAATGGAACCCAGGGCCTTGCACATGCTAAGCTACCACGGAGCAACATCCCCAAGCCTCTCACTTGACATTTTTAGCATACCTATGCCACAGGTCTAGAGTGAGGGTTCATTACCACTTTCCCATAAAATGGGATTGAAAAGGGGGAAATGACTTACCCAAAGTCATGCAATAAATAAATTGACACAGGATTACAACTTTTGTTTCTTAGTTTTTAACAAAGCTTCTTCTCTCCCAAATATTCCTGCTTAGAAATATTTTCTCAAGTCTAATAAGACTGTTTGAAACTTTCTTTCATCTTTTCTCCTGTTTCTCGTGGAGCAGTCAGGCTTTGCTGTGGAAGGGCAGATATATTAGTCACTGTTCTTTAGATAAATTATTATAAGAAATTGACTCATGATTATGAAGGCCCCAAAGTCCCAAGACCTGCATAATGGAGACCCAGGAGAGCTCATGGTATAGTTTCAGTCCAGTCTGAAAGCTTGAGGACCAGGAGGGTGATTGTGTAAGCCCCCAGAATGGCAGGCTTCAGACTTTGGAATCATACTAAAACACTTGCTCTTCCTAAGAAAGAAAAACACATTTGTTCTGGCTGAGGTTGTTGGGCAAGAGGTGCCCCCTCTTACTCAGAGGACAGTCTTTGCTTTCTATTCAGACCTTCAACTGATTGGATGAGACCCACTCACATTAGGGAAGACAAGGTGCTTTACTCTGTATATCAATTCAAATGATAATCACATCCACAAACACTCTCACAGACACATCCAGAATAATGTTTGACCAAAAGTCTGGGTATCTCATAGCCCAGTCAAGTTGACACATAAAATTACCCATCACAGCAGGGATGGAAAAAACTCTTTCAGGGGAGATAGAACTTCAGGAATCATCAGTCCATTCTCATGTACTCAGACATGAAACAGCATCTCCAAGAAGGTATAGTTCCATTTTTTTATTTGTTCTAATTAGGTACACATGACAGCAGAATGCATTCTGACTCAGTGTACACAAATGTAGCACAACTTTTTGTTTCTCTGGTTATACACGATGCAGAGTCAAACCGTTTGTTCAATCAGAGAGGAGGTGATAGGGCATGGGGGTGAGAAAGGTGGTGGGATGAGATGGACATTATTACCCTAGGTATGGTTCATTTTTAAGAGGGTAGCAACTAGATGAATCTTACAAGCCCAGAATTTCTATAGAAAAATTTTCCAGAGTTTGAAGACACCATTTCCTAACTCTATAAATGGGGCAAGGGTCTAAAATTACTAGTTATAATTGCCTTCAATCCCTTTGTAATTTTCTTTTACTTGGACTGGTCCCACCTTGCATTCTCCTGTTTATTGGGACTTGGGCAGGGTAGAGCAGCAAGGGTATAAGAATATGTAGCAAGGGAGCCATGAACCTCAGAAAACATGGTAATATAATGTAGATAAAGGCAGATTATAGAAGCAAAATACAAGAACATTAGGAAAAGAATCCAGATGTGGAGTTCATGGAAACTGTGGATTATTATAAAGTAATATATCATATTCAGGCAAGTAAACATAGAAACTCTAGAAACTATAGGGCAAGGCAAGCCCAAGGAAGAGCAATAGAAGCTTCAATGATAATAAGCCTTAAAAACAAGACAGCTTCCATCATAGCAGATTTTTCAACCCAGACCCTCAAAGCAAGGAGACCCTGGAACAACATATACCAGGCTCTAAAAGATAAGCGATGTCAACCAAGAATCTTATATCCAGCAAAATTAAGCTTTAGATTTGATGACGAAATAAAACCTTCCATGATAAACAAAAGCTAAAAGAATTTACAAGAAAGCCGGCACTACAGAACATCCTTGGCAAAATATTCCACGAGGAGGAATTGAAAAACAATAATGAAAACCTTCAAAGGGAAGAACAATAAAGGAAAACTTAACCATAGGAGAAATCAAGTCAAGCTAAATACCAAAAATAAAATAAAATTAAATAAAATTTAAAATGACTGGTAATACAAATCATATCTCAATAATAACCCTGAACATGAATGGCCTAAACTCACCAATTAAAAGACATAGTCTGATAGATTGGATTTTAAAAAAAAAGACCCAACAAGACCCAGCTGCCTTCAAGAGACACATCTCATAGGAAAAGATGCCCACAGACCGAAGGTGAAAGGATGGGATAAAATATAGCACTCACACGGACTACATAAACAAGCAGGGGTTTCCATCCTCATATCAAACAAAGTAGACTTCAAGCCAAAGGTAATCAAAAGAGATAAGGATGGACATTTCATACTATTTAAGGGACTCATACATCAACAAGAAATAACTGTCATAAATATATGTGTCCCAAATAACGGAGCATCCACGTTCATCAAACAAACCATTCTCAAGTTCAAGAACCAAATAGACCACAACACGATAATTCTAGGTGACTTTAACACACTGCTTTCACCACTGGATAGATCTTCCAAACAAAAGCTAAACAAAGAAACTATAGAACTCAATAATACAATCAATAGCTTAGATTTAACTGATATATATATATATATATATATAATATATATATATATATATATATATAGAGAGAGAGAGAGAGAGAGAGAGAAAGAATATATTATCCACTGAGTCAGTACACTTTCTTCTCAGCAGCACATGCATCATTCTCTAAAACAGATCATATATTATGCCATAAAGGAATTTTAAGCAAATATAAAAAAGTAGAGATACTATCCTGCATCCTATGAGATCATAATGGAATGAAACTAGAAATCAATGACAAAATAAGAAACAAAACCTACTCCAACACCTGGAGACTAAATAATATGCTACTGAATGAACAATGGGTTGCAGAAGACATCAAGAAGGAGATTAAAAACTTCTTAGAGGTAAATGAGAACACCGATACAACATATCAAAATCTCTGGGACACCATGAAGGCAGTACTAAGAGGAAAATTCACTACATGGAGTTCATTCCTTCAAAGAAGAAAAGATCAACAAATAAATGAATTAACATTACACCTCAAAGCCCTAGAAAAAGAAGAACAAATTAACCCCCAAAGCAGTAGAAGACAGGAAATAATTAAAATCAGAGCCGAAATCAATGAAACTGAAATTAAAAACACAATTGAAAAAAATTGACACAACCAAAAGTTGGTTCTTTAAAAAAATAAATAAAATTGATTAACCATTAGCTATCCTAACTAAGAAAAGGAGAGAAAAAACTCAAATTACCAATATATGTGATGAAAAAAGAAACATCACGACAGACACTACAGAAAATCAGAAGATAATTAGAAATTATTTTGAAAATAATGAAGACATTGACAAATTTCTAGAAATATACAATATGCCCAAACTAAATCAGGATGACATACACAATTTAAATAGATATTTCAAGCAAAGAAATAGAGGATGCCATCAAAAACCTACCAACCAAGAAAAGCCCAGGTCCAGATGGATACACAACTGAGTTCTACAAGACCTGTTGCTGCCTGAAGCGATTGCCGCTTGGAGCAAGGATGCTGTGGAAATAAGTTCAGAGGCGGACTGGAAACAAACAGGCTCTTTATTCTTCAAGCTTCTCTCTCTGGCTCCAACAACAACTCCAACACGCCATCCACACTCCTCCAACCACACCACAAAATGGCGCCGACCCCGTCTGCAATGTCCCGGACCAAGTCTCGCAAGATCACGGAAGGTGGTAATGCTTTATGGCTCACAGCTAACCACAATCTTAGCTATCTCCTTAATTAGGGCTCCTACATTTCCCTCCTTTTCTTTTAAAAGAGGGGATGCTCTAGGACATCCATGTGTAACCAACATTCTTACCCAGCATCAGATAATCAAGGCTGTGCCCTTGACTCCTGTCTTAGGTTGATATGTCAGCCACATGAGACTGTCCCATGTGACTGTGCCTGTCTTAGGTTATCCCCCTCTGGGGATCTTACCCTTTATTGGCTACCAGCCATCCAATCAAGCCCTTCAGGATCAACTGTGTATGATGAGTAACAGCCGTCCAATTGTGAGGAGATGCTGCGGATTTAAGGCGATAAGCCTTCTGCTGACGAGCCAAGTTGCATAGCATATCAAATTCTTTAAACAATTCAGCTGCCCTGAGTTCTATCAAGTAACACACTGAGTTCTCTAGACAAATACCTGCAAGGAATTGTCCCGTAAAGTCCCAAACAATGAAAGATGAAAATGTCCACTTGTTATAACTCGGTGATCTAGGAGGCCCCATGCATGCAGAGCAGAGGCCACACGGCTGGTGAGGTTGTTTGATGCTTGAGCAGCAGGGATGTTTGCAGCGAACGCGATCCTTGCAGCTGTAGCAGCAGCTATCTTTTTTATGTCTAGACAATGCCACCGGCAAATCTTCAGGGCCCGCTACCTAGAAACTCAAGCATCAATTATTAAAGGAAAGGCAGTGCTATTCCAGCACTGAGTCAAGAGGCTAGTTGTCAAATTAAAAAATAGAATTATTACATTAGAAAATTAAAGTTGATTTCTGCTCACACACATTGCTGCTTGAGCTCCCACAAACATAAGCTGGCAAAATATCATATTCAGGACAAAACAAAGAAAGACTGAGGGTATTTGCTGCATTAAAGATAGAGTAAAGAAAAGCTAAAGGCACTTTGGAAAAATAATTTGTTAGCTGGAACCCTCGAGTCTCTGTCACCTTCCATGAGATTATCTGTTGAAATAACTCAAATTAATCAGCTATAAAACAAATAAAGTTGATTACAAATAAACATTCCTATGTCAAAACACCAAAATATCAGGTTATACACCACTAGTCATATTCTTCGCTAAAGAGAAATCCCTGGGACACCTATAAATCAAAATTGAAGGTACCTTCACTTATTAAATTATTTACCCAAATTGAATACTCTTAAACTTAAATGAATTAAAGTTATTTGGATCCATATATATATATTTTTTTTCATAAGCGCTTTGTTATTTGTGACGTCACACTGGACAGACGTACAAACCTACAAAAATATATTTGTGACGTCACATTTACATGAAATTTAGACAAATGCACAGACATCAAGACATATATAAAAAGGAAAAAAAAATACAATTGTGTGCACACTAAAGAGAGATCTCCTCATCCCGGCCGGGAGGAATGACACTTAAGTTGTGAAATATTTTGAAGGACTCTTTTAAGGGAATCATTCCATACCTTGATCTTGGTCCTCTTGATTTTGTGCCTTTTTTATTAATCTTGATTCCTCAACAACTTCATCTTGATCCTTATGATTTGGTACCTGCTTTATTAATCTAGATGGTATCCATATTGGAGAGGATTTGTGCTTTGGAAAAACACAAACAGATCCTCTCCCCCAAATTAATACTGGATCTGGACCCTTCCATGTACCTGAAAGAACATCCTTCCAGTAAACCAAAGGTTTATGTTGTTGGGGTGGGTTCCAATGTCTGTCTCCAGCAGAATAACCATTAGAGTCTAAACTTAAAAAATTTAAGGTAAACAGGGCAACTGCCAATCTGTCCCTAGGATTTTTCCAATTTCCTTCTTTTTGTTTTAATAACATAATTTTCAGTGTGCAGTTTGCTCTTTCAATAATGCCCTGACCCTGAGGATTGTATGGGATGCCTGTTTTATGGGATACATTGAATTTTGCGCAAAACTGTTTGAAAGATGAGGATGTATATGCAGGGCCATTATCTGTTTTAAGCATTTTGGGGATGCCCAATGCAGCAAAAGCTTGCAAACAATGAGATGTAACATCTTTAACTTTTTCTCCAGAATGTAAGGAAGCAAAAATCATGCCTGAGCATGTATCTATGGTCACATGAATAAATCACAATTTTCCGAAACTTGGCTCATGAGTAACATCCATCTGCCACAAATGATTGGGCATTAATCCTCTAGGGTTAACACCATAATGAGGATTGGGCAAATGTGTCATACAAGATTTATAATCTTTTACAATTGTTCTGGCTTTGGTGATTTTAAACCTACGCTGCGAGGTGGTGCTATTGACGTGAAACTGGGAGTGAAATAAAGTAGCTTGCTGGAGCGCTGAAAGTATAAAGATTGTTTGGGTAAGGGCATCAGCCATTTGATTACCTTCATGGAGAGGACCAGGCAAGTTGGTATGTGCTCTAATATGCCCTACGAATAGAGGTTCTTTTCTTGCCCACAAAAGTTTTTGTATTTGATAAAAACAATTTAAAGGCTGGAGTATGAGGTGCTATTGGTCCTGCTAGCTCTAATTTTGGGACGGCATGTACGATATAGTGGCTATCTGAAAAAATGTTCATGGGCTGCTCTCTAAAATTTTCCAGAGCTCTTACCACAGCTTCCAGTTCCACTAGTTGAGCTGATTTGTGTGCAGTTATGTAAGTCATATTTTCTTTTTTAGTGACTACTGCAGCAGTACCATTTGAGGACCCATCTGTGAATACATTTAATGCCTTAGGAATAGGTTGATTTTTTATTACCTGTGGAAATATAATAGGATGATTGATACAAAAAGATACTATAGGAGACTTAGGAAGATGATTATGAAAATTTGCAGAAGTAGAGCATCTAGCTATAGCCCAATCATTATCATTGAAGCATAAATATTCAATCTGTGACGATGAATAGGGAGTAATAATAGTAGCAGGGTGAATGCCCAATATTTTAGTAGAAGTCTTAAGTCCTTAAAGAATAAGTTTAGCCACCATGGAGGTATAAGACTCAATTATACTTTTAGGAGAGACGGGCAAATGTATCCATAATAAAGGCCCTTGTTGCCAAAAACTCCTGTGGGTGTATATTGTGAAGAAATAATAATATCAGCGGTTGAGTTAAATCAAATCTATCGCAATGAACTTCTTCGATGGCTTTTTCTACTAATTTTAAAGCTTTCCTAGCATCAGGAGTCAATGTTCGCGGTGAAGATGGATCAGGGTCCCCGTGAAGGATGTCACATAAAGGTTTTAGTTGGCCAGTAGTGAGGTTTAGTGTAGGGCAAAGCCAATTAATATCTCCTAGCAATTTTTGAAAGTCATTGAGAGTGGCCAAATGCTCCTTATTAATTAATATTTTTGAGGCCTAATAAAAGTGTCCATAATTTGGAATCCTAGATATAATATTGGAGATCTAATTTGAACATTTTCCTTAGCAATGTTTAGTCCATATCGTTTCAAGTTTTCTGATATATCACTAAATATGGTGAATAAGACTTCTTGATTAGGATGAGCAAGCAAAACATCATCCATATAATGGAGGCACATAAGCCCTGGGTATTTATTTTTGATAGGCTGAATAACTATCTACATAGATTTGACACATAGTGGGGCTATTAGCCATTCCCTGCGGCAAAACTTTCCATTGATATCTCTGATCAGGGCCATTATTGTTAATAGAAGGAACTGAAAAAGTAAACCTGGGGGTATCGAGAGGGTGTAGGGGAATGGAAAAGAAACAATCCTTTATATCAAGAGTAATAAGATAGAAATTTTTTGGAATGGCTACAGGATTAGGAAGTCCAGGTTGAGTAGGGCCCATGATTTGCATGGTTTTATTAATTTCTCTAAGATCATGTAACAATCGCCATTTTCCTGATTTTTTCTTGATCACAAATATGGGGGAATTCCAGGGAGAGGTGGAAGGTTCTATATGTCCTGCTTCTAGTTGTTTCTGAACTAGTAGGTGGGCCGCTTGTAATTTCTCTTTAGATAGGGGCCACTGAGGGACCCACACTGGCTTATCAGAAAGCCATGGTATTTTCAAAATTATTTTCTCAGTGGCCCCGAAAAAAAATTTTTTTTTCCTTTATGATAATGATTTCTTTTAGGGTTAAGATTACCCTGTACCTTTTGATAATGATTTCTTATAGGGTTAAGATTACCCTGTACTTTTTGGTAATGATTTCTTTTAGGATTAAGATTATCCTGTAGAGCCGGGCGCGGTGGCGCACGCCTGTAATCCCAAGCACTTTGGGAAGCTGAGGCAGGAGGATCACGAGTTCAAAGCCAGCATCAGCAATGGCGAGGCACTTAGCAACTCAGTGAGACCCTGTCTCCAAATAAAATACAGAAAAGGGCTGGGGATGTGGCCCAGTGGTCGAGTACCCCTGAGTTCAATCCCCGGTACCACAAAAAAAAAAAAAAAAAATTACCCTGTAGATTTTCACATTTAACACCTGCAGGCTTGGTTGCAAGGTGTACTCCCATTTGTTGCAAAATATCTCTTCCCCATAAAGTAACCGGTAGGTTAGGTAAAACATAAGGCTGGAATGTTCCTTTATGCCCCTCATCATCCTCCCATTTTAAAATTACTGCACTTTTCTCTGGGAGGTTATTATATCCCAAGCCTCTTAAACTGGTTGACACTTTCTGCACAGGCCAGTGCTTGGGCCATTGCCGTAGATTAATGATGGAAGAGTCAGCTCCAGTATCTATCAGTCCTTCCATCTCTATTCCTTGGATTTTTATTTTACACTTAGGCCTCCTTGAACAATCTCGAACCCAGCAAGCCATGGATCCTGAGTCAGTGGAACAAAATCCTCTATTGTTCCTTTTTTGAGGCATACTCATTTTAAATGAATTATGTAAATTTGGAAGGAGAAGCAGCTGAGCAATTCTATCTCATTGATTAACAGAACTTATACTTTGGGGTGAGCTAAGCATTATTTTTATTTCCACTTTGTAGTCTGAGTTTATTATACCTGGGGTCACTTGCAAACCTAATAAGCTTTTACGACTTCCCCCGAGAATAAGTCCTACAGTCCCTGAGGGACGAGGTCCCCTGACTCCTGTGGGAATCAGCTGAAGCCCCATTTCAGGTGTTAACACTATTCGGGTGGTAGAACAGAGGTCTAATCTTGCATTTCCTCCTGTTCCTCTGGCGAGGGAGTGGATGGGTAGTAGGGGTTGTGTCGGGGAAGCATCTGAATGGATGCTTGAGGATACTCCTCCTCCAATGCCTCATACATTTGTGGGCCCTGGGGCATTGGGCCCTGTGCCCCGTTTTTTGAATTCCTGAACAAATGATTTCCATAGATGTCAAATTTTGAATGGCATTTATTGGCCCAATGATTTCCCTTTTTACACCTGGGGCAGTGGCCTGGGGCACGGTATGAACTTGGTCTTATTTCTCTTTGGGGATTTTGCCTAGAATAGCCTGATTGATTATGATAATTTTGCTAGGAATATCCTGATTGATTATAATGTCTAGGTTGAGCCCTTGTGAAATTTTGGGGGGAAGCACCTCTCATTGCAGCTGCAATCACATTTCCTGTGACAAAGGCGTCATTTATATCTTTACATAGTTGTATATATATGGAAAGATACTTTTATTTCTCCATGGCCTGATGGCTTCCTGGCAGTATTTATTAGCATTTTCGTATGCTAATTGAAAAACTAATGGCATAGCTTGATCAACGTCTCCAAATAATCTACCTACAGTTCTCAAAAGTCGATCAGCAAAGTCAGCATACGGCTCATTAGGTCCTTGAATCACTTTTGACAAGCTACCTTGTAGATCCCCAGGTCCTTGTAAAGTTTTCCATGCCTTTAAGGCAGCTGTATATATCTGAGCATATACACCTGGGTCATAATATTTTTGAGCCTGTAAGTCTGTGAACTGCCCTTCTCCTGTGAGCATTTCTATATTATGGTCTCCAAATCCTACAGCTGCGTTTCTTTTAGCCGTTTCTATACAAAGGTCTTGAAATTGCAATCGCCAAACCAAGTATTGCCCCCCACTTAATGCTGCTTTACATAGACTTTTCCAGTCTGAGGGGGTTAAAAGTTAAAGGTGTTAAGGGGCTCCAGCATACTCAACATGAAAGGAGCTTGGGGCCCATACGTCATTACTGCTTCTTTGAGATTTTTTATTGTTTTGAAATGTACTGACTGGTGGACCCTCTGTCCATTTTCATTTTCAAACACTGGCAGTTTGCAATGTATCTGTGAGTTACCCTCGAGAGCGCATAAGTGCTAAGACTTTTTATTTCTGTTCCTAGGGTTTGCAAACGCCTAGTAATACCCTTCATATTTTCTGTAATGGATTCCACCCATGGGGTAGCAGAGGACACAAGTGGTTCCTCTACCTGCCGGTCCTTTCTCCTTTCTAATTTCTTGTTGTTCTTTTTATTGGAGACTGTGCTCCCAGAATCACTTTTTTTGATTCCTCTTCACTACTATCACTTTTACTGGTATCCTGAATTTCAGTTTCTAAGGAGAGTACATATTCTTCGGCTAATTTCAATAAGTTTCTGATGGCTTTTGCAGCTCTTACTTTTGAATTTACACCACTACTCTTCTCACTGGTATTAACTGACTCAGAGGCTATGCTTTCTTGATCACTTTCCTCACTATCCACTGAATCCGCAATATCGAAAACCTCATCCATGGCTTTTATTATCCGACCTTTTGTTATTTTCGCTCCCATTTTCAGTTCTTACCTGCCGGCCAAATTTCCCGTATGGGCCACCACCTGTTGCTGCCTGAAGCGATTGCCCCTTGGAGCAACAACGCCACGGGAATAAGTTCAGAGGCAGACTGGAAACAAACAGCCTCTTTATTCTGCTAGCTTCTCTCTACGGCTCCAACAACAACTCCAACACGCCATCCACACACCTCCAACCACACCACAAAATGGCACCGACCCCGTCCGCAATGTCCCGGGACAAGTCTCACAAGATCATGGAAGGTGGTAATGCTTTATGGCTCACAGCTAACCGCAATCTTCGCTATCTCCTTAATTAAGGCTCCTACAAAGACCTTTAAAGAAGAAATAACACCAATACTTCTCAAACTATTCCATGAAATAGAAAAAGAAGGAACCCTTCCAGACTAATTCTATGAGGCCAATATCACCCTAATTCGAAAACCAGGCAGACACATATCAAAGAAAGAAAACTTCAGACCAATATCACTCATGAATATAGATCCAAAAATCCTCAATAAAATTCTGGCAAATCGAATACAAAAACACATAAAAAAATAGTACATCATGATCAAGTGGGGTTCATTCCAGGAATGCAAGGTTGTTTCAACATAAGGAAATCAATAAATGTAATTCACCACATCAATAGACTCAAAGATAAAAATCATATGATCATCTCAATTGACACAGAGAAAGCATTTGACATGATATAGCACCCCTTCATGTTCAAAATGCTAGAAAAAAATACGGATCACAGGAACATACCTCAACATCATAAAGGCCATCTATGCTAAGCCCAGGCCAACATCATCCTATATGGAGAAAAGCTGAAAGCATTCCCTCTAAAAACTGGAACAAGACAGGGATGTCCTCTTTCGCCACTATTATTTAACATGGTTCTTGAAACCCTAGCCAATGCAATTAGACAGACGAAAGAAATAAAAGGGATACTGATAGGAAAAGAAGAAGTCAAATTATTACTATTCGCAGAGGATGATTCTATACATAGAAGATCCAAAAAACTCCACCAGAAATCTTCTAGATCTACTAAACAAATTCAGCAAAGTGGCTGGATATATAATCAATACCTATAAATCTAAGGCATTTCTGTACATCAGCAACAAATCCTCAGAAAGAGAAACTAGGAAATCCTCCCCATAAAATAAAATACTTGGGAATCAACCTAACAAAAGAAGTAAGTGAAAGACCTGTACAATGAAAACTACAGCACACTAAAGAAAGAAATTAAAGAAGATCTTAGAAGATGGAATGATTTACCTTGTTCATAGATAGGTAGAACTAATATTGTCAAAATGACTATTCTACCAAAAGCACTATACAATTTCAATGCAATCCCAATCAAAATCCCAATGTCATTCCTCATAGAAATAGAAAAAAAAATCATGAAATTCATCTGTAAAAATAAGAGACACAGAATAGCCAAAGCAATTCTTAGCAAGAAGAGTGAAGCTGGTGGCATTACTATTCCAGACCTTAAATTGTATTACAAAGCAACAATAACTAAAACAGCACGGTATTGGCACCAAAATAGACCAGTAGACCAATGGTACTGAATAGAAGGCACAGAGACTAACCCACACATCTACAGTTATCTTATATTAGACAAAGGTGGCAAAATCATACATTGGAGAAAAGACAACCTCTTCAACAAATGGTGTTGGGAAAACTGGAAATCCTTATGTAATAAAATGAAATTAAACCTCCATCTCTCTCCATGCACAAAACTCAACTCAAAGTGGATCAAGGACCTAGGAATTAAACCAGAGACCTTGCACCTAATAGAGGAAAAATAGGCCCAAATCTCCAACTTGTTGGATTAGGCCCCAACTTCCTCAATAAGACTCCTATAGTGTAAGAACTAAAACCAAATATTAATAAATGGGATGGATTCACACTAAAAAGCTTCTTCTCAGCAAAAGAAACAATGACTGAGGTGAACAGAGAACCTACAGAATGGGACCAAATCTTTACCACATGCATATCAGACAGAACATTAACTTCAAGGATATATAAAGCTCTCAAAAATCTTTACACCATAAAAAACAAACAACCCAATCAATAAATGGGCTAAGGAACTGAACAGACACTTCTCAGAAGATATACAATCAATTCACAAATATATGAAAAAATGTTCAACATCTCTAGCAACTAGAGAAATGCAAATCAAAACTACTCTAAGATTTCATCTCACGCCAGTCAGAATGGCAGCTATCAAACATACAAACAACAATAATTGCTGGCAAGGATGTGGGGAAAAGGGCACACTCTTACATTGCTGGTAGGGCTGCAAATTGGTGCAGCCAATTTGGAAAGCAGTATGGAGATTCCTAGGAAAACATGGAATGGAACCACCATTTGTCCCAGCTATCCCACTCCTCAGTCTATACCCAACGGACTTAAAAATAGCATACTACAGGGACACAGCCACATCAATGTTCATAGCAGCACAATTCACAAGAGCTAGATTATGGAAACAACCCCAACGCCCATCAATAGATGAATGGATAGGGAAACTTTGGTATATATACACAATGGAACACTACTCAGCACTAAGAGAGAATAAAATCATGGCATTTGCAGGTAAATGGATGGAGTTGGAGAAAATAATGCTAAGTGAAGTCAGCCAATCCCAGAAAACCAAAGGTCGATTAATTCCTTTACTATGATGATACTGAATTATAGTGGCAATGGAGGGGGGATGAGAGGAATGAAGGAATGTTAAATAGAAAAATGGGGGGAGGGGAGGGAAAGAGGCAAGAGGATAGGAACAATGGCAGAAGGAGTTGGACATCAATATACTAAGTGCATGTATAAAAACTCAAATGGTATGAAAATACTCTGTGTAAAACCAATGACTTGGAAAATTGCTCTTTATATGTAATATGAAAGGAACTGCACACTAAAAGCATGTATAACAAATTAAATTAAATTAAAAAATTAAATACACAAAATTTAAAAATAAAGTTCCATGAGGGAGTTAATTAGTTTTTTTGAACAGTGGGGGGTACTTTAAAGCTACATCTCCAGCCTTTTTTATTTTGAAACAGGGTCTCACTAAGGTAGGGCCTCACTAAGTTGCTGGGGCTGGCCCTGAACTTGTGATCCTCCTGTCTCAGCCTTATGGGTTGCTGGAATTATAAGCAGATTGCTGGAATTATAAGCGTGTACCACCACACCCAGCTACAGGTTTTTAAAAAAAAAAAAAAAAACAGAAAAACAATTTAAAAATGAACATTCCCAAGAGAAAAGAACTAGATATGACAGTATGCACTGCAATGACCTGATATTAAATAACATTTCAAGTGGCTCTGCAACTATCTCCCCCAGTCCAAACTATAAGTTCACATTCTTTGCAACTAAAATGCCAGAGGAAAACATGTTCAAACAATCAAATGTCTGGTACACTCTTCACTGTCATAAAAATGGAAAAAAAAAATCCACTCATTTTGGTAATTTTAAATGCTATTTTTATTTACTGCTAACTGTGCAAAGGACACCAATTCAATACTGTGCAGTTAAACAGTTACATAAATCCAATATTAAACAATAACATATGAGAGAAATCTAAAGCAGAGCACCATGTGCCTTCAAAACTGATTAACATCACAGAACACAACTCAGGTCAGATTAATTCTTAAGAAACCTGAAGAGCTCTCTCATTTAATATTGAGATTTTCAGAAACAAAAACTTTTGGGTTTGCTGTTTTACTTTCTAGAAAAGTTGAAATTATTCCAATTTTGAATAGTTTAATATGATGTATGATATCTGAATCAAGGTAACACTTTGTATGGTTACTCCTTTTATCAATTGGCACCATCAGCTAATACAAAGTTGACAAGCTGGCTGACAGGAAAACATCTGAATACAATGAACTATGTTTAATATGGGGCTAGTGGTACATCCATCTGGATTTCTTTATTCACAGCCCAAAGTAGTATTCCTTTAGAGGAATATCTTAAATCCAAAGATAAAATAATCTTAAAGATAGACACAAGAATGATGACATTTACCATCTAAATCACTTAAACACTAACATAAAACACTCTTTGAAAAACCAAATCAGCAAGAAAACAGCAGTGTAACAGTCTTCATATTGCTGCATCTTACATATTCCGAGGTACAAAACGAGAAGCTGAGGAAGGTGAAGCAATATAGCTAACTGGCCCAGGATTTATAGCACCATGAATTTGAGAAGAACCACGATATGCTGCACCAAATGGATGCCAGGAGGCAACATAGGGATGATCTGGCACAACAGGAAGGCAGGAATCAAAACTTGGCAAAGGTGGCTGCCCATAGGGATCTGACATTACTGGATAACAGACTGCTCCATGAGGGATAGATCTAGGGTCAGCATTCAGAAAAGTACCTGAAACAAAGAATGCACATAGTATGCTTTATATACAAAAATTCACTACAGCAGAACTCCGTGCAACATAAATGGATGGTCTTTGTATTTTTTATAAATTATTTTATTTATTCACTTATTTATTTTTATGCAGTGTTAAGAACTGAACTCAGTGCCTAACACGTTTTAGGCAAGCACTCTGCCACTGAGCTACAGCCCCAGCCCATAAATGGATGGTATTAGAGGTGAAAAATATATTTTGTATAAGAAAGTTCCCACGAACTGCAGCAGGAGCACTTCAAATATAAACAATAGTGTCTAGGGCTGGGATTGTGGCTCAGTTGTAGCGTGCTTGCCGAGTGAGGCACTAGGTTCCAATCTTAGCATCACATAAAAAAAGATATCATTTTAAAAATGATAGTGTCTAAAACAAGCTACCAAATTTATTTGAAACATTTCAAATAAAACAATTATTCATACATATGTGTGTGTACATATATTTGAAATGTGTCAAATCTATTCTACCTATAGATAGCTGCTGTTCTGGGATGATTTAAGTGTCAACAAGCTATATATATAAACATTCTCTAGCATCCTTCCAGGAGATTAATTCTTATAAGAAGTGGTCATAATTAAATTTCCCAGCAGTTTTCCAGCATAACACGAATCATCCAAATAATCATTTTGTACCAATTTAGCAATGAAAAACGCAGGTGTCTATACTGTCTGGTGTATACTTGAATGTATAATACTGAAGATCATTCTAAAAGTATCTTCTCATAAATGTTTTTGAGATCCTATTATTATTTTACAGCACTTCTACTACACATCAGTTTCAGTGGAAATAGATGCTGCTGCTCTGATCTTGCTACAGTGACTATACCTATTAGATACAAAACAATCTTTGATTTCTTTGGTTTTCTTAGCCTAGTCTGTGAAATAAAAAAGACCGCCACTGCCCCTCATGGTTTACTGCAATTAAAAATAATTTTATAGCCAGGCGCGGTGGCGCACGCCTGTAATCCCAGCACTTTGGGAGGCTGAGGCAGGAGGATCGCGAGTTCAAAGCCAGCCTCAGCAATGGCGAGGCACTTAGCAACTCAGTGAGACCCTGTCTCTAAATAAAATACAAAAAAGGGCTGGGGATGTGGCCCAGTGGTCGAGTGCCCCTGAGTTCAATCCCCAGTACCACAAAAAAAAATAATAATAATAATAATAATTTTATAAAATGTACATTGAACAAAAATGCAATGAAGAATGAATTTTTTTCATTAACTATAAGCCATATCACATCAGCACACATAATGGCAAGATTCTATAGCACTAATCACATTTCAACACCAAAAATTTGCATTACAAGGGAGAAAAAAAAGGAAAATAGCATTCCTAACATACACCAGACACAGTATACAAACACATAATGTGTCTCTTAGTTCTTAGAACACTGACAAGCCAGATATTTTCCCATGATACAGAAAATCAGGCTTAGGGATGTTAAGTAACGTAGAAGAGATCGCAACCACTGAGTAACAGTGCTGGTATATGAAACAGATTTGATAGGTTACTTCACATCATTTCTCTACCTGTTTCTGATTCTGTCCAAGAACGGTAGTCCAAAGATCCTAAATTCCCCCCAAATGCCTCCTTATCTGTACTATACTCTAAGTTCACACAGCAACAATTCTTATGATCTAACACAGTGGTTCTTAGACTTTTGGGTCTTAGGGATCCCTTATACTGTTAAAAACTGAAAACCCCAAACAGCTTTTTTATGTGGACTATAACTATTGATATTTACTGCATTAGGAATTTACATGAGAAAATTTTAAATTATATATGAATGAGTAAACATAAATCCATTACATGTTAACACAAATAAAAATTTGTCTAAAAATAAGTACTTCTCCCCCCCCAAAAAAAAAAACTTTCCCAAAAAAAAAAATGTAAGGAAGAGTGTTACTGTTCTATACTTGTGCAAATTTCTTATGTATGGCTCAATAGATGACAGCTCATATAAGCTTCTGTATTTAATTTATTGTTATGTTGTTTTGGTTGAAGTATATGAAGAAATCTGGCCTCATGCAGACATGTAGGTGGAAAAAAGAAGTCCTTTAATAACAAGGCTTCAGGTAATTGTAGATATTCTTTGATGCTACACCAAAACTAAAAGGGGTAGTTTCTCAAAAATCATTGGCAGTGTGGACTTTTCATACTGTTACATTAAAATCCATTGTTTTATCTTGCTCTTTTACAAAATGAGGCATGAGTAACATCACCAGTTAGTAATTGGAAAACTTTTACTTCACATGGTTATACTGGTCTCCCAATTGTGGATGTATTTCATTATATAATTTAAGAAACTGCATTCACTAATAACTCCACTTATTAGCAGAGTTTTAATTACTGGGAAGCTGTCAAGCTTATGATAGCAGACCCAAGTTCTCTAACTTTTATTGGAAAGTTGGAATTTTCCTTAACAACAAATATTACCAGTTGTTTTTCCTTAAATCACAGTCTCACTGTTCATTTGAGAAAATGTTAGGCAGATCTATCAAGTACAAACACCCATCATTTGTCTGTCAGCTTTTCAAGTAAAAGAATGTTCCATTAAAAAAAATGTTAGCTGGTGGCTGAGTATGTAGCTCAGCAGCAGAATGACTGCCTGGCATGTGTGAAGTCCTGAGTTCTATCCCCAGAACCAACCAAAAAAAAGTTAGCTAGTTCAACTAGTAACTCAATCGCACAAGCATCTTTTCCTTAGGTGAAACAGCATACTTCATTCAGTATGCAGAGTGTTTTATAAATAGTTCCCATTTTGTCACAAAGACTATTAAATACAAAAGCACAATAAGTTAGTAAAAATAACATCTTTGACAAAAAAAAATAGAAAACTGGCATTTTTGTACAAATTGTGTGGCAGTCAAAAAGACACTGATCATTAGCAGAATTTGGAGCCAGTGACTTGGTTTGTGATTAAGTGCCAGCAATTTTACCCACCACTGATTTCTGCACCCTGAATGCAAATGTAAGCGATAAAACAGACAAATAAAATCTTAGTATTGCTATTGGGCATCATGAATCTCTTGAAAGATCCAGGGACCTCTAGGGGTCCAAATTTCATGATTTCATAACTTCTGTCTAAGTATATACCTCCAATGAAACATCTAAAAGATTATAATTAAATTGTACACAATAAAATCCCATTGTTTCTTGCCGGCAATCCCATTACAGACTCACCATTTGTTGATGCTCCATCCACTCTCCGTACCCCACTGTAAAAGTGAGGGAAAGTTTGGTCTACCAGAGGCGATGGTTCACAATACAATGGATAATTCTCTACATGAGGCTGCTGCTGTTGCATCTGTGGCATATAGACCATGGAGTGCCAGTAGTTGTGGTGATAGCACTGGAGCAAGAAAGGGCAACAACAACAAAAACTTTACTATTCTCTTTTCTTAAAGTAGTTTAGTTTGTCGCTTTAAAAAATGTGTCAATTTCCAGGTGTCTAAGATTTGATATTTAGAAAATTTGTTCTCTTCTAGAATTTTAAGATTTTTGCAGCATCTCTTACCCCATATATGGACCTAGGAATTATTTTAGAAAAGCTTGCTAAGGAAATCAGAGATATAAAAAAATCTGAATACAAAGATTCAGATTCTTTTGTAGCATTATTTTAAAAAACTTACGGTTCTGGGTGAATGAATTATTATATGTTCATAAAAGAATACTATACAGCAAAAAAGTCATGCTGTTATATTTTTAAATACAAAGATACTCATATTAAATAATTAAAAATTTATATAGCATAATCTCTATTTTGTAAAATAAAAATTAGAAAACTGTAAGAAAATGTATCAAAATGCATAGTGGTAATGAAGTGCATAGTGATAAGAGGTAATGTTGGTTTTCTTTACAGGTTAGTATTTCCCAAATGTACTGTCATGAACATTATTACTTTTATTTATTTTTTTATTTTTTTTGTGGTACCGGGGATTGAACTCAGGGATACTCGACCACTGGGCCACATCCCCAGCCCTTTTTTGTATTTTATTTAGAGACAGAGTCTCACTGAGTTGCTAAGTGCCTTGCCATTGCTGAGGCTGGCTTTGAACTCGCGATCCTCCTGCCTCAGCCTCCCAAAGTGCTGGGATTACAGGCGTGCACCACCGCGCCTGGCCACATTATTACTTTTCAAAGTACTAAAGCATCTATTCTGCATTTCTTGGTATTCCTATGGTGTAAAAATCAGGAGAATATTTTTTCTGAGATAAGGTGTCACTATGTTGCCTAGGCTGGCCTTGAACTCCATGGGCTCAAGTTATCCTTCCACCTGAGCTTCCGCAGTAGCTAAAACACAGGTGTGTATCATTGTGCTCACTGGGAAGAATATTTTCAAATGCCTTAGTCTTGTGGGACAGATAACATGTGACTAATAAAAAAACTAACATAATTGAAGGACAAGTAATTTATCAATTCTTAAAACTACATTTAGAAAAAAGTCTCAAAGGAAAAAAAAAACACTACCATTCTTAATTTATAGATTTACAAAATGTATAAAGTTGTAGAGAAATCAGTGTTGAAGAATATGAACTATCTGAGCATTATCCAGGAAACTATATAGTTTATTTTTGTCTGCCAAATCTTAAGTTGCATTTTCATAAAATATGTTCTTTCAATAAACACATCATCTTGTTATATCAGAAATAAAGTGTGTTTCTGGGGGGAAATGATCCCTAAAGGAATAAAATAAAAAGGAGCACTTAACTGAAACCAGGGACACCTTCCAGTGCTAAGACATTTGTGTTAGTATCCATCCATCTCTACAACTCAGGGGAGTGGTGAAAACTAGCTTTTGACAAATATGTATGGATATATGAGTGCTTTAAAAATAGTTATTCAAATGTCTGAATTAGTTTTTCACATATAGTAAATAGCAAAAATCTTTCAAGTAAACTGGATAAACAATTCATATAACAGTAAAAGGTTGGTATATAACGTTAAATGTGAAGACTAATACAATATATGAAGTTGTGCAACTTAGGAGTACAGTCCCCACTTTCAATTTTACAAGTATTTATAATAAAAGAAACTGAATCATTGGGAGGCTAAAGTGGAAAACATGGTTAGTTATCTTCAGTGATCTCTTAGAAAACAATACAAATCTTAGTTCCGTCAGTATTTTTGGATTTTAAAGTTCAAGTGTCTGAATTTTTCAAAACAGATATTTTGAATATAGGATTTATCAAAGCAATTTTAATATGACTCTTACCTGCAACCCCAGATTGAAATAGTACTGCAAAACTTTTGTATCTAAAATGAAAAAGTTCTAATTTAGTGATAGATTGACAGAAGTAATTGGAACTATCATTTAAAGGCTTTTCTCTTTGAGCATTATTAAAGTAGATATAAAATGTAGTCATTTGTAGTCAACTGCAGTCAATTATAGTCTACACTAACACAACCCTCAATTCTACCTCATAATAAGTGAACATTTACCTAAGATCGTTTTCTGATACAAGGTTTAATCACCAAATTATATTTCTATTCTTCATATTAGGTAGATGCTACAGGAATGCCATTCTGTACTTAAGAAGAAACAAGGTGATCATAGCACTTTTATTTCACAAATGAACAAAACTATATGTATTGAGGAAGAGAGAATGTTAGCACTCTGTGTGTTTTGCTACAATCCTAGGGACTTAAACATGCTAAATATACTACCACTGAGCTATAACCCCCAGCACGAATCTTGCATTCTAATTGTTATCTCTAAATATATTTTCACTGATTAACCTGAAAGATAATTGCAGTTCATCCATAAAATGAAATATTATTCAGCAACAGGAAAGAATGAAGTATTGATACATGTTGTATACAACATGGATAAACCTTGAAAACATTAAGTGAAAAAAAATCCAGGCATAAAAGACTACATATTGTTATATTACATTTATATAAAATACTATAATAGGCAAAGCTATGGAAAGAAAAAGTAGAGTAATAGCTGGTAGGGCCAGGAGGAATGGGGAGCAACTACTAATGGGCACAGAGTATCTTAGGGCGTTAAGAAGAAGTTAGATAGAAGAATGAATGCAGAAAGCATGAATACCATCATCACACAGCAAAGACTTAGAAGTACAGAACTAGGTGTGCAGAGTTCACAGAAGAATCAAAGACTGGAATGAAGCAGAGATGAAATAGTCAAAAGTCATAAATGTCATAGTTAACCTGTTGAACTTCACAGAAACTGAAGAATCACTGAAGAGTTCTGAACTAGGAAGAGATGCAAAGTGATACAGATACCAGATCAGTGAGATCAACTGAGAAGCTAATTCAATTGTTCAGAGATGAGGTCATAAAGGCATGACCTAGAAAGGAAACAGTGGATAATTTTTAAAACCCACTAGGAAAAGGGAAAGACAAATTTTTAATAAATCAACCACACACACACACACACACACAAACCCCATTTTGTATATACTAGAGGGACAAAATTGGAAAATGAAAGTTTAAATTCTATTTACTATAACACCAAAACCTCAAATATATAGGATAATATTTAACAAAAGATGTAGAAGATTGCTATACCAAAAATATTGTTTAGAAACCAAAGAAAATATAAATAGATTACTATGATACTACGTTCATGGATTCAAAGTGGCAATAAAATGGCAATTCTCCCCAAACTGAGTAATCCCAAATTACCCAGTGTTTTAAAGAGGTAGAGGAAGACATGGAGTAAAAACTGACAGTCAAATGGAAATTCAAATGACTCAGAATACCTAAAAAAAGTGTTCAATAACTTCCAGCTAATTTATTATAAAAATTCTGTGGCACTAGCATAAGGATTGAAAAATAGATCAATCGTTCAGACACAGACCAGCACTCTAAATGGTCATTTGATTTTGGGCTAAAGCTAAAGTGAAACAATGAGGAAGGGAAAATCTTTTTCACAAATGGTACTGCTGGAATACTGATTAGCCATAAGGGGAAAAAAATAAATTTACCTCAAGCCCCATCTCACACGATAAATAAAAATAAATTTGAGATGAATTATAGATCTAACACAAAACTTAAAGCATAATTTTTATTTTATTTTATTTTATTTTTTATTTATTTGCTTTAGTTGTCCTCAGTGCGTTTTATTCAATGCATTTTTTATTTGTACGTGGTGCTGAGGATCGAACCCGGGTCGCCCACGCGCTAGGCGAGCGCTCTACCGCTGAGCCACAATCCCAGCCCCTTAAAGCATAATTTTTAGAGGAATATATAGAAGAATATCTTGTGGGTAAGCAAAAATATCTTAGGTTAAAGAAAGCAATAAACAACAAAAGTAGATTTTATTACAATTAAAACCAAGGCTCACCAAAATACACAATGAAGAAAATAGTTAAGGCAAAGAAACAATAGGAGAAAATATTCACAAAACATCTGACAAAAGACTAGTATTTGGAATATGTAAATAATTTCTACAATTTAATGTAACACAAGTGACAAAAATATAAAACACATATTTTATAAAAAACATGCAAATGGTCAATAAGCACATGAAAATAATACTTGAACAAATGGATATCCATATGCAAAAAAATTGTATACACAAACCTCACATCCTTCACAAAAATTGACTCAAAATAGATCAGAAATGTAAACAAAGAACACAAAAGTATAAAACTCCCAGAAGATAACAGGAGGAAATCTAAATGATCTGGTTTGGTAATGATTTTTCAGAAACAAATGGCCTGATTTGGTGAGGACTTTTCATATACAACACCATAGATATGATCTATAAAAGAAGTAACTGATAAAGTGAACTTCATTACAATTTAAAACATATGTTCTATGATAGATGCCATCAAAAGAAATGAAAAGATAAGACACAGACTGGAAAAAAAATATGTGCAAAAGACACATCTGAATAGCTGTTATTCAATCTATACAAAATTCTTAAAATTAAACAATAAGAAAACAACCTGATTTCAACATGAGCCAAAGACCTTAAAAGACACCACATCAAAGAATATATACAGATGGCAAAAGTGCACCTGAAAAGATGCTCTACATCATTTGCTCTAAGGGAAATGCAAATTAAAGCAATGAGATGCTATTCCACATCTATTAGAATGGCCAATATCCACAACACTGGTAACACCAAGTGCTGGTATGAATATGAAGCAATAGGAATTCTAATTGCTGGTGGGAATGCAAAATGATAATCACTTTTGGAAGATACTTTTGGCAGTTTCTTACAAAACTAAATATACTCTTTAACATCTGAACCAGCAATCATGGTTCTTGGTATTTACTCAAGTAAAGTTGAAAATGTGTTTCCAAACAAAATGTTGCACTACGATGTTTAAAGCAGCTTTACTAATTAATTGTCCAAAGATATCCTTTACAAGGTGAATGGGTATATAAACTGTGATACATACAGACAATGGATTATTATTCAGTGTTCAAACAAAGTGATCTAATAAGCCATAAAAAGACATGGAGGAAACTTCAATGCTTATCACTAAGTGAAAGAAGCCAATCTGAAGTGTTACATTTTATATAATGACAATTACATGGCCTTCCGGAAAAAGAAAAACTAGGGAGACGATAAAATAATCAGTGATTGCCAGAGACTAGGGGGGGTGGTTATGATTACATGGAGCATAGAGAAGTTTCATTAGTTTAAAAAAAAAGTATGCTTGGTGTGGTGGCACATGCCTGTAATCTCAGAGGCTCAGGAGGCTGAGACAGAACGATAGAGAGTTCAAAGTCAGCCTCAGCAAAAGTGAGGCACTGAGTAACTCAGTAAAACCCTATGTCTAAATAAAATGCAAAATAGGGATGGGGAGGTGGCTCAGTCAGTGGTCAAGTGCCATGAATTCAATCCCCAGTACTTTAAAAAAAAAAAGCTGTAATAATGTAATAGAGGAAACATATTTGTCCAAACCCACAAGATGTACAACAGCAAATGTAAACTCTAACAAAAACTATTAACACATCTTTGGAAGACAATGATGTGTTAACATAGTTGTATTAATTGTAACAAATGTACAAAGTCTGGTGTGGCGATATTGATAATATAGTAGGCTATGCACACTTGCAGATAGGAGGTATATGGAAAATTGCTGTACCTTCCTCTCAATTATGCTGTAAACAGAAAACTACTCTACAAAATGGTCTTGTTTTATAGTAGTGAGGAGTAAACCCAGGGGTGTTCTACCATTGAGTTACATCCCTAAAGCTTTTTAAATTTTTATTCTTTTAAAACAGGATCTCACTAAGTTGCCAATGTTAGCTTCCAACTTGTGATCCTCCTACCTCATCCTCAGATTAGCTGGGATTACAGATGTGCTCTACCATGGGGGAGGGGGGGGGATAAGTGTTCACCATTAATCACCACAATGGTTAAGATAAAAAGTAAGTGACAGCACTGATGTTTGTGAGGGATGAGAAATTCTTGTGTTAGTGGGAGTAGAAAATAGTACAGCTTTGGAAAAATGCTTGGCAGTTTCTTATAAAAGTAAACACACAGGGCTGGGATTGTGGCTCAGCAGTAGAGGGATTGCCTAGCACGTGCACTGCCCTGGGTTCAATCCTCAGCACCACGTAAAAATAAATAAAATAAAGGTAATGTGTCCAACTACAACTAAACATGAATATATAAGAAAAAATAAACACAAATTTCTATGACCCAGCAATTCCACTGCTAGATACCTGTTCAAGGGAAATGAAGAGTTATTCACAAAGACTTGAGCAAGAAAGTCTTTGTGAACTTTATTTGTAAAAGCAAAAGCTCCAAACTGGAAATAGCCCAGATTTCTATCAACAGGAGAATGGATCAACTGTGGAATATTGATAAAATGAACTATTAATCAGGAATAAATACAAATGGACTATGGATATATGCAACATGGATAAATATAAAAAACATTATGCTGAATTTAAGTAGCCTTCTATAAAGACTATATACTATATAGATGGAATTTTAAAACATGTAAAACTAATCTATGATAGGAAAAAAATCAGAACAGTGGCAGACTCTGGGGGAAAATAGAGAGGGGCCCCAGGAAAGACATAAGAAAACACTATGGGACATTGCTAATTTTTTTTTTTTGGCACTGGGGCTTGAATCCACAGTTGCTTTACCACTCAGCCACATCCCCAGTCCTTTTAAATTATTTTTTAAAAATAGGGTCTTGCTAAATTGCTGAGGTTGGTCTTGAACTTCCAATCCCTCTGCCTCAGCCTCTCAAGTCACTGGGATGACAGGTGTGTGTCACCATGCCCAGCTTAATGATAATGTTTTACACCTTTTGTGGGCTTTAGGTAACACAGGTGCATGCATTATTTTGGTTATAATCGGTGCATAATTGTACATATTTATGGGGTATAACATGATATCCCATTTTGACACATGTATACATTATGTAATATCTAATCAAGGTATTAAGTATATTCATCACCACAAACTTCTTTGTGGTGAACCACTCAAAATATTTTCTTCTAGTTATTTTGAAATATACAATATTATTAACTATAGTAACCCTATTATGCAAATGATATACCAGAACATATTCCTCATATCTAACTATAATTTTGTACCCAATTACCAGTCTTTACCCCATCCTCCCTCTCCCCTACCCTTCCCAGCCTCCAATAATCACTCTTCTTCTCAGTACTTCGGTAAAATCAGTTTAAGATTCCAAATGAGTGAGATGAGGTGGTATTTGTGTGCCTAACTTATTTCACTGAAAATAAAGTCCTCCAGGTTCACCCATGTTGCCACAAATGACAGGGTTTTATCCTTTCTACAGGTAAATAGCATTCCATTTTGGAAATACACACCACATGTTCTTTACCCATTCTGGGAAGGTCTATTGATACTACAGTTTTGTTTTGTTTTGTTTTTTCAATTCATAAAAATTAGCATGGAAGACTGGGGTTTTAAAAGATGCATTAATCAATCAACAGGGAAATGAATGGAGGGCAAGAAGAACAAATATGTGACAAAGCAACTATAGTTAAACATTAAAGACAGAATCTTGATGATGGATATAAGACTATGTGTTTGAAAATTCAACTACAAAAGCTGGGATGTGACTTAGTGGTAAGAGTGCTTGCCTGGCATGCCTGAGACTCTGGGTTTGATCCCCCAGCACTCTAAAAACTTTTAAAAAAATCTGATGTATGCTTGAATATTTTCATAATACAATGCTGGAGGGGCTGGGGTTGTGGCTCAGAGGTAAAGCACTCGCCTACCATGTGTGACACACTGGGTTCGATCATCAGTACCACATAAAAATAAAGATATTGTATCCACCTATAACTAAAAAAATTTTTTTAAAAAAACTGGAAAATGCAAAATCAGCATTATGTGATGACTGAGTACATCTTGGGCACAGAGGGGGAAGGAAGAGAGAATATCGAAATCAGGGTTTAGATACTGGGCAAATTAGGTGAAAATTTAAGAAAAGAAGATCAATATTTTGTGTGGCCTCAAGTAAGAAAGGAAGATAAAGATGAGGAATTTCATCACTGACATTTAAGTTTGAAATGAAAATCTAAAAGCTATGGGAAATGTCTAGCAAGCAGCTAGAAACAAGTAACTGAAACTTCTGAGAACAATGCTCAATTTGGGAATCACTACAAAGACGTAATGAAGTTTTAATGTAGGGAAAAAAAACAGAATGGAGTTAGAGACAATTCTGATGATTGCCTTAAGGGCTGGTGGAAAAACTCAAAACAGAGTAGATAAGCAGCTAGAAAAATCAAGGGAATGCTAAGCCAAAAATATAAGCAAGCTGCAAATGACCAACAACTATAATTCTCTTGAGTAAATACTGTCAAATGAAGAGGTAACAAAAAACTTCCCATGGAAAATTACTCCTTAGAAACAAGAACACATAGCTGAAACCAAGGCAGATCAGACCCTTAAGAGCCTTCAAGTTTTCAAAATTCAGTTGCACCCCCAAATATTAAAGACTGCAATAATTTCATATGCTTATGCAAAGTATGCAAAGAATTTATGATATGGAAAAATTTTGATACAAACTCCTGCTTTTCAAGAAAAACAGCTGAGAAAAGCAAAGATATTCATTTGAGAATCTTCAGGATAGACATATAACTACCAAAACAAACAAAAAAAAGTCATGAGTTGCTGAAATGAATCATCCATTTATTATATAGTAGAAGATATTCTTTTTTTGGTACCAGGGATTGAACTCAGGGGCTCAGGGGCACTCGACCACTGGGCCACATCCTCAGCCCTTTTTTGTATTTTATTAGAGACAGGGTCTCACTGAGTTGCTAGGTGCCTCACCGTTGCTGAGGCTGACTTTGAACTCACCATCCTCCTGCCTCAGGCTCCCAAGTGCTGGGATTACAGGTGTGTGCTGCCACACCGGCTTAGTAGAAGATATTTACAGCTTTTAGCTTACAACTGATCCTCTCCCTAGTCAATTACCTACCATTATGCTGTAAAGTCAATTTCCATTTGGTTCCCCACCTCATAGGTCAATCAAAGATATGCTCTTTAACAAACGCTCAGACATACATAAACTTACACAAGTCTCAAAATCTACTTACCTTGAGGCAGATCGCTGCCACTTGGATCACAGGAATAGGGTGGAGGTGGAGGTGGTAAGTTTGAAGCCTCCCCCACTTCAAAAGAAAGAGGAGGAGGAGGAGGAGGTGGTGGTGGTGGTGGTGGTGGTGGAGGAGGAACAGAGGCTGCAGCAACAGGAACGGAGTGGTATGGATAGGATGGTGTTGCAATCACTAAAAAAGAAACAAAAGCGTCCATGAACAAGAGTAACACCTTAAAAGCAACAGCTCATCTTCTGCTTTTCTTATATCCTGAATATGATCAAAGAATTCTTCGGGCTGGGGTTGTGGCTCCGCAGTTGTGGCCTAGCACATGCGCGGCCCGGGTTAGATCCTCAGCACCATGTAAAAATAAACACATTGTGTACAACTAAAAGCAAATAAATAAAAACTTAAAAAAAGAATTCTTAACTCTCTTAGTTTGAATTAAAAATAAAAAGTTGGGGGCTGGGATTGTGGCTCAGCTGTAGAGCGCTCGCCTAGCGTGTGTGCGGCCCGGGTTCGATCCTCAGCACCACGTACAAATAAACACATTGTGTACAACTAAAGCAAATAAATAAATATTTTTTTAAAAAGTTGGGAGGTTACTTAGCTTTATACCCAACACAAAGTTAAAGATGTTTTCAGCAATCTGACAGTCAAAATTACAAGATGTTGAAGCTAAGAAGAGACAGACTAAACAGCATAGATTAGAGATTTCATAGTTTTCAATAATGCCTGAAGAATTCTACTGGTAAGCATCTGAGGAATATAAGCAATTATAACTTACAACAGTTCAATCTCTGAGGAGGGACAAAATCTAAAGCAAAGCAGGATATATGCAATATTTTATCCTTTTAACATTTTATGCTTGTTAACATAGCTTAAAAACAATGGTCATATATGACTTTTATAATTTTTTATATATGAAATGAAAATATAATGCTTAAATATTCATCCTCTATTATTATAAAGAAAAAATTATATTTCCATTTAATAAAAACATACATACACATGTATAACATGCCAAATTAATTTTGTTCATTTTTTGAGAAATGATCAATTAAAATTTAATCTAATTATTTTAGCCAAATTGAGAAATTCAAGTACCAAATTTCATTGCTGTATTACTGGCACTATCATTTCAGCCCTAGGAAGTATAGAAAGTTTCACTGCATCATTCAAAAAAGTATTAAATATTCAGAGTTCAAGTACCATGAGGTTAGGATAGGAACAATTTATACAAGCTGTGTTATTTTGGTACTTTAGCAAGAAGTAATACACACTGTTTTCATTCAGTGACAAATACTAATAACACACCCATCTATACCGTTTACACAGTTACAGGTTAATAGTAATAAGAGATTGTGTCTTAGGGTGATCTAAAACTTGATGAAAGAATTTTGGGTGGTGATGAAACAATTCTGTCTTTATTGTGGTGGTAGTTGTACAAATTTATGCATTTATCAAAACTCATAAAACTGAGCATCAAAAAAGAATTTTACTGTATCTCAATTAGAGATTTGCTCAACTGCTTTAGAATTTTGACATACAATTAGAAATCTCCACTTTTGGAAAAAGAATTTCATTTTCAGAATATCCCCTAATGCTCTAAATCTATGAACCAACTATAAAATGGCTTCTCCAACAAAACCCCACCCTTATTCCTTTAAAACTACCACTCAAAACAAACCACACAGGCTGGGGTTGTGGCTCAGCGGCAGAGCGCTCACCTCTCACGTGCGCGGCCCGGGTTCGATCCTCAGCACCACGTAAACATAAATGCATTGCATTGTGTACAACTAAAGTAAATAAATTAATATAAAAAAACCACACCATTTATTTTTTTTTTAAGCAGCATGGAGTATTCAGTTGAAAATAGCAGACAGAGGTAGTTTAATACATTCTCACAGGCCTAAATCAAGCATAAAAGAAATTTGAAGGTTACTGTCTGTGCTTCCATTCCTTATAAATGCATAATACTACAGTAATCCCTTTAAGAAAAGGCTTTTATTTTCAATTGCTCTAGAAATGCATAAGCATCTCATCCTCAGACTTCGAGCTCCATAGGCTTAACAGGTATAATTCAAGGGATGGCTCCAGAAAGAGAAGGATTTCTACAATTTTAGTGGAAATCAACATAGTACATTTCCCCCATCCATGTAGCTGCAGCTGCTTCAAGACATTTCAGAAGAAAATATAAAATATATACAATAAGGCTCCACTTCTCTAGAGATCAAAGAACAGGGCCAAGACTAAGGTATGGTGAGGTGCTCCAGCACAAAATTCAAGGGGCCACCAAAACCAATGCAAACAACAACTACAACAACAACAACAAAAAAAGACTGAAATATATTTTCAGTAAAAGCTCAAAGCTCATTCTCTATACACTATTGTGTGTGACACTTTTCTTTGAGGGTACAAATACTCTTTTGTTGTCCTATACAGTAGCTACTAGCCACATGTGGCTTTCAGCACTTAGCATGAAGCTAAAGTGACAGGAACTAAATATTTTATTGAATTGGAACTAATTTAAATTACCACATGTGATTGCCTTGCTTGACAGCATAGCTCTAGTAGATTCCTTAAGGCCTCGGGAAATAATTATTTCTGATTCTTAAGTTGCCCTTTACACTTGAGAATCAGTTTGGCTAAATTTAAAAGCTTTGGTTCACAAGTTCTTTGATTATTTTAAATGCTACTCCATTTTCTTCTAGCAAAAAGCACTGCTCTCCCAAGTTTGATGATCATAATTTTATTTTTATTATATTCCACAGACTGTTTTAGCTTAATTCTCACAAGACTTTATTTTTTCTTTAGAAGTCCCACCAATTTTACTAGAATATCCAGGTGTTGATTGTTCTGGGTCAAAATTATCAGATATATGAGGTGATGTATCATTATGTAGGTTTGAAGTTTTTTTTTTTTTTAATTTTAATAAGGCTTTCTAAATTACATTGTAGCATTTGTTCTATTCCCAATTTCAGATTTCTTCTTCAGGAACTTCTATCAGTTATTTAATCTCCTTCGCCTAACTTCACTATATCACATTAAAATCTTCATCTTTGATTTTTTTAACTTCGTGTTTCCTATATCTTATATCCTCATTCTTTTACTTTTTTATGTGGTACTGAGTATTGAACCCCTGGGGCACTATACCACTAAGCTACATCCCCGATTTTTTTTTAAACTTTGAGACAGTCTAAGTTGTTGAGGCTGGACTCAAACTTGTTTGAGATCATCCTGCCTCAGCCTCCCAAATAGAGTGGTTGGGATTACAGGCATTCCCCATTGTGCCTGGCCTTATTTTTCTACCTACCATACATATTGGCTCAGGCTCTTTATAGTTTTAGTCATTACTAAAATGATCTCTTTCTAAATCTTTCCTGAGTATTGTAACCTCATGAGAGTTCTTTTGATTCTGACTTGTGCTAGTCTTTAACTTTCTGTGGTATTTTATTAATGTCTTTACCTTGTTTTGAAATAGACCGTTACAATTTTAAGTTGCTGAGCTTAAGTGTTTAGTAGGTACAATTCTGGCATACTTTTGCCATCTGCATGGATATTCATCCTTTTTACCAGGGATTGATTGAACCCAGGGGCATTTAAACACCAAGGCATACCCCAGACCTTTTGTGTGTGCTTGGGGGGTGAGGGTACCAGGGAGTAAATTCTGGCACTTGACCACTGAGCCACAAGGGTCTCATTGAGTTGCTTAATGCCTAGCTTTTGCTGAGGCTGGCTTTGAACTCGTGATCCTCCCACCTCAGCCTCCCAAGCCTCTGGTATTAGAGGCATGTGCCACCACACCTGGCAGGGATGTTATTCTAATATTTCTTAATATATCTGTGTATACCATTTTACCTTAATGCTTTTGTTTTGTTTAATTATATGAAAAATTAATTTTCATGAATTTTACAAGTGGGGAACAAGGCTTCTGACTTCATTAAGCTGTTTTTGTGGAATATTCAAAACACAACTCCTTTCTAGAATTCCTTGGTTCTGTTCTCCCCAATTATAGTCTGGACCTGATCTTTTCCCCATCCTGATCAATTCTGAGTCCACTCCCAGAAGCTTCCTCCCAGAGAAAAAACACTACCCTAAAAGGGAGCACTAGAAGGTCAGGTCTGAGGGGCTAAACTGCTTTCTAAACCTTTCACAGTTCTTCTACCAAATGGATCATATACTCACCTACTATTAGAAAGATCAAATCCCTTCCCAGTTTTAGCTACTGCTTCCAAATTGGCCACTCCAATGAACTTTTAAATTTTTTTTTAGTTGTTGATAGATCTTTGTTTTATTTACATGTGGTGCTGAGAATCGAACCCAGTGCCTCACACATGCCAAGCAACTGTGCTACCACTGAGCCACAGCCACAGCCCTTCCAATGAACTCTTATTATTTCTTTTGGGGTTCTTCTATTCTTAGGTCTATATAACATCCTCAGTGCTTCTATCCTCTTGCTCCCATACATACCCTGAGAGTATTCAGAAGTCTTGTGACTGGTAGTTTCTCCCTATCTACTTCAATTTGAGGGTGTATGTGGATACCATGTCACCTAGTTTTGTTGCAGATTTTGTTTGTAGGTTTTTATTTGAGAACTCAGAAAAGCTATGCTGTTGTTGCCATGACTGTCTCAGAATTCTAAGAATTTTAATTTATATTAAATAATTAACCGGGCTGGGGTTGTGGCTCAGCGGCAGAGCGCTCGCCTTGCACGTGTGCGGCCTGGGTTCGATCCTCAGCACCACGTGAAACATAAATGCATGGCATTGTGTACAACTAAAGTAAAGAAATAAATATTTAAAAAAATAATTAACATTCCACAACTACTTCATGAATTAGTACTATCAATAATCCCAAGCTTATAAATAAGAAAGGTTCAGTAACATTACCAAAATTACATACCTAATAAGCTGTAAAACTGGGATTCTAACCTAGATTCTTAAAATCTAGAGCCTAATATTCTTTATTATGATATTCATAGGAACATAATTCATTACATAGGAATGTATTTTATAGCAAACATTTTAGAAATTTATTCTATAAAGTGAAAAACATGTCTGTTAATTCTTTTTTTTTTTGGGGGGGGGTACTGGGGATTGAACTCAGGGGCACTTGACCACTGGGCCACATCCCCAGCCCTTTTTTGTATTTTATTAGAGACAGGGTCTCACTGAGTTACTAAGTGCCTCGCCATTGCTGAGGCTGGCTTTGAACTTGTGATCCTCCTGCCTCAGCCTCCCAAAGTGCTGGGATTACAGGCGTGCGCCACCGCGCCCGACAGTTAATTCTTATATAATAAAACTTAACTCAAAGTTTTAGAAACTAGTACAAGTCTAGTAGTCAATGGGTAGTGACTAGTAGTCAGTGGGTAGCAAATGATTGGCACAAAATCTTATTGGAGCCATATTTACAAGACAAAAAATTTAAACCCTGACTCTTAAATCTCATGGATTCCTGAATAGCACCACCAACTTAATAAGTAGGTTAGTAGGTTAAACTTAATTTGAGATATTAAAATTATCCTATCTAATAGCTATAATACTTGTATGTGCATGATTGTGAATAAGAAAAGAGCTTCAAAGTAAGCAAACACTAAAAACCTACCTGGCCTACCTCCTGTAGGTGGAGATACAAATAGAGGCTGAATAACATTCTGTGAGGAAACTGAAGAGGTACTACTAGCTTGAATAACTGCTGTACAGTTAGATAAGACTGCAGCTGGAACATTATTGACACAGGAAGCTGCAACTGCTGAATTTCCCATCATCTGTAAGTGTGGAAGAAAGTTCAGAATTCTTAAGTTTGGCTCCTCTAACAGTATTGGTTTCTTATCTGAACCTACATTCCAGGAAATATTTTGTTTTGATAACTAAACACTGAGAAGTCAATCTTTGTGTAAACCCTATATAGAAAGGTTACTTCTTTTAGAAGACACATTACTTTGAAAGCTTTTTTATTTTGTTTTCCTGAAAAAGTAATACATGATTCAATAAAACTTCAATGAAAAATGTCCTTCGAGCTCCTGTCCTCCCCATCTACCTAGTTGCCTTCTTCCAAAGCAGGTCACTTCTGGGTTTCCTGCCAATTATTCCAGGGACTTGTAATGTATACATGTATATACATTCGCCCACATGAACACTTTTTAAATATAAAAGGTGCTTTGCATATTTTTAACTTCAAGACTTCATGAGATTGCAATTTTTGCTCCTTAAGTCATAGCTCCTCAAGAGAACAGGTTATTTTCTCACAGCATCTAGTACAGGGATGAGCATGAAGAGGTAATCATGGTAACGAACTCCTCTTAAACATGGTCCTCATTGGCAGCCTCTATTTCAGAAACTTGCCACTAACTACAGAGTGCCTGCTACCCACTCTGTTCCTCTGAAATTGCATTCAAAGTCATCAGTGGTCTCTATGGCAACATACCCTAGTAGACTCTGGTTAATTTTTATGTTGTTTGACCTCTTGGCAGCAAGTGACACTTGACTGTTCCTCAAAAATTTCTTTCCAGAACTTCCACAATATGAAAGCATAATATGCTTTTCTTCCATCCTTAACTATTCCTTTTCTACTCATTTTCTAAATTTGTGAACAGCAGGCTCTGTTCTAGATTCTATTCTCAATCTCTTCCTTTGCCCAGATAATCTTGTTCACTCTTTGATTTCAGCTTCCTTTCTTTATGCTGACTCTGAATTCCAGAGAAGAGCTTTAAATTTAATTTTCAGTAAAACAAAGACAACCTTGTTAGGTATTAATATTAACTCATTCATTATGTAAGAGTTTCACAGTAGACTATGAGTAGTCTAATGAGAACACATAGAACGGTGTCTGGAATACAGTAGTGTTTAATCAATTTGTTGGATGAATTTATGAATCATTGTGCCAGGTGCCACAAGATTAAACTACTACTTAAAGAAACACAAGCAGGTGCTTAGAAGTATGATGAAGGTAAAGAAAGAAAACTCATTTCCTCCATTCAGACCATGTAAATGAATGCTTACTAACACTAAGAGAATACCTTCTGGGGTTAGTTTTCTGAGGTAACTGTATCCTGAGGATACAAAGAACATGGTCTTATGTCCTGAAGAGACTTTAGCAAATACAGAAATATAGTTGAACATAGAAATATAGTTGAACAAAGAGAAATCCAGAAGCCAACACATTAATAAAATATCTGCTTTGTTTCAACCTTTTAAAGCTAAATGAAAGTGATATGTCCTGAAATCATTCAAGTTTTAAAATGACTACTAAGACAATGGTCCAAAAAGTATCATTCTAGTGCCTGATTTAGGTAATTATTGTATTACCTATTCTCATCACAAACAACCAGTCCCCATGGATTGAAACACCTTCTCAGTGGTCTTTCTTGCCTTAAAAGCTTTAAACACCAATAACAGTTTTCCTAAAAAAAAAAAAAAAAAAAAAAAAAAAAAAAAAAAAAAAAAAAAAAAAAGCCTTCTATCTGAATATGTAGTCTGGGACAAGGAAAGGTTCAGTGGTTGTTTAGATACTTCCTAATTAAACAGGATGTTAACAGAGTAAGGATTCAAATACTATTTTCCTGCAGCTTGAGACCTTGGTTTTGTGAAAGTAAAGATGATTTTAAAAGGTTTAGCCTTATGCATAACAGATTACTGTGGTAGCAAAAATGCAGCAGCAAAAATTACGAATTTGCTTTGGATTTGGGGGCTGAGAATGGAATCTCTCATGAGAAGATTGAAAGCTATAGGGGCATATGATAAATTCAGAACAAAAAGGAACATGGAAAAAGTGAAATTAAAGGGACAATGAAGTGTCCATTCCTGTCACCCATAATGATAAGATTTTTACTTGCCTTTTCATTTGGATGGCTATTTCAAGAGGTGGTATTAAAAGCATACCAAATACGAGAATATTAATGGTGGGGTAGGGAAAACACACTGCTTTTCTAACAGGGGCAAAGTAGGGGAAGAAACAAGAAAGGGAAAGTAATTATGCATCAGAGTTTTCTTCTATTTTCTAAGATGTATACCCTTATGGTATAACAAAACCTTTAATACCTGAAACTTCCAAGGTCAAAATTAATCATAATTAGAGAACAGAAAATAATTATTCCAGTTCTCTCAGGTACATGGTAGGAATGCCTTTCTAGGTTCCATCTAAAGTTAGGTATGGCCATGTGAGTCATTTGACCAATGAAATATGAGCAGAAATGTTAATAGTCAATGTTCAATTTCTATATCTTTTGTCCTGCTGAAATGTGAAAGTATGTGTCCATCACTCCAGATCCCTGAGTGACTATGATGAACAGAAGCCCATAACCAACCTACACTAGACATATAACATTAGCAAGAACAACTTTTTCTATGCTAAGTCATCTTTGGTGGGGATTGGGAGGGTGTTAATGCAGCAAAACATGAAACAGAAACTGGTAAGTAGAAATAGGCTGCTGCCATTAAAAAGAAACCTAACTGGGAAGGAGATTATGATTTGGGGAAATTAATTAGACATCCAAAATGTTAGTATTATGTTTTGACTATTATCAGCAGTTTATCAAGGTCTTTTCAGTGATGTATGTAGGAAAAATTGGAAGTCTATTAGAAAGGAATAGACTAGAGAGTCCTTACATCTAGGGACTCGTAAGGTTGAAGAGAGACCACTGTTTCAACCTGAAACTATATAATAGAAATGCTTTGGATAACAAAGACCAGTTAAAACTCAGCTTTGCATCATGAAATAAAAATCACCGTTAAAATCTTTGAGTGCATTAAGATGCCTCAAAGCAAGAGTTCAACTAAGGATATGATAGCTGGTAAATCCTTGCACTTAGACAAAATACCTCATGAAAAAGTGTCCAAAGGTATGTCCCTTGCCATCAATACTTGATAAGTTCCATGTACTTGCAATCAAGTAGAAAGAACACAGGGATAAGAAACCAAAGAATTATAGCAAATCTAAGTAGTATAATCTGTAACAATGAAATTTTCAGTATAGCTTTTGGTACCAGAAACTCATAGGAATCAAACAGAATCCAAATATATTCAACTCAGAGCCAAAGAAACCATGAGCCAGGACTAAAACCATTCAAGGGAAATAAAGATCCTTGAGCCCCTATCTTCTGTATGAAGCAGGCTGAGAAATTCACTCAATTACCAAGGAAGGATTATACTCCAGTGGCTACTTCAAATATGGCCAATAACAATAAACCAGAGAATAGTCCCTGTGTGCAGCATGGTGTCCCTCACAATGTGTGCCCATGTAAATCTCAGGATTGTTACAGACCATTAACGGTGTTTCTTATAGTTTCCCCCTTTCTAAGTAGTAAGAAATTTACAGTAATTTTTATACCATCCCACCAATGCAAATTTGGGAGAGGGATATTAAACTTAGTAGTTTGGGGTTCAGGCCTCAAGATCAAGAGGAACCATACCTGGTCCCAATATAAAGAATTTTACACATTACCCAGAAATCCTGGGCTTTGAGTTTGAATACACTGAATAGGACTTTTTAGGTTGTCTCTTCTGGGATAGAAGTCAGTGTTTTGCCTGCGGAAGAAATTAAGTTGAATGTTGTAGTCCTTAGTGCTGTCTAAGTACTTCCAAATTTTTGTCTTCCAGGCCACAGAGATTAGACTCGTTAATGAGACCTTCTGTGGTCAACAAAATGAAAAAGAAAGTAATGTGTCATCTTCAGTGAAAGCTCCAAGAACCAGTGCACCATTTACTACCTTTTATTTCCTGCCTCGGCAAAAATGGATGGTATCTGAGTATCTAAGCAAGCCTTCCTATAGACCTTCACTGGATATGTAGCGTAATCAGAAAGTATACTTGTTAATAATATTGGAATTTATAGCCCATTTTGACTGATACAAAGTCATAATAAAATACTCTAAATGATCAGCACTATCAATATTAGAATTTCCTCTCATACCAACTCATATAAGGGATAGATCTAACCAGAATTAGCTTCATAAAAGGGGTATGATCTTAGATGTATTACTTAATTTCTATGCTTCAATTTCATCTACAAAATGAAAATATAATTAATTGCCTCATAGGGCTATTTAAATAATTTGTAGGTATAGTTTTTAGAACAGTGGCCTAGTATATAGTGGGCATGAGCTTATTAGTATTTGCTATTATTAAATACCTACCAAGTTTGCTGTAGATGCAGTTGTGCTATATACACCTGAAGTTTCATAGTCTGGCTCTACAGGATATAGCCAAAGTAAAGTAAAAAAAAAAAATGACCATTATTTTATAGTTTGAAATTCCACCAATGATAAATGTCAGATTACATCTAGATCTCACTGACCTGAAGAAAAAAGATACTCTTCATGATATTCCCCTAGGAAAAAAAGGCAAGACAGAATTGTTTACGTAGGTCTTTTTGGCTCAGCAGATCCAAATTTCCAACACTTGCTTTTTTCTCTTAAGTTTTTTTTAATATAGTTGCAAAACTAAAATGCATACATCCTTGAAAGTGACTGGAGCTTTTACAGTAGTCAATAGACATTGATTGAATCTAAGGATCAGCTGCAAATAGTACAAATTTCTCTTCAAAATTCCCTTAGCTCTTCAGAGTTCAAGCAGATGTGAAAATCCCAGCTATGTCACATTTTTCCATGTAGGAGTAGTACAGTGTGGCAATCAAGAACATAACTTTATCCAGTGGCTTGGGAGGCTGAGGCAGGAGGATTGCAAGTTCCAAGCCAGCCTCAGCAACTTAGTGAGACCCTGTCTCAAAATTTAAAAATAAAAATTAAAAAATGGGCTAGGGAAATGGCTCAGTGGTTGAATGTTCCTGGGTTCAATCCCTAATACAAAAAATAAACCCACATAACTTTAGGCAAGTTATATAATCGTTGTGCTTCTTCACTGTAAAAATACGGATAAAGTACCTAGTTCACAGGGTTTTGAGGAGGGTTAAGTTAAATGAAAAGAACTTAGCATGGTGGTGACATATATAGTTAATACTGAAGTAGTGCCTATAATGTACTCTAACTATAACCCATAGTTTTCTGAGGTGGACATTAAAGGACTATCTCAAGCCTTATTTGTTTTTTAGCCTATATGATGCAATACTTGTAAAATCATTTTCTCCTCAAAGGATGGCTCAACGAAATACTTTGCTTTAAGATCACTATAACATTATTCCTATTTAAAGCTCTTTTGTTCCTCTCATCTCCTCTCTCTTACCTTTATAAGTTAGTATCTTCCTATCAAAGAGATCATTCAACCTTTGTTTTTTTGGGATTGGCTAACTTCACTTAGCAATATTTTAGAGTGAGTTATCCATGATTACCCTAAATACATGTATGAAGACACAATTGTTGTAAAAATACTTTATATAAAACCAGCAACTTGAAAAATTGTGCTCTTTATATGTAATATGAATTGTAATATGAATGTACTCTGCAAACATGTATAACAAATTAGAATAATAAAAAATTTTTAAAAAAAGATCACTATAACAGGGCTGGGGGTGTGGCTCAGTGATACAGCGCTTGCCTAGCATGCATGAGGCACTGGGTTCAAACCTCAGTACCACATTAAAAATAAACAAAATAAAGTTATAATAAATCACTATAACAATGAAGTGCAGAGAAAGTCAATCTTCAATTGAGCAGGTTTCTACCAAATAAAACACCAGAAGTATAAATTGGATTTGATTCTGAAATATCACTCATAATCCACACAGGCCTTCAACTCCTCTGGACAGCAGGGTTTAAGGTGAGAACAAAGATTTGGTTACTATAAATGTGCCACTATGGGTGAGAAAGCTTTTTGAAGCTACCCAGGACAGCTAAAAGGAAAAGACAAAAGAGTCATCTGAATAAAAGAGCAAAACATAAGCATTCATAAACATATGCATGCATAATGATTTTATAGATCACTCTTTTACTAAAGAGTTTGCCTTCATTCAATTCCTAGAAATATCTACTCTATTTTCCTAACTATAAGTAGCATAAAAATATCACAAGGAAATAATGAACTTAATTAATAAAATCAAGTCATTCATATACTACAAACCGAATCCTCCAGAAATGTTCCAGGAGGAAGATGTCACATAACAGTAAATGGTAAAAATAAACACAATCCATAGTGGGAGGTAATATAACTGTTAAGGGTACAAATATACAGCTTTCTCTCTGTCAATTACAAAGGACCACATATTATATGAATCCATTTATATGAAATGCCCATAACAGGTGAAATCCATGGACACATGAAACATTATTGGTGATTGTCAATGGCTGAGGGGGTTGGCAGTAAATGAGGAATGGGTGATAGCGAGTATACAGATTCCATTGGGGATAATAAAAATGTCCTAAAATTAACTGTGGTGATGATTATGCAAGTTTGAATATACTAAAAATCACAGAACTTTACACTTTAAATGGGTAAATTAAATAGTATATAAATTATAAAGTTGTTACGAAACGTTATATATCTGCCATTTACCAAGGGCATATCATTTACCGCTGAACCTCAATTTCCTTATATAAAACAGGAATACCACATTCCTCAGGAGGATACAGTAAAAACTACATTAAATTTTAAACATAATTACTTATCAAAATGAATGGCATCATTGTTTTTATAGATCAAATAGACTTCTCTGAGTGAAGAAGTTATTTTGCAGTAGTCTTGTAAAATAAAAACTAGTCAAATGAAAACCTAACATACAAATGATGAGGACAACTATAAATAGCACCTTACTAATACAGTATAGATGTTTTCCATCCTGATAACTCACCAAATCATAACTCTAAATTAAAGACTTATACAGAAAGCTGAAAGTGATTTATAACAACATAGTGGCTTATAAAAGCCTATTCTTTTGATAAATACCAGGATATATTAAAAAAAAAAAAACAGCAAGCTAAGAACTTAGATTCTTTCAAAATAAGCTAACAGAGTAAAACCCCAAAACCAAACCTGTGGTCTACTTCATAGCCTTGGTGTGCTAATGCCAAAGAATCATTTTTTTTAAGTATTTGACAATAATTGACTCACCACTGTCAGTCTGACCGTCGCCCTCCTCTGAATTGAAAGTCTGTTTGCCTGAGCTATGTCCCCGCCTTGCAACACAGTATCCTGAAGCATCAGGAACCATTGTAGATGGATCATCATGGTTCTGTACCAAAGACAGTCATATACACATGCAGTTTTATTAGTTAGAAAAAAAGCTAGAGGGATATTTTTTAAAGAAACTAACACTGTGAATTGCTGTTATGTCTCTAAGTAAATGTTTTAAAATTGTACTTTTCAGAATAAAAATATGTGAAGTACTGATCAAGAAAACAAAATATTGGAGCTGCTGTTATGGTTCATTGGTAGAGTGCTTGCGTAGCATGTGTGAGGCACTGGGTTTGATTCTCAGCACCACATATAAATAAGTGGACAAAACAAATACCCATCAAGGTCTAAAAAATATTTTAAAAAAGAAAACAAAATATTAGCCAACATATAGGCAAGATTGTCTATCTCTACCCCTTATCTAATAACAGCTTTAAGAAAGGTTTCATCTCACATCTTTAAAAGCTCTAAAACGAGCTGGGCATGGTGGCACATGCCTGTAATTACAGCAGCTCGGGAGGCTGACACAGGAGGATCGTGAGTTCAAAGCCAACCTCAGCAACAGCAAGGTGCTAAACAACTCAGTGAGTCCCTATGCCTAAATAAAATACAAAACAGAGCTGGGGATGTGGCTCAGTGGTTGAGTGCCACTGAGTTTAATCCCCAGTAAAAAAAAAGAAGGGGAAAAAAAGCTCTAAGATGAAAGATCACAATATTGAAGAAGGGGTTTGTTGTTTATAGAAAAATGTTAAAATTCATACATTGGATTTACTTTTTAAAAAAAGAAAAAATGAGTTTTAAAAAATACTTTTAGTTGTAGATGGACATAATCACTTTATTTTTAATGTGGTATTAAGGATTGAACACAGTACCTCACACATGCTAGGGAAGAACTGTACCACAAGCCACAACCACAGCCAGTAATTAGCTTTTTGAGTGAAGCTTTGGGCTACTTACAGGTAAAGTTGGATAAGCAGTCTCATCTCCTTCTTCAACTTCATAAAATGTAATAGTTTCTTCCAAGCCACTGGGTATCTGCTCATTCTCCTGGGCAAAGGCATACTGGCAGTCCTTATTCATACAACGCATCTGGCGGTGACTGCGCCTAAAGGAACTTAAGTAGTTCAGAAGATAAAAAGGGGGAAATATGATAAAATATGGTAGTTAACGTCTTCATGATTTCTAAGTAACAATTTGAACATCTCAAAATTAACACTGAAAAATCAGTCCATATTATCATTGCTCAGCAATAAAACCACACTTACACATTTTTTTTCTGGCTTCTAACACTTGTAATACTTACCGAGATCTATAGGAGAAGTTATCATATCTCTGGCAGCACCTTTTACCTGGGCCAGGGTAAAAATTAACTTTAGGGCCCGGCATGTTGTGCCTGTTTATAAAGCGAGATGAATCCCTAAAAATGAAGGGAAAGGAAAACAGAACTCTTTACTCTTGACTTTTCAGTCAGTCTCTATTAAATAGAATCAACACATCTTTCTAAAAATATTCAAGAGCTTTGTTCTTCTTAATACTGTTATTAGGGCTGTCCATTATTAATGGACACAATACCATGTATCACATGGACATTCGTTTTGATGGCATTCCATCTTTAAGCATCTATTCCTCTGCTTCACATTTTCTTAGACTATGAGAATGCAAATATGAAAATGAATTCATTTGACAAGAATTTAAGTATACATCAATTTTATGTTCTCTTTAGGCAAAGAGTATAAAAGATATTCAGACTACTAAGGAACTTTTCAATTCTATTGTAATTCTGTCTAGTAATTACTTCTAAGATCTAAATTAAGACATACATTATCATGAAAGTCAGTTAAGTCTCACCTGGGCATCCCATATCCCCGACCTTGTCTCTGAGAGGAATTCTGACGATGAAAATGTTCATTGGATAAACCATTGCCTCCTGTCTCTGAGTAGTGTAGCGGAGGTCCATGCCCATAATGCACATTATTCTGAAGCCTGTGTGGCATGAGGGGGCCTCCCCTGCTGTAAGCCATAGTCATATAAACCTCTTTCCCTCGAACTTTCTTGAACATCTTCTTCCGATGTTTCATGCCCATCTCTGACATGGCTTTTAGGCAAACAAGTAACAAATTTCATAATCAAAGCAAAAGGTCCAGCATCCCCACACTGCCTTAAATTCTCAAAAGCTTTTCTTAAAAAGAAAGCAAATGGATTGCCAGGCACCATGGCACATGCCTGTAATCCCAGCAGCTCAGGAGGCTGAAGCAGGAGGATCGCGAGTTCAAAGCCAGCCTCAGCAATGGCGAGGCACTTAGCAACTCAGTGAGACCCTGTCTCTAATAAAATACAAAAAAAAAAGGGCTGGGGATATGGCCCAGTGGTTGAGTGCCCCAGAGTTCAATCCCCAGTAACAAAAACAAACAAACAAAAAAGACAGCCTCACCAACTTAGCAACTCAGTGAGACCCTGTCTCTAAATAAAATACAAAAAAGGGCTGGAGATGTGGCTCAATGGTTAAGTGCCCCTGGATCCAATATCCAGTAACAAACAAAAAAATAGATGGAGGGAATTTTTGTGTTTTACATGATGTACTAGATATTCCATGTGGAAGAGCAAAACCAGCAGATAATTTCTGTAAAAATAAGTATTTCAGCACTCTCTTTAGTACAGGTAGATTCTGTCAACAAAACATTAAGTCATCCAGTCACCTACATCACTATTACTAAAGTGTTTTTTTTTTTTTTTTTAGTTTTAGATGGACACCTTTATTTATTTTTATGCAGTGCTGAGGATCAAACCCAGTGCGTCACACTCGCAGACAAGCCCTCTACCACTCAGCCACAACCCCAGCTGTTATTACTGTTTTCAAAGAAAGTATGCTTAATATATCTTTATATAAGGGGGGATGGTACTGGGGCTTGAACCCAGGGCCTCATGCATGCTGGATAAAACCTCCAAACTGAGCTACACCTCCAATCCTTTTCTATTTTTTTTTTTTTTTTTTTTATTGTGAGACAGAGTCTCACTAAACTGCCAAGAGTCTTGCTAAGCTGCCAAGGGTGGCCACAAACTCGTGATCCTCTTGCTATAGCCTCTCAAGTTACCAAGATTATAGGGATGTGCCACTCTGCCCAATTACTGGCTTTTTAGCAGGTACTTTGTTCTTCTTCGAAAAATATTTTCCCCTCAAGTTTTAGAGCCTAAAATCTATACCAGCTTAAGTTTATACAAAGTCTATTAGAATAGTGGTTTCTCATTCTGGGACAATTTTGTCACTCCCTTCCTCAGGGTACATTTGGTAATGTCTGGAGACATTTTAGTTGTCAGAACTAGACAGGAAGTGCTATGGAATCTAGTGAACAGAAGCTAGGGATCATCTTACCATGCAAAGGACAGCCAGCCCTCTTTACACCATCCCAAAATACCAATAGAGAGGAGGTTATGAAACCCTACCCTACAATAGGACATATGATATACCTTTAAAAAAGTACAATGCAGGTAAGTAAAAAAGGGCTACAAGGGGGAAAATAAAATCTTAAGCATACAAACCCCTTTCTGGGACATAGCCTCCAGATATTTTCTGGTAACCTCTTCCTTTCCAGGCAGGAACAGGTGTCACTTGGGTAACTGGTTTTAAATCAGCCAGTGGAACAACATGCCTTAAAGTTAAAGGTACCACACCATGAAACCATTGCAAAAGAGTTAACTCTAATTCAGTATATAAACCCCACTCCTACTTCATTTTCAAGTGTATTTTAAACCTGTTGATAATAGCTTCCATAGGGTTTTTTTTTTTTCCTTTTCGATTAGAAAACCTAAAAGTAGTTTGCACAATTTCACAGCTGTTTGTATCATCATCACTGTCTATAAGACAGACTGGTAGACTGAATTAATTCACAAATATTTGCTACCCCTCGTTAAAGGAGGATCCAATTTCCCCACCCCATTGACATCAGGCTTGGCTATGTAAAGCACTTACATTGGTCACTAAAAATTGTAAGATGTTTTAAGGACCAGCAAGTGATCTGTCATATTCTCACTCTTTTCCCTCCCTGTGATAATGGAAGTATGTGTCAAAACACAGCCTTTGTGAGCCTGGATCTTCCTTTATTGATTCATCATGGACATGCTAAATGAGAATAATGAACTTTATTATTTTCAGCTGCTGAGTTTTTGTTTGTTAGGTCAGCATCGACTAAAGATTCTTAAAGTTGACTAACAGCATCAGCATCACCTGGAAACTTGGTTAAAAGTTCAAATTTTTGGGCTCTACCCCAGACTTACTAAATCAGAAATTTAGGGGATTGGGCTCAAATATGTGTTTTCAAAAGTCTTCCAGGTAAAATTTGAAAAGGATTGGACTAGTTTATCTTGAATACTGACAAAAAACTTAGCAAACCACTTTTTCAATTATGTTTTGTATCAAAATTCTTTTCTTAATAATTCTAATAACAAGACAGTGATAGGATTTGGAAACTTTTATCCATAAGTGATACCTATATTGAGATGTCATACTTCAGCAATGCTTTAAAATTTAAGATAATTAGGGTAGTAACAGATATAAATCTGGTTCTCCTACTAACATCCTCATATCTCTCAATTTAATATTATAAAAAAGCTGAATCAGGAGCCAAAGATTTTAGTAATTTAACAGATTATTATTCCTTACTTTTCTGCCAATTCTTCAATAAATACTGTTAGGGAGTTGTTCTCATTTCCAACTTCTTGAATATGAGCATTATAATATTTTCCACCTGATTCCAAGCGAACCTGAAAGACAGAAGTCATGGTAATACATCTAGTCCACTGTCTATTCATAGATCAACTACTGCCAAACAAAATTATCACTTGCCTCCCAAACAGAATTCAATGTCTATATTTTAAAAATAATTGACATTGACAATCTGGGTCAATGGAGGAGGCATATACTAGAACATCATTTTATTTAATCATCACAAAAGCCTATAATTAGAATTTAACAAAAAAAAAATTTTGCTAGCATTGTGTAAATAAGTCTTATTGGCTCATATTAATGACTAAAAGCACAATCTTAGAAGAATAAATCATTGATTCTTTAAAAATGAAACTAACCTGACACTTGTCTCCCAGATAATACTGTCTCCCAGCATACTCCATGTACTCAGATTTTTTAAGTTCTATTATTAAAAGAAAAAAAAAAAAAGATTAAAACTCAATTGAACTGGTCCCTTTCCTACTTCATTTTACATCATTTAATTTTCCTAACTTACTTTTACCACAGTGCTTTTGACAATGCTACCACTAAAAGGTAAAATCTAGGGGAAAAGTCCCAAAAAGCCATTTTATCAATCTTGATGGGTTATTCCTATGGTCAATTGATAGCAAATTAGCCAGAATAGTTTTGTGCTTTAAAACTTAAGTCGGTGGACACTGGGAGTTTGTAATATCAGAGCTGGTCAAACACTAAAAAGATACAAACTGAAAGTAATACTATGCAGCTTTTTCTAAGAAAGCTTTTTTTTTTTTAAACAACTTACTATATTAGACCTGGGCTTAAACTCATTCTAATTAACTACACCTAAGATCACTGAATATCAAGTATTCCAATGTTAAAGGATTATGCTAAAGTCAGTATTCTAAGTTTTAGTTTGATCAATTCAGTTATCTTATAAGGAAAGAGAACCAATTACCTATTTCAAGGGTTGGTGAATTTAAAACTTAAATTTTATATTAGTTTCATGGGTAGCACAATATACTGCTTTTTTCCTGCCATTTAAAAATGTAGGGACTGGGGTTGTGGTTCAGTGGTAGAGTGCTTGCATAGCACATGTGAGGCACTGGGTTTGATTCTTAGCACTGCATACAAATAAATGAATAAAATAAAGGCCCATCAACATCTAAAATTTTTTTTTTAAATAAAACAAAAATGTAAAGACCTTCCATACATATCCAAAGGATGTTACAGCAACCCTGCAACATCAAGTTTATAGCAGCACAATTCACAATAGCTAAGATATGGAACCAACCTAGATGCCCATCAAATGATGACTGCATAAAGAAAATTTGGTTCATATACACGACAGACTATTACTCAGCCATAAAGATGAATGACTATGACATTTTGCCAGAAAATGGATGGATCTAGAGACTATTATGCTAAGTGAATAAGCCAAAACCAAACAACAAAAGGTCAAATATTCTCTGTGATATGTGGATGCTAACCCACAACAAGGCAAGGATGAGGGGTGTCACAGAAGTTCAGTTGATTGGACAAAGGGGACTGAAGAGAAGGGAGGAGGATAGGAATAGGAAAGACAGTGAAATGAATCTGACATAACTTTACTGTGTACATGTATGAATATACAACAGTGAAATCTCAAAATTGTATACATGTACAAGACTGGGATACTAATAAAATATATTCCATGTTTGTTTAAATATATCAAAATAGATTCTACTGTCGTGTATAACTAAAAATAACAAATAAAAATTTAAAAATTAAAATCTAAATACCATTCTTATTAGCTCATGGATCAAAAATAGCTGGTGAATCAGATCTGATCTATAGGACTAATCTATTAATCTTTCATTGAGGGTGGTCTTACCTCTTTTAATTTCAGATGAGCTTATTCCCAGTCACTAAATATTTCTGATTCTCTTACAAGTTATCTTCAATCTATCTCCAAATACTCTTTGCATAGTTTTAAGTTCCAGCTAAGCATTAGACAGACCCTAAAAGATCCCTCCCCAAAGATCTAATCAACTTCAAAACCTTCAGATTTAAATCATATGAGTAAGATTAAAGGTACCAGCCTGCGTTATTTTTTTCACCAGTATGTTGAAACGTTTCTTATAAGAAAGAAATTGCAAAATTATTCTCCTGAAGCTGTAAGGATTAAGTATTCTGTTGATGTTTCATTACCTTTTCTGCTGTCCAACCAAACATCAAATTCTACATTACGATAGATTTCTGGATCCAAGGCTTTGAGCACTTTATAGGGGAAGAACATCTTTGATGGATTTTCTGGAGACTAAAACACAAATAATCAAGCTACAGACTCACCATCCTTAGCTTATAACTTTCTTCTATGAAGAGGGAAGAATGAAGGTTCATTTCTTCTTTTTTAATACTATTTACATTGCCTCCATTCCCATCTTCATTAAAACAAGAAAAAAGTCTATGAATTTTGTCATGTTTTTAAAATCAGAAGTTGAAAGTAGTAAAATTCAAATAATCTAAGTCTTAAGATGGCAAAAGGGAAATATTGGCTAGAACAGCCAACAACTCAGGACACTCATAAACCAATGCAATGTAGACCACGATTAAAAAGTTAGTCCCACTGAGTTCAATTGCTGGTATCATCCAACCTCCAAAATCAGTCTGACATACCACAAGACTGTTAGTTGAAAATTGCCATTCATGTTGGAAAAGTCTAAAACTGTTTGAGAATCCAGTATTATTTAAAATAAATGCTATGTAAAAAAAACTCTTTAAAAAATTGTCCAGGGCTGGGATTGTACCTCAGTGGTAGAGTGCTTGCCTATCATGTGTGAGGCACTGAATTCAATCCTCAGCACCACATAAAAATAAAGGTATTGTGTCCATAAAAATATTCAGCCTGAACTATTCAACAAATGTTATCTTGATATGCAGAAATATTCTGTATCCTAAAAAATCACATGCTAATGTCAAGTTTATTTTGGTCAAATTCTGTTAAAATTTCCAAAGAAATATCATTTTATCCCGCTTTCCTAGAATTTCACAGTATTAAACACTGTTCGAAAATTACCAGCATTTGAGGCACACACAGATTACTGTAACAGTATCTGCCCTATTTAGCAAGCCTCAACTAAAAACTTAATTGAGGCCCATAGGCCATAAAATTTTTTCTCCAAATTAAGAGACTGTGATTAGCACCTAGTTTCAAGAATAGGATAGGCATAATTTTCTTCAATGAAAAAAAATTCAACCTTAGCATCAGAAGACTGATATTTGGTTTGTGATTTTGTTTTAACTTAAAAACAAAAGCTTCTTAAGTTTTTCAAATATTCAGAGTTTGTTTTGAAAAATTTTAAATTTCACAATAAGAATGAAAATTCAGCCGGGCATGGTGGTGCACGCCTGTAATCCCAGCAATTGGGAGGCTGAGGCAGGAGGATCACAAGTTCAAAGCCAGCCTCAGCAATGGCAAGGCACTTAGCAACCCAGTGAGACCCTGTTTCTAATAAAATTCAAAAAAGGGATGGGGATGTGGCCCAGTGGTCGAGTGCCCCTGAGTTCAATTCCCAGTACCAAAAAAAAAAAAAAAAAAAAAAAAAGAAAAAGAAAATATCAAACCTTTGATTCTTCTGTTCCTTGATTATAGCCCTCTGGTATATTTTCAGCCCTGCAGCAAGCTCCCCATTCATCAGTCCTAATTGAAAAGATTTAGACCAAAGAGCTTTATATAAATGCAGCAGTTACTGGTCTCATGTCTAATCACTATACTACCACCTAGTGGTAAATTAGCTCAGTTCTAAAAAAATGAAGCAAATAAGTTTTCACTCAACACCCACTTTATTATCTAAACCCCAAAGTTTTTAACTAAATTTATATAATAATAGCCACTTTCTCAGAAGTACATAATCTACACTCTACTTCATACCAGAAGCAGACACTGAAAAACTCCTGAAACTTCCCTTAGCCCGAGAGATTTTTCTATATGTGAAGTAACCATTCAACCTGTTACCATTTCAAAATAATGATCTACAGCCTACCTATACCAAAATATTTGGGTGGACTTATTTTTTGAAAAGTAGATTCCTAGCCCCTCTGACTTCAAATTTTGTGAAGTTAGGCAGAGGAAACTGCATAACAAACACTCTGAGTAATTCTTATACAATTAAAGTTTGAGAATCATATGATTAGATAATTCTAAAATCTCTTCCAGCAATTAAAAAAAAAAGGATCATGACTTGACTAGAACCCACAAAGTCTGAGCATCTCACAACATATCTTTTTGGTATAATTTCTCTCTTCTCATTAAAAAATGTATATCCATAATATACAGGTACAGGTAAATTTGTGTATATAGGTAATTTAAGTGATAAACTTGCCAGGTCCCTTCTACTTTCAAATCATGATGCACAGAAATATGATTATTATGTAACAGATAGTCTCTTCTTTTATTACCTATCCTCAGTTGAATTCTTGTAATCGATACAGGCATCCTCACTTCCAGTCACAGCATTGTATCTGTTCCTTCTGGAATCACTTCGAAATAACTCAACTGCAGTTTTCAATGCTTCTTCATCCACAACAAAGACATCTTTATAGAGAATTTCATACAATACAGCTGAAGAAAAAAGGACCAAAACTTCAATTGACAAAATATGACTTTTTGTATAAGTGTGAAAGTCATAATCCAGCATACAAATTCTATAGATACCAACAAGTTTTTTTTTTTAAAGCTATATGTAGTGGGTCCCTCAATCTAAAGACTAGCAACAGCCAGACAGAGTGGTGCATGCCTGTAATACCAGTGACTCAGGAAACTTAGGGGATTTGCAAGTTCAAGGTCAATCTCAGCAACTTTAATTAGACCCTGTCTCAAAATAAAAAAGGACTGAGGATGTAGCTCAGTGATAAAGTGCCCCATGGTTCAATCCCCAGTTAAAAACAAACAAGAAATCCAGCAACTTAAATACTAGCAAGAAATCATGCGAAACCACACCCAACTATTTATGAAGATTTCACATACCCTGACAAATGGCTGCACTTGATTGGAATTGTTTTGAGTACACAGAATCATAATGACCATTACTTGAATAGCAGAGAAGAATCTGAAGAAAAACACAAATAACAAAGTTAAGGTTACATCATATAGTTATGAAATTTACTTGATAACTAACCGGAAATTGTTTTATCAGTAACTGATAAATTAAATGAATATATTAATTTTTAAAATGACTTTAAAAATGAAAAAATAAATACTAGTTGTTCCTAGAAGAGATTTCCTTGACTGTGACTTTTAAATGTCAAAAATAAAATCACTAGGCTGGGATTGTGGCTCAGCGGCAGAGCGCTCGCCTCGCACGTGCGCGGCCCGGGTTCGATCCTCAGCACCACGTAAACATAAATGCATTGCATTGTGTACAACTAAAGTAAATAAATATTTTTTAAAAAATAAAAAATAAAATCACTAATAAGGTTCCACTGTGAGCCTTGGTCATGTTCCTTTAATACACCAAACAAGTCCTGATCTACACATTTTTAATAAGATGGTAACAATTACAAACTGAGTCACTGACACTAACAAAATGCCTAAAAAATGTCAAAAATCCCATCCTAACTTATAAGAATGACTAGAGAAATTACATCAAATCTCAAACTCAGACTTAGGGAAGAAAAGGACTTGATGGGATTCATTCAAAAGCTATCTACAACAGCAATATATCAATACATTATATAGAAGGGATACTGCTAGAGAGACTTTTTCAAGTCTCTCTTGGAAAGATACTGAGATGACTATAAAACGGAGGGCTTAACTTTTTAGCCAATTCCTTCAATCCTTGGTTTAAAAAAAAAAATTCAAAAGCCATACTTGTTTCCGGGAGGTGGCACATGCCTATATCCTCACAACTTGGGAAGAGGAGGCAAAATTCCAAGTTTGAAGCCAGCCTGGGCAATTCAGCAAAATAAAAATGGGCTGAGGATGGAGCTCAGTGGTAGAACACCCCTGAATTCAGTTCCCAACACTGGGGGTGGGGACGTGAAAGGGAAGCCATGCTAGTTACTACCAAATTTTTTTCTGTAAATACTCAGTGTAATGAAACTTGTTTATTTAACAGCTCAAAAAATCTGTCTTGTTGAGCTGGGTTTGTGGCTCAGTGGTAGAACACTTGCCTAGCGTGTGTGAGGCACTGGTTTCAACCCTCAGCACCACATAAATACAAACAAATAAAATAAAGGTATAAAAATACCATAACATTATTTTTAAAATCTGTCTTGTGTAAGGGCTATAATCTCTAGTGATTAAAGCTTTTTTCATTCTGAAGGTATCTCTGGTACTAGCAACCTGAAGTACTAAAGATGATTCTATGATCTATGGAAGAATGTTGTCACCAAAGCTGCCTTGGCCAAAAAATATCCTAAGCACTCTTTTTTCTAATTTCTTACACCACACTGATCTAACTTATCCAAATAATCAAGTTCTCTGATGCCAGGGCTATTTTTCCTCCCTGGTCCTTTTATGTTTTTAAATCAAAATTCCAAATCTGTCAGTATCATTAATTTCAAAGTATTAATAGCAAGTGTCAAAAGTAAATACAGTAAAGTGAAATTTATAAATAAGTTTCACCCATCACAAGAAGACATTTACATTTAAGAGGAGTTTATTAACCTAAAAGAATAGTGAACAAATTTTGAGTAGAGAAGATCTTTTTACCTTGGGCTACAAGAACTGGGAATTCCAACCAAGAAAAGTTGATAATCAGAAGCTGTTGTTAAGGAGTAAAGGAACCCCGCTAACCAGAACTCAAACAGTTTTACTAGAAAAGGGAGATGACCGCACGATGTAGTCCAGTGACAAGAAATTCCACTTTGATTGAAAAAGCAAAATGAACTACAATGGCTTTTATGTTCATGATGGTATCCCAACATAAAATAGTAATTCTCTCATACATACTTGTGGATTTGGGAGTGGGCAGATGGGTTGTGATGGCAGTAAACTAGTGAAAAAAATAAGGTAGATTTATATAAGTGATGATTGATAGATAACTGACAAGGAAAAGAATGTTAAGTATGAGTCCCTCTACATTAAAACATAAATGCAAAAAGAAAGTTACAGAAGCATACCCACCAATACTTAACAGTTGTCACCTTGAAATGCATGATTAAAGAGCATGAATGGGGACTCTATAAAGTATATTTTTTTCTAGATAGAGCAAGTGAGGTTAATGAAGATGGCTAGCTTTCAGTAGCATTCGCTTTAACACAGAATATATTTAAGAAGTTGAAAATAACTATGTAGAATGCAGCATTAAATCAACATAGAAGGTGAAAGATACCTAAGTGAAAAATAGACATTTATTTCTCTGACAGTTTGCTCTATATTTTGGAAGGCTCATTAATAATGCTCACTACGCCAGGCACGGTGGCACACGCCTGTAATCCCAGCACTTGGGAGGCTGAGGCAGGAGGATCGTGAGTTCAAAGCCAACCTCAGCAATGGTCAGGCACTTAGCAACTCAGTGAGACCCTGTCTCTAAATAAAACACAAAATAGAGCTGGGGATGTGGCCCAGTGGTTGAGTGCCCCTGAGTTCAATCTTCAGTACAAAAAAAATAAATAAATAAAATAATGCTCGCTAATTTTTGAAATTCCAAACAATTCAAATATAAATTTCAGGAACCTTAACTGAGATATGTTAACAAAGTTTAGGAAAGTGTCACACAGCAAAAACAGTTTTCCAGACTTTAAGTAACTCTGTATACATGTGTATCTGAGCCTTGTACACAATATTATTTGGTTGTACATACTTTAAAAATCTGATATTTGCTAGGCACATGGCACACACCTGTAATCACAGTGGCTGGGGAGGCTACAACAGAAGGATAGCAAGTTCAAAAAGCCAGCCTCAGCAACTTAGCAAGACCCTAAAGCAACTATGTGAGACCCTGTCTCAAAATGGAAAAAAAAAAAAAATATTAAAAAGGGCTGAGGATGTGGCTCAGTGGTTTTAGTACCCCTGGATTCAATCCCTGATCCCCCCACCAAAAAAAGTCTGAAATCTTTATTTCCTTATGGTTCCCAATATGTGGCATTTCTCCTTAATTAGCTTGACATCTCTGCTTAAGACATACAAGAGTCTTCTAAAATGGAACTATATAATTGTAGGAACTAATTGGTAGGTTTATAGATATTCACTGTATGAGTGTTTCATCTTTTCTCTGAAAGATTTTCAGAGTAAAATGTTGAGAGAAACTTAACAGAAGGCTTAAAGATTCCTAGTAAAGATCCAGGTAAAGATCCAAATGTACAAATCTCACCGCAGGCAAGGCTCTACACAATTGCTAAAATACAAAAACTAACACTCCTCTTTCTCAAACAACTGATTGTGCCACATATTCACCTAAAAACTTTCAATTGTGTTTAGGGTTAAGAGTAGTGATGTCTGAAACTTATGTTAAACTGATCAAAAAATATTATTCAGCCACAAAGAATGAAATTATGACATTTGCCAGTAAATGGATGGTCTATCATATTAAGTGAAATAAGCCAATCCCCAAAAAACAAAGGTTGAATGTTCTCTCCAATATGCAAATACTGTTTCACAATGGTAGGGGAGGAGGGGGGCAGAATTTGGGGGAAGGAACAGAGGATGGGAATGGGAAAGACAGTAGAATGAATGAGACATAACTTTCCTATGTTCATATATAAATACACAACCAGTGTAACTCCACATCACGCACAACCACAAGAATGGGAAGTTATACTCCACGTATTTATGATATGTCAAAATACATTCAACTGTCATATGTATTATTAAAAAGAATTTTTAAAAATGATCAAAAAGTAATATGGATTGGTGAACGGACAGAGAGATGGATATATGATAAAAACAAGGATATTAAAATGTCAAAGGGGCTGGGGTTGTGGCTCAGCGGTAGAGCGCTGGCCTAGCACGTGCATGGCCCAGGTTCAATCCTCAGCACGACGTAAAAATAAAAAAACGCATTGTGTACAACTAAAGCAAATAAATAAATATTAAAAAAATAAAATGTCAACAGGCTTTAGGGGATGGTAGGTATATGGAAATTCACTGTAAAATCCTTTCAACTTATTTAAATGTTTGAAAATCTTCATAACTCGAAAAGTTGTGTTGGAAAAAAAAGTTTCAATCAACTATTTTGTAGAATGAAGAGACAAATTCTTTGGCATGGCTTACTGTACCCCTTAATACATAACTAAAACCTATCTTTTCAGCATTGTCCTCCCCACAACTACTAAAATCCTAAAGGGTCTCCTCTTCCTCCATGCCTTTGCATATGGGGTTACCTCTGAATAGGCTGTCCTTCACATTTGATGGAATCATTTTCTGACTGAATTCAACATGAAGCTTTCTAAACCCCTCTGGTAGAGAGAAGGTCTTTTTTATTTTGTGCCCCTTTACATTTATTATAAAGCTATCACATCATTATAATTAACTATTTCCATGTCTGTCTTAATAGTCCCTTAGGCCCTTGGAAGACAAAGCCTTCATTACAGTCATTTTGGTATCCTTAAAAGCCAAAAAAGTATTTGTTTTATTCTAGGGCTTAACATTTGCGGAACACATTAGATGGTGGCAACTGGTAAAATAATTAATGTCCCATTTATATTTACCTTCAAAGTTATCTCCCACTATTCTTCTCTATTCCTAATACCACTTAGTTCAGGTCTTTTGCCTAGATTACTGTGAAAGCATCCAAAAAATTCTTCCAGTGTCCAGTCTTATCTTACCAAGATTGTTAATATGTTGCATGAATTGTGCTTCATGGTGTGAAATGAACTCAAATATCAGGTAGTCCTATATCCACTGATCAAATAGGACAAAGGTTTTTCCCAAAAACTTCTTGAAAGAAAATTTATAAGCTGAAAAAACAATTTATATGTTGAGTGTTCTCAAACAAAAAAAATCACCTCCTGCTATTTTCCATGTATTTTACTGTGCAGTAGAACCTTGTCTCCACCCTCAAGAAACTTTCAGACTGTATGAAATAGTGTGAATACAAATAATATGATAAATACTGGTAAAATGGCTAGGGGAAAAAAATGGAAGAAGTAACTCCAAAAGAGTTGGGATTGTTTTAAAGGAATTGACACTTGAGGTACAAAGGAAAAGAAAGTATAAAGGCTATACTATCTAGAAGAATGGTATAATTAAACACGGAAGAAAATGGAACTGGAAATGAGGTTTGGTACCTTTAAGACACTAAATGCCTAGCTTCAGAAATTGAGCCTTATTCTGTGGTCCATAAGGAACCAGTTAGGGTTTTAACAGTTTGCTTTATTAGAGTGACAGGAACAGATCAGTTTAGACCAGTAGCTAAAACCACTGGGAATGATTGATTGGCAAGGAAAAGTTTGAAGGCATAGCGTTTTCTCATGTACATGGTATTTTTTCATTAATTAGATTTTAAAAGATTGTTTCCTAATATTTCATAATCCAGCAGCATTGTTTGATTTGACATTTACTTATCTTCTCACCTTTTCTTCACAGCCATTATCCGTGATACAAGTTGGTGGCTTTCCAGGTTGGCGATAAAGAATGAAGTCCCGACTACATGGATAGAAAACGAAGGCAGATAAGATAATTTAGTATATGAAAGAGATAGTTATAAAAAAAGGACTTGTGATTTTAAACTGCCTACCATATTCATATAAAATAATCCACATGTTCAGCTTGATTTTTTGGCTTTAAAATAATCCCAAAACACTAAATGATGTTAATCCAAGGTAAACAGCTAACCACCCCTAAGGTCCTATGGATTTTCCTAAATATGTCTTAATATTGTTGAGAAGGGGTAAAAAAGACAAATTATCAATTGCATGTATGAGTTTGGGGAGCTCTCCTTTACACACACACACACACACACACACCCTGGAGTTCAACTCAGCCACAAAGAATGAAATTACAGCATCTGCTGGTAAATTGATGGAAATGGAGAATAACATACTAAGTGAAATAAGCCAGACTCAAAAAAAAAAAAAAAAAAATCAGGGGTTGATTGTTTTTTCTTATGTACAAAAACTAAAGCAAAATAAGGGAAAAGGTGGGAGGGGATCAGGCTTCCTAAAAACATAAGGAAGATCAATAGAATAAACGAAAGAGATTGAAAAGGAGAAAAGAGAAAGGGGAGGAAATTCAGAATGAATTTAACCCTATGTATGCATATTTATATATGTTATAGGGAATTCCACCTTTATGTACACTTAGAAAGCAACAATCAAAAATAAACAAATGAGGGATAGGAAAATGAGTACAGGAATGAAAATGGGGGAGGGAAGAGGAAAGGGATAAGGGGACTGAACTGGAGTAAATCAAATTCCATGCATGTATGATTTTATCAAAATGATCCCAACTACTATGTATAATTATAATGCTCTAATAAAAATGCAAAAAGAAAAACATCACATTCTTGAAATGACAAAATTAGAGGAGAAGGGACTATGGAGGGAATAAGACCAGAGGGGAAATAAGGAGTAGTTATATAGAAAATTAACATGATGGGGGCTGGGTTTGTGTCTCACTGGTAGAGCACTTGCCTGACATGTGTGAGGCACTGGGTTCAGTTCTCAGCACCACGTAAAAATACACAAATAAAATAAAGGCACTGTGTTCATCTATAACTAAAGATATTTTTAAAAAGAGAAAATTAACATGAGGGATATTTATGATGATAGAAAAATATTCTGTATCTTGACTGTGTTAATGTCAATATTATGGTTATGATGCTGTACTATAGTTCATTCAAGATGTTACCACTTAGGGAAATTGGGAAAAGGGTATAGGATATTATTCTATAATTTTTGTTTTTGTTTTACATGAAAAACTTTTTGTTATTCTCTGTATACAACCGCATGTGAATCTGTATCTCAAAATAAAAGGCTTAATTAGAAAAAATAGGGGATACAACTTACTTATAAATTAGAGAAAGAGCTCTTATTTCCAGCTGGCCAGCACTTTCCTAAACATAAATAGTACAGTTTTAAAAACATTTTTTGTAGCTAGAGAACAGAAGTTTTTGCAAATACAACATTTTTTAACTGCTTAGCATTGTTTTAGATAATCTATAGAACACAATATAACTTCTTTGGAGAATTAGATTGTTATTCATTAATACAAACATATACTGAAAAAAAGTGGACCTAAAACCCTTCTCTTAGATATCAATAATGACAGTTAATGAAAGATTTAAAAGGCAGAATAAAAGTTAAACTAGTGTAAGAATGCAAAGGTATCAATATTTAGTAAATGATGTTTTGGGAACAGAATAATGGAGTTAATTTTATCACAAAAATTAATTCTAAATAAAGTATGTGTTTATAGATTGTATTCCTACACAAAAGAAAGACAACTTCAAATCAGGGGAAATAATGACCTCTTAGTAACCTTAATTACCAACCTCCTCCCCCATTAATGTAAAAAGGCTTTAACGTTTCCCAACACTATCCTGTTCTCCAGTCAGTTGTGTGCTCTCACTAGACTATGGTTAATGAGATTGTTAACACACAATTCTCAATATTCAACACAAAACAATACATCTACCTGTAGTTCTAAAGTTTTGCATTATTTGATTCAACATAGCTAGCTTGAATTAAGAAATATTTTGGGTCTGGCTATAGTGACAGCTGAATGTTTGGGTTATGATTCCAAATTATTGAAAATATTAAAATCCCCATATTTGATCTTACCTTGGGATCTCCCAACCGTTCCAGGTATTTCTCAAAAGATCCCTCCACATACTTCAAAAATAAAACAAACTTAACTTAACCAAATACATAGCATTACTGAAATCTGATCATATTCTGCAATATTATCCTCCAATGGGTTTTTTGTTCAGTTTAATAATTATAGTACTAAATTACTAGTTTACATAGCACCTCAAGAAGATTGGCACATACACAAAAGTTATTTATGAGGGGAGAAAAGCTGGACTAGGAAAGTGCCTCAGGAATTGGTCCTGCCTTACCCACATACCAGTGCATTTCATCAAATGGTAAACCTGCAAGTATCTTTTGAAATGCCAACTTAAAGTAACTTGAGAATTTTCATAAATCAAGAAAAACCGGGGCTGGGGTTGTGGCTCAGTGGTAGAGCACTTGCCTAGCAAGTGTGGGGCGCTGGGTTGGGTCCTCAGTACCACATAAGAATAAAATAAAGGTATTGTGGGGGCTGGGGTTGTAGCTCAGTGGTAGAGCACTTGCCTAGCATGCATGAGGCACTGGGTTCAAATCTCAGCACCACATATAAATAAAAAGTAAATGTTCATTGACAACTAAAAAAATATTTTAAAAAAGGTACTGTGTCCAGCTACAACTAAAAAAACAAATTATTTTTTTAAAAGCCAATAACTGTAAGGACCTCAAGTGTGACAGGAGACATGTATTTACAAAGTTAAATGGAGGAACTTCAAAGAGAATTTCATTAATTTCAAAAAAGCAGTGACATGGGAACTTTTGGGTGTGATGGAACCATTACATATTATGATTGTGTTGGCAGTTACATAACTATATATGACAGAAACTAAAATACTAAACTTAATATACCTAAAAATGAAATTGAATTATACTCAGGAAATAGATTTCTAGTTCCATGTACATACATCACCATATTTTAAAAAGCAATCTTTTACTTTTTTAACATAAAACAAACCACACAATTTCAGTAGTACAATCAAATTTTGACTTTTGTAGGCACCCATGAAACCATCATCACAAAACTTAAATAATGAATAGCTATCATTCTCCACAAGTTTCCTTAGCTGCTATATAACTCATCTGCAACCACTGATTTGGTTTTCTGTCTTTATGGATTGGTTAGTATTTTATCTAAAGACAACCATATTTGTATAAACTTTTCTTGGAAGAAAGGTATGGCTTTTCTCAGTGTAATAACTTTTGAGATTCACCCTTAGTAGTTTTAAAATTTTGCACACAAGCCGGGCGCGGTGGCGCACGCCTGTAATCCCAGCACTTTGGGAGGCTGAGTCAGGTGGATCGCGAGTTCAAAGCCAGCCTCAGCAATGGCGAGGCACTTAGCAACTCAGTGAGACCCTGTCTCTAATAAAATACAAAAAGGGCTGGGGATGTGGCCCAGTGGTCTAGTGCCGCTGAGTTCAATCCCCAGTACCAAAAAAAAAAAAAAAAAAAAAAAAAAAAAAAAAAAAAATTTGCACACATTTTCATTACTCGAATTGTGGTCTAGGAACCAACAACAAGCAACAAGTGGGAGTTTCTTAAAAATGCAGAAACCTAGGGCTTCAGCTCAGACCTAATGATTTGGAATCTGTATTTTAAAACAAGATCCCCAGGTGATGTAAATGTATAAAAATACTTTACACTGCTTTACTTCCATTTGAAAGTCGGGAACAATACTTTCCCAAGTGTGGAGTATACTATAATCTACTTCAAGGTAACAAGCTTTAAAAGAAGGCTTTACAGTATTTTAAACTTTACTGAAAATCTGTTGAGAAAATTAAGTGTAAACCTCAAACAGAAGGCAGGCAAATACCCATAACATAACAGCCAGAAAAAAACAAATAGTACCAAAAGAGATAGAAGATAAATAAAAAGCCACAAGAGCACACTTCAAATCAGATCTTGGTAAAACCGCTAGTTGTTTTTTTGTTTTGTTTTGTTTTTGTTTGCTTTTGTGGTGCTGGGGATTGAACCCAGGGATCTGTGCATGTGAGGCAAGCATTCTACCAACTGAGCTATATCCCCAGCCCAAAACCTCTAGTTTCCTTAACAAAAATTCAAATACTTCACTGTATACAAAGACGTCCTCTAAAACTTTCACTTAAAATCAATATTTCGTGGCAGAGCTCCAATTACAATGGCATACGAAAAATGTTACAAGACACTTCAAATTGATGGGCCAAAGATTATTGTGCACATTAAAATATGAATTTACAAATATTAAGAGGGCTGGGGTTGTGGCTCAGCGGTAGAGCGCTCACCTGGATATGCGAGGTGCTGGGTTCAATCCTCAGCAGCACATTAAAAAAAATGAATAAATAAACTAGTGATATTGTGTCCAACTACAACTAAAAAATTATTTTAAAAAATATTAAGAGGGGCTGGGGTTGTGGCTCAGCAGCAGAGCACCTGACTCGCACGTGCGAGGCCTGGGTTCGATCCTCAGCACCACGTAAATATAAATACACTGCATTGTGTACAACTAAAGTAAATAAACAAATATTTAAAAAATATTAAGAGACAAACCTTTTAAGAATTATTGTTCAAAAAACAGTAGTATGAATCCCACACTTGGGAGGCTGAGGCAGGAGGATCGCAAGTTCATAGCCAGCCTCAGCAATGGCGAGGCACTTAGCAACTCAGTGAGACCCTGTCTCTAATAAAATACAAAATAGGGCTGGGGATGTGACCCAGTGGTTGAGTGTCCCTGAATTCTATACCCAGTACAAAAAAAAAAAAAAAAAAAAAAAAAAAACAGTAGTATGGATAACACAAGACAGCAGTCAAGTTTTAACATTTTAGGGTTTGGGAGTTTTTTGGAATGGGAGGAGGAAAAAAATTTAAAAAACAATAGTTTATTTTTAGAATACAAAACCACCTTAATTCTGGGAGGAGGTAGCATGATGGCTTGTGGAAAGCCAGCCAGGAATTACATATTTGCTATTGAAACAAAAAGAGACTTCATGATTTAATTTTCATATCTAAGTACTCAGAATTGTTTTATCCACCCTGCTGAATACATTACCAACAATTTTCCCTCAGGGTATGTGTTATACTTACAGACTCAAAATTTTGTTGATTTTCCTTCATATATGAAACACAAGCCTTCCTCACTTGCAAATGATGGACCTGGCTGCAAAACAACTGAAAAAAAAAAAAAAAAAAAAGGCCCAGTTTACTGCCAAAAGTCATTCAAAACAGAAGCTTCTAAATTAAGACTATTGGCTGGAATAAGCTTCCCTTATTCAGGACACATGTAGAAAATAGGAAAATTCAGTCCTCCTCATACTAAACAATATTTGAATCTTTAGTGAAACTGAGAAAGGTGATTCTTTCATGCCCACTTCCCCTTTCTACCCCCTAAATGTAATTTCTTAAGCATAAAACGTAGGAAGCAGGGGATGCTTAGGAATGATCAAGATACATTTCAAAAAGTTTTCTTTAACCCATTATCTTATCCCTCCTACATTATAAATGAGCATTTAAAAAACAAAAGGTAGTAAAAGTACAGTGATGCATTTGGACTAATGAGCAAAGATCCACACCTTTGCATTGTCTTGCACTAATAAGTAACAGGTCACCTGGACATTTTCACTGAGAAACAGAAAATGTTTCTATTTATTTTGGTAGGCTACAGGTCTACCTACAGGACCATGTCACATCTCAAAAACTGAAACAGCTGGGGACGGTAGCACACGCCTATAATCCCAGCATTTGAGAGGCTGAGGCAGGAGGATCACGAGTTCAAAGCCAGCCTCAGCAATGGCGAGGCACTTAGCAACTCAATGAGACCCTGTCTCTAATAAAATACAAAAAAGGGCTGAGGATGTGGCCCAATGGTCGAGTGCCCCCGAGTTCAATCCCTGGTACAAAAAAAAAAAAAAAAAAAAAAAAAAAAAAAAAAAGCCGGGCGTGGTGGCGCACGCCTGTAATCCCAGCACTTTGGGAGGCTGAGTCAGGAGAATCGCGAGTTCAAAGCCAGCCTCAGCAATGGCGAGGCACTTAGCAACTCAGTGAGACCCTGTCTCTAATAAAATACAAAAAAGGGCTGGGGATGTGGCCCAGTGGTTGAGTGCCGCTGAGTTCAATCCCCGGTACCAAAAAAAAAAAAAAAAAAAAAAAAAAAAAAAACCTGAAACAGCGGGGACTGGGGTTGTGGCTCAGCGGTAGAGTGCTCGCCTAGCACATGCATGGTCCAGGTTTGATCCTCAGCACCACGTAAAAATAAAGGCATTGTGTACAACTAAAAACAAATATTTTTAAAAACAACTGAAACAGCATAAAGCGACACATTTCTTTTCCTTTTACCTGCTCCGAAATAGCCCGAAAGAGGCAAGATGCATCCCTGGCAGTCAGCTTTCGATACAGTCCTAAGCTGCCTAAATATTCATCCATTGCCACCTCATTCAAAGACCTCTGACTGGCATACTTTCTCCATCCTTTATGCATTGTGCCCAAGGTGGTGAGGGAAGAAAAGGAACAGAAGCGTGGCAAGGACAAAGCAGGGCGTAGGTAGAAATAGGCAGCAGTAACAACGGCTTGCTTCTGCAGGTATCGGGAAAATAACTCAAAGTCTAGACATAAGAAGGTGGTTGGAGTCAGCACTGCACAATCTTGGGACCTCTCAGGAGCAGGAAGAGCAAAGCGCTGGGCTTCTTCAGGATAAGTTGGGACCCTGTGAAAAGAAGAGGAAAAGCCAGTGTTCTAAGGAAGTGGGAACTTGAGAAGGAAACATGGGAGGGAGAAGATGCATGGCAGAAGGGTGAGATGAACCAAATCAGCTAAATCTTGAGGATAGTATGCAAAAAGGAAACGAGTTTGCAGCTTAATTCAGGACAAATGGTGCACGAGGCTGCAAAGGAAACTACAATAAGATTCAGGTGTGTAGGATGCAACCTGGTCCACATTAAGATCTCTGCCTAGGGGCTGGGGCTGGGGCTCAGCTGTAGAGTGCTCACCTAGCAAGTTCTCACGTACCTAGCACGTGCAAGGCCCTGGATTTGATCCTCAGCACCACATATAAATAAATAAAATAAAGGTATTGTATCCAACTACAATTACAACTAAAAAATAAATATTAAAAAAAGCATCTCTGCCTGATTTTCAACTAGTGTCTGCCCAAAATTCCCTGTTCCCTTCATAGTTTCAGGGAAATGTGGGGATTAAAATCTGAAATTTAACTACTAAAGTTCTGCATTAAAACTTTTTTTAAAAAAGAAAAAGGGGCTGGGGCTATGGCTCAGTGGTAGAGCGCTCGTGTCACATGTGTGAGGCCCTGAGTTCGACCCTCAGCACCACATAAATAAAATAAAGGTATTGTGTCCACATACAACTAAAAAAATTAAAAAAAAAAAAAAAAAAAAAAAAAAAAAGAGAGAGCCGGGCGCGGTGGCGCACGCCTGTAATCCCAGTACTTGGGAGGCTGAGGCAGGAGGATCGAGAGTTCAAAGCCAGCCTCAGCCATGGCGAGGCACTTACCAACTCAGTGAGACCCTGTCTCTAATAAAATACAAAAATGGGCTGGGGATGTGACCCAGTGGTCGAGTGCCCCTGAGTTCAATCCCGGGTACCAAAAAAAAAAAAAAAAAAAAAAAAAAAATCAAAGAGAGACACCCCTACCTGCCCTTCCCCCACAGGGGTAGAGGGCACAGTACAAAGAGACAAAAAATTTATCTGGATATTTTAGTTATGGGTTTAAGTAATCTCATTTAACTCTAGACAATAATTAATCTCTGCTTAGTATCACAGAAACTAAATCAACTAGCTATGCTAGAAAACCCTGATATAATTCTTGATGAGTAACTCCAAACTACTGTATAGCAGCAATAAAAAGGGAAAATGCAATGTGTTTCTTCAAAATGAGGAAAATTTTCAAGTGAATGGTATGAAAATATTTCCCAAAAAAAACTTTCTAATACAATGCATTTAGAATGCTGTGGCACAATGAGAGGTGTTGGACATTAGAGGTGTGTTTCAATGTATTAGAGTACTTTCCAGAAAGACCACTCTGGATTCTAAGAAAAGCAAAATATTAAGAATCAAAGGTAGGACTATTCACTTGCGTTATTTGATTCCACTATCAGTTATATCATTGTTCTTTAAGTGCCCAAATACAATTCCTTTCTTACCTTTCTTAAGTGCTAAAAAATAATTTAGGGTCTGTGTGTATAACTCAGAGGTATGGCACTTGCTTAGCCTGTATGATGCCCAGGGTGCAATTTCCAGCACCTCAAAAATAATAATTTATTAGGTCAGAGGCCAGAAATGTAGCTCAGAGGTAGAGCACATGTCTAGCATGTGGAAGGGACCTGAGTCTAAGCCCCAGCAATGCAAAAAAAAAAAAAAAGTCAAATGCTAGCTTTGCAGAAGTTGCAATATTAAAATGGTTACAAAATGGTTTTTCTTGTGGTTGCAATTATCATGACTGCCCCTACAGGTAAAATATCAGTAATCACTTGTAATTTAGGAATGAAATACAAATTATCATGGTAGAAAAATCTAATAAAATCTTGACTTCCCTTAGCATGCCAATTTGAAATTACCTTCTTTCTTTTTTTAAAGAAACCATAACAAAAGGGAAATAATGCCTTTTGTAAAAGTTCTGAAGCTACTGTTTGAAGAAAACTTAAGACTTATACATTAAAAGGCTAATTCATTTTTTATACATCTTACAAACAAAAATACAAATTCTTATCTATTGTGTTTTAAATTAAAAATAAGATGTAAGGGGCTGGGATTGTGGCTCAGCGGTAGAGCGCTCGCCTAGCACGTGCGCGGCCCGGGTTCGATCCTCAGCACCATGTACAAATAAACCCATTGCGTGCAACTAAAGCAAATAAATAAATATTTAAAAAAAAAAAAAAAGATGTAAGCCGGGCATGGTGGTGCACGCCTGTAATCCCAGCACTTTAGGAGGCTGAGGCAAGAGGATCACGAGTTCAAAGCCAGCCTCAGCAATGGCGAGGCACTTAGCAACTCAGTGAGACCCTGTCTCTAAATAAAATACAAAAAAGGTCTGGGGATGTGACCCAGTGGTCGAGTGCCCCTGAGTTCAATCGCCGGTACCACAAAAAAAAAAAAAAAAGACGTATAAAACTTCAACTAATACAATTCATATACTTCTCATTTTCAGGAAGAGAATGAAAGAAGGGGAACTTAGAAGAGAGAGAATTAGAAAGTAATAAGCAAAAACTGGGGAAAAAAACAGAAAAATTAGGAATAAGATGACAAAGACAGCTACAGGGAAAAAGGAATAAAATAGCACTCAAAAGTACACTCATACAAATATGGTCAACTGATTTTTGACAAAGGTGCAAGAGAAAATCAATACGTAAGAGTATTTTCACTAAATGGTAGCAAATCAATTGATCATTCATATACAAAAATATGACCCTAGACTTATACCTCACACCTTGTAGGTAATTAACTCAAAATGGATCACAGATTCTAAATGTAAAATATATCTTTTCGGTGTCTCTGAAGGCTAACTGGTTCTCAGGAATAGTGAAAGCACCAAGTGAAAGGTTGTAGACACCTCCCTGTATATTCTTCTTCTATGCTTTGACATTTGAACCAGATAAGTGCTCAGAAATCAATGTATAACACTGAAATTTCTTAAAAAAAAAAAAAAAACTTTTGCAGGAAAACATAGGAGACCTTAAGTTAAGCAAAGTTCTTAGATACAGCATAAAAGACTGGATTTTATCAAAATTAAAAACATTTGCTCAACAAATGACACTGTTAGGAGAGTGAGAATTCAAGCCTAAAATTGGAAGAAATAATTTACATATCACATATCTAAACAAAAAAAGTTGTATAAAAAAGTCAACAATAAAAAAACAATATTTTCAGTGTGCAAAAGTTATGAATACATGTTTAAGCAAAGACACAGGAATTGCTAATAAGCATGTAAAAAGATGTTTAGCAGCCAGGTGCGGTGGCACATGCCTGTAATCCCAGCACTTGGGAGGCTGAGGCAGGAGGATCACAAGTTCAAAGCCAGCCTCAGCAATGGCAAGGCACTTACCAACTCAGTGAGACTCTGTCTCTAATAAAATACAGAAAAGTGCTGGGGATGTGGCCCAGTGGTCAAGTGCCCTTGAGTTCCATCCCCAGTACCAAAAAAAAAAAAAAAAAAAAAAAGATGTTCAGCATTATTAGCCATTAAAAAAAATGCATCTGGACATGATGGTGCACACCTGTAATCCCAGTGACTTGGGAGGTTGAGGCAGGAGGATCGAAAGTTCAAAGCCAGCCTCAGCAATTCAGCAAGGCCCTGAGCAAGTTAGCAAGACCATGTCTCTAAATATTAAAAAGTGCTGGGGATGTGACAGAGTGATTAAGCACCCATGGGTTCAATCCCAGTAACCCCCCAAAAAAGGAAAATGCAAATTAAAATCACAATGGGACATTACTACACACCTAATATGATGGATATAATAAGTAATAACAAAACAAATATTAGCAAGGAGGTAGAGAACTGGCCATACATAAAAGCTAGATGCAAAAAAATGTATGCATCATTCCAAGATATGGAAATATGCCCCCAAACATTTATCTATAGAGATAAAAAGCAGATTAGCAGGAGAGTAAGGGCTGGGGTGGGAATAGTCACTGACTGAAAGAGGCACAAAGGCTTTTTTTTAGAGTGATAAAAATCTTTTTATCTTTTTTTTTTTTTTTTTTTTTTTGTACCAGGTATTTAACCAGAGGTCTTAAGCAGTGAGCCACATCTGCAGTCCTTTGTTTTTTATTAAACCTTGAGACAGGGACTCACTACATTGCTGAGGCTGGCCTTGAACTTGTGTTCCTACTGCCTCAACCTCCAGAACCACTGCACCCACATACAATGATAAAAATCTTCCGAAATTGTTTGTGGTGATATCCGCACAATTACTATATTCATTAAAATTACTGCTGGGCGCGGTGGCGCACACCTGTAATCCCAGCACTTGGGAGGCTGAGGCAGGAGGATCGCGAGTTCAAAGCCAGCCTCAGCAATGGTGAGGCACTTACCAACTCAGTGAAACCCTGTCTCTAATAAAATTCGAAAAAGGGCTGGGGATGTGGCCCAGTGGCCGAGTGCCCCTGAATTCAATCCCCAGTACCAAAAAATAAAAAAATAAAAATTACTGAATTGTATAGGTGGAGTTTTTTAAACAGCTTTGAGATGTCACATACCACACAAGTCACCTACTTAAAGCATATAATTCAATGGTTTTTCATATATTAACTTTTGCATCATCCATCACCAAATTTTAGAACATTATCATCCCAAAATGAAACTCCACATCCTATCATCATCAACATCCAGTCTTCCTATTCTCATTAATCCCAGGCAACCACTAATCTACTTTCAGTACAGATTTACCTATTCTGGGCATTTCAAATAAATGTAATCATACAATAGTCCTGTGTGACTAAATTCTTTCACTTAGCATTAAGATTTTCAGGGGTCAGCCATGTTGTATTGTATCATTATTTCTATCCACTGTATCATCAAACAACAATTTATTCACCAGTTAATACAAATTGGAATTTTTTCTCCTTTTTGGCATTTATGAATAATACTCCTGGAAACATTCACATACAAGGTTTTACTTGCACATTTTCAATTCTCTTGGGTATACATTCAGTAGTGGAGTTCCTATATCATATTGTAATGCTATGTTTAAACACTTGAAGAACTGTCAAACTGTTTTTCCTAGCAGCTACACCATTTTGCATTTTCACCAGTAGTGAGAATAAGCATTCCAATTTCTCTACATTCTTACAAGCACTCACTATTATACCTCTTTTGATTACAGCCATCCTACTAAGTATGAGGTAGATTTTCACTCTGATTTGCATTCCCCTCATGGGAAATGATGTTGAGTGCTTATCAGTCAATATATACACATGCATTTTCCCCCCTGCTGTGCTGGAGCTCAAACCCAGGGTATACTGCATGATAGGCAAGCACTCTACCACTGAGCTACATTTCCATATATACTGGCTGATAAGCACATGAAAATATGCTCAATATCATTATCCACTAGGGAAATGAATCAAAACCACAGTGGAATTCTACCTCACACCTACTAGGATGGCTGTATTCAAAAGATGGATAATGGCAAGTATTGGTAAAAGTGTAGAGAAATTAGAACCTTCATGCCCTACTGGTAAGAACGTGAAATGGTGTGGCTGCTATGGAAAACAATTTGTATATCTTTAGTACCACTACGTACATCTTAGAATGACAAAAAAACTTTTTTAACTGGCAATGCCAAGTGTAGACACAGATGTAAAACATCTGCAACTCTATGTTGGTAGTGAGAATATGAAATAATACAGCCACTGTGGAAAATAGTTGAACAGTTTCTTAAAAAATTACATAGTTGCCATTTCATCTTCTAGGTAGCTATTCAAAAGAAATGTTCACACAAAAAACTATACATGAATGTTTATAGGGTACTTGTCCATAATGTGTTCATCTGATCCCTCAAAACTGGAAACAATCTAAGCATACTTCAACTGCTAAATGCACAACCTGTAGTATATCCACACAAGAGAATACTTCTCAGCATTTAAAAAATAAAACATTGATTATATACTAGAACATGTATCAATCTCAAAATCATGCTAAGTAAAAGATTCAAAAGGTTACATATAATATGACTGCATTTATATGACATGCATACCAAAGGAAAAATTAAAGGAAGGGAAAATGGACCAGCAATTGCCAGTAGTTAGGGTTTTAGGAAAGGAACGTCTAGGAAGGCTGTATGAGGGTAATTCTGCATCTTCACTGTGGTAGTGGTTACATGAATATGCATTTGTCAAAAATTACAAGACTGTGTAAGCAAAATGTTAATTTTGCTGTAAATTTAAAAACAAACAGAAGAAATAGAATTTAGAGTTAAGCAACTCACAGAAAGATAAGTGAAGAAAACAAAGGAAAACTATATGATCAGTCTGGGAAAGATAACATCTAAAGAACAGGAGGTCAAAAAGAGACAAAGAAAGCAGAGAAGAAAAGATAATTATATATAAGAAAAATTCTAGCACTACAAAACATAAATACTGTATCCATACTGGTTCTATCTATCTGCCTGCCGATCGATTGATCTATCTATTTTTCATGCTAGAGATTGACCCCAAGGACTCCTGCATGCCAGGCAACTACTTTACCACTGAACTGTATTCCCAGTCCATGTTGAGATTGGAGGGGTCCATGAGGTAGCCAGAACAACAAAAAATGATAGTCAGCACTGCACATAATAGTAAATCCTGAAATCATGGGATAAAAAGAAGATCCTGGCTGGGGATATAGCTCAGTTGGTAGAGTGCTTGCCTTGCATGCACAGGGCCCTGGGGTTCAATCCCCAGCACTATAGAAACAACAACAAAAAAAAGAAGTGATCCTAAAACTTTCAGAAAGGAAAAACAGATCATGAACAAAAAGAAAACCACTAATGTGAAAGCCAATAAACTTCTCAAAAGGAAAAATTAGAATTAAGAAAATAACGGAATTCAAAATTTGTTGGGAGCCAGGCATGATGGCACATGCCTGCAATCCCAGTGGCTTGGGAAGCTGGGGTCAGGAGGATCACGAGTTCAAAGCCAGTCTCAGCAACTTAGCAAGGGCCTAAGCAACTCAGCAAGACCCTGTCTATAAATAAAATATTTTAAAAAGGGGCTGGGGATGTGGCTCAGTGGTTAAGCACCCCTGGGTTCACTCCCTGGTACCAAAAAGAAAAAAATTGTTAGGAAATTACTCCCAACCTTGAATTGTATACCAAGTTATCAAACAGGAAGTAGAACAAGGTGTTTTCAGACAAGAAAGATTCAAGGGACTGGGGATATAGCTCAGTTGGTACAGTGCTTGCCTCACATGCATAAGACCTTGAGTTCAAATCCCTAGCACCACAAAAAAAAAAGAAAAGAAAGATTGATAAATCTTACCACCCTTTCTTAGAAAAATCATTAAAGAAAACAATAGACTTTCTTAGGAAGCTTACTAGAAGATATTTGAAACGAAAATTAAAAAGTGAAACAAAAAGCAGGGTGGATATACATATACAGTCCTATAAACAGGAAGTTCAACACAAAACAGAAGCAAAGAGATCTTCCAGGATAAAAATAAAGAGGAAGTTCCAGAAAGACAAGACATTCACCAGAACTAGAAAGATAATACCTAAAATAAAAGGAGGGCATAGAACTACAGTATAGTCACCTAAAATAAATAAATAAATAAATAGGGGCTAAGAGTATAGCTCAGTGGTAGAGCACTTGCCTAGCACACATAAAGCCCTGGTTTCAATCCCCAGCACTGAAAAAAAAAGTAAGTAATAAATATTATAGATAACCTGATCTATTTGAATATACTAAGGGGAGATGTATACTTCGGTTAATTTATGTAGCTATTTCTAATAGAAACCTGAACAAATTAAAAAATAAACAAAATGAGGTAAAAACCAAGTTTCACAGAAGTGAAATCAGTAAACACTGCATGGTTCAGATGTGAACAATATTGTTCTTAAGCAATATTAATGTCAACATTGAAAATGTATCTCACAAGAACTGATAAAACTAGATTAAGAGGAAAGAAAGGAAAAAGAAGAAGAGAAGGGAGGAAGGAGGAGATAAAGTCTCCTTTTGGGGACCTCAATTCTCCACCTTTCAACAACAGATAGATTGCTCAGAGAGAAAATAAAGAAAACAATGGACTTGAGCTTTCAGCAAAAGCAAGATTTGGCCCTGCAGTAGGACACTGGATTTCATTGTACATTTCAGCACTTCAGTATTCCTTAACCTCTTGTCCCCTCAATAAAACGATTTGACCCCAGCAAAAAAAAGGACTTGAATTATACTTTATATAAACGAACCTCTCAGATATATACAGAACATTCTACAGAATACAATATGTTAAGCCACAAAACCAGTCTACAGAGCTGGGATTGTGGCTCAGTGGTAGAGTGCTTGCCTAGTGAGGCACTGGGTTCAATCCTCAGTAGCACATAAAAATGAATGAATAAAACAAAGGCATTGTGTCCATCTACAACAAAATAAAATTAAAAAAACAAGTCTACATATCACAATGGCATGAAATTAGAACAGGAGAAATTTTGGAAAATAGATGAATAGGCAAAAATTAAACAACATACTACTGAGCAACCAATGCATGTCAGAAGAAATCATAAAGGAAATCAAATACTTTGAGACAAACAAAAGTAAAACACAACATAACAAAACTTACAGGATGTGGTTTAAAGGAGTCCTAGGAAGGGAATTTATAATAATAAATGCACATATTTTAAAAAAGAAGGCTAGAGAGACATTACAGAATAAAAGTAAAGGGAAGGAAAAAGATATTCCATGCAAATGGAGTGAAAAAAAATACCACCAGGAGAAGCTACTCTCATACCCGACAAAGCAGATTTCAAGCAAAAATTAATCAGAAGAGATGAGGAAAGTTACTACATAGTAGTAAAGTGAACATTCCAATAAGAAGATATAATGATAGTAAACATTTATGCCCCAAGCATTGGTGCACCTAATTAAACAAACACTTTCTGATACTGTGTCTCAGACAGACCCCAATATAATAATATACTAGGTGAATTCAACAGACCTCCCTAGTCAATAGATAGGTCATCCAGACATAAAAATCAGTCTGGCAAAGTGGTGCATGCCTGTAACCCTAGCAACTCAGAAGACTGAGGCAGAAGGATCACAAGTTCAAAGCCAGTCCTAGCAACTTAGTGAGATCCCATCTCAAAATAAAAAATAAAATAAAAAAGACCAAAGATCTATCTCAGTGGTTAAATACCCCTAGGTTCAATTCCCAGTACAAACACATGCAACTGTGCACACACACACACACACACAGTTCCCAAATAAACAATCTAATGCTACATCCCAAGGCTTCAGAAAAGCAGGAACAAACTAATTCCAAAACCATTAGAAGATGGGAAATAATTAAAATCAGAGCTGAGATTAATTAGAGAATAAAAAAATAGAAAAGATCAATGCAACAAAGAGTTTGTTGTCTGAAAACATAAACAAGATTGATAAACCCTTAGCCAAACAAAAGAGAGACCCAATCAACAAAATTGGAGATAAAAACAAGTTACTTCCACAGACATTTCTGAAATCCAGAGGATCATTAGGGATGATTCTGAAAACATGTATTTAAATAAACTGGAAAATATAGAAGATATTAACAAACTTCTAAGCACATATGACCTACCCAAATTAAACAAAGATAAAGAAAAACCTAAGCAGACTAATATCCACTTGAGACTGAAGAGTAATAATAATAATAATAATAATAAAAAGCTTTCCAACAAAGAAAAGCCCAGGACCAAATAGATTCAGGGTTCTACAAAACCTCTAAAGAACAAAAATCAATCCTCCTCAAATTATTCCATGATATAGGGAGGGAAAACTCCTAAATCCTTTTTACGAAGCCAGCATCACCCTGATATCAAAACCAGAAAAAGAAATATCAAGGAAGGAAAACTATAGACCAATATCCATGATGAACCTACACACAAAAATCCTTAATGAAATTTCAGAAATCCACGTTCAAAAACATATTTAAATATTGTATACTATGGTCAAGGTGGTTTTATCACAAGGATGCATGCCTGGTTCAACATATGCAAATTAATAAATGTAATTCATCACAAATAAAACTAAGAAAAAAATCATGTGATCAACTTAATGGGAAAAAAAAAACCTTCAACAAAATCCAACACCAATTCATATTAAAAAACACTGAAAGCCGGGCGCGGTGATGCACGCCTGTAATCCCAGCACTTGGGAAGCTGAGGCAGGAGGATTTTGAGTTCAAAGCCAGCCTCAGCAATGAAAATGCACTTAGCAACTCAGTAAGACCCTGTCTTTAATAAAAATACAAAAAAAAGGGCTAGGAGGACTAGGGTTGTGGCTCAGCGGTAGAGTGCTCGCCTAGCACTTGCGCGGCCCGGGTTCGATCCTTAGCACCACGTAAACATAAATGCATTGCATTGTGTACAACTAAAGCAAATAAACAAAGATTTAAAAAAAAAAAAAAAAGGGCTAGGGATATGGCCCAGTGGTTGAGTGCCCCTGAGTTCAATCCCTGGTACAAAAAAAAAAAAAAAAAAAAAAAAAAAAAAAAAAAAAAAACACTGAAGAAACTAGTGATAAAAGAATCTATATAGGACAAACCCCAAAGGCAAAATCATAGTGAATGGAGGAAAAACTGAAAGCATTTCCTCTAAAATCAGGAAGGAGACAAGTATGAGTATTCTCCCCACTCCTATTCAACATAGTTCTTGAAACACTAGCTAGAGCAATCAGATAAGAGAAGGAAAGTAAATGGATAAAAATAGAAAAAGAAGTTAAATTATCTGTTTGCTGATGGCTTAATACTATACTCAAAAGATCCAGAAAACCTCCAACAGAAGTCTTCCAGAGCTGATAAATTCAGCCAACTAGCAAGATACAATATCAACGTTCAGAAATCAATAGATTTTTCTATACCTAATAATAAATCTACTAAGAAAGAAATCAGGAAAACAATTTCTATTCACAACAGCCTCAATAAAAACACTTGAGATTAAAGCTAAGGAGGTGAAACACCTCTAACAGTAAAAATAATAAAACACTGAAAAACGAAATTGAAGAAGACCTTAAAGGATGGAAAGACCTCCCATGCCCTTGAATAGGCAGAATAATATCAAATGGCCATATTACCAAAAGTGATTCAATGTGATCACCATCCAATTACCAAAGAGTGTCTTCAAAGAACTAGACCAGAGTCCTAAAATGTCCTAAAAGACCCAAGATAGGGAAAGCAACCCAGAGCAATAAGAGCAATGATAAAGGCATCACATTATCCAATTTCAAATTACACTACAGAGCTACAGTAACAAAAACAGCATGGTTCTTGCATAAAAACAGACACAAAGGGCTGAGGTTGTGGCTCAGCGGTAGAGCACTCGCCTAGCACATGCGCGGCCCGGGTTCGATCCTCAGCACCACGTACAAATAAACACGTCACGTACAATTAAAGTGAATAAATAAATATTTAAAAAACAAAACAAACCGACACAAAGAGCTGGGATTGTGGCTCAGTTGTGGAGCGTTTGCCTAGCATGTGTAAGGCAATGGGTTAGATTCTCAGCACCACATATAAATAAATAAAATAAAGGTCCATCAACAACTAAAAATTATTTTAAAAAAGACACAAAGGACAGTAGAATAGAAGACACATAGACAGATCCACATAGATAGTTATTCAATCTTTGACAATAGTGCCAAAAACATGTTGGAGAAGATACCTTTCTAACAAATGGTTCTGGTTAAACTAAATGTCCATATGGTGGCACATGCCTATAACTTTAGCCACTTGGGAAGCTAAGGCAGGAAGATCTCAAGTTCAAGGCCTGCCTCTACAATTTAGGAAGACCCTCAGAAACTTAGTGAGATTCCATCTAAAAAAAAAAAAAAATTAAAAGAATGAAACTAGATCCATATCTTTCACCCTGCATAAAACCCAACTCAAAGTGGATCAAGGACCTAGGATTTAGACCAGAAACACTCCAATCACTAGAAGGAAACATATGATCAACACTCCAACATATTAGTACAGGCAAAAACTTCTTTAATAAGACTCCTACAGTTCAAGAAATAAAACCAAGAATCAATAAGTAAGATGGCATCATTTAAAAAGCTCCTGCACAGCAATGGAGAGGATTAAGGATATGAAAGAAGTTCATCTATAAAGGGGGAGAAAAATCTTAGCCAGCTATTCTTGCAATAGGGGATTAATATCCAGAATACATAAAGAACTCAAAAAACACCAAAAAAATTATAATGCTAGCTGGGCGCAGTGGCGCACACCTGTAATCCCAGCACTTGGGAGGCTGAGGCAAGAGGATCACAAGTTCAAAGCCAGCCTCAGCAATGGCGAGGCACTTCACAACTCAGTGAGACCCTGTCTCTAATAAAAATACAAAAAAAGGTCTAGGCATGTGGCCCAGTGGCTGAGTGACCCTGAGTTCAATCCTGGCAGAATAATATCAAATGGCCATATTACCAAAAGTGATTCAATGTGATCACCATCCAATTACCAAAGAGTGTCTTCAAAGAACTAGACCAGAGTCCTAAAATGTCCTAAAAGACCCAAGATAGGGAAAGCAACCCAGAGCAATAAGAGCAATGATAAAGGCATCACATTATCCAATTTCAAATTACACTACAGAGCTACAGTAACAAAAACAGCATGGTTCTTGCATAAAAACAGACACAAAGGGCTGAGGTTGTGGCTCAGCGGTAGAGCGCTCGCCTAGCACATGCGCGGCCCGGGTTCGATCCTCAGCACCACGTACAAATAAACACGTCACGTACAATTAAAGTGAATAAATAAATATTTAAAAAACAAAACAAACCGACACAAAGAGCTGGGATTGTGGCTCAGTTGTGGAGCGTTTGCCTAGCATGTGTAAGGCAATGGGTTAGATTCTCAGCACCACATATAAATAAATAAAATAAAGGTCCATCAACAACTAAAAATTATTTTAAAAAAGACACAAAGGACAGTAGAATAGAAGACACATAGACAGATCCACATAGATAGTTATTCAATCTTTGACAATAGTGCCAAAAACATGTTGGAGAAGATACCTTTCTAACAAATGGTTCTGGTTAAACTAAATGTCCATATGGTGGCACATGCCTATAACTTTAGCCACTTGGGAAGCTAAGGCAGGAAGATCTCAAGTTCAAGGCCTGCCTCTACAATTTAGGAAGACCCTCAGAAACTTAGTGAGATTCCATCTAAAAAAAAAAAAAAAATTAAAAGAATGAAACTAGATCCATATCTTTCACCCTGCATAAAACCCAACTCAAAGTGGATCAAGGACCTAGGATTTAGACCAGAAACACTCCAATCACTAGAAGGAAACATATGATCAACACTCCAACATATTAGTACAGGCAAAAACTTCTTTAATAAGACTCCTACAGTTCAAGAAATAAAACCAAGAATCAATAAGTAAGATGGCATCATTTAAAAAGCTCCTGCACAGCAATGGAGAGGATTAAGGATATGAAAGAAGTTCATCTATAAAGGGGGAGAAAAATCTTAGCCAGCTATTCTTGCAATAGGGGATTAATATCCAGAATACATAAAGAACTCAAAAAACACCAAAAAAATTATAATGCTAGCTGGGCGCAGTGGCGCACACCTGTAATCCCAGCACTTGGGAGGCTGAGGCAAGAGGATCACAAGTTCAAAGCCAGCCTCAGCAATGGCGAGGCACTTCACAACTCAGTGAGACCCTGTCTCTAATAAAAATACAAAAAAAGGTCTAGGCATGTGGCCCAGTGGCTGAGTGACCCTGAGTTCAATCCTCAGCACCACATAAAAATATACCAGAAGGAAACAGGAGAAAAGCTCCATGACATTGGTCTGGGCAACATTTTTTTTAATTTTTTTTTTAAAAATATTTATTTATTTGCTTTTAGTTGTACACAATGCGTTTATTTGTACATGGTGCTGAGGATCGAACCTGGGTCACGCACGTGCTAGGCGAGCGCTCTACCGCTGAGCCACAATCGCAGCCCCTGGGCAACATTTTTTAATGACCCCAAAAGCACAGGCAAAGGTAGAAACAGGTATGGCATAACACTAAAAAGTGTCTGCAAAGCAAACAATCAACAAAATGAAGAGACAACCCACAGAAAAGGAGAAAACATCTTGAACCATTAACTCTGATTGGGGTTAATATCCAAAGTACATAAGGAAATCAAACAATATCAAGCAAACAAATGACCCTATTTTAAAAATGAGCAAGTGACCTAAACAGATATTTCTCAAATGAAGGCATACAAATGGTAAACAGGTACATAAAAAAGGCTCACCATCATTAATCATCAGAAAAATATAAATTAAAAGAGTGATAGCACAATGAAGTACCACTTCACATGTTTAGAATGACTTTTATCAGAAAGATGAATGAGGGGCCTGGGTTGTGGCTCAGTGGTAGAGTGCTTGCCTAGCGTGAGGCACTGGGTTGGATCCCTGGTACCACATAATAAAATAAACAAATAAAATAAAGGCATCATGTCCATCTACAACTAAAAAAAAAATTTTTTTTACAAAAGATGAATGATTGGGAGTCTGAGACAGGAGAATCTCAAGTTCAAAGCCAGCCTCAGCAACATAGAGAGGCCCTGTCTCAAAATAAAAAAATAAAAAGGGGGAGAGATGTGGCTCAGTGGTTAAGTGTCCCTGAGTTCAATCCCTAGTACAAAAAAACAAACAAAAAACACAAAATACTACCACCATGTAATCCAGCAACCCAATTTATGGCTCTCTCTCTATATATATATATGTACAAAGAAAAGGAAATCAGTGTGGAAGGATTATCTGAATGTCCATATTTATTGAAGCATTAATCACAGTAACCAAGATATAAATTCAATCTAAATGTCCACAATTAGATGAATAAAGAAAATGCTGTATATACACAGGAATACTATTCAGTCTTAAAAAGGGAAATCCTGTCATTTGTGAAAACATGGATGAACCTGGAGGACATTATACTATAATGTATAAGCCAGACATAGAAAGACCAATACTGCATGATTTATATATGGAAGAAAAGTTGGACTCAATAAGTAGAAAGCAAAACAATGGTTACCAGAGGCTAGGAGAGGTGGGAGTATGTGGGAAAAGAATAGCTGATTAAATGGTACAAAGTTACAGGCAGATAGGAGATATGTTTTCAAATCTACTGTACAGCAGAGTGTTACAGTCATTAATAATATATTGCATATTTCAATATAACTGAGTAAATCTTAAATGTCTCGCCATAAAAATTATAGGTAAGACCATTGAAATATGTTAATTTAATCACTGATACATGTTTGCATTGTATCAAAACATCATACTGTAGAATTGTATACATAAATGTATACAATTATGATTTATCCTTTAAGAATATCAACTTTTCAAGTCTCCTCTTCTATGCTGAAAGCCTATAAGTGATATTCAAATTTTAAAAATGAAAAAGCCGGGCATGGTGGCACATGCCTGTAATCCCAGCACTTGGGAGGCTGAGGCAGGAGGATAGCAAGTTCAAAGCCAGCCTCAGCAATGGTGAGGCACTTAGCAATTCAGTGAGACCCTGTCTCTAATAAAATACAATAAAAGGGCAGGGGATGTGGTCCAGGGGTTGAGTGCCCCTGAGTTCAATCTCCGGTACCAAAAAAAAAAAAAAAAAAAAGAAAACCAAAACCAATTTCAACATACTATTTATAAAAAATATGATCACTTACAAGAAGGAGGATTCAGAGATGGAAAAAAAACTGGGACATAAGACTGCTGTTTCTATTATAATCCTTGTAGAACTAGTTAATATTTTAAACTATTTACATGCATTACCTTAATTTAAAAATTAATTTTAAACATTTTATTGTTAGAAAATAGCACAATAAACCAAAGAAATAAAATTTTACAACCATAAGACTTATTTTACAGATAAGCAGGCTTGGAATAATTACAAGATTTGTTTAATATTTGCATCCAATCAATAATAGTACTAGAACTACAACTATAATGTTCTGATGTTTGCACCAATCATTACAAAGAATCACACAACAAAGCAGGAAAAAAAAATGTGAACAAGGGCTCAGAAGTGGTTATGGACAGGTTACATTTTCCAACTTAGTACAATAGGATTTTATTTTTAAAAGACCTGTGGGAAAATGTTACATTTCATCTTATATATAATAGAAAGCAATTTTCAGGGTGTTTAATACTATCATGCTTGAAATCCCAACTGGCAATTTTCCACGGCAAGCTACTTCAATCCTGTAGACCTCTAGAACAGTGATTCCTAAGTGGAGGGCTTATTAAAACACACTGCCTCTTTTCCAGAGGTAATAATTCAGCAGATCTGGCATAGATCCCAAGAACAAGTTTCTAGGGGATGCTGATGCTGCTGGTCTAGGGAATTCACTTTGAGAACCACTGCTCTAGAACTGATATGTCCCACAAATCATTAATCATTGCTCCTAAAAACAAAATTTCAAAGACAAAATTTCAATAAATAGTGCACACAATAATCCTATGTTTGATATTTAATATTGCTCCTGTGAGCAATATTAATGGCCTCTAAGGATTGCTTAGAGTAATGATTTGAGCTGGCCTTTCCCAAGTTTTTCTCCATACATCACTTGTTAAATTTCAAAGTTTGAGAAATGTTGCCTTAGACACTTTCTGTGATCTAAACCTAAGGTTATGGAGCAATTACAAAAGATACTGTAAATTCAGCGTTTAGCACCAAAGTGTCTAATTAATCACTAATTGCTGTTAGCTGCTGACAAAGCAATTCACTAAATTATTAGTCAAAAAATTCTTGTCAAAGAAAATTAACATATTAAAGGGGTGCTTTAATTTTATTACTACTCTTTACACAAGTTAGCTAGAAAATGTGACTTATGGTTTAATTTCTCTAGAACTGTTTATTTCCTCTTTCAATGATCAAATAGGAAAACTCTTTCTAGTACAATATATGAATACTAATGGTTTTAATTCTAACATTCCATGTCAACTGAGGTATATACCTAAAATCATTTTTCAAACCACATATCATCTGTGACATACAAGCTATAATTGTAACAGATCCTAATGAAAAGGCAATTTAAAAACTTAGTCCTAAATAATTTATTTCAATTATTTTAGTACCCAATAACATGGAACCAATTGAGGAAAACAACTCCATAGAATTTCTTGCCGTTCATTACTGAAATGGCAATGGTAAACATTTTTTAAAACATTTTTGAAAATATTATTTAGACATTGATGGACCTCTATTTTGTTCATATATTTATATTCAGTGCTGAGAATCGAACCCAGTGCCTGACCCATGCTAGGCAAGCGCTCTACCACTGAGCCACAATCCCAGCTCCTTAAAACATTTTTTAACAACATCCTTGAAGTCTGGCATGGTGGCACATGCCTGTAATCCCAGTAACTAGGAAGCTGGGGCAGTTCTAAGGCCAGCCTCAGCAAACTCGCTAGACCCTATCTTTAAAAAGGACTAGGGATGTAACTCAGTGGTGGAGTACCCCGGGTTCAATCCCCAATATAAAACAAACAGGCTGGGGTTGTAGCTCAATGGTAGAGCACTCGCCTAGCTCGTGGGCTGCCAGGGTTCCATCCTCAGCACCACGTACAAATAAACGCATTGTGTACAACTAAAAGCAAATAAATAAATATTTCAAACAAACAAACAAAAAATCAGCACCCTAGAACTAGAGCCTGTCACTTTTCATGGTGAACTTTCAAACAGTAAAGCAGGATTTGAAGAAAGGGAACACCAAAACACAGTCTCATATCCCTGTTCAACAAACATCCTTCTCGAGTTTTAGGGAGAAAATAAAGACAAAAATAAGAATGGATTTCCCAGCACTGTGATCCCAGTTCAGAAATGCAAAACAGAACAAACATTACGCAGACCACTTGCCTTAATTCCCTTCTCTACCCCATTTCGCCTGAAGCACCAGAATATAGATTTGGGGGGAAAAAAAAGGAAAATAATAATTTATTTAAAAATACATATATCACACTGACACTGAAACACTGAGGGTTAGTTTTTGACTTTAGATCAGTCTACAGACAGGGGTTTTAGGGAAGGGAGGAATACAGATCAGAACATTTTCTTTGAAGCACTTGGAAAGACCCATTCCCTTAAACCTCTACATAAACTTAAATTTTCCAACTATAACCCCAACTAGAGACTGAATATAAATTTTAAAATGGATTACAATGAAGACCCTGCTTTCTGTATCATTTAGGATTATTTACTTTGAGTTCATAGGAAACATCTCTAAGCCTAGTACTAATTCTTAAAACAAAAAACAAGAGAAAACTATTTTAACTTTCAAACGTGCCACAAGATTGATGTCTTAGAAATCACCTATTGGGGAATTTAAACTGTAATACAGAAAATTACTTAAGACACAGGATCTAAGAATGTTTTTCCCTTATAAATTTTGAGAATGTATTAGCCACCCGCTTCACACTGGCAGTGGAAAATAACCAGTATGTTGTCCTGTACAAAAGTAGAAATGAACAATGAAAAAAGATATAATGTACAATTTCTCAGACATTATTCCAACAGTGACATAAGTTTAAAAAAAAGTACTTATAGAAGCACACTTGACAGTAAATATGTAAATACAATGCTTCACTGGTCACTTTCTCCAAAGATCCTAGTACATATATATCTTAAAATAATTATTATGAATAAAATATATTCCATTTACTACTTCTTACTAATTAGAAACAGTGCTATGCAAGACATTATGGGACATAGACAGTGAGTTAACAGTCAAGATTATTAGTTTCAAAATGTGCCACTTGGTATGTTTTAAACTTGAGAAATTTATGGCTTGTGTTACATTATAGAAACTGGAAATTACTAAACCTGGATGTATTTCATTGGAAGGGTTAAATTATAAAGGAGTACAACAGCTGCCACCAAAAAACTATCAACAATGCCTAAGGAATAATATCACTGACGTGGGGTTTAGTCTGAAGATTTCTAACCTGTTGACTACAATTGTCCTGAAAGTCATGACAAAGTTGTATATATGTGTAAGTACAGAGAGAAGCAATGGTTATATTTTAAAGGGTTCCATGACTATCAAATAAAGTTTAAAAACTGTTGCCCCAGAGAATAAAACTGCAGCAGCCAAGAACAAAATCGTGTCCAAAGCTATGTGTGTGAATCAAAATAATTTTGGCAGGGCTGTGGTAAAAATTTATGAAAACAATAAAAATCTAGACATGAAAGATAGTCTACTATCTATACATAATGGCATATAAAGCCCTTCAAAACATTTTTCAAATATTGATATCAACCAGGCATGGTGGCGCCCATCTGTAGTCCCAGTGGCTCAGGAGGCTGAGACAGGAAGATCACGAGTTCAAAGCCAGCCTCAGCAATGGCAAGATGCTAAGCAACTCAGTGAGACCCTGTTTCTAAATAAAACACAAAATAGGGCTGGGGATGTGGCTTAGTGGTCGAGAGCCCCTGAGTTCAATCCCCAGTACCAAAATTATACATTTAAAAATACACACACACTTGCCGGGCGCGGTGGCACACGCCTGTAATCCCAGCACTTTGGGAGGCTGAGACAGGAGGATCGTGAGTTCAAAGCCAGCCTCAGCAATGGCGAGGCACTTAGCAACTCAGTGAGACCCTGTCTCTAAATAAAATACAAAAAAGGGCTGGGGATGTGGCCCAGTGGTCAAGTGCCCCTGAGTTCAATCCCCAGTACCAAAAAAAAAAAAAAAAAAAAAAAAAAAAAATACACACACACACACACACACACACACATATATGTAAAATCAATGCTGAAAAGCACATATTTTGCATGCCTGTTTAAAGTTTTTGTCTATTTTTTTTGCTTACCCACCTACAAAATTTTGATAAATAAAAGAACAATATAAACATTAATATAGAATATTCATGTAGGGAATTAACAATTTAAAAATTAACCATCATTTGGTGGTATTCTAAATTTTTCTCCACATCATCTTTTACTAGAAAACACTACAGCTACTGCTTTTCATATACTTGATTTTTGTTCCTATAAATATTTGGTCCTGTGAACTTCACCATACAGTGAGATGGTCACATCTTTGGAACAAGAGAAAGACTAGAGCCGGGCGAGGTGGTGCATGCCTATAATCCCAGCACTTTGGGAGGCTGAGGCAGGAGGATCGCGAGTTCAAAGCCAGCCTCAGCAATGGAGAGGCACTTAGCAACTCAGTGAGACCCTGTCTCTAAATAAAATACAAAAGAGGGCTGGGGGGATGTGACCCAGTGGACGAGTGCCCTGAGTTCAATCCCTGGTACCACAAAAAAAAATAAATAAATAAAAGAGAGAGAGAGAGAGAGAGAGAGAGAGAGAGAGAGAGAGAGAGAGAGAGAGAGAGAGAGAAGAGAAAGACTAGATACTTAAGAATCAAGTCAACAGGAAATAAATGTAAGATGACTGTTTCCTAGAACCAATATCAAATCTTACTTGATATCAGGAGAGTACTAAATTACAGAAGTACATTCAACATTAATGGAGCCTAGTCCATGTCAGGAAGAGGACTCAGAATGTATGATAGTTCCCCCCCACCAACTAGACTATTAAAAGCTCCTCCAGAGCAAGAATCATATCTTGAATCCTGCTGATACAGAAGTAGATTCTCGATATGTATTTATATTACAAGACTGAATTTACAAATAAATGAGCTTGACATATTTAGGAAGTAAAAAATAATCTGATCAATTACTATAAAGGGTTGGAGGTATGAGTTAAAGCCTGGAGGACTGACTAAATAGGGTACCACTAATGAAGATAAGGATCTCAGTAATATGCAAAGGAGAAATATGACTTTAGTTTGGAGCATATCATGTTTGAAGTGCTTACAGAATTAACAAACAGGAAACTGGAAATCATTCAGCAACTCTAATCAGAGTTGGGAGATATACATAGAAGATTCAATAGTAGCAGAGGCTCTAGGAGTTGTAAAAAATACCAAGAAAAAAAACTACAAAGCAAAGAGGATTAAAAAACAAAGAGGAACCTTAAAACACAAACATTTAAGGAAAAACTTTTTAAAAATTCACTTGCAATCACATTAACTAGGACAAATATCTACAAATAGCCAGCAGTATGCTATAAAGTAGCAATGTAAAAACTAAAATAGATTACATATGTATATGTAGCCAACACACAATCTGAATTTCTGGGGAAAAATCATCTGAATTCAAATATTCTGTCTCAAATATTGTCTTCATTTGTCTCCACAAATGAAGGAAATTATACCAGAATTCAGTGATTCAATTACAATTTCTAGACCTCCTTCTATCTCTAAGACATGTAGATGGCATAAAACTCCTGAGCTCAATTTCCACATTTGCAAAATGGGGCAATATCAACTATTTCATAGTGTTACTGGAAAAATTAAAAGAGTACATTAAGTGTTCTGAATAGTGCCTAATATGTACTAAGTACTCAGCAATTGTTAGCTATTATCTTCGTTCCCCACTCCCCCTATAAAATATGGTACAATTTTATATAGCAAAAACTGATCACCACATGGCTATCATAATCACCCATTCCAAATCTTCCCCAAAACTCCATATAAACCTGTCCACACACCTCATCTTTCAAACTGTATGCAGATTCAGTCACCTCTGCAAATTAACATTATGAAACCAATGGGATTTAGTGATTACATCATAACAAAAGGCAAAAAACTACCTACATGTATACTTTATCATTCCTGACTTTAGTCTCAATCTTTTTATATTACCCTTTGTATTTGTATGATTTACCTTTAAAGCATTCATAGTATAGCTCTGAAGGGTCTCAAGTCAAAACACCTGATAGTACTTTTCAGATACTGATTACTTTAAATCTTACAGTACCCTACATAACGTTCATAGGGATCCTTTCAGCTCTTTCTTCCAAATTGTCATTATCTAAAATTCATAAATCCCAAGGTCATCTCAAAACATTGTTACTTCATCATCTTCAACACCATAAACCTTCTATTAACTTTCACCTCTGAACCTATCCATGGTATGAATTTCCCAATTAACTCTTTTGCTTCCTTATCCCTGGAAATGTAAACACCTCTTGTATAAAACTGCTAAATTAACTGCATTCCACTTCTTCACTGACTCTTTAAGAACCTGCACCTATCATGTAGTGATATCAAACTTTGAGAAAAATATCAAATAGAATTTCCCAAACAAATAAGATGTGAACTTGGATATTTAGCTTAGCCTGTTTCCTCATTTGTAGTAAATGGTGTGCGCTGTTATCTAAATTTTCTTCCATCTCCAACTGCCTTAAAGTTTTAATTCAATCTAGCATCAATCCTACACAGATCCTTTTGGTATCTTCCAAAATAATCAGGAATCACAGGTTGCTAAGTTCCAGTCGGAAGTTAAATGTGAGATTCCTTATCAAATGAAGAACTTCTGGAAATAAACCTTCCTCAAAAGGGATGAAAGTAACAAAAAATGAGCAAAAAAAAAAAAAAAAAACTATAAACAAAAAACTTACAGCATATTACGGTACGGTAGTAGAAATTGCATAGGACAGGGTCTAGGAACTGCTACTAGGCAAACTAATCTCTGACCTCTTGCTTCGTCTGAGAAACCAAGGGAATAAACTAGATAATCTTGAGGATCACTACCAAATTAGGGTTCTAAAGTATCCTTTGATTTAAAACCCCACAACATAAAAGTTACATAACAGTATATTCAGAGATGTTACTACACACAATGGACACCATTGACTTATGCCTCTACTAAATGAAATAATGGAATCTAGGTTGTGCATTATTGTAGGAAGTAGAAGAGATTTAGGGTCCCAATGTTTCTTTGGTTGTCTGATGTGTGAGTAGACGCTTTCATCCCTGATTCTCTATGGTTAGTACTTCATACCATAAAATAGGTAAGACTGACCAATACAGCTTTATGCCAACAACTCTTTCTTGAACAAGTAAAACAACTTTTAAGAGGGCCCAGAAAAAACTCTCCCTGTATTTGAATAAGACCTTTTGTAAAACATTATACATTAATATACAAGTATTATGGTGCTTTGAATTCTCAACTATGTACATGTGGATTACTCACTTTTTAGATTATTCTCAGCAAAATTTTAATCGAAGCTGGCTTCCTCCTGCTACCCAGAGTACTTCTCAGCCACCACCTTTTCTACCATTAGCAAGAATTTATTTTATTATTAGCCAAGGAAAAATAATCAGAAAAATAAATCTACAAAAAAACATTATTAATGCATCCCAAGTAAAATGTTTGTAACTTTGAACATTTTGGCATAGTAATGTAACAGGAAGGTCTGTATATTGAATGTTCTGTTTTCATGGATAAACTCTCTTCTATCAGAGAACTATTGGCACTTAGGGATAATCTAACGTATCTTAATTGGTTTCAAGACCACTTTCTCTAATCAGAATTCTACAATGTACCTACCTCAAGTTCTAATATGAATTTTAAAACCATATATTTAAGCCATTATACAATAAGATCATTTACTATTCATTTGTAAAACTAATTTCATAAGGACATAGATTGCTCACTTCTATATTATAGTAAATGTTTAGTTACCACTGTGAGAGGGTAACCTTAAAAAAAAAAAAAAACAGTAACTCCTACTAGCATAAGTTCTTTTTGATTTATTCTTCTCAATACTTTGAAACTTTGACTTTGAGCAAGATTATTTTATCACATTATATCTTAGTGGGGGAATAAACTGAAAATATCCCTTTTACACTATTCATCATAATAAAAGTAGCTTCTTCAACACGGTAAGTTAATTGTCTTTTTAAGGCAATTATCAAGCTTTTTATTCCACAGAGCACAACCCAGAATGTTTTTTGTTTCCTTAGATTATGAAGCTAAAGATCCTGACTCTAATGCAAAAGTGATTTGTTACTGTTTCAGTTTTTACTCAAAGGAACACCAACCTATATTTATAGTTTTTGTCAATTTCCAAAATTCATTCATTTTTTCCCCCACAATTCCAAATGCATTTGAGATTGTAGTACAAAAACCTGTGAATGCTCACTATATAATGAAGAGTAGGGAAATCCCAATTGCAATTAGGATTTGAACCCAAATGCAATGTCCACACCACAAAACTTCCTGTATATTCTATAAATGTAGAAAGTATATTAATTTATATTATTCTGTAAATGTTTTATGTATTTAATTTGACTTAATCACATTCAACAGGTTGGACTTATGGGTGTTTTTATGTTTTCAAAGTGTTGAAAGTTTAATGTTTATTTTTTTAATCCAACAACTTTATCCAAAAATGCAGAAAATTTTTCTGGCTGGCCAGGAGAATAACATTTCAGTGTTGATAAGTCCATTGACTGTAACAGCCCCGGAAGCGTGCTAAAACAAAAGAAGAAAAATATTAGGTAACGGGAGAAAATTCCATAATTCATCTGCTGCCCACATGATGACTGAATCTAACTTCCAAGAACACAACAATCCTCAAAAGTATAAATGTGAATCTTAACATTATAGGTATACATACTAAGATTATTATCACCATAATAAAAAGAGTACTATAAAATGTCAATATGAATTCAACAAATACTTTCTCTCTTAAGTCACCTGAAATATTTCAGAACTGTTACATCATAAATAATGTGTTCACATGGGTTTATAATACTTCTTAGGACTGCAGTGATATAAAATGAGACAAATAATATGTAAAAACAGAATAAATGGTACCAAAAGTAATAGCTGCCAGAAAAAAGGTAAGCAATACCATGCATGAAGATTGTGATACAACATTTTTACAAGTAATTTACTATTGTTAATATATAATTAAGCAATATACAATCACCATGCATGCTGGCAATAAGGATCTGAACAACATAAAACTATTACCTCAGAAATGTATTCATATCAGCCACCTAAATTAGAACAAAATTAGCACCACCCAGCCTAGGTTTGGGGGAAGAAATTATTTACCTAAAATGAAAACACAACCAATTATTGATTCTTAATGCATTCACATGTGGGATTTACCTGAAATTAATATAAGAAAAACTTCTAAAATTTTATAATAAGAGATTTGTATAGTTTCCTTTTTAGCACGAGTGAAATGTCAGGATGTATTCTTAAAATTGGTGCTTTCCCTTTTATAATAAACTAACAAAAAAATCAAAGCTGATTTAGCATTTTGAATGAAATACTCATCAAAAGTATCTGGGAACACTGCCTTACATAAAGCAGTTAGGAAGATGAAAATTTATTTCTCTTTAAAAAAATGTTAATCCATTTACATATGTTGTGTCAAAATGCATTCTACTGTTATGTATAACTAATTAGAATTTTAAAAAGGGAATACAAGTACTGGGTAAAAAAATAATACGAATTCCCCCAAAAATGATGCTAATCACTAACAATATCAACTACCAAAGGGAAAATTGTGCCAGTTATCTGAAGCATACATAATTATAATTATCTTCTGACTAGCTTCTATATTACAAAGCCACTCTGACATCCTCCCTCCTTCCCCATCATTAAAGGTATGATGACACCAACAATTTTACTCCTTAAACAATCAATGCATCTGTCTCCTCCCAATGAGAGCAGGAATCTTTGTTTTGTTCAGTGGTTGTATATACCAGCTGCCTAGAAAAATGCCTGGAACAAAATAGGTACTCAATAAAAAAGTTTAAAAAATATTTTATTTAGTTGTAGATGGACACAATAGCATTTATTTATTTTTATGTGGTGCTGAGGATCGAACCCAGTGTCTCACACATGCAAGGCAGGCGTTCTACCACTGAACTACAGTCCCAGCCCCTCAATAAACATTTAATGATACAGAAGCACGAAAATTAAAAGAAAAGATTTTTTATGTTCTAGCTAATTTCTTCTAGAATTCTTTATTTTAAATCCAACATAAATTTACTATAATATCGTATAAAATATTTTAATACTTGCAGTTAGGATAGGTTTTAAAGTCAAACAATTGGGAATTACTGACCTGGCCCTTTGATAAGCTTCTAGTGTCAAGGAAGAACTAACAAAACAAATCAGCAACTTTCTTCATCCTTCTATTTGATGTTCATCAGTTCTTGTTGAATTGTAATATACTTCTAGAAAATAATACTTCTCACCATAAAGTAATTCCTGTGCTTAAAAAGTTGCAGTGGAGCCGGGCGCAGTGGTGCACGCCTGTAATCCCAGCACTTGGGAGGCTGAGGCAGGAGGATCGCGAGTTCAAAGCCAGCCTCAGCAATGGTGAGGCACTCAGCAACTCAGTGAGACCCTATCTCTAATAAAATACAAAAAAGGGCTGGGGATGTGGCCCAGTGGTCGAGTGGCCCTGAGTTCAATCCCCAGTACCAAAAAAAAAAAAAAAAAAAAAGTTGCAATGGTTTCCCACTAACCTAGAATAAAAACAGAACTCTTACATAAACTTTCCCTCCCAGCATCATACTACTCTCTCCCTTGCAGACTATGTTCATGCCACACTAACTTTCCCTACTTCTCAGGCATATCAGCCTCCAAGTTCATTTCTAACTTAGGGCTTTTGCAATTGCTGTTCCTTGGTGTCTATAGTTTCCCGTGCCTGGCTCATCCTTGTACCCAGGTCTCACCTCAAATGTCATATACTTTGTGAAGCCCTGAGTATTCTACCTAATTGGCCTTCAGCCCAACTATGGCATCACTCTGTCTTACTTCCCATGTAGCATATTTCATCATGTGAAATTCCACCACTAGATTTTAAGTACCATGAGAACATGGGCTTTTATCTATTTACCACTGTATCCCTAGCATTTAAAACAGTGCTGACTGCATATTAGGTATAACTGAATAAATAAATGAATAAATACTTTTAATGTAGGGATTCCAGTGGACTTAGTAAAGTCAAAATCTTAACTGAGAAAAGCAAATGTCTTCCTTGAATACTGAAAATTTAAATAATGAACTAAAAATCAGATTCGCCAAAACTTACACACCAATGAAATCATACATTGTTAAATATTTACATGCAAAGAAATGGCCACAGATACAGAATAAAATACAACACAGATCAAAGTCAAAGTGAGAGACAAATGAGAGGGTTTTATAGGTAAGAAAATCAAAGTATGTCTGTTAAGTATGAGTAGATAAGAGGCAAAACAGACAGATGAGTTAGGTAAGAACAGCTAAGGAAAATATTATAGATCAAATAATGATTCTCTAGTATACCTGCAGGTGCAATAGAAAAGATGCCCCTCTTTGTGTAGCTTCCTTGCCAATTCCAGTTGATGATTGTTCATTAACTTTTCATTTGTAACTACCACAAGTGGCTTGCCTTTTTCCAGAGTCTCCAAACAGCTTCCTGCACCTACAAAAATAAATCAAATTTGTTAATGATTTTTTAAAAGTTAAGGTGCTCTACTAAGCTTTGTCAATTTGTCAACTTAAATTGACAAATCATTAAATCAGACCTTTCAATTATATAATGAAAATGACAAACATATACTTAACAGTCATTGTTAATAAACCTGAATTTAAAAAATACATTTTGTTACTGCTGATGATAGTATGGCCTATGATTTAGTGCTGTTATCTGCTCTCTAGTATTACATCTTGGAATGGCCTTGAATCCAAGTAAGAGTCAAGTTCAACACATAGTATGTGAAACTATACAGCAGACCCTCTGTATCTTCAAGCTCTGCATCCTTAGACTAGATCAATAGTACATGTAGACTTAATCACTGCTCCATTAAATATAGCATAACAACTACTTATAGGACTTTTACATTGTGTTAGGTATCATAAGTAATTCAGAGAGGACTTAAGGTATACGGGAGGATATGCATATGTTACATGTAAGTAATAGGTCATTTTATGTAACAGACATGAGCATCTCAGATTTTAGTATCCTCAGGGGTCTTGAAATCAATCCCTGGGACACCAAGGGACTGTACTTCACTTCTATTCAGCCACAAGTAGTAAAAGCAAGCCTAAAATAGTGACAGGAACCAATAAAGAAAAAACTTTTAATACCATTAGAGTTTACCTATGAAGTGCCATCCCAAAGACAGTCAAGGATGGACCTCTATGAATGTGTTTGTTTGTGTGTATTAGGAATAATTCAACTTCAACTAATTTTTTATTGTTTTTTAGTTATACATGACAATATACTATGACATAATTATAAAAGCATGGAATTTGCTCCAATTCAGTCCCCAGTATTTATTTCCCCGTCCCCTACCTTCCTCCCACTTTCTGTATCCTTCCCTCTACTCTACTGTTCTTTCTGCTATGTATTTTTTTAATTAGTATCTTGTGGTGGTACAAAATTTGAGATTCACTGTGGTACATTCATATATGTATACAGGAAAGTTCGGTCAGATTCATTCCACCGACTTTCCCTATCCCAACCTTCCTCCCTTCCTTTCATTCCCCTTTGTCTATTCCTCTGATCTTACTTCTATTCTTTTTCTAAATACCTCTCCCCCTTATTTTCCTTATTTTGGATAGCTTCAGCATATCAGAGAAACATTCAACCTGACTTTTTGGGACTGGCTTATTTCACTCAGCATGATAGTCTCCAGTTCCACTTACAAGCCAATGCTACAGTCATTTTTATTTATAGCTAATACTCCATTGTGTATACATACATTTTCTTTATCCATTCATCTCTTAAAGAGCACCTAGTTTGGTTCCATAGCTTAGCTACTGTGACTGGTGCTGCTATAAACATCGATGTGGCCGTGTGCAGAATGCTGATTTTAACTCCCTTGGATATATATCAAGGAGTGGGATACTTGAGTCATATGGTGGTTCCATTCCTAATTTTTTGAGGAATCTCTACACTGCTTTCCAGAGTGGTTGTACTAATTACAGTCCCACCAACAATGTATGAGTTTACCCTTTTCCCCACATCCTCACCAACATTATTACTTGTATTCTTTTTTTATTAATATTTTTGAATGTAGATGGATGCCTTTTATTTTTATGTGATGCTGAGGATCCAACCCAGTGCCCCACACATGCCAGGCAAGTGCTCTACCACTGAGCCACAACTACAGCCCTGTTACTTATATTCTTGATAATTGTCACTCTAACTAAAATGAGATAGAAGGAATATCAGTGTACTTTTAATTTGCATTTCTCTTTTGTGGACAAACTGTATTTCTTCTTTCTAAGTATCTGTTTAGATCCTTTGCCCATTTATTGATCGGGTTGTTTTTTGAGGTCATTGTGTATCATGGATATTAATGTCCTTATCTGAGGAGATGGTGGCAAAGAGAACAAGTCAACTTTGAAATCTAAAATCATCTAGGAGATGGGAGTAGATATACATAGGAGATATATATATCCTATGCCAGGGTAGTAGTTAAGAACAGACAAGCCAGGTGCAGTGGTGCACACTTATAATGTCAGAAATTCAAGAGGCTGAGATAGGAGGATCACAAATTGGAGGCCAACCTCAGCAATTTGGCAAGGCCCTAAGCAACTTAGGGACACAGTGTCTCAAAATAAAAAGAAAAAAAGGAGCTGTAGCCATGCCAAGAGTTATGTTAGCTATTATGCTATACATTTTTAATTACCAATGTCACTAGTGTCTATTTCTAATAACCTTTCTCTCCTCAAACTAGACTTTTTAAAACCAACCTTCCTCATGGCAGTCAAAACTGTAGTGCTGCCCAAAAGCACTTCTCCTAAAGGTACTGAAAGTTTCATCCACGAGATCATCAAGATGGTTCTCTAAAGACTTGGAAATGACTTACACAAAGAGTAAGTGGTTATTAAAGAATATTTTTTGTGGCCGGGCACGGTGGGGCACGCCTGTAATCCCAGCACTTGGGAGGCTGAGGCAGGAGGATCACGAGTTCAAAGCCAGCCTCAGCAATGGTGAGGCACTTAGCAACTCAGTGAGACCCTGTCTCTAATAAAATACAAAAAAGGGCTGGGGATGTGACTCCGTGGAGTGCTCCTGAGTTCAATCCCTGGTACCCCCCCCCCCAAAAAAAAAGAAAAGAATATTTTTTGTTATATTGTGTGTATGTACGAATATATAACAACAAATCCTACCATCATGTACAACTATAATGTACTAACAAAAAATAGGGGGAAAAAGAATATTTTAACTGCATTTATTTCACATTCACAATAAAAATGCAAAAAAAAAAATACCTTCCAAAGCCAATTTCTCCAAAACCAATCCAACCAATAAGCAGGCTGAACATTCCCTGATATCTAAGCCCTAGTAGTAAATTTTAGGTTGATAAGTCATAGCACATGTCATCAGATAAATTATTTTGCCCCTTTGTGCTTAGGTTTTTTTTTATTGTACCCAGTTGTACTACAGTAATTAATTTCTCATCCTTCTTGCACCCAGAAACACTAAATTCTCTGCGCAAAAGTTCTCAATTATTATATTCAAGTAATTATCATATCCAATAGGGCTACAGTGAATATATTCTGTGCAACAATTCATTAAGTGGTTTTACTTTGCCAGGAAAATGTTTACATAAGTTAATTAATTACTGTTTATCAAAGACTGAATGCTGAGAGTCTAAGACACTTTACCTGCGTGACTAATAACAAGATCTGCTTTCTGCAGGTCTTCTTTCAAGGACTCCTTGTACCTGTAAACATCCAGAGTAAATGACTCAGTACTGATCGGTTCAGGTACCACCGTTCCTCTACCAATTTGGAGGATAAGTCGGTTGTAACCGAGGCTCTTGATGATCTAAAATAGGAAATAAGAAAACGCGGGCCTTTTAAATTGGCTACTGTAAGAACAGTAAAAACAATCCCTGAGGTCGGTGTTCAGACCCGTGTACGCGCTGCCAAACAACTTGCCTGTGGCCAATTTTCCCCGTCCTGGGACCAAAAAGGGAGCCCTAATCTAATTCCCAGCTCACCGACCTGATCCCGATAAAATGCGAAAAGGAAAAGACTCTGAAAAAGGCACCGCAAACTAGGGGGGAGCCAAGGAATAGTCTGGTTCTGCCTCACTGTTTAGGCAGTTGAGAACCGCGAGCCCAAAGAAGACGGGCAATAGACACGCCGCGCGGGCAGGAACGCGTTCCCACAGGGCGCCTAGAGGAAAAGACTCGGGCTGATCCGGGCGAGGGCCGCTCAACCGAGACTCCCGCACGGCGGGCTCTAAGGGCGGGACCACTTGCCGTCGACCACCGGACCCACAGGCGACAGGGAAAGCAGAGCCTGGCGGGAGCCTCGGTTCCGAGAAACAGAGCCTTTGGAAAGAGGGGCGGAGGCGTCTCGAAGGGGGAAAGGTGGGGGAAAGGAGACCGAGAGGAGGAGGAGGAGCGGCCGGGTAAGGGAGCCGGAGAGGGGAAGCCGCAAACGGAAAACGCTAAGGTACTGGCGAGGTGGGGGAGGGCCCAGTTGGGCATGGGAGGAGCCAGAAAAGGGGCGGAGGCACCTGAGGTAAAGCTGCGAAGGTTTCTTTCCAAACGTTTCGGTCAGGCAAGGTTACGAAGGCTAGTAGTAAAGCTAAAGTCGGCTAGCGACAAGCGAAGCTAGGCGGAGCGAAGCGAGGCAAGGCAAGGCAAGCCGCCGCAGGGCTGCCTCCCCAACTCACTTGTAAGCTGTCGTGCGCCGACACACAAGCAATGAGGTCGTCAAAGCTGGTGGTCCCTACAGTAACAAACAGGCACTTCATCTCGCGGGTTCGAAATCCCAACTCGCAAAGGCCGGATGTGACGCAGCAGAGCCACGCGGCAGTAGCATTCTAAGCGAGGGGCGGAAGTTCGTAATGCCCTCCCGTGGGCGGTTACACTCCAGCTATGTCACCAGTAGGGTGGGGCCAGCGACTTAACGGTCTATGTGCGAGCCTAAGTTCTAATTTTTGACGTACAGGATCATGAGACCCCCACCATTATATGGGAAATTGCCGAGTGTAACTATTTTACCCCCAACAAATGGAGGTTTAGAAAAATCCGAATACTCTGTCCTTAAGCGATCTCCCCTTTTTTAAATTTATTTTGTTATATGTGACAGCAGAATGCATTACAATTCATATTACACATATAGAGCACAATTTTTCATATCTCTGGTTGTACACAAAGCAGAGTCACATCATTCTTGTCTTAATACATGTACTTAGAGTAACGGTGACCATCGCATTCCACGGTCTTTCCTACCCCCATGTCCCCTGCCTACCCCTCCCTCCCCTTTGCCCTATCTAGAGTTCATCTAATCTTCCCGTCCAGTACCCCCACCCCATCACAGATCTTTTAACGGGGTTATTAGCAATGAAAATTTGGTCAATATGGTTACCATGAATGTGCATTTTTGCTCTTGCCTACCCGTTTCATTTAGGGGGGAAAGCACTACAGCTTTTCTAGGCAAATATTACATTATCTTTAAAATGTACCTCTAAAAGACATAAACCAGAGGGCTAGGCATGTTAGCACACACCTGTAATCCCAGATACTAGAGAGACTGAGGCAGAAGGACCACAAGTTTTGAGGCCTACCTCCTGCAATTTTATTTCAAAAATTAAAAAGACTGGGGATACAGCTCAGTGGTAAAGTGCCCCTGTGTTCAATCCCCAGTACCGCCTACATATAATAAATGAAATGAAATGAAATATATAAACCCAGCGTTGTGGTGCACGCTTGTAATCCCAACAATGGGGAAACTGAAGCAGGAGGATGGCAAGTTCAAGCCAACCTGGGAAAACAGGCAATACCCTATCTCAAAATACAATATAAAAAGGGGGCAGGTATTGGGAGTGGCTGGGGAGGCTTTGTAGCTCAGTGGTAAAGCGCTTGCTGCACAAGACACTGGGTTCATTCCCTAGCATGCCTGCCCCCCTCCCTCAAAAAAGTCATAAATCCCTTTGGTTCCAATTTTAATGTATGTACTACTGAAGCAAGCACTAAAAAACATCATACATCTCTTACTAAATTTCAAAATATTAGCTTAAATTGTTTAAATCAATTGTATGACTTCTGATTAAGTGGTACCCATTCATAATCCTTTCTTCCCCCAGAGAAGGCTTTTGATCTCCTTTTGTATTTATTTATTTATTTATTTATTTTGGTACCGGTGATTGAACTCAGGGATACTCGACCACTGGGCCACATTCCCAGCCCTTTTTTGTATTTTTATTAAAGACAGGGTCTCACTGAGTTGCTAAATGCCTCGCCATTGCTGAGGCTGGCTTTGAACTCGAGATCCTCCTGCCTCAGCCTCCCAAGTGCTGGGATTACAGGCTGAGCCACCGCACCCGGCTTTGATCTCCTGTTTTGTAAGGACTGTTTATTTGTTTAAATTTCTTTCTCTAAGACAAACTGCTTATAATGTGGCCAGGCACAATGGTGCTCGCATGTAATCCCAGCAATTGGGGAGGCTGAGGCAGGAGGATCACAAATTCAAAGCCAGCCTCAGCACCTTAGCTAGGCCCTAAACAATTTAACAAAATCCTGTCTCAAAATAAAATTAATCCCAGCACTTGGGAGGCTGAAGCAGGAGGATCGCGAGTTCAAAGCCAACCTCAGCAATGGCAAGGCACTTAGCAACTCAGTGAGACCCTGTCTCTAATAAAATACAAAAAAAAGGCTGCTGGGGATGTGGCCCAGGGGTCAAGTGCCCCTGAGTTCAATCCCTGGTACCAATAATAATAATAATAATAATAATAATAATAACAATAATAATAATAAAATTTTAAAAAAAAAGAAAAGGAACTAGGGTTGTGGCTCAGTGGTAGAGCGCTTGCCTAGCAGATGTGAAGCACTGGGTTCCATCCTCATGACCACATATAAAAATAAACAAAGTCATAAAAAATTAAATTGTTGTCCTTTGAAAAAGAAAGAAAGAAAGGGCAGGGGATGTGACTCAGTGGTAAAGGGCCAAACCCATTTGTACAGACTAAAACTTTCTTTTGTTAAGATAAAATTGGAAGTGCCTTTGATTTGAATAGGGTGGTGTTTTTCTTTATTCCTTCATATAGACTTTAATTTGGTTGGACTCCTGTGAATTTTTATGTAATTTAGTCATTTGCTTAGGTATGCCTTTCATTTAAAGGTTTGGTTTATATTTAGTGATAACAATTTTTTGTTTTACTCTTTTTCCAGAGCTAAAATGGAATTACAAACTCAGATGAAACACTTTATTGAAACATTTCAAAGACAAACCACTCTAAATCCAGAATAAAGAAATATTTTTAGTTTTCATCTTAGCTAAAAAACTGCTCCCTGATATTGAAGAACAAATTAAAGATAATGCAGGTTTTATATGGACAAGCCAGAACCTTTATATCACTCAAGCTCTAACACGGTTCTTTTTTTAAAAAAAGTATTTATTTACTTTAGTTGTACACAATGCAATAATGCATTTATGTTTACATGGTGCTGAGGATCGAACCCGGGCTGCTCACGTGCAAGGCGAACGCTCTGCCGCTGAGCCACAACCCCAGCCCTCTAACACGGTTCTTAAAGGAATTGAAAGCAACAGTCTTTGTCTTAAAAACTGGAAAAAAACCTGACTCATTACAAATATGTATCTCTAAAAACCAAAGCCACTGGGGTCTGGGTTGTGGCTCAGCGGTAGAGCGCTCACCTAGCATGTGTGTGGCCCTGGTTCGATCCTCAGCACCACGTACAAACAAACGCATGTGCACAAATAAAGCAAATAAATAAATATTAAAAAAATAGCCACCTATTTATCTCAGAAAGCCTACAGGTACTGTACAAAATCAAAATGTTGGAAAGGATACTGTCTTTTGCCCTTATAAAATAAAAATCTAAATAATGACTTAATAGGCAAATAATATCTTCCAAAATTTTTTAATATCTTCCAAAATTTTTTAATGAAAACTTACATTATTTTTCTGTCTTTAAGATGTAAATGATCGCCTGATGCAGTGGAGCACACCTGTAATCCCAGCTCTTGGGAGGCTGAGGCAGGAGGATCGCGAGTTCAAAGCCAGCCTCAGCAATGGTGAGGCACTTAGCAACTCAGTGAGACTATGTCTCTAATAAAATACAAAAAAGGACTGGGTTTGTGGCCCAGTGGTCAAGTGACCCAGAGTTCAATACCCGCTACAAAAAAAAAAAAAAAAAAAAAAAAAAGATGTAAATTCTCTTCCACTTTGTTTTATTTTGTGGTGCTTCGGATGGAACCCAGGGCCTTCCTAGGCTAGGCAAGTAAGTGCTCTACCACTGAGCATATACCACAACCCTTACTTTCAGTCTTCCTTGAAAAATTACTTCTTTTAAAAGCAAACTTCAGAATGATTAGAGAGAGAGAAAGGGAAATAAGAGAGAAAAAATGCCTAAAGTTTTTGGTGTCTGTCCCAGATTAAACCCGATGAAAGAGTTTTTTTCTTAATAGGTCTATGGTAAATTCAGTTTATTTAAAATTTAGTATTTATGCATATTATATTTTGAGAACTCTATTTTCTTTGTTGGATCAAATTGTCTTTAAAAATTGCTGACTTTTTCATGTGTTTCATGACTGAATTTTTAAAATTAAAACTATGAATTTTAAAAAAATATTTTTTATTTGCTTTAGTTGTAGACAATGCATTTATTTTTACATGGTGCTGAGGATCAAACCCAGGCCACGCACGTGCTAGGCGATCACTCTACCGCTGAGCCATAACCCCAGCCCCTGAATTTTTTATTTTTGTATTTTTGTGTATCCATGTGCACATGTGGGTTGTATATTGTGTCAACATGTATGTATATGTCTATACAAGTATTTGCATATTGTCTACATGGTATCAAACCCACAGCTTAAATCATTCACCCAACTATTTTTAAAGTTTATGATATTTTTAGTAAACTTTGGTAAATAAAAATAGTATTGGTTCAATTATACAATAACACATCTATTAACATTAAATAGAAGGTGTTTAAGATCTAAAAATTATGAGCTTGACCTAAAAATGAAAAAAATAAGTATACATAAATAAGACAAGACTTAAATATACTTTTAACAATAAATGCTTTGAAATATGTATAATAGGTTTCACAAATCTTTTTAATATTTATTTATTTGCTTTAGTTGTACACAATGTGTTTATTTTTACGTGGTGCTAAGGATCCAACCAGGCCGCACATGTGCTGCACACATGCTAGGTGTGAGCGCTCTACCGCTGAGCCACAATCCCAGCCCTCACAAATCTTTTTGATAAATACGTCTTTAGAGTTTTGTTAAGCTAAATTAAATGATGGATATTCATCAAATATGTAGATCATTTCCAAATAATGAAAACATTAATTACTCAATGTAGGTTTTGAGTTTATCAACTTTTGACTTCATTTTACATAAGAACTAAATATATTTGGGTCTGTTAAAAAATTTTAAATTATATTTTGTGGAAAATTTTCTTTAAAAGTTATAAAATGATATTAATCTACAGAATGCTATCCCACATTTGTTAAAATAGTTAAAATTAGTGTATGTGATTAACATTACTGAAAAATCAAGATAAAAACTCTGTATGTGAAGTATCCAAGATAAATGATATATTTTTATAAGAAATTTTTAGAATACAAAGGTGTAGTTTTTGTTAAAGGAAAAGTAATTTTGTCTAACTTTTAGGGTTTTAAAATTTTTACCAAGCCGGGCGCGGTGGCGCACGCCTGTAATCTCAGCACTTTGGGAGGCTGAGGCAGGAGGATCGCGAGTTCAAAGCCAGCCTCAGCAATGGCGAGGCACTTAGCAACTCAGTGAGACCCTGTCTCTAAAATAAAATACAAAAAAAAGGGCTGGGGATGTGACCCAGTGGACGAGTGCCCCTGAGTTCAATCCCCGGTACCACAAAAAAAAAAAAAAAAAAAAAAAAAAAAAAAATTACCAGACCGTGGGTATTCTAGGTATGCAAAATACCATTGAGCTAGGTCCCTAGGCCTACTTTAGAAAGTTATTTAAAGTTATAAAAAAATTATAAAATGTTCTAAGAAGGTTATAAATTATAAACCTTCTAAGAGGAATTTTATGTGTTTAAGCTGACCAAAAGTGTATGTTTTTCTAACAAGCTTTAGACATTAATATAAAAAGTACACTGAGACAAAACTAAAATTTTGTTCTTTTTCTATAGTATTGGTAAAAAGTAACAAGTTTTTTCAACTTTTCAGTAAATTGCAAAAAAAAAAAAAAAAAAAAAAAAAAGGGAGAGAGACAGATTCTGTGTGCCACCTACTTTCTTTATCATTATGTCCTTTGATACTTGAGAAAATAGTCTTCTAAAAGAGTTAGGTTTTCTGTTCCCTCACTTCCTGTACTTATTTTTAAAGCCTTTAATTGTCACTCTGGTTAAAGAGTATCTATTATTTTACAGTGACCTATGATCCTAATTTTAAGAAGTAGGGTCTTACTATGTTGCTCAGGCTAGCTCCAATCTCTTGGCCAACCACCTGCTTAAGCCTCCAAGGCAGGTGAGACTACAAACACAGGGCCACCACATCCAGCTTGTAATCTTAATTTTCATCAGGTGTTTTAAAACCATTTATATTTGATAAACTCACCAAAATCAAATTCTAAATTAGATCTTTTTTTTACCTCAAACTAACGTGGGATATTCCAGATGACCTCTGGAAGTCAAAGGAGACATATTTAACTAGGTTTATTTGATATGTTAAAATGCTTCCAGAGCATTTTCACAAGTAATGATGTTTCACATTCTTTGAGTTATTAATGTATAATGTGTTATTAATATGTATTCTAAAGTTGTATGATTCCTAGAAACCTAATATGTCTTGGCATATTTATCTGTCATAATTCTGATATTATATTTTTGAATACCAAAGAATGACCAAATTACCTTGTCTGTTGTTATGAACTCTCACCAGATTTTTATCTCTGGCCATTTTAAGTTTTTGTCCTCTGTGGGAAATTATTATGTTGTTTTCATACTTCTCTAAAAATATTTGCAACCAGTCTAAATTGTTATTTCTTCAAAGAAATTCATGGAAAATGACTTTGACAAGCACTTTTGACCATAGGTCTCTGATGACTTTAGAATACCATTGAACAGGGTAGAAATTACCAAAACTTTAATGAAAAACTAGACTCATAAAAGCGAAATTTTCATTAAGCAGAATGTGAACTGATTAATGAAAATGAACTGACAAAGAGTTACAATTTCTTAAAGACATTTTGTTTAACGTATTGCTGGTTCTTTTCCATTTTGTTTCCTAGTTTTAAAAACAAAACTTTTTTTTTCTTTAAAAAAAATTTTTTTTAGTTGTAGGTGGACACAATACTTTTATTTTATTTATGTGGTGCTAAGGATTGAACCCAGGGCCCCACACATGCAAGACGAGCACTCTACTACTGAGCCATAGCCCCAGCCCCTATTTTTTCTTCTTTTAAGCTACACATCTTAAAATAATTTAGTGAAGTATACTTTTGTAAACAAAATCAAATCATTTGCTTTTCTCCCTACTTGACCCCACCCCAAAATTTTAAACCTATCAATTAATATTCTTATTATGCTAGGCTCAGTGTCACATGCCTGTAATCCCAGCAACTGGGGAGACTGAGACAGGATGATTCCAAGTTCAAAGCCAGCCTTGGAAATTTAGCAAGATTCTGTCTCAGAATTAAAAACAGAAAGAGATGAGGATGTAGCTCAGTGGTAAAGTGACCCTGGGTTCAATCCCCAGTGCTAAAATAGACAAATAACATAAAATAAAAGGCTGGGTATGTGGCTCAGTGATAGAGTATTCCTGGGTTCAATTCCCAGTACGACAAAAAGAAAGGGATAAATTAACAATTAACTAAAGCCACCCCCACCACACCCCGGCATAAAAAATGTACCCTGGCCAGGTGCAGTGGCACATGCCTGTAATCCCAGCACTTGGGAGGCTGATGCAGGAGGATTGCGAGTTCAAAGCCAGCCTCAGCAATGGCGAGGCACTTAGCAACTCAGTGAGACCCTGTCTCTAATAAAATACAAAAAAAAAAAAGGGCTGGGATGTGGCCCAGTGGCCGAGTGCCCCTGAGTTCAATCCCTGGTATCGGGGGAAAAAAAAAATGTAGCCTGGTACTTTGTCTACAGGATTCCTTTACAAAGTTCCTGGCCTTACAGTAGGTAAAGAATGTCACTTCTTTTTTTGGTACTGGGGATTGAACCCAGGGTGCTCTACCACAAAGCTTCATCCACAGCTCTTTTTATGTTTTATTTTGAGACACGGCCTTCTTTGATGAGGCTGACCTCAAACATGTATTCTTACTACCTCAGGCTCCCAAGTCACTGGGATTACAGGTTTGTGCCACAGTGACCTGCTTGAACTGATTTAGTCCTTGGAATAGCTGTTCAATGATTTCTCCTCACTCTTACACTGAAAATCTTTTTTGCCTCTCTAAATTGGATCTTGCTTTCTGGACCTTTTGTTTCCTTCACCTCTGGTTTAACCTCTCATTTTGGTAAACAAATATCCTCCAGTAAATTCATGAAAAAGGATGGTAAATATTTTGAGATCTTAGATGTGTGAAAACATCTTGTTCCAATTTTTCATCTGATTATTAATTCTGACGTATTTTTCCCTATTGCTTTTGTAACAAATTACCACAAACTCACGGTTCAAAACATCACAAATAGTCTGGCGGTGTAGCTCATTGTTAGAGTGCCTACCTAACATGTATGAGGCCCTGGGTTGTACCTCCAGCACTGCAAACAAACCAACGCATACACACACACACACAATTTATTCTCTTTCTGTCATAAATCTAAACTCAGTTTAAATGGTGTAAAATCAAGGTGGTTCCTTCTAGAAGCTCTAATGTAGAATTGTTTTACTTGCCTGTCACAGTTTCTAGAAACTACCTACTTTCTTTTTTTTTTTTTTCTTTTGGTACTGGGGATTGAACTCAGGAGCACTCGACCACTGGGCCACATCCCCAGCCCTATTTTGTGTTTTATTTAGAGACAGGGTCTCACTGAGTTGCTAAGTGCCTCGCCATTGCTGAGGCTAGCTTTGAACTCGTGATCCTCCTGCCTCAGCCTCCCAAGTGCTGGGATTACAGGCGTGCGCCACCGTGCCCAGCTACCACCCACTTTCTTTAGCACATGGCCCCTTATAACACCTTCAAAGCATATTATTCCAATCTGTGACTCAGTCTTTGCATCTCTATTACATTTTACTTTGGCCCTCCTGCCTCCCTAATTTTAGGACCCTTGTTATTAAGACCCAGATAGTCCATGATAATCTCCCCATCTCAATATCCTTAATTTAATGCCAACTACAAAATTATTTTTACCATTTAATATAACACATTCATAGGTCCACGGGACATTTTTGTGGAGGGGGGCGTTGTTTAGCCTGTTGCAGTTAGAATTTATTTTCCCTCAAAATTTGTCTCCAAGATTTTAGGTATTCATTTGATAAGTTTGTTCCTAATATTATTTGTGATCACTTGTATACAACCTGTTTTTTTCTCTCTGGAAGCTTTTAGAATCTTCCCTATTCCATCTTCTGAAATTTCATTGTGATATACATTACTGGATTTCATTTTCTCATTCATCATTCTAGGTACCTGGTGAACCTTTTCTTTTTTTAATTTATTTATTTGCTTTTAGTTGTGCACAATGCATTTTTTAAAAATTTTTCCGTGGTGCTGAGGATCGAAACCAGGCCACACACGTGCTAGGCGAGCTCTCTACCGCTGAGCCACAACCCCAGCCCCCTGAACCTTTTCAATCTGTATATTCACATCCTACAGCGCTAGGAATTAGTCTTATAGTATTTCTTTATTTCTCATTTTTCTTTTCTCATTTTCCTGAACTTTTGTTGCTGATCCCTAGCTCCACAAAGAAAAATATATAAATAGAACTCAGTGAGTCTATTTTGGCCCTCCAGTACTGAGCCCTTTAATTTTCTTCTCATCCTTTTTTCTACTTTTTACACATCATTTTCGTTTACTGTCTTGGAGATCCTCTCAATTTTAAATTTTTGTTCTAATGACTTAACTTTTACCTTACATCAAGCATGGTGGCCCACACCTGTAATCCCAGAGATTCACAAGACTGAGGCAGGAGGATCGCAAGTGTGAGGCCAGCCTCAGCAACTTAGCAAATCCCAAAGCAACTTAGTGAGACCCTATTTCAAAATTTAAAAAAATAAAAATAAAAGGAAACTGGGCATGGTGGCACATGCCTGTAATCCCAGTGCTTGGGAGGCTGAGGCAGGAGGATTGCGAGTTCAAAGCCAGCCTCAGCAATGGCAAGGCACTTAGCAATTCACTGAGACCCTGTCTCTAAATAAAATACAAAAAAAGGGCTGGGGATGTGACTCAGTGGTCGACTGCCCCTGAGTTCAATCCCTGGTACAAAAAAAATTTTTTTAAAAGGAGTTGGGCATGTGGCTCAGTGGTTGAGTGCCCCTAGATTCAATCCCTGGTATTAAATACATTTAATATTAAATAGATAAATAAAATTTGACCTATAATATTTTGAGCTTTTTTTTCATTCATTGGAAGTTTTGTTTTTACTGGTTTGCCAGCATAGTATTTTAATCGATTGTCATGCCTTCTAAGGGACAGATATCATACTTCATTATATGGAGATCATCTCTAGAGTTCCATTAGAGAAAAGGAGACAAAGGAAAACCAGAAATGGTGGGCAGTGATTTGAATCAATGGTCAAGCTGTATTAAAGCAGATTAGAGACTGAGCCATTTATATTCCTTGGCATGTATCTGACCCTGAATCCCCATAGCAAGGCTATCAGACAAAGGCATTTGTGATACCAAAAGTCACTTTAACATTTGAAACACCCAAGTGATGTGATAGATCTCACTTCTAAATACTTTTTAAAAAAATATTTATTTATTTATTTATTTTAGTTGTACACAATGCCTTTATTTATTTTTAAGTGGATACTCAATAAATGTTTAAAGAAATATTTTCTAAAAGTGGCAGCATTGGCCCACCTACCAGAAGATTCTATACTTTTATCTATAAATGTTATTAATTTTTATTTAAGAGAAAATCCACCAGATGGCAACCTCATCTTCATGTGAAACATGATATGCAATCCTCTGCAACCCATTACAGGTCCCTTGAGCCATATATTCCCTGATTAGTGGCTGATTTCTATAGCGATCCCAGTAAATGGATACTAACTAGGTAGTCACTTGGGAGTGATTGTTGGAAGGTGGAGGGATGGGCACAGTTGGCACAAATTTAGCATCAAGGATGAAATATTTTAGCATTTCTATAAATATTGAGAGAAAAAATAAAACATATTTCCGTGACGCCCTCTAAATACATTTCTGATTTTAAACTAAAAATGAATCATATTTCTCCAGTATTGTTTCTTCATGGATACCAGATTCTTCTAGTTGGTTCCCTTGTACTTAATGGCAATCTGGTAACTAGGTATTAATATTTTTTGTCTTCCTAATTTCTAAACCTGATAGTATGAAGAGTACTGCTGGGGATATTTAACATGCCCCTTATTTTTTTCTGTTTATGAATAACCTGCCCTGAGGTACTAATTAAGCAGAAGACATTGTATATGTTTAGCAAATACTGCTGTGTTTTTCCATACAAATAAATCTGTGGTCAAGGTGAAAAGTTGTTTCTGGGTTGGTTCTATGAATTGCAAATTACTAAATGTATGTGTGATAGTAAATACTCCAGAAAAATAAAATATAATGGACTTGAGATTTTCATTCCTTAGTAGCTACACATAGAGTTCTAATGGCATCTGACATTTCATTAATATATTCATTTCCAAAGTGGCATGTTTCACCCATATTAAAGAATATCTGTGTAAGAAATTTGTTTGAATTAAATATCTGTGATATCTTACAGATTACCTATTTTAAAATTTTTACTGTAATTGACTTTTTTATATCTGTATACAGATGCTCTTCAATGTATGATGGGGCTATATCCCAATAAACCCACTGTATATTGAAAATATCATATGTTGAAATAGCATTTAATCTACTGTACATTGTAGCTTAGCAACATAGTACTCTACAGTTTCAGTTGTTTCCCCTGGTGATTGCATGGCTCATCTAGGAGTTGTGTGGCTCACTGCTACTGCCCAGCACCACAGGACAATGTAGGACTAAATACTGCTAGCCTGGGAATGCATCAGAATCAAAATTTAAACTTCAACTTTTGCTGAATATGTATGGCTTTTGTACCACTATGAAGGTAAAAAATCATAAGTCAGACCATCATATGTTGGAGACTATATTTTCTAAAATGCATATGACTTGAAAAGTGTCGATGTTCTTCTGACTCTTGGATATTTTCAAATAACGTCACGTAGGCATATTTTGTATATAATGCAGTTCACCTGTTTCCAGTGTGAAATTCAATGGTTTTCAGTAAATTTAAATCTGGATGTTTTTTAAATGGCATAGTTTTGCTTACATGCTGTATTCCTCATTACATGACAAGTACTCTGAATTTTGGTAGCCCATTTATCTTTGGTTCCTAATGTGCCTGCTTTTAGATGTCATTTACATAAATGAAAGTCATAAAACCTGACTCATTGTGTTAGTGTCAGTGTAACAGTGCCCCATCCTTTAGATAGCTGTGGGAGGAATGGGACAGACTCCAGACTCACATCACATTGCAGAGCCAGAATTTTGGCTTCATTTTCTTTCTTTCTTTCTTTCTTTTTTTTTTTTTTTAGTGGGGGGACTACTGGGGAATGAACACAGGGGCACTTAACCACTAAGCCACATCCCACAGCCCATTTTATTTTTTAGAAACAGGGTCTCTCTAAATTGCTTAGGGCCTCACTAAGTTGCTGAGGCTGGCTTTGAACTCACAATCCTCCTGCTTCAGCCTCCTGAGCTGCTGGGATTACAGGCAAGTTCCACTGCCTTAGGCTTGGATTCCATTTTCAAATAATAAATCTAACCTTCAATACTACTCACATTATTGGAGCTAGCAATTATTATTTTTAAAAGGTGCAGAACTGACATTGCATTAAGCATTTCCCACCACATAAAAGACTGTTCTTGTTATTGAAGGAACTAAAAAGTAATTGAAAAAAATTGATCTAAGTGATAAACCAGCCTAATTCCATCTTAAGAATGGGAGCCATCCTGTCAAAAAGTTATGAAAAGCCCACTTCAGTTTTCTATGAAATGCTAGGATTCCTATTTGGCCTGAGCTCATTTTCATGTTTTTAAATTGTTTGGCATTCATGCCCAGGCCTTGAGCTCACTCAGGCCTGGCTTTTCTTGACCAGATAACAACTCTCTCTCTCTCTAAAACTAATGGTGCCTCATAAACTTTTGATGTGGGGTTTGACTATACCCCCTCCCTTGGAATTCAATACCATGTAGATTATTAGTTTGCTACTTGCTCTTGAATTACACATGTCTGACCTTGTTAGCTGTAAGTTCCCAAGATTTTTTGTAACTCTTTAAACTATAAAAACCTTGTCTTCCCTGAGAGCAGTGCTGACCTCGAGCCCAGTGTTTGGGAGGGGCAGCCACTGGCCAGCTCTCTTTGTGTGTACACAATATAAGCTTGCTTTAATTTAAAATTGGAGTTGGTGGTCTTTTCTTTGCATCTTGGATCAACATAAGTAGAAAGAGGCCTTCTGAAAAATCACTAGATTCCCTTCACATTTGCTTCTATCCCTTTCATTCCTAACTAATTTTCCTGCCACCTAGATTTCACCCTGTGGCTCAAAGTTCATATCATATCAGTAGAATGTACCAAGCATTTAAAGAACTAATACAAATGCTTCTCAAAGTCTTGGCAGGGTAAGGAGCAGGATAGAAGTACTTTAAAATTGAGTGACTTTAGCACACTTCTCTCACTACTGGATAGATCTTCCAAACAAACAAAAACCTAAACAAAGAAACTCTAGAAATAAATAACATAATCAATAATTTACACTTTACAGACATAAGTAGAATATTTCATCCATCAATGAGTGAATACACTTTCTTCTCAGCAGCACATGGATTCTTCTCTAAAATATACCATATTTTATGCCATAAAACAACCCTTAGCAAATACAAAGAAATACCGATAATACCCTGCATCCTATCAGATCTTGTCAGATCATAATGGAATGAAATTAGAAATCAATGGTAGAATAAAAAACGGAAGCTAGTCTAATACCTGGAGACTAAATAATACATTATTGAATGACAAATGGATAACAGAAGAAATCAGGGATGAACTAAAAAGATACATAGAGGTAGGGCTGGGATTGTGGCTCAGCAGTAGAGCGCTCGTCTAGCATGTGGGCGACCCCGGTTCAATCCTCAGCACCACGTACAAATAAAACGCATTGAATAAAACGCATTGTGTACAACTAATAGCAAATAAATAAAAATATTTTTTAAAAAGATACATAGAGGTAAATGCAAATAGTGATACTTTATATCAAAATCTGAGACACCATGAAGGCAGTGCTAAGAGGAAAGTTCATTGCATTTAGCTCATTCATTAAAACAATAAAAAGTCAACAAATAAATGACATACCATTACATCACAAAGCCCTATATAAAGAATAAATCAACACCCAAAACAGTATAAGACAGAAAATAATTAAAATCAGAGCTGAAATCAAGAGTTTTATTCTTTTTGATTTTGTATTTGTGCTTTTTAGTTATATATGACAGTAGAATGTATTTTGACATATCATATATACATGGAGTTTAACTTCCCATTCTTGTGGTTGTATGTGATGGAGAGTTACACTAGTCCCTGTATTCACATATAAACATAGGAAAGTAATGTCTGATTCATTCTACTGTCCTTCCTATCCCTGTCCCTCCTCCCTTCCCCTTTGTCTAATCCAAAGGCCAGCCTCAGCAACTTAGCAGAGCCATAAGCAACTTACTGAGTCCCTGTCTCAAAATTTAAAAATAAAATAAGTTGCTTTGAACCTGGCTAAGTAGCTGAAAACTGAGCTAAAGGTGAAATCTATAATAAATAAAGAATCAGAACCTAAAGATTTGGAAAATTCTCAGCATGGTAATACTGTAAAGAATGACAAATACCAAGGGTTTGGCCCAGCTAACCTTTGATAAGGAGTTGTTACGGCTTGGTGGAAGCCAGGTGCTATTCATTAAGAATGACCCCAAAGGCATTCATTCAGATTAACAGGGATGCCATTCCTAACAGAGGCCAAGAGTGTCAAGACCTGGGGGATAAAACCATGTCAAAAGAGGGGCTTCATGTACCCACAGGACCTTGGCACTCACTGCCCACACTACCGCAAGTTTCTGCTCCCTGAATTCTGTTACAACACTTCTCAGTCATCCCTGGTGCAACTTCACAGGGCCTAGGTGTGATGAGGGCCACAGTGGCCACCCCTCTGGAGGGTGTAAGTGGTAAACCTTGGTAATGTCCTTATGGTGTCATCTCTATCAGAGAGCATGAGTTGTGGGGGCCTGGCTTCCTCCATCTTGACTTCAAAGAATGAAGCCACCTGGAGTCTCAAACACATAGGTCCCAAGCAGAGGGCCAATGGAAGGGTGAGGACGCCACAGAGATTATCCACTAGGGCAAGACCCAGTGGAGCCATGGGTCTTTACAATTCTGGGGTCTCTGGGTGTTCCAGTACCCCTGGTTATGCAGTGCCTTGCCTAGTAGGGACTCTATGGTTTCCCTGCCTGCCAAGGTTTACTGCCTATGCCTTGTAAATTAATTCTTATTTCAACTGTGTCCATGGCACCTTGAATAAGCATTCTCCCTTCATGAACTATATGTATTTCTTTTTAAAAAATATTTATTTATTTACTTTAGTTGTACACAATGCAAAGCATTTATGTTTTTGTGGTGCTGAGGATTGAACCCGGGCTGCGCACATGCAAGCGAGCGCTCTGCCGCTGAGCCACAACCCCAGCCCAGAACTATATGTATTTCCAGACCATAAGAAATCCTGGAAATCCCATTCATTCAATGAAACATATCTAAGCACTGCCAATTCAGAAGCCTGTAGCCAGAGTTTATTCCTAATATATAGAGCACCTGATATAATCGTATACACAAGCCTCTGGGACTATACTCCTTTGTTTTGGACACAAATTCCAGGCAATAGGATAGCACATACCAGGAAGTAGAAATCTACTTGATAACGAGACAGAGACTATCTCAATTTAGCATAATCACCAGTATTAGAGTGGCAGAGTAAATTCTCCATTGGCATATAGTACAGGACAATTTCATAAGTTTCATGAAGGTTTTCCCCCGAGTGTAAGAGCATATTTAACAGTGAAAGCATTGACAAGTCTCCAGTGCTCTTTCATAAATTATGCAACTTATGAAATATTTACATTAATCCCATGTTACCTACACAAATTTAGCCTAGGAATAGCCATGCATCTCTTCTGAATTTCCAGTTCTTCCCATTCAGCCTTACAATAATGCTGAGTTAATTATGAAATATAAAAAAAAAGTTTCCTGAGTTTTTTTTTTTTTTCTATACGTAGGATCCTATCTTGGGAAGACAAAATTAAAACAATTTGTCAGAAGAGATTAAGATAGAATCCATGGAAAAAAATAATTACATAAAATAAAGGTATTGTATCCATCTATAACTAAAAAAAAAAACTTTTTAAAGATAGAATCATGGAACCGGGCGCCGTGGCACATGCCTGTAATCCCAGCACTTGGGAGGCTAAGGCAGGAGGATCGCAAGTTCAAAGCCCACATTAGCACTGGCAAGGCATTTAGCAACTCAGTGAGACCCTGTCACTAATAAAATACAAAAAAGGGCTGGGGATGTGGCCCAGTGTTCAAGTGCCCGCCCCCGCCAACCCCCCAGTTCAATCCCAGGTACAAAAAAAAAAAAAAAAATCATGGGTATTTTAAGAACAATACTTGGGCCGGTACTGGTGGTGCATGCCTGTAATCCCAATGTCTCTGGAGGCTGAAGCAGGAGGATAAAGAGTTCAAAGTCAGCCTTAGCAATTTAGTGAGGTGCTAAGCAACTCAGTGAGACCCTGTCTTTAAATAAAATACAAAAAAGGGGCTGGGGTTGTGGCTCAGCAGTAGAGCGCTAGCCTAGCACATGCACGGCCTGGATCTGATCCTCAGCACCACATAAAGATAAAAGCATTGTGTACAACTAAAACAAATAAATAAATATTTTTTTAAAAAATACAAAAAAGGACTGGGAATATGGCTCAGTGGTTAAGTGCCCCCGAGTTCAATCCCAGGTAACAAAATAAATAAATAAATAATTTTAAAAATACAATACTCGGTTACCTATTTTTATCAAAAAGACAATAAAATATTTTTAAATAACCATAAAGAAAATAACAGGTTATTAAAAATCTTATTCTTTCAACTTTGTTCTTTGTTTGCATCTTTGGATGCATATATTGTACTTTTTAAAAATTAAGGACACAATAAAGGCAATAAAATACAGTTAAAATTATTCTTGTTATATATGAAATCTCTGCTATCAGGCAGATTACACAGATGGTAAATATAATCTCTCATAATCCTTTGCTGAGCTTAAAGATGAATTTCTCATTGTTTTGTTTTATTTTAAAGTAGTTATAGATTAACAGGAAATTCCAAGAAAAATGAAAGAAATTATAGGAAAGTTCTGCATAGTTTCCTCCATCCTTCCCCAATATTGACATTGACAATTAACCAGGGGGTGGGGCTATAGCTCAGTGGCAGAGCTATTTACTAGCATGCATGAGGCGCTGAGTTTGAACCTTAACACTACATGAAAACAAACAAAATAAAGACAAAAACCAAGAAACTGACCCCATAGAGCTTATTCAGATTTCAACAATTATTCATGCATTCGGTGTGTTTATATGCAACTTTATCACACGTGTAGACCTACACAACCACCAGAACAAGTAACATACTCAACTATACAATCACACAGACCCATTTAGATTACTTATCTATAGTCACACCAATCTCCTCTCCCATAGGCAACCATGAATCACTTCTCCATCTCTATAGCTATTCTATTTCATGAATGTTACATAAATAGAATCACGCATATGAGTTCTTCAGATTGACTTTTTTCCTCCACTCAATTCAATGCCCTCAAGATCCATTTAAGTTGTTGCAAGTATCAATAATTCATTCTTAATTTTTTTTTTTTTTTGGTACCAGGGATTGAATTCAGGGGCACTCGACCACTGGGCCACATCCCCAGCCCTTTTTTTGTATTTTGTTAGAGACAGGGTCTCACTGAGTTGCTAAGTGCCTCACCATTGCTGAGGCTGGCTTTGAACTCGCGATCCTCCTGCATCAGCCTCCCAAGTGCTGGGATTACAGGCATGCGCCACAACGCCCGGCTTCATTCTTAATTTTTTTGTTGTTTTTAACTGCTGAGTAGTTTACTTATCCATCCACCCACTGAAGGGCATTTGAATAGTTTTCAATTTGTTATATTATTAATAAAGCTGCTATGAACACTCATGTACAAGTTCCTGTGTGAAAATAAGTCTTTTTATTTCTCTGGGATAAATTCCAAAAGTGCAATTGTCAGATCAAAGGATCATATGGCAAGTCTATTTTTAGATTTGAAAATAACTGGCAAACTATTTATTCAGTGTGGCTGTATCATTTTCTGTTCCTACCAGCAGTGTATGAATAATGCAGTTTCTTCACATTCTCATAAGTATTTGGAGTTAGCACCATTTTTCATTAGCCACCAACTACACACACACACAGGAATGAAATCCTGGGGCATGTAACAACTGAGCCACATCCCAGCACCCACCCACCTCCCTTTGCCTTTTTTTTTTTTTTTTTTTTTTTTTTGGTACCCGGGATTGAACTCAGGGGACCTTAACCATTGAGCCACATCCCTATCCCTTTTCATTTTTATTTTGAGACAAGTTCTCACTAAGTTGCTTAGAGCCTTGATAAACTGCTGAGACTAGCCTCCAATTTGTGATCCTCCTGCCTCAGCCTCCTGAACCGCTGGAATTACAGGCATGTGCTACTGGGTCATTAGCCATTCTGGTAGATGTGTAGTGACATCTCATAGTTTTATATTGCATTTGTTAAATGGCTAATGATTTTGAATACCTTTTACACATTTATTTTCCATCTATTTATCCTCTTTGATAAAATCTGTATGTGTGTTATTTGTCCATTTCTTAATTGGATGCTTTGGTTTGATGTTGAGTTTTGAAAGTTCTTTCTATTTACAAGGCCTTTATTGGATATTGAATGCAACTATTTCTCCCCAGACTGGAATTTGTTTTCTCGTACTTTTTCATAGAATCTTTTGCAGGCAAAAAAAAAAATTAATTTTGATGAGGCCCAATCCATCAGTTTTCAATTTTATCAATTATATAATTTTGTGTCGATTCTAACAATTTTGCCTAGTCTTACCTAGGTCCCAAAATTCTTTTCCTATCTTCTTTTGTACAAATCTTTATTTTTAATTTTACATTTGCATTCTTTATTCATTTTTAGTTAATTTTCATGTATGGGGTGAAATTCAGGTCAAAGTTCACTTTTTGGCAGATAGATATACAATTTATCCAGCACCATTTTTTTTTTTTTTTTTTTTTTTTTGGTACCAAGGATTGAACTCAGGGGCACTTGACCACTGAGCCACATCCCCAGCCCTTTTTTGTATTTTATTAGAGAGAGGGACTGAGTTTCTAAGTGCTTCGCCATTGCTGAGGCTGGCTTTGAACTAGCGATCCTTGTGCCTCAGCCTCCCAAGTGCTGGGATTACAGGCATGTGCCACGCTAATGATTTTGAATACCTTTTACACATTTATTTTCCATCTATTTATCCTCTTTGATAAAATCTGTATGTGTGTTATTTGTCCATTTCTTAATTGGATGCTTTGGTTTGATGTTGAGTTTTGAAAGTTTTTCTATTTACAAGGCCTTTATTGGATATTGAATGCAACTATTTCTCCCCAGGACTGGAATTTGTTTTCTCGTACTTTTCATAGAATCTTTTGCAGGCAAAAAAAAAAATTAATTTTGATGAGGCCCAATCCATCAGTTTTCAATTTTATCAATTATATAATTTTGTGTCGATTCTAAACAATTTTGCCTAGTCTTACCTAGGTCCCAAAATTCTTTTCCTATCTTCTTTTGTACAAATCTTTATTTTTAATTTTACATTTGCATTCTTTATTCATTTTTAGTTAATTTTCATGTATGGGGTGAAATTCAGGTCAAAGTTCACTTTTTGGCAGATAGATATACAATTTATCCAGCACCATTTTTTTTTTTTTTTTTTTGGTACCAAGGATTGAACTCAGGGGCACTTGACCACTGAGCCACATCCCCAGCCCTTTTTTTGTATTTTATTAGAGAGAGGGACTGAGTTTCTAAGTGCTTCGCCATTGCTGAGGCTGGCTTTGAACTAGCGATCCTTGTGCCTCAGCCTCCCAAGTGCTGGGATTACAGGCATGTGCCACCGTGCCCAGCACCATTTATTAAAAAAACCATTTTCCTCCACTGAATTGCTTTCACTTCTTCAACAAAAATTAATTGGAGGGCTGGGGTTGTGGCTAAGTGGTAGAGCGCTCACCTAGCACGTGCATGACCTGGTTTCGATCCTCAGCACCACGTACAAATAAACGCATCGTGTACAACTAAAAGCAAATAAATAAATATTTTTAAAAAATAATTGGGGGCAGCGGCTGCGGCGGCGGCGGTGGTGGAGGTCGGCTCGGCCAGGCAGTTTGAGGAGCTGCTGCGCCTCAAAGCCAAGTCCCTTCTTGTGGTCCATTTCTGGGCACCATGGGCTCCACAGTGTGCACAGATGAAAGATGTAATGGCAGAGTTAGCTAAAGAACATCGTGAAGTTTCATTTGTGAAGTTGGAAGCTGAAGCTGTTCCTGAAGTATCTGAAAAATATGGAATTATTTCTGTTCCCACCTTTCTGTTTTTTCAAGAATTCTCAGAAAATTGACCGATTAGATGGTGCACATGCTCCAGAGTTGACCAAAAAAGTTCAGCGACAGGCATCTAGTGGTTCCTTCCCACCTAGTGCTAACGAGCATCTTAAAGAAGATCTTAACCTTCGCCTGAAGAAATTAACTCATGCGGCCCCCTGCATGTTGTTCATGAAAGGGACCCCTCAAGAACCACACTGCGGTTTAAGCAAGCAGATGGTGGAAATTCTTCACAAACATAATATTCAGTTTAGCAGTTTTGATATCTTCTCAGATGAAGAAGTTCGGCAGGGGCTTAAAACTTACTCCAATTGGCCCACCTATCCTCAGCTCTATGTTTCTGGAGAGCTCATAGGAGGCCTTGATATAATTAAGGAGCTAGAAGCATCTGAAGAACTAGATACAATTTGCCCAAAGCTCCCAAATTAGAGGAAAGGCTTAAAGTGCTGACAAATAAAGCTTCTGTGATGCTCTTTATGAAAGGAAACAAACAGGAAGCAAAATGTGGATTCAGCAAACAAATTCTGGAAATACTGAATAGTACTGGTGTTGAATATGAAACGTTTGATATATTGGAAGATGAAGAAGTTCGGCAAGGATTAAAATCATACTCCAATTGGCCGACATACCCGCAGCTATATGTAAAAGGAGAACTTGTTGGAGGAATGGATATTGTTAAGGAACTGAAAGAAAATGGTGAATTGCTTGCTGCCTATACTGAGAGGAGAAAATTAATAAGTGTGGTGCCCAAACTATTGTAAGAAATATTTAATTACAGTGGGAGCAGTTCATGATTTAGTCCTCAGAAATGGACTAGGAATAAGAAATGCTTCTTACTCAGTTATGCTTTGTGCATCTCACAAGGTTGTGCTAAATAAAATATGTTACATTTTTTCATCAAAATAGAATGCAATAAACATCTTCAATTAAAATAAAAAAAATAATTGGAAGCCGGGCGCGGTGGCGCACGCCTGTAATCCCAGCACTTGGGAGGCTGAGGCAGGAGGATTATGAGTTCAAAGCCAGCCTCAGCAAATGGCGAGGCACTTAGTAACTCAGTGAGACCCTGTCTCTAATAAAATACAAAAAAAGGGCTGGGGATGTGGCCCAGTGGTCTAGTGCCGCTGAGTTCAATCCCCAGTACCAAAAAAATAATAATAATAATTGGATACCGCGTGCAGTGGTGCATGCCTGTAATAGCAATGACTCTGAAGGCTGAAACATGAGATTCAGGAGTTTAAAGCCAGCCTCAGCAACTGCAAGGTGCTAAGCAACTCAGTGAGACCCTGTCTCTAAATAAAATACAAGATAGGGCTGGGGATGTGGCTCAGTGGTGGAATGCCCTGGAGTTCAATCCTCAGTAGCAAATAATAATAATAATAATAATAATAATAATAATAATAATTTAATTGGACAAGCTGGGCATGATGGCGCACACCTGTAATCCCAGCAGCCCCAGAGACTGAGGCAGAAAGATCAGGAGTTCAAAACCAGCCTCAGCAAAATTGAGGCCATACAAAACTTAGTGAGACCCTATCTCTAAATAAAATATGAAAAAGGGCTGGGGATGTGAGTCAGTTGTTAAGTGCCCCTGGATTCATTACCACTGCCACACACACACACACAAAAAAAAAAGCAATATTAACTAGAAAATATCCATTAGGGAGAAACTTGACCTAAGCAATGGCATTTTGAAACATATCCTCCACCTTAGAACCAGAGTCACCTCACATTCACTCTGGCTCAGCCTGACCTTAAACCTCAAAAATACTCCACCATCATGCAAAGAAACCACAAACACTTTATCTGTGTGGTGACTTTTCTGCATTTAGTTTTCTTTTTTTCAAAGTAGACAAAGGTGGAGCAATCCTTACAGAACAGGGAAGGAAGGCGGGAGTTCCCCAAAGCAAAGGGGGCTTTGGCAGCTGCTGGGAGTCCCTCAGTCCCTCCCCTTACATACAGGAATAGCTCCTCTGGTTTGGTTGGACCTTAGGCACATTCACCAGTCTCCTAACTTCCCAGTAGTCTGCTCTCAAAAAGTTCACCTTACATCCTCAGCATGGAAGTACAATTGCATGGAGTGCCAGGCCTGCCCAAGAAAGTGGAGTGGGGGCTGCTCTGAGGTGCCAAAATTTGTAATAAAAAGTTCAGTCCCTGTCCCCAAAGCCAATTAATGCCAATTAAATAATGAGGATACAGTTTTGAGAAAAAAGGAAAAGAAGGTTTATTGCTTTGCTAGCAAAGGAGAAACACAGGGGCTTCCTGTTCCAAAGGCCGTGACTCTCTTGACCAGGAGGGACAAAGGTTTTGAAGGAGTTTTTTTTAAGTGTTACATTCCAGTAGGGGTTCCCAGGGTGTCCAGATGGCTGTTAGAATTCACTTGTTAATTTGGGAGATATTTATCTCCCAGATCCCAGCAGTTATCTCCCTCCTGCAGTGGGTGTGCTCAAGGCAGTCAACTAGGAAGAAAAAGATAACATTGTCTCCCTCATCCTGCTTAGTAAAAGGGGGGTAAGGTTTGTCAAAGTTCTTTAAAACACAGCTCAAAGGAGTATCAGGCTTACTTGTCTCATTACCCATTTTGTTGTTCAATTTTCTTACATTTACACCAGAGAAGACACACAATGAAAAGGCAGAAAAACCATAGAACACAGAACAAGACACAAGGGAACAAGAACCAGGCGCCAAACCAACCAGAGAGCAGTGCAACATCTTGCTAATGCTCCGGACAGGAGTGCGTATGTGCCTCATCAGGCACCTCTCTGTCCCCAGAAGAGATCTCAAAACCAGATACCAGATGTTATGGGGGCGCCGCTTACCTGTGGAGGTTTCTCCACTGGATGCTTGCTAATTCTTTTTATGCGGCAGTTCACTCCAGTAATCCAAGGGACAGAAGGCACACCCTGGGGCCTTGGAACGTCTCAAGGTGCGTACCCCCTGGGGGCAGCACTCTGTCCTGGAGTCCCAGAGCGAAGGTCCGGCTTCAGAATTTATGGTGGTCTGAATCTCGCTGGGGCCTCCAAAAAATGTTGATCCAAGACGCAAAGAAAAGACCACCAACTCCAATTTTAAATCAAATTAATGCAAGCTTTTATTGTGCTGGCCAGTGGCTACCCTCCCAAACACTGGGCTCGGGATCAGCACCACTCTCCGGCAATACAAGGTTTTTATAGCTCAAAGAGTTACAAAAAAAAAATCTTGGGAACTTACAGCTAACAGGGTTCAGACATACACAATACAAGGGCAAATAGCAAATTAATGATCTACATGGCATTGCATTCGAAGGTAGGGAGTAAAGTCAGACCTCACATCAAAGTTTATGAGGCACCATTAGGTTTTTAGGGAGGGTTGTTATCTGGTCAAGGAGAGCCAGGCCTGTGTGAGTTCAAAGCACAGGCGGGAATTCCAAACAAGATTTTCTGCAGAGTTTGGTCAGGCCAAATAAATGTCTTAGTAAAACAGTAATGAACTTTTTTTTTTTTTTTTTTTAACTTTATGGCTCCCAATCGTAGGATAGAATTAGGTTGGGTTCATCAGTCCATTGAGGCCCTCCTCAATCCATCTTGTCCAGCATGGGCTCAAACCCATCAAAGCCTCCATAAGACAGCCCCCCTGGGGGGGTGCCTTCTCAAACATATCCAGACCCTGGGTCTCTAAGATAGTCAAACCTGAAAGATTGGTGTTCTTTTGTAACACTGCCTGGCCCCAATATAAGCTGGAGAGTAACTGTTACTGGTCAGAAAATGGCACCTTTGACTCACAAATTCTGCAATCTTGAAAACCTTCTCCACCTCAGTAACAAATAGTCCAAGGTCCCCTTCTGTTACCTCCATTCCAGGCCTTCTGTCAGAATTGCTCAGCTTTCCATATTCTCCTCTATGGTAGAGCGCTCGTCTAGCACATGCACGGCCCAGCTTCTATCCTCAGCACCACTATTAAAAATAAAATGCATTGTGTACAACTAAAAACAAATCAATAAATTTTTTTTTAAAAAATGAAACATCCCTTCCAGTTATCCATAAGTCTCTTTCTTCTGTTCCCTCTTCCTCTGATTTTGACTCTGTGGACAACTACTTCCAACTCAGCCTCATAATCAACCTCCTCCTCCTTACACACATCCTCATCCACCTTCACCCCTTTCCTCCTGGCCCACGCTCGCTCCCCACACTCACTCCCACAGGCTTCCCCCAACGGAGACCTCTGCTTCCTCCAAAGTCCTCCCCCTCTACATAGGGGCAGGAACAGAAGGCATTACACCTGTCCATGCCCCATTTTCCCTAGGTGACCTTTCTTTCTTTTTTTTTAAATAACTTTATTTTTTAATTTTTTTGTGGTGCTGAGGATCGAACCCAGTGCATTGCACATGCTAGGCAAGCGCTCTACTGCTGAGCCCCAGCCCCAGCCCCCCTTTCACAGAAAAACATTTAGGCTCTTTTTCCTCGGACCCCACCACCTTTGGGAAAGAATCCCTACAAATCATCCAGTCTTATGACCTTCTCTGTCACGTCATTTATGTCAACCTTTCCACAAGCTTTTGCCCCCTATGAACAAATCCATCAAAACCAAGTCAAACTTGGGCAAAATTTTAACACATTTCATTGCTCCTAGATCTGTAACAGAGTAAGACTCACCTGCAGAGTCAAAACGGCAGTTCTTTGCTATCCCCTAGGAAAGATTTAAGATAAGTCCCTCACAGTTGTAGGCAGGAGTCTAATAGAGGGGAAAGAAAAAAGGAAAGGACATTTTCAAGAGAGAAAGGGAGAGAGAGAGTGTGCTGTGCTATTGTCAAAAGAGGGATGATGCGCCCACCTTGGCTTCCATTTTTATTGAGGGTATCACACCCAGATTATCACATGCAGGTCAACCTCTTGACTTTTGACTGACAATAGGATTGCATTAGACTTTCAAGGGGGAATTTTGTTAATATAATGACATTCTAAAGATCAAAAGGCAACTCTGGGTCATCATTAGGAACAAGTTGCCCTGGGGCACTTGTTTCTAATTATTCAGGATTTCCAGAGAGGAATCTTTGGGTCTACATTCCACCCATCTGCAGACAACACATTGTTTTCTGAAGAATACTATATTCTGTTGGCTTAAGCCAGGGCAGGGTCAGAGAGGCTCCAGGTAAATTGCTTTTTAAAATAAAGCATGTGGGGGACTGGGGTTGTGGCTCAGCGGTGGGTTCAATCTTCAGCCCCACATAAATGAAATGAAGGTATTGTGTCCACCTACAACTAAAAAATATTAAAAAAATAAAATAAAAAAAATAAAGCATGTGGGAGGTCAGCACAGGAGGTTCAGACTACAAAACAATACTCCAACCCCCTGCTCCTGCAGCTCATTTCTCTCAGCTACCTATCATGTCTATAAGCATTACCTTATATAACTAGGTTTATTTCTCTGTTACTGTTATTGCTGATAAGTAGCAGACAGGCATGAGCAGTGGGAACAGCAGGTTAAGGGGATAATTCTATACACCAGGCCTACTGTGCTGACACTCCCCCCCCCCACACACAAATGCTTTCCTTTAAAAGAAGTCTACCTAAAGTCACTCTGGCCCTGCCCTGGTTTAAGGCCATAGGATATGTTACCACTCCTCCAGAACAACTATCACCTGTGGGAGAGAGATGATACAAAGAACAAAAGTTACCCTAAGGGATGAACTTTATGACCTTTTGGCAGACCAGTTTCCAGGACTCAAGTAGATAGGATGATTAGAAGCAAGCCTACCAACTAGAAAAATCTATTAAGAATAAGTTCCAGTTAGAACTGGTCAGAATGGGCCAAGGTGACCCAGAGTTGTCTTTAGATTTTTAGCACATCATTATAATAGTAAATATTCCCCTTCATGGAGTACACCTATTCACAGTGGGCACTTGAAAATCTGATGCAATCCTGCTGTCAGTCAAAAGTCCAGAGGTTGACTTGGGTGGAACTCTGGAAAATTCCCTAAGACCCCCAGTAAAAGTGGAGGGCAGGAGCTGGGGATACAGTTCAGTTGGTAGAGTGCTTGTGTCACATGCCTAAGGCCCTGGGTTCAATCCCAAGCACCACAAAAAAAAAAAAAAAAAAAAAAAAAAACCTGGAGGGCAGGATGGCCATCCATTCCTCTATTCTCTCGAGAATTTTTCATTTTCCCTTTTCTTTTCCCTTTTAATAAACTCTTGCCTGCTGCTATGTGCGACTCACTTGAAATTCTTCAGGCAAGATTGCAGACCCCCACGTTTCAGCTCTGTAGGCAGATCTTATAACGCTATTATAGTTTGAACCACTTGCATTAATTTTATCTTTTAACTTTATTTCACAGAAAAAAACTGGGAGGCAAATTACTGAGAAATGGCATGCACTAGAATTTTAACAGACAAACAGAATTTATAAATACACAATTTTCTATGGCCACACATTTCTCTTTTACACTTTAAGATGTCAAAAAGTCCATTCATATGGCCAAAGACTTAGCCATCCTATAACATATACAAAAAAAAAGAAAAAAGGAAAGAAAGAAAAAGAAACAAATGTGTGTCAGTTTCAAATTATGCTTAGTACGCACGCCTGTAATCCCAGCACTTTGGGAGGCTGAGACAGGAGGATCGCGAGTTCAAAGCCAGCCTCAGCAATGGCGAGGCACTTAGTAACTCAGTGAGACCCTGTCTCTAAATAAAATACAAAAAAGGGCTGGGGATGTGGCCCAGTGGTCGAGTGCCCCTGAGTTCAATCCCCTGGTACCACAAAAAAAAAAAAAAAATTATGCTTAGTAATCTTTTTTTTAGTATTGAATTTTACTTAGATAGCCAAGAAAAAATATACTTGAACTTATACAAACTATGAGGTGCAGTTACCTGGTAAAGCACTTTACTTCTCTCCATCACATGAATTGATTTGGGCATCGCCATGGACCCTCCAAAACTGTTAAAGTATAATTTTTTTTTTTTTTTTGTGGTACCGGGGATTGAACTCAGGGGCACTCGACCACTGGGTCACATCCCCAGCCCTTTTTTGTATTTTATTTAGAGACGGGGTCTCACTGAGTTGCTAAGTGCCTCGCCATTGCTGAGGCTGGCTTTGAACTCGCAATCCTCCTGCCTCAGCCTCCCAAAGTGCTGGGATTACAGGCGTGCGCCACTGAGCCTGTCCCTAAAGTATAATTTTAAAATAAGTAAAATCCTCATACTCAGGAAAACAGAAAATGAGGGCTGGGGTTGTGGCTCAGCAGTAGAGCACTTGCCTAGTATGTAGGAGGCCCGGGTTTGATCCTCAGCACCATGTAAAAATAAAGGCATTATGTACAACTAAAATAAATAAATAAATATTTTTTTTAAAAAGGAGTGAATTGGGGCTGGGGTTGTGGCTCAGAGGTAGAGTGCTTGCCTAGCATGCATGAAGCACTGGGTTTGATCCTCAGCACCACATAAAAATAAAATAAAAGGTATTGTGTCCACCGACAACTAAAAATAAATATTTTTTTAAAAAAGAGTGAATTGAATGAATTATTAATCTGGGTCCCCAGCCTAAAGCTCAGCAAAATTATAGCCTGTGGGCTAATCTGGCCACTTTTACTTATTAGTACGTGGCTTATGATTGTTTTAATGCTATAATGGCAAAGTTGAGTATTGTAACAGAGACGCTATGGACCACAAAGGCAAAAATATTTGAATCTATACAGAAAAGTTTTCTAAAGATCACCATAGACAATCCTTGGGCTGCCTTTACCTTGTTATGACATCGAAAATTTGTGACCCCATTTTTTTGCGTTATATCTACATTTGGGATATTTTCTAATACTGTTCTGATTCTGCTATGGTAGAAAGGCTATCTCCTTTTATGCTCATATATTTTGTTTTTTTAGTCTCTTATAACATCATAATGTAGTATTATGATCTTTCCCCTACTAGTGTAGCAGGAAATGAGGGTAGGGACACCAAGATCCGCACCACAGCCCAGAGGGATAATTCCCAAAGTCTATGAGCCCCGGGGCTTTTACTTTTATACAAAAGCAAATTTGGGGTACATCAAGGCAAGGGATTTGGTACAATTCTATTGGAGGATGCATTCTACATTCTATTGGAGGGTACAAGCTTGTCAACAACCTAGGGACTCTTAGCTCATACAGCTTACAGACTTTTACTACACTAAGCCTAAAGGGGAGATTGTTCTGTTCCCACTACTTTGTTTCCTACTTCTGCTACTGTGGTTATCATGGGTACCTGTTAACTGCTGCAAGCCTCTATGGTTAAATGTCAGTAAGCAGAGCTGCTGTGTCAGGGGGCAAAACCACAGCCTGTCAGCTCTTAAACTGCTAAAGTTCCATTCTGTCCTACCACACTAGATTAAAACTTATTGAAAACATCTTATTCATCTTTGTATCTGCTATACCACTTAGAACAATGTCTTGCAAATAATAGATATTCAATAAATCTATGTTAAAATGAATTATATTAAGACTAAAATGTCAATATGAAGTCTCAGGGAAGCCTGCAGTTTCATATTGCTTAGGAAGAACTGGGTGGCTGAAAGGTGAATAAAATCCTTTATAAAATTATACTAATGCAAAGTATTATAGATACTTTGGCTGAATTTATGTCTCCAAGGACATGATAATCTATCTATAATGTACCACAGTTTCTCTGTGTGAGATGAACAGTATTTACCAGTTAGGTTACCTAACTATTTAGAATATTCATAGACCCAGGGTAGTTTGCATTTCATTAGCATTTTGTTTCTTTGTTTTGTGGTACTAGAGATTAAATCCAGGAGCACTCTACCACTGAGCTATACCACCAGCCTGTTTTATTTTTTATTTTTAGGTAGGGTCTCACACTAAATTTCTGAGGTTGACCTAAAACTTGCCATCTTCCTACCTCAGCTTCCCAAGTAGCTGGGACTACAGGTACAAGCCTAGCACTTGTTCTTTCTAAAAATTAACATATTTAATTAATAAACATTTATTCAGTATTGACAGTGGGAAAATTAGTGCAAACCAGTTGATGTAATAATATATTATAATTTATTAAAAATTTTGGAAATAGCCGAGCATAGTAGCACATGCCTATAATCCCAGCAATTTTGGAAGACTAAGGTAGAAGAATCACAAATTCCAGGTCAGGGGACTGGGATTGTGGCCCAGTGGTAGAGTGCTGCCTAGCACACATGAGGCACTGGGTTTGAACCTCAGCACCACATAAAAATGAAATAAAGATATTGTGTTCACCTACAACTAAAAAATAAATATTTAAAAAAATTAGACTCAGCAACTCAGCAAAACCTTGTCTCAAAATAAAAAAATGAAGGGGCTGGGGTTCTGGCTTACCAGTAGAGAAGTCACCTAGCATGTACAAGACCCTGGGTTCGATCCTCAGCACCATATAAAAATAAATAAATAAAATAAAGGTATTGTGTTCAACTACAACTAAAAACTATATATTAAAAAAAAAATAAGCTGGGCGTGGTGGTGCACGCCTGTAATCCCAGCACTTGGGAGGCTGAGGCAGGAGGATCGCGAGTTCAAAGCCAGCCTCAGCAATGGCGAGGCACTTAGCAACTCAGTGAGACCCTGTCTCTAATAAAATAAAATTAAAAAAAAAGGGCTGGGGATGTGGCCCAGTAGTCGAGTGCCCCTGAGTTCAATCCCCACTACCAAAATAAATAAATAAATAATTAAAAAAAATAAGGGTCTGGGATTGTGGCTCACTGGTAGAACGCTTGCCTAGCTTGTGCGTGCCCTGGGTTGGATCCTTAGCACCACGTAAAAATAAAGGCATTGTGTACAACTAAAACAAACAACTAAATATTAAAAAAATAAAAATAAAAAGGCCTAGAGATGTAGCTCAGTGGCATGACACCCCTGGGTTCAACCCCTAGTAACTCCCCACCCCAAATTAGAAACACATAATGGAGTTATTTTTTTACTTTCATATATAACATATAGTTTAGAAGATACAGTTCAGATGATGAAATTTTGGGTTTTCCAGGACATCTGGATGATTTAAGAAGATAAATAGGGCCAGTGAATATATGAAAAAAAATGTTCAACATCATTAGCAATTAGAGAAATGCAAATCCAAACTATATCTCACACCAGTCAGAGTGGCAGTCATCAAGTATATAAGTAGCAATAAATGCTCAAGAGGATGTGGAGAAAAAGGAACAGTTTTACACTGTTGGTGGGACTGTAAGTTAGCATAACCACTATGAAAATTCATGTGCCAGTTCCTCAAAAAACTAGGAATGGGCTGCTTGTGGTGGTGCACACCAGCAATCCCAGCAACTCTGAAAAGCCAAGGCAAGAGGATCACAAGTTCAAGGCCAGCCCCAGCAACTTAGTGAGGCCCTGTCTCAAAATAAAACAAAAACGGCTGGGGATCAGTGATAAAGCACCCCTGGGTTAAATCTCAGTACAAAAAAAAGGAAGAGCAGGACTGAGTTTCCCAAGCAAGAAGCAAAAAATATAATAATAAATAAAAATATGAAACACACTATTTCAGCATGAGATATTTGCCAATACATATGCATTTTTTTTTGGTTGTAGATGGACACAATACCTTTATTTATTTATTTATTTTTATGTGGCACTGAGGATCGAACCCATGCTTCACACATGCCAGGCAAGCACTCTACCACTGAGCTACAACCCCAGGCCACATATGCATTTTTAAAAATATTTATTTATTTGCTTTAGTTGTACACAATGCAATGCATTTATGTTTACGTGGTGCTGAGGATCAAACCCGGGCCACGCACGTGCTAGGCGAGTGTTCTACCACTTAGCCACAACCCCAGCCCCCACATATGCACTTTAAAAAATAATTTTAAGCATACTTAAACCATTCTACTGTTTCTCTAAGTTTACCTGAGCCTAAATTTTTATACAACAGGTTTTAAAATTTTTTTTAAAAATTTATTTATTTGCTTTAGTTGTACAAAATGTGTTTATTTTTACGTGGTGCTGAGGATCGAACCCGGGCCGCATGCACACGTGGTAGGTGAGCACTCTACCGTTGAGCCACAACCCCAACCCAGGTTTTTAAATTTTTTTCCAAAGTGATTATTCAGTTAATGTCAGATGAATTCTTTTTTAAAAACTACCTAAATGGGTCAGTCATTTTAGATATGTAAGTGAGAATGTGACTTAGTTGACAGTTAACAATTCAACCTCAGTAAAGCGCAGCTCCTAGTTTTCTCCATGGACTTTCTAACACAAATGAATACCAATTAAAGTACAATCTTTCCACTAGGGTTTGGGCCATCATTTTTTAAATTATGGCATAAATCCCTCAATGGAAAAAAAAAAAAACTCATCTGTTAAGAAGTAATTCCCAAGAGAAACCTTATATCTTGAATAACACCAATTATTATACATTTCTCAATACCTTTGCCAAAGGAGACATGCGTCAGTCATTACATGAAAATGATGGAGGCGAAGGACAAGATAAACTGCATTTGAACCAAGTAAAAGCACTGCGTATATTAAATGACTTACTTGATTTGTATAATCTTGATTTTGCTTCACTAAATTTGGAATGTTTTAAAATCTATTTTCTGCTACCAGTAAACTTAAATAAACTTTCCCAATTTCATAAAGAGTAATGCACTTTTATTCTCTTTTAGTTTGCTGTCTAAATGAAAAGGACTTATTTCTCGTGATATAATTTGAGTGGCAATACAGTCTATAGATTGTAGACTACAGGAAAGACTTACACTTCATAATTTTTAAAAAATATGTATTTATTTGTTTTAGTTGTACACAATGCCTTTATTCTTACGTGGTGCTGAGTATCGAACTTGGGCTGCGCACGTGCTAGGCGAGCGCTATACTGCTGAGCCATAACCCCAACCTCACACATAATGGTTTAACCTGACTTTAAATAAGTCAGTTTCACTTATACTCATGAGGGTAGTTTAATTATTTCTATGGAGTGTTGTAAAAATGAGTTGACAGAAACGAACTAATGATCTTCATGCCATAATACATTCTCATTCACATAGATGACATGTAGTTTTCTCATTAAAATGAAAGTATGTTACTTGACTTTATGAAGCATACTTAAAATAAGCACAAATATAAATTATGTTAGAAATATAAATTTGGCCTTGCATGTACAAGGCCATGGGTTCAATTCCCAGGACCAAAAAAAAAAAAAAAAAAAAAAAAAAAAAAAAAAAAAAGAAAGAAAGAAAGAAAGAAATACAAATTTGATTGTGAGTTCAAAGCCAGCCTCAGTAACTTAGGGAGGCCCTAAGCAACTTAGTGAGCCCCAGTCTTTTAATAAAATATAAAATGGGCTGGGGATGTGGCTCAGTGGTTAAGTGCCTCTGGTTTCAATCCCAGGCACCAAAACAAAACAAATAAAAAACACAACATGATACAATTGCACACTCAGAGATGGATAAAATCAAATGAAAGGAAAATAACATGTATTGGTGAGAATGTGGATAAATTTGAATCCGTACATGTTGCTACTAGAATTATACAATGGTTCATCTATGGAAAATAATCTGGCAATCCCTTAAATGACTAAACATTGAGTTGCCATGTGATATAGAAATGTTACTCCTTGATATGTATACCTAAGAAAATTAAAAACAACCAAAAACTTTTTTTGAGTGTTTCTGACATTATTATTATTATTATTATTATTATTATTATTATTATTTGGTACTGGGGATTGAACTCAGGGGCACTCAACCACTGGGCCACATCCCCAGCCCTTTTTTGTATTTTATTAGAGACAGGGTCTCACTGAGTTGCTGAGTGCCTTGCCATTGCTGATCTAACATTACTTCTACTACTAAAAATTGGAAACAACTTAAATATTCATGCACTGATGATGAAGGTTGAACTACAATCATTGACTATCACATTTTAAACTTGTGACTTTTATGCAATGCAAATTAAATGTCAATAAAACTTTTTAAAAAAATAGTATAACAATGAAATAAATTTAAAAACCTAATTTTTTAATATTTATTTATTTACTTTAGTTGTACACAATGAAATGCATTTATGTTTACGTGGTGCTGAGGATCAAACCCGGGCCGCGCACGTGCGAGGCCAGCGCTCTGCTGCTGAGCCACAACCCCAGCCCCTAAAAACCTAAATATTAATTCATCTATTTTCCTTCTAGTGCCCCATGGATCATCCAGTTCACACCCTGGGGTGTACATGTCCACTACAGAAAACTCTGGTCTAAAGGTTTTTCTTGGTGGTCCTGAATAGAACATTGTATGTTTGCCAAAATTTTAGGTAGGTGAAATGAAATCTCTGCCCTTAATGCTAGACAGTTCAACAGAAAATAGAAGGTAGGGCAACAATACTGATTTGGACCTCTGATTATTCATTTCATTTTTCTGTCATACCTATTATCCTAAATGGAGATTTTCTCTTATTTGTTTGTTTGTTTGTTTTTGGTACCGGGGATTGAATCCACGGGCACTCTACTACTGAGCTACATCCTCAGCCCCAAATTTTTTATTCTGAGAAAGGGTCTTGCTAAGTTGCTTAGGGCCTCACTCAGTTGCTGAGGCTTGTTGTGAACTTGCAATCATCCTGCCTCAGCCTCTAGAGTCTTTGGGATCACAGGCAAGTGTCCTGGCCCCCAGCTCCAAATGGGGATTTCCCTAAGTATATTCTGGTTTGGGGTATTGTGCATGCCTTAAAGGATAGTAAATCCATGCTCAAACACTCGCTTATAATTTACATAATGGTCACTACAAATATCCAGAGACTTTAAAATTACTCTGGCCCCATACCAAATTCACCTATATAATTTTTGATAATGTCATCTTGAAAACTAAATTTCCACAACTCAGGGTGAACATAGTATCCTTCTTCTCAAGATATCTTTATTTTTTTTAAATATTTATTTATTTGCTTTAGTTGTACACAATGCATTTATTTTTTTAAAATATTTATTTATTTACTTTAGTTGTACACAATGCAATGCATTTATGTTTATGTTGTGCTGAGGATCGAACCCGGGCCGCGCACGTGCGAGGCGGGCGCTCTGCCGCTGAGCCACAACCCCAGCCCAATGCATTTATTTTTACATGGTGCTGAGGATCAAACCTGGGTCACACACGTGCTAGGCACACACTCTACCGCTTAGCCACAACCCGGGCCCTCAAGGTATCTTTCTTTATTTCTATTTTTCCTTTGACTCAACTTCAGCTGCAAAGTTTTAACACTGAGCCGGGTGCGGTGGCGCACGCCTGTAATCCCAGCACTTTGGGAGGCTGAGGCAGGAGGATCGCGAGTTCAAAGCCAGCCATCAGCAATGGCAAGGCACTTAGCAACTCAGTGAGACCCTGTCTCTAATAAAATACAAAAAAAGTCTGGGATGTGACCCAGTGATCGAGTGCCCCTGAGTTCAATCCCCAGTACCACAAAAAAAAAAAAAAAAAAGTTTTAACACTGGACTTCCCTCCTTCCTACAAATTATATGTTGCGAATTTTCAAATGAGTTTAAATATATTTATGTAATAGTACAGAGAGCCTTTAGAAGATACATTTTATAAAAATCTAAAGTTCTTATACATCCTAGGAATATGGAAAAACATAATCATATGCAAATTCTGCTCACTAATGGTACATTGTTCCATCAACATTGTTATCTGGACAGAGGAGGCAAGGCACCAAAGACAGCAGGAAACTTTTTTTTTTTTTTTTTTTTTTTTTTTTTTTGGTACTGGGGATTGACCTCAGGGGCACTCGACCACTGGGCCACATCCCCAGCCCTATTTTGTATTTTATTAGAGACAGGGTCTCACTGAGTTGCTAAGTGCCTCGCCATTGCTGAGGCTGGCTTTGAACTCGCAATCCTCCTGCCTCAGCCTCCCAAGTGCTGGGATTACAGGCGTGCGCCACCGCGCCCGGCTAAGGAAACATTTTTATTTGGCTGCAGCCTGGTTTAGAGGGTATAGCTCTCACTGTAATCAATTAATCCCCTGAACCCCGAGTTCAGTTAGTTTCAGAACTTTATACCCAGCATGTAAGTGGAGGGACTCAGAAGTTCACAGTCTGCAGAAGTTCACATAGAGCAGTTTTTTTCTTTCACTGTTCTGGGCAAGTTAACCCTTCAAGGACAACACCTGAGAAGGGGGGAGAGTCTTCTCCCTTTCTTCCTCCTCCTGCCAGCTGTTACCATGGAGCCCAATTGGTAACTTCTCTTATCTTAGAAATGTAGACATCTCTGTGAAGCTCCAGCTCAAGGCCAGAGGTCTTGTTAAAGAATTTGTCCTTGCTGGGCGCGGTGGCACACGCCTGTAATCCCAGCACTTTGGGAGGCTGAGGCAGGAGGATCGTGAGTTCAAAGCCAGCCTCAGCAATGGCGAGGCACTTAGCAACTCAGTGAGACCCTGTCTCTAATAAAAAACACAAAAAAGGGCTGGGGATGTGGCCCAGTGGTCAAGTGCCCCTGAGTTCAATCCCAGGTACCACAAAAAAAAAAAAAAGAATTTGTCCTTTTTATTATCACATTTTGCATTTGCAGACACACTTCGACAAACTACAATACGGGATACATATTCTTGAAAAACAAGTAAAGGGGCGTCCAGCACCTGGAGTGCTGATTTCTTCCAGGCCAGTGGCCAAGTAATAGAGCAACAGGAAAATACGAAGTTATCTACATTGAACATTTTTTTGGAGACTCTTTTGCTGACGGTCCTAAAGTCAGCCATGGTGAAGATTTCTGGAGAAGCTTAGTTAAGACTTTCTGTGGAAGAGAGGGTGCCACTACAACATAAGCTCAGTTGAGAAAATATTGGGAAATTAATGATTTGCTTTGAACAGAGAACTACCGATTTCACTTATAGAAATAATCATTATGATTATATACATGTCAGACATCAGATTTTCCAACCACATAATTTATTTTTATTTATATTACATGTATGAAATATCTAAATTCAATATTTTGTTATTGATTTGGTACAGGTATTTACAGAGGTTGAATTGAAGAATGATAAACCCAGCCTAATTCCATCTTAAGACCGGGATCCATCCTGTCAAAAAGTTATGAAAAGTCCACTTCAATTTTCTATGAAATGCTAGGATTCCTATTTGGCCTGAGCTCATTTTGATGTTTTAAAATTGTTTGGAATTCCTGCCCAGGCCTTGAGCTCACTCAGGCCTGGCTTTCCTTGACCAGATAACAACCCTCTGTGAAGTCCCAGCTTCTCCTCATTAACTTTGATATTAGAATCTTACTTTACTCCCTACCTTGGAATTCAATGCCATTATTAGTTTGCTATTTGCCCTTGAATTATATATGTCTAAACTTTGTTAGCTGTAAGTTCCCAAGATTTTTGATAACTCTTTGAACTATAAAAACCTAGTCTTCCCGGAGAGCGGGGCTGAACCCAAGCCCAGTGTTTGGGAGGGGCAGCCGCTGGCCAACACTTTTTGTGTACACAATATAAGCTTTCTTTAATTTGATTTAAAATTGGAGTTGGTGGCCTTTTTCTTTGCATCTTGGATCAACAAAGAACAAGAATTGAAAATGTCAATCTCTTTTGCTCACTGGTAATTTCACATTTATAGATGCTTTACAAAGCTGAGCAAAATATCTAAGTCCTAGCCAGGCACAGTGGTTCTTGCCTATAATCTCAGTGACTCTGGAGGCTGAGACAGGAGGAACTCAAATTTGAGGCCAGCCTCAACAACTTTGTGAGGCCCCCAGCAACTTAGAAAGATGCTGTGTCAATAAAAAATAAAAAGAACTGGAGATGTGGCATAGTCATGAAAACACCCTTGGGTTCGATCACCAATACAAACATCCACACGCACACACAAATTCTAAAACCTCATTTTTGCAGGATACAATCTTTAAGCAATGGAATACTAGTTAGTGTTGGGCTTTGTTAAGGACACCTCAAAAATGTTAGTAGGGGCTGGGATTGTGGCTCAGTGGTAGAGTGCTCACCTAGCGCGTGGGCGACCTCCGTTTGATCCTCAGCACCATGTACAAATAAAACGCGTTGAATAAAAACGCATTGTGTATAACTAAAACAAATAAATAAAAAAGAATGTTAGTAGGTTCTTATTGGTTAACCTTTCAGTAACATTAGCTATAGAGATGTTCATAGTTCTAATACTGTACAGAATATAAAATGTAAGCTGGGAACTGATATATGTTTCACAAAGACTTTTAGAAGCAACAACCTAGTGTATATAAAAGCCCGCAAATTAAAGCACATCGGATTTTTACCTATAAGGAAAGCAATTTCTGTTTAGGAGAATTAAACATGACCATCTGTGTCCTGACCAGAGTTTAGGTAGCTGGCCCTTCATTAACTTCTTTTCTTTTAGTTGATGAGTCTTCCTGTAGTTACTATAGTCAATCCTATCTCCTTAATTCAAGTCTTTTGTTCTCTGGGTCCTCATAAGGTGGTGTTCAGCAATATGGTGTTGCTCTCAGCCTCATCAAGGCTGCTTTGTGTGACTCTGCTGGCTAATGCCAGTGTTCATAAATCAGGCAGTGTTATTGTTGCTAGGGAACATTGTAGTTACCTTCTACTAACCCAATCAATTTTGAAAAAAAATAATCCAACAGCAAATTTTATTTGTGAGTATGTGTTTTGAACATTCCAAGCTGAATAAAATCATAATAAACAATATGTAAAACATTATGACTATGACTAGTATGTCAAGGATGTGTAAGTCTGTATTATGCAGATGCCACTCTAATTTATTAATATATTATGCTATGGATGAGGCCAGCCAGGGTCTTTTAAAATACATGTGTTCAGACAATTCTAATACTTTCAAGTGCTTTGCTCTTTTCCTTTGTGAGGATACATCAGCTTAGCTTAATAGATTTGCTTTCCAAAGGGCTATTTGATTTATTTCTTTTGGCAATTCAGCTGTTAGTCTCAGTAAATAAATAAAAAAATGCTTGTATTTAAATAGCCATATTCTCCACACCAAACTGATAAGTGGAATTCTGGAATGAGAAAAGATATATCTTAGAGGCTGATTACTAAAAGTACATTTGAAATAATGAACTATGAAGGCAACTTAACATTTTCCCCCATTATCCACTATTAGGAGATAAAGAAACAGGATCTTCATTACAAAATCAATACTCTCCCCACTATTATGGTTTGATCTTCTAGATATGATGTCCAAATGCATTTTTGCTGATTGCAATTTAGATCCCTAATCAGTTGCTTTTGAGTTTAACAGAAAGGTTATCCTGGGTAGACCTGAACTAATTAGGTGAGCCATTTTTTTTTTTTTTTTTTTTTTTTTGGTACTGGGGATTGAACTCAGGGGCACTCGACCACTGGGCCACATCCCCAGCCCTTTTTTGTATTTTATTAGAGACAGGGTCTCACTGAGTTACTAAGTGCCTCACCATGGCTGAGGCTGGCTTTGAACTCGTGATCCTCCTGCCTCAGCCTCCCAAAGTGCTGGGATTACAGGCGTGCGCCACCGCGCCCGGCAAAGGTGAGCCATTTTAAAGAAGACACCAGCCAGGGGCAGTGGCACATGGCTGTAATATCAGCAGCCCGGGAGGCTGAAGAAGATAGAGAATTCAAAACCAGCCTCAGCAAAAGTGAGGCACTAAGAAATTCAGTGAGACCCTGTCTCAAAATAAAATACAAAATAGGGCTGGCAATATGGCTCAGTGATAGAGTGCCCCTGAGTTCAATCCCCAGTACCAAAAAAAAAAAAAAAAAAAAAAAAAGACACCAGGTGGCAGTAGAAATACTCCTGCTGGCTTTGAAGACAGCCACTCCTGTTCAGCAGTTGCAAGGAAATGAACCCTGCTTACAACCACATGACCTTGGAAGAGAACCCAGGCCTCAAAGGAGATCTCAGCCCTGGGCCAGCACCTTTATTTCACTCTAGTGAAATGATGGTCAGAGATCCATCTAATCCACGCCCAGGCAATAGTGAATGGTCAGCAATCAGAAGCAATGGGCACCGAATGAGGTCGTGATCAAGTGCAGAAAACTACTCCTCGAGGCTAATCCATAGAAATATTAAATAGCACCATCAAGACCTATTTCAAATGTAAAAGACCAAGAGGCTCACCTTGTGGGAACTCTCCAGCCAACTCCTTAGTCCCAGAGGCAGGAGTGAATCCAGATGGAAGTTATGGGAAGGATTAAAACTCAGGCTATGGCTGGGAATATAGGATAGAGTTCTTGCCTCACAAGCACAAAGGCCTGGGCTCTAATCCCCAGCACCACCAAAACAAAACAAATTCTCAGGCTAAAGGACACAGCCAATACTTTTTCAATGCATTTTTGTTTTTGTTTTTGGTAGTTGTTGTTGTTTTAAATATTTTTAATTGTAAATCGATCTTTTATTTATTTATTTACTTATTTATAAGTGGTGCTGAGGATCAAACCCAGGGCCTACATATGCCAGGCAAGTGCTCTACCACTGAGCCACAACTCTAGCCCCCTCAATGCCTTTTTTTAAAAAAATATTTATTTATTTACTTTAGTTGTACACAATGCAATGCATTTATGTTTACGTGGTGCTGAGGATCGAACCCGGGCCGTGCACGTGCGAGGCAAGCACTCTGCCGCTGAGCCACAAGCCCAGCCCCAATGCCTTTTTTTTTTTTTTGGTACCAGAGATTGAACTCAGAGGCACTCGACCACTGGGCCACATCCCCAGCCCTTTTTTTGGTTTTTATTAGAGACAGGGTCTCACTGAGTTGCTAAGTGCCTCGCCATTGCTGAGGCTGGCTTTGAACTCGCGATCCTCCTGCCTCAGCCTCCCAAAGTGCTGGGATTACAGGCGTGCACCACCGCGCCCGGCCCCAATGCCTTTTAATGTAGATTTTGCTCCATGCCTTACCAAAACCATATAAGCCCCTAAACAAACACACCAAAATGGGATTTTCTGCTATTCCACATGGCAGGAGTTCTCTCTGTTCGAGCTCAAATGAATCCTGCTCCATTTACTATTCCCGTTCTGTAATCATCCATGGATTTTATTCTTCCAATTTTTGTGAGACACGAGCCCAGAAGGAAATTTGTAAAGCAGGGACTCTAGTCTCATCTCAAAACTCTGGTTTCATATATAAGTATATATATTTAAACTGCTAGATTTGTGGTGTTCTCTTACACAGCAGTAGAAAACTAGTGTATCCTCTTTTCCTCCAAGAAGAATTGCCCTCCTACACAAATGGATAAACTGATAGCTAATTAAGTGAGTAAGGAATGAAACAAACAAACAAACAAAAAAAAAACCCACAGGAATAGTTTTACTGTCTTGGTTAGGATAACTTGGTTAGGCATATTTTGAATCATAGTTGATCCTCCTCTAATAAAGAATAATAAGCACATCTTAAATAAATATGTCATCATTTTGAGTTTTTGTTTTGTTTGGTTTTGCATTTACCAAAGGAATGCATATTCCTTTTAGAAAAACTGGAATCCACAGAAAGGCACACCATTAATAGTTGAGGATTTCATATTAGTTTTGTCTCTGCATATTTTTCATATACCATGATCATCCTTGCCTACCACTGATCAGCAGTTCCTAGAATAGTGCCTGTTACATAGTGGATGCTAAGATAATTTACTGAGCATAGAAGGATGAATAGATAAACAATTTTTGTTTTTTGTTGTTCTTTATGGATATTATTTAGCCCTAATTCTTGTAACTTTTCCCACATCAAGAATGGCTAATGCGGGCGCGGTGGCGCACGCCTGTAATCCCAGCACTTTGGGAGGCTGAGGCAGGAGGATCGCGAGTTCAAAGCCAGCCTCAGCAATGGCGAGGCACTTAGCAACTCAGTGAGACCCTGTCTCTAATAAAATACAAAAAAGGGCTGGGGATGTGGCCCAGTGGTCGAGTGCCCCTGAGTTCAATCCCCGGGTACCAAAAAAAAAAAAAAAAAAGAATGGCTAATGTCCTTTACTCTCCAGGTGGATCTCTGACCGTGGCCCAGCCTCTCCGTGCCCCTCTTAAGAACCCGGTGGCTTTCTGTCAACCCACACCTCCCTGAGACTCGGGAGGGCTCCAGCATGCGTCCTCGCAGGGCGCCTCAGACTGGGGCCCGCGCGCTCTGGTGACTCCGCACAGACCTGACCCCACGTCTCAGCGCAGCTCCGTCCAGGCCGCCGCTGTCTGGGGATGCTGCGGCCGGGGTCTCTGCAGCGATGGGCGGTTGCTGAGGGCTGTTTGGGCTGCTGGCTTCTCGCGCTGCTGCTGCTGCTCCTGACAGGACCTGGCGGCGCCTCCGAAATTACCTTCAAGCTGCCCGACAACACCAAACAGTGCTTCTATGAAGACATAGCACAGGGCACCAAGTGCACCCTGGAGTTCCAGGTGATTACTGGCGGTCACTATGATGTAGAGATTGTCGATTAGAAAATCCTGATGGTAAGCCGGGCGTGGTGGCGCACTCCTGTAATCCCAGCACTTTGGGAGGCTGAGGCAGGAGGATCACGAGTTCAAAGCCAGCCTCAGCAATGGCAAGGCACTTAGTAACTCAGTGAGACCCTGTCTCTAATAAAATACAAAAAAGGGCTGGGGATGTGGCCCAGTGGTCGAGTGCCCCTGAGTTCAATCCCCGGTACCAAAAAAAAAAAAAAAAAAAAAAAAAAAAAAGAATGGCTAATGTCCTTTACTCTCCAGGTGGATCTCTGACCGTGGCCCAGCCTCTCCGTGCCCCTCTTAAGAACCCGGTGGCTTTCTGTCAACCCACACCTCCCTGAGACTCGGGAGGGCTCCAGCATGCGTCCTCGCAGGGCGCCTCAGACTGGGGCCCGCGCGCTCTGGTGACTCCGCACAGACCTGACCCCACGTCTCAGCGCAGCTCCGTCCAGGCCGCCGCTGTCTGGGGATGCTGCGGCCGGGGTCTCTGCAGCGATGGGCGGTTGCTGAGGGCTGTTTGGGCTGCTGGCTTCTCGCGCTGCTGCTGCTGCTCCTGACAGGACCTGGCGGCGCCTCCGAAATTACCTTCAAGCTGCCCGACAACACCAAACAGTGCTTCTATGAAGACATAGCACAGGGCACCAAGTGCACCCTGGAGTTCCAGGTGATTACTGGCGGTCACTATGATGTAGAGATTGTCGATTAGAAAATCCTGATGGTAAGCCGGGCGTGGTGGCGCACTCCTGTAATCCCAGCACTTTGGGAGGCTGAGGCAGGAGGATCACGAGTTCAAAGCCAGCCTCAGCAATGGCAAGGCACTTAGTAACTCAGTGAGACCCTGTCTCTAATAAAATACAAAAAAGGGCTGGGGATGTGGCCCAGTGGTTGAGTGCCCCTGAGTTCAATCCCTGGTACCAAAAAAAAAAAAAAAAAAAAAAAAAAAATCCTGATGGTAAAGTGTTATACAAAAAGATGAAGAAACAGTATGATAGTTTCACCTTTACAGCTTCCAAAAATGGAACATATAAGTTTTGCTTCAGCAATGAATTTTCTACTTTCACACATAAAACTGTATGTTTTGATTTTCTAGTTGGAGAAAAACCCACCTTTGTTTTTCTAGTGAGAACTGAGTCAGTGCTCTTACCCAGATGGTGTTGATCCAAGACGCAAAGAAAAGACCACCAACTCCAATTTTAAATTAAAGCAAGCTTATATTGTATGCGCACAAAGAGAGCTGGCCAGTGGCTGCCCCTCCCAAACACTGGGCTTGGGGTCAGACCCACTCTCAGGGAAGACAAGGTTTTTTATAGTTCAAAGCGTTACAAAAAATCTTGGGAACTTACAGCTAACAAGGTCAGACGTGTGTAATTCAAAAGCACGTAGCAAACTAATAATCTACATGGCATTGCATTCCAAGGGAGGGGGTATAGTCAAACCCCACATCAAAAGTTTATGAGGCACCATTAGTTTTAGAGAGAGAGAGTTGTTATCTGGTCAAGGAAAGCCAGGCCTGAGTGAGCTCAAGGCTGGGGCATGAATGCCAGACAATTTAAAACATCAAAATAAGCTCAAGCCAAATAGGAATCCTAGCATTTCATAGAAAACTGAAGTGGGCTTTTCATAACTTTTTGACAGGATGGCTCTCGGTATTAAGATGGAATTAGGCTGGTTTATCAATGGAATCTGCCTGTGTTTCCATTCACGAAGCTCTCAAGTCTAATAGACTCATTTCCGATTGAGAGAAGCTCAAGGCCGAAGCTGAGCAGAAGATCTAAATACAAGAGTGGCCTATAGATCAGTAGGAGAAGCCCTCATTCTTCTGGTAGTTAGCATAGGGCAGGTATTTCTTCTGAAAAGCTTTTTCTCAGATAAAAGAACCACCACAACTCGTGTTGGATCATAACTACTTTTTAAGAATCTATGCACCATTGCCACTGTAATATTTCTGTCCTCTAATTTTAGGTACTGAAGAACTTAATATTGGCAACATTTTAAAATGTTACTCATACAATTGTTGGGAGAGATACACAATGCATATCCCAAAACTTGTGGAAAGGATACTGTTTTTAATTTGTAAAGATAGAAAAACTTTGGAACTTACTTTGGGCTATTCATTTTAAATACTCAACACCAATGACCTACCTTTCTCTTGGTTGTTTATATCTACTCTTCACACACTAAACTTTGGTATTTTGATTCCTTTTGGTACCGGGAATTGAACTCAGGGGCACTCTACCACTGCGTCACATCCCCAGCCCTTTTTTTTTTTTGTGTGTGGTACCAGGGATTGAACTCAGGGGCACTTGACCACTGGGCCACAACCCCAGCCCTTTTTTGTGTTTTTATTAGAGACAGGGTCTCACTGAGTTGCTAAGTGCCTCGCCATTGCTGAGGCTGGCTTTGAACTCGCGATCCTCCTGCCTCAGCCTCCCAAGTGCTGGGATTACAGGCATGCGCCACTGTGCCCGGCTTGATTCCTTTTAATCAATTAAAAGTACTTTTCTTATACTGTTATAAGCAAAGGCGACTTAAACTGGACTTGGACTGTCTCCACCTGATGGCCCATTGACCCACCCTTAAGCCCAGGCTCCACCTGAGGGCGTATTAACCCTGTGCTTTATAAACCCTGCCCTTGTTATGAGCAGGCGCCATTTTCTACTATCCTGCTTTGTGCTGGACTTAGTTGGTGGCCCTGGCCAGAATAAAGGCTTCTTTGGCTATTACGTGAGTGGTGAGACTTTTTTCCTGAAAATTGGGTATAACAAAACTACCATTTCAGCCAGGTGTGTTGGCACATTCCTGTAATCCCAGCAGCTCAAGAGGCTGAGATAGGAAGATCCCGAGTTCAAAGCCAGCCTCAGTAACTGCGAGGGGCCAAGCAACTCAGTGAGACCTTGTCTCTAATAAAATACAAAATAGGGCTTGTTGGATTCTAGGCAGAGGCTGCACCTCCCAGGCAGAAGGCCACACCTCCCCAGGTGCCTTGTGAAAAACTACAGCTCCCAGGATCCTCAGCGTGACCAAAAACCTGACCAGCAAGTCCCCTGTCCACTACCCCACCCCCTGACCTCTGCTGGCCTATAGGACAAGGACTCACTCCAAGGGGGTTTTATGGCCCCTACTCTATTTAAGCCAGCCCCGGACTGAGCTCTCCCCTTGTTCCTGCTCTCTGTTCGCGCTTGCCCCTTGTTCCTGCCTGTCCCTATTCCCATCCCATCCCTACCCCCCCCCCTTCCCTTCCCTTCCTTTCCCTACCCTTGCCCACGTGGCACCCCAATAAACCCTTTTATTTCACTAACACGGTGTTCCCAGCTAAGTTAACTATGTTTCAGCAGTTTTCTAACAGGGCTGGGGGTGTGGCTCAGTGGTTGAGTGCCCCTGAGTTCAATCCCTAGTACCCTCCCCACAAAAATAAAATAAAATAAAAACTACACTTCTAAGAATCCCAAATGCCTATCCAATATATCTATTAAATTTATTCATTTTATAGCTATCTTTTGATTACCCATAGAAATCAAGAACAATCAATATTTTAAGTTATTTTTGTTATTTCTTTTTGCCAAAAATGTCTTAAGAGGCCAGGTGCCGTGGCACATGCCTGTAATCCCAGGGGCTCTGTGGGCCAGGGTAGGAGTTTCAAAGACAGCCTCATCAACGTCCCAAGATCCTCAGCAATTTAGCAACACATTGTCTCTTTTTAGAGCTGGGGATGTGGTTCAGTGTCTAAAGTTCCCTGGGTTCTGAAGGGCAAGAACCACACCGGGACCGCCTTGTAGAAAAGGGGGGGTTATTAAGGGAAATGGGAAAGGGGAAAAGGGAGAAAGGGAAAGGGGAACGGGAACAGGGGGAGCTGGTGAGAAGATGACGGCGAAAAGAGAGAGAGAGTTCTGGACAAGCTGGGGCTTAAGTACAGAGCGGTGGGAGCGTGACTTGTATGGTCCGGATTGGCTCAGAAAGGGAGAGCCTGCCCAGGGTTGAATTCCCGCGAGAGGTGAGTATTCCCAGGATCAGGAAGGGCGGGGACTCGGAGCCCGCCAAAGGTGAATTCTCGCAAGAGGTGGGCACTTCCGGGAAGACGCCTGGGGGTATGGCCTGCCAGCCTGAATCTTATCCAACAGGTTCAGCCTCTGGTAACAACACAAAAAAAGTCCAAATGTAACGGTGGTCCATTTTATGGTTTGAATATAGCCTTTGATGCTCTGCCACTGCGACTTATTTTTAAAAGGAAGTTTCTTCATCTCTCTCTCTCCCCTCCTTCCTAATCTCTCCCCCTCAGTAACCTCAGGGGAAACAGGATTACCATTCTTCTGCCTCATCATGGTCCCAGAGCTGTATAGTTGGTCATCAGTGGCTTGATACAAGGAACTGTGAGCCAAAATAAAATTTTCCTTTCCTAGTTGTTCCTGTCAGTTCTTTTGGTCACAGCAATGAAAACACTGATTAAAATAGAAATTGATACTGAGAAGTGTGGTTGTTGCTGTGACTAGTATGACCATGCGGTTCAGAAGCCTTTGGAGCTGTTTTATGGCAGGAATTTTGAGCCATTTAAAAACACAAGCTGGAAAAGCTTAAAATGTTGTAAGCAGAGCTTAATGTGCGATTCTGGTGGGAGCTCAGTAGACCAGAATGCTGATAGGAACTGGGGACAGAAAATACTGGATTCATAAGGATTCAGAGAAGAACCCCATTGGAAATTTGACTAGAGGCCATTCATGTTACATTTTGGCAAAGGAGTAGTCTACATTATTCCTATGTTTTGAGACTTTCTGTGACTCAATTTAAAGGTGATGGACTAATTAATCTGGTGGAGGAACTTTTAAGGCAGCATAGCATTCAGGGGGTGGCTTTCATATTTATGGTGACTTTTAGCCAAGTTTGCTATGATAATCAGGAACAGAAAGTAGAGCAGAAAACTTTGAAAAACTTGCAGTTTGGCCAGAAATGTGAGAGTAAAATTGGGCCTAAGAAAGTTTTGGTTGTTAAAGACATTCTAGCCACTAACAGGATGTCAAATACTTTACTCAGAGACAATAGAGCACCTCAGGAATTGATAGGACCACACCCATCTCACGCTAAAGGATGTAAAAGTAAAATTTTCTTTTTTAAAAGATTATTTTAGTTGTAGGTGGATACAATACATTTATTTTAATTATTTATTTTTATGTGGTGCTGTGGATTGAACCTAATGCCTCATACATGCCAGGCAAGTGCTCTACCACTGAGCCACAGCCCCAGCCCTGTAAAATATCCTTTGATAAGAGACCTTGGGGGCACTCAGCTTGCAGGAAGGGACTACGAAGTTGTTTCGCCATGCTCAGCTGCCCAGGCACACAGAGGCTGCTGCATGTAGGGTTCCAGGAATCTTGACTACTATTTGACATGATGACAGACCTTGAAATTAACCATGTGGTGCTGGTTTTGCTGGAGGGTTAGGGTAAAACACAATACCTCAATCTAAACTTCCCATCTATGTGCATGTATGAATATATCACAATGAATTTCTCTTTTGTATATAACTATAATGCACCAATTAAAAAATACATAATGTAATAGGCAGAGGTGACTTAAACCGCCTCCACCTGAGGGTGTATTAACCCACACTTAAACTGTCTCCACCCGATGGCCCATTAACCCACCCTTAAACCATCTCCACCTGAGGGCCCATTAACCCTGTGCTTTATAAACCCTGCCCTTGCTACTAGCAGGTGCCATTTTCTACCACCATGCTTTTCATGTGGGACAAAGTTGGTGGCCCTGTCTGGAATAAAGGCTTCATTGGCTATTATGTGAGTGGCTTGTGAGACTTTTTTCCTGCAAATTGGGTACAAAAATAAATGGAAGGAAGACCAATAGAATAGAGGAAGGGGATTGGAGTAAGGCGGAGGCTTGGAGAGCTAAGCACCTGGCTTCAGGTGCACAAGGAGTTGTGTAGTAGGAGATGGGGAGATCTTGATTCCTGGGACAGGGTTCTCACCCCTGCATCCCAGCCTGATCCAGAACTTGTCACTCTCCAGGCTTCCTGGCCTTTTGGATCTTTTTTTTTTTTTTTTAATATTTAAGTTGTACAGAATGCTTTTATTTTATCTTTAACGTGGTGTGAGGATCAAACTGGGCTGCGCACATGCTAGGCGAGCACTCTATTGCTGAGCCACAACCCTAGTCCCAAGGCCTTGTGGATCTTGATCATCCAGAGAACTCCAGAAGAAATGCTGCAGGAATGCAGGATGCTGGAGTTAGGGATTCATGGAGGGTTCCAACAAGATTTCAAAGGAAGGCCTGGGAGACCAGACAAAGTGTAGCAGGGTTGAAGTCACTGGTGATTGCCCTTCAGAGTGTGGTGCATGAAGATGTGTAAAGGAACCTGAAGCTGCAGTGGAGACCTTTGAAATAAAGAGGTGCAAGTACCATGGGACATCTGTCTAGGAAAGCTGCAGGAACTGAACAGAAACAAGCCAAGTGGGAGGCCAAATGGGCTGAAATCAGCAAGGATATAGGAGCACAGTTATGAAAGCCCTATAGAGAGAACATTACAATTCCATGTACCCCAGATACTGGACATGGAGTTGTTTGCCCAGCTGGATTTCAGTCTTGCTTTAGTCCCATTTCTTCTTTCTATGCCCCCTATATATTCATTTTGGAATGGAAGTGTTTACTATGTGACATTATGTATTTTATATATGAACCTTGATTTTTACTTTAATAAGGGCTCATGCTCAGAGTGTCTTGAGACTCTGAGGCAACTTTGGACTTGAACTTCTGGGTAATGTTGGAATTGTTAAGACTATGAGGAATCTTGGAAATGAACTTAATGTATTGTGTATTGTGACATGGGCATGGGCCAGCAGCAGAATATTATGGTTTAGATATGAGGTGTCCCCCCAAAGTTCATGAGTTAGACAATGCAAGAATTTTCAGAGGTGAAATGATTGGATTATGAGAGCTCAAACCTATCAGTGGATCACTGCACCTGGCTTCAATTTTTTAAAGACTATAAACATCGACATCCGGGTGTGGTGGTGCACGCCTGTAATCCCAGCACTTGGGAGGCTGAGGCAGGAGGATCACGAGTTCAAAGCCAGCCTCAGCAATGGTGAGGCACTTAGCAACTCAGTGAGACCCTGTCTCTAATAACATACAAAAAAGTGCTGGGGATGTGACTCAGTGGTCAAGTGCCCCTGAGTTCAATCCCTGGTACCAAAAAAAAAAAAAAAAAAATAGACAAAGGCAGAAGAAAATTATTTTTGCATATTGTCCCAATGATACTTTTGTATCCTCTAAGCTTATAGTTTATGAGTGATTATGTTGCTTCCTGACTTGGAGCAACAACGCCTTGGGAGAAAAACTCAGAGGCAGAATGAAGATGAAAGAAGGTTTTTTTATTCTTCGGCTTTAGCAATCTCTCAAAACTCTTAACACTGACTCTTTACTTTACTTCTTTACTTTCTTTTACTTGCTTAGAGAGAGCTTAGAGAGAAAGAGAAAGAGAGAGAGAGAGAGCTTCTTCTTTCTTCTTTCTTCACTTTCTTTTACTTTTGCTTTCTTAGAGCTTAAAGAGAGAGAAAGAGAGAGAGAAAGAGAGAGCTTCTTCTTTCTTCTTTCTTCTTTGGCAGCCTCGGCCTGACTCTGACCAGCAACAATTTCTTCTTTCTATATATCTCTTTGGTTTTCTTCTTCTGACTATGTTCTAGCCGCTCTGACTCTTTTCTTCTTCTCCGACCCGAACTCTTCTTCCGACTGACTGAGCGACTGAACGACTGACTGAATCAAATACTGCTTCTGATCGCTTTCACTGGGTTATATACCTTTAGCTTTGCGGGTGCGTCGCGTGCATTTACAGGTGCGTCACGTGCATATGATTATTACCAGGTGGAACTTATGGCTGCCAGCTAGCCGCAATAGCCATCTCCCTGATTGGGGCTGGTTCATGATTATACTTTTTTCTTGATAAATATAAATGTCAAGTCTATGCTGTTATGATAGTCCTGGTATATCATGTAAATTCCTATTACTGTCTGTGTTCTGACTAAGCTTGTATCAAGGCTTTCTCTTCATTCAAATTTTCAAGAAATTTTGGCAGTACAACCCTGCCAACATTGTTGTGGGCTGAAAAGTTAACAGCGCCCCTGGATTCAATCCCCAGCATTTAATTTCATCAGTTCTGGAGGCAACTATCTTAGAATTATGGCAAAAGCAACTTAATTTTGTAGCCCATGTCAATAGCATCTTCCTTAATAAGCCAGTTCTTTTTTTTTTTTGGCACCAGGGATTGAACTCAGGGGCACTCGACCACTGGGCCACATCCCCAGCCCTTTTTTGTATTTTTTTTATTAGAGACAGGGTCTCACTGAGTTGCTAAGTACCTCGCCATGGCTGAGGCTGGCTTTGAACTCGAGATCCTCCTGCCTCAGCCTCCCAAGTGCTGGGATTACAGGTGTGCGCCACCACGCCCAGCTAATAAGCCAGTTCTACAGTTAGGTTTAGGGAATTTTTCTTGGAAATTTAGTCTACGTTTTTTTCCCATATATTTATTGGTGATTATAATTATACATGATCATGGGATTCATTGTTACATATTTGTACATGCAAACCAAATAACAATATAGTCTACAGTTTGTCCACTCAAATCTCTCCTAATACCCCTTGATAAATTAAATTTAACTAGTTAGAATTAATTATTTTATTTATGTCTAAGAATCCTTACCTGAACAGTGATTGGTGTAAGACTGGTATTGTAATGAACAGAATCTATAATTCAGTATTGGCTGAAATGAAAAGATGGGTATGTGACTATTAAAGACACAGAGCCAGGCATGGTGGCAAATGCCTGTAATTCCAGCAACTCAGGAGGCTAAGATAGGAGGATCCTGAGTTCAAAGCCAGCCTCAGCAACTTAGTGCGGCCTGAAGCAACTTAGCGAGACCCTGTCTCAAAATTAAAAAAATAAAAAGGGCTGGGGATGTGGCTCAGTGGTTAAGGACTCCTGAATTCAAATTCTGGTACCAAAAGAAAAAAAAAAAGACACCTACTTCAATCTAAAAAGCTTATGACAATGGTCAAACTTTGCCTGATATTCATGAAGTATAAACCAAGTATCGATTAAAGCTATAGAATTGCCAGGCATAGTGGTATAAGCCTGTAATTCCAGCAGTTGGAGAGGCTGAGGCAGGAGGATCACTAGTTCAAAGCCAGCCTCAGCAAAAGTGGGTGCTAAGCAACTCAGTGAGACCCTGTCAAAATATAAAATAAGGCTGGGGGTATGGTTCAGTGGTCGATTGCCCCTGAGTTTAATCCCTGGTAACCTCTCCCCATTTAAAAAAGGCTATAGCATTAAAGAAAGTGGTAGTAATATGTCCACCAATGAATGAATAGAAAAGAAAAATGTGGTATATATGCAGAATGAAATATTATTCAGATATAAAAAAGAATGAAATCCTGTCATTTGCAGCAACATGGATGGAACTGGAGGTCAATATGTTAAGGGAAATAAGCCAAACACCAACAAATACCACATGTTTTCACTTGTTTGTGAAAACTAACGGATCTCATAGAAGACTAGAGAGGAATAATGGTCACTAGAGACTGAGAGCAGTGGGGAGAGGGGATGGAAAGATTAGGGGCACCAAAACACAGAGAGGAAGAATTAGTTCTGGGTTTTCTATAATACAACTGGGTAACTATCAGTTACAGCAATCTATATTTCAGAATAACTAGAAGAATACAAAATTCTTAACACAGGAAATTGATTAATGTTTGAGGAGATAGAAGGGCTTATTACTCTGATTAGATCATTATGCATTGCATGTGTGTATCAAATTATCATAATGTACTCCATAAAGCTGTACAAATAAGTTTCAAAGAAAAAAAATGGTAGGGAATTTCAGAAGTTCACGAATTCTGGCTTTTTCTTATGGCTTTTACAAAAGTTCTATAAGAAAGAGATGAAGTCACACTGCAGAAATGAAAGGAAATTTAAATGTACTAATAGATGATTTCAGCTTTTGACCTGAAATTGAAGTTCATTGAAATTCTTGTAATTTGGACCCTTGAGGGACTGAAAAGACTAAAATTCCTGTATTCCAATTGGAAGCCATTGATAACGGTAAGAACAAATCTACAGCCTTAGGTGGAAATAAGATTAATGTCCTTGCTGGGCGCGGTGGCGCACGCCTGTAATCCCAGCACTTTGGGAGGCTGAGGCAGGAGGATCGCGAGTTCAAAGCCAGCCTCAGCAATGGCGAGGCACTTAGCAACTCAGTGAGACTCTGTCTCTAATAAAAAAAATACCAAAAAGGGCTGGGGATGTGACCCAGGTGTCGAGTGCCCCTGAGTTCAATTCCCTGGTACAAAAAAAAAAAAAAAAAAAAAAGAAAAAAAAAGATTAATGTCCTTTTCCCCCCCCCTCCCGTTCCCCTTCCTTTCCTTTGACCATTCTAGTGTTCCTCTAATCCTCCTATGTACCCCCATCCAACAACACTGTGAACTAGCCGGTGGTTGAGTGAGATGGATATCATTATCATTATCCTAAATGCATGATTGAAGATCTGAATGGTACTTATATACTTTGTATACAAATAGTTGTATGTAATAAGATGCTATATATGTGCATTATGAATTGTAATACATACTACTATTATAAATAAAAAAATGTAATCAACAAAATAATAACTATACACACTGTGTGCAATCTGATATTTGCTACATGTCTATATTGTAGATTAATTAAATCACCCTAATTTACACATCCATAACCTCACATACTTTTTATGGTAAAAACATTTAAATGTATTCTGTTAGCAATCATGAAATATAAAATACATTAGCCGGGCGCGGTGGCGCACGCCTGTAATCCCAGCACTTTGGGAGGCTGAGGCAGGAGGATCGCGAGTTCAAAGCCAGCCTCAGCAATGGCGAGGCACTTAGCAACTCAGTGAGACCCTGTCTCTAATAAAATACAAAAAAGGTCTGGGGATGTGACCCAGTGGTTGAGTGCCTCTGAGTTCAATCCCTGGTACCACAAAAAAAAAAAAAAAAAAAAAAAAAAAAAAAAAATATAAAATACATTATCATTGTTACCATTCTGTGCAGTGGCTCACTAAAATTATTTCTACCTTTCTAACTGAAACTTTCTACTCTTTGATAAACATCTTCCTTCCCCTCCATACATCCTTCTCTCCAATTGTATGAGTTTTTTTTTTTTTTTTTTTTTTTTGGTACCGGGGATTGAACTCAGTGGCACTAGACTGCTGGGCCACATCCCCAGCCTTTTTTTTTTGTATTTTATTAGAGACAGGGTCTCACTGAGTTGTTAAGTGCCTCACCATTGCTGAGGCTAGCTTTGAACTCGCGATCCTCCTGCCTCAGCCTCCCAAAGTGCTGGGATTACAGGCGTGCACCACCGCGCCCGGCCAATTGTATGAGTTTTATTTGAAATAAAACTACATAAGTGAGACCATGAAAAAAAAAAGATTAATGTCCTAATGGACAAATTCACTGGTCAAATTAATAGTGTTTTCTTCTTGACAGAGCTTACTATTTCAAATGCCCTGATGGTGGTGACCATTAAGTTAAAGGATAGGAGGAGAAAATAGATGGACTGTAAAGGTAAGTTGCTAAAAGCCCCGAATTGTCAACCTTAGAAAGTTTGTGTAGATAATGGTACTCAAAGTGTGATCCACTGTGTGACTGTCAGTTCACAAATTTTTGGCACTGATATGAAAGGAGATAAGGAGCTTGAACCAGTATGTAAAGCAACTTTGAATAAGTAGTTCTAGGACATGGGTGCTTTAGTCATTCCTGTTCTGCAAATGAGGAAACTAAGATTCAGTGATAATAAGTCATTTGCTTAAGACAACCCAGCTAATAAGTGACAGAGCTGGACATCAAAACTAAATGGGTCAGATTCCAGAGAGCATGTACTCCTAAGTGCATATTACACTGTGTACTAGTCAGGGTTCTCTAGAAAAACAGCACAAACAGGATAGAATCATATATATGTATGTGTGTGTGTGTGTGTGTGTGTGTGTGTGTATACATACACACACACACACATATATATGTATAGTCTATGATAATATATCTGTTTTATATATAGATGTTTACATATTATCATAGAATATAATACATATATGTGTGTATATATATATATATATTTTTTTTTTAATTTTTTTGGTACCAGGGATTGAACTTGGGAGCACTCGACCACTTAGCCACATCCCCAGCCCCTTTTTGTATTTTTATTTAGAGACAGGGTCTCACTGAGTTGCTAAGTGCCTTGCCATTGCTGAGGCTGGATTTGAACTCGAAATCCTCCTGTCTCAGCCTCCCAAGTGCTGGGATTACAGGTGTGCACCACCGTGCCTGGCTTGTATATATATATTATTATCCCCCATCATCCCCCTCAGTTTGCTGTACAACATAGCAATCATCTCTTAAAATACCTTCATGGACACAACCAGAAGTCCCTTAATCTTAGATTATTCTTCCTCCAATCAAGTTGATAATACAGATTAAACATCACAAATCTACCCCTTGTCAACTTAACACCCAGATATATATCTATTTAAGTCATACTTAACCTCCAAATAAACACAAAAATGAAGTCATCATTCTGCCTAACATGATATAACTATCCTTCATACAACCAAAAATTCAATAATTCCTTCACCTGTTTGGAGAGGTCTATCCAATATACCTCTTCCCCAAGTACCTGCATCACCAATTTCCCAATTTTGTTCTTTCTAGGTCCCTGATCATCCAGGCAAACTACTGGGTACAGCCCAAGAATCATTATATAGTGAAACATATGGCCATTTTTTTCTTCCAAGAAAAATGTACAAGGTGCACAGTCTGAAGTTCTGCCCGCTATGAAGATTTCCCTTTACCATTGTCCTTCACAGATGTCCCAGAAAGGAACAATTGTCCACTTTCAGGTAGTACCCACATATCATACAGAACCATCTGTAAATCAGGCCCTACTCTTCTTTTCATCTGCCACGTGATCATAGGCATTTTAGCAGAATAAGAACTGTGGGGGCTGGGGCTGGGGTTGTGGCTCAGTGGTAGAGTGCTTGCCTATCATGTATGAAGCACTGGGTTCAATCCTCAGGATGACATAAATAAAATAAAGGCATTGTGTCCATATAAAACTGAAAAAAAAAAAGGAAAAAGAAAAAAGAACCATGGGCATTTGGGCTCATTTTTCTTCTTCTTCTTTTTTTTAAATAAGTTATACTCCATGTATGTGTACCTTTTTTTCTTTATTTATTTTTATGTGATGCTGAGTTTGACCCAGTGCCTCACATATGCTAAGTGAATGCTCTACCGCTGAGCCACCTCAGCCCTGGGCCCATTCTTAGTGCAACTTACTCATGTTTTCAGGACCTGCCTGGTCATTATGTGCCACTTCCATCTGATGATGGATTGTCTGTCTGGTCATTATGTGCCACTTCCATTTGATGATGGATTGTCTCTGTGCACATCCAATATTATGGCTTGGTAGATTAGATAATACCCACTTTATGATAGGCAGCTCAGGTTACAGGGTAATGTGGTAGCCTGTGGTCAATCATTCAGTTCCTATTAAGGCCTAGTAGCAGGTCAAGAGCTGTTTCTCAAAGAGAGAGGAGTTGTCTGCAGATGATGTTAGGACTTTGCTCTAAAATTCCAATGGCATCCTCTTTGATTGGGGGTCTGCAAAAGGCTCCAGACATCATTCCTATCTGTTATTGATACCTTAAATACCATTGGGTCTGCCCATGTTATATGGCCCAAAAGCAGAGCAGCCAGCACAGCAGCCCAAATCTGTTGCAGATCCTTATCCTGTTCTGGTCTTCACTCAAAACTAGCAGCCTTTAAAGACACTCGGTAGATGGGCTGGAGTAACACACCCAAATGAGGAATATGCTGCCTCTAAAATCTAAATAGGTCCACTAAGCATTGTGCTTCTTTCTTATTTGTAGGAGGGGCCAGTGGAACAACTTACTCTTTTTATAAAATATTTTTTAGTTGCCAATGGACCTTTATTTTATTTATTTATATGTGGTGCTGAGAATCGATCCAAGTGCCTCACACATGCTAGGCAAGTGCTTTACCACTGAGCCACAACCCCAGCCCAGAACGACTTATTCTTATATCTGAGAAGGGATATTCTGGCAGACCCCACACCACCAGAATCCTTGAAGATATGTGAGGTAGAAGGTCCTGGAATTTCAGTGGGATTTCATAACTGTTCCCTGATATACAAATGTTTCATTAGCAAGTTCAGAGTGGTTGCTGCCTCTTTCTCACTTGGTCCAATCAACATAATGTCATGAATGTAATGTTCAAGTGAAAGTGAGATGTGATCAAGATCTCGGTGAACCAAGTTACGATACAGGGCTGGAGAATTCATGAGGAAATACAGTGAAGGTGTATTGTTGGTCTTGCCAGGTGAAAGCAAATTGATTCTAGTGGGCCTTATGAGTAGGTATAGAGAAAAAATAAAACAGGAAGGCCACCATGACATTGGTGAACCAATTATGGTCAAAAACTCCACTGTCTGAAGTGAAGGAAGAGTTGAACACCTGATTGGTGAAGAGTGCAGAAGGTGGTCCCCAGTTCTCAAGACAAATATCAAACAGTAATAATTTTGAAGACAGCATCATTTCCTTTGTCATTCTTTGCTCAGAGATGACCCATTCTCTCCTTTGAGAATGCTCTCTGCTTGAACCTTACTCTACTTCCACACTAGTCTCACTTAGCTTCCACTTTATCTTCACTTACAATAAAATTCTCTTGCATGACTTTTGGTGCCTGACTTCTCCAGGAATCAATGTCAATTGAGAGCCTGTGTCTAGTAGTCCCTAAAAGGTCTGATCATTGCCCTTTCCCCAATGCACAATTACCCTGGTAAAAAGTCATAGGTCCCTTTGGGAAAGGATAGGAGAAAGATTAATGGCAAAACTTTTTGGTACTATACCAGGATCCTTCCTCAAGGAGACCTGCTGTCTCTTCATTTAAAGGGTTCTGGGTCTATATACTGGCTTCTGTCTGGGAATTGGTTTAGGGTCCATGATTCTCTTCTACTATTATTTAAGGCAGACTTTTATACATTTGCCCTGAAATTTTTCTGCTTATATAAATCAAATAGGAACTTGGTGGGTTTCTTGTCTATTTGACTTCTGGAAAAAACATGATTAACCAACTCTATAGATCTACAGGAATCAGAACATATTGTTCATTGCTTCTCATTTGCTGCCCACTATGGTAAGTAAAACCACCTTGCCTTTGGCATTTGAGTGCTGCTACTAGGCCCCTGCTGTTCTGGGATCAAATTACACCCCTTACATGTAAGTTTCCCAACTGAGTGACTGCAATTCTCACAGCAAGGCCTAGCATACAGAGAAAAGCAATGACAAAGTTCTTTAAGGATGCTGGTGCTTCCCTCACAAATCTGTTTCTTCTAGTGAAGGGTACTTCTTCTGGACCCTCCCCAGCGTGGAGAAGGTTATAGATGAAAAATTCACTCCAGCATGCCAATCTCTCGTCTGAATCTCTTCATCAACAGAAAACCTAGGGATATCAGGCATTTCCTGCTATTACACAGGAGATCATCTTTTCACCCATATCTCAGCCAACCCTCAAAACAAACTATTAGTACCTTTTTTTAAGACTGCAAGCTGCTACATTAAACCCAGAATCTCTCCTTAAAGGGTACACATCAATACATTCAGCCTGGTCTAATTTTATGTTATTTTCATTATCCCTTACACTTACTTAAAATTCATTTCTATCCATATTCCCTAGACCTCTGCTTGTATGAATTAAAAAAGTCAAAAATCAAACACAAACTCTTATCTTGCAATTGGTTGAATACAGCACAAGTTTAATTCTAAGCTTCAAAGAATTTCTGAAGTTAAAGTGAGGGCAGTGCTTAGACTTGCATCTAATTATAGGCCTTGAGGCAAAAGTAGATTATGAGGGGGGTTGGTGTTGTGACTCAGCGGTAGAGCGCTTGCCTAGGAAGTGCACGGCCAGTTGGATCCTCAGCACCACGTAAAAATAAATGCATTGTGTACAACTAAAGTAAATAAATTAATATTTTTTAAAAAGTAGATTATGGGGCTGGGATTGTGGCTCAGCGGCAGAGTGCTCGCCTCGCACATGTGCAGCCCGGGTTCGATCCTCAGCACCACGTAAACATAAATGCATTGCATTGTGTACAACTAAAGTAAATAAATAAATATTTTTAAAAAAAGTAGATTATGAGGGGCTGAGGCTGGAATTCAGTGGTAGAGTGCTTGCCTAGCGTATGTGAGGCACTGGGTTCGATCCTTAGCACCACATAAAAATAAATAAAGTTCCATCGACAACTATAACTTAAAAAATATTTTAAAAAATTGGATTATGAAGCCGGGCGCGGTGGCGCACGCCTGTAATCCCAGCACTTTGGGAGGCTGAGGCAGGAGGATCGCGAGTTCAAAGCCAGCCTCAGCAATGGCGAGGCACTTGGCAACTCAGTGAGACCCTGTCTCTAAATAAAATACAAAAAAAAGGGCTGGGGATGTGACCCAGTGGTCGAGTGCCCCTGAGTTCAATCCCCAGTACCACAAAAAAAAAAAAAAAAAAAAAATTGGATTATGATTGGATTATGAGGGTGGGTCTGAGGAGAATCAGTATTGTCATGCTCAGCAAATGCATGTGGAAGGTCATTACTCTCTTCATAGGCAATGGAGGATTAGTATATTCTGGGAGAGGTGGAAGAGTGGAGAGGTCAATATCACAGAAGTTGGGGTAGGGATGCTCCTGCCTCCTCTGCTAAGGGTGAAAATGCCATTTCCTTTGGAAAATAAACTCATCAGAACAGAAGTTCACCGTCCCCAGCCTCCAGGATCTTCCCATTCATCTCCACTGCAATTTACAGGATCCATTCTTTTCCAAGGACTGCCCTCACTTTAACTGTAGAAATTCTTTGAAGCTGAGAGTTAAATTGTGTTGTAATTCAACCAACTGTAAATGAGAGTGTGTATTTGATTTGACTACTTTTGCCCTATGACTATAAGAAGAAGTTTCTCCTTCCAGAGTATACTGAGTGATGAACCCAACCTAATTCTATCCTAAGATTGGGAGCCATAAAGTTAAAAAAAAAAAAGAGTTCATTTCTGTTTTACTAAGACATTTATTTGGCCTGATCAAACTCTGGGGAAAATCTTTTTTTTTTTTTTTTTTTGGTACCGGGGATCGAACTCAGGGGCACTCAACCACTGGGCCACATCCCCAGCCCTTTTTTGTATTTTATTAAAGACAGGGTCTCACTGAGTTGCTAAGTGCCTTGCCCTTGCTAAGGCTGGCTTTGAACTCATGATCCTCCTGCCTCAGCCTCCCAAGTGCTGGGATTACAGGCGTGCGCCACTGCGCCCGGCTGGGGAAAATCTTGTTTGGAATTCCTGCCGGTGCTCTGAACTCACACAGGCCTGGCTCTCCTTGACCAGATAACAACCCTCCCTAAAACCTAATGGTGCCTCATAAACTTTGATGTGAGGTCTGACTTTACTCCCTACCTTGGAATGCAATGCCATGTAGATCATTAATTTGCTGTTTTCCCTTGTATTGTGTATGTCTGAACCCTGTTAGCTGTAAGTTCCCAAGATTTTTTTGTAACTCTTTGAACTATAAAAACCTTGTCTTTCCGGAGAGCTGGGCTGATCCTGAGCCCAGTGTTTGGGAGGGGCAGCCGCAGGCCAGCTCTCTTTGTGTACACAATATAAGCTTGCTTTAATTTGATTTAAAATTGGAGTTGGTGGTCTTCTCTTTGTGTCTTGGATCAACACTGAGAAGCTTTAAAATTGGTTATGCAATTCTAGAACTAAGAAGTTGAATTTCTGAGCTCATCTTTCTCTTTTGTTACATTGACCAGTGAAACCAAAAGCAATCAGTCAACATCATTACATTCCTTAGTTTTCCAGAAATGTTCAAAAATATCATGCGTAGACGGGCATGGTGGTGCACGGCTGTAATCTCAGCATTTTAGGAAGCAGAAGAGTCCCAAGTTCAAAGCCAGCCTCAGCAACTTAGCAAGGCCCTAAGCAACTCAGGGAGAACCTGTCTCTAATAAATAAATAAATAATGAATAATCAAATAAATAAATGGTTGGGGAATGGGGCTTAGTGGTTAAGTGCCCCAGGATTCAATCCCTGGTACAAAAAAGAAAAAAGTTCATGCATAGAATCATTACACTCTTTTGCTTCTCACAAGTGGTGAATTAGCATCATTAAAAGGTTTACATTGGGGCTGGAGATATAGCTCAGTTGGTAGAGTGCTTGACTCATGTGCACAAAGCCTTGGGTTCAATCCCCAGCACCAAAAAAAAAAAGTTTACTTTGGGAGGCTGGGGTTGTGGCTCAGCGGTGGAGCGCTCGCCTAGTGAGTGAACGGCCCGGGTTCGAGCCTCAGCACCACGTAAAAACGCATTGTGTCAACTAAAAGCAAATAGGTAAATAAATTAAAAAAAAAAAAGAAAAAAAAGGTTTACTTTGGGGCTGGGGTTGTGGCTCAGTGGTAGAGCACTTGCCGGGCATGCATGAGACACTGGGTTTAATCCCCAGCACCACTTTAAAAAAAAAAAAAAAAAAACTAAATAAACAAAATAAAGGTATTGTGAACATCTACAACTAAAATATTTTTTAAAATATTTATTTATTTGCTTTAGTTGTACACAATGCATTTATTTTTACATGGTGCTGAGGATCGAACCCGGGCCATGCATGAGCTAGGCGAGCGCTCTACCGCTGAGCCATAACCCCAGCCCCTAAAAATATTTTTTTAAAAAGGTTTGCTTTGTGTCTCTCTTTAAACAGTTCAAGCATGGATTATCCATACTCTCCATCCTACCAGCAGGAGAAACTTAAAGCATCTTTGGGCCTAACCAATTTAGAGAGCTAACTCCAGAAATCACAAAAGCAACTAAAGAAAATTCACCCATACATTCCAGTTTCTCTAGAATCACTCCTGGTACCAAAATCTGTATTAGGGTTCTAGAGAAACAGAAACAACAGACTATACATACAAATATGTTTATATATGTATATACATAAAAAGGAGATTTATTAGATAGTCTTACCAGATCAGGAGCTGGATAGTCCCACAATGGTCATCTGCAGGCTGAAGAGTCACCAGTAGCTGCTCAGTCCAAGAAGCTAGAGCCTCAGAAGAAGGACCAATGATACAGCCCCAGTCCAAGATTGAAGTCCTGGAATTCCCTGGAGAACCACTTGTCAGCCTGCTTTGGAAGAGTGAAGAGCCAGGATCCCATGTCCTCAAGGCCACAACAGCAGCAATCCAAAACCCTGCTCAAGAATAATGAAGCTTCATCTTCATTGACTTCTTCCTTTTTCATCATTTGTTTCACCCAGGCCCACAGTCTATTGAACTGTGCCAGGCAAATTCAAGGCAGGCCTATCCCGTCAGTTTGCTGTCCCATGTGCCAATCATTTCTGGATCCACCAACATTGAAACACCCAAAAGTCTCTTAATCTTAGGTATCACTCAATCCAATCTTATTGACAATCCAGATTATCCATTACACACTGCTTCCCAGATAATTCCTATGCTATATCAAAGACAAAAGCCATACGTTCTTTTTTTTTTTTTTTTAAATCTAACATTTATTTATTTGTTTTAGTTGTACACAATGCATTTTTATTTTTACGTGGTGCTGAGGATCGAAACCGGGCCGCGCACATGCTAGGCGAGCACTCTACTGCTGAGCCAAAACCCCAGCAGTTTGTGTAGTATATAGATGAAGATGCCACTTCACCTGTTTAGCAGTGAAAGAGAAATAACATTGAGAATACAGAATGCAAAAGACTTTCAAAACAGGGCATTGATAGTACAGGGGATTGAACCCAGGGACACTCAACCACTGAGCTATACCCCCAGCCCTTTTTTTAAAATTTTCAGATAGAGTCGCACTAAATTGCCCAGGCTGACCTCAAACTTGTAATTCTCCTAAGCCAACTTCTTGAGTCTCTGAGAATACAGGCATGAATCTTTTTCAGACCTTAAATGCTTATTTTATTTAATGTCCTGGCTTTTCTTCCCTAGAGATTTCTTATTAGTGAATTGTTATCTTAGAAGTGTTGTTAAGGGCATGGACACTAGAACCAGATTGCCTGAGTTATCATAATCCTGGCTCCACTAGTTATTAGCCATGTGGCTCAGGTTAAATTCATTATACCCACTTAGTCAGTTTATTAGCCTTTGGATAGCTGTCAGCAAATTTTATCTATGAGGGCATTGATATCCTGGTCACAAGGGATGATTGCTATGATTGTGACATAGATTGAAGTCCTGGAATTGTGATTGTGATAAGGGAGGGTCATGGTGAACTGGTCACAAGATAAAAACTTTGATATACCAGCACTGTTCTTGATAAATTTAACAGAAAACTAAACAGGAATTACATGATATCTAATTAAAGTGACTATAAATAAAGAAAATAATTTATTTAATTTTTAATATTTATTTATTTGCTTTAGTTGTACACAATGTGTTTTTATTTTTACATGGTGCTGAGGATCAAACCAGGGCCGCGCACATCCTAGGTGAGCGCTCTACCACTAAGCCACAACCCCAGCCAAATTTATTTAAGTTTACTAACAGAGAACCTAGCAGGTAGGGCAGTTTCAGGAGTGGTTGCTTGAAAGACCCAACAATGTCCTTAGGACCCAGGTTCATAGTGAGTTTTCAATCTGCTTTCCTGATTTCCTTCCACATAGTCACAAGATGAGTACACCAGCTTCATTATTATCTATTCAACAAAAATATCTAAAGCCTAGATCAATGCAAAAGAATGTTGCTCTTATCCCAGCAGCTCTAGAGGCTGATGCAGGTAGATCTCAAATTCAAAGCCAGCCCCAGCAAAACAAGGCACTAAGCAACTCAGTGAGACCCTATCTCTAAAAAGAATACAAAATAACGCTGGGGATATGGCTCAGAGGTTGAGTGCTCCTGAGTTCAATCCCCCATACCGCCCCCCTCCCCCACTAAAAAAGAATGCTACTCTTCCTTATGTCCGTAAAGAGAGATCTTCTCCAGTTAACAACTTCTCTTCATTTTTCAGTGTCCAGAATTGTATCACTTACATATTCCTAAATCAAGGTATGGCAAGGAAAGTAATATTGCTAGGATTAGCTATACCTTCCACTTAAAGGTGCGGTTTTAATACCATAATTCACAAAAATAAAATTGTTTACACATTATTATGCAATACACACACATATATATATGTGTATACACACATTTATAAAATGTAAAAGCATCACAAAATAACTATTTATGTGTGCAATGCACTTTGGTATTATTTATAATAATCCATTTATTTTAAAGAACATTGGTTGTGAAGACTGGGGATGTGGCTCAATGGCAGTGTGCTTGCCAGGTTCAATCCCCAGCACCTCAAAAAACAAAACAAGGACTGGGGCTGGGGCTCAGCAGTAGCACACTTGCCTGGCATGTGTGAGGCACTGGGTTGATTCTCAGCACCGCACACAAATAAATAAAGGTCTATCAACAACTAAAAAAAATATTAAAAAACACAAAAAAAACAAACAAAAAATCTGAAAAAAATGTTGATTGTAACTCTTCCAAAAAATTAAAGAGTAGGGAATACTTTCATATTAATTGTGTGGAACCAGCATTATCCTGATACCAAAGCCAGACAAAAATGTTACCAGAAAAGACAACCGCAGACTAATATCCTTGATGAATATTGACATGAAAATCCTCAACAAAATATTAGCACACCAAATTCACATTTAAAAGATTACATATCATGACCAAGTGAGATTTATCTTTAGGATGCAAGATTGGTTAATATGAAAAAATCAAATAATGTAATATACCACATCAATAGAACAAAGGAAAAAAAATCACATAATCATCTCTATTGATAGAGAAGAAAGCATTTGACAAAATTCAACAAACTTTCATTTTTTAAAAAAATTCTTTAGTTGTTGATAGATTTTTTTTAAAAATTTATTTATACGTGGTGCTGAGAATTGAACCCAGTGCTTCACACATGCCAGGCAAGTGTGCTACCACTGAGCCCCAGCCCTAGCCCCTGCCCCAACCTTTCAATTTTTAACACTTAGCAAACTAAGAAAAGAAGAAAATTACCTCTACATAACAAAGGTCATTATAACAAGCCCACAGCTAATATCATACCCAATAGTGAAAAGTTGAAAGATTTTTTATTGTTTTAGTTATGCATTTATTCACTTAGTGCATTAAAAACATACTTGTTTTAAGGATACTATGAATAAAGGTCACTCTCTCAGCATGTCATTTGTTTTTTAAAAGGTAGTATTACAGGAATCTTATTGCTCACATAGTAGTTACAATAATTTCAGTTGTAATGATGTATGCAGTCTAAACAAGATAGGCTGACAGAGAACTTACATAATGTAAAAATATACATATTAAGGCCCTGTCTCAAAACAGAAAATAAATGGGCTGGGGTTGTAGCTCAGTGGTAGAGAGCCTGTCTAGCATGCATGAAGCACTGGGTTCCATTCTCAGGACCACATGAAAATAAATAAATAAAACAAAGTTAGATAAAAAATAAGAAAGGTTTGAGGATGTAGCTCAGAATACCCACGAGTTCAATCCCCAGTACCATATAAAAACAAACAACCCTAAAAACATCACAAAAATCAAATTGCATAAATCAGATTTGTTTGTTTTTTTGGTACTGGTGATTGAACTCAGTGGTATTCAAACACTGAACCACATCCCCAGCCCTATTTTGCATTTTATTTAGAGACAGGTTCTCACTAAGTTGCTTAGTGCCTTGCTTTTGCTGAGGCTGGCTTTGAACTTGCCATCCTCCTGCCTCAGTCTCCTGAGCTGCTGGGATTTCAGGCATACGCCACTGTGTCTGGCATAAATCAGTTGTTTATGTTACTAATGAACTATCTGAAAAGGAAATTAGGAAACAATCTCATTTACAACAGCACAAAAAATAAATAAATGAAAACTTGGGCTGGAGCAATAGCTCAGCGGCAGAGCGCTTGCCTAGCATGCATGAGGCACTGGGTTCAATCCTCAGCACCACATAAAAATAAACCAATAAAAGAAGTATTCTGTCCATCTATAACTACAAAAAAATTTTTTTTAATTAAAAAAAGCACCTCAGGCACCTTAGGAATAGACTAAGAAACCCAAGGACTTGTACACTAAAAACTATAAAATATTAATGAGGGCTGGGGATATAGCTCAGTTGGTAGAGTGCTTCCCTCAAATGCACAAGGCCCTAGGTTTAATCCCCAGCACCACACACACAAAAAAAAAAAAAAAAAAAAAAAAGGAAGAAGTTAAGACACACACAAAAATAAAAGAATAAAAAGACATCCCGTGTTCATGGATTTAAATGGTTAATATTGTTAAAATGTCCACATTACCGGGCTGGGGTTGTAGCTCAGTGGTTGAGTACTTGCCTCACATGCGTGAGGCACTGGGTTTGATCCTCAGCACCACATTAAAGAACAAATAAATAAAGATATTGTGTCCATGTACAACTAAAAAAAATGTCCATATTACCCAGAGTGGTCTTCAGATTCTGTGCAATCCCAGTGGCATTTATTTATTTATTACAGAAATAGAAAATATCCTAAACTTCATATGGAATCCCAGAGAACACTGGATAGTAAAAAATCTTTAAAAAACAAAGCTGGAGAAGCTATACATCCTGATTTCAAAACATGTAGCAAAGTTACAGTGATAAAAACAATACGGGCCAGACGCGGTGGCGCATGCCTGTAATTCCTGCACTTTGGGAGGCTGAGGCAGGAGGATTGCGAGTTCAAAGCCAGCCTCAGCAATGGCGAGGCACTTAGCAACTCAGTAAGACCCTGTCTCTAAATAAAATACAAAAAAAAACGGGCTGGCGATGTGACCCAGTGGTCAAGTGCCACTGAGTTCAATCCCCGGTATCACAAACAAAACAAAACAAAACAAAACAAAACAAAACAAAAAAAAAAAAAAAAAACAATCCGGTTCTGACATAAAAACAGACATATAGATCACTGGAATAGAGCAGAGAGTCCAGAAATAAACTCTCATATATATGGTTGCTGTGGGTTTGGATATGGTTTGAACCCCAAAGTTTCATGTGTGGAATACTTAGCTCTCAGTGTGGCAATATCAAGAGATGGTCAAAGAGCTGAGGCCTAGTGCCAGATGATTATGCCATTGGGAGCACTGCTGTCAGAAGGGGTTAATGTAATTCACTCAGGATCCTGGTTAGACCCTACAAGAATGGATTGTTAAAGCCGGGGCGCGGTGGCGCATGCCTGTAATCAAAGCACTTGGGAGGCTGAGGCAGGAGGATCGTGAGTTCAAAGCCAGCCTCAGAATGGCGAGGCACTTAGCAACTCTTAGCAACTCAGTGAGACCCTGTGTCTAATAAAATACAAAAAAAGGGCTAGGGATGTGGCCCAGAGGTTGAGTGTCCCTGAGTTCAATCCCCGGTACCAAAAAAAAAAAAAAGAAGAATGGATTGTTAGGGCTGGGGCTGTAGTTCAGTGGTAGAGTGCTTGCCTAGCACGTGTGAGGCACTGGGTTCCATCCTCAGTATCACATTAAAAAACAAATAAAATAAAGTTTAAAAAAATGAGTAGCAGTAGTAGAGTGGCAAGAGCTAAATTCAAAGTATAAAGAGGATCACTGTTCCAGTAGATAACTTAATCTGTGAAGAAGATATTCAAAAGCTTTCTTGAACCCTGTTGTACCTTCTTGGTTCTTTGCTTGCTTAACAGATTGATCACTGGGTTAGTAATTAACAAAAAAGGTACTCTGTATTTTAATAATAAAGTTCAAATCCTTAACTACTGTTTTCTCAATTTTAGCAGTAGCTTCTTTCCCAGTACATATGTAATATACAAAATCCATTTTCCTAGTAATCCAAAACCATTTGTGAATGTATTATATAGATGCCATTGTTTGTATAAAGGTGTCATGATACCTACTACCTATTGAGACTTGGAGGACATTACACAATCAGTACAGATCTTTGAATACACAGAGAAGGGATAAACGTGAACAATAAAATGAAAGAAATTGTAAGGAACATATGACAAGCAAAAACTAGAAACCTAGTAAAATTCATGTAAATTTTCAAATTAGTGGTATTTGGGGACTCACAGAATGAGGAGTATTAGGGCAAGTAGACCATTTCATCTGATCTGGGACAGAAGAATAAAGGAACAAAGAAAACTGCATATCCACATGCAAAAGAATAAGGTTGGACCCCTATTTTGTATAATATACAAAAATTAACTCAAAGTGGATTAAAGACCTAACCATAAAACTACAAAACTCCTAGAAGAAAACAGAGAAAAACACCATACCATGTTATATTTGGCAATGATTTCTTGCATATGACACCAAAACCACAATCAGCAAAAATAGGTAAGAGAGGACTGCATCAAACTTAAAACAACAACAACAAACCTTCTGTACAATAAAAGAATCAACAGAGTGAAAGGTAACCTATGAATGGGAGAAATATTTACAAAATTCAGGTGTTTGAAACTTAATGCCAAATGCAATGTGTTGGGAAGTACAGCCTTTTGTGAGGTGTTTAGGTCATGATGGCACTTCTCTAATGATGGAATAAAAAGGTGTGGTGGTAGATAGATGGCAATGGAGAACATCATGCTAAGTGAAATAACCCAAACTCAGAAACTCAAAGGTCAAATGTTTTCTCTCATATGTGAAAAGTAGAGTAAAATAAAGGAAAGTGGGAGGGAAGGATAGGATAACATACAGATAAAGGGAAAATCAGTAATGTAGAAGAAGGAGATCGAAAGGTAGAGTGGAGGGATGGGTAAGGGGAGGCAATGCAGAATGAAATTCCTAAAAACTTATGTTATGTGCATATATAAATATATGACAAGGAACTTCACCTTTATGCATAGATAGAAAGAACCAATCAAATATAAATTAATGGACCTAAAGGAAGTCTAGTAGAGGAAGTAGAATGGAAGAGGGGAGGGAGGACAGAAAGGGAAAAGGAGAGGAAACAGGAAGGATCATGAACTGAAATCAAATTCCATACGTTTGAACAAGTCTTCATTTGGGGTCCATCATTTCTGATTGCTGACCATTGACTATTCTTATTTAAGACTACAGAGAATTTCATCTTTACGTGTATTTATAGAGCACATATTTAAAAACAATAAGTAAATAGTAGGAAAACCTGTATAATATAAGGGGAACTCGGGGGGGGGGGGGGGGAGAAAGGAAGGGAAAGAGGAAGCGCGAGGGATTGAAATGGAGCAAATTATATTCCATGCATGTATGATTATGTCAAAAGGAGCCCCATTATTATATGTAAGTATAATGAACTACTGATAAAAACATTTTAAAAATAACAACAACAAAAATCTAAAAGGCTGGGGATGTAGCTCAGTGCTGAAGTGCCCCTGGGTCAATCCCCAGTAACAAATAACAACAATAAATAAAGTCTGGAGTCTCATGAATACTATGATTCTACTAATAAGCAGTGGTTGAATTCAGTCTTTGCAGTCAGCCCATTGCTAATTTTTTTGTGTTTATTTATTGTCCCCCATTATTTTATGAGTTTCTTCAGTCTCAGGCATCTAATACCAGGTGTGACATTCTATTAGGAAATTAATTTGGAGGGGGAAGGAAGAGGCATCCCCAGGCTTTGACAGTTGTCACTTGATCAGTGATACATGACTTTATCTTCTCTGAAGCTCAATTTCTTTTTTTAAATATTTATTTATTTGTTTTAGTTGTACACAATGCCTTTATTTTTACTTGGTGCTAAGGATCGAACTGGGTCGTGCATGTGCTAGGCAAGCGCTCTACCACTGAGCCACAACCCCAGCCCCTCAATTTCTTTATCTGTAAAATGGAGATCATAATTTATTTGAAGATATTGTTGTCATGATGAAGTTATATGATGTACCTAATATGAAGCCTAATACATGGTAGATTCTCAATAAACAGTTTCTGCTCTACCATGTTGCTTTGCAGGAGATGATGATGATGATGATGATGATGATTATACTGGGGATTGAATCCAGAGGTACTTTAGCATTGAGTTACATACCCATACTTTTTTATATTTTATTTTGAGACAGGCTTCCACTAAGTTCCTTAGGGTCTTGCTAAGTTACTGAGGCTGGCCTTTCACTTGTGATCTTCCTACCTTAGCCTCCTGAGTTGCTGGGATTTCAGTCATGCACCACCATGCCCAGCTCCTGCAGGAGATTTCAGAATATAGCCTATCCTTTATGGCTGTGTTGTTCATTTAAGAAAATAGATTCAGAATTAAAACATGAAAAAGTAATTATACCTTGAATTTACAGTGTTAGTTAATATTTTTTAGATAACATTATAATATGTCAGATGATAGAACCTAAAGGAAGCTCCTGTCCTTTTCCACTGGACATGTTAAATAATTGAGGAGGGAAAAGCAGGAGAGAACTAAAGTTTTAGGGGCTGTGTGTGGATTCCCTGCCCATGGAGAAATTAAAGAATTGCGCATTTAGAAAGAAGTGGCCCCTTGAAGTGAGGTGCTGGGTATAATGATCAGTTCCATTTTAATTATTATAGCTCCTGCCACTTGTTCCAGATAGGCAGGCTCAGCCCAGACTCTCAGAACCATCTGGCTGCCAGGGAAGGGAAAACAAATATTCCTGGACTTGAAAGCTCAGTCACTCAGTATGAAGTCATCTTTCCTATCAGTCCCTTTTGGACCTAATATTCTACACCAACAAATGGGCTGTTAACTTGTTCCTTATGAGTAAATTATTACTTACTAACCCAGTTGCAGTAAATAAATTCTCTCCACAAAGAATCCTCACATTAATTCTCTTTACTATGACACCAGACAAGGAAAGGTTCAACAGCATGTTTTTCTTTTCACAATGAGTTAATTTGCTTTGAGGATTTACATCTGAGTGACTGATGGCCTCCTCTGTGGACTCCTCTAAATGTTTGAACCCAGGAGTCAGAATCAGATAGATTTAGGTTGAAATTCTCATTTTTCCTACTATATTGCCTTGGACAAAACACTTAATCTCACTGATACTCAGATACTTCATCTGGAAAATACAAATAACAATATTCATTTCTCAGGGTTGCTGGGGGGGTGAGATACTATACACTAAAGTCAAAGAAAGTACCTGAAATATAGATGTTCAAGAAGTGGTAGCTTCTTAAGAAAATTTATGTGAGTCAAATGTGGTAGTATATGCCTATAAATTCCAGTGACTTGGGAGGCTGAGGCAGGAGAATGGCAAGGTTGATGCCAGCCTCAGGAACTTAGTGAGACCCTGTCTCAAAATAAAAATTAAAAAAAAAACAGGTGAAATTCACAAAACAAAATTAACCATTTTAAAGTGCACAATTCAGTGAAATTTAGTACTTTCACATTGTTATACTACCATCATTTGTATATTGTTCCAAAACACTTTCATCACCCCCAAAGCAGACTGACTCAGGGTGGTAGCTCCTTTATAGATCAAAAATACTTTGAAGCATGTGAGCAGTAGAACAAATGTATCACAATGAGAATAAGAAGATTACATTCTAAGGCTGATTAACTACAGCACTCCATTCATCGTTCTTGATTTCTGGTATGATGTTATTAGTGAAAATTCAACAGAATAATACCCATCCTGCTTGCTTTACAGGTCACCTTCAGAATTTTTAATTTCAATAAGGTCAGCCTGTAGGTTTTTATAGTTTGCTTGCCCTTTCTAACCACCACCATTGCATACAATTTCACTTAAGCACATTACTCAGCTAGATTTTATGCCAATATCTTGTAACACAATTTATCACTGACCTCGTCTAGGTGTTTGCTAATTCACTCAGAATTAATTTCACACTTTAATCATTTTCATTGAACCGGTGCTCATGTGTATAGCTTTTATAACCTTAAGTACTAGCTGCATACTAATCAAAATTTCCCCATCAGTTGTATAGGATGTATGACTATAAATATTCTTTTTAATTTTTCTTTTGTGACTCATAAATTGGCATAGAAAGCAATTTCCAAAAGGACAAAAAGATGCTGGGTGTGGTGGCGCACGCCTGCAATCCCAGCACTTGGGAGGCTGAGGCAGGAGGATCACGAGTTCAAAGCCAGCCTCAGCAATGGCAAGGCACTTAGCAACTCAGTGAGACCCTGTCTCTAATAAAATATAAAAAAGGACTGGGGATGTGGCCCAGTGGTTGAGTACCCCTGAGTTCAATCCCTGGTACCAAAAAAAAAAAAAAAAAAAGGAGAAAAAGGTTTGCAAGTGATAATGGCATCCATGGAATAAATGCTTTTTTGTGTTAGGAAAATATACAGATCTATACATTATGATTTGTTAAAATAGCTTGGTTATATTACAGTCATAATTAATATTCTTCAATTCAACATTGTTGTTAGAACCTTCATTTTGTATGACGATTTTCAGCTCTGTTTTAGGTTTCTAAAGTATAATGGAATATAAGCTTTTTGCATTCAGATTAAAAAAAAAAAACTAGTGTTTAATGATGTGTTCCAATGGGTCAAATATTCTTTACAAATAGTGAGAAAAGCAGTTAGTACTTTCATAACCTATGTCAAAATGCTTGTTTTGCTGGGCGCGGTGGTGCCTACCTGTAATCCCAGCAGCTTGTGAGGCGGAGGCAGGAGGATCTCGAGTTCAAAGCCAGCTTCTGCAAAAGCAAGATGCTAAGCAACTCAGTGAGACCTTGTCTCTAAATATAATACAAAATAGGGCTGGAGAAGGGAGGCTGCGGATATATCTCAGTTGTTACAGTGCTTGCCTTGCATGCACAAGACCCTGGGCTCAACCCTCAGCACCACACACAAGAAAAATCTGTTTCCATTTGTATAGACAATAATCATACCAACTATAATTTTCTTCTGTTATCTTCCAAGTTGAGTTCCCCTTATAGTTTAGTTCCAAATAAATATAAAACAATTTTGACATTATTCATCTATAATTATTTGGACTTATCTGCAAACTTTACTGCTTTTGTTGCTCACTGAATTTCCTTTTATCTTCTATATCTCCTCTGTAGAAGCCCTTGAAAATTTTTATCCTTTTTTACCCTAATCCTTGATGTGTTCAGAAATTTTATCACAATATATTTTATATATAAATCTTTTGCTTACCTTATTTAACACTTAATGATCTCACCATCTGAAGAATATTATCTTTTATCATTTCTGAGAAATTATTTTCTATTATTGTTTTATCAATTTCCTCTTTTGCATTCTTTCTTTTCTTTCTGTTTGAAAATTCCTTCCACATGGATGTTGAAATTCTGGATCTAAACTTCATTTCTATTATTGCTTTCTCAAAATTCCTATTTTTTTTTTCCTTCTGTCCCATCCTGTGAGAAATTTTGGGCATGATGTTATAGCACAGTTTTTTCTCTTCTACTATTCTGTGATAATATAATCCACTATAATATTTATATGTATTATATGTAAATTGTGTCCTTTATTTTTGTTATTATTTATTTATGTAGTTTCCAAGATCTATATAATTCATTCTGTTTCACATTAGCATTTTTCTAGTTTATGGGTATGATAACGTCTCATCCTTTTTAAGAACATTAATTGACACTTTGTCTTTTTTCATTTGCTACATTCACTATTTCTTCAGATGTTAGTTTTTGTTTTATTGATTTTGGTAATTTTCTTACATGGTGTCTGTTGCTCAAATATTAATTGGTGCTGTGCACAGTGGCACATGCATATAATTCCAGTGGCTCTGGAGGTTGAAGCAAGAGAATCGTGAGTTCAGAGTCAGCCTCAGCAACTTAGCAAGGCCCTAAGCAACTCAGAGAGACCCTGTCTCTAAATAAAATATAAAAAAGGGGCTGCAGATGTGGCTCAGTGGTTGACAGTCCCTGGGTTCAATCCTTGGTATCAAAATAATAATAATAATAATAATAATAATAATAATAATAAATAATAATTTGTTGTCTTTTTTTTTTTTTTTTTTTTTTTTGGTACCGGGGATTGAACTCAGGGTCACTCAAACACTGGGCCACATCCCCAGCCCTTTTTTTGTATTTTATTAGAAACAGGGTCTCACTGAGTTGCTAAGTGCCTCGCCATTGCTGAGGCTGGCTTTGAACTCATGATCCTCCTGCTTCAGCCTCCCAAGTGCTGGGATTACAGACGTGTGCCACCACGCCCGGCAATTTGTTGTCTTTTGATTGTGTGCTTGTCTTTGTTTTTGTTTCTTAGTTATAGATGGATGCAATATCTTTATTTTATCTATATTTTTATATGGCACTGAGGATGGAACCTAGTGCCTCACATGTACTAGGCAAGTGCTCTCCCACTGAGCTACAACTCCAGCCCCTTGTCTTTATTTTTGAGACTCCTTATTAGCCTGTCTATAGATATTGCATTGTACACTAAAAAGCCTTCCTCTGATTAATTGCGGGGAAAAACAGAACATGCTAGTAGATGATACATGCCAATAGTTTGATTTCTAAATGTGGCAGCTCACTAGTTCTACTTATTCTAAGCAAAAAGGCACTGGCGAAATTTGTACACAGACTAAAGCATTGCATGAGAATCTAAGATGCTCTGAATACAGCTCCCCACTAATTATGTTGAAACTCCCAAAGGCTCCTTCCTTTATACTATTGGCTCTGAGCTTGAAGATATTTAAATTATTCCTATTTTTACTATGGTCTTTACACACATTTTGGATTACTATGGCTTATTTCATTTTTGTTTTTGTAACTATAGTGGGCATGATTCTCAATCTACAAACTCATGTTTGCCAGAACCATTGCACTGATTATTTCTTTATATATAGTTATATATCAACTACCTAATTCTCAGAACCCTATACCTCTTCTTAGTAATTTTAAGAGTGTGTGTGGGGGTGGGGTGGGGGGGGGAGACAGAGAATTATGATTTTTTAAAATATTTATGTTTTAGTTGTAGTTGCACATAATACCTTTATTTTATTTATTTATTCTTATGTGGTGCTGAGGATCAAACCCAGGGCTGTGCACATGCTAGGTGAGTACTCTACCATTAAGCCACAACCCCAGCCCAAAAGAATTATGATTTTTTTTTTATTGTAAGTCATAGTTCAGCTCAAAATATCATATTATGTTATCAATACCAACACAACAGCTACTTTTATCACAGCAAGTGTCACTGTATTAGGGATCACTGGCAAAGGCTTTCCAGCACCCTCTGTCTGACAGGGTCACAGCTTGGGAGAAGCAGGGGCAGGGCGGCTCTATCTGGAAACCAGAACCATGGGAGTTATTTGATTTAACAATGTGTTTTTTTATTATTGATAGTTATGATATGGATGACAGGAAATTTGCCAATTCCAAGAGAGAAAACATGTTGTTCAGACATGTAAGAATATTCCCAGAATGAGACTAAAAACATAATTAAGAAATGTCCACAGGTGTGCAATGTTTCCCAAGAAGTGAATAACAACAATGATTTTTTGGAAGTTCACAAAAATAAGATTACAGATCCAGATTTCTTGGAGAAACTTGGGCAACAAGAGTTGTTTGCCCCTCAGTTAATAAGTCCTACTGAGCCTCCTGTTCTAAAGCCACAACCCCTGCAAAGGCCTAATTACAGAGAAAGAATTATTTTACCCACAGTACAGTGCTCATACATAGCTTACTTGATTAAAGGAAGATTATGGTATCCTCCAAGGGGAGAGAAGGCTAATAAAAATACATCCACCCCTCCAACAGACCCTCCTTTACCTTACACAAGGATTTATGATGAGGATGGAAAACACATAGTTAATATTGGTGGCAAATGGGTTGACATACTGAGTTGACATACAAAGCTTACCTTTTAGTCAAAGATTACAAAGATTTAAGGCCTGGTATGAAGCAGCCCCAATCAGGGAGATGGCTATTGCGGCTAGCCAGAAGCCATAAGTTCCACCTGGTAATAATCATATGCACGTGACGCACCTGTAAATGCACGTGACACACCTGCAAAGCTAAAGGTATATAATCGGGTGAAAGTGGTCAGAAGCGGCATTCATTCATTCATTAGTTCAGTCGCTCAGTCAGTTGGAAGAAGAGTTCGGGTCGGAGAAGAAGAAAAGAGTCAGAGCGGCTAGAACGTAGTCAGAAGAAGAAAACCAAAGAGATATATAGAGAGAAGAAATTGTTGCTGGTCAGAGTCAGGCCGAGGCTGCCAAAGAAGAAAGAAGAAGGAAGAGAAAGAAGAAGCTCTCTCTCTCTCTCTCTCTCTCTCTCTCTCTCTCTCTCTTTCTCTCTCTCTAAGCTCTAAGAAAGTAAAAGAAAGTGAAGAAGAAAGAAGAAAGAAGAAGCTCTCTCTCTATCTCTCTCTTTCTCTCTCTCTAAGAAAGTAAAAGTAAAAGAAAGTAAAGAAGTAAAGTAAAGAGTCAGTAGTCAGAGAAGTAAAGAGTCAGAGAGGTTGCTGAAAGAGCCAGTGTTAGAGTTTTGAGAGATTGCTAAAGCCGAAGAACAAAAAACCTTCTTTCATCTTCATTCTGCCTCCGAGTTTTTCTCCCAAGGCGTTGTTGCTCCAAGTCAGGAAGCAACACTGGTACACTTTAACAAAAGAATAAAGAAACTCTCTGAGAGAGCAGCTCAACCAATTTTATGAGAAAATAAATGTAGGCACTAATTAAAATAAGTTTTATAAGATATATTTTTAGAATAATGTTAGAAATATTTTCAGATTCATAAGTCTTTAGGAGTATCAGTTTTTTAGACGCTTTAAGATTAGTTTATAGATTTTAGGTTATCATAAGCATAAGACTTAAGGGGACTTTTAGATGGGGATCCTAGATTAGAAATAAAGTACAGGTGCATTTAAAATTAAAAGTTAATGATAGGTTAGGAGACATAGAGTCTGGATGTGTAGTCTGGCACTTAATCACTGAAGTTAATATACGAAAGGTTAATCAAATAACTTGGAAAATACCTGAAGAGGTATAAAAATAAAGGTTCTTAGCCGGGCGTGGTGGCACACGCCTGTAATCCCAGCATTTTGGGAGGCTGAGGCATGAGGATCGCGAGTTCAAAGCCAGCCTCAGCAATATCGAGGCACTTAGCAACTCAGTGAGACCCTGTCTCTAATAAAATACAAAAAAAAGGGCTGGGGATGTGACCCAGTGGTCGAGTGCCCCTGAGTTCAATCCCCGGTACCACAAAAAAAGAAAAAAAAAATAAAGGTTCTTGGAGGAAAATGATGATTAATAATAAAGAAGCCTCCCTCGAAGACTAGAACCAACTCGCTGTTTGTCTCATTTCTTGCGCCAGTGCCACTCATCCTTCAGGACCCCCAAGGTCCCGCTGGGTCTGGACCCTGGCGGATCACCTAACTTAACTATTTGTAAAACATATAGCTACATGGGGCAGGGCACAGTGGTGCACACCTGTAATCCCAGCATTTGGGAGGCTGAGGCAGGAGGATTGCATGTTCAAAGCCAGCCTCAGCAATGGCGAGGCACCTAGCAACTCAGTGAAAACCTGTCTCTAATAAAATACAAAAAAGGGTTGTGAGCCGGGCATGGTGGCGCATGCCTGTAATCCCAGCACTTTGGGAGGCTGAGGCAGGAGGATCGCGAGTTCAAAGCCAGCCTCAGCAATGGCGAGGTACTTAGCAACTCAGTGAGACTCTGTCTCTAAATAAAATACAAAAAAAGGGCTGGGGATGTGACCCAGTGGTCGAGTGCCCTGAGTTCAATCCCCCGTACCACACACACACACACACACACACACACACACAAAAAAGGGCTGTGGATGTGGCCCAGTGGTCGAGTGGCCCTGAGTTCAATCCCTGGTATTAAAAAAACATAGCATAGGAAAGGAGCACTAGCCAAAGCTAGGATCAACATAATAAAGTTTGTTTGGTGTGCATATATGTAAAATTTATAGCAGAAGGATATGAATAACAGAGCCAGTTGTGAAATCAGTCAGCATACCTAAGAGGAGCATATTAAGATTTTTTAAATGTAAGAGCTTAGAAAGTATAAATTATGGGTTGGGGTTGTGACTCAGTGGTAGAGCACTTGCCTAGCAAGTGTGTGGCCCGGGTTTGATCCTCAGCACCACCTAAAAATGAATGCATTGTGTACAACTAAAGCAAATAAATAAACATTTTTTAAAAAAGAAACTATAAATTATGAGAGTGTGTGTAGCTTTATAGCACTTGTTCCCACTGCAGGGCTGTATGCAAGCTGTCCAGTCTTCAGAGTCTTGAATATTGTGCCTGTGGCTAGAGGCCCTTGAACTTGCTTTGAAAAGAGCATTTGGGCCAGAGCCTGTCCACAGTGATGGCCCATGTAACCACCAGGGAAGGAGAGCACACTCACACATAGAAATCCATTAAAAGCATCCACCCAAAGGTTCAAATACTGTGGCTTTCTAACCTTTCTTCAAAGGAATATGCTTCAATGTGGTATATATTAATAGATAAGGATTCATATTAGATGATTTCTTTTTTTTTTAAATTTTTTATTGTAGATGGACAAAATACCTTTATTTTATTTGTTTTTATTTTTATGTGGTACCGGGGATTGAACCCAGTGCCTCATGCCTGCTAGGCAATCACTCTACCACTGAGCCACAACCCCGGCCCCCGGATGATTTCTTGTTATGTTCAGTAATCCCATAACAAACATAAATAATTTGTAAAAGCTAACTCTTCTCAGGTTCCTTTTATTATGCCAAACCCAGTGCAATAAATGCAACAGAGTTTAATGTTGGTCTTACATATGTTCTCCTCCAGCTTTAACAGCTATGCTTTGTGTACTTAATATGATTTAACTAATAGCAGTTTCATGAAATTATTGAAAGCATGGGTTCAGAAGCCAAATAACTTTAGTTGTAATCCTAGTTCTGTCATTGAGTAACTGTGTGATCTAGAGCAAATTATTTAATTTCTCTATTAAGCCTATTTCTCAGCTTCATCATTTGTAAAGTGTGGATGGTAATATTTTCTAAGTTATATAAGGACTGAAGAAGTTGTTGAAGGTAAAATTCCTAGAACAGTAAGTACCTAACACATATATCCTCTCAGTAAGTGAAAGGCCAGATTAAAAAAAGTCATACGTAGGGGTTAAGGATATAGCTCAGTGGTGAAACACTTCCTTAGTATATGTGAGGCCCTTGCTTCTATTCCCAGCATTCCAAAAATAAGCTATATATTTTGAAGTTCCATTAATATGAAATGTCCAGTGTAGCAGACAGAAAACAGATTAGTAGTGGCTTAGGGCTAAAAGGGAGTATTTAGAGAGAAATGGAGAATGATTGCAAATGAGTATGGGGTTCTTTTAGAAGAAATGAAAGTATTCTGGTTTTAGTGGTATGGTTGTACCATCCCAAGGATATACTAAAAACCAATGAATTCAACATGAAAAGGCAAACTTGATTGTGAGTTAGATTGTAAGAAAGCTGTTTTTTTTTTTTAAGTTGTATATGAACAAAATACATTTACCTTGTTTATTTTTATGTGGTATAGGAATCAAACCCAGTGCCTCACATGTACTAGGTTGCAGGAGCCCTGATTTGGGAGATGGCTAAGATTGTGGTTGGCTGCGGGCCATGGAGATGTTTGGACATTGCCGCCTTCCATGGTCTCACGGGACTTGGCCCAAGATCTCGCGGGACTTGGCCCAAGATCTCGCGGAACTTGGCCCAAGATCCATTTGGTTGTTAGAGGAGCGTGGACAGCGTGTCGGGGTGTTGTTGGAGCCAGAGAGAGAAGCTGACAGAATAAAGAGCCTGTTTGTTTCCATTCTGCCTCTAAACTTATTCTCGTGGCTTTGCTGCTCCAAGCAGCCATCGCTTCAGGTGGCAACACTAGGTGAACACTCTACCACTGATCCACAACCCCAGCTTCAAGAATGCTATTTTAAAAACTTTGTTGTTAGCAGAGCATGGTGGCACATGCCTGTAATCACAGTGGCTCAGGAGGCTGAGGCAGGAGGATGGCAAGTTCAAAACCAGCCTCAGCAACTTAGCGAGACCCTGTCTCAAAATAAAAAAATTAAAAAAAAAAAAAAGATTGTGGATGTGGCTCAGTGGTTAAGCACCCCTGGGTTCAATCCCTGATACCAAGAAAAAGATTGTGTTGTTTATTTGAGGTCATACTTTATCTGTAATAAATTGTTTTTCATTTTAAAAATTGTGCCTACTGGGATGGGCAAGGTGATGAGGCACTAAGCAACTCAGTGAGACCCTGTCTCTAAATAAAATACAAAATAGGGCTGGGGATGTGGCTCAGTGGTTGAGTGCCCTACATTCAATCCCCAGTATTCCCCCCAAAATTGTGTGCTAACTAACAAAGGAATAATATAAAATGTATCCTTTTTTAAAAAAAAAAAAAGTATTGTAATTGGTACATTTGTTCCCACATGAAAATGATTGTAGGGTTATCATGGCTAATTCATTAAACCAACAAAATCGCCAAGTTCATTGTTCTTCATTCTTCTTTCAGGGCATTTTTCTTTCACACTGTACTGTGTTGGTTGCTATCCTTATCTATTCTCCCCTAGTAGGCTGTGAGTGCCTTCAGGAGATGCAAGAAGTCTTATTGCTTTTGTAACCCAGGCCCTAGCTCAGTCCCTGAAGCATTGAAGCCATTTATCAAATATCTGTTGACAGGCTGAATGAATAAGTGATGAATTATAAGCTCTATCTCAGTCAAATTTTGCAAATTTATCTTTCTCTTTTCTTCTTTTTCAAGAATAACAATCACTGATCTTTCTTGACCCATAAAAGCTCTACCAGTCATCTAAATGTCAGCAACATGAATGCAGGCAATCTTTGCATAAAATTCTCAATTGGAGTATGTAATATATAATGTGGACTAAATGCCTTAAGTTTACAAATGGGAAATACTAGACTTCTAAATATCTGGAAGTAGAAATTTCTTTTATCTTCCTTTTTCAAAAGCTACACCACAGGGGCTGGGGTTATGGGTCAGCAGTAGAGTGCTCACCTAGCACATGCATGGCCTGGGTTCTATCCTTAGCACCATGATCCTCAGCACCACGTAAAAATAAATGCATTGTGTACAACTAAAGCAAATGAATAAATATTTTAAAAAGCCACACCACAATCATATAAAATGTTAAACTGAATAGTTTAAGTCACTGAATAGTTTAAGTCACTGAATATAAATTTTGAAGCTAAGAAATCTTTTTTGGATGTGGCAGGGGGTACTGGGAATTGAACCCAGGGATGCTTTACCACTGAGCTACATCCCCAGACCTTTTTATTTATTTATTTTTTAATTTTGGGGGTACTGGGGATTTAACTCAGGGGAAATTTACCACTGATGTACATCCCCAGCACTTTTTATTTTGAGATGTGGTCTCACTATAGGGCCTCATGAATTTGCTGAGGTTGGCCCTGAACTTGGATTCTCCTGCTTCAGTATCCTGAGTCACTGAGATTACAGGCATGTGCCACTGTGCCTAGTGAGATAGAGATCTTAACACATGTATGTAAAAAATCTTGCATCTTAATGTGATTCATCATGATTTAGGATAGACTGGATAGACTGCCTGGTTGTTTTTTTGTTTGTTTGTTAGCATTTAATGAACCTCCAGATTTACAGAGTTCCAGGTGGCTTTAAGCCACCAAAACACAGGCACCCCCAACACCCTTAATCTTCTCCTCAGCTCTTCTGCTGAAGAATTTGGCCTTCACGATGACAGACTGCTTTGGGAGCTTTCCCTTCCCCAGAACTTTGTAGTAACCCAATCACACTACATCAATTATGGGAGCAGCTCCAGTCTTGTTTTTGGCAGCATTTACTCATGTCTGTTCACTGACCAATGTCCACAATTTATCAAGGTTAACAGTTGGGCAGAAGCTCTGGTTCCTTTTTAAGTGGTAATGCCTCATACCAACTTTCCCAAAGTAATCTGGGTGATATTTGTAGAAATTAATCCTGTGGTGATGCATGCCACCAGCATTACCTGGACCTCCTGGGTGCTTCTGGTGCTTGCTGATGCGGCCATGGCCGTGGCTCACATGTCTCCAAAGTTTCCGGGTTTTCCTCAGTCTGGATGGCATGTTGGCTGATGAGACAAAAAAGTGCCTGGTTGTTTTGAAAAAAATATTTTTAGTTGTAGGTGGACACAATACCTTTATTTTGTTTATTTAGTTTTTTTTTTTTTTTTTTTTTTTTTTTTTTTTTTTTTTTTACGTGGTGCTGGGGATCAAAACCAGTGCCTCATGTGTGCTAGGCAAGCACTACACCAAAGAGCTACAACTCCAGCCCTGCCTGGTAATTAGTAGCAACTGCCAAAAATCAGATTTCACAGAATTTTTTTTTTTAAACCAGGGATTGAACTCAGAGGTGCTCAACCACTGAGCCACATCCCCAGCCCTATTTTGTATTTTATTTAGAGACAAGCTCTCACTGAGTTCCTTAGTGAGCTTTGCTAAATTGGTAAGGCTGGATTTGAACTCGCAATCCTCCTTCCTCAGCCTCTCAAACTGCTGGGATTAGAGGCTTTCACCACCACACACCCAGTTCACAGAACTTTTATACCTGGCTGCATCTTTTGGTTTGGTTCCTGTACCTAGCCCTTGTTCTTGGATCTATTTCGACATCTCTTGCCAGTCTGCTTCTAGATACAGCCTCAATTATCAATGCCTTTAGTGATCAGTAACTGGTACTGAGACAGGAGTTTTGAGATGAGACTAGATTCCCTGCTTCATCAATTTCCTCTGAGTTCTTGTCTTGAAAATTTTGAAGAATAAAATCGAAGGACAAGGGGCTATGGTGTGGCTCAGTGGTAGAACGCTCGCCTAGCACATGCGCAGCCCGGGTTCAATCCTCAGCACCATGTAAAAACAAAGGCATTGTGTACAACTAAAACAAATAAATAAATATTTTTTAAAAATCCAAGGACAATTGTAACCAAAAGCTTGGTCCTTGTTCCAAATGCCAATTCAATAATGAGGCTACAGTTTTGAGAAAAAGGAAAAAGAATGTTTATTGCTTTGCTAGCAAAGGAGAAACACAGGGACTCCTGTCCCAAAGGCTGTGAATCTCCCTAACAGCAGGGAAAGTGGGGTTCTAAAGGAACTCTTCAAGTGTTATATTCCATGTGTTGTTGATCCAAGACGCAAAGAAAAGACCACCAACTCCAATTTTAGATTAAAGCAAGCTTATATTGTATACATATAAAGAGAGCTGGCCAGGGCTGCCCCTCCCAAACACTGGGCTTGGGGTCAGCCCCGCTCTCCGGGAAGACAAAGTTTTTATAGTTCAAAGCGTTACAAAAAATCTTGGGAACTTACAGCTAGCAAGGTCAGACATGTGTAATTCAAAGCAAGTAGCAAACTAATATCTACATGGCATTGCATTCCAAGAAAAAGGGGAGTAATAGTCAAACCCCACATCAAAAGTTTATGAGGCACCGTTTGAGAGAGAGAGAGAGTTGTTATCTGGTCAAGGAAAGCCAGGCCTGAGCGAGCTCAAGGCCTGGGAATGAATGCCAGACAATAAGCTCAAGCCAAATAAGAATCCTAGTATTTCATAGAAAACTGAAGTGGGCTTTTCATAACTTTTTGACAGGATGGCTCCCAGTCTTAAGATGGAATTAGGCTGGTTTATCATTCCCCCCCCCCCCTTTTTTTTTTTACTTTTCAAATCTTTGAAAGGGAGTAATCGCATAGGCTAATTTTATCAATGGTACATAATAGAATTAAATTGCAGCCCAATAAACTGGAGCATATAGTTAATAACACATGGGACAATAACTAGTAAGAGAAGGATACAAATTATAGGACCTAAGAGAGAAATTAACCATGGAAACCAATCTCCCAAGCCTAACCAATAATTATTCGTTTTAATTTGTTAATCTCTTGTCTTATCTCATCTACCTGTTGTTGGATAATGTTAGAATAATCTGTAATATTAAAACAGCACATGTCTGGGAATTGTTGGCAACCCAAGTGATGTTTTAATAAAAGAAAATCAATAGCCGCTCTATTTTGTAACATTGAGGTTTGAAGTTTTTTCATCTCTTGATTAATTTTTGCCAAAACTTGTGCAGTAAAGTTAGCTGTTTTGCTAAAACTACAGGCTATTTTTGTGATTTCTCTTTGTATTTCTATAACTAGACCCGGAAGTGGCAAAAGAAAGGCTGCTGCGATTGCAGTGTCTAGTGGGTCTAGGAGGATTAAATTGTCATCGCAGTTGGAGGGCAGACTTCGGGCCATTCGGTGGGGAGCTGTCAGAGATGGCAGTAAAGGAAAGATCCATCCAATAGAACAGATCCCAGAAAAGTTTGTAGGCAAAGCCTGGAAAGTTTGCTTTATTACAAAGAAAAACCCATCCTGTTGGCAGTCGTTTGCCATTGGGTAGGGAGATATTTTGATCAATAGAACAATTGGGGGGGGATCGGGGAAGGATGCAATCTATGCATAAACAATGCTTTTGAATAACCAGTAAAGCTGGCAAAGCTGGCTCTGCATGGTATACTGGCCAGTCTTGCTGCGTTGCTCTATCACTAGCGACTTTAACATAGTCAGTATATTTTACAGATAGACCCATAAGATTGTGAGCTAGCAATTGATGGATGGAGTTTCCTTCTTGTACACAGAAGGAACTTTTGTCTATAGTGTCAACAGCCAATTGTAACTAAAAGTTTTGAGTAGTTACAGAATTTAGGGGACTCACAGAAACATCTACCTTTAAAGTAGCTTTTGAATAAACAGTATCTATTGGGGCCCCTTTTTTTAGCTTAGTACAGGAATACTGTCCTGAATCTTGAGGGTGAGCAGAGTATTTATAGATTTCAAAATTTATATTATCTCCTCGAGATTGGTCTGTAAGATTTTTCCATGGTCCCTCCCTGAATACCTGACTAAAAATTTCTTGGTTATCTTTTTTTTTTTTTTTAATATTTATGTATTTGCTTTAGTTGTACACAATGCACTTATTTTTACGTGGTGCTGAGGATCGAACCCGGGCCGCGCGCACGTGCCAGGCGAGTGCTCTACCGCTGAGCCACCACCCCCCCAGCCCCGACTTGGTTATCTTTATACCATTTGATAGGGCCAATTACTGGATCTTGACAAGAGTAAGTACAATTTAGTATTAGTGGAGATCCTGCAATAGCAGGTCCTTCTTGGGCTACAGATAGGGTACAAGGTTTGTTGAGGCCAGCATAGCTAAAACCCAAGGATACATGTATACTCCAACAGGCAAAAATCATTAGCATAATGCTTATAATAACAGGGAAAGCAATAAGAACCTAGTGACAAAATATTAAACCTTAGTAATTTTAACTTTAAAAGGCCCACGCTCAGTCACTTTCCACCTCTGGCTGCTGGATTCTCCTCCAGTGGGTTTTTCCTCCGTGGTTTCTGTAGGTGCCTTCTTTAGCTGTGAGTGATGGATCCAGGCAGGAATACCAGCAACTTTGACGGCAGTAGGAGTGCGGAGAATCACGATGTAAGGGCCCTTCCACCTGGGCTCAAGGCTGTTAGTTCTCAAACGTCGTATCAGCACAGCATCGCCTGGTTGGAATGAATGATCGGGCAGTCTGTGTCCAACGGGCTGAGCAGCCTGGACCTGGGGAAAGATCTTATCTATGATTAGTTGTAGCCCTTTGAGTGTTTCTGAGATTGGAATGTCTCCCACCAGATCTTGGTGTACTCTGGGAACCAAAGGCGGTGGCCGCCCATAAATTATTTCATAAGGGGTAAATTTTTCCCGGTAAGGAGTGCAATGGGCCCTTAAGAGAGCAAAAGGCAGGAGATCAACCCAGTTACCACCAGTCTCAAGTATTAATTTAGTCAAAGTTTCCTTTAATGTTCTATTCATCCTTTCTACCTTCCCTGAACTTTGAGGATGGTACATACAATGTAATTTCTAGTTTATATTAAGGGCTCTTGAAATTAATTGAGATAATTTGGCCGTGAAGGCTGGGCCATTGTCAGACCCCAAAGTTAGAGGAAGGCCAAATCTAGGAACAATCTCAGTTATTAGTTTTTTAACTACTATTTGTGCTGTCTCTGTTTGAGTTGAAAAGGCTACTACCCAGCCTGAGACAGTTTCAACAAAGACTAACAAGTATTTATATCCATATAGTCCTGGTTTAATTTCAGTAAAGTCCAATTCCCAAAATTTACCAGGTACAGTTCCTTGACTTCTGTTTCCCTGTGGAAGATGGTTCTTTTTTAGCATTTACCTGTGCACATGTCATGCAGCGATTTGAGATGCTCTGGAGTATCCCTCGGTGTCCCGGGAACCAAACGTGGGGTGAAATTAGTTCTGAAGTCTTCTTGGGGGATAAATGCATTGCCTGATGAAGATCAGTTAACCATTTTCTTCCTAAAAGCTTGGGCATGCAAATTTTCCCATCTGGGAGAGTCCACCAGCCGTGACAGTTTTGTTGGGCTCCCATAGAGGAGTATAAGTTTATATCTCTTCAGTAGTGTATGAAGGAGTTTCTTCCTCAATTTTAACTGGGAGTTTTGGGCAATTTGAGAGTTTAAGAATAGTTTGGCATTTTGACTCCCCAAGGGCTATTTCCCTGGCTGTTTGATCGGCCAAGTTATTACCTTGGGTCTGGGGGCTCTTGTCTTTACGGTGTCTAGGCCAGTGGATAATAGCCAGTTTATCTGGCAACCAGATAGCCTCCAGTAATTGAAGGATTTCTTGTTTATTTTTGATAGTCTTTCCATCTGAAGTTAAAAATCCCCTTTGTTTGTATATCTGCCCATGCACATGTACTGTAGCAAAAGCATAACGGCTGTCCGTGTAAATGTTTACTCGTTTTCTTTCTGCCCATCTCAATGCCTGTGTTACTGCAATGATTTCTGCTTTTTGGGCTGATGAGCCTCTGGGCAAAGCCTGTGCCCAGATAATTTCTTTTTGGCCCGTAACTACTGCCGCTCCCACATACCTTATTCCATCCTGGACATAACTGCTACCATCGGTGTAAAGGTCTGCGTCTTGCGAAACAGTCTCAGATCTTGATGGAGAGTTTCATCAAAGATAGTGGGGGAATTTTTAAATCCCTGAGGTAGTCGAGTCCAGGTCAGTTGTCCCGATATCCCCATCTCCAAATCCGTCCATTCGAAAGCGAAGATAGGCTGACTCAGTTTTGACAAAGGGATGGAGAAAAATGCGTCTTTCAAATCCAATACAGTATAAACTGTATGTTCTGGTGGCAACAAACTGAGCAAAGTGTACGGGTTAGGGACAGTTGGGTGTATACTTTCTACCCATTTGTTCACTTCCCTTAAGTCCTGTACTGGTCTGTAATCTTGAGTCCCAGGCTTTTGGACAGGCAACAAGGGGGTGTTCCAAGGCGATTGACATCTAATTAGTATCCCCACTTCTAGGAGATGCCTGATGTGGGTTTTAATTCCTTTTTTGGCTTCAAAACTGATGGGGTATTGTTTAACCCAGATGGGCATAGCCCCAGATGTTAGTTGTATTACAACTGGTGGCACATGCTCAGCTAGCCCTGGAGGGTTATCCTCAGCCCAAACTGTAGGAATTTCTTGAATTAATAATTTCTCCCATTTTCCTTCTGAAGTTTGAATAGGATTTTGAAAAAGCAGATACTCCTCACTTAATGGGCAGGTTATAGTTAGGGCCTTTGCAGGATTCCCCAATTCTAATGTAGGTATATCTCCAGAAAATGAAATAGTTGCCTGAAGTTTGCTTAAAAGGTCCCGTCCCAGCAACGGGAAAGGGCATTCAGGGATAACAATGAAAGAGTGAGTTACAGTTCCTTGTCCTATGTTAACAGTCCAGTCTGTAGTCCATTTATACTTTTAAATTTCTCTTGTTGCCCCTTGCACTTCCATGGTTTCATTAGTGAGGGGTCCTATGGGCTTCTGTAACACCGAATGTGAAGCTCCTGTATCCACTAGGAAATTTACAGGTTGGCCCCCAATTGAGAAAGTTACCATGGGCTCTCGGGAGCCTAGTTTGAAAGAGCCATGGCCCCCCTATTTTTCTAAAGTTAAAACTGGTTTTGGCTGAGGAGCTCTGGCCTGTGATTGGGGCAAGCTTTTCGGATTACGTTGGGGGCATTCATTTTTCCAATGTCCAATTTCTTTGCAATAAGCACACTGGTTTTGTAGCAGGGAAGACCACTTTTTGTCTCTGTTGTATGTGGTCTGCCTTTGTCTAGGATTCGAGGTTTCAGAAGCCTGTAATGTGGCCACTGTGGCCCTGTTTACTTTCCTTATCAGTAGATCACCTCGGCTATCTCTACTTTCAAACACCTTTTGGGCTATTTTCCAATAATTCTGACCTGGTTTTTCCTGCAAAACCATCTATCTTTTGAATCTTTTTACGGATGTCTGGGGCTGACTGAGTCACAAAAGCCAGATTAATTGCCTTGAGGCTTGTCGGGTCCTCAGGGTCTATAGGAGTATATAGACGGTATGCCTCCAGGAGGCGCTCGAGAAATGCTGAAGGCGACTCATCTGGCCCCTGTTTTACATCTGCTACCTTAGAAAGATTTGTGGGTTTTCGAGCTGGTTAAGGCCCTCTAACAGAGTCTGGTGGTACTCACCGAGTGCTCTCCTACCTTCTGTTGTCCCATAGTCCCAGCTTGGTCTTCTCCTAGGTAAAGCTCATTCAATCACTTCTGTTTTGTCGCTTGTAAGAGCACTTATCGCAGGCAGCGCTTTAGCCGCTTCTGCCAGGATTCGCTCCCTTTCCTCCGTGGTGAAGAGAGTATGGAGAATCTGTTGACAGTCATCCCAGGTGGGGAGGTGATTAAATAAAACGGAATCAACCAGAGAAATCAAGGAACTAGGATCCGTGCTAAAAGGGGGATTCTGGTTTTTCCAGTTATAAAGGTCTGTTGTGGAAAATGGAACATACATATAGCGACCTTCTGGAATCTGGTGGAGAGGAAGAACAGGGGCCGGAGTCGGCTCCACTTCAGGGATATTAATAGAAATGGAGCCGGCAGGCTGGCCAGGGGAAGCAACTGAGTCAGGCCTTCCATAAGTGTGGCCCTGTCGGGTATGGGGAGGAGAAAGAACAGAGGCTGGCTCCTTTGGGAAGACTAGAGTTGGAGGAGTGGTTGAGTGGGGCGATTGAGGAAGCGGTTGAGGGGAGGGAGAGGGAGATGGTGGAGTAGTTAGTGGAGCAGCTGCGACTGCACCCGCGGCAGGAGGATAAAGAGGAGCTGAAGCATATGGGGGAAGGAGGGAATCCACCGGAGAGTCCTGTAGGACAGGGCTCTTAGAGGATTTATGGTTTGTTTTTGAGGGACCCTGAGGAGTTCTCCCAGCCATAACCAGGGCTTGCCCTCCCTGTCCGTTCCGGACCATCCAAACCTTCATCCAGATGGGGGAATTAGTTGTTGCTTCCGTCCAGGGTAGAATATATTCTATTTGATCTGGGTGGCCAGGATTACCAAGAGTGATGTTAGATATAGCCCATGTCACTTGGGGATCAAAGGTGCCCTCAGGGGGCCATTCTATCTCACAGAATGTTCGGAGGCGTTTCTTGGTGATGGGATAATCATAATCCTGCTTAACAAAATGGGGATAAAGTTTGTCAAAATTCCTTAAAACACAGTTCAAAGGAGTATCAGGCTTACTTGTCTTATTACCCATGTTGTTCAATTTTTTTACATTTACAACAGAGAAGACACACAATGAGAAAGCAGAAAACAAAAACAACAAAACAAAACAAAACAAAAAACAGAACACAGGACAATACACAAAAGAACAAGAACCAGGCGCCAAACCAACCAGGGAGCAGTGCAATGTCTTGCTAATGCTCCGGACAGGAGTGCGTATGTGCCTCGTCAGGCACCTCTCTGTCCCCAGTGGGAATTCCCGACCAGAACCAGAAAGCAGTGTGACCTTTCGCTACTGCCCTGGACAGGAGTGTATGTGCCTCGCCAGGCACCTCGCTGTCCCCAGAAGAGATCTCAAAACCAGATACCAGATGTTACTAGGGCGCCACTTACCTGAGGAGGTTTTTTTCCACTGGATGCTTGCTAATTTTTGATGCGGCAGTTCACTCCAGTAGTCCGAAGGACTGAAGGCACACCCTGGGGCCTTGGAACGTCTCAAGGTGCGCACCCCCTAGGGTGGCACTTCGCCCCGGAGTCCCAGAGTGAAGGTCCGGCTTCAGAATTTGTAGTGGTCTGAATCTCGCTGGGGCCTCCAAAAATGTTGATCCAAGATGCAAAGAAAAGACCACCAACTCCAATTTTAGATTAAAGCAAGCTTATATTGTATACATATAAAGAGAGCTGGCCAGGGCTGCCCCTCCCAAACACTGGGCTTGGGGTCAGACCCACTCTCTGGGAAGACAAAGTTTTTATAGTTCAAAGAGTTACAAAAAATCTTGGGAACTTACAGCTAACAAGGTCAGACATGTGTAATTCAAAGCAAGTAGCAAACTAATATCTACATGGCATTGCATTCCAAGAAAAAGGGGAGTAATAGTCAAACCCCACATCAAAAGTTTATGAGGCACCGTTTGAGAGAGAGAGAGAGTTGTTATCTGGTCAAGGAAAGCCAGGCCTGAGCGAGCTCAAGGCCTGGGAATGAATGCCAGACAATAAGCTCAAGCCAAATAAGAATCCTAGCATTTCATAGAAAACTGAAGTGGGCTTTTCATAACTTTTTGACAGGATGGCTCCCAGTCTTAAGATGGAATTAGGCTGGTTTATCAGTGTGTTCTGATAGAAGGTCCCAGGGTACCCTGATGGTATGTTAAGATTCACTACTTAAGCTGGGCATGGTGGCGCATGCCTGTAATCACATCACTTGGGAAGCTGAGGCAGGAGGATTGCAAGTTCAAAGCCAGCCTTAGCAATGGTAAGGCACTTAGCAACTCAGTGAGACCCTGTCTCTAATAAAATACAAAAAAGGGCTGGGGATGTGGCCCAATGGTCGAGTGCCCCTGAGTTGGATATTCACTTCCCAGATCCTCATCAGGCATCTCCTTGCTGTAGTTGGTGTGTTCAAGGGCAATTAACTAAGGGAAGAAAATATAACACTGTCTCCTTAATCTTGTTAGGGAGGGGGGAGGGGAGAAGAGAGAAAAAATGTTCTTTAAAAAAATTAAGTCTCAGAGCAATGAGGGCTACAATTAGAAGATGAAGAGACCACTGTTACACAATCATGGAAGGAAAGAGTAAATGGAGAGGGACTTATTTTTTTAATATTTGTTTTATAGTGGTAGTTGGACACAATACCTTTATGATGCTAAGGATTGAACCCAGAGCCACGCACATGCTAGGCAAGCACTCTATGGCTGAGCCGCAACCTCAGCCCAGAGCAAGATCTCCTTAAGTAAGAAGAGATAGAACTCCAGCCATGCAGAAGAAGGCCAGAGAGCAGAAAAACCTATTCTGGTGTGCCAGTTTAGGAATTTATATACATTTCTGGGCAGAGCATGGAACAAAACTTATGCAAAATATCTATTGAAAATTCATCCTGGGGGGGCGTGCTGGGGTTGTGGCTCAGTGGTAGAGCGCTCACCTAGCATGTTCACGGCCCAGGTTCCATCCTCAGCACCTTGTAAAAATAAATGCATTGCATACAACTAAAACAAATTAATAAATATTTTTAAAAAAAAGAAAAAAAAAAAAAAAGAAAAGAAAATGCGTCCTGGGGAGCCGGGGTTGCATGGGTGAGGCACTGGTTTCAATCCTCAGCACCACATACAAATAAATAAAATAAAGGTCCATCAAGAACAACAACCAATATTAAAAAAGGAAAGGAAGAAAGAAAGGAAGAAAGAAAGAAAGGAAGAAAGAAAGAAGGAAAGAAAGAAAACATCCTGGCTGCCATCTGGGTTCACTTCCATCTTCCTCCCAGTAACTTCCATCTGGGTTCACCCCCACCTTCTGTTTTCCACCTCTGTGACACAGGAGTTGACAGGAGGTATTCCCACAGGTGAGCATCAAGGTCTTTTACATGAGAAATAGGCTTTGATGGTGCTCATTAATATGTCTACTGGTTAGCCTCCAGGTATGGTTGAATGGGGCCTATTATCCTGAATGCCTGTGTCATTTTACTATTTATTCTATTTTATCCTCATTCAGTACTGTTCATAAGAAAAGAAAGCTAGTGGTTGAGGAAATATCTCAGTTGGTAGAGTATCTCCCCTGCATGCACAATGTCCTGGGTTCAATCCCCAACACCACCAAAAAGGGAAAAAAAAAAAAAAAAAGAAAGAAAGAAAGAAAGAAAGAAAGAAAGAAAGAAAGAAAGAAAGAAAGGCAGTCAGTTCATCTTTTGAGACAAGATTATTTCTTGATGGTATGAACACAAAATCAGATAAGTTGACAACTAAATACTACGAGAAAACTATTTATTTTCTATTAAAATATTTTTCATATTGTGTTTGATTTATAAAACAAGTAAAAACTGATTTATCTAGATGAAACTGAAAAACAAAGTTTTTTCTTTTTTTTGGTACCAGGGGTTGAACTCAGGGGCACTTGACCATTGGGCCACATCCCCAGCCCTTTTTTTGTATTTTATTGGGTCTCACTGAGTTGCTAAGAGTTGCTAAGTGCCTCGCCATTGCTGAGGCTGGCTTTGAGAATCCTCCTGCCTCAGCCTCCCAAGTGCTGGGATTACAGGTGTGCACCACTGTGCCTGGCTGCAAAACAAGTTTTTTAAAAACAGAATGCTTCAAGCCAGGCACAGTGGTGAATGCCTGTAATCCTAGTACTTGGGAGGCTGAGGCAGGAGGATCGCAAGTTCAAAGCCAGCCTCAGCAATGGTGAGGCACTTAGCAACTCAGACCCTGTCTGTAATAAAATATAAAAAAAATGGCTGGGGATGTGGCCCAGTGGTTGAGTGCCCCAGAGTTCAATCCCCGCTACAAAAAACAAAACAAACAAACAAACAAAAAAAACCAAACAAACAGGATGCTTCAAATATAAGAACTTTGGATGTATTTTTCTAATTAACTAAAATTATCATATTTCTTCCCATGTTTGTTACTGAATGCTCCATATTTGTCTCTGATGCCAATTCAATAATGAGGACACGGTTTAGGGAAAAAGAAATTTTATTGCTTTGCTAGTAAAGGAGAAACACAAGAGGATGCCCGTCTCAGAGACTGTGATTTCACCCACCCAGGGGGAACAGGGTTTTAAAGAGATTAGTCAAAGGCTGCATTCCAGGAGTGCCCTGACAGGAGGTCAAAATTCATTTGTTAATTTGGGAGAGGGAGAAGAGGAAAAAAATATGTCCCTTTTAAAATAAGCCTCAGTGGCAGAGCATCAAGGGTTATATTTAAAGCATGAAGTGGACCACTGTTGAGGCAGGAGAAAGGGTTAAATTGAACAGGCAGGAAACGTGGGCTCCTTTGAGGTCATGTCTCTATGTAGCATGCTGAGAAAGCACAGATACAAGCCAAGTCTCATTAAGGTCAGGCCAACTCCTATGTAGGTAGAGAAAACAAGACAAAACAAAAATCTAACTGATAGTGAGACTTCTGCTGGATACCCAGACCCCAACAAAAAAGGTATTGTAACCTGATTGGACCAAAGGTGCATGAAGTGCTCCTTGACACTGAGTGCCTTATCCAGGGTTAGGTAGTAGGCTGGATTCCTTAACCCTGTACATCCATATAAGCCACTAGAGAATAGCCACTCTCAGGCATTCCTCTCTAGTGACCCTCCCCTTTGAGAACTTTGCTTTCTTTTTTTCTATTACTCTAATAAATCCTGTTACTTTGTTCTCACCATTGTGTCTGTGGATTTCATTCTTCAAATTCTCAAGAGTGTGTGTTATCTTGTGGGGATGTGGGGAGGGCAGGAAGCCTGGCTCCTCCCCTAAATTAACTAAAATAAAGATTTAAAAAATTCTCAAGACAAAGAACTCAACATCACACTCCATGTTACCTGTTCCAATATATAATACTGTAATAAGCAAAGGCGACTTAAACTGTCTCCACCTGATGGCCCATTAACCCACCCTTAAACCGTCTCCACCTGAGGGCTTGAGGGCGTATTAACCCTGTGCTTTATAAACCCTGCCCTTGCTATGAGCAGGTGCAATTTTCTACCACCCTGCTTTGTGCTGGACGTAGTTGGTGGCCCCGTGTGGAATAAAGGCTTCATTAGCTATTACTTGAGTGGCTTGTGAGACTTTTTTTCTGCAAATTGGGTACAACATTTGGAGGCCCCAGTGAGATTCTTTATTCTCCTTGCCCTCACGCTCAAATTTGGCTTCCTGTGCCCGATCATGTACTCCTTCTTGGGGTAGGGGAGAGCTCCTGAGAGACGTTCCTCAGCCTCACCCCAAGAGGACTGCCGCTCGGTTCTCTGGACGCCTCTACGAAGCCGCCTGTTTACCTGTCTGGTGAGATCTCTTCTGGGGGACAAGGTCAGACTGGACGCAGTCACTTACACCAAATCCCAAGACAGGGCGAGACGTCGCTCCTGTCCACCTGGTGGGCCTCCCTGTATGGCCCAATCTGGTTCTGTGTGGCACCCAGTTTGGTTGTCTGGTGGGCTTCCCTGTGTGGCCCAGTCTGGTTGTCTTTTGTCCTTGTGTCTGTTTATTTCTTGTGTGGCTGATCTTTTGTGCTAGCATTCTCATCGGTTTCATTTTTCCCTCCCTCCCTCCTCTGCCAGCCTGGAGCCAGAGCTGGCAGGGCAGGGGGGAGAGTAGCAGACGCAGCACAGCAGGGGATCCCCGTGAGGCCTGCCTGGGCCAACTCCTCCAAACACTTTTCCCGTCTGAAGAGCGTGAGTGGATCTGGCGGGAAGCCCAGTGGTCCATCCTTGGACCAAACAGCCTGTCTACAGATGACCCTGTCCGGATCAACAGGGTCTTTCCTTCTGCTCAGCCGAACTGGGACCCCAACAGTGATGAAGGTAAGGAGGCTCTAGATTGGTTTTAGCTTTTGTAACTCAGTTAGCCTCAGATATAAGGAAGAAGTTGCAGAAAAAAGTGCCTTAGGCATGAGGTATATGCTCACAATTGCAGTTCCCCACCCTTCCAGACCTCAGCCAGGACTTGCATTAAAATGCAAATGGGGACCAGCCGGTAATTTTTCTAAGACTCTTGCTTTTTCTTGAGATCCAATATGTATTTTATGAGCTCACGATTTTGATCCTATTCACCTAGGTTAATGTTGTTTTGGTCAGTTCTATTTTTTATTCAACTATGGAGTTTTTAAACATCTGTAACATTACAATGGAGAAAAAGCTACAAGGCCTTTGCAATTGTGTTACATGTGCGTACTTGTGTTCTGTGTTTGTATGTCTATATGTGCATATGTCTGTAGGAGCCCTGATTGGGGAGATGGTTGAGATTGTGGTTGGCTGCGGCCCATGGAGATGTTCGGGCATTGCCGCCTTCTGTGGTCTCGCGGGACTTGGCCCGGGATCTCGCGAGACTTGAGCCAGGACTTGGCGGATCGGGTTGGCGCCATTGGTTGTTGGTTGGTTGGACGAGTGTGGTTTTGGTGTGCGGGAGTTGTTTTTGGAGCCGGAGAGAGAAGCTACCAGAATAAAGAGCCTGTTCGTTTCCAGTCTGCCTCTGAACTTATTCCCGCGGCTTCGTTGCTCTAAGTGGCAATCGCTTCAGGCAGCAACATATGTCCATATGTCATGTACATGATATCAAGAGCACTCATGAAAATTTAAAAAAATGGATCCAAATTCATGGGATTTAAAAGGTTCAATTTAAATTGATTAAACAAATAAAAATAAAGGTGCCTTTAAAATGAAACTTATCTCACAAGTCTCTCTAGGTGGTCAAAGAACTAGTAAAATTGTCTTATGTCCCTTGGTCCTAGGACGGACTTCTCTTCAGCAAGGAAGGAATGGCTAGTACTGTTGAGTCTGATATTTTGGTAAAAGTAAAGTAGATTTGACATGGGATTGCTCATTTGTGAGTAATTTTGTTTGTTAGACATGTGATTAATTTACAAGGTTAAAATGCTAACTGTTAAATATGCCATCAAGTAACTCCTTAAATTCCATTGGGTAACATTATTGATTGTTTTCATAAATTGGTAAATTAAAAAAAAAAAGAGGTTTTAAGATTGCTTTGTCATCACTGAAAAAGGTTGAAGTTCCAACAGGTGTAATTCTATATACTTGAACATTGTGTTCTCGTGAAGTGGTTAACAGATGTATGTGATTCTGTATAAAGGTTTATAAAAGATTTCTGTGTATGCAGAGGCTCAAAGGTTTCAACTGTTTCCATTGGGTAAATAACAATATTTTTTATTGAGATGAAAAAGTTTGCCTAAATTCAAATTATTACAAGGATTGTTTGAAATTGTAAACAAAAAAGGGGTTAACAGATGGGAGAAAGAAATTAGAAGGTTGTAGATATGGTTACTTAAGTGATATAAAAACTCTGTAAAAGTTGGTTAACTAAGAATATAAACATCTGTAACATTGCAATGGAGAAAAAGCTACAATTTTTTTTTATGTGTTTTCCTGATTAGGAAAAGCTATTTGAGGTTTTTTTCCTAAGGTCAAATGTTAATGTACTGATATAAAACAAGGTTTAATCTATGTGGTAAGAGGACAAAGATTTCTTAAAACATTAATTTACCCATAACATTATGTTTATTAAATTTTGGTTTTTTCAGCAAGTAATCTGAAAGAAATTAAGAATTACACAGCTGTGTTTGAACAACAACTATTATTTTGAAATATTATAATGTTATTTCGTTAAGAGCTAAACTTGATTAATGTAAAAACATCAATGTAAGTATGGTGGAGTAATACTCTTCTTTGTATATTAAATGTGTTCATATCTTTCAGGTATACAAGCCTTGAGGTGAAAGTTCTAAAAGAGCATTCTATCAAGTTGGTAACTATTAAGTGACCTGCCAAGTCAAAAGTTTTTAGTTAGTTTAAGGCCTACAGATCTTTCTAACCTACACAGGTAAGCTTAATATTCGGTAGTATGATTATCTAGCCCTAAGTAACAGAAATAAAGGGTTCTCTACTAGACACAGAAGTCATGCCAGTAGAAAGATTTTATAGGATCAGGTGACATTAAGTAGCTTAACTACCATCTTATCTCAATAGACATCTGTAACATTAAAAGTTAAATGTTGTGTTTGCATTTCTGATGACTCTGTGGATGTTGAAGATTTATATTCCCAAATAAAGGCCTTGTCCACTCTGGCCTTATTATGGGGACAACTTCTCAGCCCTCATACCTCCTGGTGAGAAATTATTGCTACCATGTTCATGGTATACATTGACATGTTCCAGATGCTGCAACATTTATTCAGTACTCATGGTTTTTGTTTCTCTCATAGAAGCACTGGTCCCTGATGACAACCTGTTCTTTCCCAGGCTTCAATCTGACCTGACTTCTAATAAGGGATCTCCAAACTACTTGCCCCCATCTCACTGCCACTGTTCAGCTCGAAGAAGCCAGATCTGGTCATTATTCCCTTTCCTTACAGTAGTAAGGAGTTCCTAAAATTAGAAGGGAAATGAAGCCAGAATCTGTTAGGCAGTAGACAGGTAAATCAAGTCAGGTTGAAAACCAATTTTGAGTGAGTCCGGGGAAGTTGAAGACTGTTGGGAAACTGCCCACTGAAGAATTAGAATGTGAATTCCCTCAGGGCCCTTCCTCCACCCTTGTGGACACCCTGTCCCTGTCCCAACCTGTTGCCAAGGTAACCTGTTCCAGAAATTGCCCCTCCCAGGAGGAGCTTTAGGACTTTCAATATCACCCCTTCTCCTGCCTGTTATCAGGGGAGTCCCCAGTGCCGACATTCAGTCTCACATTCAGACTCATGGATTCTGCCTGCTGGTTTCTCAACCAAACGTGGGGATGGCAGATTATGGAGGAGAACAAAGATTTGTTTTCCCCATAAGACCAGTGGGGAAGGTAATAAGCAAAGGCAACTTAAATTGGACTTAAACTGTCTCCACCTGATGGCCCATTAATCCACCCTTAAACCATCACCACCTGAGGGCTTGAGGGCATATTAACCCTGTGCTTTATAAACCCTGCCCTTGCTATGAGCAGGCACCATTTTCTACCACCCTGCTTTGTGCTGGATGTAGTTGGTGGCCCCAGCCAGAATAAGGCTTCATTGGCTATTACATGAGTGGCTGTGAGACTTTTTTCCTGCAAATTGGGTTCAACAATACAAAAACTGAAAGTCAAGACTTTGGCATTGAGATCATCTGCAATAATTATGTTTATTTAAAACAGCCACTTGCAAACATTTACATTGGGTGACAGTTCACATTAATGCCTATCTTTTTTCATACTTTAGCACGTCCCTTATTCCATTCTAAGCACTAGTATATAAATTCATAATTCTTCCTAGGAAAAAGTATTTGATAAATCTTTCCTACCTTTATTATCTCTCCTGTACTAGGATATATTGCTCATATGTTATCCATAAAGATGGTGAACCCTGCCATTGTTCTAATTTGATGCACTAACAACTGAAACCATGGAATCATTTTCATGAATATTGGTGCTATGATTTGAAAGTGTTCTCCGAATTTTATGTTGGAAACTTAATTTCCAAAGTCATATGTTAATAGCATTTGCAAGGTAGGACCATTGGGAAGTGAAGGGTCATGAGGGTTCTGTCCGCAAGCTTGTATTAATATAGTGACACCCCCTCCTCCACAGATTATCTTAACTAAGCTTCTCCAGAAATCTTTACCATGGCTTATTTTAGGACTGTCAGCAAAAGAGTCTCTAAACAAATGTTCAATGTAGATAAATTTCCTATTTTCTTGTTGCTCTATTACTTGGCCACTGGCCTAAAAGAAATTAGCACTCCAGGTGCTGGACGCCCCTTTACTTGTTTTTCACAAACATGTATTCAGTATAGTAGTTTGTAGAAGTGTGTTTGCAAATGCAAAGTGTGATAATAAAAAGACAAATTCTTTAAGAAGGCCTCTGGCCTTGACCTGGAGCTTCACAGAGATGTCTACATTTCTAAGATAAGAGATGTTACCAATTGGGCTCCATGGTAACAGCTGGCAGGAGGAGGAAAGAAAGGGGAAGAAGAAGCTCTCCCCTTCTCAGGTGTTGTCCTTGAAGGGTTAACTTGCCCATAACAGTGAAAGAAAAAACTTCTTTTTGTGAACTTCTGAGCCCCTCCCCTTACATGCTGGGTATAAAGTTCTGAAACTACCTGAACTTAGGGTTCAGGGGATTAATTGATTACAGCGAGAGCTGTACCTTCTGAACCTGGCTGCAGCCAAATAAAAATGTTTTTTGCTATCTTTGGTGCCTTGCCTCATCTGTCCCTACAACATTAATGCATTCATGGACTAATGAAATAATGGGTTCTTTTTAAAAAAATTTTTAGTTACAGATGGACACAATATCTCTATTTTGTATATTTATTTTTATGTGGTGCTGAGGATCAAACCCACTGCCTCACATGTGCAAGGCAAGTGCTCTGCCACTGAGCCACAACCCCAGCCCGAAATAATGGGTTATTGAGGGAGTGGTTTTGTTATAAAAGCAAACTCTGTCATGTCACATGATGCTCTGCACCTACTTGGGAATCTGCAGAGTGTCCCCACCAGTAAGAAGTTCCTTACCAGATGAAACCCTTCAACGTTGGACTTCCCAGTCATCAGAACTATAAGAAATAAATTTATTTTTTATAAACTTTTTAATCTCAGGTATTCTGTTATAGCTTCCAGTACACTCTCTTCTGATTGGTCTTGAGACTGCTTTCCTAACTTCAGGGGAATAAACATAAATGGTGATGATGGAAGAGTACTATCTCCACTCTCCTTCCAAGTCCAACTTGCTAAATCAGAGACAAACTCTTGGAACAAGTAGAAAGTATAGTACAAGTACTGCAAGTTGGTTAGCATGTTAGGTAAAACTCACACACATACAACTCTCTTTTATTATCAAAGTGGATATATCGGGACTGTTGGATTTCAGGCAGAAGGCCACACCTCCCCAGGTGCCTTGTGAAAAACTACAGCTCCCAGGATCCTCAGCGTGACCAAAAAACCTGACCAGCAAGTCCCTTGTCCACTACCCCTACCCACCCCCTGACCTCTGCTGGCCTATAGGACAAGGACTCACTCCAAGGGGGTTTTATGGCCCCTACTCTATTTAAGCCAGCCCCGGACTGAGCTCTCCCCTGTTCCTGCCGCCCTTGTTCCTGCTCTCTGTTCGCGCTTGCCCCTTGTTCCTGCCTGTCCCTATTCCCGTCCATCCCTACCCCCCTTCCCTTCCCTTCCTTTCCCTACCCTTGCCCACGTGACACCCCAATAAACCCTTTTATTTCACTAACACAGTGTTCCCGGCTAAGTTAACTATGTTTCAGCAGTTTTCTAACAGGGACTAGGGTTGTGGCTCAGCAGTAGAGTACACAACCCAGGTTCAATACTCAGCACCACGTAAAAATAAAGGCATTGTGTACAACTAAAACAAATATTTTTAAAAAAGTGGATATATCTTGCTGTTTTTACTGGATATATAGAACTGAAGATTCTTATTTTTAAAATATTTTATATTATGAAAATGTTTCAACATACAGAAAAGGTGAAAGAATTTTACAGTGAACACCCATATTCTCACTACCTATATTCTATAATTAACATCTTATTTGCTTTATCACATATTCTTCTGTTTATCCATACCTCTATTCATCCATGAATCTGGAAGTGAGAAGTTATAGTACTTTCCACAGGCTTACTGAACGAATTAGATGTACAAATAGACCTTCTGATTGCTATGCCCTTGCCCTATGTTTTCTTTGAATTTAATCTCTTTTGTCAAATTGAATTTAGTTTTCAAATACTGATAGCTCTAGTGTAAAGACTAATCTTTCCTATTAAGCGCTTATCTAATTGAGGAGGATTAACCTGGTTGGAGGCTTCTGGTGGTTTATTTATTTAAACATTTTTTGCAATTGCTCAGCATGTGTCCAGAAGCTTAGATAAAATATGATTTTCATTCATCTTAATAATAAGATATGCTTATAATAATAATTTTATTAAATGTCACTTCCCATCCCTGGACAGAGTTGATTTAATCCAGGATGGTTCTATTGCTGCCAGCATCTTTCTGTGGACAGTACTTGTTAAGTTAATTATAAGATTTGAAACATGATTATCTCTATTTATATTTGACTTGATCTTTGTCCTTTTCACCCTTTCAATATTCTTTTGTACACTCTGTTCTTATTCACATCAGTGATATCATTCAGTGTGAAAGGCATAACAGAAAGAATTAAATATGGAAAACTTGTCAAAAGATTATCATTGTCACATCCCTAAAATATGGTATTTAACACAATGAACTTATGTTTTAAAACATGCCACAGTAAAATGTACATGTAAAGCTGGGCACGGTGGCGCACACCTGTAATCCCAGCACTTTGGGAGGCTGAGACAGGAGGATGGAGAGTTCAAAGCCAGCCTCAACAATGGTGAGGCACTTAGCAACTCAGTTAGACCCTGTCTCTAAATAAAATACAAAAAAGGGCTGGGGATGTGGCCCAGTGGTCAAGTGCCCCTGAGTTCAATCCCCGGTACCACACACACACACAAATGTACATGTAAAAGTATAACACAGAGTGTGGGTGTCAGGGGGAGTCTTTGTGTCATGAATTTGAAGAATGAAATCCATGGACACAAGAATGACAGCAAAGTAACAGGATTTATTAGAGCAATAGAAAGAAAGCAGAGTTCCCAGAGGCAGGGGTTCCTTGAGAGGGATACCAATGAATGGCTGTTGTCTAGGGGTTTATATGGATCTACAGGTTTAAGAAAGTCAGCCCTGAGTCCAATCCTGGGTAAGACACTCAATGTCCATGAGGCATTCATGCAGCCTTTAGTCCGATCAAAATATTGATCAGGCACTTTTCCTTCTTTAAAGAGGCTGTGGGGCTGGGGTTGTGGCTTAGCTGTAAATCACTTGCCTAGCACGTGCATGACCTGGGTTTGATCCTCAGCACTATGTAAAAATAAAGGCATTGTGTACAATTTAAAACAAATAAATATTAAAAAAAAGAGGCTGTGGACTCTGGGTCACGTATGCCCTCATTTAAAAATAAACTTTTTGCAAGTTTCTCAGCAAAAACCTACAGTAACTGTGGTCTGCTACCCAGAAGTCATTTAGGGACCCATTCCCCTATATGCCCAGCCTCATCTCCTCTTCCTGGCTTCACTAGCATTGCCATTAAAATTATAAATGTTGTACCCAATTTGCAGGAAAAAATTCTCACAAGCCACTCACATAACAGCCAATGAAGCCTTTATTCCAGCAGGGCCATCAACTACGTCCCGCACGAAAGCAGGGTGGTAGAAAATGGTGGCTGCTCCTAACAAGAGCAGGATTTATAAAGCACAGGGTTAATGGGCCCTCAGGTGGAGATGGTTTAAGTGTGGGTTAATGGGTCATCGGGTGGAGACAGTTTAAGGATGGGTTAATACGCCCTCAGTTGGAGACGATTTAAGTCACCTCTGCTTATTACATGTATATGATGCCGTTGACCAAAAACCATGAAGTTATACATTTTATTTGTTTGTTTATGGTACTGGGCATTGAACCCAGGGATGCTTTACCACTGAGTTTACATCCACAGTCCTTTTACTTTTTATTTTGAGACAATTGAGGCTGGCTTCAAACTTGTGATCCTCCTGCCTTAGCCTCCCAAATTGCTGTGATTACAGGCATGTGTAATTACTACTAGTGAGTCATACATTTTAAATGGATGAATTATATGGAATTTGAATATATCTCAATAAGACTGTGAAAAAACACACAATAACTTGGTGTTTTAGAAATTCAGTTAAGTCTCAGATACCTGACATAATATGATTTAAAATCAATTTAAAAATCATAACAAAAAGCTGGGGGAGAGGAATGGGGTAGGAGAGCACACTGAGGATAGCATGTTAGTAGGCTAGACCACACCTGGGTAATACAGTTTATATGTCCTATGCTCCAGGAAGCAGCACTTTTATGGACTAGGTATTGACAAACTTTTTTGTTAAGTAAATTTTGGGGGTGGGGCTTTTTTTTACTATAAGACTTCTATTGCAAATTTCAACTCTGCTTTTCTATAGTAGAGAAAGATGACATAGGCAATATGTAAATGCATGAGCACAAGGCAAAATGGATGGCAAAAGCATGATCAATAAAAGGAAACCAACTGATAAACTGGATCCCATCAAAATTGAAAACTTTTGTTCTATGATAGACTGTTTAGAGGGAGCCAGGCACATGCCTGTAATCCCAGTGACTCCAGAGGCTGAGGCAGGAGAATTGTAAATTTAAGGCCAACCTCAGCAATTTACTGACACCCTAAGAAATTTAGCAAGACCCTGTTGAGACAAGAGAAAGAGGAAAAATGAACAGGCAGGAAACTTGAGCTCCTTCAAGTTCAGGACTCTGTTTAGCAGGACTGAGAAACTACACACAAGACAGGCCTCATCAAGGTCAGGCTATTTAAACCCTCACCAGGCAGGAACTCGTCCCTTTTTTACCTTCTTCACCTCATCGGCTCTCGTCTCCTCCTGCCGGTTCCCTTCTCTTCACGCGTCCAGTTGGTGTCTCTTCCAGCCGTAGAGGCTGGTTAATAAACTCCCTTTTTCTACACAGCGTCCCGGTGTGGGTTTATCCCTTCACTATGTAATGACATAACTGGCTCACTATGTCACAGGAAAGCAGAGAGCTGAAACTTCAAACCTTGGTTTTTGTGTTCTGATGAAAGAAAATTTACAGTCAAACACCAACAAGAGAACTTTATTATAAGTGAAAGTGAGGTAAAGTTAAAGTAAAAGCAAAGTGAGACTCAAGCAGAGAGCACTCTCAAGAGAGAAAGTGGGTCAGAGAACAACAAAAGGAGACAACACTGTCTCCAAATTTATAACTGATGTTTACCAGGAAAACTGGAGACTACCTTCTGTATTCTTTGCTAACCAGCTGTTTAACTCCTCCTATGTAGGGAAGTGGAGTTTTGACCTTAGTTGTTCCTCTCCAGAACTGTCATGGTGGTCATCCTATGTAGGGGGGAATTCATCTATAAGTCAATCCAATGTTAATATGGGCACTGGGGTCAATAGAGTTGGTCAGAAGTTACCTTAGTGCACCTGTACTACTAAACCAATCTTTCTTCCTAGGCAAATGGAGACATAGCTATAATTCCTAATTTCACATTAAACTCAGTGGACCCTGTCAAGAGTTAGTCCCATTAATCCTTTTCTCTTGATACGATTTCTCATTAGGTCCTTTGCTTCTGTTTATTTTGTTCTACAAATTAACTAACACTCTTTGTTTTCTCATCTATGTTGGAAGTTGTTTAAAGAAGACCCTAAAGTAATTTAAACACGTATGACCTTGTCATGCATTTTGCTGCTCATTGATAGCTACTACCTAATAACTACAGTATACATGAGGAGGGGGATAAGGAACGGAAAAATAGGGTTCACCCATTTTGAGTGATGAAAAGTCCACTTCAGGTGACAAAAATCCCATGCAAAAACCCACCTCCTTTGTGATCGGGTAACACCTTCTTAAACTAGAAGAACCAGGAATAACCATCTTAAAAGACTATTCTTACTTCAAGATATGTTCACGACACTGAAGCACTGTCACTTGGGGAACCTAATTAATTGTAATTTACATTAGAGCTTAAAAACCTCTATAGGTTTCATTTAGATACTATGCAAATTTTCCAACATGATAAAAACAGTACACATCTGTGTGAGGTGCCAAAAGAAATTAAATGCATTCTTGAAAGTGGGTGGGCAAGGCAAAACTTTACTTCTGCCAGAAGGGTGTGCCACCAGAACCTGTGCCTGGGCAAGCAATCCACCATTTTATATGCCTAATGCAGAGCTGCCCTTTTCCCTGATTGGAGGACTCAGGGGTACAATCTACATGATTGGCTAATTTTAAAATTGGTATGGGCAAAAGGAAAGAACTGCAATTGTGTTAAATTATGGCTGAATGCTACATTCTGAAAACGGATCACCAGACTTTTTGTTGGATTCCGGGCGGGGAGGTAGAAGGCCACACCTCCCCAGGTACTTTATGAAAAGACTACCTTTCCCAGGTGCCCTGGCCATCACCTCCTGACCTCTGGCAGCCTATAGGGCAAGGACCCACTCCAGAGGTCTGACCACCACTCTGCTATTTAAGCCAGCCCCGGACTGAAACCTCTCTCTGTTCGTGCCTGTCCCTGATCCCGTTCGTCCCTGTTTTCCTTTCTTCTCCCCCCCTCCACGCGTGGCCCCTAATAAACTTCCCTTTTATTAAAATGGCATTCCCAGTGTAAGAAACTTTGCCTAAATTCTAACATTTGGCGCCTTCAACGTGGGGCAGTTCTACATTCAAAAGACAAAGTTTCTTGGGAATTGCTGTTTTTCTTTCTCTGCTGAAGCTCTGCTCTCGGACACCGCCGGTCACCATTCTCATTCTCGTGATGGGTAAGAGTCGCGAAGTTTTCTCTCTCTCTCCTGCTCTCTCTCTTTCTCTTCCTCTCCCTTCTCTGGGAACCTCAGCATTCAGAATTAGATCTGAAACCTGCAGTTCTCCAGTCCATCTGCACCCACCCTGCGTGCGTGCCCTGAGCGCCTCAGTCCATCCTCAACTCTGCGCACCTTCCCTCTCCCCCGCCAGCGAACGGCAACCATGTGTTCGCCATTCGTCCAACCAAATGCCCTATTCCTATGCCTGCCTGGCTCCACTGTATTGAGCCACAGACTTAAATTTCGCTATTGCTTAGTCTGTGCGCCAGGGTGCGTTCTCTCTGCATGTTTGCACAGGTTCGTCTCTTTTCCCCTCTGCTCTCTTCTCTTTCCCCCTCTGCTACCGCTACTGCGGCCGCGTGCTCCCTGTCCCTGTCCGTGCTACCTGCCTGTGCTGCTGTGCTAGGCATCTGGCATCCAGCAGCTGGCTCCGCCCTGCCTCCTCCGATTGGTCACTCTCTTTCCCCCATTCTGATCAGCCGGCTCTGCCATTTAGCTCCCTCCCTCTTTTCAGATCCACCATGTTCTTCCACCCAAATCTGTCTCCACTTCCGCCCTTCCAGGATCCGCCATCATCTATCCCAACCCACGTGGCTCCCTCAGACTGCCTGCCAAGCATGGCCTTACCACCTGCCGGCAGCCGTGGGACTCTTCCATCCCTCCTGCCTGTGCTGGTGGCAGATCCCCTGCCTTCCAGCACAGCCTGCGGACGTGGGCAGCCTCGCCCAGTTCTCCCTAAAATCTCTTTAGGCCTTGTGCCTAGTCTGAACTTGTGTCTCTTTTTCCCATTCACACAGGACACAACACAAAGGGCCCCTCTGTCCTCCCATTAGGACCTCATGTCTGCCTGGCTCTGGTGAGCCAGACCCTGCCATTAGCCGGGAGACTGAGTGTCTTCGTTCTTAGCAGCCACTGCACCCCGCCTGACTTTTCTGTCCCTCCTGTGTGCCCTGCCTGTGTGACCCTCCCTCCAACTTCCTGCCCTAGTGCAGCTGCCTTTTCCTTCAGCAAACTCCCTCTGTCCTCTGCTCTCTTAATCTCTCACCCACTTCTTCCTTTGTTTCAAAGTTTCTCCTCTTATCAATCTGCACACCTGCACAAGTCTGTCTCTTTTCAGCCCCTGCTGACCTCACCTTTGCCTCTTCAGCTAAGAAATTTTTAAGCTGTGTGCTTTTTCCTTCAACAAACTCACAACTTAAGTCTCATTCTTCCCATCCGGGACGAGAGGATCTCTCTCTAATGCACGCTGCATCAATACCTCAAAAGCTGCGTGCTTTTTCCTTCAATAAACTCACAACTTAAGTGTCATTCCTTTGGTCCGGGATGAGAGGATCTCTCTCTAATGCGTGCTGCATCAGCACATCAAAAGCTGCATGCTTCACCTTCAACAAACTCACAAACCCCTCCTCACTTCCCCTCCCAAAGTGCGCACAATTGTGGTTTTTTTTATGTTTTTATGTCTGTGCGTCTGTCCAAATTTCATGTAAATGTGATGTCACAAATAACAAACCGAGAGCTCGTGAAAATTAATTAAAAAATGGATCCAAATACCTTTAATTCATTTAAGTCAAAAGTGTTCAGTTCAAATTGGGTAAACAAATAAAAAATGAAGGTACCTTCAAAGTTAATTCGCAAGTTTCTCCAGAACTTCTCTTCAGCAAGGAAAATGACTAATACTGTTTAGCCTCATATTTGACATGGGATTATTCATTTGTAACTAACTTTGTTTGTTAAACAGCCAATTAATTTACAAGGTTAAATTGCTCACTGTTAAATATGCCATCAGGTATTGATTGTTTTCATAAATTGGTCTTTGTCATCAGTGAAACAGGTTAAAGTTCCAACAGGTATAAACAGATGTGTGTGATTCTATATAAGGGTTCATAAAAGATTGCTGTGTATGCAGAAGCTCAAAAGTTCCAACTGCTCTAATTAAGAGTACTGTAAACAAAATATTTTTCTAAATTCAAATTATTACTTTTCCACAAAAAGTTAAATGCTCTCAGCCTTTCTTTAATCCATTTTGAATGTTTTATATATATATATATATATATATATATATATATATATATATATATTTTTTTTGTGTGTGTGTGTGTGTGTGTGTGTGTGTGTGCTGGGGGGATTGAACTCAGGCACTCAACCACTGGGTCACATCCCCAGACCTTTTTTTGTATTTTTTTATTAGAGACAGGGTCTCACTGAGTTGCTAAGTGCCTCGCCATTGCTGAGGCTGGCTTTGAACTCGCGATCCTCCTGCCTCAGCCTCCCAAAGTGCTGGGATTACAGGCGTGCGCCACCGCGCCCAGCTGAATGTAATATTTTGTCAGTTAAATACTCTCAGCCTTTCTTTAATCCGTTCTAAATGTGATATTTTGTCAGCTAATGTTCATCGGAGCTCAAGCAGCAATATATGTAAGCAGAGATCAACTTCAGAACTAAACCACCTGACCTAAGACTCTTGTTAATTTTAACTGTTTAAAGTTTTCCTGTTAATGTTTTCCTGTTAATGTTTTGTTCACTTCAAGAACACAACATGATTTAATTTAAGCCATCAAGACAGATAGTACCACAGACCCCAGCTACTGTAAGTTTATAAGCATTGAAGTTAAAGCCCAGTGTTCTCAATTTAAGATTAGCTTACTGGATGTCTAAGATCAAGACTTTAAATTAATCAAAAAGGGCCAAGAAAACCAATATTTGGTTCTTGTCCCAGAGTCAATCTGTTCAAGGAACAGGGAACTTCTCTAAAGAGCTTTGCATCTCTGGGCCACATGATTTCCCAAAAAGGGAGATAAAACGAGACCTATAGAGAAAAGAAAGCCAATCGGTGCACTTGCTAAAAGGAGAGTCCATAAAAAGGGAGAGATATCCCTAATGCCTCCAATGGAAGCCAAAAGGTCAAGCAAGACCTGGACCCATCCTTGCAGAAGGCACTGAGCAGAAAAGCTGCTCTCAAGTTTCCCCAAGATTCCCATCAGAGATCAGCTGATTCTTAGCAATAGTTAAAAGCAAAAGTCAGTTTGACAGACTTCATCCTAAACATCTAGTAAACAGTTGTAACAGATACACAACCATTCCTGGGCATTTTAGAAGTAAAGGTAACTTCAGATATACACTTGTATAAAAGAAACAGTTTAACTACTAAATAACTGCCAAGGCAAAAGTTTTTAGTCAGTTTAAGGCCTGCAGATCTTCCTAACCTACACAGGTAGGCTTAATATTCAGTAGTATGATTATCTAGCCCTAAGTGACAGAGATAAAGAGTTCTCTGCTAGACATGGAGGTCATAAGATCAGATGACATTAAGCAGCTTAACTACCATCTTATCTAGATAGACATCTGTAACATTAAATGTTGTGTTTACATTCCTGATAACTCTGTACATGTTAAAAATTTAAATTACCATCTTCATGGTATACATTGACATGTTCCAGATGCTGCAACATTTATTCAGTACTCATGTTTTTTTGTGTTCTCTCACAAAAGCTCCCATCCCTGTTGACTTTACAACCTTCCCCAGACTTCAAAGTAAAATCAATCCTTCGTCAGACATCAGCTATGGACGTGCCAAGATTACATCCTACCTGACCCAAGTAGACTCACTGCTTCATTTCCATTGGCACCCAGTTCTTGGGTATATTTCTCCCCTCCCCAGGACACAAGATTGGTCTCCCTTGTCCCAAAGTGGACAGGCCCCTTCCAGGTTGTGCTGTGCACTCCCACGCTGCTAAGCTTCATGAAACCTCAGGGTATTTGACTTCTTGGATTCATATTTCCAGACTAAAACCAGCTGCTCAACCAACTGAAGACCCATGAAAGGACGACAAACAACTACCTCAGTATACTTGCTCTCCCAGTCCCACTGATCCCCTAAAAATTCGTTTCGTGTTCCTGATACTGACTCAAAATAATCTTTTCTGTTTTTCTCGTTTTGAACCTTTAACCAGTTTTTCTCAGGGACTATCAACTGTTAAAAAAACCAATGGATGACTTTTCAACCAGAGAGCCCTGCTGAGTCCTGCCTTTATGCTGCCACCTGATGCTCATTATGATGTGCTTCCCACTCTCCATTGGCCTCTTCACCGTAAGTCCCACCTGGTGCAACACAGGCCTATGGACAACAATCCTTCTCACCTTCTTTCCCTTTGTTGCTTCCATAATAGTGTTACCTGCAAACTCACAAGGCCCACAATTTCTACATGCTCTTCGAGAGGATAGCCGGCTGACTCCCTCAGTGACTTTCTGCAGAAGCCTGGTTTGACACCTTCACCGATCTATGGCTTCAAGGAAACTTCATCCATCCCATACCTGGACAGATTCATCTTTTCCACGCCTACCTCCTGGGAATTTTTTTCCACCCTCGAGCCTGACCTGCCTGCCCACATCTCCTCCCCTCATAGCACCCCACGTCGCCCCACTTCAGCTCTGAAGCAGCCAGATTGAAACACAATGCCCCGCTTCCTTAGAAAACAAAAAGGGGGGAATGTTGGATTCCTGGCAGGGAGGTAGAAGGCCACACCTCCCCAGGTACTTTGTGAAAAGACTACCTTTCCCAGGTGTCCTGGCCATCACCTCCTGACCTCTGGCAGCCTATAGGGCAAGGACCCACTCCAGGGGTCTGACCACCACTCTGCTATTTAAGCCAGCCCCGGACTGAAACCTCTCTCTGTTCGTGCCTGTCCTGATCCTGTTCGTCCCTGTTTTCCCTTCTTCTCCCCCCCTCCACGCGTGGCCCGTAATAAACTTCCCTTTTATTAAAATGGCATTCCCAGCATAAGAAACGTTGCCTAAATTCTAACACTTTTTATTTCTCACAAATGTAACAGTGGTCCACCAAATCTTGCTGCTCTGCCACTGAGGCTTCGCTCTCTCACATATTAGCAAATTAATTTGGACCACCCCCATGCCAGAGGACACCTGGAATGTAGCCTCTTTTTGTTTTAATTTTGTTTGTAGATGTAGATGGACACAATACCTTAATTTTATTTCTTTATTTTTATGTAGTGCTGAGAATAGAACCCAGTGCCTCACATGTGCTACACAAGCATTCCAACACTGAGCTACAAACCTGGCCTCAGAATGTAACCTTTGAATCACCTCTATAAAAACCTACTGTTCTCCAGGGTGGGGAGATTCACAGCCTCTGGGACAGGAGACCCCTGTGTTTTTCCTTTTGGTAGCAAAGCAATAAAACTCATTTTTCTTTTTTTCTCAAAACAGTTTTCTCATTATTGTATTGGCATCAGGGACAAGGACCAAGCTTTTGGTAGCAGGTACACTAAGCCATAGACATAAAAACCACAGCAACCACTACATAATATATGATGAGGGAGGCTCCCAGAGCAAATATAAAATCCTGACATGTGGAAAGCCTTAGGCCATTTTCTCTCTGGGAGATGGCCCACTCCACGTGGAGTGGGCTTCTATTACACTAAATAAACTCATTGTGCTTATTCTTTCTCTTAAGTCTCTTTTTTAAAAAAATTAAATAGTATTTTTAAGACTTTTTTTTTTTGTACCAAGGATTGAACCTAGTGGTGCTTAACCACTGAGGCACATCCCCAGTTATTTTTTTATATTTGATATAGACACAGGGTCTCACTGAGTCACTTTAGGACATCACTAAGTTGCTGAGGCTGGCTTTGAACTTGCAGTCCTCCTCCTGAGCAGCTTCCTGAGCTGCTGAGATTACAGGAGTGCACCACTGCACCTGGCTCTCTTAAGACTCCTTTTTTTTTTTTTTTTTTTTGTGGTAACCGGGGATTAAACTCAGGGGCACTTGACCACTCACATCCCCAGCCCTTTTTTTTTTTGTATTTTTAATTTAGAAACAGGGTCTCACTAAGTTGCTAAGTGCCTCGCCATTGTGGAGGCTGGCTTTGAACTCGTGATCCTCCTGCCTCAGCCTCCCAAAGTGCTGGGATTACAGGCGTGCGCCACCACACCCGGCTTAGACTCTTGAATGAGGGGCTGGGGTTGTGGCTCAGTGGTAGAGCGGTCGCCTAGCACGTGTGCGGCCCGGGTTCAATCCTCAGCACCACGTAAAAATAAAGGCATTTTGTACAACTCAAATAAATAAATATTAAAAAAGACTCGTGAATGAAATCTTTCTTCTTGAAGAAGACAATAACTAGAGCCAGATGTAGGTAGCACAACCTGTCATCTCAGCAACTGGGGAGGCTGAGGCAGGATGATTGGAAGCTGGAAGCCAGCTTTATCCACATAATGAGACAACTGTCTCAAAATAAAAATAAATAAATAAAGGGCTGGGGATGTAGCTCAGTGGTAGAGCACCCCTGGGTTTAATCCCCATCATTAAAAACAAGAAACAAAAAACAAACAAAACAAAACTGAGGAGAGATAATGCCCATTAACAAACAGTATGACTGTTGAAATCTGCATAAACTGTATGAATTTTACCAATACTAGTTTCCTGATTTTGATAATGTATTATAGTGGTGTAAGATGCTTGGTTTTGTATGACAGTCCAGACTGTTTTCCAATGTGACTGTGCCCTTTTACATTCCCACTGGCAATGTATGCATGTGATATTAAATATACTTTAAATTTATTATATGTATACATATGTTAAAAAAATTTTTAGGGCTGGGGAATATAGCTCAGTTGGTAGAGTACTTGCCTCAGATGCATAATGCTGTGGGCTCAATCCCCAGCACCACAAACACAATTTTTTTTTTAGTTGTAGATGAACACAATAATTTTATACTTATTTATTTTTATGTGGTGCTGAGGATCAAACCCAATGCCTCACACATGCTAGGCAAGTGCTCTACCACTGAGCTACAACCCCAGCCCCTGTATTCATACTTTTAATTTACTTATATGTATAAACAAAAAAGGCATGTATAATAAGATATATATGTATGCATATATATGTGTGTATATATACATGCATATATATGGAGAGAGAGAATGTTATCAAAATTTAAAAATAATTTATTGAGTACATTTTAGGACTAATATTTTGATTAATGAAGAGTTGAATAAATACATTTTCTTTTTTTTAATTTTTATTTATAGTAGTATGTATTACAGTTCATACTCTACATATATAGCATCCTTTTACACAAAAGAGTTTGTATACAAAGTATATTCACAGCATTCAAGTCATTTTCAATGACCATTCATTCCATTAAAGAGAGTCTTCTTGAGAGGTTCCAATCAATATGCCATTAATCTCTCAATGTGAAATTTGCCAGCCAATAAAAGAAAATAATTGAAATCTATCGGCTTCCATTGAAATAGATTAATTACGGTAATTATGTAATGTATTGTCCCTCCACCACTCTTTAATAAACCACTCTTGCTAAAACCACAAAAGATGTTCTAATTTGCCAAATACAAGGCTAGTCATACTCCTTGTTTTTTTTTTTTTTTTTTTTTTTTTTTTTTGGTAGTGGGGATTAAACTCAGGGACACTCAACCACTGGGCCACATCCCCAGAGCTATTTTGTATTTTATTGAGAGACAGGGTCTCACTGAGTTGCAAGTACCTCACCATTGCCGAGGCTGGCTTTGAACTTGCGATCATCCTGCCTCAGCCTCCCAACTGCTGGGATTACAGGCATGCACCATCGTGCCCGGCTATCATACTCCTTGTTAACCAATATCTCCTTTTTAAACATTTTGTGGTAGTGGGACTTGAACCCAAGGGGGTTTTACCATTGAGTTATATCCCCAGCTCTTTTTATTTTTTTATTTTGAGACAGGGTCTCTCTAAGTTACTGAGTCTGGCCTTGAACTTGAGATCTTCTTGCCTCAGCTCACTACCTTGACAGAGAGTGGCAACTATAAGTGGGGAGGATGAAGTTAGCAATAGCAGAAATTGACCAAGTTTGGGCAGCAGGGAAGGAGGGTGGAAATGCTGTGGCGTGATATTGGCCAAGTTATATTATTATATGGTGTGCATGTATGAATATGTAACAATAATCCCATCAATATGTATGATTAAAATGCACCAATAAAAATGTGGTAAAAAAGTTTCTTTTAAATTTTTTTAGTTGTAGGTGGACACAATACCTTTATTTTATTTATGTGGTGTTGAGGATCAAACCCAGGGCCTCACACATGTGAGATGAGCATTCTACTGCTGAGCCATAGCCCCAGTTCCCCCAAAAAGGTTTTAAGGTTTGGTTTAAGGTGGATCTTTCAGTTGGAGGAGGGGTTTGATTATAATTGGGTAAGGATCATGATACAATAGTGTAAGCTTTGTGGAGCTAGAAGTCTACCATTGGACTGTGGTAAGAGAACTAAAGGGACTCCATCTTGTTTTCAACAGCCATCTTAGGAGTCTCGAGAAATAGTTCTGTTTCTCAGAAATAATAGAACATGGAAAGTTCTGCCTCTGTACCCATTAATTGCTACCTAGTATAACATACTTGGCTTGTTCATGGATAGGTAGAACTAATATTGTCAAAATGACTATTCTACCAAAAGTACAATAAAATTTCAATGCAATCCCAATCAAAATCCCAATATCATTCCTCATAGAAATAGAAAAAGAAATCATGAAATTCATCTGTAAAAATAAGAGACCCAGAATAGCCAAAACAATTCCTAGCAAGAAGAGTGAAGCTGGTGTCATTACTATCCCAGAACTTAAATTGTATTACAAAGCAATAGTAACTAAAACAGCTTGGTATTGGCACCAAAATAGACCAGTAGACTGATGGTACAGAGTAGAAGACACAGAGACTAACCCACACACCTACAGTTATCTTATATTAGACAAAGGTACCAAAAACATACATTGGAGAAAAGACAGCCTCTTCAACAAATGGTGTTGGGAAAACTGGAAATCCTCATGTAATAAAATGAAATTAAATCTATTTCTCTCACCATGCACAAAACTTAACTCAAAGTGGATCAAGGACCTAGGAATTAAACCAGAGACCTTGCACCTAATAGAAGAAAAAGTAGGCCCAAATCTCCATCATGTTGGATTAGGCCCCAACTTTCTCAATAAGACCCCTATAGCACAAGAATTAAAAGAAAAATAGCAATTCTTATACAATGTAAAATTTTTATCTTTAGTTTCCATTTTTCTTGGTCAACATACCTTGTCAGAGATTGATTGTCTAGACGTTAGTAACCATCCTCTGATGTGTACTCAACTAGGGTCATTTTGACCCCTCCGCTTCCCTTCTACTTGCTTGGTGCTATGCCAACCTGGAAAGTACCATGGGAAATACCAATGTACTTATTGCATTGTCTCGCTAACTGCCTAAATTCAGCTTCTGTACCATGGCTTGCTTGCATTGCCTGAACAACCAAATGTAAACCCTTGAAAATAACTGCTGGTGCACCATCTTGTCATGCTGTGTGATGCATGTGCAGCTTAATAAAGGCTTCATTTATTTTTTGCTCAAGTGTGACGTGGCTTGGAGTTTTAATCCATATTTCACTGGGTACAACAGGACTCTCAGGACCTTCCTGATGGTTCTTTCAGGAAGTTCCTGAAGTGTAAGTGTTTTAGTCAGTTTTTTTCACTGCTCTGACCAAAAGACCTGACAAGAACAATTTTTTTTTTTTTTTGTAATGAGACTTGAACCCAAGGGAGTTTAACCATTGAGCCACATCCTCAGCCCTTTAAAAAATTTTAGAAACAGGATCTTGCTCGGTTGCTTAGGGCCTCACTAAGTTGCTGAGGCTGGCTTTGAACTCATGATCCTTCACAGCAGTGCCTGAGCCACTGGGATTACAGGCATGTGGCACCATGCCAGGCTCTGACGAGAACTAGTTTAGAGATGTAAATTTATTTGGAGGCTCATGGTTTCAGAGGTCTCAGTCCACAGACAGCCAGCTCCATTCCTCAGGGTTCAAAGTGAGGGTTCAAGATGAGGCAGAAGATCATGGTGGGAGTGTGGCAGAAGGAAGTATCTCAGGCCATCACTCCAGAAAGAAGAAAAAGAAGGGAGAGGGGGCATGAGGGAGTGAGCGCCGCCGCTCAAAGTGGACAAAATATAAACCCCAAAGGCATGTCCCCAGGGATCCACCCCTCCCTGCTTCAGCTACCACCCGGTTAATTCCTATCAGGGGATTAATGTACTGATTAGATTAAAACTCTCATAACCCACTCATTTCACCTCTACACTTTCTTGCATTGTCTCACACATGAGTTTTTGGGGACACTTCATATCTAAACCATAACGTCAAGATAAATTTATCTGTAGCTTTTATCTTTATGGAAATGAATTTCTTAGAATATCAAAATTGTGTTGGGGCTATGGGGTGTGGCTTAGGGGTAGATAGTGTGCATAGTATGCATGATGCCCTGAATTCAATCTCCAGCAGTGAAAACAAAATTTTATGTTGATGAAGGAAGTGGAAGAATAAAGTCTTTAAAACGTAGCCGGTAAGCTATATAGGTGTAGATAGTTTCAGTTTTCATCATAAAGAAGATGAAAGAATAGGAAAGGAAATTATAATATTTTATGCCTTAAATTAGTAATAGTGGATATTGAAAAATTGATTTATATTTATTATCATTCTTTTTTGGGGGGATTTAACTCAGGGGCACTTGACCACTGGGCCATATGACTATTTCTGAGGCTGGCTTTGAACACACAATCCTCCAGCCTCGGCCACCCAAGCCACTAGGATTACAGGTGTGAGCCATCATGCTTGGCTATTATAGTATTCTTTTTTTAAAAAAATAATTTTTTAGTTGTAGATGGACACAATATCTTTATTTTATTTATTTACTTTTATGTGGTGCCGAGGATGGAACCCAGTGCCCCACACGTGCTAGGCAAGTGCTCTACCACTGAGTCATAAATCCAGCCCTATTATCATATTCTTGTTGTAATCTGACTTAAACCAATTGGTTTTTTTAAAAAAAATGTTTTTGTAGTTGTATATGGACAGAATGCCTTTATTTTATTTGTTTACTTTTATGATGTGGTGCTGAGGATCAAATCCAGTACCTTGTGCATGCTAGGCAAGTGTTCTGCCACTGAGCTACAGCCCCAGCCCACCAAATTGGGCTTTTAAGTGTTGGCTTTGAATATCTACAAGTTGATGACTCTAAGTTTTCACATGTGCAAATTTGCTTCTACATGGTAGTTTAAAATGGACAGAGGTCTTAGACTGAATTGCACCACACTTTTATTAACAAGCAGGCACAAAGAATTCTGTTATTATTACCAGGCAGCACAAATCCTGCTCAGGAACAAAAGAGGTGAGCCCATAACCATCAGTGTTCCAGGAACATTAGGAGGCAAATTGGTAGGAAAAGAGAATTTATTCGAAACCAGCTTTGAAAGAAGATGAAAGAAACTTCACTATTTCAAAAGTTTCATCTCCAAAATCCCTAAAAATTAGCAGAACTTTTAAAGGAGAAGAAACAGGGCAGTGAAAAAGGCAAATAATACAAACATGTAGGTTTAGTTAACCTGCAGTTAGAAAAGCATGAGTGGACAATTTATGCTATTATTGGCACCTGTCAGAGTGGGAGGTCACAGTTCCTCTAATCTCCACTCTCAGCATGAGGAAGTCACTATCAATTTCAGATTGGGGTAGCAAATTCAGACTTTCATTATAATAAATTCAGGCATGTCCCTGATCCATCTTTTTTAAAACTATTTTTTAGACATTGATGGACCTTTATTGTATTCATTTATTTATATGTGGTGCTGAGAATCAAACCCAGTGCCTCACACATGGTAGGCAAGTGCTCTACCACTGAGCCACAACCCCAGCCCCCCCATTCCATCTTTTTGTACAATTTAACATGCATTTTGCATAAAGGATTAATTCTAAAGCAAATACTCTGATAGTGAATTTACCTAATCTATTGGGATCATGGAACAAATTCCTTTCTTATTTGTGTGGAGTTGGTGAAGGAGAGGGAGTTTCAGAAAGGAAAGGAATTTTCAACGTGACAGACAAAATGTATTGAAAGAGATGAATTTATTATGTTATTAAGGCTACTACAATTGGAAGAATGTTCATTAATGAGGACCATCTTTAAGAAAAATGGACGGGATCCTGGGGTTTTATGGGGACAGGTAAACAAGAAAGTCATTCACAAGGCATATGGGCATCATGAGAAAGATGTACATGGGTCTTCTCTGGGAATATATGAAAGCAGAGTAGTCCTTTGAGGTTAGTTGAAATATAAAGGAGTGGTGGGATTTCTTTTTTTTTTTTTTTTTTGTGTGGTACCGGGGATTGAACTCAAGGGCACTTGACCACTGGGCCACATCCCCAGCCCTTTTTTTGTATTTTATTAGAGACAGGGTCTCACTGAGTTGCTAAGTGCCTCGCCATTGCTGAGGCTGGCTTTGAACTCGCGATCCTCCTGCCTCAGCCTCCCAAAGTGCTGGGATTACAGGCGTGCTCTTTTTTTTAAATTATTTTTTATTTTGTTTACTTATTTTTTATGTGGTGCTAAAAGTAGAACCCAGTGCTACACACATGCTAGGCAAGTGTTCTACCACTCAGCATTAGCCCCAGCCCAAGGTGGGGGGTGCAGGAGCCCTGTTTGGGGAGATGGCTTAAATTGCGGTTGACTATGAGCCATGGAGTTTTGGGCATTGTTGCCTTTCGTAGTCTCACGGGACTTGGCCTGGGATCTCACAGGACTTGGCCCGAGATCTCGAGTGACTTAGCCGAGATTGCTGATCGGGTCACGCCATTTTGGTGGTGTGTGTGGCGCGTGTTAGTCGTTGTTAGAGCCAGAGAAGAAAGTTATCAGAATGAAAAGCTGTTTGTTTCCAGTTTGCCTCTGAACTTCTTCCCACGGCTTCGTTGCTCCAAGCGGCCATCGCTTCAGGCAGCAACAGGGGGGATTTCTTGTGTTTCTATATTCTTGGAGCAGAGGGCTCAGATGCTCAGATAAAGTTCAGCATTACCGTGGGAACTCCTTAGAAGGTGTTAGGCCACTGGACTCACCAGGTGTTCTTATACCCTTTTCTGTGCAAGAGTGGAGTTGCCTTGTAGAATATTCCATAGTCTCTTTACAGTGAGCCACATACCTTGCTGTTTTATTTTATTTTGTTTTTAAATTTTTTGTAGTTGTAGATGGATAGCATACCTTTATTTTATTTGCTTATTTTTATACCATGCTAAGGATTGAACCCAGTGCCTCACACATGTTAGGCAAGTGCCTTGACACTGAACTACAACTCCAGCCCCCCAGCTGTTTTTTTTAAAATACTTTATTAGTTATTTATTAACCTTTATTTATTTATTTGTTTATATGTGGTGCTGAGAATTGAACCCAGAGCCTCACACATGCGAGCTCTACCACTGAGTTACAACCTCAGTCACCTGTTTTTGTTCTTATTTTGAGACAGGGTCTCACAAAATTGATCTTGAGATCCTTCTGCCTCAGCCTCCCTAGTCACTGAGATTACAGGTGATCACCACCATGCCTATCTCCCCATGTATATTTTTTTGAACATTACTGATTAGAACTAGTTGTTTGAAGAAGATTATTTTAGATAGGATGGCCAGGGCAGCCACTCTGTGGTGATCATTTTAATGTAAGGAGTTAGAGAGAGGCTGCCTTTGCTAAAAGCAGGGGACTCTCTTTATGTGGGTCTGCAGATGTCCTATCTGGGACTGAAAATAGTATAAAGCTTGGCATCTCTATCTTCATTTTGTATTTGTATCCTTATTTGTTATCTTAAAACTTCAGGTCAGGTCCCTGCTTAGCTCTGCATGTAAGCATATTAATTATTTAAGGGGTGTTCATTTAATAAATGCAATACAAGATTTATTTAGCCTTAAATTTACCTAACTTTTCTCATTCCCTTTCAATATTGAGGCTGAATGTGCAGGAAGATTGGCAGCACCTCTTTCAGACGCCTGGAGTGGCACCTAGAAGTCTTCAGTTATTGCTCTACATATTTCAGATCACCCCATAACGAGACTTCCTCTCTAAACAGGAGTAATCATCTCATGGAAACTTCACTGCCTCCTTCAAGGATAACAGTTCTGACAGATACACTCTGCATCCTGAGAAGCCCCCTCAAGCAATAAGAACATCTCTGGAGCCACCTCCTCAGAGAACTAGAACTAAGAATGATCAACCAGACCACAGTTTGACCAAGACTTCTTCATTATGCATACCTCTCACCCACTGCACCAATTCTTCCTCTAATCAAACCTACAACTTATGTCAGCAATCTGAAGATAATTTTGACATGCTGGATCTCACTTTGACCTCCTAATATGAATAAAATTAATTTTCCTGCTTTTTATCATTACCTTTTCTGTTTGGTGTTTTGGGTGAATAATTTGACCTGGCCTTTTGGGCCCCCAGAGTCAGGCCGTTGGCCTGGGATTCTGGTAAAAATTTTGAAGCAAAGGCTTGAATTCACTAAGTAAGTAAGCCATGCAAAAGTGTGATAATGGTTCACTTTACCTTTTTAATATAGCCATTTTTGCTCTGAGGCTTATTTTTATTTACTTACTTATTTGTTTACTTTTATATTTGGTACTGGGGATTGAACCTAGGGGCACTTAACCACTAAGCCACATTTTCAGCCCCCCTTTTTTGTATTCAGAGACAGGGTCTCACTGAGTTGCTTAGCACCTTGCTAACTTGCTAAGGCTGGCTTTGAACTCAAAATCCTCGGCCTCAGCCTCCCTAGCTGCTGGGATTACAAGTGTGCGTCACCAGGCCCGGCATGAGATTATTTTTAAAAGGCACATGCTTTTTTTTTCTCTCTCTCTTCTCCCTCCCTAACAGTATTAGGGAGACAGGGTTATCTTTTTTCCCCCTAGTTAGCTGTCCTTGAGTACACACCAAACACAGAAAGGAGATGTCACCAGAAGATCTATGAAGTGACTATCACCCAAATTAACAACACACCATCAGGCATCAGGGCACACTTGGAACCCCCCACCCCCGCCCCATACCTGGAATGCAGCCTTTGAAGAGCTTCTTTAAAAGCCTTCTGTTCTCCCTTATTGGCAGAACCATAGCCTCTGGTACTGGAGTCCCCTGTGCTTCTCCTTTGCTGGCAAAGCAATAAACCTTTTTCCTTTTTTCTCAAAACCATGTTCTCCTTATTAAATTGGCAGGGGACAAAAGTACTGAGCTTTCAGTTGAACCAGAGGAGCTATTCCTAAGAGTAAAAAAAGAGACTGAGGGACTGTCCCAGCATCTACCAAAGCCCCTTTTGCTTCGGGGAACTCTCGCCTTCTTTCCCTAAACTATATGGATTGCTCCACCTTGGTCCACTTTGAGAAAAAGGAAACTGAACTCAGTAAATTCATGACACCTTGGCCATTTAGTAAGCTCACCTGGTGGGCACATCAAGACCCTTGATTTCTACACATCTGGTTCCCCTCTGTGGGAACATCTTGTTCCTCTTTTTGGGGAAGTCTATGGCACTGCTAGTGTAGAAGTCACTGTTAAGAGGGAGTTGGGAAGTTGGGGGGATTTTCCTCCTATCTGGTCTATTTGAAAGGGTCCCATCTGTCAGCCATGGTTTGGGGGATCCTGTCTCTGTGATTTTTTTAATTGTATCTGATACTAGTCCTTTAAGACATAGACAAAACTGCATTGATCTTGTAAATAGTCTCTTGGAAAAAATTTTGGCTGAATGGGTCACCTATAGATATAAACCTGTCTAAGAAAAAGACAATGTTTTACTGTAACAATCTGGCCTTTGAATGGTTTCCTGAATTATTGTACAATTTTCAGTTGGAGTTGGTCTGTCAAGGATAAAATAAGTGAAAGAAATTCTGCATGTATCAGCATGTATGCAATTGCATAAGTTTTGAACAATCAAAAACTGAGTTGAGGGTGCAAAAAGGTGCTGCTTCTAATGTGCGAGGGTAGCAGGACACCAGAAGAAATGGTTATAATTTTTTAAAATCCCTTCAACCCACTCTGAGTACCACTTGTCATCCTGGCACCAAGTAGCTGCAAATCATCCTGCTGTGGGTCAGGGACACTAGTGCTGGGCTATATACTTTGCATACAACCAGAGATATGTAAAAATGTGCTCTATATGTGTAATATGAAATGTAATGCATTCTGCTGTCATTTATAACAACTTAGAATAAAAAAATAAATTATATATATATAAAAGAAAATCCCAAGAAAGTTGCCTGGTCTATAGAGAAATGGAAGAGGACCTGACCTCTACCCTGCCTTCTAGCCACTCTTTGCATGTTGGAGGGTTTGGGGATGTAGCTCAGTTGGTAGAATGCTTGCATCACATGCACAGGCCCTGGGTTCAATCCCCAGCACCACACACACAAAAAAAAATGGAGTTTGAGAACAGAGCTCAGTTCACCACTTCTGCTGACAAATGAAATCTATGTGGGCTGCAGGCCTCACTGATTTCTTTCTGGGTTCTTGTTTCTTGGTTTCAAAGAATGAAATCCACAGATGGTGGCAAAAGACAAAAAAATGAAATAAATAATTTTTTTTTTATGGTGCTGGGGATTGAACCTAGGGCTTGGTGCCTGCAAGGCAAGCACCCTACTAACTGAGCTATATTCCCAGCCCTAAATTTTTTTTAAATGAGTGGAGCAAAGATGGAACTTCTTGTGATGTGAGGAGGAAACCGTTAGAAAGTTTTTCCATTTGAATGTACTTATGGCTTCTGCATAAAGGCATTGATCAGAGTCCATTTCTGAACAGATATTAAAACGTTCTGTGGCTAGTTATTGGAATCTATAGTGTATAGGTTTTGGGGGGATACTATTGACTTGGGCCGTGACTTTCTAATTGGCTGTTCACTTTTAGTTCTTATGTCTGAATTTTTCTGTAACCTCAATTTGGTTCCAACTCCATTTCCATTTTCCCAAGCTCCGGGACAAAGGAGTCAACTAGAATGCTTAATATCACAGAGTTGTCTTTACAGTTGAAAAACACCTTAAGTGGGGCCCATTACCCTCTTTGATGAATAATTAGCCTTTCTTATGGGTGTGGGAGATGAAAGCTACCAGTTACAAAGAACATGGCATTGGGTTCCAGTACTACTAAATTATAACCTGGGAACAAAATAGTCTCCCCCACTTTAAAAAAAAATACTTAGTTTTTAGTTTTAGTTGGACACAACACCTTTATTTTATTTATTTTTATGTGGTGCTGAGGATCAAACCCAGTCCCTTACACATGCTAGGCAAGCACTCTACCACTGAGCTATAACCTTAGCCCTACCCTTCCCTTTTTAATATCTGACAGGATGCTCCATTTGGCCAGGAGACAATTCCGGGTGCAGGCTTGACTGTTGCCCACAGAGCTAAAATACAAGGGCTTCCCAGAGTCCCTATGTATGCAGGTGCTTGTGTCTTGGCTCTGCTGATTTCTGCATAAAAATGTCCTAAAATTAGCTGTATGGTCAATATGACCTTCATTGAACTGAGAAAAGAGTCTCCAGGTACAATTGACAGTGGGGAACTCACTTAAAACTTAAAGCGTAAATGATGGCATTGTGATGATGATAAAGGAGACTGGTCAAACAACAATATTATGTGCTCCAACCCCTTGATTACAAACTGGGAAGAAAAAAAGATTAAGGCACAATTTTTTGTATATGTCAGTCTGATCCTTCTCCCAGGATAACATTTGTTGTTTAAATTGAATGTACAGGGGGGCTGGGATAGTGGTTCAGCGGTAGAATGCTCACCTAGCATGTGCAAGGCACAGGTTCGATCCCCAGCACCACGTAAAAATAAAGGCATTGTGTACAACTAAAGCAAATAAATAAATGTAAAAAAAGGCAAAAAAATTAAATGTAAAGATAACATTCTCACCCCAAAAGCAACAACTTCATTTGCAAGTGCCTCTCAGGAAAAGAAAACATCCTGCTCTACTGGAAGTCTACTAAAAATGAATAAGGCCTTTTAGGGCAAAGGGACCCTGAAAAAGGTGATTAATATTTTCTTAACCAAGCTTGTGTTTTTAGGAGAAAATAACTTGCCCCAGGGGTGAAAAATGACCCCTTAAGAACGAGAATTCTTTTTTTTTTTGGTACCAGGTATTGAACTCAGGCGCACTCAACCGCTGGGCCACATCCCCAGCCCTTTTTTGTAGTTTATTAGAGACAGGGTCTCACTGAGTTTGTAAGTGCTTCGCCATTGCTGAGGCTGGCTTTGAACTCGCGATCCTCTTGCCTCAGCCTCCCAAGTGCTGGGATTACAGGTGTGCACCACTGCACCTGGCTAGAAAGAGAAATAAATGGGGATTTATTCTTGAATCGGACATAACTTTCCTATGTTCATACATGAACCAGTGTAACTCCACATCATGTACAACCACAAGAAAGGGAAGTTATAGTCCATGTATGTATAATATATCAAAATGCATTCTACCATCATGTATAACTAAAAGGAACAAATAAAAAAATGGGGATTCATTCTCTTCTGGACATATTTTTAAAATGTGAATTGAGTCAGCTTTTCCAGATACACTTCAATATGCCTATTCCGCCTGTTAAAAACCTCACACTGATGAGTACCAATTTGTACAAGACTTGAGATCTATAAAATATTTATTATAATGTGATGTCCGTTGCTTTTAATATTTTTCTTTTTTAAGAAATATTTTTAGTTGTTGATGGACCTTTATTTTTTTATTTATATGTGGTGCTGAAAATCGAACCCAGTGTCTCACACACGCTAGGCAAGTGCTTTTCCACTGAGCGACCCAGCCCCAAGATTTTTCTTTGTCAGATAAAAAGATGACTTAAAATTTAGGGCCTGGGGCTGTGGCTCAGCGGTAGAGTGCTCACTTAGCACGTGCGCAGTCCGGGTTCAATCCTCAGCACCACGTAAAAACAAAGGCATTGTGTGCAACTAAAGCAAATAAATATTAAAATTAAAAAAAATTAAACCAGGCTTGATTTTCATGAATAACCTAAATATATGTTACTGGAGATATGTATACATCTGACACTAAATATGTTTATCTGAGCCTCATCTAAATTTTCTGTAAAAGTTTACAAAATGAAAGTTCATGTAGGTTTAACCAATAAGTGCTTTCTTTTACACACTGACTCTGGTATAAAAGGGCCACACTGCCAGGCGCAGTGGTGCATGCCTGTAATCCCAGCACTTTGGGAGGATGAGGCAGGAGGATCACAAGTTCAAAGCCAGCCTCAGCAATGGCGAGGCACTTATGCAACTTAGTGAGACCCTGTCTCTAAATAAAATACAAAAAAGGGCTGGGGATGTGACCCAGTGGTGGAGTGCCCCTGAGTTCAATCCCTGGTTCCACAAAAAAAAAAAAAAAAAAAAAAAAAAAAAGGGCCACACTGTCATTTGAAAAACTGACTTATATCTGCCTGCTTTGACTAAATCTATTCCTGATCATTAACACTGTTTCCTAAATGTATAAGAGATTAAAGGGTATCCTTGATTTTTGCTAGTACTGCTAAATTCTGCAAACCTATAATTATCTATGGATTCTGAATTTTACTGTGAATGTTACACCTAGTTAATATAAGGATATCTGTGTAATTGTGATGCTATTAGTGGCTTCTTTGTATATTAAATGTATTCATATTCTCCTAGTGTACAAGTTTTAAAATATAAAGCTTAGGAGAGCTCTTTACCAAACTGGTGTTCTCCAAAAAAAAAGTTGTCTGTAATGGTAATCTCTTTTAAAATTATATAGAAATACTAAATTTAAGCCAGGCGCGGTGGTGCACGCCTGTAATCCCAGCACTTTGGGAGGCTGAGGCAGGAGGATCGCGAGTTCAAAGCTAGCCTCAGTAATGGTGAGGCACTTAGCAACTCAGTGAGACCCTGTCTCTAAATAAAATACAAAAAAGGGCTGGGGATGTGACCCAGTGGTCCAGTGCCCCTGAGTTCAATCCCCAGTACCCAAAAAAAAAAAAAAAAAAAAAAAGAAATACCAAACTTAATTGGGGATTTATTTGTGTCATATAATGTTCTGTAACTGGATAAAGCTAACATGTTATCTCATATATATACATATATACTATAAACCCAGGGGCACTCAATCACTGAACCACATACCAAGCCCTTTTTTGTATTTTATTTAGAATCAGGGTCTTACTGAGTTGCTTATGGCCTCCCTAAATTGCTGGGGCTGGCTTTGAACCTCAGATCCTCCTGCCTCAGCCTCCTGAACCTCTGGGATTACAGGTGTGTGCCACCATGCCCTGCTATATATATTTTTAAAAGCTAATGAGAGCCTGATATTTTTAAAGGTTAACATTGTGAAACATAAAAACATTTCACCACTTTCCTACAAAAAGGGATTAAGAGGGGGGCTGGGGTTGTGGCTCAGTGGTAGAATGCATACCTAGCATGTGAGAGACACTGAGTTTGATTCTCAGCACTGCATATGAACAAATAAAATAAAGTTCAATTGACAACTAATAAATAAGGGATTAGGAGATCTCTTAGCTTGTTTGATTCATGTTTTAGATGTTATGTTGTATTGTGTAAACTGACATTCATAGAGACTCAGGAAACAATATATAAGTGGTAAAATAACATTCAACAAAGAGGCAAAGATCAGGTTCAGAAATAAAACACTTTACCTAAGATTTGTCAAGAGCCCCACCTCACCTAAGTTAAGACTCTGCCTCTCACCCAGCATGGTGGAGAAAGCCTATAATCACAGCGGCTTCAGAGGCTGAGGCAAGAGGATCACAAGCTCAAAGCCAGCCTCAGCAACTTAGTAAGACCTTGCCTCAAAATATAAAAAAGGGCTGGGGATGTGGCTCAATGCTTAAATGCCCCTGGGTTCAATTCCTGGTAAAAAAAAAAAAAAAAAAAAAAAAAGACTCTGCCTTTCACCTTACTCCATGTTAGGATGATTCTGAAGTAGGCTAGAATTAAGCTCATTTAAAGTTATGTTCAAAGGATAAATTTTTTATTGTAAAGATTAGTGTAATCAGCCGGGCACGGTGGCGCACGCCTGTAATCCCAGCACTTTGGGAGGCTGAGGCAGGAGGATCGCGAGTTCAAAGCCAGCCTCAGCAATGGCGAGGCACTTAGCAACTCAGTGAGACCCTGTCTCTAATAAAATACAAAAAAGGGCTGGGGATGTGGCCCAGTGGTCGAGTGCCCCTGAATTCAATCCCCGGTACCAAAAAAAAAAAAAGATTAGTGTAATCTCAAAATAATCAAGCCATGTAATATATAACTAAGTAAAGTTTTGAATTATGAAAAATCATGTTTTCTGAATCATAGCTATTATACAAACTGAATGTTTTTGCTATTGTTAATTTCAGTTTGTATTTTCTTTGTAAACTGTATAACTGTTTGCCTGTTAATGTTTTATAGATACTCCTTCTAATAAAACAATCTGAATTAATTTGAAATAAAAAGCCATCACCTATAGGACAGACATTATATAAGGTTGACTTTCTATATCAATACTGACCCAAATTAAATGGAACAGATAACTGTATAGACATGGAAGCTAAAACCCAATAGTCCTACTTCAACACTGATGAAACTGGCTAATTTTTGACCAACTTGGTTTTAAATACCTGGCAGGACAGTATGACCAAAGCATAATAATACATGGACATTTAAATAAAAATGAGTGTTTAAAAATTTTTTAGTTGTCAATAGACCTTTATTTTATTTATTTATATGCAGTGATGAGAATCTAACTCAGTGCCTCACACATGCTAGGCAAGCACTTTACCACTGAGACACAACCTGAGCCCTAAAATAAATGTTTTTTAATGTCATGTATGATGTACACTTATGTCAGCCCTACCAAAAGTAAGTAAAGCTGGAGGGTGTAAAGGAAAGGTTATTATGTGAGAGTGCCTAACTATCACAAAGGACTCTAAGAGTCACAAGTTTGTCCTGTATTTTGGAGAGTGACTGAAATAGTAATTGCTTTTTTCTTTTTTTTTTTTTTTTTTTTTTTTTTGGTACCAGGGATTGAACCCAGGGGTGCTTAGCCACTGAGCAATATCTAGAGCCCTTTTAAAAATATTTTATTTAGAGACAGGGTCTCGCTAAGTTGCTTAGGGCCTCACTAAATTAGTGAGGCTGGCTTTGAACTTGTGATCCGCCTGTCTCAGCCTCCCGAGCCACTGGGATTAGAGGTGTGTGCCACCATACCAGGCTACTAATTACTTTTGTATTAATTGTTTACAAAAAAATAATGATTTGCTCTCTTGTTTATTGTTGTTCTAGCATGATCCCTGCCCTATATGCCTTGTCCAGTCACCTGCCAACTTCCACCATGGACCTTTGGACTGCCCTGATGCTGAATACCCTTCACTGTCCATGCCCCACTTCAGAGAGAATAAGGACTTTGGGTCACTTCCCCTCAATGTGGCCCTCTCTCAGCAAGAAGCAGCTTGGAGATGTCATGGCCCATTTTTAAAAAAATATCTTTTAGTTGTAGATGGACACAATACCTTTGTTTATTTATCTTTATGTGGTCCTGAGGATTTGGAATCCTGTAGTGGCACCCCCTTTCTTTACAGAAAATTTTAACTAGGCTTCTCCAGAAACCTTCACCATGGATGATTTTAAGACTGTCAGCAAAAGAGTCTCTACAAAAGAGTCCAATGTAGATAAACTTCCTATTTTTTCTGTTGCTCTATTACTTGGCCACTGGACTGGAAGAAATCAGCACTCCAGGTGCTGGACACCCCTTTACTTGTTTTTCACAAACATGTATCCAATATAGTAGTTTGTAGAAGTGTGTTTGCAAATGCAAAATCTGATAATAAAAAGGACAAATTCTTTTTTTTTTTTTTTTTTTTTTTGGTACTGGGGATTGAACTCAGGGGCACTCCACCAATGGGCCTCATCCCCAGCTTTTTTTTGTATTTTATTAGTGACGGGGTCTCACTGAGTTGCTAAGTGCCTTGCCATTACTAAGGCTGGCTTTGAACTCGCAATCCTCCTGCCTCAGCCTCCCAAGTGTTGGGATTACAGGCGTGCACCACTGCGCCCGGCAAAAAAGGACAAATTTTTAAACAAGGCTTCTGCCCTTGAGCTGGAGCTTCACAGAGATGTCTACATTTCTTTCTTTCTTTTTTTTTTAATATCTTTTAGTTGTGGATAGACACAATACCTTTATTTATTTATCTTTATGTGGTGCTGAGAATTGAACCCAGTGCCTCACCCATGCTGGGGGGGGTGCTCTACCACTGAGCCACAAGCCCAGCTCCCAGAGATGTCTACTTTTCTAAGATAAGAGAAGTTATTAATTGGGCTCCATGGTAACAGCTGGCAGGGGGAGGAAAGAAAGGGGAGAATAATCTCTCCCCTTCTCAGGTGTTGTCCTTGAAGGGTTAAATTGCCCAGAACAATGAAAGAAAAAAAACTGCTTTTATATGAACTTCTGTAAACTGAGAACTTATGAGCCCCTCCCCTTACATGCTACATATAAAATTCTGAAACTACCTGAACTCAGGGTTCAGGGGATTAATTGATCACAGTGAGAGCTGTACCCTCTGAAACCGACCATATAGATCATTCGTCTACTATCTGCCTTTTTCAGTTATTAGTTACTCATGGCTGTTTGGGGTTGATTGTTGCAGAGATTATTGGTTGGTTTCTTGGAATGGTTACTAGTGATAGTAGTCTGGCTTCCTGCAAGTCTGATTTATGGTTAATAAGTTAGCTACCCAGAATGGTTTCTGCAGGTTTTGGGTCTAAGTTCTGTTTTTACATACGATCTGGCCATTGTCTGTATGTTTGGTCTCTCAAGTATTATGTGTTTGGAGATCGTCAGGAAGAATAGTGTGGCTGGAGGGAAGGAGAAAGTATTAAGAGCTGAGGTCATAGAGACCAGCAAAGAGTAGATCTGGTGGGGTCTTCTTGAAATTCATTAAATCAAATTCAACGAGTTTGCTTTTTGCAGAGACCCGTGCAGCATGAACAAAGGCTCTCTAGTAGGGGTGACAGGAGATGGAGAAAAACACAGTGACAAAGAAAAAAGACTTTTTAAAAATTAATTAATTTAAATTAGGTATATATGACAGCAGAATGAATTTTGATTCATTGTACATAATTGCAGTACTACTTTTCATTTCTCTGGCTGTACACGATATAGTGTTACACTATATGTGCAGTCATACATGTACCTAGGGTCATGATGTTCAAAAAAGACATTTTTAAGCAAAGCTGGGGCCAGGTGGGACACTGCCCTCTGATGGAGGAACAGTGACCCAGAACTAGCTCTGCAAGTTCATTATATAGGGTCTCATAATCAAGAGTTAAACTATAGGGACATTATATATATTGCTCAAGGCTTGGGTTATCAAGAGGCTTCTTTGTGCACTAAAAAGTTAGAGCTAGAAACATTTTTGTAGCTATCCTACAGTTATGGTGCTAGGAATATCTTGTTATTATCCTGTTGCCCCAAGGAAGGGCATTGTATTGGAACATCTGATAACTGTTAGCATCATAGCTGAATGTCAAGGCTATTAACATCCTTGCCTTTTGATAAAGAATGTTTCCCAGGATTGACTTTCCTGACACTGCAGACTCAGCTGATGACCAATGACCAGAGCTCATCCACTCTGCACAGGTTTTATTCCTTTGTGATAGGAACCCTTTGGAGTATTCTGAGGAGGAAAGTGATGTGAGCTGATTTGGTTTGACCTTGGCCGTTATATGAATTATAGAGACTACAGAGAGGTAAAAGTAGAAGCATAGAGGCCACTAAGGAGGACATTGCTATAGTTCATGTTTCAGTTAATAGTGGTTTCAGTCAATAGGATGGTAACTGTGGAGATGGTAGGAAGTGATGGATTGTTTGAACCTGTTAGACTATAAAGCTGACAGAATATGTTACCAGATGTGGGTGAAAGGGAATAGTTGAGGATATCTTTGATGTTTTCAACCTGATAAATGGTGGCATTATGAGATGAAGATAATTTATGTGATTGTCTTTATGTTCCTTTATTAAATCGTGTCTCCTTATCCGGCTTACATATGCTACTTGAGTGTAGGGATGAAGTCCAGTCAAGTTACTTCTACTGTGCTTATTAGAGGATCATATACCAGGACAGTGTTAAGTGATTCTTACTAACTCTGCTAAATGAAATAAAGAAGAGGAGGAAGAGGACAATGACTGCTGGTAGTAGTTACTGGGAATGGTGGTGCACGCCTGTAATCTCAGAAGCTGCTAAAGCAGGAGGATCTCAAGTTCAAGGCCAGCCTTAGCGATTTAGCGATGCCCTAAGCAACTTAGACCCTGTCTCCAGATAAAATATAAAAAGGGCTGGGGATGTGGCTCAATGGTTAAGAGCCCCTGGGTTCAATCCGTGGTACCAAAAACAAACAAACCCAAAACAAGTGGTAGTAGTTTTTGTTTTGATGCTAGGCCACCAATTAGGATTACTAATTGGGGTATCTCTATTCCCTTCCTTCTCCCACTCTTTTGATATCACAGTAAAAGAAATGCAGAACACCTAGCAAATCCATATTTTCCCCTAAGGGGCAAATTGGCCTGCTTATTGATGTAGTTGTTGTAGACAAAGTGGCCAGATACTATAACTAGATATGATAGAATACAGATATTTACATGTATTTGAATCCAGAGGTTAAAAATATATACTTTTCACATTTCACTTCTGGAGAAAAGGAAACAGATTAATACCCATCAGAAAATTATAGCCAAATCATAGATCAGATATAAATTCGTTAGTTGCATTATTCTAAGTCATTGTTAATTCTCAGGTATGGAAGATTTTCTGCTGTGATATAAATTTAGATTTTTTGCTTTTAGTAAATTTGCAAATGCAGTGTAAGAACCCTTTCTTCTCTTATTCTACATGATATGCCTATTAATCATAGTGTTACATAGAAATACAAGGGAGCAGTAATGCTTGGTTGGTAATGTAATTTACATATGAAAAGCAAGTGATGCATATTCAGTTGTGCCTCTTTCAGAGACTCATTATTATCACATTAGTCATTACTGTGTAACTACCTTGTTTTGATTGATTATGTACATGAATCCAATATAAATGTGCATAGCTGTCATGAAAAAAGTTTCCTTCTATTAAATTCTGATGAAATAGTCATTAGTATGTTTAAATTTTGCTTTTAAAAATTTCATATGGTTCTTTCCCTAATTACCATATGCATTTGAAGGTAAGCAAGCTTCTTTATTATCTACATTTTCATTTTTTCTACTTTCAAATTTGAGCTACACTATAGTTTGTGACATCACCACTAAGTTCCATACAATTTACTACAATAGTGATAGTATACATATAATTTAATAAGTGATCAAGCATAATACATATACAAAATAATGCACATATAGTTTAATAAATGGTGAAGCAAAATGATAAACTCTGATTAAAAGCAAATGGAGGGGACTAGGGTTGTAGTTCAGTGGTAGAGCACTTGCCTAGCATGTGTGAGGCACTGGGTTTGATCCTCAGCACCACATAAAAATAAATTAAAGTATTGTGCCCATCTACAACTAAAAAAACTAATTTTTAATGGACCCATTCAAACCTAAATTCCTATTAGAAAATGAAAAAATTATTTTTAAAATAGTTTTTATTCTTTTTAGATATACATGACAGTGTGTATTTTGACATATGCACACATGGAATATAACTTATTCCAATTAGGATCCCATTCTTGTGGTAGTACATGATGTGGAGTTTCACTGGTGGTATATTCATATATGAACATACAAAAGTTATGTCAGATTCATTCTACTATCTTTCCTAATCCCATTCCCCTCCTTGCCCTTCATTCCTTTTTGTCTAATCCAATTAACTTCTATTCTTCCCTCCACCTCCCCTCCATTCTTCATGTTAGCATCCACATATCAGATAACATTCTGCCTTTGATTTTTTGGGATTGGCTTATTTCACTTGCATGATAGTCTTCAGTTCCATCCATTTACTGGCAAATGCCATAACTGAAAATAAAAAAGATTTTAAAGTGGTACTAAGAACATATTCTAAAAGGGAACATTTGTCATATTCCATATCTATTATGATTATCCTTATTTTTCATACATAAAGCAAAATCCCACAAATTTAGGCTCTACTAAGTCAGAAATTTTCAAAATTCAACATTTTAATAGTGAATGTAAAGAAAGTACATGCATTGAACAGTGTTAGTATCACATGCAGGCCATTAAGTGAAGAACCTCTTGGTAAACTAGCCTGCACTCTTCTAGAAATGACAAGTAAAATGTACACTATGTCTGTGTTTCATATATTTTTGTAACTACTTAAGGGTAATTAGGATCAACTGCATCTGATTGGAATACATTAGGTGGGCCTGTTCATGGAATTAGAACTTTCCCCTAAGCAAATTCAGCTGTAAGCTGTAGAGGCAGTACAGTATGAGAGTAAGAGTATGATATTTTGAAATGCATCACTCATCCTTTATTTTTTATACCTTTATTTAATTTATTTATATGTGATGCTTAGGACCAAACCCAGTGCCTCACACATGGTAGGCAAGCACTCTACCACCGATCTAGAGCCCCAGCCCCACTCATCCTTTATTATTGAACATCAACAATATGCCAGGTTTTGTGCTAGTCACTGGGGATATAGAGATGAATTTCTTATCTCAATGACATCACATGTACACAAATGAATGAATTCAAGGCAGGGATTGATGCAAGAATATGAGAAATTACAACCAGAGATCATGCAGAGAAAAAACAGTAATTCCTAGGGGAAAGGATCAAGAAAATTGATAGACCTGGAAAATGAAGATAAACCATGCTATTTGGTAGGGTGAATGTCAGAATACTGAAAATTCAGTGGTGGAAGGGGCTTTCTAGGCAGTGGGAGCAGAATGTTATCCAGTTGGAATGTCGACAGGTGGCGGCCCGTACGGGGAATTCGGCGGCAAGGTAAGAAAAAAGAAAATTTAAAAAGATGGGAGCAAAATATAACAAAAAGTCGGTTTATAAAAGCCATGAATGAAATTTTTGATATTGAGAACTCAGAGGATAGTGAGAAAAGTGAACAAGAAAGCATATCCTCTGACTCAGTGGAGACCAGCAAGGAGAGTAGGAATGTAAATTCAAAAGTAAGATCTGCAAAAGCCATCAGAAGCTTAATAAAATTAGCTGAGGAGTATGTACTCTCCTTAGAAACTGAAACTCAGGATACTAGTGAAAGTAATAATAGTAACAAGGAGCCAAACCATGAAAGTACAGTCCTCCTCTACTGAGCCGGTTAGGAATTATGAAGCTAGTAGTGAAGAGGAATCAAAAAGCGATTCGGAGAGCACAGTCTCCAATAAAAAGAACAAAAAGAAATTAAAAAAGAGAAAAGGCCGTCAAATAGAGGAACCACTAGCGCCCTCTGCTCCTTCATGGATAGAATCCCTAACAGAAACAATAAAGAGTATGGATCAGAGTAAACGTGCCCTTGAAGAAATTGGCGGCCTTTCAGAGCGCTTAACCTCTCGAACAACATAGACCGCAGGAGCACCTAGAACTAGTATTTCAAAATTGAACAGGGACAAAGATATGCATGAGTTCCTAGACAAAACAATAAAGAATTTTAAAGAGGCGGTAATGACCCCTCAACTCCGTTCACATTAAGTATGATAGAGTCAGACCTTAGCCCCCTCTCAGATTGGAAAAGTCTATGCATAGCGGTACTACAAGTGGGGGACAATACCTAATCTGGAAAACTCAATTCCAGGAACTTTGTTCAGAAATAGCAAAGAGAAATGCTGCAGCAGGTTTCCCTCAACAAAATCAGCTACAATACGATCCAGGTGTGTATGCCCAGAGTACACACTGCAGCTGTGAAAGCCTGGAAGACAATCTCAGGCACAGGGGATCTGCAAGGCAGCCTTTTGGAGAAGTCGAGCAAGCTATGCCCCTAGTTACACACAGGGTGCATCATCTCCGTAAATCAAGGAGACAGAAATCGCAACAGCTGCTCCTCATTCCCAGTCTCCATAATTCTTTTAAAAGCATGGCCACAAAATAGAAATAGCAGAGCATTCGGTTTCCACTGTTCAGGACCTATGGCTTTCTGGGTCCAGGACTGTTCACGAGGAGGCCTAATGTGCAAATTAAAATTCAAGGTATAGAATGGAGGGGGCTGATTGATACAGGAGCTGACTCTTCCATCATAAATCTACAACAATGGCCTAAGCACTGGCCTCTACAGAAAAGCCTCAAAACCAGTTTTAAGAGCTATGGGATACAGTAATACCCCAGCTCAAAGTGCTGTAAACTTAAATTTGCAAGACAATGAAGGCCATAACAGGAACATTCAAACCCTAATTTTTAAACAGCTTGCCAGTTACCCTATGGGAAAGAGTATATTTTACATCAAATGGGGCTACACCTAGCGACCCAAGCCTGCAGGTGTTAAGAATAAAAATCCTACTCATAATAAAAAAGGCAAAGGACATTTTTCTAGGGTGCCACTGAGAAAACAATTTTAAAAATACCATGGCTCTCTAATAAAGCAAGTTTGGGTCCCTCAGTGGCCCCTATCCAAAGAAAAATTGCAAGCGGGCCCATCAATTAATTAAAGAACAATTAGAAGCAGGACACATAGAAATAGAGCCTTCCACCTACTCCCTGGAATTCTCCCATATTTGTAATTAAGAAAAAATCAGGTAAATGGAACTATTACCCAGATCTAAGACAAATAACAAAACAATGCAAATTATGGGCCCTACTCAACCTGGACTGTCCTAATCCTGTAGCTATGTCCAAAAAACTATTACCTTAATAACCCTATTGATATAAAGGGTGGGGACTGTTTCTTTTCCATTGCCCCTACATCCTCTGGATGCCCCCAGGTTTAGCTTTTTCAATTCCTTCTATTAATAATAATGGCCCTGATAAAAGATATCATGGAAAGTATTGCCGCAGGGAATGGCAAATAGCCCAACACTGTGCCAACTATATGTGGACAGAGCTATACAGCCCATTAAAAACAAATATCAAGACCTTATGTGTCTACACTACATGGACGATGTTTTATTAGCTCACCCTAATCAACAAATCTTATTTAAATATATTTAGTGAAATAACAAAAAATACTAAAAAAAAATGGATTATAGTATAGCAGAAAAAAAGTTCAAAGCAGATCACCTATACTATATTTAGGCTTTAAAAAATCATGGATATACTTTAGTTTAACCCCCAAAAATTCTAATAAGTAAAGAACATTTGACCCCACCCTCAATGATTGTCCAAAAATTTACTGGAGTGACATAAATTGGCTTCGCCCTACACTAAGCCTCACTACTGGACAATTAAAACCCTTATTTGACATCCTTCGTGGGAACCCTGACCCATCCTCACCTCGAACATTAACTCCTGAGGCCAGGAGAGCTCTAAAAATAGTAGAACAGAGGGCCATTGAAAGATCCCATTGCGATAAGATTTGATTTTGCACAACCACTAATATTGATTATTATTCGCTGCGGGGGGGGGGTGGGGGGGGGGGGGTGTGGGGTTGGGGGTCACAATATACTCCAACAGGAGTATTTTGGCAACAGGGACCTATATTAATGGATACATTAGTGCCTGTCTCTCCTAAAAGTACAATTGAGTCTTATACCTCCATGGTGGGGCTAAACTTATTCTTCAAGGACTTAAAACCTCTACTAAAATATTTGGAATATCATCCCGCTACTATTTATTCTACTCCTTATTCATCGTCACAGGTTGAATATTTGTGCTTCAATGATAATGATTGGGCTGTAGCTAGAATGCTCTACTTCTGCAAATTTTGACAATCATATTCCTAAATCTCCTATACTGTCCTTTTGTATCAATCATCCTATCATATTCCCTCCACAGGTAATAAAAAAAATCAAAACCCATTCCTAAAAGCATTTAATGTATTTACAGATGGATCCTCTAAACGGTACTGCTGCAGTAGTCACTCAAAATGAAAAAATGAATTCAATATCACTAATCAAAAATCAGCTCAATTAGTGGAACTCGAAGCTATAATAAATAGCTCTGGAAAATTTTGAAAGAACAGCCTATGAATATTTTTTCAGACAGCCATTATATTGTACAAGCTGTCCTAACAAACATTGGAGCTAGCAGTCCAATAGCACACCACATACTCCAGCTTTTAAATTGTTTTCCTCAAATCCAAAAATCTCCTATGGCAACGAAAAGAACCTTATTTATAGTCACATAAGAGCTCACACTAATACTGCCTGGTCCTCTCCATGAAGGTAATCAAAAAGCTGACGCCCTCCACTAAAACAATATTTAAATTTACTACAGTACAACAAGCTACTTTTATTTCATTCCCAGTTCCCACCGTTAACAGCACTACCTTAAGACAAAAAATTTAAAATCACAAAAGTAACAAGCCTCGTATAATTTGTAAAAGAATGTCCATGCTTGTGTAACACTCTTAATATCTTGCCCAATCCCACATTATGGGTTAACCCACGAGGTTTGATGCCGCAATCATTTGTGGCAGATGGATGTCACACATGAGCCAAGTTTTGAAAATTACGATTTAGTTCATGTCACCATAGATACATGCTCAGGCATGATTTTTGCTTCTTTACATTCCGGAGAAAAAGTTAAAGATACTATATCTCATTGTCTGCAAGCTTTTGCTGCATTGGGCATCCCCCAAAATGCTTAAAACAGATAATGGCCCTGCATATACATCCACATCCTTCAAACAATTTTTTACAAATGTTCAATAATATCCACAAAACAGGTATCGCTTATAACTCCTCAGGGACAAGGAATAATTGAAAGAGCAAATCGACACTTAAAAATATGTTACTAAAGCAAAAAGATGGAAAACTGAAAAAATCCTAAGACAGATTGGCAGTTGCCCTGTTTTACCCTAAAATTTCTTAACTTTAGATTCCTAATGGACATTCGGCTGGAGATAGACACTGGAACCCACACAACAACATAAACCTTTGGTTTACTGGAAGGATGTTCTCTCAGGTACATGGTAAGGGTCCAGACCCAGTATTAAATTTGGGGAGAGGATCTGTTTAGTGTTTTTCCAAAGCACGAATCCTCTCCAATAATAGGGATACCATCTAGATTGATAAAGCAGGTACAAAGTCAAAGAGATCAAGACGAAGTTATTGAGGAGTCTAGATTGAATAAACAAGTGCAAGGTCAAGAGGACCAAAATGAAGGTATGGAGTGATTCCCTTAAAAGAGTTCTCCATATAAATTTACAACTTAAAATTTATATCTTCCCGCCTGCCGACAAGAAGATTCTCTCTGCTCAGTGTATACACAATTTGTAATTTTTTTTTTTCTCTTTTATATATGTCTTTATGTCTGTGCATTTGTCTAAATTTCATGTTAATGTGATGTCACAAATATGTTTATATGTGCGTCCTGTCTAGTGTGACCGTCACAAATAATTAAGCGCTTAAAAAAAAAAAAAAGTAGATAGATATAGATCCAAATAACAAATACCGTTAATTCATTTAAGCTTAGAATATTCGTAATTTGATAATCAATAGATAGATAGATAAATATATATTTATATAAGTTCAGAATATTTTTAGATAATCAATTATAATGATAATCAATTTTGATTTATAGTTATGTCTCCGAGACTTCTCTTCAGCTGTGAATATGTATAATGTTATATAACCTGATATTTGGTGTTCCGACAGAGGATCATTTATTTGTTATTAGACTTCATTTGTTTAGTAGCTGATTAATTTCGAATTATTTCAACAGGTATAGGAATTGCTGTGTATATAGAGACTCGAGGATTCCAGCTAACAAATTATTTTTCCAAAATGCCTTTAGCTTTTCTTATCTTTTAATGCAGTAAACACCCTCAGTTTTCTCATTTGATTATTTCTGAATGTGATAATTTTGCCAGCTTATGTTTGTGGGAGCTTGAGCAGCAATGTGTGGTGAGCAGAGATCAACTTTATTTTCTACACTCTAATAGTTCTTTTTTTTTTTAGTTTGACAGCTCACCACCACCCGCACATTTGATCTCAGTGCTGGAATAGCACCATGCCTTTCCCTTAATAATGGATGCTTGAGATTTTTAAGGTAGCTGGGCCCTGAAGAATTTGCCGGTGGAAATGTCTGGACAAAAAAAATTTTCCATTACAGGACATTGCGGGACAATGCTGCTAAGAAAATAAGGGCAGCTGATTGGCTTACTGCAGGGACCTACACACAGTCGATCCAGAAGGGTCTCTATTGATGGCTGGTTAGCCTATGACGGTCGCAACGGGACAGTCTAATGTGGCCGCATGTCCAACCTAAAGCCAGGAGTCCGGGACCGCCTAGACACCCATGACGGGTAAGAAAGTCGGTGCACAGCATCCCTGCTAAAGATTGCGGATTACCTGAGAGCCAAAAAAAATGCTCATTTATTCAAATGCTTTGATCAAACAACCTCGCGACCAGCAAGTTTGGCCTCTGCTCTGGCAGTGGGAGCAGGTATGGTGAATGAGAAAGGAGTGGGGATGTGGATCAAGATTAGTAGGCAAAGCTGGGCACTGGGATGCATACTTGTAATCTAAGCAATTTGGGAGGCTGAGGAAAGAAGATTATAATTTGGAGGCCAGCCTCAGCAACTTAGTGAGATCTTCAGCAACTTAGACCCATCTCAAAATAAAATATAAAAAGTTCTGCATATGTAGCTCAGTGGTAAAGCACCCTTTGGTTCAATCCCCAGTACCACAAATTTTTTAAAAATTAAAAAAAATAGTAAGCAAGGTGATAGAAAAGTTTTATATATCATGCTATAAATTTTGAATTGATGTCTGATCATTCCATACTGACACCTATGAGTAAAGACACTACATCCATACACTGAGAGCTTTTCCTTAGCTTTTCAGCATCTTAAATAGAAACATTTAGTCAAGGATCACCAGACATACAAGGAAACTTCCAACATGAAAGCTGTATGTATTTAAATTGCATGATTTGCCAAGTTATTTATGTGTTCATATGTGAATATGCATATATATGAATATACTTTCATGAAACCACCCTCATATCAGGATAGCAAACATATTTACCATCCAAAAAATTGTTTTCTTGGGCTTTCCCTTCCATCCATTTCAAAGTAAATGATCCATTTTCTATCACTATAGATTTGCAGTTTTCTACAGTTATATATAAATGGAGTCATGAATACATAATCTCTTGGTCCTGTTTCTTATGCTCAGCATAATTATTTTGAGATTCATCAATGTTATTGTATCAATAAATCATTTTTTTGACTGAGCAGCGCTTCACTGTACAGATATACCACCATTTATTTATTCATTCCCCTGTTGATGGACTTTGGGGTTGTTTCAAGTTTTGGCTATTATAATTGCAGCTTTTATGAATATTTTTGTATAAGTCATTGTATAGACATATTTTTCTTTAGCCTTGGGAAAAAGGAGTGTACTTGATGGATTATGTAGTAAATGCATATTTAGCTTTTATTGAATAGTTGAACTGAGCCCGGCGTGGTGGCACACACCTGTAATCCCAGCACTTGGGAGGCTGAAGCAGGAGGATCGTTGTAAGCTGCCTGGTACCGAAAACCGGGAGGAAAAACTCTCGGAGGCAGAGTTAAGCTTTTACTACTTTTACTTCTACTTTCTTAGAGCTTAGAGAGGGAAAGAAAGATTTTTCTTCTTAGCTTAGAGAGAAAGAAAGATAGAGCTTAGCTTAGAGTAGAGCTTAGCTTAGCTTCTTAGCTTAGAGCTTAGCTTAGCTTCTTAGCTTAGAAAGATTAGAGCTTCTTTCTTCTCTCTTCTTTCTTCCTTCTTCTTTCTTCTGTCTTCTGTCTTCCTTGGGAGCCTCGGCCTAACTCTGACCAGTCATTACTTCTTCTATCTGGTTTCTCTTCTGTCTTCTATCTGGTTTCTCTTCTGTAACTGCTCTGCCTACGTTCTGGCCGCTCTGATTCTTCTGACCGACCGAGTGACTGCCCGGCTGACTGAATTCTCCATTCTCCTAACTCGGACCGCTTTCACCCGGTTATATACCTTCAGCTTTGCGGGTGCCTACAGGTGCATCACATACATATCAGGTGGAACTTATGGCTTCCAGCTAGCTACAACAGCCCTTCCTAATTAGGGCTCCTTCAGATCGTGAGTTCAAAGCCAGCCTCAGCAATGGCGAGGCACTTAGCAATTCAGTGAGACCCTGTCTCTAATAAAATACAAAAAAGGGCTGGGGATGTGGCCCGGTGGTTGAGTGCCCCTGAGTTCAATTCCTGGTACCAAAAAAAAAAAAAAAAATATATATATATATATACACACACACACACACACACACACACACATACAATATTACAATATTGAGGTAAAACATGCATATATGCAGATAGATTTGTATGTATTTTCTATCTATAAGTATAAATATAAACATGTTTTGTGTAAAAATACATAGACATATTCTGCATACATATGTGAACACATATTTATACACACACACACACACACACACAGAGAATCTTAGAAGTCCCACACGTCATCTGATTTAACTTTCTAGCCAATATATGAATCACTTTTATATGATTTGGTATACGGTATAATATAATCATAGTTTATATGTTCTGGAATCAGTTGTCTATGGATGAGAATGCTAGTTTTGTGTCCCTTATTAGCTGTGTGGCTTGGGATAAGTTATTTAACCTCTCTAAACTTCAGTATCTCATAGATAAAATGGGGATGATAGTAACACCTATTTTATAGGCTTTTGTTGTTTCAATAAAAGTGCACATAGAGCCCAGTGTGATGGTACACACCTGTAATCTCAGTGGCTCAGGAGGCTAAGGCAGGAATATTGCAAATTCAAAGTCACCCTCAGCAATTTAGCTAGGCCCTGTCTCAAAATAAAAAATAATAATAATAAAAAAGGATGGGGATGTGGTTCAGTAAGCATCCCTGGGTTCAATTCCTGATACCAAAAAAAAAGTACATGTAGAATATTATGCACAGAATTTAAGACACTCTTAAGCTGGGCGCGGTGGCGCACACCTGTAATCCCAGCACTTTGGGAGGCTGAGGCAGGAGGATCGCGAATTCAAAGCCAGCCTCAGCAATGGTGAGGCATTTAGCAACTCAGTAAGACCCTGTCTCTAAATAAAATACAAAAAAGGGCTGGGGATGTGGCCCAGTGGTCAAGTGCCCCTGAGTTCAATCCCTGGTACCAAAAAAAAAAAAAAAAAAAAATTAAGACACTCTTCAAAACACATTAGCAATTATTATTATTATCTCTCATATATATGAACATCAGTCTCTACTTTAACTGTTTCAATAATATTCTACTTTGCAAGGAAGCCTGTCTTATTGCAGGAAATCTGTTACTTTTAGAAACACAATTAGCCACAGTTTTTTCCCTCTAAATTATATATGTTCATTGTAACTCTGTCTTTTGAAACCAGACAGAAAAAGTCTCTACCACTTTAATGTGGAAATTCTTCCCAAATGTTTGAAGTCAATGCCACTTATTCTACAGAATATTCTATATTCACAGGTCTGAACTCTAGAATATAAATAATGTTAGAATTAACTAGCATATTTCAGCATCACCTACAAATAAATTAGATTGTTGAAAAAATATTGGATATTCTGGTTGTTTGAAATGTTAAATTTTGAAGATTTGAATGAAACATGTAATTAGCTTGTCTTCAGGTATCTAATATTCAGGTATCTAAGATTTAATGAGTTTTAGAGTCTAAGGTGGGAATAAAGGAAAGTCTTATATATTTTTTTAAACTACATTTGGACCCAAGTTCCTACTTTTACTAATTTCACCATTTTTTGCGCTATATTTTGCCTTTGGTGTGTGTATGGTCCAACTTCCTACTGATTTCTGCTTCTTTGCCTAAGTCCACATATTGTTAGTTTCTTTCTCATGGCAATGAACATGCCAGATTCTAATCATAGCACCTACCCCTTCTTTCTTCAAGCCTACAGATGGTAATAGCTTTCTACTGTTGCTAGTCTCGAGGTGTATATCATTTCCTGTTGGCCCTGTCCATCCCTTTGTAAATAGTCCTTCCATTAGTGTTACTTTACTCCCTTTTTTTTTTTAGAATGCCAACTACTTTCTTTCAGGACCATGATAACATAGGCTTTACCTGTGTTTGACTACTCTACCTTGCTCACTGCAATCTCTCAGGACCCTCTTCCTGATCTTCCCTACATTGCTCCATTGGTTTCTGAATTCTATTGGCCCAAATTCTCTCTCTCTCTCTCTCTCTCTCTCTCTCTCTCTCTCTCTCTCTCTCTCTCTCTTTTTTTTTTTTTTTTTTTTTTTTTTTTTGGTGCCCGTGATTGAACTCCGGGGCACTCAACCACCGGGCCACATCCCCAGCCCTTTTTTGTATTTATTAGAGACAGGGTCTCAGTGAGTTGCTAAGTGCCTTGCAATTGCTGAGGCTGGCTTTGAACTCATGATCCTCCTGCCTCAGCCTCCCAAGTGCTAGGATTACAGGCATGCGCCACCGCGCCCGGCTTCCAAATTCTCTCTTATTTTTTGTCCTGCTCCTAACTTTTGTACATAAATCTTGGAGTCTTACTTCTTCCCCCAAAGGACTTTGGCTCTGACTATTTTATTTTTTCCTGTTCCTAGATATCTCTGGTCAATCTACCATAGTTTGAGGCCCCTTAAACCTAGTCTTTTCCCTCAACCTACTTGATAAGTAGATAACCCTCCAAAAACAAGGGAAGAACATATTTAGGCATATTCTGTGTTACATTAATTATTGTCATTCTTTTCCTTAGTGTACTGTACAATCCCTTCTAAATTTATATTTCCAGTCCAAACCTCTCTTCTGAGTTCCAGACCTATTATTAAACTGAATACTTAACTTCTTCATTTAGATGTCTCTAGGAAACTTCAAACTAAACACGTCCCAAACTGAATTTATCTCCCTCTTTTTAAAAAAATATTTATTTATTTGCTTTTAGTTGTACACAATGCGTTTTTATTTTTACGTGGTGTTGAGGATCGAACCCCCGGGTCGCGCACGTGCTAGGCGTGCGCTCTACCACTGAGCCACATCCCCAGCCCTTATCTCCCTCTTGACCTGATTTTCCTCCTTTGTTTTCTATCTCAGTGAATAGAGCCACCAGACCTTTGTTCAAACCAGAAATTTATAATTCATTCTAGACTCTTCCTTCTTACTTACTCCACTTATCCAATTTATCACCAAGTAATACTGATTTTATCTCCTAAATCTTATCTGAAAGCTATCTATTTCTTTATCTCTACCACTACCACTTGATGGGTGATAAGTTTATGGCATTGTCTACATTACATGGATGATATTTTACTGGCCCACCCTAATAAAAAAATCTTATTTAATATATTCAGTGACATGGTAGAAAATTTTAAAAAATACGGATTATATATAGCAGAAGAAAAAGTTCAAACCAGATCTCCCATATTATATTTAGGATTTAAAATCATGGATACTTTTGTTAGACCCCAAAAAATTTTAATAAATAAAGAACATTTAACCACCCTCAATGATTTCCAAAAACTACTGGGAGACATTAATTGGCTTCGCCCTACACTAAACCTCACTACTGGCCAATTAAAACCTTTATTTGATATCCTTCGAGGGGCCCCTGATCCATCCTCACCGCGAACATTGACTCCTGATGCTAGGAAAGCTTTAAAGGTAGTAGAAAAAGCCATAGAAGGAGCTCATTGTGACAGATGTGATTTAACTCAACCGCTGATATTGATTATTATTTCTTCACAATATACACCGACAGGAGTATTTTGGCAACAAGGGCCTTTATTATGGATACATTTGCCTGTCTCTCCTAAAAGCATAATTGAGTCATATACCTCCATGGTGGCTAAACTTATTCTTCAAGGACTTAAAACTTCTACTAAAATATTTGGCATTCACCCTGCTACTATTATTACTCCCTATTCATCGTCACAGATTGAATATTTATGCTTCAATGATAATGACTGGGCTATAGCTAGATGCTCTACCTCTGCAAATTTTGATAATCACCTTCCTAAGTCTCCTATATTATCTTTTTGTATTAATCATCCTATTATATTTCCACAGGTAATAAAAAATCAACCTATTCCTAAGGCATTTAATGTATTTACAGATGGGTCCTCAAATGGTACTGCTGCAGTAGTCACTACAAAAGAAAATATGACTTACATAACTGCACACAAATCAGCTCAACTAGTGGAATTGGAAGCTGTGGTAAGAGCTCTGGAAAATTTTAGAGACCAGCCCATAAACATTTTTTCAGATAGCCACTATATTGTACAAGCCGTCCCAAAATTAGAGTTAGCAGGACCAATAGCACCTCATACTCCAGCCTTTAAAATTGTTTTATCAGATACAAAAACTTTTGTGGGCAAGAAAAGAACCTCTATTTGTAGGCCATATTAGAGCACATACTAATTTGCCTGGCCCCCTCCATGAAGGTAATCAAAAGGCAGATGAACTTACAAAAACAATATTTATACTTTCAGCACTACAACAAGCTACTTTATTTCATTCCCAGTTTCACGTCAACAGCACCACCTTGCAACGTAGGTTTAAAATCACAAAGGAGCAAGCCAGAACAATTGTAAAAGATTGTAAATCTTGTATAACACATTTGCCCAATCCTCATTTTGGTGTTAACCCTAGAGGATTAATGCCCAATCATTTGTGGCAGATGGATGTTACTCATGAGCCAAGCTTTGGAAAATTGCAATTTATTCATGTAACCATAGATACATGCTCAGGCATGATTTTTGCTTCCTTACATTCCGGAGAAAAAGTTAAAGATGTCACATCTCATTGTTTACAAGCTTTTGCTGCATTGGGCATCCCCAAAATGCTTAAAACAGATAATGGTCCCGCTTATATGTCCTCATCTTTCAAACAGTTTTGCGCAAAATTCAACATATCCCATAAAACAGGCATCCCATACAATCCTCAGGGTCAAGGCATTATTGAAAGAGCAAACCGCACACTAAAAGTTATGTTGTTAAAACAGAAAGAAGGAAACTGGAAAAATCCTAAGGACAGATTGGCAGTTGCCCTGTTTACTTTAAATTTTTTAACTTTAGACTCTGATGGTTATTCTGCTGGAGACAGACATTGGAACCCACATCAACAACATAAACCTTTGGTTTACTGGAAGGATGTTCTTTCAGGTACATGGAAGGGTCCGGATCCAGTATTAATTTGGGGGAGAGGATCTGTTTGTGTCTTTCCAAAGCATGAATCCTCTCCAATATGGATACCATCTAGATTAATAAAGCAGGTACCACATCAAAAGGATCAAGATGAAGTTGTTGAGGAATCAAGATTAATAAAAAAGGTACAAAATCAAGAGGACCATGATGAAGATATGGAATGATTCCCTTAAAAGAGTCCTTCAAAATATGTCACAACTTAAGTGTCATTCCTCCCGGCTGGGACGAAGAGATCTCTCTTTAGTGTGCACACAATTATATATATATATATATATTTTTTTACTTTTTATATATTTGTTTATGTCTGTGTATTTGTCTAAATTTCATGTTAATGTGACGTCACAAATATATGTTTGTATGTGCGTCTGTCCAGTGTGACATCAAAAATAACAAAGCGCTTGTGAATATATATATATATATATATGGATCCAAATAACTCTAATTCATTTAAGTTTAAGAGTATTCAAAATGGGTAAATAATTTAATAAGTGAAGGTACCTTCAATTTTGTTTTATAGGTGTCCCAGGGACTTCTCTTTAGCAAAAAAATATGACTAGGGCTGTATAACCTGATATTTTGGTGTTTTGACATGAGGTTGCTTATTTGTTATTAACTTCATTTGTTTAATAAATGATTAATTTCAATTATTTCAACAGGTAAAGGACTGCTGTGTATGCAGAAACTCGAGAGTTCCAGCTAACAAATTATTTCTCCAAAGTGCTTTTAGTTTTTCTTTAATCTATCTTTAATGCAGTAATTACCCTCAGTCTTTCTTTGTTTTGTTCTAAATATGATATTTTGCCAGCTTATGTTTGTGGGAGCTCAGGCTGCAATGTGTGTGAGCAGAAATCAACTTATTTTTCCAATCTAATTATTCTATTATTTAGTTTGACAACTCGCCTCTTGACTCAGTGCTGGAATAGCACTGCCTTTCCTTTAACAATTGATGCTTCAGTCTCTAGATAGCAGGCCCTGAAGATTTGCCGGTGGCATCGTCTAGACATAAAAAAGACAGCTGCTTCTACAGCTGCAGGGATCGCGGTCGCTGCAAGCATCCCTGCTGCTCAAATGTCAAACAACCTCACCAGCAGTGTGGCCTCTGCTCTGCATGCATGGGGCCTCCTAGATCTACGTGTTATAACAAGTGGACATTTTGATCTTTCATTGTTTGGGACTTCATGGGACAGTACCTTGCGGGTATTTGTTTAGAGAACTCACTGTGTTACTTGATAGAACTTAGGGCAGCTGATTTGTTTAAAGAATTTGATATGCTATGCAATTTGACTTGTCACCAAAAGGCTTGTCGCCTTAAAGCCGCAGCATCTCCTCCCAATTGGACGGCTGTTAGTCATCTTACACAGTTGATCCTAAAGGGCTCCATTGGATGGCTGGTTAGCCAATGACGGGTAAGATCCCCAGAGGGGGACAACCTAAGACAGGCACAGTCGCACGGGACAGTCTCATGTGGCCGACATATCAACCTAAGACAGGAGTCAAGGGCACAGCCTTGATTATCCAATGACGGGTAAGAATGTTGGTTGCACATAGACGTCCTAGAGCATCCCCTCTTTTAAAACAAAAGGGGAAATGCAGGAGCCCTGTTTGGGGAGATAGCTAAGATTGCGGTTGACTATGGGCCATAGACATTTTTGGGCATTGTCGCCTTCCGTAGTCTCACGGGACTTGGCCCAAGATCTCGAGAGATTTGAGGAGTGACTCAGCAGATCGAGCAAGCACCATTCCTGCTCGGGCGCATGGGATGAGACCAGAGAGAGAAAGGACAGAGTTATCGCTATTGTATAGATACATTGTAGTTTCTTGTAAGAGTACGTGGCTTGGTTTCTTATGAGAGTGAAAGGACAGGGTTATCGCTATTGTATAGATACATTGTAGTTTCTTGTAAGAGTACGTGGCTTGGTTTCTTGTGAGAGTGTGTATGTAGTGTTAGAAATTACAAGAGACAGAGACAGAAAGATTAAAGAATTTTTTTCGTCTCCATCCTGTCTCCGGACTCCTTCCCGCGGCGCTGCCGTTCCAGGCTGCAATCCCTTTCCGGCAGCTAACAGTCTATTGCTCCTAAATCATTGCCAGAGCCTCTCAATTGGTCTCCCTGCCTCCTTTCTTCCTCCCTCTTCAATCCATCCTCTACAATGTTGCTAGAGTTAGCTTCTGTATGTGTATAATAAAGTAAAAAATCTATGTCATTGCCCCAAATTCCCTACATGTTCCAGTTCCTAGCAATTTTTCTAGTCTTCTGGAGAATTCTTCAAGTGTGCTAAGTTTATTTGACCTCAGAACCTTTACACATGCTGTTCTCACTATGGAAGGTTAGCCTTAGTCTATCCTTTTACTTATCTACTAGATTATAATTTAGATATAATTTCCTAATGAAGTCTTCCCTGCCAGTTTAGGGTAAGTCAGGCAGCATCCCCTCCTCTTTATACCCAATCACCATATACATCTTTATAGCACAGTGTTTCTTGCTATTATGGGTGGTATTGTACATCCTACTAGGCTATAACCAACACATAGACTGTGTGTTGAATAAATGTTTACTAAATGAATGAATGATTTCCAGTATTTATTCAGTGCAAACTTTTAGACTGCAAACTGTAGATCTTACAGAGCCTAGCCCAGTACATTGTGTAATCTGTCTCTATTTTTCTCCTCTGTGTTTATGTATGATTTAATCAACAAATACTTGGTATCAAAGTCTATTGAAGTACCTGAAATCGCTCAGGTTAGTCTTCAGAATCTCCTCACCTGCATTTTGTTATGTGCATTTCTTTTTCTTACACTATGTAGATTCATTTTTTGTCTCTTTTCAAAAAGTACGATTCATTCTTTGTGGCTAGAGGAAGAGTCTCTGGTCAGTAATTCTTTCTCTTTTCATGTCATAGCATTTATTATAGAGAAAAACAGAATTACTGCATACACTTAAAACGTTATACAATTTTAAATAAGAATATTATTTTCACTTAAGAGGAGATGTTTTCATTTTTGGGTTGGGAGAAAAGAGATAAAAATCATGCATTGAAGAAAATGGCATTGACTGTAAACAGTAAATCATATATCAGATGACTGGGATTTGTATTGTGGGTGATAATCCATTCACATTTCTGCCCATTCCTTTTATCCATGTAAATCAATGCTCCAGTATCTGCCTTTTGTAAATTTTCCCACATTCTGGTAATGTGTCTTGCTGCAGCTATAAGGGTTATTTTAAGAGACAGCACAATTGTGCTTATTTGTTTTGAATTGTTAGACATTGGGAGTTAATTACCTATAGAGCTCAACCATTTGCAGAGCTCAGAGTGTTGTAGAATTGATAACTTTGAAATATCTATTCAGTGCTCACAAAGCAAAACATGATGATAAGAGTTCTAAGCTGTGACTGCAAAGACTTGCATTGTAATCTCGAATCTGCCTCTGTGTGATTTGGTTTGTATCTTTTGTAAAAACATACTCCATACCTCTGTTTATTACTCACAGGGTTGCTGTGAAGATCAATTGAACAAAATACAAAATGGAAGATCGATTAAAAAACATACTACTGGGGGAAAATGATAAAGCCTATTAGCACTTCAGACACCTGATCTCACTGTTCCCTCAGGTCACCCTCACTGACAGATGTCAATCATTCATTTTTTTCATATCTTACTACTAAACACACAAACAAACAAATGCAACCCTAGGGTTTCAAGTGGAGAGAGAATAAAACCTGAGAGATTATAGAGAATAAGAAAAAATAATGAGACCTCAAAATGATAAGTCTCAGAAATTTGCAGTTATTAAAATTTATATTGGGATGAAGACACCAATGTGTCTCTTTACATTCTTCAGACAATAGATATTTGTTATTAGCAAACCAGTCATAATTTATTGTCCAAGGATCAAAAATGACAACCTAAACATTGATGCAAATAGTATGTTTTTACACAATTATGAATCTATTTCAAACAAGTGATTTCAAACAAAAGATACTCAATTTTCTTTCATACAATACTTCATCTTGTTAGAAAGTTCTTCTGTACAAATGCAGGTGAATAAAACTTATTACTAAAGATAATCATTTAAATGCATTAAATGGACCCCTTATACCTACTTAGTAAGTATGGTGGGATCCGCAGTGGTCAAACTCAGTTATGAGTCCAAAGCTTCAGATTTGGCATTAATGGAAAGGTTAGGCTGGATGAATCCATCTTTAATTGTTTATGTTAATATTTGCTAACACATAATACATAAGCCTTTTACAATATACTTTGTTTTATGTAGTCCATTATTCTGAAACATATGCAACGTAAATTTTTAGAAAGTGAATTATGTTAAAACATTGAGATAGTTTATTCTTTTTTTTTTTTTTTTTTTTTTTTTTTGGTGGTACCAGGGATTGAACTCAGGGGCACTCGACCACTGGGTCACATCCCCAGCCCTTTTTTTGTATTTTATTAGAGACAGGGTCTCACTGAATTGCTAAGTGCCTCGCCATTGCTGAGGCTGGCTTTGAACTCGCGATCCTCCTGCCTCGGCCTCCCAAAGTGCTGGAATTACAGGCGTGCGCCACCGCGCCCGGTGAGATAGTTTATTCTTTAAAGAAGTCATTGGGCTGGGGATGTGGCTCAGCGGTAGAGCGCTCGCCTAGCACGTGCGCGGCCCGGGTTTGATCCTCAGCACCACGTAAAAATAAAAACACATTGTGTACAACTAAAGCAAATAAATAAATATTTTTTTAAAAAAATAAGTCATGTGGTTTTTGTATTAGATATCTAGACATTTTATATCTACAAAAATGTCAATTTCATATGGTTCAATACAATATAAATTGAAGAATATTTGTTTTTATTTTAAAACAGCACACCTACTTGTAAGCCGGGCGTGGTGGCGCACACCTGTAATCCCAGCACTTTGGGAGGCTGAGGCAGGAGGATCGCGAGTTCAAAGCCAGCCTCAGCAATGGCGAGGCACTTAGCAACTCAGTGAGACCCTGTCTCTAAATAAAATACTAAAAAGGTCTGGGGATATGACCCAGTGGTCAAGTGCCCCTGAGTTCAATCCCCGGTACCACACACACACACACACACACACACACAAAAAAAAAAAAGTACACCTACTTGTAAATAACCTACCTTTTTATATACCAGCTAACATGCAGTTTTGGGACAATGGGGTGGGCAAGGAATTGCCAAGTCAACATTTTGGATAGAAAGATAAATTCAAATTGTATCTACTGGTTATTCTAGCTGATTCTTTGAGCAGTAATATATGTTAATTAATACCTTTGGGGATATAATATAAGTGGGAATTTTTTTCTTTATGGTAAATTTACTTTTATGAAAATATTCAGCTTATTTTCCTAAAGATTAAATACCACATGAGTCATGATAATGACACATCTGCTTAAATGCATTTCCATTTATGTTATCACTGGAAATTGTGGGGGTTATGTTGCTATTTTAGTGTAAGCAGTGCTGTGTGTTTTGGTTAATGCTCAGTAAAGATCTGGATCCCATGGGGTAGTTGTGATGAAAGCGGGTGGTTGTTTTCCAGGTGAGAAACCTGATCATAAATTAGGAATCATCATCAAGTCAGTGATTAAAAAGCAGTTTTAATCTCCTGAAATTTGGATCAGACAGGGAATAGATTTGCAGTCTGTATCTTTATCACATTCAGCAACAATGCATTGAGTATCTTGCTATTGCTGAAAGTAAAATTGGTTCCTTCATTTATCCAGTCGCTGAATTCTCAACTGTAAAGTGCATTCAAATACTAGAGTGAAGGAAGACACATATACTTAAGAAGCTCTGGAGTGTATTGCCAGCCTTTGAAGTCTACATATGGCTGCCAAGAGTTAAAATGTTAAATCTTCCATTGAGTCTCGGTATTTAATAAAGGCACAACTTTAACCACCAAGATGTAATAAGAGTCACTTTGCATTCTGAAAAATATAAAGTGAAAAGGGAACTGTATGCCCAAACTAAGTCTTAGCCTACCTGCTAATTTGTTCTGAATGGTACAGAATGCAGCTGCCATTTCTTGACAGTACACATTGTAACAGGTGTGGCAGTCAGCCTTGCTGCTAAGTTTAGCTTTGCATGTGGGGATTTCACACTTTGCAGCCCCTTGGAGAGGGGAGCATTGGCAAATGACTATGTATAAAAGTGGAAAGCACTTGGGAATAACACCACCAAGCTAGATTTAGATCAGAGTAAAGGGGCCAATCTAAATTGGTTACAGACTATAGAGAGCTACATGTCTAGTGGGGGTAGCATTAACTTCAAACCCATTCCCTTTCTCTCTTACCACCAGTTCTCAAGGGAGCACCTTGTGAAATTTGATCACTGCCTTTTAGGTGCAAGGAAGGACGGATTTTTTTTTTTTTTAACCAGGTAGAATCTAACACAGGTGTACTAATCCTTTGGTGGCATGAATATGACTTTCTAATTTCTAATTTGTAAACAGTACTCATCTCCTTTGGTTTTCCTTTGGAAAGTTAATTTAAATAAATCAAATTCTCCACTACTGGCATATTAGGGCTACTTATGAGAATGGAATTTTTTAAACCATATTTCTCCTGTAGATAATAAGTGAAACACTTCATCTTTTGGCAGGAATCAGGAAGAGAGAGCATTTTCAGGGAAAGATGAATGTGACATTTGAGGACATTGATTTCAATAAGGATTTGTTAGAATTGTTTAGTTCTTTGTCTGTTTTTAGAGTCTAGTGATGACTGAATAGCTCTCTGATAATTTTTCAGCAAGAAAAACTTGGAACTTAGAAAGCTGGAATAATTTCTACAAAGCCCCAATTATTCAATGACAGAATACAAAGATCATTTTACTTATGCTAAAGCATAAGTTGAGTTTTCTTTGCCAAGGCCACCTTTAAACAAAGTTCATATTTGTGTGTAACTCAATCCTAGAGTGTAACAGGGAGGGAGCAAAAGACAAAGAAGCTGCATGTTTAATATAGAGTTCCTTATCATGAGAACATTTTGCCTTATTTTTCCCTTGATTTGGGGGCAGCTTATCATTCCAGATTTTAGTAATATATCTGCTATTATCTGAATTTTTTAAAGTCCAGTAATAATAATAACACAGATAGAGTATGCACATTGTTTTTCCTCTCACTAGGTGAGTTCATTTACAGGAACTTCTTCCTGCAAAACTTGCTCTTTAAATTAAAACAGTTTCTTTAAATCTCTTCTTTATTTGGGACACACCTGATGGTCTGAGATGATCAAATCATTGCTCTTTTGGAAAAAGGTTAGTGGTCTCTTCTGTTAAACTCTGACATGATTTAGCTTTACCTCAGCACAGGTGATTCTCTATAGCTGAAGTGATCAATTAAAACTTGTCCTTTTCTTAGGGCACCCTCTTGGAACATTCATACCTTTCAAAGGCAAATTCTCCTTGTTTGCTCTTGGAGCTTCCAGGGCTCTTGTGTTTTTAAAGACAGTTGCATACAAATTTCTGTAGTCTGAGGTTTCTTCGAGGCCCAGGCTCTCTTTAGTTACTATGGAAACCTGCCCTCCTATCCAGCTGCCATTTCCTATATTCCTTTCAAAGAATGAGTCTTAAACCTCTTAGATATTCCACAAGCAGAGTCAAAATGAAGAATAACATGAAGAAAACATGAACAGCTTGTTGTTACATGGGAAGTTTCATGTAAAAAAGCAAGCTTTCCTGAACATCAACATACAAGGGTTTACTGAGATTTATTAAAGCTCATCTTTATCAGGCTTTAAGGAGTAGGGATTCGACTCTGCATCTCTACATCAGTGAATTGAGGAACACTTTCTGTGCTCTCAGAAGTGATGGGTGAGATGACATGTTTGAGCCGAAGGAGCATGGTAAAGAGCAGAATGAGGAGAATGGCCAAGAGGCTCAAGAATAAGCCGACATACATGTACAGGTTGGAATACTTGTCTGACGTGGTGTCAACCTCTGTTGCCAGAGTGGGAAAATGGGCCCGTCCAGTGAGATTTCCATGGTACTTGAAGTGCACCTCCGTCATCACTCAGGTCTTGAGCCAATACCTGTTTCTATTTTATTTCTATTGCCCTTGAGGCATTCCACAGTCACTTAGCCTGTCTCTGAATATATATTGGGGGTGGTTCCACCAATCTTATGCAAACCAATCTTTCTTAGAGAGGAATCAGTACTGCACAAGCAAAAAAAAAAAAAAAAAAAGTGATGTTCTAATTTGGCAATTGTTACACCCTGTCTGTCCTCTAGCACAGCAAACACCTCCCTTCCAAGTAGATTTGATCAGAATTTCTTAATTTGAAAAATAAATAAATAAAACTTTATTTATCACATTCCTACTCTTATACTGGTTAATGTAAATATGGTAAAGCTGCTTTATAATACTGGTATGGGGACAAAATCTCAGAGTATTATATCAGACTTTTACTCTGTTTTGGTAGAGGGAGAAAGGGCTTCCTTTTATCTATAGCTCATCTAAATATGTGGACTAATTATGGGATTTAATTGGGTTCTTCTGTGAGGAGAATTCTTAAAAGATTTTGTAAATTTCTGACTCAGTATTTCTGAGTCTTGTCTGTCTTTCTGAATCTTCCCTAAGAATGGAAATGGTAAAGTTCCTGCCCAGGTGCACAGAGTAAGGGTTGTAAGTCTAGCAGGACATGACTTTTCTATAGCTTTGTTGACATTCCTCACTGCAGGCTGTAGTGAAAGTGTTGTCAGACCTGGCGATTCTTAGATGGAGGAGGTCTCAGAGATGCTGACAGCAGTAGATCTAGGCTCAGAAAATTTGGCTCTTAAGATTCTTCCACAGATTTATTTTCCTGAAAAAAAAAAAAAAAAGATTTAGGTATCTAAGACAAACAGATGGCAATTTGTTTTGAACTAGAAATGAACTGATATATTGCAAAATGGTTTGCTATAGCAAATTAGTTTTAAAATAATGAGTTTCCATAATTTTCAATGTTTTCTCTCACAATGCAGAAAATAGCTATTAGAAGGTTAAAGAGCCAGACCTGGTGGTACCAGCAGCTTGGGAGGCTGAGATGGGAGGATTGCAAGTTCAAAGCCAGCTTCAGCAAGAGTGAGGTGCTAAGCAACGTAATGAAATCCTATTTCTAAATAAAATACAAAATAGGGCTGGGGCCGGGCGCGGTGGCTCACGCCTGTAATCCCAGCACTTTGGGAGGCTGAGGCAGGAGAATCGCGAGTTCAAAGCCAGCCTCAGCAGTGGCGAGGAACTTAGCAACTCAGTGAGACCCTGTCTCTAAATAAAATACAAAAAAAAAAAAAAGGGCTGGGGATGTGGCCCAGTGGATGAGTGCCCCTGAGTTCAATCCCCGGTACCCACCACACAAAAAAAAAAAAAAAAAAAAAAAAAAAAAAAAAAAAAAAAAAAAAAAAAAATAGGGCTGGGATGTGGCTCAGTTATTGATTGCCCCTGAGTTCAATCCCCGGTACACCCCCTCCCCCCAAAAAAAATAAGTTTGAAGAAAAAAATGAGATCACTAAAGAGCAGCTAATAACTAGGGAAGATTAGGAGTGTTTTTCATACTAATTGACCATAAGATTTACCTGAAGTCCTTATCAACATTGAGGCCTTGGGCTCAACCTAGATTTCTAGAAAATAATCATCACAGTAGGGGCCTGGGCACCACTTAGAGATTTGGACTGTATTGGTCTGGGATGAGGCCCAAGCATTATTTTCTGTTTTAGTTTTTGTTTATTTTTACAGTACAGGGGTGCTCTGCCACAGAGCTACATCCCCAGCTCTTTTTATTTTGGGAAAGGGTTTCACTGATTTGCAGTAGCTGGTCTCCAATTTGCAATACTCCTGTTTTAACCTCCCATGTAGCTGGGATTACAGGCATGCGTCACCATGCCAGGCAGCATTGCTAATTTTTAAAATCTCCCCAAGTAACTTTAACTTGTAACCAGGACTGGGAATGACAGATCTATCTTAATCAGGAAAGTCTACCACTGAAACATAAAAACCCTAAATTTAAGGATTCTCTTTTCAATATCCAGGTTCCAGTGCCATTGTCACCTGAATGAATCATGGCTTCTCCTTTTTTGTTCTCATTTACGTCTGTGGGGTAAGAATACATATTTTTTCCAGCATTTGTAGGCCACAGGAATTGACAGGATATGTCTATTCTGAGCAAATAACTGCATCCTTCATTATTAGCCAAGACAGAACCTTGTTGTTTTTTGGGGGAAAAAAAACAACATTCCAGTGTGTAAATAAGGTCAGTTATTGACTGTTGAAGTTTCTCAAAATGATTTAGTTTGCCATTCAAAACATTAACATTAAATATAGGTGACTAAAATAAACAATATAAACAACCATCACCTGTCACACTTCGATGTGAAATAGTAGCAGATTGCTGGCAATGTAGCCTAGTTCTGTCTCTTGTTAACATAGCCAAGGAGAGTTAGTAGAAATAGCTCCAATAATCACATTATTCTTCCTATCATCTTGAATTTTGCCCTTTAACCTAGGAGCACTCAGCTTTAAGTTTATATTTTCTAGCCAACATTACTTATATTTTCTGCAATCCATATGTTTCTTGGTCTACTAACTTATTGTCCCTACTGCCCACACAGAGCCATCTGGTTCACAAGAAACAAAAGCAAAGAGAGAGGGTCTCTTTCTACTATCTTGGGAGCAATGGTCTAAGAAACATTTTTTCCATACTTAAAGGTACATCTATTTTGATATCTTGTTATTTGGGATCAAGGTACAGGAACATGCATTTTAAACTCAACTTTTTCTGGTGATTCTTTGAACACTGCCCTGTGAGGGTTAACTATTGTTTTTTCTCTAGACAGTCTATATAAAGAACATAGATAATTTATTTTATTGATTGTAAATCCTCCTTTTAAAAAGTATTTAAAATAGTGTCATATGTTGAATTGTGTCATGCAAGATATGCTGATGTCCTTTACCCTCAGTACCTGTGAATGTGACTTTATTTGGAAATAAGGTCTTTGCAGATGTATTGAGTTAAAATGAGGACATTAAATTGGTCCTAATCCAATGGCTATTGTTCTTATTAGAAGAGGAGAAGATAGTCACAAAGAAAGAAACAGAGATGGACTGCTGCATCTGTAAGTCAAGGAATGCCAAGGACTGCCAACAAACACCAGAGGCGAGAAGGAAGCCCCCCCCTTCCCCGGAAAAGAAGGATTCTACCCTGCAGATCCAGAATGTGTGTAGCCCAGCTGATGCCTTGATTTCAGACTTCTAGCCTTCAGACCTGAGAGAATAAATTTGTTGTTTCAAGCCACCTAATTTATGCAACTTTGTTATGGCAGCTCTAGGAAACGAATACACAGAATAATCACCTTGAGGCCTAGGGTTTTGAAACTTTGGAGGTAAGGTTTCTCATTGTGGTCCCAGGGAAGTCCTTTCATCAGAGTAATGCACCTGGAGGGTGCCTATTAAATGTAGATTCCCAGGCTCTGTCCCTTGCTTCCTAGGTCAGAATCTCTGGGACAGGACCCTGAAATCTCTGCTTGTAACAAGTCATCCACTTAAGGTTTCTAAGTACAGTCTTCAGGGAATGTTTTTTAGTCCCTGTTGTACTTCAGTATTACTTACTAAGCTTTTGGAAAATATATATTCCAGAAATTCTGATTCATTAGGTCTGTGTGGGGTACGTTCATCTGTATTACTTGAAAGCTTTACAGGTGATTTTGATAGGCAGCCAAGGCTGAGAAGTATCACTTTACAAATATAACAGAGCACTTCAAATACAGGAATCTGACAGTCCCAAGCAGCTCACACAGAGGCATCCTTTGATCTCAGCTGCCCCCTAGGTATTAAACATGGTGCATATATAGATGGTCAATCTGAATTGTTTTACTTTTCACCATCTCTTCTCCCTGCATCTCCTTTACTTAAGAATGGTACCAAGCCGGGCGCGGTGGCACACGCCTGTAATCCCAGCACTTGGGAGGCTGAGGCAGGAGGATCACGAGTTCAAAGCCAGCCTCAGCAATGGCGAGGCACTTAGCAACTCAGTGAGAACCTGTCTCTAATAAAATACAAAAAAGGGCTGGGGATGTGGCCCAGTGGTTGAGTGCCCCTGAGTTCAATCCCCGGTACCAAAACAAAACAAATAAATAAATAAAGGGCTGGGTTTATGGCTCACTGGCAGAGTGCTTGCCTCACACATGAGGCACTGGGTTCGATCCTCAGCACCACATAAACATAAATAAAATAAAGATACCATGTCCATGTATAACTAAAAAACTATTTTAAAAAAATAAATAAATAAATAAAAGGCTGGGGATGTAGCTCAGTGGTTAAGCAACCCTGGGGTTCAATCCCCAGTACCAATACAAAACAAAGAAAGAATGGTACTAGCCCAGAGATAAGAGCTCAATGATTGTTTTCACCCCTGTATCTCATAAGTTACTCATTCACCTGCTTCCAGAAGAGAAGTGGAAGGAGAAAGAAACACTGGCAGTGTAAGCCAGCTGGGAGAGTCCCCTATAGTAGTATAGTATCCTTTTATTTCCCTTTGGATTTCAAATACACAGAATTGGATAAGCCATACTCCTTGACTTACAGCACATTGTCAACATTGGTAAATTCAGGTCCTCTTTTATTTGTTTACTTAATAATATAATGAACACCCATAGACAAACACCTGTGAACAAACACCTACCAAATTTAAGAGAGAATAGCATAACTGACATCTTTTTATGCTCCCCCCATCTTGACCTCTTACCTTTCTCTCCAGAAGTGCCAAATATACTGAATTTCATTAGTCATTACTTTCCTTTTATTTATATACCACACACACCCCATGCCTAAATACTATGATAGATTTGTTTTAAAATTGTTTTTTTTTTCAAAAAAGTATATCTGTGTGTAATCTTCAACTTGTTCTTTTTATTCTACTTGCTATTACTGTACTATTTATAACTATTCTAGTAGGATGAAAAAAGGAATAAAGTTTTGGAAGCCCTTTGAATCTCCTTATCGTCTTTGGACTTTATTCCATTCTCCTTAGCTTTTCATTCAAGGATGTCAATGCCTAGGCTGACCTTAATTCCTTCCATTATCTCCTTTCTAGTCAAACTATGATACTTGTTCTTTTTTTATTGATTATTTTTATATACATGACAGTAGAATCCATTTTGATATAATTATATGAGCATGGAATATATCTATTGTAATTAGGATCCCATTCTTTTACATGATGGTGAGTCTGGTGTATTCATATATGAACATAGGAAAGTTAGATCAGACTCGTTACATTGTCTTTTTCCTATTCCCCCTCTCTTCCCTTCATTCTCCTTTGTCTAATCTACTGAACTTCTATTCTCCCCCTACTCCCATTGTGGTTTAGCTTTAACACATCTGTGAAAACCTTTGGTTTTTTGGGGAGGATTGGCTTATTTCACTTAGCATGATAGTCTCAAGATTCATCAAATAACCAGAAAAGGTCATAAATTCATTATTCTTAATGGCTAAGTAAAATTCTATTGTGTATATATACCACAGTTTCTTTATCCATTCTTCTGTTGAAAGGCACCTAGGTTGGTTCCATAGCTTAGCTATTGTGAATTGTGCTGCTATAAACATTGATGTGGCTGTGTCCCTGTAGTATGCTAATCTTAAATCCTTTGGATATATACCCACATACTTCCCTGCTTCCATGTTTTTGGTTGAAAAGTTCCTTCCATATTCACATATCTTTGCATAAGGAAATGCTACCATTCTTCATGAAGCTAACCTTGATTTCCCACCCCAATCTTTTTTTTAAATATTTATTTATTTACTTTAGTTGTACACAATGCAATGCATTTATGTTTTTACATGGTGTTGAGGATCGAACCCAGGCCGCGCACGTGCGAGGCGAGCGCTCTGCCACTGAGCCACATCCCCAGCCCACACCCCAATCTTTTTAAAAAAATTTTTTTTAGTTGTTAATGGACCTTCATTTTATTTATTTATTTAAAAAATATGTTATTTGTAGGTGACACAGTACCTTTATTTTTTTATTTATATGGTGCTGAGGATTTTACCCAGGGCCTTCCACATGTAAGACGAGAGCTCTACCGCTGAGCCATAGCCCCAGCCTCTTATTTATTTTTATGTAGTATTGAGAATCAAACCCAGTGCCTCACACATGCTAGGCAAGCGTTCTACCACTGTGCTACAACCCCAGCCCTCCTACCCCAATCTTAATTCCTACAATGTCTTGTATCTCTCTTAGAGAAATAACTCTTGCCCAATATTGTAGATATGCATCAGATGCATTTCCCCCTAAATGCTAACTTATAAACTCCTTGAGGATCTCTTTTAACATTCCATGCCCTACATAGCTGTGCTCGCAGTAGCCACTTAATAATAATGGCATAAATACATGGATATGATTGAAGAAATATACTTACCACCAATAACTAGAAAAAGGATAATCTTCTTTTATCTCTGATTTGATTTCTAATAGAATCAGACCTTATTATCTGTGGGGCATGGTTCTAGGACCTCTAGGTAACAAATTCTGAAGATGCTCAAATCCCTAATATAGAATGGCATAATATTTGCATATAATATGTGCACATCCTCTTGTATAATTTAAATAATCTCTAGATTACTTATAATATTTAATGCAATGTAAGTGCTATGTAAATAAGTAGTTATACTTACTGTTTGTCATCAAAAAACATAAAAGTCTGTATATAATCAGTAGAGATGTAGTTTGTTTTCAAAATTTCTTCTTCCTTTCTTTTTTGGTAGTTCTGGGACTTGAACCTAGGGACCCACACAACCTAGGTGAGTACTCTGCCACTAAGCTACATTCCCAGGCTTTGTTATTTAGAAACAGGTTGTCAGCAAGTTGCTGAGGCTGGTCTTGAACTCCTCCTGCCTCAGCCTCCCTAGCTGCTAGGATTACCGATATCTACCACTATGCCAGGCTTTCTTCACATATATTTTTTTAAATATTTTTTGTTGTAGATGGTACAATACCTTTTTAATTTTTATTTATTTATTTTTATGTGGTGCTGAGGATCGAACCTAGTGCTTCATGCAGGCTAGACAAGCACTCCACCACTGAGTCACAACCCCAGCCCCTTTCTTCAAATATTTTTGATCTGCAGTTGGTTGAATCTATGGTTGGTTGAATCTGCAGTTGCAGAAATCTTGGATATGAAGCATTGACTGTATAACTTGGAGAAGAGCCTTTCCCCTTTTTCCCCTCCTTTACTCCCCAGTCTCTTATTGTGTAAAGGAGAATAAATCCCAGATTGTAATGCAGAATTAAGGAATTAAGGAATATTAAAAACTTTGCTTTCGATTTACTATTTCAGTTACACATTTTTAGAGGAAAATTACAGGAGTTGGGTTAAATTTTATATTTAAGTCTTAGAAAGTCTAATTGTGTCTATATAGATGATTTTATAATGATTGCTAGTACATTTCTTGTCTCTTACATAATCTACCCTGAAATTTTTTTTAGGTCTGAATGTTTATTAAATATTTATTAGAATTAAATGAATCTTGGAGAAGTTTAGACAACAATAATCTCAGCTATGGTTGTCAATTTCTTTAAGTGTTTCCTCTGAGGGTTGAGAAAACTAGTCACATAATTCCTTTTTATTTTTTAAATATACTTACATATTGGTTGATATTTGAGTGGACAGTATGGCCTTCTCTTTTTTAAAAAGAATTATTTTAGCTGCAGATGGACACAATACCTTTATTTTGCTTATTGATTTTTATGTGGTGCTGAGGATTGAACCCAGTGCTGCACAGATGCTAGGCAAGCACTCTACCACTGAACCACAACCCCAGCCCATACATAATTTCTTAAAACCTTTGTAGTTTGCAGGACACCAAACACACTGTTCAATTCAGACAAATCTAATCTCATTAAGGACAAAGTGCTTAATGTATTTAAGACTTTGAAATGAGTGGATGAAAAGTCAGGTATTGGGGAATTCTCGTTTTTATTCTGGTTCTACATCTATGAGAACTTCTTACAAAAGCTTTCTAAACAAGATTGTCATGGCTTTCTTTGCTAATTAATTAATGAATTTCACAGATAATACGATTGCTCCATTAAAAGCCCTGTGACATTTAGGAAAAAAAAACCCATAATTTTAAAAGGAATAAAAATTTGCCCTATGAGGTGGTGCACAACTGTAATCCCAGCAGCTGGGGAGGTTGAGACAGGAGGACCGGGAGTTCAAAGCCACCCTCAGTAATTTAGCAAGCCCCTGTCTCAAAATAAGAAATAAGGGGCTGGGGATGTGGCTTAGTGATTAAGCATCACTGGGTTCAATCCCTGGCACCAAAAAAGGAAGAAAAATTTTATTCATTCTGAGGAATGGAATTATTGTGGGAAGAACTTTATAGAATCAGTTTAGTATCCTCCAGTCCTTTCTGAAAAGCTCATAAATAAAAAAAATAAATTTCCAGTCTTTGTAAAAGTGATTGAAAGCTGTTGAGGGATAAGGAGAATTAGGAATGGGGAATTAGGAAAAGAATGGATGCGAAAAGGAAGGAAGAAAAGGGGGAGGAGGAAAAGAAATGTTAAAAGTGAGAAAAGAGAATGATGGATGTGGGAGGAAATGAGTGATTATGGGGGAGAAAAGTAAGGTAACCAAAAAAGAATTGGGAAAGAAGGGAGGAAGAATGGGGAGAGAAGTTTGGAAGAAGTAAAGGGAAAGAGATTAATAATTGGCCAGTGTCTGGTGTTCAACATTAACCTGACTATCTGGTTTATTTTACTTCTAATGTAAATTAAAATGCCCTAGAATGATGAGAATGTGAATAAGAATAGTGAATGGTCAGCAATCAGAAGTGATGGGCCCCAATTGAGGTCTTGTCCCAAAGCAGAAACCACACCGAGGTTAAACCTTAGAAATATTAATGGCACCATCAAGGCCTATTTCAAATGTAAAAGACCTTGAGGCTCACCCAGGGAACTCCTCTGGCCAGCTCCTTCGTCCCAGAAGCAGGGGGTGTGGGGTGGGGAGTGGGATGGGAGGTGGAGGTGAACCTAGATGGGAGTTACAGGAAGGATTAAAACTCAGGCTAAAGGACACAGATGATACTTTTTCAGTGCCTGTTTAACACAGATTTTGGTCCATGCTCTACCCAGAATCATATGTAAACACCTCAGTTGGCACACCAACAGGGGTTTTTCTGCTACCTGGCCCCCTCCCCCATGGCAGTAGTTCTATCTCTTGTCACATAAATAAATCCTATACAGTTTACTCTTCCCTTCTGCTATTGTCTGTGAATTTTGTTCTTCAAATTTGTGACACAAAAAACCCAGAAAGAAATTGGCTACATGGGGAATTTAGTCTCATCTCAAAACTCTGGTTTCAAATGCACTCTTAATTTTCTGTTTGCATGTTTTGTCATTAACTTGGTAAATAAAATATCTGGTAACAAAAAGCTGCTTGTATTTTTAGTATGAACACTTAAATGCCAAGTCCTCTGTGATGTTTGACATTAGCATAATATATATAACCTCATGAAGCAAAATAAAATACACTCACAGATCATGAATTTTGCTCCTTTATATGACAAGAGGGTGTGTGGAGCTTTCTTCATCTATCAAGCCCAAGAGGGATTCCTCTGATGAAACTCATCTTTCATTTTTTAAATCTTTATTTGTTCTTCTTAGATATACATGACAGTAGAGTGTATTTTAACATATTAAAACATACATGGAGTGTAACTTATTCTAATTAAGATCCCACTCAGCAACAAAGTTCTGCATGGTTTCCAAAATCAGACTGACATTTATTCAACAAATCTTTATTGAGTGTTTGCCAAGTTGCAGACACTGAGCTCAGTGTAAGGGATATAGAAATAATGTGCCCTTAACCCAGTTTTGGTCCTTGAGGTGCTCCTAGTAGTTATTTTCATTTTTTATTGATAATGTTCTGAAAACAACCCCCTGGTCATTTTACATATTCCGTGTAACTGCTGTCTGTATAATCCCAGAGCCGAAATCCCACCAAACAGCTAAGAAAAATGATCAGCGGAACAATTCAGAAAAGAAAGTCAAAACTATCAGTTACAACAGCTTTCAAGAGTTAACACATTCTGTTTGTATCTGCCCAGAGAGGGAGAAAAAACTAAGGGAGGTTGGAGCTGTTAGCGTATCCAGTTTCATATCAGCCTATGAAAAAGCAATTTCAGCAGCAAGTGCTCCTTCAATGGCTGGAGCCATTAAGTAATAAGCTTGCACAAGTGGGAGTTGCTGTATCTTCTCCTACAGATGGTGCCTATTTGTCACACCTGCCGATAAATAAAATAATGTCGCTCACTTCACTATGAATAGCATCATTATATTTCCAAATTTCTCTTACCTTTCTTGGCTCACAGTGCGATTGGGGCTGGCCATTTAAGTATCCCATTTGAAGCTTGCACCAACAGGCAACTAGTTCAGGAACATCTCTGGAGTATCGGGAAAACAGAATGAAAAGCCTTGTTTTGCCAAAGAAGCAGGAATATGTTCATGCAAAGTATGCTTTCTCTTTCATCTTCTTCAAGAGTCAGCCCTTTTCAGAAAAAACAGAAAAGCACCTTCTATTAGTTACTTAGAATGCCAGTTACCACTTACAGCTTCAGAGTGCAGTTTTAGATGCCTGTTTCTTGTAAGCTCCAAAGAGCAAAGAGAAATCTGGATGTGTATGTGTCCTCTGGAACACTTGAATGCAAGTAGCCTGAATTAGTTAAGTCCCCAGTTCCTCCTTTGCAGGCAACAGTTTAGAGTATGCAGGAAAGGTAGCAATCCAGCTCCGCTCTGCCTTAGTGGTGTAGAGCCCCAGAGAGAGGGAGGAGATAAGACAGAAGCAAGAAAGCAAAGTTTGTGTATGCCTTCCACTTTAACCCCTTCAAGGCTTCTTCATGAATCTGTAGGATTGGCTAAGGCTCTCTTTCTTTATAAAAACTGCTTCATATGTCATTGAAAAGGCTCAAATTTCTTGCTCAATCTAAAAGATTTTTCATTTTAGGTCTTACAGCAATATATGCTTACAGTTGAAGCCAAACATGCCAGGATGTGGTGATATTTAAATAAGTTCATCTTTCCAAACAGAATGTATGCCTGTGTATGTGTTTCCAGCTTTGGGAAACTTTTTTTAGGCATCAAGTTAATACACTTAATTTGAATGTTTTGTGGAAATTTAACCTCAGCCTGAGTTTCTGGTTGAGGGTAGAATGTCTTTGAAGAAAGCTTATACATTCAATTAGAAATGATGCATCCACCTGTAGTTTAAATGCCCTTACCATCTTTCACATAGTAAGAAGAAGGAGATTAACATTTCTTAAGTATAAAGCATTTAGCACAAAGAACTTCATTAATGCTCACAATAATGTTGTGTCTTTGGTATAATTACCCTCATTTTATAAATGGGGAACCTGAGGTTTAGAGAGAAAGCCTGCCATGCAGTTTACTAAATCTAGAGACAGAATTCGAAAACAAGGCACAATGATCCCAAGGTATGTGTTCTGTTCTCTATAGCAGTGATTAATATATATATATATATATATATATATATATATATATATATTTATTTTAGTTGTACACAATGCCTTTATTTATTTTTAGGTGGTGCTGAGGATTGAACCCGGGCTGTGCGCGTGCTAGGCGAGCGCTCTACCACTGAGCCACAACCCCAGACACATCTATAGAAGTGATTTTTAAAAATTATTTTTAAAATTGTCAGTGGGCCTTTATTGTATTTATTTACATGTGCTGCCGAGTATCCATCCCAGTGTCTCACACATGCTAGGCAAGGGCTCTACCACAGAGCTATAATCCAAGTCCCATATAGCAGTGATTCTTTTTTTTTTTTTTTTTTTTTTTGGTACTGGGGATTGAACTCAGCGGCACTAGACCACTGGGCCACATCCCCAGCCCTTTTTTGTATTTTTATTAGAGACAGGGTCTCACTGAGTTGCTAAGTGCCTCGCCATTGCTGAGGCTGGCTTTGAACTCGCGATCCTCCTGCCTCAGCCTCCCAAAGTGCTGGGATTACAGGCGTGCGCCACCGCGCCCGGCTTAGCAGTGATTCTTAACCTCTATTCATCTTAGACTTCCTTGAGAGGCAAATGACAGCTAAGGACTGCCTCTTCCTCAGAAATAGTCATTCAATTTCTGTGCTCCAGGGCCTCCAAGTTAAGAACAGCTGAATGTCACTCCTCCAATATAATTTAATCATTAGTGGATCATTCATCAAACAACACCTGGTCATCAACAATTTTTAACACAGTAACTATAATAGAAACGGTATTAGTGAGTGTTTTGCCAATCTTTAAGAATTACTGCAGTGGGCTGGGGTTGTAGCTCAGTGGTAGATTATTTGCCTAGCACTTGTGAGGCAATGGGTTTGATCTTCAGCACCACATAAAAAAATATATTAATTTAAAAAATAAAAGTATTGTGCCCATCTACAGTGAATGTTTTTTTTAAAAAAAGGATTACTGTGGTGATTTTCCATTTGTTTCCACATTCTCCTTAATAACTCTTGCATTTCTGTCTCTTCTATTTCCCTCATTCCAGTGGTTGCACGGGTTGAGGCGCTCCTTGAAATCTGTAATGCCTTATTAGTACCATCTGTTATCTGTTTCTCAAGTTGGAGTAGTATGGTCAATATTCATGAATGTAAAGGATAAACCCAGTTTATTTTCCTTGAGGACTGATTTTACTTGAATATTGGGATAGGGCAAATATGGGTCATTTAAGAGATAATTTTAAACATATTTTATATGATAATATATAGATGAATGGAATGTAAATTTTGCATGCATTTTTATAATTAAGCATGAAAATTCAGAGAAATTTTGTACTTGTGGTGGGGTCTTTGGGGGTTATTCAGACTTCCCCGGGGATATATGTTCACTCTCCTCTGCTATTCGGAGTATTTTGGTGGAAACTTTCCACGATCATGGTATAGCAGAAAGATCAGGGACTTTGAAGTTATATACTGTCAGATTTAATCTATATTTTCTGAATTATCTTTAGAAAATCAGTTAATTTCTTTGTGACTCAGTTTGTTCATTTGTAAGATAGGAAATTATAAAGAGAAGTTTATATGAGAAAATATTTCTAAAGCACACATTATGGATGCTTAGTAAATATTGTCTCAAATTTGTACATGCCAAAAGTGGATGAGCTTAACATGAATCTAACTGGATGTTTCATCAGGGGTAGATTTCTTACCCAATTAGGAAAAAAAAAAAAAGAGAGTTATGTAACAATATTTAAATTCATGTTTCCAGGAAAACATAATAGATGCCCTATAATAGATAGGAAATTTCAAAACTAGGTTATCATATACCAAATTTACAAGGGAAATGATCCAGAACAGGTTCCAAGAAATAAAAATTTTATTGTGGAGGGGAGTCAGAAGAGAAATTTGTAAAAACATTTCTTTGCAGAGAGCTGTTGCCAGGCTAAGACTCCACTCTATCTTCCAAAGGAGTGATGGGGTTGGGGGACAGTACCTCCTTCACTTCAAGTCTAGTGAAAGTGTATTTTACCAGAACTTGACATTTATTCCCTGCAGTAGAGAGGTGGAGGATTGGAGTTGTACTCTATTCTGAGAAAGCTAATGTGACTCTTGGCAGGAGGACAAGGATGATTGTGTGGGATTGGTCTGCATTCCCAGTGTTTGGGTAAAAGAGTTCTGGGAATCAAATGGGGGCCACTTGAGAAAGAGAGCTAGGGTAGGCTCATCCTGGACCTTATCTAATAGAGCCATTGAGAGGGGTGGAAGGATCCCAGCAACAGAAAGATATAGATAACCACTGAATTCCTAGAGGCAGAAGAAGGAATTGAAAACTACCAACCTAAATAGAAATGTCATTCAGATTGCAGAAGAGGGATCCTCAGTAATGGAAGACATTGAGGAACCTATAGAAGAGCCAGAGACCCAGAGAGTAGGAGGCCATTACACTAAGGAAAAAATTACCAATTCCTTTAACCTCCTTTTCCCTGTTTCTGCTTCTATCCTCTTGAAAATATACATAGGAGCTGGCAAGTGTGACAAAAAGAAGAAAATCTATCACTCCTCTTTCTCCACAATCTATAGACCTTAGCATAAAGAAGGAGAGGGGACTTATTTTTTTAGTAAAGACTAAAAAGGTTGATTGATTTCTGTAACTAAATACCTACTGATTACTGAATCAAAATTATTTTTATCACTTAGAGTGACCTTAGAACTGTTTATCCAGAAAGATATGAATAGAAATTTCTGTGATCTGAACAAGTTTTCATCCAGGGTCAGGGAAAGCTTACCCAAGTGGAGAACATTTTATTTAGAAATTGAGAGATAATAATAAATTATACTTTAAAAAATACTAGTTGTGCTTACTAATTCATTATTTCATTAAATAAGCATCAGAGTGTATATTATGTGCCAGGCATTGTGCTAGGAGTAGGACATATAGTGAAATGAAGAGGCATTCTTGCTCTCAAATTGCTTATGGTCTATGGCAGGGGTCATCAAATATTTTTTATAAAGGACCAGATAGTGGAGCTGGGGTTGTGGCTCAGTGGTAGAGTATTTGTCTTGCACGTGTGGGGCACTGGGTTCGATCCTCAGCACCACAAAAAAATAAATAAAAGTATTGTGTCCATCTACAACTAACAAAGGGGGGACAGATAGTAAACATATCGGGCTATGTGGGACACATATGAACTGTGTATTCTTCTTTTTAAAACTAACCTTTTAAAATGTAAAATAAAAAATTATTTTTATGTTGAGAGTAGTACAAACAGAGACCATAAGTCAGTTTTTGCCAGTGGGCCCTAGTTTGCTGATTCCTAAATTAAGGAAGAAACACAATTTTTTTTATAATTTTATTTTTATAATTTTTAATATGTACAACTCATAGTGCATATATTTAGTATCTTTTTACATACAACTGTTTGTATACAAAGTATATTCGTACAGTTCAGGTCTTCAATCATGCATTAAGGAAAATGATATCCGTCTCATTCAACCACCTTTTTTTTTTTTTTTCTCCCCCTCCCTGAAGAAACACAATTTAAAAAACCACCAGTTGCCATATATTTATTATGATTAAAGATATGTTTAGGGGCTAGGATTGTGGCTCAGTGGTAGAGTGCTTGCCTAGCATGTATGAGGCACTGGGTTTGATCCTCAGCACCACATATAAATAAATAAATAAATAAATAAATAAAGGTATTGTATCCATCTACAACTAAAATGTATTTTTTAAAAAAAGATATGTTTATAGGACATTTGGGGAGGAGACACGAAAAAGCATTATCTAATTCTGACTAGAAAACAAGGTTTCTAGGAAGATTCAATGTGGATTTGAGACCTGAGTGACAAGCAGGAGTTAAAGGAAGTGGGTGGTATTCAAGGCAGAGGGAGTGGCCTAAACAGAGACACCACAGCTTGACATAACTTGGTTCACTTTGGAAGCTATAGAAGGAAGAAACCGAACCTTAGAGAGGTTAAGTAGTTTATTCAAGGTCATAAAGCTAGTAAGCTATAGAACCTAGACTCTTAGTCCAGGTGTGTGTGACTCCCAAATGACTAGAACCTATTCCTGTCCTAGCATTGAAGCTATGTCTAAGATTCACTGCTAGTATTTGCAAATCAGCAACTCTGTTTGGTTCACTTTTGATTTCCTTAGGAGTAAAATTTCTAAAAGGACTTGTGGAACTTAAAAGTAAGATAGTGACAGGCTGGGGTTGTGGCTCAGCAGTAGAGTGCACACCTAACACGTGGGTGGCCCAGGTTCCATTTGATCCTCAGCACCTATTAAAAATAAATAAAAGCATTGTGTACAACTAAATAAATCAATAAATATTAAAAAAGAAAAAGGTAAGACAGTGAATCCATACTGTTGGGTTGGCATAATTAGACCTCTAGTTCTTCCTTTAAAAAACAGCCCCTCCCCCGCAATAAAACTTAACACAAATTGCTCAAATTCAAGGAGTTTGTTTCTTTTTTGTACAAGCGTTTTTTTTTTTCTTTTCTTCTTCTTTTTTTTTGGATAACTAATATCTAGCACCACTATATTGTAATTTCTTACACTGTTATTTTTTTTTGAATATTAAGATGGTATCTTACACAAAATAATTTCCAGAGGAACATATAGACATTAAAAGCATTACAAAAAAATTAAGTGCCTTTGCTAAATACAGCATTTTGAAACATCTTCTGCCATATAGTAATCCCAGATTATTCATTAAAAATATATTATTGATATCATGCCAAGGGAAATTATCTAAGAAAGCTAAGTACACTTATAACTGTACTATAGTAAAAAGAACAATTGGGTCATAAGACCCTTCTTATGGATGTGTCTTTGGAAAATCATTTAAATTATTGAAAGCAAAATGTCTTCTTCAAAAAAATCACTGTATTGAAATAGCTGCTTAGAAAATTATGGTTATAATTTAAGTTTTCCTTTTTTAAAATAAGCACTGCTTAGTGATAAAACCAAATTTAATTATTTAATCCTTAGGTGGAACAAATTGTTTCAAACTAAAATATTATATTTATTAAGTGAAAAACACATTCTATCACACATCTTAGAACTATATTTTTTTAAAGAAAAAAAAAATATATATATACATACTGTCATAGTATAGATCAGAAGTTGGCCATCTACAGCCTTCTTACACTGTTATTGATTTAGATACTTAGAAAGTATGGCAACTTCTGGCTTGGACTACATATGATGATTAGTCTAAATACAGTTCCCATCTTATCAATCACATTAATAAACTTAGGCAAGTGAGTTTACTCAGCAAAGATTAAATCTGTCAATTTTATAATTGATTGCTTAGTGGGTTTTTATTGAGGTAGCATTAGATTAGCCAGGGAGCAACTACTCTATAAAAACATTCAGTTTAGTGTCTGCCATGTACTCATGGAGTCAGCAAGAATAGAGGTTGACATGAGGAGGAAGAGGGAATGGTAATGACCCAACCTTGCTTTTACAGGCCTTCCACTGGTAATTAAGCAGGTCTGTCCTTCTCACTAAGGAAACTTTTTAAAAAATGCAGAATCTTGGTCCAGTCCTAGACCTTCTGCATGACTGAGGCCTGAGAATATGAATTTTATTTCCCTTGTGTCTTCTTTATCATTTATTGTATTAAAACACAACATGTTCTTTTTTTAACTTTTATCTTTTTTAAAAAAAATTGTTTGTTCTTTTTAGATATACGTGACAGTAGAGTGTATTTTGACATTTGTACAAACTTGGAGTATGTACTTGTAAATAAGCTCTTCCGTTTAAGAGCCACTACGTTGGGGGAATAGACAGGTGTCTAATGACCTGATTGTACTAAAGAATATATCAGATACTCTTGGTCTATGCATAGAAATTATGCTTAAGAAGGGAGTATGCAGGCTGGGGTTGTAGCTCAGTGGTAGAACACTTGCCTAGCATGTGTAAGGCACTGGGTTCAATTCTCAGCACCGCATATAAATAAATAAAAAAAAGTCCATCAACAATTAAAAAATATTTTTAAAAGAAGGAAGTATATAAAAGTTTACTATTCTAATGTTTCAGTCTTTCATACTGTAAAATAATCTTTTACTTCTCTATAGTTGTATCATATCACAGCAATGAATCTGATGCTTTTTAGTGCTCTATTCCAAGAAGTGGAAGGAAAGCAACATTAGCGCTCAAGCTGTATGCAAATAAACTTATACATTTCAGTAAGTTAAATACAGATTAAATGCATGTATTGCCTCAATATCCCAAGATTGCAAAAGAACATGAAAGTTATAACTTTAAAATAATGAAGAAAATGAGAAAGGGGCTATTAGGGGATGAAAGCTGGGTGAAATATAAGAAGCAGATGGAGGAATGGTAATTAATGAAATACTATGGGAGAAGCTACAGTTTAAAATACTTGAAGAGGGATGATACAGTAAGAGAAAGTCAGCTGCTATAATTTGGATAAATGTCCCCCAAAAGCCCATGATTGAAGGCTTGGTCTGTAATGTGATGCTAGTGGAACCTTGTGGAACCTTGATGTAATGGAGCCTAGTGGAAGGTCCTTAGGTCATTTGGGGAATGCCCTCAGAAAGAACTGTGAGATCAAGACTGTCCTCTCTGATTCTACCTCTGACTGAAGATGTAATCACTTGCTTGCTCCAACATATGCAGCCACCTTTGCCATTTTTTTCATGGGACAGAACAGGCAAGGGCAACCTTCACTGAGCTTGTGCTACACACAATTTAGACTTCAAATCTGAAACTGTGAGTTATGAATAAACCTCCTTTTCTTTATAAGTTTTTTTTTTTTGCCTCAGGTCCTTCATTATAGTCATGAAAAGCTGACTAATACATCAGTTTTCTATACATAAATGATTTGACAAAAGGAACAAGTGAGATATAAGGCAGAAAAGGGGTTGAATGAAGTGATTTTTTACACAGTTGATCCACTCCTCCCATTGTCCTCCTCAGAATGGTTAACAGAATGCTCTATAGCCAGACTATCCAATCTTTCATGAGCTCCAAAAAATTGCAGTGTCTTTCTTTATAGAAATTGACAGGTCCAAGAAAAAAATACTTTACCTTTTTGCATTTAGGTCACCTCCATCAAAATGGCCAACTCCTTATTCTTGTATATAAAGCTTCTGATCACTTTTTTATTGCCCCATTCTTCAATTTGAACAAAATATCAATGATCAAAAGATATTTGAGGAAAACTTTTAACATGAAAGAATAAGAAACAGAAAGACCCTTGAGAGGCCAGGAGTGACACATGCCTGTAATCCCAGGAGACAGGAGGATCACAAGTTTGAGGCCTGCCTCAGCAAATTAGTGAGGTCTTAAGCAACTTAGTGAGACCCTGTCTCAAAATAAAAAATAAAAATGGCTGGGGATGTGGCTCAGTGGTTAATCACCCCTGGGTTCAAATCTCCAGTATAAAAATATTCCTTGAGAGAAATAAAGATGAGAAACAAAACACTAGAATAGTATATTCAGATATATTTAAAAACTACACTAATATAACAAGAATAGGATATTTGAAAATAATATGAAGAAAAAAGACATGATGCAAATAAAATAAAAAATGATTGCTAACATAAAATTCAATGGAAGAGATGAGATACAGTTGATGAAATATCAAAGAAACTAGAACAAAAAGACCAAAGGGAGGAAGATCCACTAGAAAAAATATGATAGAAAAGGTAAATCTTGGCAAACCAACATTTAAATAATAGAAACTCAAGAAAGAACAAAATGAAGAGAAATATCAAACAATACAAGAGAAATTTCTAGAGTATATTCTCATGAACTTTTAGAACACAACATATAGAGATATTCTAAAGGCTTCAACAGAGAAAAAATAGGTAACATACAAAGAAATCAGAATGATATTGATAGCATATTTCTCATCAACAATCTCACAGGTAAGACAACATTGGAACAATGCCTTCAAAGCTCTGAAAGAAAGTTATTTTCTTCAATTAACATCCCCTTCCCCAATCAATAAAGATCTTTTATTGCAAAATTAACATATTAGAAATTGTTCTTATAGTCCAGGCTCTTATTACTGTAGGTGAACAACTCTTAGGTCCTATTTATTAATCTACTGACTTTTCTTTTTTCAGAGACATAGGTCACATCTCAAAATTTTATGATGTCCTTGTTTTTACATGTTGTGGCTTGCTGAATCAAAGCAGCTGAATTCAAAACAAGTTCCATGTTATTTCGTCCAAGGATGAACTCATTTTTCTGGGTGTGAGAAACTGAATAAGCAATACCTGGCCTCATCTGAATCCTGCAGGTGTATTCCCCCAGGAAACTTCAGATTTAAACAAGAGCTCCACTCTCCAGAATAATGCACTGATGGGGAAGTGAGCATACTTAGACCTCATCCTGTAATGGAGCCCAGTGTAATACACTTGATTATGTTCTGTACTGCAAATGGTAGCCAGTTCCTTTCTATTTCCCCACCATTTGTCAACATGGAGCCTCTTCTCTTTTCAGGTAGACTGAGTTCTATGTTGATGTGATTTAACTCCCTCAGCAGGGTTCTTCCGTGGCCCTTCACAATAATGGCTTCCATTTTGAGTGATGTCAAGGTTTTTGGAAATGTTAACATTGTGACTGTGAAGAATGGTCTTCATTTAAAAAATGTGTGTACCACTGCCCCCAGTTTACTTTGATTAGTTTTTAATTACTTTAAAAATGATCTATTTTTTTTAAAGTTTTGCCCAATGAAAATGGTCATGGACAATGGGATTTAGATCAGAAAAAAATATTAAGTAATAAGTGCTTGTTGAACACTTATTATGTGTCAAGAACCCTGCCAGGTATAGCTGGGGAGCTCTGAGAGTGTTTAAGACCCAGACTCTGTCCAAAAGAAATCAACCAAACAAACAAAAAATAAAACAAAGACTTTAAATGCAGTTGGGTAAAGCAGAAAACAATTAGAGAGTAAAATTATGCCCACTAGAAAATACAGAAGTAATAAAGTGAAGTTTGGATTGAAATTATGGAAGACATCAGGTAGAGGTGGGGTGTGCTTATCACCTTAAGTAATAGAAAAGATGAGAAGATGAGAGGGTTATCATTATCCTAAATGCATGTTTGAAGACATGAAAGATATGAATATGCTTTGTATACTAACAGTGATATGTAAAAAGGTGCTCTTTATGTGTATTATGAATTGTAAAACATGCTACTGCTATATATACAACAATAGTGAATAAAAAAAAAGACCACAAACACACAAAAAAAAAAAAAGATGGGAAGAGGTCAAGAGAGGCAGGTGCCTAAAGGAGGAAGAGGCAACATGAACAATGGCTTGGAAAAGATTGTTTTCTTCTTAGTCATGTATTAGGAGGTAGAAATTTTTATATTCTCTAATATCACTGAAAAGTTCTTTCTCTTTAAATCTTCCTAATATAACAACTTTCTCTGAGTGGATTATTTTGTTGTTGTTGTTGCTGACAGTGCAGTAAATTTTCTGTCAGTTTGCAGAATAGAAACTGCCATTTACTAAATGAGCTCTTCTCCATTCTGTGCTCCCTTGGTGCCAAGTCTTAATAAAGACAGATGGGTTTCCTCATCGTGAGGCTGCTTCCCATCTCAAGCTGATGAATATGAGACTGAGTGCCTGACCTCTTGGTTGTCAGATAATATAAAAGGCATCATCCTTATTTATTGCCATACTTTAATTACTAGGGGGGAAAGTATCAATTAAGGAACACAAGTTTTTCAAAATCATTTCAATAAAATCAGGATATCTGAGCAAATTAAAACCTTTTTCTTTTCTATTTTCTCTTCTTTGGTGGTAAAGGGAAGGAAAGTGAGTGATTGGTGTTGGTTTAGGTAAACTTAATGAAGAGGAGCTCACAGCATAATGTTTCAAAGAAGACTGTACATGGCAAAACTGTCATCATAGAGCTACCAGTCCAAGTGTTTGGGCTCAATTTGATTGGGCATCCTGGAAGTCTTTTATAGACATGGCTGGAGTCAGTAGATTATACTGGGTAGTGAGTAAAAAGATTTTCTTTTTATTATTATTCCTTAAACAATATGCACACGTTGTGGTTTCCTGGTAGTAATCCCGAAGATGAATTTTGTTGTATAGTCATTGATGTCCCAAACCCTTTGGAAGAAGGTGTTTGCTCCCCATGTGTTGTGGAGAAACACTAAGTATTCCCCTTTCTCCCAACCCACCCCAAAATATTCCCCTTTGCTTTTTACTGCTTAAAATCTAAAATGACATTCATTCATTCATGCCTTAGTGAAAGGCTTTTGCATCTCTATAGAGCCTCAGTTAAATGGCATCTCCAATCAACTTCTAACACTTTAATGTGAATTAGTTTTATCTCTCTGTATGTACATATGTGTGTGTGTAATGATTTTTTTAGGAGAACATCAATTCTTTTTTCCTTTTTTTAAAATTTTAAGAGTGTATGGAACGTGTGCATATTGTTTAAGGAATAATAATAAAAAGAAAATCTTTTTACTCACTACCCAGTATAGAATTAGATAAAAATAAAATTTTGGAAGTACTTCAGTGCCCCTTCCTCCTCTCCAGAAGTAACTAAAACTCTACATTTTGTTTTTTTTATTCCCTTGTTTTTCTTCATGTATGTATATCTAAAAAATGTTGCTTGATTTTTTTATACATATTCTGGATCTTTATCTGTATGAATCCACACTGTGTATATTTTCCTGAAAGTTTCTTATTTGCTCAATGTTATGTTTGTGAGATTCACCCATGTTGATGTGTATAGCTATGGTTTAGTCATTTTTACTGCCAAAGTATCCTATTGTGCAGATACATCATAATTTATTCAATCTCCTTTCAGATACTTACTTTGGGTTCAAAATATTTTCATAAGATAATGTTACATTTATGATTTAAAAATAAAATCTAAATAATATGGTAATTTATAAAGTACAGTTCCTGTCCATACTTCTCTTTCCCCTTAAAAAACAGCCACTATTAAAAGTTGAATTTCTGGGGCTGGGGTTGTGACTCAGTGGTAGAGTACTTGCCTAGCATGTGCTCGGCCCGGGTTCGATCCTCAGCACCACATAAAAATAAAGGCAATGTATACAACTAAAACAAATAAATATTTTTTTAAAAAAAGTTGAATTTCTAGGCATGGGGATATGGCTCAGTTGTTTAAGAGCCCCTGGATTCAATCCCTGGTACCTAAAAAACAAAAAAGAAGTTTAATTTCTATATCTCGGGACTTTTTCTATGCCCATGCAAGTTGTATGTGTGCGTGTGTGTGCACACATATAAGGAATAGTATTACAAACACATCATTCTGTAATTTATTTTCAACCATATATTTTGGACAACATCCTCTGTTATTACATACATATTTATCTTGTTTTATAAATGCCTTTCATTTATTCTTTAGCATGTATGTAACTTAATTTACTTAACCAATAACTTATTGGTGAATACCAGGTTGATCAAAATTGTTATTATAACAACAGTGCAATTATTGCCCTTATAGATATTTGCACAGAAAATTAGAATTGTGGGGTTAAAAATTTTCAAGTTTAAAATTTCATTATTGGGGGCTGGGGCTATGGCTCAGCAATAGAGCACTCATCTCACATGTGTGATGCCCTGGGTTTGATCCTCATCACCACATAAATAAAATAAAGGTATTGTGTCTACCTACAACTAAAAAAATATTTTTTAAAAAATTCATTATTGATATAGCTAGTCAACTTCCCAAACTGGGGCATTAATTTACATTTCCACCAACATGTATTGGGCCAATTCTTTTCCTCATGATCATTACAGTATAGTAGTATAGGTGCTAACTCTAAATGCTTTTTCCCCCTTTCTTCTGATTCCATTTCTAGATAAATTTGGAAGACATAGAGAAGTATTAATATAAAAACAAAAATAGACTGTACCCCTATTAATTACTAGAACTATTATTATTTTTTGGTGTAGTTAACTTCTTCTTTTTTCTGTGTTGGGGATTGAACCCATGGCCTTAGTGCATGGGAGGCATGCACTCTTCCAACTGAGCTATATCCCCAGCCCCATAGTGAACTTCAAATCTTCTTTTTATATATTGAGGACCTTTGAAATTTAAGGGAGACATGTCCTGAGACATTGAAAACTCCCCAAATCTTAACTATTTCTATAACATAATTTACTCACAATTTTTGCACTGAATATAATCCCCACACTGAGTTTTCTTCCATCTAAATACTAACCAGGCCCAACCCTACTTAACTCCTGAGATCAGACAAGATTGGGCACACTCAGGGTGGTATGGCCATAGACACACACATTGAGATTTCTAATCATTTTTATTCATTTGTTGTATGTAAATGCAATGAACTTGTTCACATTAAAGATCTATTCCACTATCAAATCTAAACAACTCTACACTGTTATTCATTTAAACTTCTGTTTATTTGATAACATTTTCTTACATTTTTTTTACACTCTTCACTTCTATCACCAACAATTACATTTGAACTTCCTTTTTAGGCCACTTTAAAAGAAATTGAAAAGAATGCTTATTTGTTTTCATTCTATTATTCATGTTTTTCATTTGTCTTTGAATAATTATATGATTTCTGGTATATTATAACAATAGAATTGTTAATTTTTCCAGATATGTTTGTTTTTTTGTGTATATTTAAGATAGATTTTTCAAATTTCCTAAGCCAGACATTGTGATAAGAGAACTAAAGGGACTCCATCTTGTTCTTCAGCAGCCATCTTAGGAGTTCCTAGAAATAGTTCTGTGTCTCAGAAATAATAGAACACGGAAAGTCCTGCCTCGGTACCCATTAATCCTTTCCTAGCATAATACGCTTGACAGCATAAAAATAGCAATTCCTATACAATGTAAAATTGTTCTTTGGTTTCCATTTTTCCTGGGCAACATCCCTTGTCAGAGATTGATTGTCTAGACATCAGTAACCATTCTCTAACACCGTACTCAACTAGGGTCATCTTGACCCCATTCCCTTCTACTTGATCGTTGCTATACCAACCAGGAAAGTCCCGTGGGAAATATTATTATTTTGTACCCTATTGCTTTGTCTTCCTAACTGCGTATGAGAAAAACACAAGTTCAAGGTCTGCCTAGGCAACTTAGACCTCATCTCAAACCAAAATAATTTAAAAAAATGGTCTTTATAGTGGTTATTTTCTGGGATGTAGCTGATCCTTTTTTTAATTTTTTGTTTTGATTGAACCCAGGGCACTTAACCACACTTAAACTGAGCCACAGCCACAATACCGCGGGCTTAGGAGATTCGGTGGCAGGAATCTATTATTCTTAGTCTCTGTCTTTCTCTTTATCTCTTCTTCTCTTCTTAGCTAAACTCTTTTCCTTTCTTAGTCTCATTTCTTTCTTAGTCTCTGTCTCATTTCTTTCTTAGTCTCTGTAGCTCTCATTTCTTTCTTAGTCTCTGTCTCATTTCTTTCTTAGTCTCTGTAGCTTAACTCTTTTCCTTATACTCTGACTCTTATTTCTTCTTCTGACTACGTTCTGGCCGCTCTGACTCTTTTCTTCTTCTCCAACCCGATCTCTTCTGCAACCCGAACTCTTCTTCCGACCGACTGAGCGACTGAACTACTGACTGACTGAATGCCGCTTCTGACTGCTTTCACCAGGTTATATTTAGCTTTGCGGGTGCATCACGTGCATATGATTATTATCAGGTGGAACTTATGGCTTTCAGCTAACGGCAACAGCCATCTCCCTGATTGGGGCTGCTTCAGCTGGGCATATAGTTCAGTGGTAGAGTCCTTGCCTAGCATCCGCCAGGCATTGGGTTTGATTCCCTGCACCTCAACAACAAAAAATCCCATAGTCATCTTTTCAATACATAGAGGTTTAATAGCTGGGCAGTATTCTACAAAATGAGATCCCATAATGTGCTCAAATATTACTCTATCAATGAGCATTTAGGTATTTTTCCTAGTTATTTGATAATTATAAAAATAATCAATGAGTTACCAGATTGTTTCAGTTTGTCTGGGACTTTACTGGTTTTATAATTGAAAACTTCATGTTTCAGGAAACCCTTCAGTTCTAGTTCTGGGAAAAATAAGAGTGTTTGTAGGTCTACTTCTATGTCTTCCTACATCCATTTTTACCCACTGGTACTTTTATATCCATCACATCTTTTTCCACACGTCTGATTGCATTTATACATGACACTTTGTAAGAAGTCCTATTGAAATGGGACCCAGATTATTTCCAGAGTAAGGAATGTAGATAGGGAGTCATAGGATATAGATCTAGTCCATATTGTAAGCCATAATAACAGTCTTTTGGCAATAGACCATTAGATGAGGGGAAGAGATAATCACAGATTGTGAAGAGGTGAAGGAAAATGCAGAAGGTCCTCAAGACAAATTTCACCCTCATCATTTTACCTAGAATCAGTTCTGTGTAGAAGCTTTAGTTTAAGCACATAACAGTGAGCTGAAAATCTGGAGACCTGTCTTAATATTTTTTTTGTCTCTCTTTTTAACTTAAATGGGAGGGACTAAGCATTGGCCTCTTTCTTATGTTTTGAGTAATTAGAAGGCTAAATTCCAGTGTTTAAAAACTATCTTGAGCTACTTAATCTATTATAAGGGTTGTAAAAATATGAAATATTTGTTTCAGTAATCCACAGATGTCTTCTTGGATTTTCACAGATGTTGGGTTATTTAGCATCTCTAATTAATATATTGAGTAAACAAGGTCTCAATAAGCCTATTTAACAGGGATATATACCGCTGTTACTGCCTTCTGAGATAGTGAATTTCAGAGTTAAGATTCTCAATATTGTTTGCCTCATGCTTTTAGTCTGGAAGCAATTAAGGAAGCAAGAACATTTGCCTTCCAGGATCTTGAGCTCATCTGTCACTTCTAAAATAATTTCAGGGTGATTTGTTAGGTAGGACTGGTTGAATGATTAGTTTTCCTGTGATAATTACCAATGTATTTCCTGTAAGACCTGAAGAGGGCGAGAGAAAGGGAGGTTAGGAAGGAACATTCTAGGGCTATTCATTCCTTACAATCTTCTTAGATCAAGTCTTTAGGAATTTTCTGCTTTGGAATATTGGGGAAGAATAGTGACTAATCTACCAGACTATTGTGGAATAACAATAGACTGAGAAGTTTTCCTTAAGCTACCTATTTAACTCAAAAGCAGAACTGCAAAAGTCCTTGCAGGCTAAAATCCGAAACTGTAGAATAGATTCTACGGGGAGGGGTCAGGCAACCTAATGAAAAAAAAAGAAAAGAAAAAAGATTCGGGGACCCTGGATATAGAACCTATTTCTGTTGAGTAGCTGTGGCACTTCAGGCTGTCACAAGAGGTTTCTACAGACTCCGTCTGAGGCACAGTTAGATTCAATCAAATCTATTTTATTAATGCTCATCACACTTCAGACACACATCCTAATTCTAAGTCCTAACTCAGTCCCAGATGCTTACCTGTGATGCATCTTAAATCTGGGTCACTGAAACTCGATAGGGGCCAGAGGAGTCTGGTGCAGGGGGGACAACAGTGATGGAGGTCTTGGTCTCTCTGGGTCCTGTTAGTCCCACCAGCCCCCAAATGTCTGTGTTTTTAAGTCCTAGCTTGGTTGTGCTTGCAGCTGATAACTGGGTGAGCCCTGGGGTGTATGCCTGGGGTGTAGACTCTTAGATCACTATCTATCTAAGTTCTGCAGTTTATCTAAGTTTTGCAGTTCACATTACATCATGGGTATATTGCACATAGTCTTTTATCCAACACACACACTAATTAATATAATCAAGCATCAATAATCCTATATATTTATGGTACTCATATCACAGACACAGGACATGAATTTCTTATCTGTTAGATGTGCTTTATGATACCTGTTTGGCCTAGAGAGACAGTGTCAGGTAGTTATGAGTACAGGTCACAGAACTCAAGTACATGAGTTTGAATCTTGGCTGTCACTGATTTGCTTGGGAAAGTAACTTTGAAACACTGTTTCTTAATTTGACAGATGGGATAAATAATGGCCTTGGATCCCAAGGATTGTTAGAGGATCATTATAATTCATAAGAAGTGCTTAGAACTATGTCTCACATATTTTGTCATCAATAGAAGCTGCTATCATATATGATGTTTAAAATCACAGCCTTAGGATCCAGTTAGCCTGCATCTATACCCTGGTTCTGCCAATAAATGACCTTGTAATATTACTTAATATTATGGTTTAGATACGAGATATTCCCCAAAAGCTCATGTGTGAGATAATTCAAAAAAGTTAAGATGTGAAATGATTAGATTACAAGAGTTGTAAACTAAACAGTGGATTAACTGGAGGGTAACTGTAGGCAGGTAGGGTATGGTTGGAGGAGGTGGATCCCTAAGAGCATGACTTTGGGATATATATTTAGTCCCTGGTGAGACCTGCTTGGTCTCTCTCTCTCTCTCTCTCTCTCTCTCTCTTTTTTCTCTCTCTCCTTCTTGGTGGCCACATCCTGAGCTGCTTTCCTCTGTCAGACTCTTCACCATGATGTTATGCCTCATTTTGGACCCACAACTCTGAAGTTGGCTGTCTATGGACTGAGATCTCTGAAACCATGAGCCAAATAAACTTTTTCTCCTCTAATGGTTCTTGTCAGGTCTTTTGGTAACTGTGATGAAAAAGCTGACTAAAACACTTAACCTCTGTGTGCTTTGAAGTTTTCATTTTCAAAATGGTGATATTAATTGTATTAGAGAGTTATATATACTCTCTGTATATCAGGGAGTTATTATAGGAATTAAATGAAACAATCCACATAGATGGCTTATCAAAGTTCATGGCACATTGTCAGTATTAAATAATTATTATTGTTATCCAAGAATCTTGATGTAGGCCAAGCTTATATTCAGAACTTTCTTTTTTTCTAGCTTTACTAACCCCTAACCTTTGGTGTTAGCATTTTTTAAGGTTCATATTTTCATCGTTGTTTCTTTTTCTTTACCAAAACCTGTTTCCAAGACTCTTATTAATGTTCCATAAAAGTTTAATTGTCCTTGAGGTTTTCAATTTAGCTGATCTGTAAACTGGAACTAAAAAGATTTTCAGATTGAGGATTGAAGAAGAATGAAGACTGAAGTTTTTTTATTCAAAGTTGTATTTATAATAATAGTATGTATTATAATTCATAATAAACATACAGAGCATCTTTTTACAAAACACTGTTTGTATACAATGTATATTCGTACCATTCAAATCTTCAATCATGCATTTAGGATGATGACATCCATCTTATTCAACCACCTTTTCTTTTTTCCCCTCCCACCTCCCTTGCTCCCTTCCTTCCCCTCCCTCCCCTTTGACCTTTCTAGTGTTCCTCTAATACTCCTATGTACCCCGACCCAACACCACTGTGGATTAGCCTCCTTATATCAGAGAAAACATTGGGTATTTGGATTTTTGAGATTGACTAACTTCACTTAGCATTATATTCTCCAACTTCATCCATTTACCTGCAAAAGCCATTATTTTATTTTCTTTTATTGCTGAGTAAAATTCCATTGTGTCTATGTACCACATATTCTTTATCCATTCATCAACTGAGGGACATCTACGTTGGTTCCACAACCTAGCTATTGTGAATTAGGCTGCTATAAACATTGAAGTGGCTGTGTCACTGTAATATGCTGTTTTTAAGTCCTTTGGGAATAAGACTGAAGATTTTAGGAGGAAATCACATCACTGGAAAGTCAACCTCTCAGGCACTGTTTTGTATTCCATAGTAATTGGAGAATTCTTTTTTTTTTTTTTTTTTTGGTACCGGGACACTCGACCACTGGGCCACATCCCCTGCCCTTTTTCGTATTTTATTAGAGACAGGGTTTCACTGAGTTGTTAAGTACCTCATCATTGCTGAGGCTGGCTTTGAACTCGTGATCCTCCTGCCTCAGCCTCCCAAGTGCTGGGATTACAGGCGTGCACCACTACTCCTGGCGAGAAAATATTAAAGGGACAAAATTGCCTGTTATGCACAAACTTTTTTTTTCCTTGATGCTGGGGATTAAACCCCTGCATTTGCCTTGTGCATGCAAGACAAGCACTCTACCAACTGAGCTATATTGCCAGCCCTATCCACCAGCTTTTGCTTATAACTTCCCATCATGCATTAGAGACACTATTAATTGAGTGTTTCTGGGCTGAGGTTGTAGCTCAGTGGAAGAGCACTTGCCTACCATGTGTAAGGCACTGGGTTCAGTCCTCAGCACCACATAAAATAAATAAATAAAACAAAGGTATTGTGTCCATCTGCAACCCAAAATATTTAAAAAATGAGTGTTTCCTATGTGCTGAACCCTACATCATCTTAGTGATGCATTACAACAATCCTAGGTGGTGGGTATTATCTCCACTTTACAGTTTAAAAAACAGGTATATACTTCAAGAATATCAAGTGATTTATCTCTCTTTCATACTAAGATTCCATAAATGAGCTAGGATTTCAGCCCAGATATATCTAATTTAAAATCCACCTATCTTTCTACTTCAGCACATTTAAGGAGTTTGTTCACAGAACATAATGTCACTGAATACAAATCACTTTGGGGACTCAGAGGTTTGTATGATAGCCTGACTGAAGAAGCAACAAGCAGTTTTAAGCAGTTTTCTTCTTGTAGCACCTTCTATATTGGAGAGACAGTATCAGGTGGTTGTTATGAGTTCAGGCCACAGAACCAAAGTGCATGAGTTTGAATCTTGGCTGTGTCATTGATTCGCTATGTGGCTTCAGCAACAAAGCTAAGAAGACTACAATGGTGAATGCCCTGATATTCATTTTGAAATTTATGTTCCCAGAGTCCTAACTGGGCCCAGACAGTAGACTAAATTGATTCAAAGTGCTCATTTAGAGGTTTAGTATTTTCAAGGATGTGTCTACAATAATAATAAAAGTAAACCCAACTGATGAATGGGCAAATTGCTCCTCCCTTGAGTCCTTCTAGACTAGAATAAGAGGCAGATCAGCATAGTGTTTCTCCCAACATCTTGTGTATTGGAAATATATGGCTACTCATCTAACTTCACCTCTGAGATTCTGCCTAGACAACCATTGATTATGAAGCTGGCTGATAATATGGTGAAAGTACAGCTCTACATTAAAAAAAAAATCTCTTCTTTTCCATGGCGTCAGTAAGAACAGATTTTGAGGAACAGGTGATAGACATAGACATAAATTTTAGTGGTAGTTGGCTAACATTTTCCAAAAGGCACATGAAATTTTCCATAATATTTTCTGTGGTTGGATTTTAGGGGTACATCTTAAGGATGGCTTTCTGTGCTTTGCAGTACAAACATTCCTCTGGATAGAGTACAAGATAATACATGTGTTAAATATATTATAATTATTAAATACAGTACTGGCCTATAGTGGATTATGTCTTAAGAGGACTTTGTGACTCAAATGGTGCATGCTTCATCAGTGGTGAATAAAAAATGACTATTTACCTTTTTTTTCCCCAGAAAAATATCATGGTATGAGGACCACTTTGAACCAAGAGCCATTGGGACTGAAAAATTTCATGTCATGAACAGAGAAAGTCTGTTGCCAGACTACAAGTTCCTTACAATCTAGTGGAAGAGAAAAATATATAAAAATGTGTAATACAAAGCAGAATAAAATGCATGCTAAGCAGTTATCAGTGCTGAGCAAAATGTTATGAAAGTATAGAGGAAGGCTAAGTTAGTAGGGACTGATGAGATAAGGGGTAGCTTCACAGAAGAGTTAGCCTTTGACTTGAACTTTGAAAAAGGAGGTCAGTTTTGATCAAGAAGATGCAGGAACAATAAATATTCCAGTCTGAGGGAATCCTATAATCAAAGGTACCAATATGTTGAAGCAAATATGATTTGTTTGCTTTTCCCTTGACAATAATATTATCTAGCTGTGTAGTCAGAGCATGTAATACGTGCAGTGACCTGTGCAGCGAGGCATATTAATGTCTATTCGTGTATTGGTAACATATTATTTTTTAACCTGAGTGGTGGATACAGGAGTGGTTGTCTTATTTCTTAATATTAATCCTTAAACTGTAGGTATGTTTAGTCTTTTGTGAAAATGATACATTTCACAATAAAAAGGAAAATAATGTTTTTGTAACTCCACTTTACATTTTCTAATAGTTACTTTCTATTTGCAGAATATCCACCCAAATTCAGTTCTGAGACAGGTTTTTTTTTTTTTTCTGACTCAATGAAAATGTAAATTTTTAATTATCTTTATTGCTATTTAATGTTTAAATCAAACTTTTGTCTTCTTGTTTAGGTATGTTTGCCAATTTTCAGGATGCCAGTTTCTATAAATAAATGTTCTTGTTTACATAATATAACAACATAAATCTCCTGTGCCTTATATTTAGCATATAATAGCTGTGTGACAGGTGCCAACTGGATAGATGCCATTTGTTAAGTGGCTGTGATATATGTCAGTCTCTGCAGCTAAATCAGAGGTGGCCTATGCAAAATTGCATTTGCACCAATCAACCTTGAAATAGGCCATATGGTACAGGAAGTAATGTATCAAATATCAGCGGTTACGTCACATTTTGGGGAAAATATGAAGAGTGTTCAACAGACTTCCTTCATGATTAAGTTCTTGAATTGATCTTGTAGTGGGATTGGATAAAATGCCCTTTGGTTTAGGCCGAGGACTCAGGAAGTATAATCTAAAAGCATAATGATAACTTCTATGTGGGCATATCACTTACATGCTCTAAATCCTGTTTCCTGTTCTGTAAATATAAAGGGCTTAACTAAGCGATGTCTACAGTCACTTTGATGCCAGCATGTTATGGTTCCATAATATGAGTAACACTTTGTTTACTTTGATTTGTTAAATTGTCTTTATATGTGTTATTCCATTTGCTTTCTGCAACAACTCTCTGAAGTAGTTACAGTAAGAAATTATTACTCCCTATTTAAGGACAAAAAAAAAAAAAAAAACCAAGGCTGGGAGCATGGTGCCCCCAAGATATGCAATTAATTTTGAACAAATTTACTAAAGGTACAGGATATATATCTCAGAGATAGTCTAATACTTCTATTGACAGTATTATAAACACTTAATATATAACAGAAGTAGCATTGCGAAACAGTGGGGCAAACGTGAACTATTTAATAAATGGTGCTGAAACAAATGATTATTCATATGGAAGAAATGAATTTGGATGTCTATTTCACACTACATATAACAATCAATTCCAGATGGTTTAGTAACCTAAAAACCAAAACTTTTAGAATAAAATATAGGAGAATATCTTTAGTAATATTTTCATTGCAGCAGGAAAAGATTTTCTCAACATGACAAAAGGTGTACACTATAAAAAGGAAAATATTAAATTTGACTGCATTCAATATAATAAGACAAAAACCAAGGGAATGGATTAAGAAATTAGTCAAACGTATGTAGTTTTTTTTTTTTTTGGTACCGGGGGTCGAACTCAGCGGCACTCGACCACTGGGTCACATCCCCAGCCCTTTTTTGTATTTTATTAGAGACAGGGTCTCACTGAGTTGCTAAGTGCCTCGCCATTGCTGAGGCTGGCTTTGAACTCGCGATCCTCCTGCCTCAGCCTCCCAAAGTGCTGGGATTATAGGCGTGCGACACCGCGCCCGGCTCGTATGTAGTTTTTAAAAAAAAAAAAATTATTTATTTGTTTTAGTTGTACACAATTTGTTTATTTTTACGTGGTGCTGAGAATCGAACCCGGGCTGCGCGCGTGCTAAGTGAGCGCTCTACCACTGAGCCACAATCCCAGTACCTGTAGTTTTTAATTTAAATTTTTTTTTTTTTTTTTTTTTTTTGTGGTACCGGGGATTGAACTCAGGGGCACTCGACCACTGGGTCACATCCCCAGCCCTTTTTTGTATTTTATTTAGAGACAGGGTCTCACTGAGTTGCTAAGTGCCTCGCCATTGCTGAGGCTGGCTTTGAACTCGCGATCCTCCTGCCTCAGCCTCCCAAAGTGCTGGGATTACAGGCGTGCGCCACCGCGCCCGGCATAATTTAAATTTTTTTGTTGTTGTTGTTTGGTACCGGAGATTGAATTCAGGGGCACCCGACCATTAGGCCACATCCCCAGCCCTTTTTTGTATTTTATTAGAGACAGGGTCTCACTGAGTTGCTAAGTGCTGCCTCGACATTGCTGAAGCTGGCTTTGAACTCGTGATCTTCCTGACTCAACCTCCCAAGTGCTGGAATTACAGGTGTGCACCACCTCGCCCGGCTAAAATTTGTATTTTTTTAAAGTTATTTTAGTTGTAGATGGACACAATATCTTTATTTATTTATGTTTACATAGTTCTGAGGATCAAACCCAGTGCCTCACACATGTGAGGCAAGCACTCTACCACTGAGCTACAGCCCCAGCCCTTAATTTTTTTTAAATTAGTTATACATGACAGTAGAATGCACTTTGATACATCATATATAATGGAGCATAATTTCTTCTTCCTTTGGTTATACATGATGTAGAATCTCCCCAGTAGTATAAGTATAGATATACATAGGGTAATAATGTCTGATTTATTCTACTATTTTCCTACCCCCATGTCCCCTCTCCCCTTTACTCCCCTCTGCCTAAAGTAACTCTATTCTTCCATAGCACCCCTAATTCATATGTGAATCAGCATCCACATATGAGAGAAAACATTTGGCCTTTGTTTTCTTGGGTTGGCTTATTTCACTTAGTATGATATTCTCCAGCTTCATCCGTTTACCTGCAAATGCCATTATTTCATTCTTCTTTAAGGGTGACTAATACTCCGTTGTGTGTATGTATATATATCCAACATGTTTTTTTTATCCATTCATCTGTTGAAGGACACCTAGGTTGGTTCCATAGGTTAATTATTATGAGTTGAGTTGTTATAAACATTGATGTGGCTGCATCACTGTAATATGCTTATTTTAAGTCCTTTGGGTATAAACTGAGAAGTGGGATAGTTGGGTCAAGTGGTGGTTCCATTTTTTGCGGGGCATGTCACTCAGAAAACACACCAAGTCCCAGTTTTGTCCAAATTGAAGAGTATTTAGCCATCTGGCTGGCAACTGTTCCCCACAGGACCCATAACTGTCTCTGCAAGGAACAGCCCCAAGCCTGAGCGTTTTAGGATATTTAAAAGCAAAAACCACATCTGGGTTGATGTAGCTGCAAGCAAGCAGGTGTAGAAGCTGAATTGGGCAGTTAGTGAGACAATGTAATGGGTACATTGGTATTTCCCACAGGACTTTCCAGGTTGGCATAGCAGCAAGCAAGAAGAAGGGAAATGGGTCAAAAATAACTGTAGTTCAGTACAAGTTAGAGAACGGTTACTAATGTCTAGACAATCAATCTCTGACAAGGTACATTGCTCAAGAAAAATGGAAACCAACGAGAGCAATTTTACATCGTTTAAGAATTGCTATTTTGTGTTGCCAAGTATATTATGCTAGGTAACTATTAATGGGTACAGAGGTGGGGCTTTCCCATGGGAGAAGCATTTCTTACATGATATGGAGTCTCAGGGTAAAATGGAGTCTGTTTCATCATTGTCCATATAACCTGGCCCATAACACCATTCCAAGTTTTCCAAAGAATCTCCATACTGCTTTCCATGATGGTTGTACTAATTTTCATCCCCACCAGAAATGTATAAGTGTATGTTTTTCCCCAACATCCTCACCAACATTTGTTGTTGTTTGTATTCTTGATAATTACCATTCTGACTGGGGTGAGATGAAATCTTTGAGTAGTTTTAATTTGCATTTCTCTAATCACTAGAGATGTTGAATATTTTTTCATGTATTTGTTGATTGATTATATTTCTTCTTCTGTGAAGTGTCTGTTCAGTTCCTTAGGATTGGGTTACTTGGTTTGTTTGTTTGTTTTGGGTATTAAGTTTTTTGAGTTCTTTATATATCCTGGAATTTAATGCTCTATTTGAGCCCATTCTGCAGGGTCTCTCTTTATGTTATTGATTGTTTTCTTTGCTGAGAAGAAGCTTTTTACTTTGAATCCATCCCATTTATTGAGTCTTAATTTTACTTCTTGCACTGTAGGAGTCTGTCTTGTTGAGGAAGTCATATGCTAAGCAGTCATGGTGAAGATTTGGGCCTACTTTTTCTTCTATTAGGCACAGGTTCTCTGGTCTAGGGCCTAAGTCTTTGATCCACTTTGAGTTAAGTTTTGTGCAGGGTGAGAGGGTTTAATTTCATTTTGTTATATGTGGATTTCCAATTTTCCCAGCACCATTTCTTGAATAGGCTATCTTTTCTTCAGTGAATGTTTTTGGTGCCTTTGTCTAGTATGAGGTAACTATATTTATGTGGGTTTGTCTCTGTGTCTTCTATTCTGTACCATTGGTCTACATGTCTATTTTGGTGCCAATACCACGCCATTTTAGTTCCTATAGCTTTGAAGTATAGTTTAAGGTCTGGTCTTGTGATACCTTCTGCTTCCCTCTTCTTGCAAAGGATTGCTTTGGCTATTCTGGGTTCCTTATTTTTCCAAATGAATTTCATGACTAATTTTTCTATATCTATGAAGAATGTTGTTGGGATTTTAATAAGAATTGCATTAAATCTGTATAATGTTTTTGGCAGTATAGCCATTTTGGCAATATTAATTCTGCCTATCCAGGAGCATGGGAGATCTTTCCATCTTCCAAGGTCTTTTTTTTTTTTTTTTCTTGGTACTGGGGGTTGAACTCAGGGGCACTCGTCCACTGGGTCACATCCCCAGCCCTTTTTTTTTTTTGTATTTTATTTAGAGACAGGGTCTCACTGAGTTGCTAAGCACCTCGCCATTGCTGAGGCTGGCTTTGAACTCGCGATCCTCCTGCCTCAGCCTCCCAAGTGCTGGGATTACAGGCGTGCGCCACCACGCCCAGCTTCCAAGGTATTTTTTTCAATTTCTTTCTTTAGTTTTCTGTAATTTTCATTGTAGAGGTCTTTCACCTCTTTTGTTAGATTGATTTCCAAGTATTTTATTTTTTGAAGCTATTGTGAATGGGGTTAGGTATGTTTTTTGAAGTTTCAACTTAATATAAAAACTGAAGACTATCACAAAAATTTCAAGGTTGAGAGAAGAGGTAGGATTCATGAGTTAGGGTTTTGGTCTCATCAAGAGAGATTAAAGGGAGTCAAATTCATCATCTTTCTAGTGGAAGGTCTCAATGAAGATTAAAGTTGATAAAACAAGAAGGGCAGTTAACATAAAAACAGAAAAGTCAAAGGTCTAAAGAAATTTGAGAGCAAGGGGCAGAGAGGGAGCATTTTACTTGTCATTTTGTACCATTCTATACTGCTTGAATTTTCGTTTCCTGTTTATGTCTTTCCTATACACTAAAAACTTAATTAAATGAGAAAAAAACCCAAATATGACTAGGATGGAGGTTTTGACCTCATTTGCTAACTCGAAGTTTCTATTTTACACGAGGGGATCAAGTTGGCAGGTAAGATCTTAAGCATTGCATCTGTTAAATCTCTGGACACTTGATTACATTTTTGAAATAAGGCAGAATCAGGTTGGAAAGTGTTTAAATCCATCTCTCAAGTCTTCTGTTTACATGATTCATAAGGAACAGATGGCCCATCTGTCTGTATTTAAGACAAGTGGGTGGTTCCTGGTTTGCAATCAATGAAGCAATAATTACAACAATTTCGAGTAAACTGGACCCCATAAAATGTTGTTTTAATTTGTGAATGAGATGGAGGCACTAAGAGAAGGTACACTGATTGCAGTATAATTGCAATATATTCAGGAAAGGGTCTTTAAAATTTAAGCAGCTAAAAACTTCACTAAATCCCCCTTACCAATATATTGGGAAAATGAACTTTGACCTTGAGTGTTCTCAGACACATAACCTAACTCCCTAGCCAATGTGACAGTATGGCAGTCATTTTGTTAAAAAAAAACAAAAACACACATTCTCTTATTTCCAGTCCCAGGAAACATTGTTGCTGCTTAGAGTGTAGTGGAGTAGGCTGACTTTGAGAGTTGGGGAGGGGACCTTTATTTTTACCTCAAATACCCCTGGCATGTTGAAATGTTATTTGAATATTGTCAACCCACTCCCTCCTGAGAATGCTTCTCCAGAATGAGAATGCTTTGTGCTTCTCATTGGTGAATAAATGTAGAAAGACAAGAAATTCAAGAGTTAAAAGCACTGTCTGATAGATAGGCTTGGGCAGATGGGCCACCTCCCCCATGGGAATTTCCATGAGGAGCAACCTGGTTTCATTTTACCCAGGCAGGAGCCAATCAGCTTAAAGGTCACTCTGTTCCCAAGGCAGAAGACAATCGGCTTAAGGGTCACCTTATTCCCTGGGAAAAGAGCCAATAGCATTAAAGGTCGCTCTGGTACACCCCCCACCAGAAATCCCTATTTAAAGTCCTGCCTGCCTGGAGCTCAGACACAACAGCTCCTCTCTGCAGAGAGGAAGCAGCTGCTGCAACAGCTCCAGACTCACTGTCTTCAGCCCGACCCGACCGCAGCTGCTCCAGCCGACAGCTCCTGCCTCCAACCCTATGGCAGCTGCCCGAGCCGAAAGCTCCAGAGACCACAGCCGGCATGACCAGGCACTGACCCTCCGTCCAGAGCTTGCACACTCCCTTCTCCCTGACTCCTCTCTCCCATCAGAGCTTGCACACTTCCTTCTCCCTGACTCTTCTCTCCCCGTACTTCTTCTCCCTCCGACCAGCCATAAAGGCTGGTGAATAAATCTCTTGGCTGCATGGTTGTCTCCAGTGTGATTTTTGCCCTTCACTGTCAAAAATCAATCTTTCTCACTTTCTGGGGTTTTGGAACATATAAATACATTCACACCATTCTTAGTGGTGTCTTTTATTTATTGAGTGTTTAAAACATCACCCTGTTAACAGCAGTTTTAAAGGGCAGGTTACCAGCTGCAACTGTGTGCTTAATGACTCAGTCCATTCACTATGCCACTGCATATTCTAGCAGTGTCTATATGATTGTAGCAACTTTTTGACTTTGATTAGCCACAGCTTGGTTAGATGGTCAGTGTTCTATAGGACAGGCAATGGTAAGGTAAGGAATTATGGACAAATCTGTTATTTTTTCCTGGATTTCCATCTTAAGCTGAGATTTGGGAATCTCATGGGAAGACCTACATGATAGGGACATATAAGTTTTTCCCAGGAGGAGGGTCTTTGTCTTTGAACTGTAGAGTTGAAGGAGGACTAACTGCTGGGTAGCATTGAACTCCTTAGCCTGACATTGCCTGCCAATTCTTGCATAGAACCCATGCTTAAGCCAGTGGCTCTTGGTGAACTTGTTACCACACTTCTGGAGGTATTTATAAGTGTGTGATGGTGGTTTTGGTTGTCATAAAGCTTGAAGTATTCTACTAGCATTTATGAATGGAAACTAGGGAAGTAAAACATCTTATAATCCATAATACAAAATTGTCCCACTCAAAGGAGCATTGAAACTCATTGGACCAATTCAAACAGACAAGTTTTTTTCCTAAACAGCTGTATTTACATATAATTCATCCATTTAAAGTATATAATTCAATGATTTTTAGTAAAGGCCTTACTCTCTCTTTTTTTTTTTTTTTTTTTTTTTTTTTTTTTGTGGTACCGGGGATTGAACTCAGGGGCACTCGTCCACTGGGTCACATCCCCAGCCCTTTTTTGTATTTTATTTAGAGACAGGGTCTCACTGAGTTGGCAAGTGCCTCGCCACTGCTGAGGCTGGCTTTGAACTCGCGATCCTCCTGCCTCAGCCTCCCAAAGTGCCTGGATTACAGGCATGAGCCACCGCGCCCGGCTAAGTCCTTACTCTCTTATATTGCCATATCTCAATTCAAATTTGCCTGTGATTGTTCTGCCTATAATCTCCTTACCCCTTTTGTACACCTGAAAAAGTAAAACTAAGACCCCAGCTCAAACATCATCTCTTTGATGTTGTCCCTAACAAAATTAATTTCTCTATGACAGGAGAGTACAAACTTTTTCTGTAAAGGATCAGGGAGTAAATGTTTGGTTTTACAGGCCATAGACTTTATTGCAACAATTCTGCCATTGGAGTACAAAAGTGGCCATAGATAATAAGTAAGTGAATGAGTGTGGTTGTGTTCCAAAAAAACTTTTCAGAAAAACAGGTGGTGGGCAATTTGATGATCTTCACACTAAATAATTTTTTCATACTTTAATTGAATCGCTTAGAATATTATAATGCATTTAGTATAAAAATAGTGAATTTCTCATCACCAGAGAAAGATCTGTTTAATTGCAGATATTTTCAGGGGTGAACAAGCTTACAAGCTTCAGTAGAAAATCATTAGCATACCCTATAGTCTTCATGACCAAGGCTTACTCTTGTGACATCTTACCCTGTCTCTTCACATCAGAAAAGGAGAAAGTGTACTGATGTTTAACAGATTCTCTGAAACTGAAAAATTTGAAAGTCAAGAGGGAGAGTTGATGGGTCTTGAGATTTACTTATTTCTGTTGGGATAAATAACAGAGAGGAAACTGAGGTGGAGTAGGCTGAGACAAAGAAGGAAGAAAGGACTGTAAGAAGAGAGGGAAAGGGAGCATTCGAGGCTCTCATGGAAAACTCTCCAAAGTCTCAGGGAACATCCAGTTGGGACCACTCTACCCCACTTCCCAGGCCTAGGCATTGAGAACCATTCCTATGCAGTGTGAGACACTGAAGTAGCTGGACCAGGATTACAGTATCCAAATTCAGATGCTGACACACTAACTTCAGATTGCTTTGGACGAGGATATTAAAAGATAGAGAATTACCACTCTTGGAAGAAAAGTAGAAGGAGGGCATTCTGTACAGAAGGAACAACAATGAGACAAAGGGCAGAAAGTATAAAAGGTAAATTGGGCCCTTCCAATAGCATTATATGGCTGGAGCATAGGATAGAAGATAATGAGAAGGAGGGGGAAAAGCAGGGGGGTTACAGGAGACAGATTTGGGTCAGGTGATGATAAATAGCTTTCTAAGTGGTTTGGCTCTTCTCATGTAGACAAGACATAGAGAAAAAGCATCCTGCCTTTCTGTGCTTTATTGCAGCGAGGTGCTGAGCAGCTTTCCTCTACCACACTTTTCTGCCATAATTGTTCTATCTCATCCCAGGCCCAGAGTGATGGGGCCCAACAACCATGGACTGAACCTCTGAAGCCGGACCACATCTGGTAGCTCCTGCACAGACTCTCCACATGCTGTAACTGGGCTAAGATGTTGACTCTTCTCCACATAGACCAGCTCAACCTTTTCAAGCATCCACAAGGAGTCTAGACAAGGCGGTCTTGGTGTGGAACTGCCAACTAGTGGAAGATACATAGACTGTTGGGCAGCAGACCCCAGGTCCTGCAACGTGGCCTGTATCTTGAGGCAGCATGACTAGTCTCTGTGATGATGAGCCTTTCAGTGTCCTATGAGTGGAGAAGCCTCCAAGGGAGGCTGAGGGTGGCAAACATGGGTCCCGCAACTGCAGCCTAACAGGCAGATCAGGTGCCCTATGGTGGCAACCCTGCTTTACCCTGCCTGATCCCCACTTCTGAACCAACCCAGAGGAGCAAAGACCACTCACAGTACTCTTCCCCATGCATGGAGAGTATAGATGCACCCATCTTCCTTCGATTATGTCTCTTGAGTCTGGCTGGTATGCCTGTTTGGACTGATAGCCTTTGTGGGTGCAGAAATGACAGCTTTTGCTTCTAGGGTCTTTCAGTGTATGGAATGGCATGTCTTTAAACACCTGGGTGCTCAGTAGCAGACAAAACTCCCAGGAATCTGCTTGTGGCCCCATTAGGTATAACAAATATCTTGCTCTCACACATGAAGCCAGATGCCTGTGGCTTCTGCACAGTTCTTGTTACCCCTACTCAAAATGTCCTACACCCTGTGGGAGGCTACTGAACCAATGAGAGTTCAGAAGGGGTGCTTCTGTTAGGACAGCATGCTTTTGGAGGGATTTCCGGCCTTGGTCTCATGTTTATGGCTGCCATTTTGGCAGTTCTTAGGTCCATCAGTGTGATAGGTTTTTGTGAGCACTTTGTCCAGCCAGAGGTAATGAGAACAGGAGGCCTGAGGGCAGCAGTCTTCCCCACCACTAGTGCCTAGTACTAGAGCCCAGGAGGGGCTGCATAGCTTGCCACATATCATGTCCCTGTGTTGAGAAAGTGGAGGGCCATGTACCCCAGGGCCTGTTTAAACCCAAGTGTGATGAGGCATTGTAGAGTATGACAGGTACAGGGACCCGTATGTGTGAACTTGTTGACTGCGTTGGGAGCATGCATGCTGGGTGAGGCATTTTACCTTTATTCTCAGGGCACTGTCAGGCAAGGTGTGTTGTGAACAGACAAGGCATCTGGTCTAAGGCTCTTCAAAATTTCCCAAAGCTGTTCCAGGCAGATGAGGAACAGGGAAGGTGAATTCTTGTGCAGTGTCACACAGCATCAATTCAGCACCAAGGCTCAGCTAATTCCATCATCTGGAGTTTTCTGGCTCACAGGTGGTTTAAGCCATTGGCAGAAGGAGATGTTCCAGGAAGAGCTAATTAGACTCAGAATGTGAATCTCTCATATCTGAAGGCTTTTGCTTTTATTGTTGACCCACATTACACCCTGTCTCAAAGCCCATTTCATTTTGTACCCCTATTCTCTGAACCTCTTCAATGTGAGAAGTCAGACAGCAATCATTTTTTTAACTTCCATCTGTGGAGTAGAAAAATGAACTCACTTTACTGATGATTAACCAAGGAACCCATTTTACTGATAATCAACCTTTTAATTAGTAAATGTATATGAAAGTCTTTATATTTAATACCTTCTCTCACTGAAGGTAAGGGTTTTTCAGGAGTCACATTAGATTCAAAGTGCCAGTAGGCACTGAAGGCACAGGGAGGTTTGACCCAGTGGTGCCTGAGTTATTCTATGATAGGCTTGCTGCACTCTGGGTATGACTGGGGACTGCTGGAACTTGTCTGTTTTTCTTCCTGAACACCATGTTCCCTGGTACCTATCCTTGAGTATATGGTGTAACATGCAGAACCCCTTCTCAGATCCAATCTAGCTCTCTTTGCTCCATTCTCAGTGAAGGTCCTAAGAACACTGCCTTTATTTTCTCTTTGCTTTGCATTATCATGGCTTACTCTATCCTTTGGGAGGGGTCCTTCTCTCCCCAAAATGACCCATGGAGTGGAAAGGAATGAAAGAGACTAAAAGCAAACAAAAACATATATTACCCATTAACTAAGACCATTAAATAAGAATAGTGTTAATATATGATATTTGTACCTGCCAAGTTATCAAAATAACAATCTTCCTTAGCCACAATGATTACAAATAAAAGTGGCCTCAGCTTGAGGTTGGAGAGACAGTTACCAGGCAGATGTCCTTATAGAAATACTTTGTACATAAGTTTATGGTGACCTATGTGCAAATTTGTGGTCTGGCACAGTACTTTTTTTTTGTGGTGCTGGGGATCTAACCCAGGACCTTGTACATGCAAGGCAAACACTCTACCAACTGAGCTCCAACTGAGCTATATCCCCAGCCCCAGTACTTTTTGATAGTTATTATATGTCAATTATGAATAAAGATCCTTTCTTTATAAACTTCATTAAAAAGGAAGAGAGAAAGAAGTATATATATATATATATATATATATATATATATATGTATGTATGTATACACACACACACACACATATATATATATACAGAGAGAGATTATTTTTAGATGAGTATAATGTTTTATTTTCTTTTTAAAAAATCAAATTTGAGGGGATGGGTCTGAGGCTCAGTGGTAGAGCGTTCATCTCGCATGTGTGAGGCCCTGGGTTAGATCCTCAGCACCACATAAATAAAATAAAGGTATAAAAATAAATCAAATTTGAATAACTTTAAGCAGATTTTTGACTTTCAAGTTGAGCTCTGAACCCACCACTCAGAAATGTTTTTTCACTCTTTTGGATCACTCACTTTGCCTCTAGAGGTAGTTGAGTTTGTGATTTCCTGCTTAGAGTAGGGAACCACTTAGGTAGTTATGGAAAATTGGTATTTTTACAAAGTATTTATAATGGCAGTTGGAAGAGCACAAGGAATAATGAAGGTAAGAGCACCAGTCAGAATGCTATTATAGTTATTCACAAAAGAGATAATAATGAATCCATCAAGTGTTGAATGAATAAGCAAAAGTGGTATACACATACAATGGAATCCTATTGAATTCCAAAAAGGAAGAGAATATTAACTCATGCTACAAGATGTATTCTTGAAAACATGCTAAGTGAAAGAAGCTAGTCACAAAAGACCACATATTTTTAAAACTTTATTTTATTTATTTATTTATTTATATGCGGTGCTGAGAATCGAACCCAATGCCTCACACATGCTAGGCAACTGCTCTACCACTGAGCCACAAACCCAGCCCCAAAATACTACATATTATATAATTCTACTTACATGAAATTCTTTAAAAAACAAATTCATAGCTACAGAGTATATTAATGGTTGCCAGGGCTTTGGGAAGAGGGCAATCCGAACTGACTGCTAATGGGTATAGGGTTTCTTTCGGGAGAAGTAAAAATAATCTAAAATTAGATTTAACACTAGATAAATGTGTTAATTTTATAATATGTGGATTATATATCAGTAGAACTTTTATTCTTTTAAAAAAAATAGTATAGACCTAAATTTAAAAGTGGGGGTAAATGGGAAAAGATCCTGGGTGTATTCAAAAGACACTCAGAAACATGTGAATGAAGAAAGTGAAGGCACTATATAGGAAGTGGAATATAGCCAGCAATGACTATAAAAAATGCTGGGTTGTGGCTCAGTGGTAGAGCACATGCCTAGCATGTTTGAGGCACTGGGTTCAATCCTTAGCACCACATAAAAATATATAAATAAAACAAAGGTATTCTGTCCATCTACAACTAAAAATATTTTTTAAAATGCCTGTTTAAGAAAGATTAACTGTTAATATTATTTCTATAACCAGGGCTTGCTTCAGAACTTTCTGGACTCAGTGTTGGTTGTCATATTTACATACTGAGTGTGTTACAAAGAACACAGGAGTTCAACTTAGGAAATTTGAATTTTACATCCTGATTTATTACATGCTGTGTGAACTTGGGCAAGTCAGTTTACTTCTCTGGACCTCAATTTCTTCATCAGTAAATTTGGGAAGATGTCTAGAACTATAGTTTTCAACTTCTGCTATGTATCTCTCTCAAGAACCAAAGTAATGGAGGTAGTTTTTCTCTTTTTTTGTTCTACCAGGCTCTTCCAATGTCTGTTTTATATGTTGGGCTTCTGAATATTATAAATTTGTTGGAAAAAGAGTTCTGTAGCTAGAAAAAGTTTGAAAACTATCAGAACAAATAAACTCTCTAAGATTCCTTCCAGCAAAAAGTAGTTTACAATGTTTTAACACTGAAGTGACTATGTTTGTGTATATCCACATATGCACAGGTATTTATAATATACATAGACAAAAGATGAATGAAGGGATATGGGTAAACCCAAACCGAACACAAAAACAAGTAGAATGAACCTACAGTAACAATCAGGGAAGCTAAAACTGATAAAGACCTAAGGATCCAGAAACTATTAAGAAAAACTACCACTTTACATGCCCCCCCACCCCAGTGCTTTGGTTTCTTTTTTTGTTTTATTTTATTCTTGGTTAGGTAAAGAGCAAGAAGAAGGAAAGTTTATGTCTGTGTATTGAGATTCATAATGTAATAGTATAATAGGAATAATTATGGGGAGATTATGGAATCCCTCAGTGCCCATGTTGCTTTCATCATTTCTAAGAAAACAATGGGTAGAGGAAAAGTACAGAAAACAATAGTATGATGGAATTAAAGACTAAGAGACAGGTAGAACCTATTAGAGCACACAGCAACTTTAAATTAGGTAAAAAACTCTTGATTTAAAAGAGATCTATATCAGGGTAACAAGAAAAATTATGCATAGCTCATTGGTGTGGTGGAGTAGAAAGAGCATGTTCTTTGGAGCTATGCACTTGTCTTTGAATCTTAGCAAATTTCTAGCTGTTGTGACCTTGGCCAATCATTGAAATGTGAGCCTCACTTTCCTCCTCTATAAAATGGGAGTGATAATACATACCTCACCAACTTGTGAAGATAAAATTACTCCAGATGAGGCTAAGGCAGTGGTTTTCAACCTTGGCTATGCTTTAAAAATCAGCATTTAAAAATTTTTTTGAATAATATGCTCCATTTCCAGGGACTTCTAATAGCTCTGGTATAGGACTAGATTGTCTAGATTTAAAAAACAAATATTCCTTGGATAATTCTGATTCATATACATGGATGAGAACCACTTGGATGGGTATTCTGCTTAGGTTAGAGAGTAGTGTAGATAATGAAGAGTTAAAAGAGCAATTATTAATAAACAATACACACCACTGTTTCTGTTAAAGATATGAAACAACAAAATTAATCAGAATGTAAAACTTCCAAAGTTGTCAGTCAGGCTGGATCTTGTTTCAGTGTGATTGTGACACTTCGCAGTGGGCATATCTCCCCAGAAAACTGCATAGTGTGTCTTTATGTGGGAGGAAGGCAGTGGTGGTGATGAGGTGAAAACCCCAAAGAAAAAAGCTTGAAGACTGTTTTCAAAACTCTAGCAGAACAGTCTTCTGCAAATCAGTCATGGTTCCCCCAGGTGGAAATTCACTGCAGGATATGTTGCTTGTTGTCTGCAGAAAATTTTGCTTGTGGAACAATCTATGTCCATCTTACAAGAGTGTGTGTGAACCAAACACTGAATTTCACCTAGTGTTGAACTGAAAGAGCCAAGAGGACAGCATTTACCTGGTTGACTGAGGCCGACAGATATCAAGGGCTCTCTAAGAGCATGTTAAAAACTCCATCCATTTATTTTGTCTTAAAGTTTTCATAAAATATTTTCTTTTTATTCTTTTTAGATATACATGACAGTAGAATGCATTTTGACACATTATACATACATGGAGTATAACTTCCCATTCTTGTGGTTGTACATGATGTGCAGTTACACTGGTCATGTATTCATATATGTACATAGGAAAGTTATGTCCAATTTATTCTATTGTCCTTATTATTATCCTTTCCCTCCCTTCCCTTCATTCCCCTTTGTCAAATCCAATGAACTTCTATTCTTTTCTCCCCCCATTTATTGTGTGTTAGCCTCTGCATATCAGAGAGAATATTCGGCCTTTGTTTTTTTTTGGATTGGCTTGTTTCACTTAGTGTGAGTCTTTACTTCTATCCATTTACTGGCAAATGCCATAATTTCATTTTTAATGGCTGAATAATATTCCATTTGTGCATATACCACATTTTCTTTATCCACTCATCTGTTGAAGGGCACCTAGTTTGGTTCTATGGCTTAGCTATTGTGAATTGAGCTGTTATAAATATTGATGTGGCTGTGTCAATATGCTGATTTAAAATACTTTGGGTATATACTAAGGAAAGGGCTAGTTGGGTCAAATGATATTTCCATTCCAAGTTTTCTGAGAAATCTCCATACTGCTTTCTAGAGTGTTTGCACCAATTTGCAGTCCCACCAGCAATGTATGAGGTAAACCTTTTCCCTCATATTGTTGCCAAAATTTATTGTTACTTGTATTCTTGAAAATTGCCATTCTGACTGGAGTGAGATGGACTCTCAGTGTAGTTTTAATTTTTAAAAAACTTTAAATTTTTAGAATTTGTTCTAATTAGTTATACATGACAGTAGAATGCATTTTGATACATTATACACAAATGGAGCACAATTTCTTATTCCTCTGGCTGTACATGGTGCGGAGTCTCACCAGTAGTGTAATCATACTTGTATATAGGGTAATAATGTCTGTGTCATTCTACTACCCTTCCCAACCTGACATCCCCCTCTCCTCCCCTCACTCCCCTCTGCAAAATCCAAAGTTCCTTCATTCTTCCCTATTGTCCTCCCACTATGGATCAGCATCCACTTATCAGAGTGGATAATGTTGAATGTTATCCACTTAACATTCAGCCTTTGGTTTTTTGGGATTGGCTTATCTCACTTGGCATTATATTCTCTACTTCCATCCATTTACCTGCAAATGCCATAATTTCATTCTTCTTTAAAGCTGAATAATATTCCATTGTGCATATGTACCATATTTTCTTTATCCATTCATCTGTTGAAGGGCACCTAGGTTGGTTCCATAGTCTAGCTATTGTGAATTGACCTGCTATAAACATTGATGTGGCTGAGTCACTATAGTATGCTGATTTTAAGTGTTTTGGATATAAACCAAGGAGTGGGATAGTTGGGTCAAATAGTAGTTCCATTCCAAGTTTTCTGAGGAATCTCCATACTGCTTTCCAGAGTGGTTGCACCAATTTGCAGTCCCACCAGCAATGTTACAACATCCTATCCAACATTTATTATTGCCTGTATTCTTGATAATTGCCATTCAGACTGGAGTGAGATGGAATCTCAGTGTAGTTTTAATTTGCATTTCTCTAATTGCTAGAGATGTTGAACATTTTTTCATATATTTGTTGACTGAACATATTTTTTCTTCTGTGAATTGCCTGTTCAGTTCTTTTGCCCATTTATTGATTGGGTTATTTGTTTTTAGTGTTAAGTTTTTTAGTACTTTATATATCCTGGAGATTAATGCTTTATGTGAGGTGAAGGTGGCAAAGGTTTTCTCCCATTCTGTAGGCTCTCTCTTCTCATTCTTGATTGTTTCTTTTACTGTGAAGAAGCTTTTTAGTTTGATACCATCCAATTTATTGATTCCTGATTTTTCTTCTTTCATGTTAGACAAAAACTCCATTTTGATGCTTATCTTCTCATTCACCTCTTACTGCAAGGAAATCTAAGAGTAATCATTGGCCTTTATCACACTGTTTTGTCTGTGTAGCACAAAATGAGAAAGATTCCTCTGGGGGAAATCAACTGGGAAGTTCTATAAGAGACTCAATAAGCAACTTTCAAAGCTTTGATTTGCATTTTTATTTAAAACCTAGTGTTTGGGCCTAGGATTATAGCTCAACTGGTAGAGTCCTCTCCTGGAATGCACAAGGCCCTGGGTTCAATCCCCAACACCAAAACAAAAACAATAACAACAACAACAACAAAAAAACCTAGGGTTTAAATGACTCATTCCTCTGTTGGGTAGGCTTTTGAGATTGTACCCATACCTTCCATCATGGATGACTTTACAACTAGAATGTAGCCAAAATATTATGGACAAAGGAGTGTGTGATGTGAAGGGCACCAGGAAACCATAAAAAAAAAAAAAAAAAAACCAGAAGTCAACCTTGCATTCAGAAAGATCATCAAATCATTTAGTTTCACATTTGCCAAGATTAGAAATTAATTAATTTGAAGAAAATCGGTCTTTTAAAATTCAGAGTTCAGAGATCATTTAAGAGTTTTCGCTCATGTCTACTTTAGTTTAAATTAGTTCAACCACATTGTCTCCCACCACATATTTAGTTGAATCTGCATCAGGAAAAACATACATTTTAATGATGGATCAGGAGAATGGAAGCCTGATTTTGAAACATGGGGGATAAAATAATTTTTTTGGTGGAGATGAATGAAAGAGTGTCCAACTAGAGACTAGCATTTGGGAGAGTAGAAAAAGGAGATTGTGAGCACAAGTCTAAATTTTGAAAAAAGCTAATGGAATTGTTTTCAGGTTTCACATCTGGATCTGAGCAGTACTTACCAGCCTTTGGCTTTGTAAATAATTTTCAGGTATTATCAGCATAAAATAGAGAAAATCACTTTATCAGAATGTCTCAAGTATTCACAAGAGCATCAGAATTTTCCTTAAAGTTAGATTACAAGGCTGCTACTAGATTTCCTTGCTTTTGACTTACTTTGAATTATTCACTCCACTGCTTACACATGACTGAGCCTACATCCAATACCCTGGTTGCTCTGCTAAGCGACACTTGGCTTGCACAAGGGATCTGTTGCTATTTATCTTTTTCTTCCTTACCTTTTTGTTTCTTAGTTTTCCAGGCTGGGGAATGAGGGATTTATGGAGGAAAGATTTCCTATCTAGGGCCTTATCCCCTAAATTCCATTTAAATGCTCAAGTGTCCCAAAGTCCATTTCTTCTGAATTAGGAAATGGACTAAACAGCAGAGTGTAGTGTGGGAGTTACACATCAGTTTTTCCTAAATGGTTTCACTATAGGTCTTCCTAGAGGCTGAGGAATGAGTAGGAACCAGATGGCCTATTGACCACTACTATAAAACCCTTGATCCTCTGGTTCTAAGAGAATTTGCTATGTGTCTTTTTAAGGTTATCATTATGGAGTTACATGCCCTGATTTCCAGTCTGCTCCCAACTACAGCAGCTTCAGGATGATTTTCTTGAGCTCAAGGTTTGAAAAGACTAGCAGCAGGCAGAATGCTTTACCAGCAATCAAACCAACACAGCCTTGCCTAGAACCAGATGCCATCAGGGATTTGAATGTGTCTGAGGAGGCTGGAGACAGGCACAGCAATAATGTGCATATATAGCTTTGACTCTTTCCCCTAGTTGCTTCTAATAAGCAAAACCTAGGAACAAAGAGATATAGACTCCTAAGGAAAAAAAAATGATGCAATGACATTGCATTGGTTTCTCATGAAACAGTTATCCTAAGAAATCTGCATGTTTTCTGTTCAACCAATTAAGATGGGCTTTGTATTGTACTATGTCAAATGCATTTTAAAAGCAATTATTTATATATCCAATCAAGAAAATTATAGTCTTCACTTTATGGTGTGAAAATTTCCATGTCCATCTTGTTTCTTTGTAGAGGTGCTTATTCCAGTGTCAAGCAAATGCCTGACACTCCAATAGTGCAAACTAAGGGGCTGGTGATAATTTCATATACATTTGGTTATAAATGCTATTGGGTATAGGGCCCTAAGGTACTTCTATATGATGCTGTAATGATGGTTGACATTTATTGAGTCTTGACTATGTGTTAGGGCACATTTCTAAGTGGTTTATTTAATCCTCACAAGAACCCTATGAATTAGGGACTGTTATTATACCTATTGAGCAAACCAGAAGACCGAGTAACAGGTAAGTAACTTGTCTAAGGTAAACTGTGGTATCAGAGCTAGGAATTTAAGATGGCTCTGGCTTTAGAGACTATACTCCTTAACACTATGCCATGCAGCCTATTATGGCATCGACCACACAGTAGGTCTTAAGAAATAGAAAATGTGCTGGGCTCTGTGGAACATGCCTATAATCTCAGTGTCTTGGGAGGTGGAGGCAGATGAATCTCAAGTTCAAGAGCAACCTCAGCAATTTAGCAAGGCCTAAGCAATTTAGTGAGACCCTGTCTCATAATAAAAAATAAAAAAGGGCTGATACCAAAAAAAGAGAAAGAAATAGAAAATGTGACTGTAAAAAATTAAATTGATTTTAGAACAAAAATAAACCTGTGTTTTAAAGCTCCTCAGAGTTATCACACCAAAAGACTCTATCCATTCATATAATTCTATCAAATAATCACATATTTGTGTTATATTTTCAACTTTAAGAAGAATTTTCTCATGTGGTTTACATAACATTCCCATGAGATAGAATGACTATTATTCTCAGTTGAGCAATAAGGCAGATGAGTCCAAAGAGGTTAAATGACTTGCCCAGCATTTCATGTTCATGGCTATAATATAAATACTCTCTCCAAATTAATCAACATATTTAACACAATCCTTATCAAAATTCTAGTTTGAAGAAGCTGATTGTAACATTCAGATGGAAATGCAACAAAAGTAGAATAGTAAGTATAGACTTGAATAGTAATGAAGTTGCAGGATTCACACCCCTCAATTTGAGCTGGGCCTTGACAAGGCCAGCAAACAGTGTAGACACAGGGAGTAAAACACAGAAAATGTTTGTGAAGAATCAAGTAGCCCAGAGAAGCATGCAGGACTAGAATGGATATAAAGAAGAGTGTTTTGAGAAAGGATGTGTTAGTAAATTGGAACTGGGTCATGGAAGACCTTGATCAACAATATAAAGTATTGGACTATACTGGGATGTGGTGTGGAACAAAAAGACCATGGCTTTTGGAAGAAAATAGACCTGAATTCAAATCCTGGCTGAGTGGCTGAATAGGCCAGTGACTTCTAGTAAGTTATTTTCCCTAAATTCCAAAATGGGATAAGGATATCTATTTTGATTTGGTTGTAGTGAAAAGTAAATGGGATAATAGAGGCATTAAGTATTGAGAGAACTTAGTAGATTTTGGGAAAGAAGAGAGGTGATTAAAGTTATGCATTAAAAAGGTACATTCATTGACCAAGGGAAGAAGAAGATAGGTAATGAAATCACTCAAGGCAGCTGTTCTAGTTCAAGTGAGAGATTATATTTACTGATTCCCACAGTCTAGCTATATATGTATGCTTTGTACTGATGAAAGTCCAAACAAGAATGGTGATAGACTAAGATCTTATGGAAATTGAATCAACAAGATGTTTGAGAGATGAATGGCATGGGGCAAGGAAAGAACACATAAGAAAAGATTCTGTGCTTTTGAACTTTTTTTTTTTTGGTACCATGGTACCAGGGATTGAACTCAGGGGCACTCGACCACTGGGCCACATCCCCAGCCCTTTTTTGTATTTTATTTAGAGACAGGGTCTCACTGAGTTGCTAAGTGCCTCGCCATTGCTGAGGCTGGCTTTAAACTCGCGATCCTCCTGCCTCAGCCTCCCAAAGTGCTGGGATTACAGGCGTGCACCACTGCGCCCGGCTATTTTGAACTTAACTGAACCTGAATTTTATTTTTATTTAGAAGAGTTCAGAAAGTCAGGAAGCTGAGTATGTTTAGAATAAGGATAGATGAGCTAGATTTTGGGAATTCTGTGAGAAAATATTAATTTGGTGGAGATGAGGGAGAATAGGATATTTGGAAGTCAGAATGGGGGATGGGAGATACTAAGGGAGATGTCAAACTGGGGAGTTCAGGGAAACTTAACAGGCACTAGGGCCATGATGGAAAAGGTGCAGAAAAAAAGGCGGGATATTTGGCATGTTTAGCATGAAAATTTGCTTCAAGCAGGCCAGGATTTTTATTGCCAAGTGAGGAGACAAAGTTATACAATTCTCTTCCATTTTCTTTCTCTTTCTGCAGAAATTAGTACTCAAAATTCCAATTAATACTATAGTATTATAACTCAGCTACACTGTGCAGGAGCCCTGTTTGGGGAGATAGCTAAGATTGCGGTTGACTACGGGCCATAGACATTTTTGGGCATTGTCGCCTTCCGTAGTCTCACGGGACTTGGCCCAGGATCTCGAGAGATTTGAGCAGTGACTCAGCAGATCGAGCAAGCGCCATTCCTGCTCGGGCGCATGGGATGAGACCAGAGAGAGAAAGGACAGAGTTATCGATATTGTATAGATATATTGTAGTTTCTTGTAAGAGTAGGTGCCTTGGTTTCTTGTGAGAGTGTGTATGTAGTGTTAGAAATTACAAGAGACAGAGACAGAAAGATTAAAGAATTTTTTCGTCTCCATCCTGTCTCTGGACTCCTTCCCGCGGCACTGCCGTTCCAGGCTGCAATCCCTTTCCAGCGGCTTCAACACTGGAGTAATAATAGGTTTTTCTATGGTCTGGTTGGGAACCTGGGAAGTAATGCATAACACTAAATGTATGGGAAAAGTGTGCTCTGAGTTCCAAAACATTAAACATTTGGAACACATCTCATTTGTAAGCTAGGTAATGTCTGTGTTAAAATTATTGTTGTAATTTCTCTTGTTCCACCAGATTTATCCATTCCAGAAATCTGGATGATATATAAAGCACATAGATAATAGCTGTTGTCCATGTGGAAGCTCCAGTAGCAGTTTAATCAGCCACTGGGCTGTTGGTCTATATGCTCTAAGGGCCCTGGCTATCCACAACTCTTGAAGGCATCATGCCAATGCACTTTGTAACAGGTGTTAACTTCCTCAGTCATGGCCCAAGGTTCCCATCTATAGGAGACCTGTGGGTTACTAATTACTTCTATTATTCTGGGCTTCTAGCTACTGCTTTGTCCTAGGAAAAGTTAGTTAATAGAGGGATGCTTTGATTTAGTTGTCATTCTCCAGGCCTGGGAACATGCTGGGCACAGACATTTAGTACTTTTTAATACCCCCTCCATACCCCCAGTGTACAGAATGTCTTTTTTAATACTTTTTAGTTATAGGTGGACACAATACCTTTATTTTATTTTTATGTGGTGCTGAGGATTGAACCCAATATCCCAACTGTGCTAGGCGAGCACTCTACCACTAAGCTATAACCTCAGCCCCCGAATGTCTTTGTAATGCCCTCTTACTACCTGCAGTTTCCCACAGTTCTGCCTTGTGAATTAGCCAACTGGCAAGTGTCTCTGTTCTCTTCATGCCCTTCTTCCTGAACATTAGTTTTTGGTGCCATCTGAGAAGCTAGATGACAATTAACTGGTGATGGGTATTGCAGTGAGGTTGAAAGAGAAGGCAGCATTGGGCCAACATGACTGGACAGTCTTACCTTTTATAGAGTAGCCATTCTCCTAGAGATACTTTTATCTAGTTTCCTATTTTCTTCTGCTACTTCTTCCTTCCAAAACACATTCCAAGGGAGGCAAAAGAGCATCAGGTTTGGTTAAATATAAGAATGAAAAATTTAAGGACAACAGTCAAAATCACACTAAGATTAAAGTGATATTGTATCAGATACCAGTTGCCCAAGGATCATTGTTATTCTTTGAGATTCCTATGCTTTCAACACAGTAAATAAGAAAGGTAAGGACCAAACCATTGCCCAGCTCCAAGCAGAATTCATTCCTCCTTTCTTTATCAACCTTAAGTAATTTATAGCATTGAATTCTGGTTATACTGTAATTACATATTCTATGAGAAATCTCCTCTACTGGATTCTGTTTTTGATACTTCATTCAATAACTCTTCTTTGAATTATAAATATCAAGCACAGTCACAGGCACACAAAACCTACTAAGTTCAACAGTGCAATTACCATGTTAGATATTATACTAAGCATTGGGATATGAATTAAACATGGTTCATGTCCTCAAGATGCTTATGATTTAGTGACAGAGGTAGAAAAAAACCCCATATTTTGATATAACATGTTAGAAACAAATGAGGGACCATGGGTGTATGGTCCAACCCCAGTGATTCAAGGATGAATGCTGATAGAAATTATACATCACCCAAATGTTATAGGAATGCTTGGAATTCAGGAGGTGAAAAAATATGGGAGAAGCTAAGCAGAGGGAACAACATAATCAAAAGTATCAAGGTATTAAGCACCATGGAGTGTGCTAGTAACTAGAAGCCATCTGAATTTTTAAAAATATAGTATACAGTTCTAAGCATGAGTGTCAAAAGATAGGGTTTATGATTGCTAAGGAATTAAAGCTTTATCCTATAGTTAAGAAGGAGCTGTTTAAGAATTGAAAGCTGTGGATTATTCACTTGTTATTTAGATTCTACATATGAGTTTTGTAGAAAATTATACAGAGGTTTGGTCTGAAAATCTTCATCAATCAAAGATTTACAGATTATGGGAATTAGGAAATTATATAAGTGTGTATGCATGTTTTATTTTATATGTATGTGATTATATATAAGTATATAGCTACTTTTTAAAATGTATTTTTAGTTGTTGATGGACCTTTATTTATTTATTTATATGCGGTGCTGAGAATCAAACCCAGTGCCTCACACATGCTAGGCAAGTGCTCTACAACTGAGCCACAACCTCAGCCTCCTATAGCTACTTTTAAAAGATAAGAAATGTGGGCAAAGAGTTATGTATCAGGATATTCATATAGCATTATTTACAAATGGTGATAAATTAGAAACCATTTAAGTGCCTGGTGATGGGGGAATGAGTATATGAACTAACATATATCCCTAAGGTACAAAATTACACTGCCATATTAAAAAAAAATCATATTTGGAAGTGTGGCTAATGGTATGGAGAATGTCCATGAAACACACAACAAGATTCAAAACTACAAATATAGTAATCACAATTTGAGGAAACACACACACACACACACAGTAAATCCTAACACTTGGGCCTAGGTTATAGAATATTTATTGTTCTTCCTTATATTCTTCTATATTTTAAAAGTTTTCTATTGTGGATGTGTATTATATACATTCTATAAAGGATCATTAAATATAATTTGAGGGCTGGGATTGTAGGTCAGTGGTAGAGCACTTGCCTCGCACATGTGAGGCACTGGGTTCGATCCTCAGCACCACAGAAAAGTAAATAAAATAAAGGTATTTTGTCCACCTACAACTAAAAAAAAATTAAAAAATATAATTTGAAACCCAGTGGTATAAATAATATAAATGGGAAAAAAACTACTTTAACATTCACCATTTGTCATCTTTCTTTCTTTCTTTTCTGTTGTTGGTCATATTCAATCAATCCATGGGAGACAAGAATCTTATGCAGAAGCTTTTTAGAAAGATTAACAGCATCAATTAAAGGGTAGGCAAATGGAGCCTGTGAAGGACATTTAAAACAAAGGACCATGGGGGGGGGGGGAAACCAACAGAGATGGAATGTGACCAGTTAGCAATTGGAAAATTTCCAATGGGAAGACTCGTCTCTTACTGAAGACTAGGGAATAGATTAAATTGCAGTTGGAGGGATTTAGGGCAGAGCTATTGCAAACACTATTGATAGTAAAGATTGTTAAACCATGAAGTGGTTCACTAAGAAATTATTGCTCAACAATGCAGGATGATTTTAAGGATAGATTTATCTACATGTGAGGAGATAGATCAAGTGACTTCATGTAATACTTTTCAGCCAAAAAATGCTATGATTTTGTGTCTTAGCAGGAAAAAAGAATGAATGATGATAATATATTTTAGGGGGAGAATAGGCAATTAGATGTGAATGAAAGCTGGTAGCCATTTGTATTTTTCTTCCCTACCTTCTACCATGTTAATTGGTAAGGGATTTGATTATATATCAGGGCATAATCAAGCATTATCTATTATCAGCACATGATGTTAAATGGAGATTTTTGACCACACTACAAAGCTGTTTTTCAGTTTAGGTCATTACTAGCTCTTAAAATCTACCATCCCCAAGGAATTCTAAGTGACAGGATCCTGCAAATGGTGAGTCTTAAAATTGGAGCTCTGGGAGACTGGCTCAAGCCCAGAGACCCATTTAGCTGATGCTATGTTCTAAAATCACCCTGCAGAACTTCTGAGTGCCAAATCTCATGCCAACTTGACTCTTCACAGTTAACAGGAATCCAAGAAGCTCATTGCAGCACCATGAGTTATTGCTGTTGTTTGGCTAGGGAATTGTAACTGTGAGTTACACATCTCAGTGCCCTAGACAAAAACACTGAGCTCAAAGGGAGTGCTGATCTTTGAGCAGGGAAAAAGGTCAGGGACCTCAAATGTGTTTGAGGGTAAATAGCCTCCTTGGCATAACTTCAGAGACAATAAGAATTTTCCCCTAACTCCTGAAGGATTTCTGATTTAGATTAATGATGGTTTTAATATGGAAAAGCACATTTTAAAATTCTACAATCAGAGCTAAAGCTTGCTATGCAAACACTCTTAGGAGAAGGGTGATGGCATGAATGTGCATGTTGAAGGCTCTAAAGGGGGGATGCTTGAAGTAGAGGGTACACTCTCTCTTCAGAGATGGTGGTTCAACACAGAAACAGGGAGGGGCACTGAGATGGCATGGTGGACCTACCCTCTATTCAACCTTGGCCCCCGGATAGCATTGTTGGAATCCAAGTGCATATATTATTATTAATGGATGATCCTGTATGAGCATACATGGGTTCAGCCTCATTATATTTAAATATTGTCAAGAAATATTAACACTTGCTGAGTGACCAAGTATACCAGACATTGCATACCTGTTATCTCATTCCATCCTTACAAAGGATCCCATTTGCAAAAAAATATAGGCTGAGACAGATGAAATATTTTTTGCTCAAGATTTTACAACATAATGGAATCTAGAAATAAAACTCATTTGTGGATGGAGGTTGGCCTGGATTTCCCACATAGATTTACAACCTCTCTAAATGAGATAATAGGAATAGTCATTGAGTTTGTGTGCATATCAAATTTGTTAATTTGTTACATAAAATCATTTCACAATAGTTCATACTTTTGTGACTTCTTCTGTCCTTTCTATATTCATTATTTTCCAAGAGCCTTTGTAAAATGGAATTGGGCTGAGTCTCCCTGGAGCTCTGAGATGTCTTGCCTCTGTTACTTCAGAGTAGCCACAACTAGGCCAATAAATGAGGTCTCTTGAAGGCACATCTAGTTTACTTATTTAAGCTCCTTCAACAACTTCCAGTTTTATCCACTTAAAGATCAACTTCCTTGTGCTGGGGTTGTGGTTCAGTGGTAGAGTACTTGTGTAGCATATGTGAAGCCCTGGGTTCGATTTTTAGCATTGCATATAAATAAATAAAATAAAGATCCATTGACAACTAAAAAAATATTTTAAAAAGATCAACTTCCTTAACATTATATTTACTAATCTGACCTCACCTGATCTGCCTGATGGCCTCTCCCGTGACCTTACTTCATACACTTTCTGAGAGCCTTGCAGAATTTCTGGCTGGTTGTTCCCCAAATGCGTCAGGCTCATTAATAACTTCATTATCTAACAATTTTGGTCCCTCTGCCTGGAATCTCTCTTTCTACTTTTCCACCTGGATAACTGCCACTAGAATAGTCGTTTAAGGCACTAGGAATAAGGATGTGGAATTTAGTTCAAAGGCAGCAATACAAGATTTAACTACATGTAGTCAAAACCATTCTTGAAAATTTATTAAGCCATCCCCAAACACATGATACATTGTTTATTTATACAATCTTGTACATAAATGTGTATGTGAAAAATATGCAACATTAAACACTAGAATCACTTTCAGAGCAGTGCAGTGAGATGCTAAAACTGTGAAAGTAGGAACTTAGATCCTATGAGGGAATCACAAATACATTTCTACCTTCTCATGCTCATGTAACTAGGATTCAGTCTCATTGATAGCCTGAATCATTAATATTTTTTTCTCTCTCTCTTCAATGCAGATGCACCCCTGTAATGCTACCTCACCACAGCCAAAAACACCTGTGAAACTTCCTGATTCCCTCAGGCAGTATAGGCCTAATAGAATTCTATTCATTCCTATACTACAGCAACTATCAAGTCTTGTCATAATTATTTAAATGTCTGTTTTCAGAATAGACTATGAGCTGCTCCAGTAGATGACCCATATCATGTTCATTACTCTTCCCATAGTACCTAGGACTGTTCTTTGCAAAGAGAGGGACAGAGCATCTGAAAGCAAATTCCACAGATAAGCATCAGAATTACTTAGGACACCACTTAAAAAGTAAATTCATGAGGGAGAAACAAGAATTATAATTTATTTTATTTAGAGATCTATTTATTTATTTATTATTGGTGCATTAAAATTTTACATAATGTTGGAAATCATTATGCCATATTTGTTCATGCTCATAAATTGATCAATCTAGTTCCCCTCTACTTTCCCTGTCCCACCCCTTTTTCTTCCCCTGATCTCCATGCTCTACTGTATTAATCCCCTTTCTATTTTTAGTTAATTAATTAATTAATCTTTTGGTACCAGATATTGAACTCAGGGGTTCTTGACCACTGAGCCACATCCCCAGCCCTATTTTGTATTTTATTTAGAGACAGGGTCTCACTGAGTTGCTTGGCACCTTTCCTTTCCTGAGACTGGCTTTGAACTCATGATCCTCCTGCCTCAGCCTCCCGAGCTGCTGGGATTACAGGTCTGTGCCACTGTGCCTAGCATATATTTTTATTATTATTATTTTAACAAATTAATTTTAGTTATATATGTACACACATATACATAAACTCTGTATTTGTTGTGTTATTATTTGTACATAGATATAGCATAGTTTGGTAGATTTCACACCCCATTATGTCCTGATGCCCTCCCCTTCTCCCTCCCTCTCATTCCCCTTTCTCTATTCTATTGGTATTGCTTCTATATAATTTCCTTTTTAAAGGTTCTGATCCAGCATTTCTTGGATTAGATCCAAGAACCCCCATTTTCATGTATTTCCCAGGTGATATTTTTGCAAATGAAAATGTGGCTTCTTCTAATACTTTCTCTGTCCACTCCATGTACCCATAGATGTGATTTCTCCTGTTGAGGTTGTATGAGATATGGAGAATCCTCAGAACTGAGATGCAGAGAAGTAGTATAGGCACTAGTATGGGACATATGGAAAAAGTTTGAAAGGATGGCTTGAATTTTGCATGGAATCTTTGTATTTGCATCTGTGCACTTGTGTTGAGGTTGCTAAAAGTGTTGTGAAGTGGAAGTAGTGAACATTGCGATTGACTCCCCAGGACTCATTCCATCCCTCTCCCATTGAATTGCAGCAATGCGAGTTTGGGACTTGGTTTCTCCTTAAGGGATGAAGCTGATTGGTCTGAGGATAAATCCATCTCTTTTGCCAGCTATGATTCAGTTACCCAAACTCCCTGAAATTCAAGGAAAGGCTTATTGGAAACTATTGGAAAATTGTCCTTGTGTTTAGGAGGTAGGCTCTTCCTCTGGTTGTGAGAAAGAAAGCATGTGGTTTTGATCACTGTTGAGAACTTATGACCATAAGAATCTAGCCTTAGATGACAGCTAATGTTCTGGATACAGAGTATAGTGTTGAAAACTTGTATTGAGTATATTGATATTGTTGTGCAATCATCACCACCATCCATCTCTAGAACTTTTTTCATCTTCCTCAATTGAAACTCTGTACCTATTAAATTATAATAATTCCTTTACTTTCCCATCTATTAACCCCTAGCAACCACCATTTTACTTTCTGTATCTATGAATTTGATTATATTAGTCACCCAACAGAAAAGGAATAATATAGCATATGTCCTTTTGTGACTGGCTTACAAGGCCCATCCATGTTGTAGCATATGTCAAAGTTTCCTTTCTTTTTTTAAAGCTGAATAATATTACATCTTATGGATACACAACATTTTTTATCCCTTTTGTTAGTTTGTTTTTGTGGTACTGGGATATCTTCATCTTTTAATGGGCACTTGGGTTGCTTCTACCCTTTGGTTATTGTGGATAATGCTGCTGTGTACATGGATATAGTTCAAAGAGTGAGGACGTAGATTAGTGGTGGAGAGCTTGACTAGCATGTAAGGACTCAATCCTTAGTACCACACATACACAATCCACTCATGATCCTGCTTGCAGTTCTTTTCAGTATATACCCACAAGTGGGATTGCTAGATCATATGGTAATTCTATTTTTAATTTTTAAAAGAATTCATGATACATGTCCATTTATTACTATTTTACATTTTCACCAACAGTGCACAATGGTTCTGAATTCTCCATATCCTTGTCAACTCTTATTTTCTTTTAAATAATGGCAATAATGATGGGTATAAGGTGGTTATCTCATTGTGGTTTTGATTTGCATTTCCATAATGACTAGTGATATTAAGCATATTTTCATGTGCTTATTGGCCATTTGTATACTTTCTTTGGAGAAATCTTTGTTCAAGTTCTTTGTCCATTTTTTTCATTTTTTATTGGTTCATATTAGCTATATATGACATTAGGATACATTTTTACATAATAATAAATACATGGAATATAATTTGCTCCAATTCGATCGCTAGTACTTACCCCTACGTTCCCCTCCCTCCTTTCCTCTGTTCCCTTTCCTGTACTAATCTTTCTGCTAGTTACTTACTTAAAAAAAAATTAGTGTCTTATCTTTATCCATTTTAAAATCAGGATGTATGATGTATGCTTTTGTTTTTGTTGAGGTATAATTGATGGCTTTTCTGTAATTTATAGCCACAACTAAATATATATATTTTAGTTGTGGATGAACCTTTATTTTTATTTATTTATATGTGGTGCTGAGGATCAAACCCAGTGCCTCACACATGCTAGGCAAGTGCTCTGCCACTGAGCTACAGCTACAGCCCTGATGACATTTTTAAATTGTTGAATTAAGGAACCCTAGAGTCTGCTCTAACCTTGGACTCCCAGGTGTGTAAACCAGTGGACTGCCTATGGATGAATAATAGCCTGCCAAAGGTTCCATGTCCTGAAATCTGTGATAATACTCTGTTATATGGCAAAGGGGACTCTGTAGATGTGATGAAGGGTCCTAAAATGGGAAAGGGAATCCAGGAGGGCCAATTTTAATCATAATGATCTTTATAACAGGGAAGAAGCAGGGCCAGATTTAGAGAAAGAGATACAATAATAGAAGCAGAGATATTGGAATGATGTAGAACCATGAGCTAAGGATTGTGGGCAGCTTCTAGAATCTTAAAAGGACAAGAAATGAGATTTATTCCAGAGCCTTCATAGGGAATACAACTCTTAGGAAACTCTGATTTAATACTAAAAAACCTAATTCCGACTTATAACAACTATATTGTTAAGATAATAAGTGTATTGCCATAAATCTCTAAGTTTATGATAATTTGTTACAGCAGTGTGGTAAACAAATATAAGGCCTTTTGAGTTTTCTGTTATTTATAGCCAAGAACATTCTAATTGATATACCAAATAAACTAATAACTTAATGGCAATCATAGACTTTCAGATAATTCTAAGTACATAGCAATCATATTTAGGGAGGTAGATAATAGGCACTTATTTTATGACAAGGACTAGCTGATGTACACTATGATTAAAGAACAACTGGACTAGCATTCATTAAATGTTTGATTGATTAATAAATGAATGGCATTTTTGTATAACTTGTTATTGTTGTTTAATATTTCCTCTTTTTTTGAATCATTCTTTGGTACTGACCAGTGCATCCACTCACCAGGCTTTGGCTTGGCATGTATGTTTAAAGCTGAATATGCATAGGAGTTGATTGTTGCCCCAGAGGATTGTTTCTTAAACCGGGTTCTTCTGCAAACTCAATCTTGCCTCCCCCAGGGAACTTTTCCTTCTCTGTTATTTGTTGTTAAATCACTAGGTTGAACTAAGCACCCAAACAACAGATCTTTCTCATTAGATCCCAGGGGACAGGAACCTAGTTCGCTTACCTTGGACCCTTCTGTCCCAAGTCCCCAAATAACCAATGAAGTACACAATGTTGAAGTTTCCTAATCCCTAGTTCCTGATTCCATCGTAGATGGGCAGAAGTTCTTGCCTTAACACAAAAAGAAAACACTCCTTCCTGATATTTAGAGTTGATGGTAAAACTAGGTTTCCTGTCTTTACTCTCAGATGACAGTATGGGGAATTAGAGAGCAGTGCTGAAAAGACTGTGAAAGACCCTTGTGGATTACTCTGAAGGGGGACAATGTTTTTTTCTGGAAAATATGTCTGCAAGCCTTATGCCTAAAAGTAAAGCTGTTTCCTGGAATAAAAATTTCCATTAATCAGGTATCTGTTTCCCAAGGATAAGCTCCAAACAACTCTAGACAGAGTCATCTTTCTGTCTAGGCTAGCAGATGATCTCAGTTGTTGATTATTCATATACTTAGCTTCTCCCCAACCTCCCCGGGCTGTAGGATTTTTGGAATTTTCACAACAGGTAAGCAGCCCCACTGAACCTGAACTATAAGCCTTGATCATTGCCACCCTGATCTCAAGAATCATGAGAAACTGAATGTTTCTGTGAAAACACGTCTCCAATTAACTGCTTAACTCCTACTGTCAGGGCTCAAGAGGTGAACCAACCTGTGCAGGTAGGTTTGCCCCATTTCACATCCTTCACAAATTAACTTCCACTGTAGAACTTCACTTTTGACTTTCACTCAGGAGGAAGATAGGTCTGAGTTCAAATTTGGCTTTCTCATAATACTACTCGAAGGTAATTTTGAGGTAGTTTAAACATTCTAAGCCTCAATTTTATCATCTGCAAGATAGGGATAATCATTTCTACCTTACAGGTTGTTTTAAGCATTAAATGAGATCATGTATCTACAAATGCTCAATAAGTATTAAAAGAATTGAATAATGAAAGGAATTGCACTTTAACAGCATGTATAACGAATTAAATAAAATTTTTAAAAAAAGAATTGAATGATGATTATAGTGGCTAGTTCTGGGTCAAGTTCTTGCCCTATGATGCCCTAGACTTGGATGATGAAATCATCATTCCTGGCTGGAATCTTTTTTTTTTTTTTGGAACCGGGGATTGAACTCAGGGGCACTCGACCACTGGGCCACATCCCCAGCCCTTTTTTGTATTTTATTTAGAAACAAGGTGTCCCTGAGTTGCTAAGCACCTTGCCATTGCTGAGGCTGGCTTTGAACTCGAGATCCTCCTGCCTGGCTAGAATCGTAACATCAACTCTTAACAACAACAACAACAACAACAACAACAAAATCTCAAAACTGAGGCTTCAATTCTACAATAAGAAAGCACAGATCTTGGCCGGGCGTGGTGGCGCACATCTGTAATCCCAGCACTTGGGAGGCTGAGGCAGGAGGATCGTGAGTTCAAAGCCAGTCTCAGCAATGGCGAGGCACTTAGCAACTCAGTGAGACCCTGTTTCTAATTAAATACAAAAAAAAGGACTGGGGATGTGGCCCAGTGTTTGAGTGACCCTGAGTTCAATCCCCGGTACCAAAAAAAAAAAAAAAAAAAAAAAAAAAAAAAAAAAAAAAAGAAAGCACAGATCTTGCTATATGATATTTTACAATCTCATTTAAAAAATATTTATTTATTTGCTTTAGTTGTATAAAATGTGTTTTTATTTTTTTTTAAATTTTTACGTGGTGCTAAGGATCAAACCCAGGCCGTGCACATGCTAGGTGAGTGCTCTACCACTGAACCACAACCCCAGCCCCTACAATCTCATTTCTTTCAATTCTGCTAAATGTGATTTATGATAGTCTTAAGAAGCCAACAGCTTCTCTGCAGCAAAGAAACATTAAGTCTAATAGACATCAGGTTACTACTTAATGTATCAAATCATTAATCCTACTGTTCAATTTGGGAAAAAAGATATTTCATTTGAATTGTGTTATCTCTTCTTACTCCAGTAAGATCATATGATTCTCAGGGCTAACTCAACTTTGCTGGTTGAACAAGTGGTCTCTACCTTTCCCACTGCTCCATATGTTTTGTCATGTCACTTTCTTTCCATGGGACCATTAAGGCTTAAGGAGAATATGAATCTGTTCATGATTGACCTACTGCCTATAGAAAACAAGGTCAGGGTCTATTATGTTCCACTTCTCATTTGGTAAACTAATATCAGTTTCCTAATTCAAAAGACATACCTGGGATCATATAAATGATCAGTACAGTAGGGGAGAGCAAGGTATTAGCTGAGACCCTCTGACAGTTTCTCCCCACAGACACACCAAGTTGAATAAGTATTCATACACTAAATGATCAGTACAAGAGCTAAGGAAATCAATTGAGAGAGCATAGCATTTGCTTTTGGTATAACAAAATGAAATGATGCATAGAAGTAGCCAGGTGACAGAGTAGACTGCATCTCTCTGCACCCAACTTCAAACAGAGAGGTGCCTCCTACTTGGGGGAGGGAGAGAAAATTAAGTCCAGGTCCTATACCAGAAATCCAGTACCAGGCCCACCATAGTGGAACTTAGTGCTGGGCAAATAACCCTACTTCTGGGCCAATACTTGCAGACTAAGCCACAGGAACCACGTCAGGTCCAGAGGCAAGAGGCAGTCTCAACCCCCCCCTTCCTCCAATCTTAGCCAGCAAAGTGGAGAGCAGGACTCCATCTGCTGGAAATCAGGCATGAAAGCTAGCACAAGGTTTTGGTTCAGAGCCCAGTGCAAGGCCTGCCATGAAGCCAAGCACCAAATAGAAACTAAAGGCCCCCAATGCAGGCCAGAGCTCAGAGAGCCTCTAGACCATCAGACCTATGCACCCATGGGACAGACCTGAGTGTCAATTGCATCAGTTTGAGCCTTGAACTGGGGTTGGGGGAAGAATCTGCCCCCCTCCCAAGGCTGTGCAGTCCCTTGCAACTGTGAGATTAAAGTGTGACCCAGCTTAGCAACAACCTTAGGCTAAGAAACTGTCTCCCATCCCCTAATATCAGGCAGCACAACTATCACCAGGCCAGTGCTCACAGACAAGTTTCTATAAATGTCCTGGCATACATAAAACAGAGACCTGCACCCTAATAGAAGAGAAGAATCACCACAGGCTATGTCATGGGCCGTGGTGTAACCCTGAGACTGTGCAGGTCCTTGCAGCTGTGAGAATAAGGCATGACACAGCTTAGTATCACCTCAGGTGGCCAAGGGTCTGCGTTCACCAACACTACTGCAACCTCAGTCAGGATTGAGCAGGGCAAGATCCCATTCACTTGGGATTGGACAGGGCAGTGAGCACATGATTTTGCCCTGGAATTTAATGCTGGAATGATGAAACCTAACATTTGGAAGATCCTATTGGCCCTCATCTCCAGGCCTGCCTAAGGCCACAGACTCTGAAGCAGTTCCAGTGCTAGGGGAAGACACATACCCCTACTAAAGTCAATTGAGCTTCTATTCCAGTTATAACCGCCTGTGGTTGGTTGCAGTAGTGTTCGGCTACAAGTAATAGGTATCCCAAAGCAATAGGTATCCATCAGAAGTGTGGGCCTTGTTCCTAATCCAGTGATGTGCTAGTTTTGGTGGGCTGTGGGGTCAGGTTGTAACATGGCTTGGTGGCCACAGATGTGAAGAACTTGGGTTTGGTCTATTCATGGTGACTCTGCCCATAGCCAGGCAGAATCTAGCAGTGTACAGAACAGTAACTGTATGTGAGACATCTCATCCTACTGACCTCAGGGACAGCTTTGTGGGTCAGACTACTCTGAGTATGATTGAGTATTTGGGACAAACATGGGCTTGGGTTGTTGTGCCCCGCAGCTTGGGACCCCCAAGAAGACCACCAGAGTCCTTGGTCAATGCAAGCAACAAAGAGTCATTTATTAGCAAGTTTGAGCTTGGTCCTCTGCACACTTGGTAACTGGTGACGCTAAGAGGCCCCGAGCCCAGATTTATCAGGGTTTTTATAATGAAATACATACAAGTTAAGGGGGATTTTACAGCGCTCTCCTGATTGGTTAACATATAAAGTTACATACAAAGCATTATTTTTGAGTTTTGGGTCAGCCTGACCACTAGGGGAAGGGTAGTCAGCCACCTGGTTTTGTAAGCTAGACAAAATAAGGAGTAAGAATGTTTTGTGGCTTTTCTAAAGACTGAGAACAGTTTTGGGAATGACTTATGTTTACACAAGTGTTTGCATTTTTCACCTTTCATTCTCCCCTTTCCAGGATCATTGTGAGAGCCAATCTTGGGTCTCTATAGCTCTGACTCCCGTTGTTCAGTGCTGACAGGCTGGTATTGGGCCCACAGTACCATTAGCTGTACTGTATTTATTCTATCTTTAATAAAAGTAATCAACTTATTAATCACATAAGGTCATACATTTAAAACCAGTAATTATATCAATAGGGGTCCTGCTAAAGCAGATATAAGAGTAGTCAGCCAAGGAGAAAAGTTAAACCAGGATTCAAACCAGCTCTTTTTAGAAGCGTATTCCTTTTTCCGTTTTTCTAATCCTTCTCTTACTTTGGCCATGTTGTCTTTTACAATTCCAGAGTGATCTACATAGAAGCAACATTCTTCTCTTAGGGCAGCACATAGTCCCCCTTGCTGAAGGAATACTAAATCTTACCCTAGCCTATTTTGTAAAATTACTTCTGAAAGGGACGTTAGGGACTCTTGAAGGTGGGAGATGGAGTCTTCTATTCTTTTAACGTCCTCATCAATTGCCCGTTGGAGCTCATCGTAATAGCCCTGCTGTCTTGCAAGGGAGGCTACTCCTGTCCCTAATCCTCCTAAACTGGCCCCTAGTAGAAGGCCCAAAGTGATAACCAACTCAGGCTCTCTCTTAAGTCTGGGAACTGAAGTATCTCTGGGGTGGGGCAGCATTTTGTAAGTTTTCTGCCAGAGGTCTAAGAATTCTATGTCTAAATGATAGATGATGGTGGGCACTAGGTGTACTAACACACAGGTGTCGTTCATATTTTGAAGGACTGTTAGATGAACACAGGGGGTCAATCTTGCTTTGATGCAAACTCACCAAGTGTCAGTGGGAGGTATTAAATACCCATCTTGAGTGCTTTTTGGTTTTTGGATGGTATTACATAGGGGAACCATGTTTTTGTTAGCGTTACTGGAGCTGTAACAGATTCCAGACCCAGTCACTTTAGTTAGGGTAAGTCCTACTTTGGATCTCCACCTACAGGAACCTGCCTGATCTGAGATAGTTACATCCCCAACGGTTGCAACTCCTTCATAATAGGGGGGCATGACATCATAGCAAAGCCAACAAGAATCAGTTTTGTTTGGGAGGGTATGGTTGAGGACGCGGAAAGATTTCTGCATTAGTTCTATAAGAGGCTTTTCTTGCTCGGATAAGTAAGCGGATGTTTTAGGAGAAGGAATTTTAGTGACACTCGGGGGCAGTGGAGCGTGTATGGCGGGAGTAGGCTGAAAGTTGGGGTCTATTGTTACTGTGGTAGTCGGGGTGACCACCAGTCTTAGTCTAAATATGAGTCCGGGGTTTGTCCCATCGAAGTTACTGACAGCTAGGCTTAATCCCCAGCTTCTACCTTGGGTCCAGTCAGTGAACTTTTTCCCTGTCTCAGTAAACTTGATTACCAGGGGATTACATTGGAACTTTTTGCGTGGTCCAGTTAGAATTTGGTTACAGTCTTTAGTTTCCTTCCTCTCAACAGAACCTCTGGTAACAGTAATAAGGTCCCACTGGTCATGGTGGGAGGAAGTGGGTCTCCAGCTATTTTGCCCAGTGGTGTCACATCTCCATCTTTTACAATAGAAATCAATCTCTCCGCCACAACGTTCTTCTTCTGAGTCAGATCGCCCTCCTCCCAGACATACATAAAAGGGTTGTTTCTGTAGGTTATATCTGTTTACTGGGGTGCTGCAACCTGCACCCCAATTTCCCCACTGTTGAAACCCAAATGCTTGGTCTGTGCCATACATCATCTGACAGTGAATAATTTTGGGGGTACATGATGTTTGGCTGCCACATTCTGGGGGCCTGGTGGGATCGTAATGATCAGGCACATCCCAGTTCCCAATGGCCAGCATACATAAATCTACAGTCAGATCTGGCCACCATGTTCCCTTTGGGGCTTCTTTGGTAGCCAGGGGGATGGGGTCGGCCCATTTTGGGATGAGTTCCCAGGTTAATTGGTAGGGTTGAAGGGGGTTGGGATTTCCTCTAGCTAAAAACCAGCTGTCTATTAAGTAATAGAGCAAAGGAAAGAACATAGTCACAGTTTGTGGCGACAAGGTTTGTGGCGACGAAGCTTGATCTTTAGCAGATCGTCCTTGGATCTGTCCACTCACCACGCAGAATCATCCAGGGCAGGAAACATGATGTCAGGAAAGGGGTAAGCAGACTTGGTATGGATAAGGTGAATCCAGGAGGAAATGCCGTCGACCTTGAGAGCGGTGGGCGTAGTCAAGATAACCATGTACGGGCCTTTCCACCGTGGCTCTAGGTTGCTCTGTCGGTGTCGCTTCACTAATACCCAGTTGCCCAGTCGGAAGTTGTGGGAAATGGGGGGGTGGTCCTGACTCGTACAGGTCTTTGAGCTTTGGCCAGACCCCCTCGTGGGCCCTCTGCAGGGCCTGGAGGGAAAACAAGAGTTCAAGATTGTCTGCCTCCTCCTCTTTTAGGAGCCGTTTGGTTAGGTTAGGGATTATTGGGGGTGGAGCCCCAAACATGATTTTATAGGGGGTAAGCCCCATCTTGTAGGGGGAATTACGCACCCTATAAAGGGCATAGGGAAGGAGGGCTACCCAGTCTCTGCCAGTCTCCATGGTTAATTTGGTTAAGGTCTCTTTTAGGGTTCTGTTCATTCTTTTTACCTGTCTTGAGCTCTGGGGTCGGTATGCACAATGTAGTTTCCAATCTGCCCCAAGTATTGAAGCCAGCCCCTGACTTACCTGGGAAGTAAATGCTGGCCCGTTGTCCAACCCTATCATAACAGGAAATCCATACCTTGGCAGGAGGTCTTCTAAAATCTTTTTAGCCACCACTTGTGCCGTCTCTCGTTTGGTGGGAAACACCTCTACCCAACCTGAAAAAGTATCTACAAAAACTAATAAGTACTTATATCCATATTTTCCAGGTTTTACCTCGGTGAAATCAATTTCCCAATATGCCCCTGGCCTGTCCCCTCTTACTCTGTTCCCTGATTCTTGTTTGCTATATCCTGCATTTGTCAACTTACATACCCTACAATTTTTGACAATCTGTTCTATTTTATCTTGCACACCTTTAACTCTGATTCCTGCCTGCCACATCAAGTCCTGTAGTTTCCTTGTCCCCATGTGGGTGTTCTGGTGGAGCCTGCGCAATACCCTCTGTCCCAGCAGTTCTGGAAGGATTATGCGACATCTGGAGTCTCTCCACCACCCGTCTAAGCATTGGACCATAGGATGTTGGCGGATCCACAACAGGTCTTCTTCCGTGTAGGCCGGGTCCTTTGGGAGGATTCGTGGGCCAGGGTCCGGGAGTTGAGCGAATACAATCAGGTCTCTCTGGAGTACTATTTCCCGTGCTGTCTTATCAGCTAGACTGCTGCCCCTGGATACTGGATCAGTTGGTTTTTGATGTCCGGGGCAATGGACAATGGCCAATTTCTTGGGCAACCAGAGGGCGTCTATCAAGGACACAATTTCTTCTTTGTTCTTAATGGATTTTCCTTCTGTGGTCAGCATTCCCCTTTCTCTATAAATGGCCCCATGAATGTGGGTAGTTGCAAAAGCATAATGGCTGTCCGTGTATACAGTCAACTTTTTGCCCTCTCCTAGTGTCAGTGCCTTAGTCATGGCTATTAGTTCTGCTTTTTGGGCAGAAGTGACTGCCGGCAGCAGCTCAGCCCAAATCACCTCTGTCTCAGTCACCATTGCTGCGCCCGCATACCTCTGACCTTGGTGCATGAAGCTGCTCCCATCCGTGAACCATACTGCATCTGCATCTGGCAGTGGTAGATCTCGCAGGTCCTCCCTGAGCCCATGAATCTGGGCTAGGACTTCTGAGCAATCATGCAAGGGCTTGTCCATATCAGGGTCTGGCAGCAGCATTGCGGGATTGAGTGCCGAGGGTGCCTGAAAGATGATCCTGAGAGGGTTAAGCAATAGGCTCTGATAGTGAGTGAGCCGGGCATTACTGAGCCACTGATCTGGAGGTTGTCTCAGAACACTTTCAATAGCATGTGGAGTGGTCACATGTAACTCTTGTCCCATAGTCAGTTTGTCAGCATCTTTTACCATGAGGGCTGTAGCAGTGATCATGCGTAAGCATGGGGGCCAGCCCGCCGCCACTGGGTCCAATTTCTTTGACAGGTAGGCCACTGGTCTCTTCCAGGGCCTAAATATTGGGTCAAGACCCCCTTTGTGATGCCCTTATTTTCATCTATATATAGAAAAAATGGTTTGGCAACATCTGGGAGTCCCAGGGCTGGGGCCAACAACAGAGCATCTTTGATCTGTTGAAATGCTTTATCTGTTTCTTCTGTCCAATTAAAGGGCTGTTTATCTTTCGTGGCCTCATATAGCGGTTTGGCTAATTCCACAAACCCTGGAATCTATAATCGGCAGAAGCCAGCTGATCCCAGAAATTCTCTCACTTGACGTGGGGATTGGGGCTTTGGGATTCTTAAAACAGTCTCTTTCCGGGCTTGTGTCAGCCATCACTTTCCCCCCTTTAGGAGATAGCCCAAGTACGTTACCTCAGACTTGCAGATCTGGGCCTTCTTCACTGAGGCCCAGTATCCCAGGTTACCCAGCGTGCGAAGTAGGTCTTCCGCCCCTCGGATGCATCTGTCCCTGCTTTCAGCAGCTATAAGGAGATCGTCTACATACTGCAACAGGGTTAGACCGGGATGATCTCGTCTGAACTCACCCAGATCTTCATGTAAGGCCTCATCAAACAGGGTTGGAGAATTTTTGAATCCCTGTGGTAATCTTGTCCAGGTAAGCTGTCCATTGATGCCTTTGTCGATGTCTGTCCATTCAAAGGCAAACAGCTCTTGGCTCCTCGGAGCTAGAGGCAAGCTGAAGAAGGCATCTTTCAAATCAAGTACTGTATACCATTGTCTGTAAGGAGGAAGTGCACTCAAAAGTGTATATGGATTAGGCACAGTAGGGTGTATGTCTGTTACCCTCTTGTTACTTCTCTCAAGTCCTGTACTGGGCGGTACTCGTTTGAGTTGGGCTTCCGTACCTGAAGCAGGGGGTGTTCTATGCCGACTGGCAGGGTCATAGCACCCATTGGTCCAGCAGTCGCCTGATATGGGGAGTTATTCCCGTTTTGGCCTCTCTGGTCATTGGGTACGGCTTGACCCTAATGGGGTCAACACCCAGTTTTGTCTCTCTGTATATAGCTGGCCGATGTTTGGCCAAACCAATTCCCCCAGTTTCTGCCCATGCCTCGGGGAACTGTCGTACCCAGTCTTTGACATCCCTATCGGGAGGCTGTGGTTGTTGGTGTAGCCGGTACTCATCTTCTAGGGCAAGAGTTAGCATGGGCAACAGCCTCCCTTGTTCGTCTGTCACTTGGGCCCCTTCAGGGTGGAAATGGATTTGGGCCCCAATCTTAGTAAGTCTCTTCCCAGCAAAGGGTAGGGGCTGTCAGGTATGACTAAGAACGAGTGGGACACCTTTCCTGTTCCCAAGTCTACCATTCTTTCAGTTGTCCACGGGTACTTTTTAATCCCCGTAACCCCTTGCACCCATGAAGTGCTTGTTGATATTTTTCCTCAGGGGTCAGTCAGAGCTGAATATTGGGCCCCCGTGTCCACCAGAAATTGCACTGGGGTCCCCTCCACTCTTAGAGTTACCCTAGGTTCGGGGAGGGGTTCCAAAACCCGTCACCTCTAGTCGCTTATCCCGTCATGGGTGACCAGGACTGATGGTTTCTTAATCTGCCACTGATTATCTCTAGATTTTCGGTTTCTTTTCTTAGGGCATTCCCTAGCCCAATGGACTTCTTCTCTACAGTAAGCACACTGGTTTTTGCCCAGATCACGTAACCCTGAACTTCCAGGTGGTCGATTATCTGGAAGCCTGCTTTTCTCTTTTTCTGGCCTTGCGTCCTGCACTGCCACAGCCAATGCCCTAGTTATTTCCCTAGTAGCCCTAAGTTGTTTCTCTTCTGGTGTGTCTCTATTATTAAACACCCTCTGGGCTATCTTCAACAAGTCCTGAATATTTTTCCCTTCTAAATCTTCTATTTTCTGCAACTTGCGCTTTCTATCTGGCGCTGCCTGATTGACAAAGGACATCACTACTGCTGCCTGGTTCTCTGGTAACTCTGGATCCATAGGGGTGTACTGCCTGAATGCCTCCATTAACCTTTCTAAATGAGCAGAAGGTGACTCATGTCTTTCCTGCATGACTGAGTATACCTTGGCCAAATTAGTGGGCTTGTGAGCCACTGCCCGGAGACCCCCCATTAGAGTCTGGCGATTGACCCGGAGCCTCTCCCTACCTGCAGCCGTATTGTAATCCCATTCATCTTGAGGAGGCCTGGACAGGGGGAAAGAAGCATTGATTAAATCAGGGTTTACAGTGGGGTGCCCATCATCCCCAGGGACCAGTTTCCTGGCCTCCATTTGGATCCTTTCACACTCTTCAGTTGTGAACAGGATCCAGAGCAGCTGCTGGCAGTCGTCCCAGGTGGGCTGATGAGGGAACATGACACTGTCTAAAAGGGAAATTAAGTCTTTGGGGTTATCAGAAAACTTAGCATTTTGACTTTTCCAGTTATATAAGTCACTTGTGGAAAAGGGCCAATATTGGAGTCGAGGGTTGCCGGTGTTGTCCAGCGGTCCAGTTTCTCCGAGCGGCAGCGCGATTGTGGAGTCGGGAGCTTCTGGTTGGTGGGGGCTAGCTGCCCACTGAACTCAACCTCGGGTTCTCTTTGTTGGGCCTCCTGAGCCGGTTCCTCCCTCCTTGTCTCCAGCTGTTGCAGCTTCTCTCTTTTCCGCTACCACCTGACCTGGGTCTTGAGGAGGGATAGGGGCTGGCAAATAGGGAGGGGGTTCAAAGAAAAGAGGATCCGTCTCCCCTTCAGGGAGAACAGGATGGGGAGGGGCTGTGGGTTTTACGGATGACTCTAACTTTTTCAGGGCCAGCACCTTAGTCAAGGAAGGGGGAGGTAGGAAGGGGGAGAGCCAAGTAGGAGGGTTGCCCACCAAGTCTTCCCACACTGGGATGTATGGAATTTGATAAGGGTGGCCCAGCCTCCCCGACTGGAAGATTTTACTCCTGACCCTCCGGATGGTTGGAAGGTCAAAAGTTTCCTCCAGGGGCTAACCCACTTGGAATGTGGGCCATTCTTTCCTGCAAAAGGTTATAAGTTTTCTTTTGTTAATTTTAACTGTCAGGTTATGTGCTCTGGCTTGAACGTCCCCAAAGTGGCCAGTTAGTAAGGTCAAGGGGGTACTCTGAACCTGACCCATCTCTTTAGCGGCTATGAATCCTGCTGCCAAGAAAAGGAGGAATGTGATAATTAAAAAAAGAAACGAATCAAACGGCGCCGACACGGGTTGGTGATATCACCACAACAGAGGACAGCTGTCGGCGGTCTAACTGGTTGTAAATTTGCCTCCTGTATAATTCCAAAAGGATGAAATAAATTTGGCCTCAGATAATTGTTTCTTCTCTCCGTCAGGAGATTTATAGACCCGTCTTCCTCCAGATTGAAAATGGGGAAGATTTAGAGGACTGAGAGAAAACAGTGACAGACCGATACAACGAAAAGACAAAAACAAAAAACAAAAGTCCATTTACATAACACACAGTCAAACAAATAGCGTGCAAAATCAGAACTTCCTAGCTGGTACTTTGTCGACAGATGCAAAAAATTTCCGAGGGCAGCTTGCCCAACAGACCTCAAGAGGTTTTTCAAATGTGACACAAAGTCACCCAAATGTGACACAAAGTCACCCAAATGGATCAAGGGGATGTCTCCTGTGATCCTGCTGGGGATCTTATAGAGTGTCCGCCAGGATTCCACCAGCATTCCACCAGCCCAGAACCAAAACCTGCAGGCAATCCAGACAGAACAGAAAAACGTGGCAATGCCTTTACTCACTGGCCATTGGTGTTGCTTAATGACTCAATGATCAGGCGTCTGGGTGGGCTTGGGGGATCCTGGACGAGCCCCCAAGATGTTGTGCCCCGCGGCTTGGGACCCCCCAAGAAGACCACCAGAGTCCTGGTCAATGCAAGCAACAAAGAGTCATTTATTAGCAAGCTCGAGTTTGGTCCTCCGCGCACTTGGTAACCGGTGACGCTAAGAGGCCCCGAGCCCAGATTTATCAGGGTTTTTATAATGAAATACATACAAGTTAAGGGGGGTTTTACAGCGCTCTTCTGATTGGTTAACATATAAAGTTACATACAAAGCATTATTTTTGAATTTTGGGTCAGCCTGACCGCTAGGGGAAGGGTAGTCAGCCACCTGGTTTTGTAAGCTAGACAAAATAAGGAGTAAGAATGTTTTGTGCCTTTTCTAAAGACTGAGAACAATTTTGGGAATGACTTATGTTTACACAAGTGTTTGCATTTTTCACCTTTCAGGGTTGCCCTTTAGCACTGAAAAAAATGACAACACACCAAAGACAGGCTCCTGAAAAATATAGTCCTGGGCACCATCTAGTGCTGAAACAGTGGAAATGACTACAGGCTCAGAGAAAATATAAACCCTGCTTAGAATTTCTGGAAAGGCATAAAGCAAACCAGACTACCATGACTGGATTAAACACCGGATCCTTCAATGCCCAGATGACATTTCATGCCAAGAAGCATCAAGGACTTTCAGGAAACCATAACATCACCTAGTAATCAAAATATGGCACCAAAAACTGACCAGGAAGTAATCAGTACAGGAGCAGTCGCAGAGAATTTAAAACAGCTGTTTTAAGGAAACTCAGTGAGCTTGAAGAACACACAAAATATTCTAACAAAGACATTCCTGAGCTGAAAAATATACTCAACAAAATTAAAGATGCAATTGTAGTCATCAATAGTGTAACAGATCAAACAGAAGAAGGAATTAGTGAACTCGAAACAGGCTGGAGGGTAAAGAGAAAAAGAATGAATAAAAATAAAGAAAGCTTACAGGAACTTTGGATAGTATAAAAAGAGCAAATATTCAGGTTATATGGGTTCAAGAAGGACTTGGGAATGCCAAAGCAATAGAAAGTTTACTCAGAAAAATAACAAAACTTTCCAAACCTAGACAAGGATACAAATAGCCTTGTACAGGAAAGTCAGAGGTCATCAGTCAAATTTTACTCAGCCATGTCGTCCCCAAGACATCTTATAATAAAGCTTTTACAGTTGAAAAAAGATCTTCAAGGCTGTAAAGAGAAGAGAAACAAATAATACATTTCTCTGACATCCCACTTAACAGAAGAAACCCTCAGGTCAGGAGAGAGTGGCATGAGATTTTTACAGAACTTAAGAACATTCAACTGAGAATACTATACCAAGGAAAATGATCCTTTAGAAATGAAGGAAAGATAAAGACTTTCCTAGACAAATAAAAGCTGATAGAATATATCTATGCCAGACCTGTTCTACAAGAAATGTTAAATGGGCATGATGGCACATGCCAGTAATCCTAGTGATTCAAGAGGCTAATGCAGGAGGATTGTAAGTTTGAGGCCAGCCAGTAACATAATGAGACCCTGTCTCAAAATAAAAAGGACTGGGGATGTAGTTCAGTGGTAAAGTGCCCCTGAGTTTGATCCCCAATCCAAACAAACAACACTAAAGGATATTCTTTAGATGTCAATGAGTAAGAAGAAAGCATAAGAAGGCATAAAACTTATTGGTAAGAGTAATTATACAAAAATTCAGAATACTCTAATATTGTAATAATGGTATCTAAACTATTCACATCTTTCATATGAAGACTGAAAAAGCAAAATGATTAAAAATAATGACTATATTAATATGTTAAGAAACAGGAAATATAAAAAGATATAAAATGGGATATCAAAATTTCAAAATGTGGGGAGGAATGGAATGAAACTGGAGAATTTTCTTATATTTTATCATTCTTTTCATCTCTCTCTGTTACTATCCTTATGATCATGTTGAGTTGCTATTATTTCAAAATAGCTTTTTATAATCAAAGTATATTTTTGTCTCTTGGTAGCCACAAAGCAAAAAGCTATAGTAGTCATAATAGAAATATTATGAAGGAATCAAAACACACAACTAGAGTTATTCACTTAACCACCAAGGAAGACTATAAGAATAGAGAAAGAAAGGAACTAAAACAAAACTAGAAAACAAGTTACATAATGGTTAGAATAAGACCTTAATTACCAATGATTATTTTGTTTATTTTTTAATTTTTTTTTTAGTTGTTGATGGACTTTTGGTTTACTTGTTTATTTATATGTGGTGCTGAGAATCGAACCCACTGCCTCACATATGCTAAGTAAGCACTCTACCACTGAGCCCCAATCTCAGCCCCAATTATTTTGAATATAAGTTTATTAAATTCTACAATTAAAAGTCAGAGTGGCTGAATGGACAAAAACCAAGACCCAATTATATGCTGCTTAAAAGAAACTCACTTTACCTCTAAAGACACACAAAATGAAAGTGAAGAGATGGAATAAGATATTCCATGCAAATGGACCCAAATGAAAGCAGGAGTAGTTATACTACTATCATATAAAATATATTTTAAATAAAAAACAGCAAAAAACAAGATAAGGAAGATCATTATATAATAAAAAAGGTATTAATTCAGCAAAAGGAAATAACAACTCTAAATATATATGCACCCAATATCACAGCACAATATATATCAAGCAAGTATTAATATATCTTAAGGGAAGTACATACTTCTATAAAATAATAGAGGCGTTATCACCCTGTTTTAGCAATGGACAGATCATTTAAACAGAAAATCAACAATGAAACAGAGTTAAATTGTACTCTAGAACAAATGGATTCAACAGTAACCTACAAAATATTTTATTCAACAGCTGCTGAATACACATTTTTCTCATCAGCACATGGAACATTCTCTGGTGTAGATCATATGAAAGGCTAGAAAACAAGTCTCAACAAATAAAAAAATTGAAATCATATCAAGACTATTTTCTGACCACAATGCAATAAAGCTAGAAATCAACAAAAGAAAAACTTTTGAAACTATACAAATACATGGAAATTAAACATTCTACATTTGAGCAACCAATGAATCAGGAAGAAATCAAGAAAGAAATCAGAACATTTCTTGAAACACACAAAAATGGAGACACAACACATCCAAACCTATGGGATAAAGTGAAAATGTTACTAAGAGGGAAGTTTATGGCAAACAGTGCCCACATCAAAAAAGTAAAAAGATCTTATATAAACAGCCCATCACTGCAACTCAAGGAACTAGAAAAAAAGAACTAACCCCAAAATTAGTAGAAGAAAAGAAATAATAAAGATCAGAGCAGAAGTAAATGAAACAGAGCCAAAAGAAAACAAAAACAACAATAAAGGTCAAGGAGGCAAAAGAGGCTGTTCTTTAAAAATATAAACAAAATAGACAAACCCTTCCCTTGACTAAGAAAATAGAATACTCAAAATCAGACATGAAAAGGGAAACATTACAATTGATGACACAGAAATGAAAAAGATCATGAGAGATTCTTACAAGCAATATTTGCTAAGGACAAACTCCCAGACACATACACTTTACTAAGACTGAATCATGAAGAAACAGAAAACCTGAGCAGACCAATAACAAGTAACAGGATTTATTTATTTATTTTAATATTTATTTTTTAGTTGTGGTTGGACACAATGCCTTTATTTATTTATTTGTTTGTTTGTTTATCCAATGTGTATTTTTTATTCAATGTTGTTGTATATATATAAACAGTATCATGCTTTACAATTCGTAATATACATAATGACCACCTTTTTACATATCACTGTTAGTATACAAAGTATATTCATATAATTCATGTCTTCAATCATGCATTTAGGGTAATGATATCCCTCTCATTCTACCATCTTTTTTGTTCTCCCTTTATATCCCCTTGCCCCTCCCTTACACTAGAAAGTAACAGGATTTAATCAGAAACCAAAACCAAAGCCTAAAAACCTCCCATCAAAGAAAAGTCTAGGACCAAATGGCTTCATTGCTGAATTTTACCAAACATTTAAGAACAACTAATATCAATTCCCCTTGTTACTCAAAAGAGAAAAAGAATAAATTCTTCCAAACACATTTTATAAAGCCAACATTATCCTGATACCAAAACCAGAAAAGGACACACATACCCAAAACCTACAGACCAATATCCTTGATGAACATGGATACAAGATCTTCAACAAAATACTAGCAAATCAAATCATAAAGCACATTAAAAAGGTTATTCACCATGATCAAGTGGGATTCATCCCAGAGGTGCAAGAATAGTTCAAATGTGCAAATCAATAAACATGATATGCCATATCTGGGGCTCAGTGGCAGAGCACTTGCCTAGCATGTGTGAGGCACTGGGTTCAATCCTTAGCATCACATAAAAATAAACAAATAAAAATAAAGGCATGATTAATTCTCCTGTCATATATAACAAATTAGAATAAAAAAGAAAGAAGAACAAAAATAAAGGCATAACATACTATATCAACAGAATGAAGCTCAGAAACCATATGGTTATCTCAATGCAGAAAAGGCATTCAATAAAATTTAACATCCTTCATAATAAAAGTGCTGAACAAATTAGGGATATAAGGAATGTACTTGACATAGTAAAGGTCATTTAAAAATAACTGAAAGCATTATACTGAATAGTGGAAAGCTAAAAATTTTATATCTAAGATATGGAACAAGGTAGGGATGCCAAATTTCATAACTTTTATTCAACATAGTATGGGCCAGAGAAATTAGGCTAGAGAAATACAAGATATCTGAATTGGAAAAGAAGAAGTCAAAGTGTTATTGTTTAGAAATGATGTAATCTTACATATAGAAAAGCCCAAAACTCTACCAAAAATCTGTAGAACTAATAAATGAGTTCAGCAAAGTTGCAGGATGCAAATTAACATCTAAAGTCAGTAGCATTGCAATATACCAATAATAAATTATCTGAAATAGAACCAAAGAAGCAATCCATTTGTAATAACAACAGCAACAAATGAAGTACCTACTTATAAATTAAACCAAGGAAGTGAAAGATTGCTGCAATGAAAATTATAAAACATTGATGAAAGAAGTTGAAGAGGACACAAAATGTGTAAAGACATCCTGTGTTGATGGATTAGAAGAATCAATATTATTTAAATATCCATATGACCCCAAATGATTTACATATTCAGTTCAATCCCTATCAAAACACTAATGGCATTCCTCACAGAATGAGAAAAAATAATTCTAAAATTATATTGAATAACAAATCCCCCAAATAGCCAAAGTCATTATGAGCAAAAAGATCACAGCAGGAAGCATTATGCTACGTGATTTCAAAATGTATTACCAAGCTGTAGTAATCAATATAGCATGATATTGACATTAAAACACATGGAACACAACAGAAAGCCTAGAAGTAAACCCATGCATTTACATACAAATGATTTTCAACAAATATGCTAAGAACAAGCATTGGAGAAAAGACAGATTTTTGAATAAATGGTGCTGGGAAAATTTGATATCCACATGCAGAGAATGAAGCTAGACTCCTATCTCTCACCAGTCACAAAGTTCAACTCAAAATGGGTTAAAGACTTAAATGTTATAACTGAAGCTATGAAACCACTAGAACAAAACTGAGGGGAGCTGGGAGTGGTGGCGTACACCTGTAATTCCAGCAATTTGGGAGGGTGAGGCAGGAGGATCTTGAGTTCAAAGTCAGCCTCAGCTACTTAGTGAAGCCCTAAGCAACTCAGCAAGACCCTGTCTCTAAATAAAATATTTAAAAAGGGCTGGGAATATGGCTCGGTGGTTAAACACCCTCTGGGTTCAATCCCTAGTACCAAAAAAAAAAAAAAAAAAAAAAATCTACAAGTAAATAACAGAAAGATCAGGAAGATCAGTAGAATAGAGGGAAAGGAAGGGGTGAAGGAGGTGGGAAGGGAAAGGGGAAGTACTGGGGTCTGAAATGGAGCAAAATATATTTCATGCTTTTATAATTATGTCAAAATGAATCCTCATATTAGGTATAACTAAAAAGAACTAATAAAAATTTAAAAAGAGGGGAAAAGCCAGGCATGGTGGCATATGCCTATAATCCCAGTGGTTTGGGAGGCAGAAGCAGGAGGATCACAAGTTCAAAGCCAGACTCAGCAACTTAGCGAGGCCCTAAGCAACTCAGCAAAATAAAATATAAAAGGTTTGGGATTGTGGCTCAGTGGTTAAGTGTCCCTGGGTTCCATCCTTGGTACCAAAAAAAAAAAAAAAAAAAAAGGTGGGCAAGAAGGGGAAGAATAAACATTCCATTGGCAATAGTTTCATCACATGACCACAAATAGCTGCAAGGAAGTCTGGGGAATGTACTCTTTGCCTTGGTGGCCATGTGCCCAGATAATAACTCTTTTACTTTGGATAAAGGGAGAATGGATATAAGGGGGAAATGAACAGTCCTGAGCAAAAGGCTGTGTCATTGCTAGTGTCCTTAAGATGTGTAAAGGAAAAAATTACATCTTTAAAATTATTTTATCTCTTAGAGTTTTTAGGAAAAAAGCATTAACCTATTTGTGTTCTGAATATAAACACCCCTAGACAGCCACTAAAACAGGGTTGACACTCAGCAGATCTGGCCCAATAAGGCTGTTCCAGTTGTTAAATTCTTGAAATCCTTTTACACTGTCTGGTAAGTAGCTACTGCTCTAACACTTTTCACCCGTCAGTTGATCCATCCTCCACCCCACCCTGGCTACATACTTCCTGCTCTATACTTCCCTTGATCCAGCAACTAAAGAGTTAAGACCTGGCCCAGCAATGGGCTTTGGAACCTGGCTCCAGAGCTAAGCCATTGTCTATTCTTATTGATTACTGTAGGTCAGTACAGGTGGTAACTTATTTTGACTATCACTCCTACATTAAAAATGAAAAGATGCTCCAGCAGGAGGACAACTTGAGATTTTTCAGTTGCTTGATCACACACACATGATCTAGTGTTAGCAAACAGCTCACAAACCTGGCTGACACTGTGTGTTGGCTTCTCTATCCCTAAAATGTGAGAGATTCTTTACATAATTAAGACAGGATGTTGGCAAGGAAAGGAAATAGTCATATTACTAACAAGATATAAATGTATAACAGTAAGGAATTTTATCATGACCCTAGTCAAAGAGAAAATTTAAGAGAGACTATTCCATAAAGGGAACAAAAGAAACCTCTAAATGAGGTTTAAAGTGGCACAGTGTGGATTAGGGCTGGCAAAAAAGAAGAGGCAGTGTCCTACAAGAAAATGTAATGAAAACAAGAGCAAAGCTAGATGGAGTCTCTAGGTAGTAATACTAGCATCTTAAAAGGCAGAATTATAAATGAGTGCATTCCCATCATCCAGGCAGAGAGAGGCCTGATGACTGGCCTCCTCTCTGTTATTTCCCAGAGGAACACCAAACATACAGTATGTGTGGAGACTTAAAAAATAATGTCATAATGCTAATCACGCCCAATATACACTTTGCCCCATAAATATTCAGTCTGCTTTTGCATTCCCAAGGAAGCACAATAAGAAAACGAGGCTCAGACAAGTAAGTTCCTTAATCTCTCTGAGCCTTGATGATTTTCATTTGTAAAACAAGAGAACTCTACCTGCCTTTAGTGATGGTTGTGAGTTTTAAAATGAGAAAATTCACAAATGTATCCTGTGGCCCTGATAAATGGTAGATACTCAGAAATTTTAAGTTTCTTCCTTGTAAGTAACTGGACATTTCTAGGTCACTGGTTACTGTCAAGAATTTAAGCTCAGCACAGACCTTCTACCTAATTTCTCATACTCAATCTTTCCAAAAAGGAAGTCTTAACATTATTAAAGTGTCTACCCTATAAAGTTCAACTCCAGATCCTTCTACCCTGCCTGTCATCTCTGCTCCTTACTCAGAACTGCAGAGCTCTGTTGTAGATAACCACATGAGCATGCTTATTGGTGCTGTATGATCTACAGACCCAACTGAATTCCTTTTTATTTTTTGTAGTTGTCAATGGACAGCATGCCTTTATTTTATTTGTTTATTTTTGTGCGGTGCTAAGGATCGAATCCAGTGCCTCACAGGATCTAGGCAAGCACTCTGCCACTGAGCTACAGCCCCAGCCTGCAACTGAATTCTTTTTTTAATATTTATTTATTTGTTTTAGTTGTACACAATGCCTTTTTACTAGGTGAGCGCTCTACCACTGAGCCACAACCCCAGCCCACCAACTGAATTCTTAACATGGAACCACTGTTCGATGTATCCTGTTTTCCTAACAGACTCTTTCATTTTCCACACCCTTCTAACCATTGTCAGTCTCTGCCTCACTGCTCTCCTTTCTCCATCACAAAGCATCTAAGAAAACAGATCAAGCATAGCCTATGAGTTTATCAGCACCCCTCCTTTAACTCTTTATCTTCCAATTTGATAGGAAAGGAATCTTGCCACTTGCTCAGACTTAATCATCCCACCTGTATATGAATGAATCCCATCCCGTCCCATTCTCTTTCTGGTAACTTCAGACTTTCTCTCTCCTTCCCTCTATATATCTATATCTATATCTATATCTATATCTATATCTATATCTGTATCTATATCCCTATCTATATCATCTACATCTATATATTAGCTCATTCTCATTAGAATTTTAAGCAGATTCAAATGTGTACTATCTTTTTAAAAAACTCCACAATTGATACTTTGTTCCACTGTAGCCTCTGCCTTTTCTTTTACAGATATGCTCTCTGAAAGAAGCTCCTATTCATTCCTTAGGCATTTAGTCTTCTATGTCTATCATTCCAATTCACAAAGATACAAATGGCTTCCTTGTGGTAGATCCAATTTTTATTTTTTTCATGGATTTATTTGTTCTTTCTCTGCATTGTGATAAAAAAAAGGGATAGAAAAGTAGGTGCTAGGGTGAGGGGATGTAGCTCAGTGGGATCAGCACTGCAAAAAATAAAAATAAATCAAAAGAAGTTAAGAAGAAGTTGCTATTATTGTCTTCATTTTATGGATGAGGAAACTGAGGCTTAGCAAGGGTAAGAAATTTACCCAGATCTAGTAGGTACCAAGATTATATAGCTAGCAAGTGGCAGAGCCAGGATTGGAACCTGGACCCATCTCCTGTTATTCTTATAAATCATAGAGTATTATTTCTAGAAGGACCTGTGAATTTTTTCCTATACCATTTGCTACCCACTGGGATGGAGAGCTGCACAAGATTAGACCAGTTCTCACAAATAAAAAAGATGTCATAAATAAATATGGGTGTCATATTTTTGTACATGTATATGTAGTATATGTTATTAATCATACAAAAAGAGGAAATAGACATCTTTAGTTTTTTTAAAAAAAACTTTATTAGTTCTAATCAGTTATACTCGACAGCAGAAAGCTCTTTGATTCATTGTACACAAATGGAGCAGAATTTTTCACTTCTCTGGTCATACATGTACCTAGGGGTAATGATGTCTGTCTCATTCCACCATCTTTCCTATCCCCATTTCTCCTTCCCCCCTCCCCTTTGCTGCATCCAAATTTCCTCCACTCATCCCATGCCCCCCCCCATTATGGATTAGCATGCATTTATGAGAGAAAACATTTGGCCCCTGGTTTTTTGGGATTGGCTTATTTCGCTTAGTATGATATTCTCCAACTCCATCCATTTGCCTGTAAATGCCATAATTCTATCCTCTTTTAATGCTGAGTAATATTCCATTGTGTTTATATACCACAGTTTCTTTATCCAGTCATCTATTGAAGGGTATCTAGATTGATTCCACAGTTTAGCTATTGTGAATTAAGCTGTTATAAATATTGAAGTGGCTGTGTCACTGTTGTATGCTGTTTTTAAGTCCTTTGGCTATAGACCAAGGAGTGGGATAGCTGGGACAAATGGTGGTTCCATTTCAAGTTTTCTAAGGAATCTCCATATTGCTTTCCACATTACTTGCACCAATTTGCAGTCCCACTGCAATGTACAAGTGTGCCTTCCCCCCCCCTCCTCACCAACACTTATTCTTGCTTGCATTCTTGACAACTGCCATTCTGATTGGAGTGAAATGAAATCTTAGAGTAGTTTTGATTTGCATTTCTCTAATTGCCAGCAATGTTGAGCATTTTTTCATGTATTTGTTGATTGACTGTATATCTTCTTCTGAGAAGTGTCTGTTCAGCTCCTTAGCCCATTTATTGATTGGGTTATTTTATTTTTTGGTACTAAGTTTTTTTTAATTCTTTATATATCCTGGAGATTAGTGCTCTGACACGCATGTGGCAAAAAATTTGTTCCCCAAATGTAGGCTCTCTCTTCACCTCATTGATTGTTTCTTTTGCTGAGAAGAAGCTTTTTAGTTTGAATCCATCCCATTTATTGATTCTTGATTTTATTTCTTGTGCTTTAGGAGTCTTGTTAAGGATGTCGGGGCCTAATCTGACATGATGAAGGTTAGGGCATATTTTTTCTTCTGTTAAGTGCAGGGTTTCTGGTCTAAATCCTAGGTCCTTGATCCACTTTCAGTTGAGTTTTGTGCATGGTGAGAGATAGGGGTTTAATTTCATTTTGCTGCATATGGATTTCCAGTTATCCCAGCACCATTTGTTGAAGAGGCTACCGTTTCTCCAATGTATATTTTTGGCACCTTTATCTAATATAAAATAGCTGTAGTTATGTGGGTTTGTCTCTGTGTCATCTATTCTGTACCATTGGTCTATATGTCTATTTTGGTGCCAATACCATGCCATTTTTGTTACTATAGCTTTGTAGTATAGTTTAAGGTCTGGTATGGTGATGCCTCCTGCTTCACTCTTCTTGCTAAGGATTGCTTTGGGTATTCTGGGTCTCTTATTTTTCCAAATGAATTTCATGATTGCTTTTTCTATTTCTATGAATAATGTTGTTGGGGTTTTAATTGGAACCACATTGAATCAGTATAGTGCTTTGGGCAGTAGGGACGTTTAAAATTTTTGTTTTAGTTGTAGATGGACACTATATCTTTATTTTTTTATTTTTATGTGATGCTGAGGATTGAACCCAGTGCCTCACATGTGTAAGGCAGGTGCTCTACTGCTGAACAACAGCCCCAGCCCAGTATGGCCATTTTGACAATATTAATTCTGCCTATCAAAGATCCAAGAGCATGGAATATCTTTCCATCTTCTGAGATATTCAATTTCTATCTTTAGTGTTCTGTAGTTTTCATTGTAGAGGTCTTTCACCTCTTTTGTTAAATTGATTCTCAAGGTTTTTTTTTTTTTTTTTTTTTTTTTTTTTTTTTTTTTTTTTTGAGGCTATTGTGAATGGGGTAGTTTTCCTAATTTCTCTTTCAGAGGATTCATCACTGATGTATAGAAATGCATTTGACTTATGGGTATTTATTTTATATCCTGCTACTTTGCTGAATTCATTTATTAATTATAGAAGTTTTCTGGTGGAATTTTTTGGATCCCCTAAGTCATAGAATCATGTCATCAGCAAATAATGATAGTTTGAGTTCTTCTTTTTTAAAAAACAATATTTATTTATTTTTAGTTATAGGTGGACCACAACATCTTTATTTTATCTTTATGTGGTGCTTGAGGATCAAACCCAGTGCCTCATGCATGCTAGGCAAGTGCTCTACCTCTGAGCCACAACCCCAGCCCCTGAGTTCTTCTTTTCCTATTCATATCCCCTTATTTCTTTTGTCTGCCTAATTGCTCTGGCTAGAGTTTCCAGGACTATGTTGGATGGAAGTTTTTATAAAAAATGCTTTTAATCTTTCTTTTAATTTTTTTAAAAAAATTTAAAAATTTGTCTCCATTTGGAATGATGTTGGCCTTGTGCTTAGCATAGATATCTTTTACAATGTTGAGGTATGTTCCCACTATCCCTAGTTTTTTCTAGAGTTTTGAACATGAATGGGTGCTGTATTTTGTCAAATGCTTTCTCTGCTTCAATTGATATAATCATATGATTCTTAATCTTTAAGTCTATTGAAGTGATGAATTATGTTTCTTGATTTCGTTCTTTCTTCTCTTCTTCTTCTTTTTTTTTTTTTTTTTTTGTACCAGGGATTGAACTCAGGGGCACTCGACCACTGGACCACATCCCCAGCCCTTTTGTGTATTTTTTTTTTTTTTTTTGTGGTACCAGGGATTGAACTCAGGGGCACTCTACCACTGGGCCACATCCCTGGCCCTTTTTGTATTTTATTAGAGACAGGGTCTCACTGAGTTGCTAAGTGCCTCGCCATTGCTGAGGCTGGCTTTGAACTCGCGATCCTCCTGCCTCAGCCTCCCAAAGTGCTGGGATTACAGGCGTGCGCCACCGCGCCCGGCTGTGTATTTTTATTTAGAGACAGGGTCTCACTGAGTCACTAAGTGCCTTGCCATTGCTGAGGCTGGCTTTGAACTTGTGATCCTCCTGCCTCAGCCTCCCAAGTGCTGGAATTACAGACGTGTGTGCCACCATGCCTGGCTGCCGGGGTCCAGCCCTAGCAGGGTCGGGGGTCTTCCTGGTCAAGGGGTTCTGACGGGGTAGACAGCGTCGGCGATGGATAGACAACAACCACACAGACTCAAAGGCCAGTGTAGAATGCTGACAAGTTTATTGATTTCACACACAGTTTTTATATATTTTTTAAAGCATATCATGCCAAGAATGTAGTTAGCAAAAAACCCATAGAACTTCTAGTACAGAAGAGGCCTATCAGGAAATGTAATTATATGAATTAATGACCCCCACCATAACTCCTACTATTGTTCTAAATCTATGAATATGATCAGTAAAGTTGATCTTAAATTTATGAATATAATCAGTAAAGTTGATCTTAGGTTCCTATACCTACCTAAATGTACTTAACATAATTCATCACCTTGTGTTTCATAATAGTAAACATATTAGACCTTTGACTCATTTCTTGTCTAAAAAGTAGTAGCCTAAGTTAAACTTTAAGTTCGGATTAGTCAAGAGGGCAGTGAGCTCACTGGTTACCATGGCAAATTTCCTTGTAGATAATTGCCATATTGTTTAGTAAAGTAAATCTTACTAGAACGGAGTCACAGGCACCAAAGGGACTTTTTCCCATGGGGTCTCTTTAGCAGGAAGTACTTTGATTTTATTCTGTTTCTGATTACTATCAGTGAGACTATGTGCTTTTTGCGTACTCATAACTGGAGAAACAGGTGGCTCTGTGCCTGTTCTCACACATAGCAATACATGTTTAAAACAATCACCCCAGGAAAAAGACACATCACACGGTGGCAGAAAATTATTTACTATTTGTGGTAGGGAAGGGGTTATGGTTTCTAATATTTTATTAATATTCTCAGAAAATGCTGTAGTATTCCCCTCACCCCCAGCAATCACCACTAGAAAATAGTATGAGTATTGTATTATTAGGAAAATAGTGCAGAAAAGGCACCAGAGCCCAGAGGCATACATCTGGCATTATCTCGAGATGATGAGTCCTTGCAAACATCATTCTCCCAGTGGATCCTTGTCAAACACTGGTTGGATTGCCAGGCGCCCCTGCACCTGGCTTATGTTTCTTTGATTTTTGTATGTTGAACTAACCTTGCATCCCTGGAATGAACCTCACATGATCATGGTGCACTATTTTTTAATATGTTTTTGTATGCTAGTTGCCAAAATTTTATTGAGAATTTTTGTATCTATGTTCATCAGGGATGTTGGTCTGAAATTTTCTTTCCTTGATGTGTCTCTGTCTGGTTTTGGTATCAGGATGATACTAGCCTCATGGAATGAGTTTGGAAGGGTTCCTTCCTTTTCTATTTAATGGAATAATTTGAGGAGTATTTGTGTTAATTCTTCTTTGTATGTCTTGTAGAACTCAACTGAGAATCCATCTAGTCCTAGGCTTTTCTTGGTTGGGAGGCTTTTGGTGATGTCTTCTATTTCCTTGCTTGAAATTGATCTATTTAAATTGTGTATGTCCTCCTGATTCAGTTTGGGTAGATCATATACCTCTAGAAATTTGTTGGTGTCTTCAAGGTTTTCTATTTTACTGGATATAAATTTTCAAAATAGTTTCTAATTGTCTTCTGTATTTCAATAGTGTCTGTTGTGATATTTCCTTTTTCATCACAAATTTTAGTAATTTGAGTTATATCTCTCCATCTTTTCATTAGGGTAGTTAAGGGTTTGTCAATTTTATTTATTTTTTTCAAAAAACCCACTTTTTGTTTTGTCAATTTTTTGAATTTTTTATTTTGTTTCAGTTTCATTGATTTCAGCCCTGGTTTTAATTATTTCCTGTCTTTTAGTACTTTTGGTGTGGTTTGTTGTTCTTTTTCTAAGGCTTTGAGATGTAGTGCCAGGTTGTTTATTTGTTGACATTTTATTCTTTGAATGAATTAGCTCAATGCAATAAACTTTCCTCTTAGCACTGTCTTCATAGTGTCCCAGAGATTTTTGATATGTTGTATTGGAGTTCTCGTTTACCTCTAAGAATTTTTTTGTCTCCTTCTTGATGTCTTCTGTTATCATTGCATCATTCAATAGTGTATTGTTTAGTCTCCAGGTGTTGGAATAGCTTCTATTTTTTATTTTATCATTGATTTCTAATTTTATTCCATTATGGTCAGATAGCATGCATGGTAGTATCTCTATTTCTTTTTTGTATTTGCTAAGACTTGCTTTGTGGCATAACATATGGTCTATGTTGGAGAAGGATGTATGTGCTGCCGAGAAAAAAATGTATTTGCTTGTTGATGGATGGAATATTCTATATATGTCAGTTAAATCGAAATTATTGATTGTTTTATTGAGTTCTATACTTTCTTTGTTCAGCTTTTGTTTGGAAGATCTATCCAGTGGTGAGCGAGGTGTGTTAAAGTCACCCAGTATTATTGTGTTGTGGTCTATTTGATTTTTGTAGTTGAAAAGGGTTTGTTTGATATACATAGATGCCCCATTGTTTGGGGCATAAATATTTACAATTTAACAATCGTAACAATGTCTTATTGATGTATGGACATCTTTAGTTTTAACTAAACCATTCCAAGCCTCTCTATGTTCTTTAGGTCAACTCTCAAGGTAGTGAATTTGAATGGATGAGTTGAAAGACTTAACTCTACTGCCATAATGGTCCTATCTTTTGTTTTTATTTACTTTTTAAAAAAATTGTTGCATTATGATTTAATCTAATTGTATAAGAAATTGAAATTGAAACTCATCTCAATTTTTAAGAGGAAGGTCTTGCATGCCATCACAATCAGTTCTACACTGTTACATTTGAACCATACTGTGAATTTTACATCATGATGGATCAGTCTGAAATTTCCATATAAATCTTCAAATTATAAACTAGAAACAGGTTTTAAAACTCTGTGGAAATTGTTCATATTAAAGATAAAAGCCATTTTTTAAAAATTCTTTCTCTTTTTTTGCTTTTTATTATTTCATTTTACTTACAATTATGTCTATTAGAGCTCTTTTTGACATAATTATACAAGCATGGAATATAATTTGCTCTAATTTAGTCCCCATTGCTTCCCTTTTCCTTCCCCTCCTCCCTCCTCCCTTTCTTGTTCCCTTCCCTCTACTCTACTGATCTTTCTGTTAGGTTTTTTTTTTATTAGTGTGTTGTGAATATACATGAAGGTGAGATTCACTGTGGCATATTCATTTATACACATAGGAAAGTTAGGTTGGATTCATTCCACTGTTCTCCCCCCCTTTTCAGTTCCTCCTCCCTCCTCTTCAATCCCCTTTCTCTATTTCACTGATCTATCTTCTATGCTCATGAAATTCCTCCCTTTCTTTCCCCTTTCTCTCTTTTCCCCTTTAGTTTTGTCTAGCTTTTATGTATCAGAGAAAACATTTGACCTTTGATTTTCTGGGTCTGGCTTATTTCAGTAAGCATAATGGCCTCCAGTTCCATCCATTTACCAATCAAATGCCACAATTTCATTCTTCCTTATGGCTGAGTAATGTGGCTCAGCCATAAGGAATTCATCTGTTGAGGGGCACCTGGGCTGGTTCCATAATTTGGCTATCATGAATTGTGCTGCTATAAACATTGGTGTGGCTGCATCCTTATAGTATGCTGGTTTTAGATCTTTTGGATATATACTGAAGAGTAGGATAACTGGGTCATCTGGTGGTTCCATTCCTAGTCTTTTGAGGAATCTCCATACTACTCACCAGAGTGGTTGCACCAATTTGCAGTCCCACCATCAATGTATGAGTGTACCTTTATCCTCACATCCTTGCCAACATTAATTGTTACTTATATTTTTGATAATTGCCATTCTGACTGGAGTGAGATGAAATCTTAGTGTAGTTTTGATTTGTATTTCCCTGATTGCTGGAGATGTTGAATTCTTTTATATATTTTATTGGCCATTTGTATTTCTTTTTTTTTTTCCAGAAGTGTCTATTTAGTTCTTTTGCCCATTTTTTTTAAAAAAAAATTTATTATTTATTTACTTACTTTTTGAATAATGGGGATGGAACTCGGGGGCACTCAACCACTGAGCCACACCCCCAGCCCTATTTTGTATTTTATTTAGAGTCAGGGACTCACTGAGTTGCTTAGTGCCTCACCATTGCTGAGGCTGGCTTTGAACTAGTGATCCTCCTGCCTCAGCCTCCCAAGTGCTGGGATTACAGGCGTGCACCACCTCACCTGGCTTCTTTACTCATTTATTAATTGTATTTTTATGTATATTTTTTAGTTCCTTATATATTCTGGATATTAATCCCCTATCTGAGGATTAGGTGACAAAGATTTTTCTCCCATTCTGTAGACTTCCTCTTCGTGCTTATGTTTCCTTTGTTGTTCAGAAGCTTTAATTTGATACCATCCCACTTATCATTTTATTTTATTTTATTTCTTATGTTTTAGGAATCTTCTTAAAAAAGTTTGTGCCTATGCCAATACTTTGGAGTGTTGGACCTACATTTTCTTCTAGTAGTTCCAGAATTTCTGATCTAATTCTTAGGTCTTTTATCCACTTTGAGTTGACTTTTCTGCAGGATGAGTGATAGGGATCAAGTTGTATTCCTCTACAAATGGATATCCAATATTCTCAGCACCATTTGTTGTTAAAAAGGCTATCTTTTCTCCAATTTATGTTTTGCCACTTTTGTCAAGTATCAGATGACTGTGTCCATGTGGATTTGTCTCTGTGTCTTCTGTTTTATTCCATTTATCTCCATGTCTGTTTTGGTGCCAGTATTATGCTGTAAAATTCATTTTTAATGGGCAACTTCCTTTGGGTTATAATATACAAGGTTGCTGCTAAACTTTAAAAAGTTAGTCAATAAATATATGGACCTTGAACTGGCTTCAATTCCTAAAAAATAGATACCTATTAATAATCAGGTAACAACCAAAAATCATAATTCCTTTCACTTCAAAAGACTAATGCATAGTTCTTCTCAGTTGTGTTTTCTCTGAAATAAGAACTGGGTAACCAATAGCTTTCTATGAGTTATGAAAAATGATAACAGTGGGTTCAACTGACTATTCTACAATAATGCTAATATTTTATTAATTCAAAAGCACTTTGCAAGAATATACAAGTATAGCTTCCAAATAGGAATGTTATACCTAGACTTGGTACCAAGCTCATAGATTCAAGTTTGCAAGAAAAAACAAGCTTTCAAGCTAAACAATAATTTGTAACCAAAACTTTAATCTCAAGTATTCTTATAAAATATAGTGTAGTGTTCACTTTCACAACACATGCACTAAAATTGGAATAATATAGAGAAGATTAGCATGGATCCTAAAATAAATAAATAAATAAATAAATAAATAAATAAATACGAATAATATCAAGAAAAAAGTCTTGCACAGTAACTCAAAATTTCAGCTCTACAATGTATCCTTAAAGTACCAGGACATTGGTATTGTGAAATCTCAAATTTCCAAATAAGGAATGTTACATATTTACATATAGCAATTATATAAAGAATTTATAACTAAAGGAAAAGTAAACTCCTGAAGCTTAACATGTTTCTATACTAACTAGGTAACCTCTGCCTAGGGTAAAGACTAGTTAGAATTTTTAAAAAATGTGTAATATAGTTTGATTGTGCAGCCTTTATCTTTACTTGCTGCTTTTAAAGACTGTCTCTTCTTCTATAGCCACAACATATCAGTTACAAAGAAAAGTAAATCTGAATTCAATTTTTTCCACTTTTGTTTTTATGATATTAAAACATCACACTTGGCAGAAATTTGAGGTTTGTTTTCAGTCTGTACAAGAATAAAATTCAAAGCAAATTTAATTTTTCTCAAGGGAACATTGTAAAGTAACAATTCTTGGTGTTATATGCTTCAAATGCTCCATTTCACATCTCACATGATTACATCTTTATTGTGAGTATCACTGTTGCCAGAGTCAAATGTATTTGAAGAGCTTAAACATCTTAAAAATGCACCAAGCTTACGAAGTCTCAAACAAAACTTGAATTATTTGTAACACTCCTGTCAAATGAAGTTCTTTCCTATACACCACTTCTCTTGCAAACTGGTGTTTCATTTCATTTCATCTCACCTACATCATCTATAAGACTTAGAGGAAACTTACAGTTTCTCTCCAGATACAGTGATCATGCTCTTCTCTCATCTTTAGAAAGGGACATGCTCCAGCTGCAAGAGGAGCTTCTCCTTGGAGATCTGCCGCAAGGCAGAGGACTCCTCCTATGATCTCCTGATGACTCTGAGAGGCAGGTAGGACATGATTTCGATTTTTTCTTCACTATTTGATAGTCCAACTCTTATGCAGTAGTTACATAGTGCCTTTTCTTGTAGCTCTTGGACTGCATTGACTGAATCTCAGGGCTCTACAAATTCAATAAAAGCAAAGCCAGCAGGGTTTGTAGCAACCCACACACTTTGGAGTGGTCCAAAATATCCAAATACCTGTTACAATTCAGTCTTACTGCCATTGTTTCCAAGATTACCTATCTAGAACTTACAGTATAATGGGCAAGGAAAATGATATATATTGAAATCTGGGGTTAGAAATGTGGAGGCTCAAATCTACTCCCTCCAATGGGTCTTTCTGCTTGGCTCCCCCAGGTGCTCTCATCTAGTATTCAAGAAATGGCCTGCTTTAAAGCACCTTTATCACCCTAGAAAACTTGCCAGCATCTCAGAAGTTGTGTTTTCAACCATTAAGTGGGATATTCTAGTTCTTGTACAGATTACATAATTATGATGAGGACAGATTATACATTTTTAAATGCATATGGGCTTTCAGCCTATATGTAAATTCATGAATTTTGTTAATTTTAAAATATTATGCAAGCATAAGATTGTTTTGAAGGATCCACTCCAGTCTGAAAATGTTGACTCATTCTGACACCTTTTTTAAAGTTCTTAGTCTACCTTTTATATAATGATGCCCTCTGCTGTCCTTTTATATTATCTACTTCAGACCAAATGGTCCATATCATCATTCTATTTCAGATAATTTGAGTTGAAATGATACTTGAATATTACCTAATCTCATTTTAAAGATGAGAAAGAAAAAGCACATACATAATAGTGAAGTGCTCTAAATCAGTCAAACAAGGACCAGACCTCAGGCTTCTTAACTCCAAGTTCAGTGATTTTTAATGAGGATGCTGATTTTTTTTTTTTTTTTTTTTTTTTTTTTTTTTTTTGGTACTGGGGATTGAACTCACGGGCACTTGACCACTGGGCCACATCCCCAGCCCTTTTTTTTGTATTTTATTAGAGACAGGGTCTCACTGAGTTGCTAAGTGCCTCGCCATTGCTGAGGCTGGCTTTGAACTCTCGATCCTCCTGCCTCAGCCTCCCAACTGCTGGCATTACAGGCGTGTGCCACCACGCCCAGCAGAGGATGCTGATATAGAAGCATAAAAATACTCTTGGGTTTGGCTTAAATGTCCAAACAGACTTTATAATCTTGACCAGCACTTGCTTTTCCTCCTAAATTCATTACCCCTGTTTAAAGAGTTATTAGTGGCATTCATCTAGTTATTCATGATAGAAACCCATGAATCATTTTTAATCCTGTCCTCTCCTTTATTCATCAAATACATTTTGTTATGTGGTCTCATTTATTCTACCTTCTAAATCTTTCACCCTCTTCTCCATGTGGACTGTACGCATTTAAGCCTCCATCTTTTTAGCTTTCTAAATGTATTAACGTCCTCTGGGTTCATTCAAACTTCCTTCTTTTATTCAATAAATTCTTGCTTAAAATCCTTATAATTAAGCAAAACATGGTGGCGCGTGCCTGTAATCTCAGCACTTGGGAGGTTAAGGCAGGAGGATTGCGAGTTCAAAGCCAGCCTCAGCAATGGTGAGGCACTTAGCAACTCAGTAAGACCCCGTCTCTAATAAAATACAAAAAAGGGGGGGGGGGCGCTGGGGATGTGGCCTAGTGGTCAAGTGCCCCTGAGTTCAATCCCTGTACAAAAAAAAAAAAAAAATCCTTATAATACTCCAGGCAGGCCGGATGTGGTGGCACACGCCTGTAATCCCAGCACTTGGGAGGCTGAGGCTGGAGGATCGCAAGTTCAAAGCCAGCCTCAGCAATGGCGAGGAACTTAGTGACTCAGTGAGACCCTGTTTCTAATAAAAATACAAAAAAAAAAGGGGGGCTGGGGATGTGGCCCAGTGGTTGAGTGGTTTGAATTCAATCCCCGGTACCAAATATATATATATATTTTTTTTTTTCCAGGCAGTATGCTAGAGGTAAAGAATTAAAAGATAAAGTGGGCCTAGTCTGAGCTCTCAAGGAACTCAAAATCTACTAGACAGAGAGAAATATGTAAATAAATATGAAATTATGATTTCCCCAAAATATCACCAAAACAACCTGTTGATGAGACAAAGTTGAATTTATTCCCTCTGCAGTAAATGGTAGCACTACCTCAACAGAGACTTAGTAGTATTTATAAATAATAAGGGAAAATAGGAATATTTATGAAATTTTGAAGTCTAGTTAAAGGCAAGTCTATTAATGGGAAGGGGGATTGGTTATAGTTAAGTGAAGATCTGATACAATAGTTTGAGTTTGGAGGATCTAGCATGTAAGGATTTTTTTTTTTTTAAATCTTTCTTTTAGTTGTAGATGGATACAATACCTTTATTTTATTTGTTTGTTTTTAAGTGGTACTGAGGATGGATCTCAATACCTCACATATGCTAGGCAAGTGCACTACCACTCAGCCACAACCCCAGCCCAGTATGTAAGGATTTGGGGAAGGGCTCAAAATAGTGTTTGTTTGTAAACTATTGGCTGATGATCTCTGTTTGAGTGGAGGATTCTTTTTGTAAGTTCCTGAAATTTATAACAAAGTTTATTTGCAACTTTCAGCTTTTTAGGTAAACGTTTCCAGGAATAATAGAACTATGCTGCTAAAGACAGTAGAAGAGTAAAGTCATGTTGATGTACACAATAACCTGTGTGGTGGTAGATGGTTTCACTTCTCATAACTAACTATAGCAAGACATTATAGACACATGTACTGAGTACTGTGGGAGCATGGAACAGGGCATAGTTAATGATCCCTCAACCCAGAGTGGGGAAGAATCTGGAAAGAGTTTAACTTGAACTCTCTTTTTAAAGCTGAATAATATTTCATTTATGGACATATCACATTTTGTTTATACATTTATCAATTGATATACATTTGGGTTATACACATTTTTGTGAACATAGGTTTCATTTCTCTAAGATATATATTTAAGAGTGAAATTTATGGGTCATATGGTAATTCTATGTATAATTATTTTTAGTAAATGCCAAACTATTTTTCAAAGAGATTGAATCACTTTGTTTCTACCAGCAATGTGCGAAGGTTAAATGTTCTCCACATTTTTGTCAATGTTTATTATTTTCTGTTTTTTGAAAATGTTTATTTGATTAGAGCCATCTTAACAATGTGAAGTGGTATCTCACTTTTTTTTTTTTTTTTTTCTTGTACCATGGATGAAACTAAGTTGCTGAGGCTGGCTTTGAACTTGTAATCCTCTGCCTCAGCCTCCTGAGCAGCTGGGGTTATAGGTGTGTGACACCAGGCCCAGCAATACCTCAGATTTTGATTTGCATCTCCCTAATGATTAGTGTTACAAATATCTTTTCACCTACTTATTAGCCATTTGTGTATCTTTGTGGAGAAACTCTTTTCTAATCCTGTGCTCAGTTTCATTGAATAATTTGCCTTTTTATTTATTGGTTCTTTTAGTTATATATGACAGTAGAATCTATTTTGATAAAATTATATAAGCACAGAATATATCTTATTCTAATTAAGACCCATTGTGAGTGGACATGATGGTGGAATTGACTTAGGTATTTTCATGTATGTACATAGGAAATTTATGTCAGGTTCATTCCACTGTCTTTCCTTTTCCTGTCACCCTCCCTTCTTTCATTCTCCTTTGTCTAATCTACTGAAATTCTCTCCCCCCCCCTTATTGTGGGTTAGCTTCCACATATTAGCAAAAATATTCAACTTTTGGTTTTTTGGGATTGACTAATTTCACTTAGCATGATAGTCTCCAAATCCATTCATTTACTGGCAAATGTTATAAAGTCATTCTTCTTTATGGCTGAGTACTATTCCATTGTGTATACATACCACAACTTCTTTATCCGTTTACCTGTTGAAGGGCACCTAGGTTGGTTCAATAGCTTAGTTATTGTGAATTGAGCTGCTATGAAGATTGATGTGGCTGCATCAATGTAGTATGCTGATGTTAAAACCTTTGGATATATGCTGAGGAGTGGGATAACTGGGTCAGATGGTGGTTGCATTCCTAGTTTTCTGAGGAATCTCCATACTGCTTTCCATAGTGATTGTACCAATTTGCAGTCCCACCAGCAATGTATGAGTGTACCTTTTCCCCCATATCCTCGCCAACATTTATTTTTACTTGTATTCTTGATAGTTGCCATTCTCACTGGAGTGAGATGAAATCTCGGTGTAGTTTTTTTTAAAAATACTTATTTATTTGCTTTAGTAGTACACAATGCCTTTATTTTTACGTGGTGCTGAGGATCGAACCTGGGCCGCACACATGCTAGGCGAGTGCTCTACCACTGAGCTGCAACCCCAGCCCCTCAGTGTAGTTTTAATTTGCATTTCATTAATTGCTAGAGATTTTGAACCTTTTTAAATATATTTGTTGACTATTTGTATTTCTTCTTTTGAGAAGTGTCTATCTAGTTCCTTTGCCCAATTTTTGATTGGGTTATTGTGTTTTTTTAAATTGTTTTGTTTTGTTTTGTTTTTGTTTTAAGCCTTTTGAGTTCTTTGTATATCCTGGAAATTAACAGCTTATTTGAGTTGCAGCTGGCAAAGATTTTCTCCCATTCTATAGGCTTGCCCTTGATTGTTTCCCTTGCTGTGAAGAAGCTTTCTAGTGAATGCCATCCCATTTATTTCTCTTTTTATTGTTGAGTTGTAAAAACTCATCACTTTGGATATAATTACCTTGCAGATATATAATTTTTAAATATTTCTCCCATTCCATGGTTTCTCTTTTTTACTTTAATTATGGTATCCTTTGGAGTACAAAGTTTTTAATTTTGTAAAATTGAGGTGAAAGTCACATAACAAAAAATTAACCTTGTTAAGTGAACAATTCAGTGGCGTTTAGTACATTTAAAATGCTCTGTAACCATGATCTCTATCTAGTTCCAAAATATTTTCATCATCCCAGAAGGAAATTCCATACTCATTAAGCAATTACTCCCATTCCTCCATTCCTCCAGCCGCTAGCAACCACCATTTCATGTTCTGTCTCAATGGATTTACCTATTATGAATATTCCAAATAAATGTAATCATGCAAGATGTGACCTTTTGTGTCTGGTTTCTTTCACTTACTAAAATGTTTTCAAGGCTCTTCCACATGTCTTCATGTTTCATTCCTTTGGATAACTGGATAAACAGGGAAATGTGAGTCTGCTAACTTTGTTCTTGTTTTCAAGATTGTTTAAACTACTTGGGGCCCCTTGAAGTTCCGTACTAACTTCAAAATCTGCTTTTCCATTTCTTCAAAAAAAGACAATGGACTTTTGATAGTGATTGCATTCAATCTATAGGTTGTTTTGGATAGTATTGTCATATTAACAATATTAAGCCCAATCCTTGAAAGCAGATGTCTTCCTATTTTATTGGTTCTTCTTTGTCCTCTTCCAGCAATGATTTCTGATTTTTAGCCTATAAGTCTTCCACCTCCTTGGTTCCACCTCCTTGGTAAAAGTAGTTCATAAGTACTTTATTAGTTTGGATGCTATAGTAAATGAAATTCTTTCCTTAACTTTTTTTTGGGATTTTTCATTGTCAATGCATAGAAACATGACTGATTTTTATTTGTAGATCTTTAACCTTGTAACTTTGCTGAATTTGTTTGTAAGATCCAATAGGTTTTGTGGATGCTTTTGAATGTTCTATATATAGAGTCATATTATTTTGCAAATAGAAATCGTTTTGTTTTTTCCTTTCCAATTTGAGTGACTTATTTCTTTTTGGCTTAATTGATCTGATTAAATCTTCTAGCACAATGTTGAATCATATTAGCAAAAGGAGGCATCCTTGTCTTGCTTTTGATTTTAAGGGAATATTTCCATTTTTTCCATCATTGAGTACAATATTGGCTATGGGTGTCTCATAAATACTCTTTATCATGTCAAGGAAGTTCCCCTCTATTCTTAGTTTGTTGAAAAATTTTATCAAGAAAAGGTGATTAGACTTTGCCAAATTGCTTTTCCTGCCTTAATAGAAATCATTAAATGGCTTTATTCCTCCTTCTGTTAATCTGCTATATTAAATTGATAAATTTTCTTATGCTAAACTATCATTGCATTTTTGGGATAAATTTCACTCGCTTGTAGTATACCTTTTAGCATGCAATTGGATTTGGTTTGATGGTATTTTGTTGAGAATATTTGTATCTATAGTCACATGGGATATTTATCTGTAGTTTTCTTGTGATACCTTTGTATAGCTTTGGTATCAAGGTAACACTGATCTCATAGAATGTTGTTTTCTCCTCTTTTTTTTTTTTTTGGAAGAGCTTGAAAAGTATTGGTATTAATTCTTCTTTAAACATTTGGTAAAATTCATAAGTGAAGCCATCTGTTCCTGGAATTTTCTTTGTTGGGAGTTTTAAAAAATTATTATTAATGATTCAGCCTTTTAAATTATTATGTGTCTATAATTTTCTATTTCTTCTTGAATCACTTTTGGTAATTTGTATGTTTCTAGAAATTTGTCCATTTTATCTAGGTATCTAATTTTTGTCATACCAGACAAGTTTTGATAAAGTTCAAATTTTCTACTTTTTCTTTTGTTGCTTATGCTTTTATTGTCATATCTAAGAAGACTTTGCCTAACTCTAGGTAGTGAGATTTGCTGTCTTATTTTCCTTCAAGAATTTTAAGTTTTAGCTCATTTGTTTATGTCTATAATCTGTTTAATCTGTTAAATTTTTGTATATGGTGTGAGATAATGGTAGAAGCTCATTGTTTACCTCTGCATCAAATTACCCAATGTGGGGCTGGGGATATAGCTCAGGTGGTAGAGTGCTTGCCTCCCTTGTATGAGGACCTGGGTTCAATCCCCATCACCACAAAAAATTACCCAATTGTTTCTGGGTCATTTTAGAAACTACTATGAATTTGATATCCATCAGTACACTAAACTTGGTATAGACTTAAGCATCAGAGCAGGGATGTTACAGGGAGAGTTTTAGTTTAGTGTAGGTTGGTGGAGAGGGAAGTAAAGCTGTCTGGAAAAGGCCTTACTTGTTGGGCAATTGTGAACAAGGCAGGACATTTTTTTTTCAGCTTTTTAAACATTTTTTTCCTTTTAGTTATACATTATAGTAGAATATATTTTGACATATTATCCATACATGGAGTATAACTTCCCATTCTTGTGGTTGTATATGATGTGAAGTTACACTAGTCGTGTGGTCATATATGTACATAGGAAAGTTATGTCTGATTCAGTCTACTGTCTTTTCTTCCCTTCATTCCCCTTTGTCTAACCCAGTGAACTTCTACTTCCCACTCCCTTATTGTGTGTTGGCACCTGCATATTAGAGAGAACATTTGGCCTTTAGTTTTTTGGGATTGGCTATTTCACTTAGCATTATAGTCTCCATTCATTTACTGGCAAATGCCATAATTTCATTCTTCTTTATGGCTGAGTAATACTCCGTTGCTTATATATACCACAACTTCTTTATCCATTCATCTGTTGAAGGGCACCTCGATTGGTTCCATACCTTAGCTCTTGTAAATTGAACTGCTATAAATGTTGATGTGGTGACATCAGTAGAGTATGCTGATTTTAAGTACTTTGGGTAATGCCAATGAGTGGGATAACTTGGTCAAATTGTTGTTACATTCCAAGTTTTCTGAGGAATCAACATACTGCTTTCTAGAGTGGTAAGGCAGGACATATTGACATGTCCCTTAGGCTTCAGTCCTAATCCAGAGGGCAGAAGGCTGGTGCTTGTCTTCATTTAAGTATTTAGAGTGCTCCATGTTCCTATCCAACTGCTTGAAGTTTATCTAACATGAGGTAACTGGGATGAGCTGATGCCTGGGCTGCTCATAGTTCCAAGTACATAAATTTTTCTCCTCTTATTCCATTCTCTTGGACTCTTCCCTTATGCTTCCCAAAGTGGCTACAAATAACCTGGGAGATCATCTAAGATTCTATAGGTGGTAATGGTGGTGGAGGAAGTAGTAGGAAACACTAGTAGTAGAGATAAGAAAAAGAGATGGGAAGAAATAAGGATTCACTTGGCAGGAGATGTGGAGGACGAAATAGTGAAAACAGAAATGAACAAGAAGGGCTTTCAAAAACTCAGCAGTGAGGCTTTAGCTTTTTAGCTTTTGCAGGGAGGAGAGATAGAACAGGACTTCAGGCATGCAACATCTGGCTATGACATCAGTCAAATTGGAGAAAAATCAGCAGGGTGGGGAAGGTAAAAGAAGCACTCAGAAACAGTAATAGAAGAAAAACAAGAAAAAAATAAGAAAAATCTATTTCACTGTAGGGAAAATTCAAGAATTATGAACATAGGTAGGGTACAGATTCTTTTCTCCAGTAAACATTGCTTACATTCTCTTGGGGCCTAACCTCACACTGTAGGCTTTTCTAGAAGACCAAAACCACTCTGAAAATCTTACCTCAATATAGAAGCCGAGAAAAGTGTAATTTTTCCCCCATTCCCAGCTACCATGGGCAGTTTTTAAGGAACTGTGACTGGCTTTTGAAGAGGGTGCATTATTCAAACTTGACTCTGTGGGGCAATATGCTAGAGTTGAAAGACCACAAGCTTCCTAGCCAGACATGAGTCCAAATCTTGATTTGGGTCACTTTATTCCTCGTGTGCTTTTGGACAAGGTAGTTACCCTCTCTAAGACTTGATATTTATCCCTCCAAAATGCTGAATATAAGTACCTCCTAGGGGTTTTGTGAGAATCAAATGAGAATGTCACGAAAACACCCTGCCAATTCCTTCTCTCCATCTTTGATCCCTCAATGCATTCTAGATACAAACTAAAATTGTCTATTGCTTTTAAAGGGTATTGATTTAATAATATTACTTCCAAACTTTTATTAAAAGGAAACAACTTAGGGAACAGAGTATTTTGTGACCAAGGATGATCACTGGGTCTCATAGTTATTTTAATATTAAAAATATTCTGAGCACCCCCAAAAATATTCTTTTACTAAAAGAATAGTATTAATAAAAATGACATCCATGAAGACTTTTAATAGTATAATGACACGTTTACATTATAGCATTAGAGAAACAGAACTTATGAATAAAATTCTATGTACAACTATCTTTTTTAAGGTATATATATTTAGTTGTTGATGAACCTTTTTTTTAAAATTTATTTACATGTGGTGCTGAGATCCAGTGCTTCACACATGCTAGGCAAGTGCTCTTCAACTGAGCTATGACCCCAGCCTCATGTACAACTGTCTCATTTTAGCTATGATGAAAAATATATGTAGAAATAATACAGAAGTGAAATATATCAAAGTATTAATTATGGTTGTCTTTGGGTGGAGGGTTATGAGTGACTTCTAAATTTTTTTTCTACCATTTATACAGCCTTTTAAAAAATTTTTTAGTTGTAGATGGACACAATACTTTTATTTTGTTTATTTTATGTGGTGCTGCAAATTGAACCCAGTGCCACACACATGCCAGATGTGTGCTCTACCAATGAGCCACAACTCCAGCCCCTCATACAACCTTTTTATAGTGAAAAATAAAATTTAATTGCAGAATAATTTCTTTCTTTTCTTCTACATTTTTTTCTTTTGGGTCTAGGGATTGAACTCAGGCATGCTTAAACCACTGAGCCACATATCCAGCACTTTTTATGTTTTATTTTGAGACAGGTTATTACAAAGTTGCTTAGGGCCTTGCTAAGTTGGTGAGGCTGGCTTTGAATTTGTGATCCTTCTGCTTCAGCCTCACAAGTCACTGGGATTACTGGCATGTGCTACCACTCCTGGCTTAATTGCAGAATAATTCCTAAGAACCTTTTAAGAAATACTCTACAGCAGCAAGAGTGATCTAAAACGACATGCAGCAATATAGATGAATTTTAAAAAACATAATATTGAGTAAAAGTAAACAGATTAAAAAGTATGCTATGTATACTTTTTAATCTGTTTACTTTTACTCAACATTATGCTTGTGAAATATCATTACCCTAAGTGCATGTATGAAGTCACGAATGGTGTGAATATACTTTGTATACAACAAGAGATATGTAAAAATGTGCTCTACAAGTATAATATGAAATGCAATACATTCTGCTGTCATTTCTAACAACTTAGAATAAAAAATAAATTTGAAAAAAGTATACATAGCAAATAATTTACTTTGTATTAAGTACAGAAAAGCAAAGCTAATCTATACTATCATTATGGCAGTGGTAACTTGGAGGAGAGGTGACTAGTAACTTTTATATCTGACTGCTTTTGTCCAATATTGACTTTGTGAAATGCATTACATATAGAGGATTGGAGGAAGGTTTGTAGTGACTGAAAAGGGACTCAAGGGAACTTTTGGGATCTGGAAATGTACTGTTTTATGATCTGTATGCTAGGTGTGCTCGGTTTGTGAAAACTTATCACTTTTATGAATGCTATACGTTCACATGTGTGTGTTTATACTTATAACAATAAGATAGAAAATGAACAAAAGTATCACAAATCATCATTGATGTTATGGTCTGAGGAAGAGTCCTTAGAACAAAAAACCCTCCAAAAAACAGAACATGTTTTTTCCACAAGATGGCAGCATTAGTTGCTTACAAATCAAATTCCGAGGTGCTTCCTCTCAAACATTTTAGGAACTGTTTGGAATATCGTTTTAATAGAAAGTAGACAGCTCACGGATTTTATAGTCTGACCTTCTCTTATTTTCCAGATGAAAAACAATGCTATTGAAGGAGGATTTGTTCAAGGACACATCGCTAGTTGGAAGACAACCTAGGCTGAAAACTCAGGTTTCTAGGCAATTGCTTGCTCTATCACACATAAAAAACAAAACAAAAAGCTCATATTTTCAGCTCTAATTCCTTCCCACCATGCTTTGGAATAGAAGATTTGCAAAGAAGTGCTCCTTCTTTTTTTATTTTTTTTCTTTTATTGTATTTATTTATTTATTTATTTATTGTTGCCGGGATTGAACTCAGGGGCACTTGACCACTGGGACACATCCCCAGCTTTTTTTTGTATTTTATTAGATACAGGGACTCACTGAGTTGCTAAGTGCCTCGCCATTACTGAGGCTGGATTTGAACTCGTGATTCTCCTGTCTCAGCCTCCCAAGTGCTGTGATTACAGGTGTGCGCCACAGTGCCCGGCTTTTTTTCTTTTATTCTAAGTTGTTATATATGACAGCAGAATGCATTACAATTCATTTTACACATATAGAGCACATTTTTTCATATCTCTGATTGTATACAAAGTATATTCACACCATCTGTGTCTTCATACATGCACTTAGGGTAATGATATCCATCTCATTCTACCACCTTTTTTTACCCTTTTGCCCCTTCCCTTTCACTCCCTCCCCATTGGCCTTTCTAGGGTTCCTCTAATCCTCCTATGCTCCCCATCCTAACCCCACTGTGAATCAGCCTCCTTATATCAGAGAAAACATTCAGCATTTGGATTTTTGGGATTGGTTAACTTCACTTAGCATTATATTCTCCAACTTCATCCATTTACCTGCAAATGCCATTATTTTATTCTCTTTTATTGCTGAGTAATAGTCCATTGTTTATATATACCACATTTTCTTTATTCATTCATCTACTAAAGGACATCTAAGTTGGTTCCACAGTTTAGCTACTGTGAATTGTGCTGCTATAAACATTGATGTTGCTGTGTCCCTGTAGTATGCAGTTTTTAAGTCTTTTGGGTATAGGCCAAGGAGTGGGATAGCTGGGTCATAAGGTGGTTTCATTCCAGTTTTCCAAGGAACCTTCATCCTGCTTTCCAGATTGGCTGCACCATTTTGCAGTCCCACCAGCAATGTATGAGTGTGCCTTTTTCCCCACATCTTCTCCAACATTTATTGTTGTTTGTGTTCTTACTAGCTGCCATTCTGACTGGAGTGAAATGAAATCTTCGAGTAGTTTTTGATTTGCATTTCTCTAATTGCCAGGGATGTTGAACATTTTTTCATGTATTTGTTGATTGATTGTATATCTTCTTATGAGAAGTGTCTGTTCAGTTCCTTGGCCCATTTATTTATTGGGTTATTTGTTTTTTTGGTGTTCAGATTTTTGAGTTCTTTATATATCCTACAGATTAGTGATGTTTCTGACGTGCATGTGGTAAAAATTTGTTCCCAATTAGTAGGCTCTCTATTCACCTCACTGATTGTTACTTTTGCTGAGAAGAAGTTTTTTAGTTTGAATCTATCCCATTTATTGATTCTTGATATTAATTCTTGCACTATAGGAGTCTTATTAAAGAAGTCAGGGTTTAATCCTACATGATGGAGATTAGGGCCTATTTTTTCCTCTAATAGGTGCAGTGTCTCTGGTCTAATTCCTATGTCCTTGATTCACTTTGAGTTGAGTTTTGTGCATGGTGAGAGATAGGGGTTTAATTTCATTTTGTTGCATATGGATTTCCAGTTATCCCAGCACCATTTGTTGAAGAGGCTATCTTTTCTCCAATGTATGGTTTTGGTGCCTTTGTCTAATATAACTGTAATTAAGTGGGTTAGTCTCTGTGTCTTCTATTCTGTACCATTAGCCTACAAGTCTATTTTGGTGCCAATACCATGCTGTTTTTGTTACTATTGCTCTGTAGTATAATTTAAGGTCTGGTAAAGTGATGCCACCTGCTTCACTCTTCTTGCTAACGATTGCTTTAGCTATTCTAGGTCTCTTATTTTTCCAGATGAATTTCATGACTCCCTTTCTATTTCTATTAGGAATGTGATTGGGATTTTGATTAGCATTGCATTAAATCTGTATAATGCTTTTGGTAGTGTGGTCATTTTGACAATATTAATTCTGCCTATCTACGAACAAGGTAGATCTTTCCATCTTCTAAGGTCTTCTTTAATTACTTTCTTTCGTGTTCTGTAGTTTTTGTTATAGAGGTCTTTCATGTCTTTTGTTACGTTGATTCCCAAGTATTTTATTTTTTTGATGATATTGGAAACAGGGTAATTTTCCTCATTTCCCTTTCAGAGGATTTGTCACTGATATACAGAAATACCTTTGATTTATGGGTGTTCATTTTGTATCCTGCTACTTTGCTGAATTCATTTACTAGTTCTAGAAGTTTTGTGGTGGAATTTTTTGGGTCTTCTATGTATAGAATCATCATCAGCAAATAGTGATAATTTAGCTTTTCTTTACTTATCTGTATTCCTTTAAATTTTTTTTTCTCTGTCTTATTGCTCTGGGCAGTGTTTCAAGAACTATGTTAAATAGAAGTGGTGAAAGAGGGCATCCCTGTCTTGTTCCAGTTTTTAGAGGGAATGCTTTCAATTTTTCTCCATTTAGAATGATGTTGGCCTGGGGCTTAGCATAGATAACTTTTACGATGTTGAGATATATTCCTGTCATCCCTAGCTTTTCTAGTGTTTTGAACATGAAGTGGTGGTGTATTTTGTCAAATGCTTTTTCTGCATCTATTGAGCTAATAATATTGTTCTTATCTTTAAGTCTATGGATGTGATGAATTACATTTATTGATTTCCATATGTTGAACCAAACTTGCATCCCTGGAATGAACCCCACTTAATTGCGGTGACTATCTTTTTGATATGCTTTTTTTTATCTGTTTTGCCAGAATTTTATTGAGAATTTTTGCATCCATGTCCATCAGAGATATTGGTTTGAATTTTTATTTCTTTGATGTGTTTTTTGCCTGGTTTTGGGTTCAGGGTGATATTGGCCTCGTAGAATGAATTTGGAGGTATTCCCTCTTTTTCTATTTCCTGAAATAAATTGAAGAGTATTGGTATTAGTTCTTCTTTAAATGTCTTGTAGAATTTGGCTGTGTATCCATCTGGTCTTGGGCTTTTCTTGGTTGGTAGTCTTCTGATGGCATCTTCTATTCCATCACTTGAAATTAATCTGTTTAAATTGTGTATATTATCCTGCTTTAATTTGGGCAAATCATACCACTTTAGGATTTTGTCGATGCCTTTGATATTTTGTATTTTATTGGAGTACAAGTTTTCAAAATAATTTTGAATTATCTTCTGTATTTCTGAAGTGTCTGCTGTGATATTTCCTTTTTTCATCATGTATGTTAGTAATTTTAGTTTTCTCTCTCCTTCTCTTTGTTAGCCTGGCTAAGGGTCTGTCAATTTTATTTATTTTTTCAAAGAAACAACTTTTTGTTTTGACAATTTTAAAATTATTTCTTTTGTTTCAATTTCATTGATTTCAGCTCTGATTTTAATTATTTCCTGTCTTCTACTGCACCCCTTATTTTATAACTGCAGAAAATTGATGTCTCAGACAGAATAGAAAATTCATGACTAGAATTGGCAGTATTGACATGCTGCAGTGTAAAATATCCTTATATGGGCTTTAAAAAATATTGTATGGCCAATTCTGCCTGAGCTGGCTTAAGCTTTTACTTCCTTCAATGTGAAGGATAAACCAGATGACCTTTCTTCTCTCCTTCTGTTTCTCTCCTTTTCCCTATATCTGTCTTTCTCTTTTTGGTTAATCCATATTTAGTTGTATAATTTTGTTCTTAATTTTTTGTAGTCAAGCAGCATCAAAGTCAGTTCTTAAAAGAATCAAGTACCTCCTATGCACAAGGAAGGCGTAGTACAAATCCATCAAGGAGACTCCTGAAGGTCTGAGTTACAAGGTGAGGGGGTCAAACTTAGCCTGTTATTTCCCTCTCCTCTGATCTCTTTCTAAAATGATGACGAGGGAATTTGAATTTGAGTCTCTTCACAAGAACTGCTAAACATCCCCTGGCATCACTCATATTTCATAATGACCAAGTTTACTACTACCACTAATAAGAACATAATTGTCAGCCTGCCCTGCATCCCACTGAGTTCATACTTCAGCTTTCCCCACTTCTACCTTTGGTCCTGCTTCTTGTCAACATCAAGCATAAAGTACACAGGAAAGAAAAGCTTATCAGAGGGAAGACTCGGGTTACCTCGACTCTTGGTGGCCAAAGGGAAGGTTCTGGTTGATTTATTTTTCTGGGTAGCTAAGGGATAGCCAGAAAAGGCATTGTTTCAGCCTTTGTGGCTGAAAATTTTTCTAACATATATGACTCTTTTCTGTACTTAGGAAGGAAGAAAACATGAAGAACATGGTCAATGCAGATGTTTTCATGGTGCTAGTTATTATCTTGTTCATAAATGACCGTGTTCTAGAGCTGGAAATGGTAACTGGAATGTAAAACTTTGAAAGTAGTTCAATTCCTCATTGTATAATGAGGGAAATGAGAGTCTGAGATAGAAATGAACTCTCTAAGATCACAGGGGTCACAGAGTTGGGAAGGTAGAGGCCAGGTTCAATGTGAGCTTATATCTTCTGAAATTGGGAAGGAAAATAATCTTACTTAATTTAAAGGAACTGGCTAGCTTAAATAGAAGGCATTAGTTTCCCTGTTCTTCAACTACTTCTCAAAGTACCAGCCAGAACTTTACAGAGAAAGTAAAGGATTGAAGCAATTTTCTGAATCATTTGGACTAAAACCCCATTGCATAGCTATAGCCTTTAAATATATGTGGTGTGGCTATAAAGTCATGTGACCAGTTTCCACAAACCACACAAGAAAACTGGGCATACTATTATATATTCATACAGCATGCTCTGGATTTTCCATGAATACAGGGGACAGGAAATCCAGAAATAACCCCAAACTTGTTTTGAAACCAATTTCTACCTCCACCTTCAACAAACCTTTTGGAAAAGGCTAGTAAAGAGAAGCAAAATTGACTTATCCATGCCATTACAGTTGTTTTTATCTTTTCTCTTGTCCTGTTTATTTCATCATCTCTTGGTGCTAATACCAAGGCAAATGGCAAAAAGGTCGAAAGAAAGGAGGATTATATGGAGATGAGAAATAGAAAATGCCCTACTTACAGGGTAAAAGATAAAAAAGTAAAACAGAACACTGACCATGATAACAACACTTCAAGTAAAAGAGTGTTTATTAGCCTTTCTCCTTTAAATTTTTTTTATTTTTAAATATATAATTTTTAGTTGTCAACGGACCTTTTTTTTTAAAATTTATTTATATGCCATGCTGAGAATTGATCCCAGTGCCTAACACATTCCAGGCAAGAGCTTTACAACTAAGCCACAACCCCAACCCCTCTCTCCCTCTTTATGCCCAATAACCTTGCTAACTCAATATGGGGTCCAAGTCTCAGGAGCACTGGCATCATTTAACAACTTGTTTCAAGAGCAGAATATCAGCCCCTCCACAGTATATCTTAAAAAGAGATAATGGAATTATTATGTACAATAGAAAAGATAAGAAGTGTGATAACATGACTAAACCAATTTCTCTTCTCCTTTTTGTCCATTTATAAAAGACCCCAAAGTGAACTGTGTGCATACTGAAGTTTGTGAGGCACTTATGTAGAGCATATTAAGAATAACTCTAGACTAGGACTTGTAAAATCAGGTCTCTTTCTCTCTGCTTCTGCCACTTAATGGTTTAATAAATTTATGCAAACCACTTACCCTTTCTGAGCTTCATTTTTCTCATGAATAAAATGAGGAGATTTGACCTGAAGATCTCTGAGCATGTTTATGACCAGAAGTTCTGGAATTATAATTAACATTGGACATTTGATTTTGGAAGCTTCCTTGAAAAGAGCTTTATTTTCATAATACTAGTGAAGTTTATGATTGAAACCCAGGTGATAATATATTGGCTTCTTTGTCCATTTCTTTTCTGTTTGCCCCATTGGTTTGGCCCTTCTAAGGATTCTGAGATGGGGTGGCCATAGCTGTCACTACTCCCAGTTTTTCAGAGGGAGTCCACATCAAGCAACAAGAAAGGATAGCAGTGCTGACAATGGGGGATCTGGAGCAGAGGTAAATTTAGAGGTAAATTCTTAGGATAGAGAGAAATAAGGATGGCTTCAGAAGCTGACCCTAGTACCCCTGTCACTTTCTCTTCACAAGAACTCTAAGGAGCATTAATTTTACCCTTAGTATTTATTTTCCTCTTTCTGTTCTTCCATCTCTGGGATCAGGTCAAGTTGGACATACCACCTCTTACTGTTTGACTAGCCTTATTTTAAAAAAATGAGCTAAAATGAGGCAGAAGAGAAGCATTACCAGAAAGCTAGGGTCATGTTCTATAGGAAGGAGAATTGGCTATTGTATCTTGTGTGTGTGTCTTTCTCTCGCTCTGAGGAAATAGAACAGTTTTTCTCCCCACTTTTTCAATACAGAACCCATAACCTCTGGTCACCAAAATGTGCATGGGGATTTCTCCCTACCAACAACCAGTCTTCAGTGGATACCAACTTGGTATACTGTACTTAAACTCAATTCTGACAATATCTACTGGGATATAGTATCAAATCACAAGAGTGAGGGCTCAATCCCACAGACTGCCTTGCTTCATTTCAGATCCCAGTCTAAAATAATAGCTTAGTCCCCTCTACTTCTCACTGACTATAAATTGGGAGTTTCCACTACCCACTCTTTAGAATCAAATAACTTTCAACTGTGGCTCAGAATTCATGGAAACACTCTGGTGATGTTTAATCATATATTACATTAATAAAGGATATAAAATGGATACAGATGACCGAAAAGATGAAGAGATATACAAGGCAGGATCTGAAAGGGTTCTGAGTGCAGTAAGTTCTGTCTATATAGTGTTGGAGGTGTGCCACCCTCCTGGCAGATGGGTTTGCCAACTAGGACACTCTCTAAACTCTGTCCTATGGATTTTTTGGAGGATTCATTATGTTGACATAATTAATTATATCTTTGTTCATTGGGAATCAACTCAAAAATTAGCTCTTTTCCCCTCCTAGGAGATAGGGAAGTAGAGCTGAAAGTTCCAATTTTTTCATTATGGTTGGTTCCTGAGGCAACCTGTGCCCCCATCCCTGTTTCCACTGGCTATCCAGGAATCCTGAAATTATCAGTCATCTCACTAGCATACAAAAAGACACTTATCACTTTGGAGTTTCCAAAGGTTTTATGAGATTTGGGCCTGGCACTAGGCAGAGATCAAATATATATTTCTTTTTATATCATATATTACACCCATGAACCTTAATTAACCATCTGCAGACACTAAGGACCTGTTGCATTGACAATTACTGAATAAATAACTGCCTTAACCTTAGTGGCACAACAATAATTTCATTATGCTCATGGATTTTCAGGTTCAGAAATTTGTTCAGAGTCTGGCTAGGTGATTATTTTGTTACCTGTGGTGTCAACTGTGGTTATTCAGGGGTACTTGCATGATGTATAGGATAATCCAGAGCTTCAAAATGGCTTGACTCCCATGTCTGATGCCTTGGTGGGAATCACAATACTGGATGACATTCTTAGGGTAAACTTCTTACATGGAAACGGTTTTCCCCCATATGGATTATCTTTTTAAAAAATAGGTGAAAGTGGCAAGCATGGTGGCACACACCTATATGATCTCATCTACTCAGGAGGCTGAGATAGGAGGATTGCAAGTTCAAGACCAGCCTCAGCAACTTAGTGAGGCCCTAAGCAACTTAGTGAGACCCTGTCTCAAAATAAAAAAAAAATATATAAAATAAAAATAAAAGTGCTGGGGATATTGTTCAGTGGTTAAGTGTCCCTGGGTTAAATGTCTAGTACCAAACAACAACAACAAAAACAACAATAGGTAGAATCTGAATAGCTTTTTATATCCTAACACCAAAAGTCACATAATGTTATTTCTGCCATATTGTAGTAGTTGAAACAGTCACAAGCCCACGTTGATTCAAGAGGAGGGCATGTAGACCCTACTTCTCAAAGAAAGGAGTGGTAATGAATTAGTAGTCATTAAAAAATACCTCTTCTACATCCAAGAGATAAACAAAAGTGAGGAAACACTACTCAGTACTACATTGGACCATGTATACTGCCAAGGATTACTTTTTCACATCTAACTTGGGGTCCACACAAAAGGGCAACCTCAGCAGACGCTGAGAATGTTCTTTGGTTCTTTATTACATGTATCATATCATATCCTGGTTTACTGGATCTTAGAACTTTGGCCTGAAAGGAAGAAGTGAGGACATAGCAAAAAGTACACACAATCCCCTTCTCTTCCTTTCTTTCACCTCTTCCCACCATTTGTCTCCCTCTTTCATTTTTATAAGATCTAGACTGGCTATGTTACACATTCTCTGTCTCCCTACTCCTGAGCCATCCCTGGTTTCTGCTAGTTTACAAGAACTGGGGTATGGTGTCTTGCTCCATCAGCCCTCCGGGATCAGAAAGAATTTTAAAAAATCAAATTATGCAAAAAGAGTGAGGAGATCAAGAGAACCAAAAGAAAGTAAAAGTTGCCTGCCTTAGGCAAGTTTTATTTATATTTCCCATACTCCAACCTAGCAGGGTGGTCTAATTGTGTGGCTCTGTGGACTCCAGAATTCCATTTTATTTTATTTTATTTTGTGGTACTGGGGATTGAACTCAGGGGCACTTGACCACTGGGCCACATCCCCAGCCCTTTTTTTGTATTTTATTAGAAACAGGGTCTCACTGAGTTGCTAAGTGCCTCGCCATTGCTGAGGCTGGCTTTGAACTTGCGATCCTCCTATCTCAGCCTCCCAAGTGCTGGGATTACAGATGTACACCACCGCGCCTGGATCCATTTTATTCTTTTTTTTTTTCTTCTTCTGTGTTTTCTTGTCTGTTTTTTCTCAAATTTATTTGTAATTCTAAGTTTTTAGAAATAACAGCAGAATGTATTACATTTCATATTATACTTGTAGAACACAGTTTTACATATCTCTGGTTGTATACAAAGTATATTCACACCATTCGTGACTTCATACATGCATTTAGGGTAATGATATCCATCTCATTCTACCATCTTTTTTTTTTCTTTTTACCCTTTTGCCCCCTCCCTTCCCCTCCCTCCCCATGGGCCATTCTAGTGTTCCTCTAATCCTATGCTCCCCATCCCAACCCCAATGTGAGTCGGCCTCCTTATAGCAGAGAAAACATTCAGCATTTACCTTTCTGGGATTGGCTAACTTCACTTAGCATTATATTCTCTAACTTCATCCATTTACCTGCAAATGCCATGATTTTATTCTCTCTTATTGCTGAGTAATACTCCATTGTGTATATATACCACATTTTCTTTATCCATTCATCTACTGAAGGGTATCTAGTTTGGTTCCACAGTTTAGCTATTGTGAATTGTGCTGCTATAAACATTGATGTGGCTGTGTCCCTGTAGTATGCTGTTTTTAAGTCCTTTGGGTATAGATCAAGGAGTGGGATAGCTGGGTCATAAGGTGGTTCCATTCCAAGTTTTCCAAGGAATCTCCATACTGCTTTCCATATTGGCTGCACCATTTTGCAGTCCCACCAACAATGTATGAGCGTGCCTTTTTCTCACATCTTTGCCAACAAAACAACTCTAAGATTTCATCTTACTCCAGTCAGAATGGAAGCTATCAAAAAACAAACAAACAACAATAAATGCTGGCGAAGATGTGGGGGAAAAGGCACGCCCTTACATTACTGGTGGAACTGCACATTGGTGAAGCCAATCTGGAAAGTATTATGGATATTCCGAGGAAAACTTGAAATGGAACCATCATTTGACCCAACTATCCCACTCCTTGGCCTATTCCCAAAGGTCTTAAAAACAGCATATTACAGGGACACAGCCACATCAATGTTTATAGCAGCACCATTCACAATAGCTAGATGGTGGAACCAACCCCGATGCCCATCAGCAGATGAATGGATAGGGAAACTTCGGTATATATACACAATGGAACACTACTCAGCACTAAAAAAGAATAAAGTCATGATTGTATATCTTATTCTGAAAAGTGTCTGTTCAGTTCCTTGGCCCATTTATTGATTGGATTATTTGTTTTTTTTTGGTGTTCAGATTTTTGAGTTCTTTATATATTCTAGAGATTAGTGCTCTACCTGACGTGCGTGTGGTAAAAATTTGTTCCCCAATTAGTAGGCTCTCTATTTACCTCACTGATTGTTTCTTTTGCTGAGAAGTTGTTTTTTTTTTTTTTTTAGTTTGAATCTATCCCATTTATTGATTCTTGATATTAATTCTTGTGCTACAGGAGTCTTATTAAGGAATTTGGGGCTTAATCCAACATGTTGGAGATGAGATTAGAGCTTACTTTTTCATCTATTAGGTGTAGTGTCTCTGGTCTAATTCCTAGATCCTTGATCCACTTTGAGTTGAATTTTGTGCATGGTGAGAGATAGAGTTTTAATTTCATTTTGTTGCATATGGATTTCCAGTTTTCCTAGCACCATTTGTTGAAGAGGCTATCTTTTCACCAATGTTCGTTTTTGTCACCTTTATCTAATATAAGATAACTGAAATTATATGCATTAGTCTCTGTGTCCTCTATTCTGTACCATTGGTCTACCAGCCTATTTTGGTGCCAATACCATGCTGTTTTTGTTACTATTGCTCTGTAGTATAATTTAAGGTCTATTCCCATTGCTACCATGCTGTTTTTTCTATTGCTCTGTACTCCTAATTTAAGGTCTTGTATAGTGATGCCACCTGCTTCACTCCTCTTGCTAAGGATTGCTTTAGCTATTCTAGGTCTCTTATTTTTCCAGATGAATTTCATGACTGCTTTTTCTATTTCTTTTTTTTTCTTTTCTTTTCTTTTTTTTTTTTTTTTTTTTTTTTTTTTTGTGGTACCGGGGATTGAACTCAGGGGCACTCGTCCACTGGGTCACATCCCCAGGCCTTTTTTTTTTTGTATTTTATTTAGAGACAGGGTCTCACTGAGTTGCTAAGTGCCTTGCCATTGCTGAGGCTGGCTTTGAACTCGTGATCCTCCTGCCTCAGCCTCCCAAAGTGCTGGGATTACAGGCGTGCGCCACCACGCCTGGCTTGCTTTTTCTATTTCTATGAGGAATGACATTGGGATTTTGATTGGCATTGCATTAAATCTGTATAGTGCTTTAGGTAGTATGGTCACTTTGACAATATTATTTCTGCCTATCCAAGAACAGGGTAGATCTTTCCATCTTCTAAGGTCTTCCATAATTTCTTTAGTGTTCTGTAGTTTTCATTATAGAGGTCTTTCACATCTTTGGTTAAGTTGATTCCCAAGTATTTTATTTTTTTATGCTATTGTAAACGGGGTAGGTTTCCTCATTTCCCTTTCAGAGGATTTGTCACTGATATATAGAAATGCCTTAGATTTATGGGTGTTGATTTTGTATCCTGCTACTTTGCTAAATTCATTTATGAGTTCTAGAAGTTTTCTGGTGGAATTTTTGGTGTCTTCCAGGTATAAAATCATATGGTCAGCAAATAATGATGATTTGAGTTCTACTTTACTTATCTGTATCACTTTAATTTCTTTCATCTGTCTTATTGCTCTGGCCAGTGTTTCAATTACTATGTTAAATAGAAGTGGTGAAAGAAGGCATCCCTGTCTTGTTCCAGTTTTTAGAGGGAATGCTTTCAATTTTTCTCCATTTAGAATAATGTTGGCCTGGGGATTAGCATATATAGCTTTTATGATATTAAGATATCTTCCTGTTATCCCTAGTTTTTCTAGTGTTTTGAACATGAAGGGGTGCTGTATTTTGTCGAATGCTTTTTCTGCATCTATTGAGCTAATAATATGGTTCTTATCTTTGAGTCTATTGATATGATGAATTACATTAATTGATTTCCGTATGTTGAACCATCCTTGCATCCCTGGAATGAACCCCAGTTGATCATGGTGTATTATATTTTTGATATGTTTTTGTATCCATTTTGCCAGAATTTTATTGAGAATTTTTACTTCTATGTTCATTAAAGATATGGGTCTGAAGTTCTCTTTTATTGATGTGTCTTTGCCTGGTTTTGGAATCAAGGTGACATTGGCCTCATAGAATGAGTTTGGAAGTGCTCCCTCTTTTTCTATTTCCTGAAATAAATTGAAGAGTATTGGTATCAGTTCTTCTTTAAAGGTCTTGTAGAACTCAGCTGTGTATCCATCTGGTCGTGGGCTTTTCTTGTTTCATGGGCTTTTTATGGCATCTTGTATTTTGTTTCTTGAAATTAATCTTTTTTTTTTTTTATTTGCTTTTGTTGTACACAATACAATGCATTTATGTTTACGTGGTGCTGAGGATCGAACCCGGGCCGCGCACGTGCTAGGCGAGCGCTCTACCGCTGAGCCACGACCCCAGCCCTTAATCTGTTTAAATGGTGTATATCATCCTGCTTTAATTTGGCAGAACATACAACTCTAGAAATTTGTCGATGACTTCAGTGTTTTGTATTTTGTTGGAGTACAAATTTTCAAAATAATTTCGAATTATTTCCTGTATTTCCATAGTGTTTGTTGTGATCTTTCCTTTTTCATTGTATATGTTAGTAATTTGAGTTTTCTCTCTCCTCTTTGTTAGCCTGGTTAAGGGCCTGTCAATTTTATTTGTTTTTTCAAAGAACCAACTTTTTGTTTTGTCAATTTTTTCAATTGTTTCTTTTGTTCCATTTTCATTTATTTCAGCTTTGATTTTCATTATTTCCTGTCTTCTACTGCTTTTGGTGTTGGGTTAGATCGTTCTTTTTCTAGAACTTTGAGATGTAATTTCTTTTCTTTTTTTTTTTTTTTTTTTTTTTGTGGTACCAGGGTTTGAACTCAGGGGCACGCGACCACTGGGCCACATCCCCAGCCCTTTTTTTTGTGTGTGTGTGTGTGTGTGTGTTTTTTTTTTTTTTTAAATTAGACACAGGGTCTCACTGAGTTGCTAAGTGCCTCGCCATTGCTGAGGCTGGCTTTGAACTTGTGATCCTCCTGCCTCAGCCTCCCAAAGTGCTGGGATTGCAGGTGTGCGCCACCACGCCCAGCTGGAGATGTAATTTTAAGTCATTTATTTGTTGACTTTTTCTTCTTTTGAGGAATGAACTCAATGCAATGAACTTTCCTCTTAAAACTGCCTTCATAGTGTCCCAGAGATATTGATATGTTGTGTCTGTGTTCTCATTCACCTCTGAGAATTTTTTAATCTCCTCTTTGATGTCATCTGCAACCAATTGTTCATTCAGTAGCATATTATTTAGTCTCCAGGTGTTGGAGTAGCTTTTATTTCTTATTTTATCATTGATTTCTAATTTCATTCCATTATTGTCTGATAGAAGGCAGGGTAGTATCCCTATTTTTTAATATTTGCTAAGAGATGTTTTGTGGCATAGTATATGGTCTATTTTAGAGAAGGATGCATGTGCTGCTGAGAAGAAAGTGTATTCGCTTGTTGAAGGATGAAATATTCAGTTAAGTCTAAGTTGTTTTTGTATTTTTTTAATTTTTTTTATTCAAAGTTGTCTTTATAATAGTAGTATGCATTATAGTTCATAATAAAGACATAGAGCATCCTTTTACAAACCACTATTTGTATACAATGTATATTCGTACCATTCAAATCTTCAATCATGTATTTAGAATAAAGACATCCATCTTATTCAACCACCTTTTCTTTTTTCCCCTCCATCCACCCTTGTTTCCTCCCTTTTCCCCTTCCTCCCCTTTGACCTTTCTAGTGTTCCTCTAATCCTCCTATGTACCCTGACCCGACACCATTGTGAGTCAACCTCCTTATATCAGAGGAAACATTCGGTATTTGGATATTTTAGATTGACTAACTTCACTTAGCATTGTATTCTCCAACTCCATGCATTTACCTGCGAATGCCATTATTTTATTTTCTTTTATTGCTGAGTAAAGTTCCATTGTGTATATGTACCACATTTTCTTTTTTTTTTCTTTTTTTTTTTTTTTTTTTTGGTACCGGGAATTGAACTCAGGGGCACTCGACCACTGGGCCACATCCCCAGCCCTTTTTTGTATTTTATTAGAGACAGGGTCTCACTGAGTTGCTAAGTGCCTCGCCATGGCTGAGGCTGGCTTTGAACTCGCGATCCTCCTGCCTCAGCCTCCCAAGTACTGGGATTACAGTCGTGCGCCACCACGCCCAGCTACCACATTTTCTTTATCCATTCATCTACCGAGGGACATCTAGGTTGGTTCCACAATCTAGCTATTGTGAATTGTGCTGCTATAAACATTGGTATGTCTGTGTCCCTGTAATATGCTGTTTTTAAGTCCTTTGGGAATAGACCCAGGAGTGGGATGGCTGGGTCATAGGGTGGTTCCATTCCCAGTTTTCCAAGAAATCTCCATACTGCCTTCCATAACACTTGCACCATTTTGCAGTCCCGCCAGCAATGTATGAGTGTGCCTTTTTCCCCACATCCTCTCCAACATTTATTGTTGCTTGTGTTCTTGATAGCTGCCATTCTGACTGGAGTGCAATGAAATCTTAAGAGTTGTTTTGATTTGCATTTCTCTAATTGCCAGCGATGTTGAGCATTTTTTCATGTATTTGTTGATTAATTGTGTATCTTCTTCTGAGAAGTGTCTTTTCAATTCCTTAGCCCATTTGTTGATTGGGCTATTTGTTTTTTTTGGTGTTAAGTTTTTTGAGTTCTTTATATATTCTAGAAATTAGTGTTCTATCTGATGTGCGTGTATTAAATATTTGTCCCCAAATAGTTGACTCTCTATTCAACTCACTGATTGTTTCTTTTGCTGAGAAGAAGCTTTTTAGTTTAAATCTATCCCATTCATTAATTCTTGGTAATAATTCTTGCGCTACTCGATTCTTATTAAGGAACTTGGGGCCTAATCTGACATGTTGGAAGTTTGAGCTTACTTTTTCTTCTATTAGGCATATTTTCTCTGGTCTAATTCCTAGGTCCTTGATCCACTTTGAATTGAATTTTGTGCATGGTGAGAGATAAAGGTTTAATTTCATTTTGTTGCATATGGATTTCCAGTTTTCCCAGCACCATTTGTTGAAGAGGCTATCCTTTCTCCACTGTACATTTTTGGCACCTTTGTCTAATATAAGATAGCTGAAATTATATGTATTAGTCTCTGTGTCCTCAATTCTGTACCATTGGTCTACCAGTCTCTTTTGGTGCCAATACCATGCTGCTTTTGTTACTATTGCTCTATAGTATAATTTAATGCCTGGTATGGTGATGCCACCTGCTTCACTTTTCTTGCTCAGGATTGCTTTGTCTATTCTGGGTCTCTTATTTTTCCAGATGAATTTCATGACTGCTTTTTCTATTTTTTTTTTTTTTTTGAGGAATGTCATTGGGATTTTGATTGGAATTGAATTAAATCTGTATAATGCTTTTGGTAGTATGGACATTTTGACAATATTAGTTCTACCTATCCAAGAACAAGGTAGATCTTTCCATCTTCTGAGGTCTTCTATAATTTCTTTTTTTAGTGTGCTATAGTTTTCATTATAGAGGTCCTTCACCTCTTTCGTTAAGTTGATTCCCAGATATTTTATTTTTTGATGCTATTGTAAATGGGGTAGTTTTCATCATTTCCCTTTCAGAGGCTTTGTCACTGATGTACAAAAATGCCTTTGACTTATGGGTATTGATTTTGTATCCTGCTACTTTGCTGAATTCATTTACTAGTTGTAAAAGTTTTCTGGTAGAGTTTTTTGGGTCTTCTAGGTATATTATCATGTCATCGGCAAATAGTGCTAATTTGAGCTCTTCTTTTCCTATCTGGATCACTTTAATTTGTTTTGTCTTTCGAATTGCTCTAGCCAGAGTTTCAAGTACTATGTTAAATAGCAGTGGCAACAGGGGGCATCCCTGTCTTGTTCCAATTTTTAGAGGGAATGCTTTCAATTTTTCTCCATTTAAGATAATGTTAGCTTGGGGCTTTGCATAAATAGCTTTTATGATGTTGAGATATGTTCCTGTTATTCCTAGTTTTTCCACTGTTTTGAACATAAAGCGGTGTTGTATTTTGTCGAATGCTTTTTCTGCATCTATTGAGATGATCATATGGTTCTTATCTTTAAGTCTATTGATGTGATGTATTATGTTTATTGATTTCCGAATGTTGAACCAACCTTGCATCCCTGGGATAAACCGCACTTGATCATGGTGCACTATCTTTTTGATATGTTTTTGTATTTGACTTACCAGAATTTTGTCAAGGTAAATACCAAAAATAAACAAAAATGGCTGGGAATACAAAACACATCTCAATAATAACTCTGAATGTTAATGGCCATTGTCTTCATTGTCTGAAGTTCTTTCTTCCAGTTGATCTAGTCTGTTGGTGATGCCTTCAATTGTGTTTTTTATTTGGTTAATTATTTTCTTCATTTCAAGGATTTCTGACTATTTTTTTTTCAGAATTTCTCTCTCTTTTTTGAAATAATCTTTTGCTACCTGTATTTGCTCTCTTATATCTTTGTTGTAGTGGTCAATTTTTGCTGTATTTGCTCATTTAGGTCATTCTTTGATTCACAGATCATTTTAATTATGAACCTTCTGAACTCCTTCTCTGACATTTCATCAACTTTGCTGAGCATGGGTTCTGTTATTGTAGAATCCTGGTTTGTTTGGGGTACTTTCCTCCCTTGTTTTTTTCATGTTGTCTATTTGTCTTCCTTTATTGCAGTGTAGATCTGAGATATTACAGTTTCTTCCCTATATTCTTATAATGTCCTTGGAGGTTGTCTGTGCCTCCCCTTAATGTTGGGCTATCAGAACCTGCCATTGTCCCTCAAATTATGCTACCTGGGGCTGGGTCCATGCAGGTTGGTGTTGGTCAAACTGTTTGAGTCTGAGCTCCTGCAGTGGTCTGCTGTTTGGAAGAGGCAGTCCTCTGAGCGGAGGTCTCACCTGAGCTCTGCAGGTGTGGGCTGGGCTGACCTGGGCCCACCTGTGCTTGGGCAGAAGTTGGCAGAACTTCCCTGAGCCTGGCTGCACTCAAGGGAATGTCAGTGGGACTGACCTGGGGCTGGCTGCACTGGGCTAAATGTCAGTAGAACTGAGCTAGGTCTGGCGGCACTCCAATGCAGGTCCCCGGGACTGCCCTAGGCCCGCCTGAACTCAAGCAGAGTTGGCAGGTCTGTCCTTGCTGTCTCCTGCTCTGGGGTGGAGGTTGGCGGGACTGGCTCTCCATTTTATTCTTGATCCACACCAGAGATCTTGCTCTCTGAGTAGGAGGAGGGACTTTAAGTCCCCTCCTTCTCTACCTCCCAAAGTGTGTTTCATTGAGCAATCACTGATCACTTATTCTGTGCCAAACACTTTATGTACATTACCCCATTTAAGCCTTATAACAATCTTGTGACATATGTAATAATTTCCCTGAGTTACAAATGAGAAAACCAAGGTTAGTAAGCTGAAATAACTTGTTCTAGCTCACACTATTAGTATACAAAGAATTTAGGCAATCTGACTCCTAAAACCTTCAAGTGGTAATATCTCTATGTTTTTATCAGCTGAGGAACAATAGTATTTATCATAAAGCTAAAAGAAAAACACATTTACAGATAATAATATCATAACATAGGCACTATGTACAACTGACTTACACAAATAACCAATATTAATAAAAATACATGTTTAAGAGAGGTTAGATAAACTGGGCATGGTGGCATGAGCCTGTAATCTCAGCTACTCAGGAAGTTGAAGCAAGAGTATTACAAGTTCAAGGCCAATCTCAGCAACTATCAAAATTGTGTCAAAATATAAAAGAATGATTGGGTGTAGCTCAGTGGTAGAGTGCTTGCTTAGCTTGTGTGAGACCCTTGGTTTAATCCCTAGTACCATGTACATGAGAGAGAGACGGGGAAGCGGGGGGTGGGGGGGTGGAGAGAAAAATAGAGACAGACTAGGTAATGATAACAATGGCAGTTGAGATTTACCAAAAGCTTACAATGTACCATGAACTAATGAAATATTATAACTATATTAATTTCTTAACTACTCAAAAACAACTTGAGTGATCGGTGATATTATCATATTTTATAATTGAGGAAAACAAGGCATAGAGAGGGTGATTGAGTTTTCCTCAGTCAAACTGTAATAGACTCAGCAAATATTTGAACTCAGGCATTTTACCTAGAGAACCCATGTACTTAACCATTATATAGTTCTTCCTCTTTTGATTGTATTTGCTCTTGAACGTTGAAATTAAAGACACTATTAATCTTTCTGAGAGAGTGAAGTCTACTTTAAAGGTACAGAGTATTAAATATCTAAGAGCTGTTTTGGTTAAGACCTTTCATTAACCCTCCAGGAGATCTTTTATTTTTTTAACTAGTTCAATAGCAGTGCTTTTCACATAATAAATACTTGATAACTGACTTCATGATGGTTAAATTTTATGTTAAGGTTTATTTTTGTATGAACTAGTAAACTAAATAAAGTCAAACTGTTTCCTTCCTGCTCAGACTTGTTCAGAATTATCAGTGAATGAGGCTGTGTACTAAACAATTGGGGAAACACAAGATGTGAAAATAACCATCAATAGCTGTCTTTGTATATCTGACTCCTTAATCCTGGAGAATTTATATTGTGATAAGTTAGTCTTGTTCCCACTTCCTACCTCCACCATCTCTTTAGGTATGGTCCCTTATATGGAGATGGCTTTCTGTCTTGCCATATTCCACCCAACATGTATGTGGACTTGGAGTTGTTACCTAGCTTGATAGAAGAATGAGGGTAGAAACCCAGTATGGCTGCATCTTGACTTTTCTTTCATGTGGTTTCCTCAACAAATGCCAGCCACCTCATTAACGTGCCACATGGAAATGAATGAAAATGAAAACAGAATATATCAACATTTGTTGAACATAGCTAAAGGAATGCAGGGAGGGAAATTTAAAGCACTGAATGCACAGATTCACAAAGAAGAAAGGTCTTAATAAACCCCAAGTGAGTAGAAGGAAGAAAATAAGAATAAGGTAGGAATCACTGAAATTAAAAGAAAAACAACAGGAAAAAAGTTAGATGTGGTCCTTAGGAAATGTCCATAAAACTGACAAATGTCTATAAAGACTGATTAAAAAAAGAGAAAGCACAAATTATTAATATCAGGAATGAAGCAGAGAATATCACTACAGACCCTGCAGATATCAAAAGGATAATAATGGAATACTATGAGAAACTACATAATTTGGCCACTTTGACTAAATGAACCACTTTCTTAAAAACCCAAAAGTACCATAATTCTCCCAATACAAAATAGTTCATTTGAATAGCCCTATAGTTAGTAATGAAATTATTGTTTTTAAAACTCCAAAATGAAATATCCAAGTCCAGATAATTTTATTGAAAAATTCTTCCAAATGTTTAAAGAAGAATTAACATAGTTCTGCACAGCATCTTCCAGAAAATAAAAGAGGGAACTATTATCAATTCATTTTATAAACCTTAAATTACCCTGATACCAAAAGAAGAAAAAGATCAAGAAAAAAAAGGAGAAGGAGTAGCAGGATAGTAATCAAGCAAAGAAAGAAAATTACATATCAGTATCCCTCATGAATATATATTTAAAATCCTTTAAAAATATTAACAGACAGACCAGACATGGTGGTGTACAACTGTAACCACAACTACTCAGGAAGATGAAGTAAGAGGATCATAAGTTTGAGGTCAGTCTCAGCAACTTAGCAAGACTCTGTCTCAAAATTTAAAAAAAGACATAGAAAATGATAGGGATATAGCTTAGTGGTAAAACACCCCAAGTTTAAACCCCAGTACCAATAATCAATCAAACAAACAAACAAACAAACAAATTAACAGAATTCAGCAATACATAAAAAGAATTCTGCACCATGAACAATGGAGCTTATTTAATGGGTTTTAAAACCTTCATCCTGTCTAGATATGCTGTTGACTTACTTTTTTATTTTTTATACCACTATTTAAAAATTATTTTCTCATTTGTCTTTCAGAAATTGCATGGTTAGAGAAATTTAAAATATACCAAACCCTAATGTCCTTGTCACTTGACATAATTTTTTAAACCACTTCACATTTATATGGTGCACACATATCTCTCTCACTGGCACTGAGTAGAGGAAGTCAAGAATTGATTGTTATGGGACGGGAGTTGTGGCTCAGTGGCAGAGGGCTTGCCTAGCATGTGTGAGGCACTGGGTTCGAGTCTCAGCACTGCATATAAATAAATAAAATAAAGTTCTATTGACAACTAAAAATATTTTAAAAATTGATTGTTATGATATATTAAAACATTTATTAATTAACTAGACTAAACCATATGTATATATATATTTCAAAATATCATGTTGTACATGTTAAATACATACATTTTGTCTGTTAATTTAAGAGAGAGAGAATATAATTTTTGACTATTCAGAAATTTTTAATCAGTGTTAGATGTAGTAGTTTTCTACCCTGGCTATATAAGAATTACCTGGGACTGGAGAGGCCCTAAGCAACTTAGCGAGACCCTGTCTCAAAAAAAATGAAAAGGGCTGGGGATGTGACTCAGTGGATAAGTGCCCCTGGGTTCAATCCCTGGCACCATAGGGGGGAAAACGAATTACCTAGGGATCTATTTTCCCCCATGTTTTATTGGTACATTATAATTATACACAGTAGTGGGATTCATTGTTACATATTCATACATCCACATGATATAACAATATCTGGTCAATGTCATTCTCCAGTATTTCCCCTGTCCCTCCCTTTTCCTCTCCCCCTGGTTCCTTTCCTCCATTCATTGATCTCCCTTCCATTTTCATTAGACGCCACCCCCTGCCTGCTGTACCTTTCTTTTCTTTTATCCTCTTTAGCTTCTCCATATAAGAGAAAATATGTCAGACTTGACTTTCTGAGTTTGGTTTATTTTAACATAATACTATCAAGTTCCATCTACTTTCCTGTAAATGAAGTAATTTTATTCTTTTTGTGGCTGATAAAACTCCATTGTGTATATATAATACATTTTCTTTATCTATTCATCCATTGATGCCACCTAGTCTCGTTCCATAATTTGGCTATTTTGAGTTGTGATGCCATAAGCATGGGTATGCATGTGTTGCTATAGTATGATGGCTTTAATTGTTTAGGATAAATATTGAGGAGTAGTGTAACTAGGCCATATGGTGGTTCCATTCCTAGTCTTTTGAGGAACCTCCATACTATTTCCATAGTGCTTGTACTAATTTAGAATCCCACCAGCAGTGTAAAAGTGTTCTTTTCTCCCACATCATCTCCAGCATTTGTTATGATTTGTATTCCTTTTTAAAAATATTTTTTTTTAGTTGTAGGTGAACATAATACCTTTATTTTATTTATTTGGTGCTAAGGATCAAACCCAAGGCCTTGCACATGCAAGATCAGCACTCTACCACTAAGCCACAGCCACAGCCCATGAAATTTTCAAAGGTACAAAAAAGTTGAAAGAATTTTACAGTGAGCATATGTAAACACACCTAGATTCTATGATTTACATTTCATTGAATGTGCCTTATTACATACTTATGCATTTAGCCATGGTATGTATTCATTCATCAATTCATTTGATTTCACTACAAACTTCAGTACATTTTCCCCACTCACATTACTATACATATCATTAGCTAGAGTTTAATAATTGGCTAAGGTTCTCTGTGACTTTGATGTCAAATTTACATATAACAAAATATGCAAATCTTATGTGGTACATTGGCTGAGTTCTCATACACATGCAACTGTGTAATTCAAACCTCAGTCAAGGGCTGGGGTTGTAGCTTATCGGTAGAGCGCTCGCCTAGCATGTGCGCGGCCCGGGGTTAGATCCTCAGCACCACATAAGAATAAACGCATTGTGTGCAACTAGAACAGATAAATAAATATATAAAAAAAAACCTCAGTCAAGATGCAGAACATGATCATCACCATGAGAAATTTCCCTCATACCTATTCCCTGTCATTCTCCACCCCCAACACCCTGCAGAGGTAACTAGTGTTCTGATGTTTTCATATGAGTCCTAGAGTTTCATATAATAGTATTGTGCAGTGTGTACTCTTTATGAAAGGCTTCTTTCACTCCATTTAATGCACTTAAGAGTCATTCATGTTGCATGCATCAGTGTCAGTTTCTGTTTTCTTTGTTTAGCATTTCATTGTATGAGAATATCCCAGTTTATCCATTCTTCTATGGAGAGATACTTGCCCTATTTTCAGTTTTTCTGCTATTATGAATAGAGCTGCTGTTATTGCTTTTGTGTTAATTAACTTATCTAATTCGAGGAAGTACTCTAGAATATTTCAGTTGCAGAAGTGGGGAGTAGAGGTGGGAATTATGGTTGTCTCCTATATGGAAGCCTGTGTACTGGACCTTGGCTTAGTGCTGGGTCCCCTGAAAAGGTATCAGGCCCTAACTGCCCCTCAGCCCCACACAATGTGATGCTGGTGTCTTTGGGTGCAGCTCCTCTCAACTCATAAATTGCCACTTTTAAGCAGGCCTGACTACTCCAAAATAAAGGTGCTTTTAATGTTTGATTTAGCTTTAAATTTTCAAATCAGTTGCTTTCTCTCATTGTCCACCAGTACCACCTTCTACTATGTATAAGGTGAACCACTATAGTAGGTTTCCATTGGTTACCTATCATGACAAAGCCACTGCATGTTAATTTCGATTTTTACATTTTAGAATTATCATAAAGTAAAATAGACTAGGAGATGTATATTTCTATGAATTTAACACATTATAGAAAAAAAATGTATGTATCTTTTCAATACTGAGGAATGAACTCAGGGCCTGGCACATGATAGGTTAGTGCTCCACCACTTAGCTACATCCCCTGTCTTTTCTAATTTTTTATTTTGAGACAGGGTCTTGCTGTGGTGTCCAGGCTGGCCTTGAAGTTGTCATCCTCCTGCTTCAACCTCCCAAGTAACTGGGATTGCCAGTGTATGCCAACATGCCTGGTAAAAAATTGTATTTTAATGGAAAACTATGCATAGAACACCCTTAGAGCTTATCTGATTCAGCTTTCTTTTTGTTGCTCTTCAGTAATTTTGCAAAGATCAAAATCATTTTGTAAACTCTATATAACTGACAGATATGAAAGATATGTGATTTATTTATTTGTTTGTAGCACTGGGGAAGGAACCTAGGGCCTTGTGCATGCTAGGCAAGCACTCTACTAATGAGCTACATCCCCAGAACTCCATTGGAGTTTTGATTGGTTTCTCTTCTTTTCAGCAGAAAAACCAGTTTAGCCTCTATTTGCGATTCAATTTCTTCATAATTATGTGCTTTATAAACGTTTCCTTTGAATCAGTTATAACATCTGCTTACATTCTTCATATGAGTAAAATATATTTTTAGCTCATGTTCATTTTTATAACTGTATAAGAGCTATGATTTCACTTTTTTCTGAAAATTATTTTTTACCTGTTTTTGTTACTGCAACTAAAATAAAAATAGGTTTTCAATATCATAAAATTCATTCTTTTAAAGTATAATTCAGGAGTTTTTAGTACATTCACAAAGTGCAGTGTCAAGTCTCAGAACATCATATTCCAAAATGTGTCCCTGTGGCATACTATTTTAAGTTGAAGGGAATTGAGAAAACCACAGAAGCAAGAAAGTCTCTCTATCCTTCTGCTTCCTCTTCTATTCTGAAGAGGGTCAAAGAAACTTGAATTCCCTTTATCCGTTCTTTCCCAATGCAGGACATAAAACCTAGGAAGGTTACTCTCTGACTTTCCTCCTCCTTTCTTTCCTGAAGATCTTCATGTAACAGGTGCCCACCCTATGCCAAGAGGAAGGGAATTTCCTTATCTCTGAAGATATAGAGACACAGAAAAGAGTGGGAAGAAACAAGATTTGCTAAAGTTCTACTCAGTTTATTACCACTATATCATGTCCCTTTCTGTTTAATTGTGTTTCTCCACAGTGATCCACTTATTTAGACTTACCATAAAAATAGATAGTTTTCCATGGGTCTTTGAGTATGAAAGCTTCTGAGTCACGTAAACTTTACTAAAAAATTTTATATACCTTTCTGGTGTTAATCTGGTTTTTTTTTTTTTTTTTTCAGTTTTATTTTCAGCCCAGCAAGGGACCCTAAGGGAGTTGAATAAAACTTCCTTCCCTACATCATCAATTAACAAGTAATTCCAGAATATTGAAAATGATCTTTTAACTTAGTTTTGAGATGCAACCAAGTTATTGCATTTATCATTTGCTCATTTTTTCCTATTGTTGAGCATTATTCTGCTGGATAGTGGAAGCACAGTTCAACTATTACATATTGAAGGATATTTGCGTTATTTCCAGTTTGGGGGGATTATGAATAGAGCTGCTATAAACATACATGTACAGAGTTTAACATTTTTTTAAATTGTTTTTAGTTATATATAACACCAGGATACACCCTGACATTATCACAAAAGCATGGCATACAACCTGCTCCAATTCAGTCCCCAGCTCTCCCCTCAGCCCCCGTCATCCATTCCCCTTCATTCCACTCATCCCTCTTCAATACATTTATGGTTTACTTTTTAAAAATTTTTTTTTGTAGTTATAGATGGACATAATAACTTTATTTTATTTGTTTATGTTTATGTGGTGCTAAGGATCAAACCCAGTGCCTTACACTTGCTAGGCAAGGCTCTGCCACTGAGCTACAGCCCCAGCCCCACATTTTTTTTTAATTAGCGTCCTGTGGAAATACCCAATGCCAGGACCCACCAGGCCCATACGAAAGTTCACTCAGATTCATTCCATTGTTTTTACATTTTCTTGTCCCTTCTTCCTCCACCTCAATCCCTTCATCTACTCTACTGATCTTTCTTCTATTTTGATAAAATTCCCTCTCACTTTTATTCCCTTTGTCACTCTTTCTTTTTTTTATCCCTTCTCCCCTTATTTTGAATTAGCTTCAGCACATTTTTTTCTTCAGAGATAACCTTTGACCTTTGACTTTTTGGGACAGGCTTATTTCACTTAGCGTGATAGTCTCCAGTTCCATCCATTTACCAGCAAACAGTATAATGTCATTCTTCTTTATGGCTCAGTAATACTCCATTGTGCATATATATGCCACATTTTCTTTGTACATTCATCTGTTGAAGGGCACCTAGGTTGGCTTTATAGCTTGGCTATTGTAAATTGTGCTGCTATAAACATTGATGTGACTGGGTCACTTCAGTATGCTGATTTTAAATCCTTCAGGTATATCCCAAGGAGTAGGATAACTGAGTCATACGGTGGTTCGATTCCTAGTGATTTTTTTTTTTTTTTGAGAAATCTCCCTACTGCTTTCCAGAGTGGTTGCATCAGTTTGCAGTCCCATGAACTGTATGAGTGTACCTCCCTACCCCCACATCCTCACCAACATATATTATTATTTGTATTCTTGATAATTGCCATTCTGAATGGAGTGAGATTAAACGTACTCTTGATTTGCATTTCCCTAATTACTGGAGATGTTGAGCATTTTTTCATGTATTTGATGACCATTTGTATTTATTTTTTAGAGAAGTGTCTGTTTAGTTCTTTTGCCCATTTATTGATTGGGGTTTTTTTGTATTAAATGTTTTGAATTCTTTGTATATTCTGCATATTAATGCCCTACCTGAGGAGAAGGAGGCAAAGATCTTCTAACCTGTAGGTTCTCCATGATCTTGTTTGCTTTGCTGTATGCAAAGAGTTTTTTCATGTATAATTTAAAATATTTTATGTCAATCTTATGTTTAACACCCCAAATGTTATTGTTAGTTTGAAAAATCAATAGCAGCTAGGTGTGGTGGCACACGCTTGTAATCCCAGCAATGTAGGAAGCTGAGGCAGGAGGATCATAAATTCAAGGTCAGCCTCAGCAACTTTGTGAGATCCTCTTTCAAAAAAAAAAAAAAAAAAACTGAAATGGGCTGGGGATGTAACTCAGTGGTAGAGTGCCCTGGGTTTCATCCCCAGTACTCAAAAGTAAAAAACAAACAAAGATCAATGGCTGTTTAGGTTTATACATAGATTAATTTCCTAATTTATTTTTTAATTATTTTTTAAATTTACTGTGGCAAGTTGTACTTTCCTAAGATAGAGGCAATCATATCTTCTATCCCACAAACTCTTTTGCAGGTGACCTTGCCATTTTCCTTTAATTTGGGGTGGCCCATTAATCAAAAGAATGTGGTGGAGGAGATAATGTGTGAGTTCTCAGACTATATCACAAGGGGCAATGTGGCTTGGCTTCTCTCTCTCTCTCTCTCCCTGTCTTTCCCCTTCTGTCTTTTGGAATGCAAACTCTCTGAACATACACATTGAGAGATGAAGCCGCTTGTAACTTCTCTTTAGATAGGGGCCACTAAGGGACCCACACTGGCTTATCAGAAAGCCATGGTATTTTCAAAATTATTTTCTCAGTGGCCCCGAAGAAAAATGTCTTTTTCCTATATGATAATGATTTCTTTTAGGGTTAAGCTTACCCTGTACTTTTTGATGATTTCTTTTAGGGTTAAGATTACCCTGTATGTTTTTACATTTAACACCTGCAGGTTTCGTTGCAAGGTGTACTCCCATTTGTTGTAAAATATCTCTTCCCCATAAAGTAACTGGTAGATTAGGTAAAACATAAGGCTGAAATGTGCCTTTATGTCCTTCATCATCCTCACATTTTAAAATTACCGCACTTTTTTCTGGGAGGTTATTATATCCCAAGCCTCTTAAACTGGTTGAAGCTTTTTGTAGAGGCCAGTGTTTGGGCCATTGACATAAATTAATGATGGAAGAATCAGCTCCAGTATCTATAAGACCCTCCATTTCTAGTCCTTGGATTCTTATTTTACGCATAGGCCTCCTTGTACAGTCCCGAACCCAGCAAACCATGGGTTTCGAATCAGTGGAACAAAATCCTAATGCAGGAGCCCTGTTTGGGGAGATAGCTAAGATTGCGGTTGACTACGGTCCATAGACATTTTTGGGCATTGTCGCCTTCCGTAGTCTCACGGGACTTGGCCCAGGATCTCGAGAGATTTGAGCAGTGACTCAGCAGATCGACATTTTTGGGCATTGTCGCCTTCCGTAGTCTGAGACTACGGAAGGCGACAATGCCCAAAAATGTCTATGGCCCGTAGTCAACCGCAATCTTAGCTATCTCCCCAAACAGGGCTCCTGCAGAGAGACCATTTGTGGGTGCTACAATCAATAGTCTCCACTAAATATAGTCTTTGAGGTAATCCCAGCTCACACACTAGATGTATGAGTTAAGATGCTGCCAGATGTTTTCATCCCTCAGCCATTTGAGTTATTCCCAGATATTGAAGACATTCTAGCTAAGGTTTCAGACATTGTGACATAGAGACAGATCATTCCTGAAGTGTACATAGGTTTTTTTATAGAAATATTTTTTCATTTTTCTTGGGTAAGTACCTAGGCATATATTTAAATAAACTAAACTTAAACAAATTGAGTGTGATGATCTATTTGGCTTCTATTCACAATTCTTGAATCAGGTAGCATCCTATGCAGAAAATAGGTGCTCTACTGAGCATGGCATAACAATTTTTTTTTTTGTAAGAGACCTCAATTCAGTACAAGAAAACAGCATAGTGTGAAAAGGCCAAGATTGGTTAACATCAGGCTATTTCAGGTAACTTTTTCTTCCAGAGGCGCTTCATTATTATATTGGTTCAGATTGACAGGGGCCCTTTGAATTTGTTGCTGTGCATGTTTTTTATTTTTTATTTTTTTGTTGTTGTTGTCTTGATTTTTTGTTTTAAAACTGGCCTCTTTAAGATTAGTCTCCGTGGTACCTAGCATGAGTGACTTCATTCTGGTTTGTTTTGGTCTGTTGTGCCTAGTGCAGGAGCTCAGTTCAAAACTATGGCCTTCCTTAAATTTTATTTAACAAGTGGAATTACTCAGACACATGGTAGGTTATGTTTGATTTTATCAGAAAATGCCAATGTGTTTTCCAGAGTAGCTGTACACTTTTGCATTCCCACCAGTAATACATGAGGGGTCCTATTGTTTGTAATCTTTGCCAACACCTGGGATTGCCATTATTTTTTATTTTAGCTGTTCTGGTAGGTGTGTAATGATATCTTATTGAGACTTTAATTTGCATATTCTTTATGGAAGATGAGGTGGAAAATATTTGCATGTGCCTATTTGCCATCCATGTATCCTCTTTAATAAAATATCTTAAGTTTTAAAATGCATTTTAATTGGTTGTTTCAGACTGACTTTCAAAATTTCAAATCTGATAATATCTGACATCCCCTCTTCCCCAAACATGACATTTCTCATTCAATTTTTCTTTTTGATGGACATTCACCGAGTTTGACAAAGGCATACATGTGTGGAACCTAAACCCCAATGAAGTGACATAACATGATAATCACCCCAGAAAGTCTCCTCCTGCCCTCTCTCCCCAGTTATTCTCTGCTCCCCACAGCCCCAAATGTAGTGTTTTGTTCTTTTCCACCATAGATTTTGCCTTTTTTCAAAATTTATATAAATGGAATTATTCAAAGTGTACTATTTTGTGTAAAGCTTCTTAGCATATTTTTTTTGAGATTCATCCATTTAGTGTGTATTAGTAATTCATTCCTTTTTATTGCTGAATACCATTCTATTGTATGAGTAAATCATAATTTGTTTATCCATTCTTCTGTTAGTGAACACCTGGGCTGTTTCCAGTGAACTATTATGAATAGAGTTAATACAAATAATCATAACACTTTTTAAAACATATGTGTTGTTATTTATCTTAGATAAATACCTAGTGGTTGAATTGTTGGATCATAAGATATATATATATATATATATATATATATATATATATATATATATATATATAAAATCTTAATATATATATACACACAACTGTCATTATCTTTTCCAAAGTGTAGAGAAGTACTTATATCATCCAACATGCCTTAGGAACCTCTGACTCATGGGTTTCCCAGGAATAGAAGTGCTCTTTATTCTGGAAATTGTGGAGGTGGAATAATTTCCACCCCCTTCTTGGATCAGAATTGATTCAAGAATATGTGTGCCTCTCCCAGCAGCTCTGCTTTCCCAGCTGTCAGCTCTGGTCATGGGGAGGCAGGGAGGTTTAATTATAATGCTTTTGACAGCTCTGAGCACAGAGCCCAGTGCCTGCTGCACCAACAGCTGAGCTCAGCCTGAAGCTGCCATGCTGTCTCACCTCACAATATCTGCCTCTGCCTCTGCAGGCTTGCTTAATGGCCCCAAAATTTCATGTTTCCACCTGCTCAGTCCTGGTCATGTGCAGGTGGCAGTCACCATGCAATTTAAGAGGCTTGCATTAATTTCCTCATCTCACCATTGAATTAACTGCCTGTGCAGAATACAGCCCAGCAGAGCCCAAACCACTTAAGAATGGCATCTTCAACACAGCTTATGTTCTCAGGGTTCATCTCATTTGAACATATAGCTAGTGAACAGCTCTGCTGGGTTCTCCCATGGCTGAGTAGGAATGTAGAAACACTAAGATACAGTGAAAGTAAGGTGCTCTTGTATTTCTCCTTCTAGAAATTCTCTTTATGTCCTGTCAAAGCACATTTTTCCAATTTTAAACATTTTTAGTTAGAGATGGACATGATATGTTTGTTTATTTTTTTACATGGTGCTGAGATTGAACCCAGTGCCTCACATGTGCTAGGCAAGTGCTCTACCACTGAGCCACAATTCCAGCCCCTGTCAAAATAGTTTAACTGTGCCTATTCTATGGCACTGTATACTTAATAACCTGTATCATCACCATTTGAAGTGATTTATTTACTTAAAAGCCCACCTTACCCCAGAAACAATTCAAAGTGATTCATGAGGATAAACCACATGCAAATAGATAGTATAAAAATAGAAAAGAAAAACAAGTATGAGGATATAAACTAGAGCCAGGAATGCTATTTTCATTCACTTCTTATTCTTCCTAATAATAATATAATGAAAGGACTATATTTTATTCATCTTTTTATTTCTCAGAAAGCCCAACCAATTCTTTTTTTAAAGTAGTTTTATTGAGATACAATTCTCTAATCACAAAATGTACCCAATTAATTATAAAATTGAACAATTTTTAGTACATCCATAGAGGTGTGCAATCAACATCACAATCATTTTGGAACATTTTCATCATCTCCCAAAGTACTCCATATCAACAAGCAGTTACTCCCCATTGACCCTACATCCAAACTCTGGCAACCATGAATCTATTCTCTTCTCTCTGTGGATTTGCCTATTCTGGATATTTCATTAAAATCAACTCATACAGCATGTGGCCTTTTGTGTCTGGCTTCTTTCACTAGGGATATTTTCACAGTTCATTCATGTTATAGCATGTATCAGTACTTGTTTTTTTTTTTTTTTTTTTTTTTTTTTTTTTGGTACCAGGGATTGAACTCAGGGGCACTTGACCACTGGGCCACATCCCCAGCCCTTTTTTGTATTTTTATTAGAAGCAGGGTCTCACTGAGTTACTAAGTGCCTCGCCATTGCTGAGGCTGGCTTTGAACTCGCAATCCTCCTGCCTCAGCCTCCCAAAGTGCTGGGATTACAGGCGTGCACCACCGCGCCCGGCTAGTACTTGTTATTTTATGGCTGCATAATATTCCATTGTATGGCTATACATTTTGTTTATCAACTCATTTGTTGGTGAGAACTTCCACTTTTTGTCAATTTTGAATAAAGCTTGTGTGTACAAATGTGTACAAGTTTTTCATATCTCTTGGGTTTATACCAAGGAGTAGAATTGATGGATCATATGATTAATCAGAATGGCTGGTTTTCCAAAATGGATGCACCATTCTTACCACCAGCATATGAGGGTTCCAATTTCTACACATGCTTTTAATTATGTCTTTTTAAAAATTTTTCTATCCTTGTGAATGTGAATTTATTTCATTTTGGTTTTGATTTGAATTTCCCTAACGACTAATAAAGTTAAGCATTTTGTCATGTACTCATTAGCCTTTTGTGTATCTTCTTTGGACAAATGTCTATCCAAACTTTTTGCTCATTTTAAAAATTTGATTGTTTTTTATTTTCAAGTTGCAAGAATTCTGTATATATTCTAGATATGTTTCTTATATGTTTTACCAATATTTTCCCTCATTCTGTGGGTTGTCTTTGTGTTTCTTGATATCATTTGAAGTACAACTGTTCTTAATTTTATGAAGTATATTGTACCAATGTTTTCTTTTGTCACATGTGCTTTTGATGTTGTATGTGAGATGATTTTGTTCAATCCAAGGATGTGAAAATTTCTCAGCCTTTTTTTGGTAAATTTTTTTAAATTAATCAATTTTATTATATCATTCAAGTTATACATAGTAGTTGGGTTTATTTTGACAAAATCATACATGCATGGAATTTGAATTACTTCAATTTAGTTCCTATTACCCTCATTTCACCTCCTGTCCTTCTGGGGACTATTCTCAGTTTTCTTTTGCACAGACTGGACATACAAATTTTTTACAACAGCTACAATTTTCTGAGCACTTGCCTAGAACTTGACATTATAATATACTCTTTGCAGAGGATATCAGTGTCAATAAGAAATAGTAGCAGCTTACTGTTTTGAGCTTGTGCATGAATGAACTCACAACAAATCTTTGAGGTAAATATGAATGCCTCCATTTTAAATATAGGAAAACTGAGGGCCAGAGACATTATTTGCATATAATGTCTAGAATTGCTATAGCTATTTTCTGACCACAAAATAAAGCATTGATGTTAAATTCTGGGGGACAGAAGGGAAAGATGGAAAGGAAAAGCTACCAAGAGCAAAAATAATACCACCAATCACAACAGTAATATCTGACATTTATTGTGCACTTTACAAGAGTTATCTCATTTAATAATCAATACAATTGTTGAAGGAAATATATATTATGAGGGCTCCTATCATGAGGCTCAGAGATATTAAATAGTATGGAAAACCTTGTTACTTCCTTCTATTTCTTCCACACTAACAGATTTTCACCTTTTTCATCTTCCTCTGAGCAGCCATACTTTTCAGGAGAGACAGAACTCTCTCCCATCCTGAGAAGGTGAATCATGAATAATTTTAGCCTATCAATGATCTCCTTCCTCTTGCTAGTAATTGCTTTGGACATGGAAATGGAATTAATTCTGGCCAATGGAACCTAAGGGAAGTCTGCTGAGAAGCTCCGAGGAGAGATTTTCATTGAGAATAAAAGGACTCATGGGAACGAATGTTCTCTCTATTGTTTAAAATGGTTGGTTTTGCATATGGTAACTATAACATCTATAACCTAGTAGCTCATTTGAACAGATATTGCCAATAAATTTGGGAGAACAGAGAAGCTATAAGAAAAGCACAGGACCCCTGACAAGCCACTGAATGAAGAACCCTGTAATTTCCCTACTTCCAGGCCTACTGTTATGCCACTCTTCTCCTTTGGTACTAGGAATTGAATCCATGGTTGCTTTACCACTGAGTTCCATCCCATGCCCTTTTTATTTTTTTTATTTTGAGATAAGGTCTTGGTAAGTTGCTGAGGCATGCCTTGGACTTGGTGATCCTCCTTCCTCTGCCTTCTTAGTGGCTGATATTATAGGCATGCATCACCACACCTTGCTGATTAAGGCATTCTTAGTAGGCATTTATATCACTGACAGCTATATCTACTCTGTCTGATCCAAATACACAGGTATTAGATTGCAGACCCAGGAACCAATCCAAGGTCTGTCTGGTTCGAAAGCTCTTGAGTGTAATCACTAAAATATCTCTGAATGGATGAATTTTTACTGGTGGACTAAGAGCCTATAATGTTATATAAGATTCTACAGGGTAGAAATAATTTCATATTGGTCAATACAACAAGTGTGCATTTTAGAAAAGAAAAATTGAAAAATTGAAAAAAAATTGAAAGTCCTTATGTAATCTGGACTTGATATAGTGATTTCCTTTCCAGCATTTCTAACTGATGACCCCTATGATTTCCTTAAATAATTCCAGTGGAGGGACAATGGGGAAAAGTTAGATTTAGAAGTCTGGCCTGTACCTGAATCTTGACTCTGCTACTACTTTAGCTTTTTTGTGTCATGTTATAAAATGGGTACAATCGTAAACATTCAAGATTGTGGTGATGGTTAGTATAACAATGAATATGAAATTTCTGATTCAAAATAAGTAGTGATAAAGGCACTATCTCATAAGGCAGATCATTCCATTGTGGGATATCCAGTTTTTAACATAAAATAAAGATTGTGATTTAAAGGAAATAAGAAAATAGCTTATTACGAACCAAATATGAGTGACAACAGCTCAGGAATAGGGATTCATGTTACCTGGAAGATTCCACTGTGGAAGAGGTTGCATGAACTTTTATAGTCACAGAACAAAACGTAAGTAAAAAATCAATACATTTACCAATTACATTGGTGGGAGCATCAAGCAAGCAGGCTTCAGTAAAGTGGGGAGATCTCTCCTATGGTTTTATTTTTATTTATTTGTTAATTTTTATTTGTTCTTTTTATATATAAATGACAGTAGAGTGTATTTTTTACAAACTATATATACACAGAGTACAGCTTATTCTAATTAGGATCCCATTCTTGTGGTTGTACATGATGTGGAGTCTCCTGTGGTTTTAGATGTTACTAGGGCTAGTGTACATTAAATGTTTCCTGAGCTTAGTGATACTTTTTTTTAAAAAAAATATTTATTTATTTGCTTTATTTGTGTACAATGCAATGCATTTATGTTTACGTGGTTCTGAGGATCCAACCCGGGCCACGCACGTGCTAGGCGAATGCTCTACCGCTGAGCCACAACCCCAGCCCTTAGTGATACCTTTTGAGAAGTTTGTTTATCAGTCACATGAATGTTCAGATACAAAAATTAAGTAAATGATTATTAAAGAGGACTAAGATCCCCCAAGATAATTCTGGTTCTTGACCTATCACATTCTGTCTCTCTACAATCATAATGTTCTTCTCAGCTAATGTCAGTCTGTAGGATCTTCAATATAGATGTGACTTCTTCGGATAACTCCAATTCACACAGTTATTTCCAATGAAAATAAATTGAGCTCTATCCAAGCACATAGGAAGAGGAAAGACAATCTTCATTTCTCAAGGGCTAAAGAATTTGAAGGACATCAGCTGATGCTAAGTACAACAAATGTCCCATTCTATAAGGAGAGGGAGTTCTGGGATTCTCTCTGACATTTGCTCCTCTGAACTTACAGATTTGGGTTATATGAAAGGTCACACTTTCTTATATGACCACAAAAATATCTAGAATCCCATTTGCTTTCCTTAAAACATGATCTCAATGTTCCTCCCACTGAGGAGTGTGTTTCCACTCCTTTAATCTGGGTGGGGGTGTATGAATGTTCCAATCAATGAAGTACATAGGAGTGGTGCTATATTATTTCAAAAGCTAGATTATTACAAACAAACAAACAAACAAACAAAAGAGATTCTTGAGATGAAGGCATTTGAGTTTCCAAAATTCCTTATCTTCCTAAAAATAGAGGCTCCCAAAAGAACTCAATAGTCATAAATCCCCTTCCCATAGCAATTCTAATCTTAACTCTTCAGAGATGTAAATTGGGCACCAACTATCATGTCTCCTATTGATTCCCCTATGGGCCCATTTATCTTTCCCAAAAGTCATTTCTTTTTTCTACAAATATTATTTTTTCTTTCCTTTTAAAAAGTAATTTATTCTCCCAGAATTTACTCTCTGCCTAACTCCAACCCCTATTAATATTGTATATAAGCACCAAATTCAAACCTCTTCCTAGAATCACATTTCTTTGTGAAATCCAATGTATATGTATATGATTACATCTGCTTTATTTCTCTTACTAATTTGTCTATTGTGAATTTAATTTGTAGGCCCCCAAATACTGAATATAAGGGGGTAGAAGAAAGGTTTTTCCTCCCCAACATCCCTCCTCATCATACTGTGAGACAAATCAAATTAACCCAAGTAGAGAGACCAGACAGAGAAACTCACTATATCGGAGAACAGAAGACCCAGCTGTATCAACTGCCAGAAAAAAAAAATTGGGGTACTGGGAATTGAACCCAGGGGTGCTTAACCACTGAGCCACATCCCCAGACCTTTTAATATTTTATTTAGAAACAGGGTCTCAAAGAGTTGCTTAGGGTCTTGTTAAGTTTTTAGACTGGCTTTGAACTCATGATCCTCCTGCCTCAGTCTCCTGAGCTGCTGGGATTACAAGTGTGCACCATGCCTGGCAACTGCCAGAAATTTGAGTGAACTAACTTAGAGGTGATTGCAGCTCCCAGCCTTTCAGAATCCCAGCTGATGCCTGGACATTATAGAGCAGAGATAAGCCTTTCCTACTGTGTCTGTCCAAATTCCTGACCCATAGAATCCATGAGAATGATAAATATTTGTTTTATGCTTCTAAGCTTTGAGGTAATTAGTTATGCAGCCATTGTAACTGGAACAAGTGACAAAGAGACAAAAGTTCAATAACATGTCTGCAGGGTAAATTTTAAGCATGGCCCTGTGAATCATAAGTATTATTTATTATCACCAACTATTAGCTCAGAATTTTGTACACATTATTTCATTTAATTCTTACAAATTGCCTACAGGCTTGGCCCTATTATTATCCATATTAGATAGCTGAGTAAACTAAAATTCAGTGAGATTAAATAACTTGCTTTGGGCCATACAGTTAAAGTGCACACTGTTTCCCCCATGCCACATGGCTTCCTTAGGAAGAAGTATATATCAAATGTGCAATGAAAGATGGGATCTTTAGGACTTGGTTACAGAACTCTGTCTCAAATTTCACATATTTGTCCTTCCAACTTCCATAAAGCCACTTTCACCAAATGACTGTTATTACGTTGGTTTTGGGGGTGGTTTTACTGTTTTCAGGGTGCAAAATTCCTACAGTCTACAATATTGAGGTTCTCCAACACCAATAGTTTGGTTTTGTCTTTCACCCATGACCTTGATGTCATAGCTTCATTCAAAAATCTTTCCTCTCTTCTGAAAGACTCAACCAGGAATGCCATTTCGTCAAAGATCAGGGTCTACCACTGCTTCCTTATTTGTCCTTTAGTCAATTCAAAAGTCTTTTAGTCACTTAGTGCCCAACACAAAGGCTGGAACATAGCATAAACTCAGGAACTATTTTGTGGGATGAACTCTCTTGAGTACATGATTGTGTATATTAGTTTCTGCCTTCTTTGATTTTATGGGTTACTTTCACTTTGTTCCATACAAGGGCATTTTAGATAAGCAATAATCCCTGGAAATGCTTATAGATGAGGTGATACTTTCTAGAAGTTGTTTCCTGGGACTTAACCCAGGACAATGACCATAGATATCCTTCACACTCTTCTAAATGTCTAGAAAAGCTACATAAGCAGTCATATTCTTTTTTTGGATATAGGTTGATAATATTATGTTGTGTTTGCTTTGAGCAGTATTTATGGGTAATACCTTTCACATACTTCCCAAACTTTCTTCCAGGTGAGAGAGATGTTATATCTCATTTAAAATTGTTAATTATATGAATAATTCATAAATGATCAAGCATAATTTCCTTAACATGCTTACTTTTCACAAATTAGTTTTTTTATTTTTGCTGAATTATATTCTCTAATAATTATTTCTAAGAGTATATGTGGGTAGGAAATTTTCCTGGTTCTTATATGTCCAAAATGCTATAGGTCTTAATTTCTCCATCCTACTTATGCAATAGTTTGACTTGACATTAAATTTGAGTTTGGGCATTATTTTAGCTCAACTGTTTGAAGATATTGTACCATTGCTTTCCTGCCTCTGATGTTCCTAATGGGAAATCTGGTGTCAAATGGATTCTTAGTCTATTGTAGGTGGTCTTTAATTTCTCTCTGATAGTTATTGTTGTTTTCATATTATCATTGATGTTCTAAAATGTCACTGTGCTGTGTGTAGACTTTTTTTAAAAAAAATAGGGTTCTTGTTTATATAACTCATCCTGCTTTGCACTCAGAGGGACCTTTCAATCTGAGGACTATTTATTTCAGTGCTGGGGAGGATTTCTTTACTATTTAGTCTTTGAATATTGCTTCCTAGCCATTTTCTCCAATTTTACCCTTAATGGAATAAATGTAAAATGTAAATATGTTTTGATTGATCCTTCATGCCTCTTACCTTTTAATTCCTATTTTCCATTCTCTATACTTTTGTCTTGTCCTTTGGGAGAATGCCTTAGCTTAATTTTCTAGATCATGAATTCAATATCCATTTGTGTCCATATAGGTGTTCCATTCATATATTGAAAAATTATTTATTTACTTTTTAATATGTTTATTTTTTTATTGACACATAGTAATTGTAAATGTTTATAGGGCATAGTGTGATGTTTCAATATGTGAATACAATGTATAATGATCAAATTGGGCAATTAGAATATCCATTGCTTCCATTATCTATCATTTCTTGGTGCTGAGAATATTAAAAATCTTCTCTTCTAGCTATTTTGAAATATGTTTTATTGTTAACTATAGTCACCCTATGGTGCAATAGGACACTAGTATGTATTATTATTATTATTATTATTATTATTATTATTATTGGTACCAGGGATTGAACTCAGGGTCACTCTACCACTGGGCCACATCCCCATCCCTTTTTTGTATTTTATTAGAGACAGGGTCTCACTGAGTTGCTAAAGTTCCTCGGCATTGCTGAGGCTGGCTTTGAACTCTCAATCCTCCTGACTCAGCCTCCCAAGTGCTGGGATTACAAGCGTGCGCCACCACGCCCGGCATATATTATTTTTATCTAACTTTAACTTTGTACCTATTGGCCAGCCTCTTCCCCTCAACCCCCTACTCTCACCAGATTCTTTAATTTCACCTGTTATTTACGTTTTAAAATCTCTTTTAATTTACTTACTATTGTTTCATAATTGCATTTGCTTTCATGGAAGAGAGATTTTTCTTATTCTGAGGTCATTATTATCATTTTATTTTCATGTTCTGTAACCCATTCCTTTAGTAAAAGTCCTTTCATTTGTTGAATTTTTTGTCTCTATTTCATGGGATTTTTAAAAAGTGTTTCATGAATCTCTTATTATATACTTCTTTCTGTAGTTGATATTTCTTCACATTCTGATTGAGCAGCCTGTTTCAGAGAATAGGGAAACAAACATTGGTGCTGTTTTCCATAAGCATGGGTGAGATGGAGAAAATGTCATAAGGAAGTGTACCTTGATGAATTTGTGTGCTTCCCTATTTCTTTTTTTTTTTTTTTTTTTTTTTTTTTTGGTACCGGGGATTGAACTCAGGGGCACTCGACCACTGGGCCACATCCCCAGCCCTTTTTTGTATTTTTATTAGAGACAGGGTCTCACTGAGTTACTAAGTGCCTCACCATTGCTGAGGCTGGCTTTGAACTCGCGATCCTCCTGCCTCAGCCTCCCAAAGTGCTGGGATTACAGGCGTGCGCCACCGCGCCCGGCTTTCCCTATTTCTTATAAATACTATTATCTATATTTAGCCATTGCCCACTGCCAAAAATACTACCCTACTTCACTGCATTAAGTCTCATACTCATTGCATTTACTTAAAGAGAGACTTGTTACTGTTTGCTGGTCCACATGGTAAGTGATGGAAAAAAGTTAAGTCTTCTAGATTTTCTTCCTATGATATTGAGTGGTTGTCTCTAACATCACTCCTTAATCTTAGTTTTAACCTATTATCATAGAGAACTCTTGGTGTACTTTCACTATCCATAAAAGCATTCTATCATGAGCTCACATGCATGCCTTGTGCTGTGGTTTCCTTCTTTAATTGGACCTATCTTCTTCCCATCTTTCAAGGATTCCTCCCAGTTTTTGGCCCACCAAAACTGATTTAAAGCACGACTATTTGTTGAATCATTTTCCTGTTGTTCTAGAGAAAATAGAGCAGGGCTGGGGCTGGGGCTCAGTGGTAGAGTGCTCATCTTGCGTGTGCAAGGCCCTGGGTTCAATCCTCAGCACCACATAAATAAAATAAAGGTATTGTGTCTACCTACAACTAAAAATAAATAAAAAAAGTTGGACTGGGGTTGTAGCTCAGAGGCAGAGCGCTCGCCTCGCACTTGCGCTGCCCAGGTTTGATCCTCAGCACCATGTAAACATAAATGCATTGCATTGTGTACAACTAAAGTAAATAAATAAATATTAAAAAAGAAAAAGTAGAGCAAATGAAGAAAATATAACTAACAGTGACTCAAGAAATGTGCAAGCTAATTTCTTTGTTACTTAAATAAAATTCATAAGAAGTTTCTGAGGATTTATATTATCACTTTGTGATCACTAGGCTCCAGTTTATCTTCTTGCTCTGTTATTTTCTATACCAATTTCCACTTCATGGTGTAAGATGGCTGATTAAGAACAAATAATGTCATTCACATTTCAGACAGAAAGAGAAAAGGTGTGTAGGCCCTCCCTCTATGAGAACTTAAACATGATACTTCATGTGCTGGGAGTCTGGTAAGTATATTCTTCATATGTAGCATGCATATAACTAGATAATTTAGATATGATATTTAATTTACTCTTCAAAATAACCTTCATGTCATCCTATTTTATAAATTAACTCCACTACCTTTATCAAGCTTGTGTAACTAATAAGCCATAGAACTGGAATTCGAACTCAGATCTAGCTCCAAATTCACATTATTACATTCTTTCCACTATACCAGTAATTCTCAATATTGACTGTATATTAGAATCACCAGAGTAGATTTAAAAATACAAATTCTTAGGACTCACACCAATCCAATGAAATCATAGTAAAAATATTTTGTAAAAGCTTCCCATCTGGCTATATTTGAAATTATGGTTGCATAATACTTCACCATCTAAATTGTTTCTCCTTTAGAGTATGTAAGCTACATGTCCTCCTGCCACATATTTTCTTGAGAATCTGATTGCTTACATTCTGCTCCAGTCTTTTACTTGTTTGTGTAATTTTTGAAATCATGTTGAAGAGGTACAAAACGGTATCTTACTTCACATTTGCTTCAAATTTAAAAAGATCATTGGGAAATGTATCAGACATGCAAAATTATACAAATTTGAAAATCCATCTATGTAATCATCCATATTAACCAATTAAAGAAGAAAATCACACTATCAATGGTTTCAGAGAAAGCATTTGGATAAAATTAAAGACCCATCTATGATTAAAAAAAAAAAACTTAAAGAAAACCCTAGATATAAAAGATAACTTGCTCAATTTGATAAACATTTTTCAACAAATACCATTTTAGATAACATTGCACTTAATGATAAAAATTTAATGCTTTCCAGCTAAGATTGGAAACTAGTTAAGGATGTCCATTTTCACTATTATTACTCAATGTAGTACTTCAGGTTTTATCAAATACAATAAGTCAAGAAAGACAAATGTATTGAGCCTGGAAAAGAAGATATAAAGCTATCTATTTGAAGATGACATGATGATCTATGTAGAAAACCCTATGGTAATTACAAAAAGCTCCTGGATCTAAGAAGTGAATTCAACAGAGTGGCAAGGTATAAGATCAACATTCACAAATAAATCACATTTTTAGATGCTAACAATGATGGGAAGCAACTTTTTAAATACAATACCATTTGATAATATTAAAATGCAATATTTAAGTGTACATCTAACAAAATATGTACAAAGCATATATGTTGAAAGTTAAACACTAAAGAAAGAAATCAAAGAAGTTCTAAATAAGTGGAAAGACATATGTTGTACCTGGAGCAGAAGACTAAATATACTAAAGATGTCAATTCTCCCCAAATTGCACTTTAGGTTTAACATATTCCTATAAAAAAGTCAGAAAAAATTTTATATGGGCAAGATTATTATAAAAATCAAAAGACCTAGGCAGCCAAAACAACTTTGACAAAGTAAAATAAAACTGGGGAACTCTACCTGGTTTCAACACATTAAGTGATGACAGTAATCAAGACTGTTTGATATTGGAGAAAGCATAAATGCATAGATCTGCTGAGTAGATTAAAGAACCCAGAAATAGATTCATATCAATATACTCAACTGATTTTCAAAAATTTTGATTGACACATAATAATTGTACATATTTATTAGATACAGTGTGATAATTTGTTTTATGTATACAATGTAAACCGTGACAATTAGCATTTTCATTTCCTCAAAAATTTATCATTTCTTTGTGTTGGATACTGTAGAATTCTTCTCTTCTAGTTATTTTGAAATATATAATAAACTAATGGAAGCAACAAGAGAAAAACAACAAGTTACATATAAAGATATGCCCTTAGACTAACAGAAGATTTCTCAGCAGAAACATTACATGAAAGGAGAGAATGAGATAATATATTCAGGGTTCTGAACTTTCAAAAACCCTGCCAGCTAAAATACTATACCCAGCAAAATTATCTTTCAAAAATGAATAAAAATAATGTCTTTCCAAGATAAACAAAAAGTGATGAAATTCATCCTTGCTAGACAGGCCAGTCTATAAGAATTGCTTGAGGAAGTCCTGTACCTGGAAATGATGGGATGTTAATTTACACTATGAAAACAAAAAATTATAAAATTCACTGGTAGAGCTGATACACAAATGAGAAAGAGAAAAGGATCAAACTTTAGCAATGCATAAAACCACTGAACTGCAAATATTAACACTAAGAAAGGAACAAAGGATCTTAAAAAAAACAAAACAATCAATAAAATGACAGATATAACTTCTTACCTATAAACAATAACCTTGAATGTATGCATATTAAATTCCCCAATTAAGAGATATACACTGGCTGAATGGGTTTAAAAAAAAGAATACCCAGTTATATGGTGCTTATGAGAAACTCACTTCACTGGTAAAGACTCACATAGTTTGAAAGTGAAGAGATGGAAAATGATGTTCTGTGCAAATGGAAACCAAAAGCCAATAAGAGTAGTTATACTCATATCAGAAAAAATATACTTTAAGTCAGAAACTATAAAAGAGACAAAGAATGTCACTTTATGATGATAAAAGTAGTGATTTAGCAAGGGGATGTTATAATCATAAATATTTTGTGCCCTAAACCAGAGCACCCAAGTATATGATGTAAACATTACTAATTATATCCTGAGAGATTCCAATAAGTAACAATTAGAAACTTTGACACCACACTTTCATTAATGGATAGACCATCCAGACAAAAAATAAAAACAACAACAACAACAACAACAACAAAAATGGGAATCAAATTATACTACAAACCAAACGGACCTAACAGACATTTACAGAACATTTCATCCAAAAGTGCAGAATGCACATTCTTCTCATCAGCACATGGAATATTCTTATGGATAGACCATATATTAGGCCAAAAAGTGAGTCTCAAAAAAATCTTAAAGTTCAAATTATATCATGCATCTTCTTTGCCCACAATGGGACAAAAGTAGAAGAAAAGATAAGTTCCTGGATCCATTTATCCCAATAAGATTGAACCATGAAGAAATAGACTACTTAAAAAGAGCCATAACAAACAACAAAATTCAATCAGTAATAAAAGTTTTCCAATAAAGAAAAGCCCAGAATCTGGTGACTTCACTGTTGAATTCTACTAAACTTTTAAAGAAGAAATATCACCAATAATTCTCTAATCTAAGTAATTGAAAGGGAGATAATTAGTCCAAATCCACCCTATAAGGCCAGCATTACTGTAATACCAAAACCAAACAAAGATACAACAATGTAAAAAAAGAAGATTGGAGACCAATACCTCTGGTGAACATAGATGCAAAAATTCTCAACAAAATACTAACAAACCAAATCTAACAGCACATTAAGAAGATTATATGTTATGATTAACTTGTATTTATCCCAGGGATATTTCAACTTATGCAAATCAATACATCTGATTTATCACATCAACAGACTGGAAGACACAAACTATGTGATCACCTCAACAGATGCAGAAAAGCATTTGATAAAATTCAACATCCCTTCATGTTAAAAAATCTCAACAAATTAGGTGTAAAAGGAAAATACTTCATCATATTTAAGGCTATACGTGACAAACTCACAGCCAACATTATACTGAGTAAGAAAAAGCTGAAAGCATTTTATCTAAACAAGGAAAGGTGCCCACTTTTACCACTCTTATTCAACATAATACTGGAAATTCTATCCAGAGCAATTATTAAGGAGAAAAAAATAAAGGGCTCCCAAATTGAAAAGGAGAAAGTTAAATTCTCCCTGTTTTCAGATGATATCATCTTTTATATAGAAAAACTTAGAGATTCTACCAAAAATCTGTTAGAAATGATAAGCAAATTAAGTAAAGTTTCAGAGTATAAGATTAACACACAAAATTAATAATATTTCTTTAATAAATAATTTGCTGAAGTATAAATTAAAAAAAAAAACCAATCCCATTCATAATAGATTAAAAGTACAGAGGACTGGGGCTTTAGCTCAGTTGGTAGAGCACTTGCCTAATGTGTGTGAGCACTGGGTTTGATTCTCATCCCCTCATATAAACAAACAAATAAAAAGATCCATTGACATAAAAGCATTTAAAAATACATAGGAATATCTCTATGATGGAAAAATAAAGCACTGATGAAAACAATTGAGCAGGACACACACACACAAAAAAAATAGAAAGACATTCTATGCTCATGGATTGGAAGAATTAACGTTGTTAAAATGTTCATACTATCTAAAATGATTTGTAGATTCAATGCAGTCCTCATCAAACTACTAATGACTTTCTTCACAGAAATAGAAAAAAAAAAAGAATAAATCTTGTCCGATGACAAAATATCCTGAAGAGTCAAAGTAGTCCTGAATAAAAACAAAACAAAACAAAGAAAGAACAACAGTACTTGACTTCAAACTATACCATAAAATCATAATAACTAAAATAGCATGGTATTTACATGAAAGCAAACAAATAGTCTAATTAAACAGAGTAGAAAGCCCTCTAATAAATCTATATATTTACAACTCATTGATTTTTCAGTAAATTCACCAAGAACATACATTGAAGGAGGACTCTCTTTTCAATAAATGGTCTAGGAAAACTGGATATCCATATACAGAAGAACAAAAGTAGATCTGTGTCTCTATTCATATACAAAAATCAAGTAAAAATGGGTCAGAAACATAAATATGGATATCATTACCCTAAGTGCATGTATGAAGTCACGAATGGTGTGAATATACTTTGCATACAACCAGAAAAAAAATATAAGACCGAAAGCTATAAAAGTGCTAGAAGAAAATGACAGACACTCTCAGTACATTAGTTTGGGCAAAGATTCTTTGGTAGGACCCCAAAAGCATAGGCAAAAAAAACAAAAATCAACAAATGGGATTTCAGAAAACTAAAACACTTCTGCATAGCAAACGAAACAACAAACAAAGTGAAGAAATAACCTACAGAATGACACAAAATATTTGTAAGTTATTTATCCAATAAGGTATTAATACCTAGAATATATAAGGAATTCAACTCAATAGCGACCCCTCAAATGATATGATTAAATAGTTGGCAAATGACTTGAATAGACATTTTTTTCAAAAGAAAATATACAAATAACCAAGAAATATAGACATGCTTTGTTATATTGTGCTTCACTTTATTGCTCAGATGTTGCATTTTTTTACAAATTGAAGTTTTGTGATAACTCTGCATTGAAAATTCTTTCAGCATTATTTGCTTCAACAGCATGTGCTCACTTTTTGTCTCTGTCACATTTTGGTAATTCTCACAATACTTCAAACTTATTATTATTATTATTATTATTATTATTATTATTATTATGTCTGTTATGTTGATCTGTGATCAGCCATCTTTGATATTACTATTTTAATTGTGTTGAAATGCCATAAACTGGTGTTGTGTAAGATAGCAAACTTAACTGATAAATGTTAGCTGTATTCTTTTTTTAGATTTTTTTATTTTTTTTTAATTTGTTTATTTTTTATTCTAAGATGTTATAAATGACAGCAGAATGCATTACATTTCATATTACACATATAGAGCACTTTTTTACAAATCTCTGGTTGTATGCAAAGTATATTCACACCATTTGTGACTTCATACGTGCACTTAGGGTAATGATATCTATCTCATTCTACCATCTTTTTTTTTCCTTCACCCTTTTGCCCCCTCCCTTCCCCTCCCTCCCCATTGGACATTCTAGTGTTCCTCTAATCCTCCTATGCTCCCCATCCCAACCTGACTGTGAATTGGCCTCCTTATATCAGAGAAAACATTTGGCATTTGGCTTTTTGGGATTGGCTAATTTCACTTAGCATTATATTCTCTAACTCCATCCATTTTCCTGCAAATGCCATGATTTTATTCTGTCTTATTGTTGAGTAATATTCCATTGTGTGTATATACCACATTTTCTTTATCCATTCATCTACTGAAGGGCATCTAGGTTGGTTCCACAGTTTAGATATTGTGAATTGTGCTGCTATAAACATTGATGTGGCTGTGTCCCTGTAGTATGCTATTTTCAGGTCTTTTGGGTAAAGACCAAGGAGTGGGATAGCTGCGTCATAAGGTGGTTCCATTCCAAGTTTTCCGAGGGATCTCCATATTGCTGTCCATATTGGCTGCATCATTTTGCAGTCCCACCAACAATGTATGAGTGTGCCTTTATCTCCACATCCTCTCCAACATTTATTGTTGTTTGTGTTCTTAATAGCTGCCATTCTGACTGGTGTGAGATGAAATCTTAGAGTGGTTTTGATTTGCATTTCTCTAATTGCCAGAGAGGTTGAGCATTTTTTTCATGTATTTGTTGATTGCTTGTATATCTTCTTATGAGAAGTGTCTGTTCAGTTCCTTGGCCCATTTATTGGTTGGGTTATTTGTTTTTTTGGTGTTAAGATTTTTTAGTTCTTTATATATTCTAGAGATTAGTGCTCTATCTGACGTGCATGTGGTAAAAATTTGTCCCCAATTTGTAGGCTCTCTGTTCACCTCACTGATTGTTTCTTTTGCTGAGAATAAGCTTTGTAAATTGAGTCTTGGTATTAATTCTTGTGCTACAGGATTCTTATTAAGGAACTTGGGGCCTAATCCAACATGTTGGAGATTAGAGCTTACTTTTGCTTCTATTAGGTGTAGTGTCTCTGGTCTAATTCCTAGATTCTAGATCCACTTTGAGTTGAATTTTGTGCATGGTGAGAGATAGAGGTTTAATTTCATTTTATTGCATATGTATTTCCGGTTTTCCCAGCACCATTTGTTGAAGAGGCTATCTTTTCTTCAATATACATTTTTGGCGCCTTTGTCTAATATAAGATAACTGAAATTATATGTGTTAGTCTCTGTGTCCTCTATTCTGTACCATTGGTCTACCGGCCTATTTTGGTGCCAATACCATGCTGTTTTTGTTACGATTGCTCTGTCGTATAATTTAAGGTCTTGTATAGTGATGCCACCTGCTTCACTCCTCTTACTAAGGATTGCTTTATCTATTCTGGGTCTCTTATTTTTCCAGATGAATTTCATGACTGCTTTTTCTATTTCTTTGAGGAATGACATTGGGATTTTGATTGGCATTGCATTAAATCTGTATAGTGCTTTCTGTAGTATGGTCATTTTGACAATATTAGTTCTGCCTATCCAAGAACAGGGTAGATCTTTCCATCTTCTAAGGTCTTCCATAATTTCTTTCTTTAGTGTTCTGTAGTTTTCATTATATGTTAGCTGTATTCTAATGGTTTCATTGACCAGCTGTTTCCCCATTTCTTTTCCCTTCTTTGGACCTTCCTGAGGCAAAAAAAATGTTGGCATTAGGCCAATTAATCAAACTACAATGGCCTCTGAGTGCTCATATGAAATGAAAATTATCATGTTTCATTTTAAATCAAAATCTAGGAATGATTAAACTTAGGAAAAGATAAGATAGGCCAAAAGCTAGGCCTCTTGTGCTATAAATAGTTAGCAAAGTTGTGAATGCAAAGGAAAAGTTCTTGAAGAAAGTAAACATATAAATTATAAGAAAATGAAACAGACTTATTGCTGATATGAGGAAAGTTTGAGTGGTTTATACAGAAGACCAAACCATCCACAACAGTGTCTTAGGCCAAAGCCTAACCCAGAGTAAGGGCCTAACTCTGTTCAACTGAGTGAAGTATAAGAGAGGGAGGAAGCTTCAGAAGAAAAGTTTCAAGGTAGCAGTGTTTGGTTAGTGAGGTTTAAGAAAAGATATCTTCATAACATTAAAATTGAAACTTGCGACCGACCGACAGTGGCACGTGCCTGTAATCCTAGCTACTCTGGAGGCTGAGGCAGTAGGATCACAAATTCAGGCCAGCCTGAGTAAATTAGCAAGACCCTGCCTCAAGGTAAAATTTTAAAAGGGGGCTGGGGGTGTTGCCCAATGGTAAATGGTATTGGGTTCCATTCCCAATACTGAAAAATTTATGCAAGTTGAAGCAACAACTGGTAATGAAACTACAGCAAATTATCCAGGAGATCTAAACAATACATTTTAATATAGTGAAACAGCCTTATATTAGGACAAGGTGGCATCTAGAACTTTCATAGCTACAGAAGAGGTGTCCATGTCTGGCTTCAAAACTTCATAGCAGGTGGTATCCTTAAGATGAAACTAATGATCATTTACCATTTCTCAAACCCTATGCCCTTAATAATTATACTAAACTTATTCTGTCTGTGCCCTATAAATGGAGCAACAAAGCCCAGATGATAGCCCATCTGTTTATAACATGGTTAAATGAATACGTTGAGTTTACCTTTGAGAACTCCTGTTCATTGTTTTTTTTCAAAATATCATTGATCATTGACAATACACCGGTTACCCAAGAGCTCTGATGGAGATCTACAAGAAGATTGATATTGCCTATATGCCTGTTCACACAGCATTGGTTCTTCATGAATCAGGTAGTAATTTCAACTTTCGACTTATTATTTAAGACATATTTTGCCATAAATGGTGCTTCCTCTGATCAATCTGGGCAAAGTAAATTGAAAACCTTCTGGAAAGGATTCACCATTCAAGATGTTATTCAGAACATTCATGATTTATTGGAGGAGGTCAAGATATTAACATTAGCAGGATTTTGGAAGAAGTTGATTCAAATCCTCATGGATGACTTTGAGAGGTTCAAGACCTTAGTGGAAAATGTAATGGTAGATGTGGTGGAAATAGTAAGAAAGCTAGAATTAGGAGGAGAGCTGAAAGATGTGACTGAACTGCTGCAATCCTATGATCAAAGTTCAACAAATGAGAAAGTTGTTTCTTTTCTTTTTCTTTCTTTTTTTTTGGGGTTACTAGGAATTGAACTCAGGGGCACTCGACCACTGAGCCACATCCCCAGCCCTATTTTGTATTTTCTTTAGAGACATGGTCTCACTGAATTGCTTAGCACCTCGCTTTTGCTGAGGCTGGCTTTGAACTTTGATCCTCCTGCCTCAGCCTCTCAAGCTGCTGGGATTACAGGCATGCACCACTGTGCCCAGCCAGAAAGTTGTTTCTTAAATATGAGCAAAGAAAGTGGTTTCTTGGGATGGAATCTACTCCTGGTGAATATGCTGTGAACATGAAATGACAAGGAAGGATTTAGAATATTACATAAACTTACTTGGTTCAACAGCAGCTGGGTTTGAGAAGATTGATTCCAATTTTGAAAGAAGTTTGGCTGTGGGTGAAATGCTACCAAACAGCATTACATGCTACAGAGAAATAATTCATTAAAGAAAATAGTCAATCAGTATGGCAAACTTGACTGTTGTCTTATTTTAAGGAGTTGCCACAGCAGCCCAGCCTTTAGCAACCATCACCATGATCAGGGACAGCCATCAACATCAAGGCAAAAACATCCATCAGCAAAAATACTGCAAATTGATAAGTTTCAGATGATCATTAGTATCCTTAGCAATAAAATATAACAAGTAAAACATGTACAATGACTTTTTACATGATATTATTGCTGTTAAAATGTAAACATAACTTTAATATGCACTGGGAAAACAAAAAAATCATGTAACTTGCAAAATTTTGATATTCACCTTTTTGAGGAGGTCTGGAACCAAGCCAACAATATCTTTGAATTATGCCTGTGTAGAAAAAAAAAATGCTTAAACAAATCATCAGGGAAACACAAATCAAAACAACAATCAGATATCATTTCACTCCAGTTAGGACAGTTATTACCAAAACAACAAAGAGTAACAAATTCTGGCAAGAATGTAGAGAAATGGAAACTCTTATAAACTGTTGATGGGAATGTAAACTAGTATAGCAATTATGGAAAACAGTATGAAGATTCCTCAAAAATACTAAAATAGAACAACTATATGATTCAGCAATCCCATTACTGAGTATATATCCAAAAAATGGGAAATCAGTATATTGAAAAAAAATATCTGAACTCCCATGTTTATAGCTATAATATGTGAAGGTATGAAATAAACTGAGGTGTCTATTGACAGATGAATGGATAAAGAAAATGTGGTATATATACATGATGAAATATTATTCAGTCACAAAGAATGAAATCCTGTCATCTGTAGCATCATGAATGAGGGTGGAGGTCATTATATTAAGTGAAATATGCTGGGCACAGAAAGACAAATACTGCATGTTGTCATTTATATGTGGATGCTTAAACATTATTTCATAGAAGAAAAAAGTATGATAGTGGTTACCAGAAGTTGGGAAGGAGGGGGCAGAATGGAGAGATGATGATTATTGGGTACAAATGTGTAGCTGGATAAAATGAATGACTTCTATTTTTCTATAGCAGCAGGCAATTAATTGTTTGTTTCCAAATGGCTAGTAGGAAGAATTTTAAATGCTCCTAATACAAAGCAATGATGAATGTTTGAGGTGATGGATATGTCAATTACCAGGATCTGATCATTACACATTGTATACATGTATTATAATATCACCACATACATCAAAATATATTTATTATGTGTAAATTTAAAATTAAAATACAATCATTTAAAAAACTAGAAAAAACTAAAATGTTACTTAATAGGTGAATGGATATACAAACTTTGGTATAGCCTTATCATGAAATACCATTACACAATAAAAAGAAACAAAATTTTGATACATGTAACAAGTTTGATTGATCTCACAGACATTATGTTAAATGAAAAAAAGGCCAATCTAGAAAGTTTACATGCTGTTTTAGCCGGACTTTTTCACTATGATGAAAATACCTGAGAAAAACAACTTAAAAGAGGAAGGCTTTATTTTGGTTTAGTTTCAAAGGGTTCAGTCCATGGTTGGCTGGCTCCAGCATTTTGGGCCTAAGTGGTAAAGCAGGTAATCATGGTAGAAGAGCATGGCAGAAGAAGGCTGCTCACCTCATGGCAGCCAGGAAGCAGAGAGAGAGGGATGAGTTGGTCAGGGCACAAGAAATACCCTTCTAGGGCACAACCCCAGTGAACTACTCCCTTCAACTAGGTCTCATGTCAACAGTTTCCATTACCTCCCACTATTCCATTCATGATCCAATCATTTCCTAAAAGTTCCACCACTCAACATTGCTGCATTGGGGATCTACCCTTCGATACATAAGACTTCGGGGGACATTTGAGATGCAAACCATAATACATGTTGTACAATTTCATTTGCATAGCTCATCAAAATGACAAAATATCAGAAATAGAAAATAAATTAATGGTTTTCAGAAGTTAGGAATGATGAAGAGGTAGATATGCAAGGTGTGGATAATAAGGTGTAGCATTGAGCAATCCATGTGGTGATGAAATGGTTTTTTATTTTTTTATCATGGTGATAGTTACACAAATATGCATAGATAATAAAATAACATAGAATTATGCACATTTTAGGTATTGAAGGACATTAGGCTGTTTCCATTTTATTATGAATGGAATATATGTGTGTGTGTGTGTGTGTGTGTGTGTGTGTGTGTGTTTATAAGGGAAATACAGTTCACATACCAAATTCCTGATTTTCATATTATACTAAAGTTATGTAAGTGTTGATCATTGAGGGAAATTAGGTAAATAGTAGTACTTGGAGCTATCTGTAATATTCTTCAATTTTCTTGAAATCTAGAAATATTTCAAAATAAAAAATTAAAATATACAGACAAAACCAGGTGCGATGTTCATATGCCTAACACTCAGTTTTATTCCATTATAAAATTGGCCATAATTAATTTTTTTAAAATTAACATACAGTGCAATTGACCTTTTGGTATGTAGTTTTATGAATTTCAACACATGTATATATTTGTGTTAACAACACCACAATTAGATTGAAGAATATTTTCCTTGCATTATTTCATTATAATCACACCTTCCTTCTACACCTGACCCCTGACACACACTGATGTGTTTTTGTCTCTATTGTTTGTCCTTCTAGAATGTCATATACATGGGATCATTGATAGTGTTTTCTTTTATCTAGCATAAGACACTTGAGAGTCATCCAAGTTGAGTGTATCATAAGTAATTCATTGATATTATTGCTGAGTAGTATTCCATTGAGTAGATGTGCCATAGTAGTTTATCCATTTATTTTAGGTATTGAAGGACATTTAGGCTGTTTCCATTTTATTATGAAGAGAATACACACACACACACACACACACACACACACACACACACACACATATGTTTTTATAAGGGAGATATAGTTCACATACCATAAAATTCACTCCATTAAAGTGTATAATTCAGAGAATTGGGTGTTGGGTGTATTTACAAGTTTGTGCAACTATTTTAGTCAGCCTTTTATTTTTATTTATTTATTTATTTATTGCTGCTGTGGCTAAAAGACCCAACCAGAACAATTGTAGAGGATAAGTTTATTTAGGGGAATCACGATTTCAGAGGTCTTAGTCCATGGGCAGCAGGCTCCATTCCTCAGGGCTCAAGGTAAGACAGAACATCAAGGTCGAAGACAATGGCAGAGAGAAGTGGCTTGCATGATGATCAGGAAGCAGAGCAAGAGAGAGAGAGAGAGAGAGAGAGAGAGAGAGAGAGAGAGATTCCACTGGCCAGATACAAAAATGTACCCCAAAGGCATGCCCTCAATACCCCACCTCTTCCAGTCACACCCTACCTCCCTTCAGTTACCACTCAATTAATCTCATCAGGTGATTAATTCAGTGATTGGGTTAAGGCTCTCACAGCCCAATCATTTCTCCTTTGAACCCTCTGGCATTGTCTCACATGTGAGCGTTTGGGGGACACTTCACATCCAAAGCCATAACAGGGTCATTAAATAATAATGATCAATGCTATCTCCATTTCCATTCTTTGATATCCTGGCTATAAGACAAATATTGGTAGCTGGGTCACAGAACATACTATACTCATAGGATAATAACCTCAAATTCACTATGTATGGTCAACCAGCTGAGGGCATAACTGACTTAGCATTAAATAATCCAACATTCTGTAAGATTAGATGCTTCTGGGTGGTTCCACTCATGGTAAGGATGTGAGAACATTCTCTCTCTTTTGGGGCTGTTGAATGAATTATTTAACTAGAAGCAATGTTGCAAAATATACTGTGATGATGAAAGTATTCAGTAAGTCCATGGATGTTTGTACTGTCAGAAGCATTGTTGAGAGGTATGTCAGCATATATGAAGATTAATTATCTGTTTCTTTTAGGGCAAATGTCTTCTCTGAAATGATAGATGTAATTATCCTGTTAGCAGGTGCCTACATAGATACACTGGGTTATGGCAGCAAATTGGCAGTTTAGCAATGGTCTCTGCTATAGGCAGATTGGGTAACAGTAGTGTAGATTGGGCTGTAGCCAGATTAGTTTTTTGATAAAAGGAAGCTCATGTTATTTATCTGTATCTTCTATCCTTACTATTATGAACATTTGGCTGGGGTTGTGGCTCAGCAGTGTAGCGCTTGCCTAGCACATAAGAGGCCCTGGGTTTGATCCTCAGCACCACATAAAAATAAATAAATAAATAAAATAAAGATATATAATACACTATTATGCATATTTTACTCATCTACTTAAGCAAGCTCTGATGTAGCTGAGTGTTTTAGTTAGCTTTTTCACTGCTGTGACCAAAGGACCTGACAAGAACACTTAGAGGAGGAAAAGTTTATTTGAGGGCTCACAGTTTCAGAGGTCTTAGTTTATAGATGGCCAACTCAAATCCTTGGGGCATGAGGTGAGGCAGAACATCATGCTGGAAGGGTGTAGTGGAGGAAAACAGTTGGGAGCATAACACTAGGAAGCAGAGAGAGAGAGAGAGAGAGAGAGAGAGAGAGAGAGAGAGAGAGAGTGTGTGTGTGTGCTCCTCTCAACAAGGACTATATATACACCCCAAAGTCATGTCTCCAGTGACCCACCTCTTCTAGCCACACCCTACCCATTTTCAGTTACTACTCAGTTAATCCCTATCGTGGAATTAATTCACTGATTGGGTTAAGGATGTCATAACCCAATCATTTAATCTCTAAGCCTTCTTGCATTGTTTCATACATGAGCTCTTGGGGCCATTTAATATTTAAATCATAACACTAGACAAGGACATCTACAGATTAATTGTCTACGTTCTCATGAGATTTTAGGAAATACTTAACTCTGATCTTGCATATCATTTCCATTTGAAGATGTAATGCTTCTATGCAAGCTCAACTTTCTGACCTGGTGTATCAAATAAGACTCATATGTGACAGGCAGCTTGCATTCCAGAATCAATTTGTTTCCCATTGTGAGGCATTCGGGTCTTTTTTTTTAACAAGAAAATATTTTCATTTTTATTTTTGCTTATTATTCTCAAGTACACATGTACAGTAGTGTCACATTTTCTTTATATTAATTTCTTAAGTATTTTAATATGTGTATAAAGGAAGGGACATATAATATTTAATAGGAAAGTTCTGTGAGACAATAACTTGTTATAAAAAATTGTACCTCTACAAAACTTTTAATTGAAAGCTCAAATTTTTAGCTTTGCTAATCAAATTCAAGTGTTCAAATCAGCCTGTAACTAACAGTATTCAGCAATAAGTACAGTTTAATTTTTCTTAATACAATTTTTTTTGTTTTTATTGGTTCTTTTTAATTATACATGAGAGTAGAATCAATCTTGACATAATTATACAAGCATTGAATATATCTTGTTCTAATTCAGTCCCCAGTACCTCTCCTTCCCCTTTCCTCCCATGACCCCCTGCTTCCTTCCCTCTACTGATCTTTCTGCCATTTACCATAGTTATTTTTATTAATTTCTAGTGGGTGTACATGATGGTGAGATTCACTGATGTATTCACATATGAACATAGGAAAGTTATGTCAGATTCTTTCATTGTCTTTCCTTTTCCCATTTCCCCTCTCTTCCCTTCATTCCCCTGAACTTCTGTTCTCACTCTACCCCCATATTGTGGGTTAGCTTCCACATCAGAGAAAACATTTGACCTTTTTTCAAATGATATTCACTTGACTGTACTCTTAATTATTACCTTTTAAAAGTTACAATGTTATGCTTAAAAAACAAAAGAACCATGTATGTCTCCAGACTATGTAAGAAACATGATGTAAAATGAAGTATTTTTATCTTTCAGTTTATTTAAAATATAAATAAGTTGTTTACCTGTATTAATTTTACAGAATGTTTTTAGATTCATAAGTTTACATTTTATTTGAACATTTCCTTTTATACTATTTTAGATAAGCGGCATTTGGTTCTCAACCAGGACACACTAACAAATCAAGAGCTATGTCTCAAAACAAAAGGTTCTTTTATCCAAAACCTTTGGGAAGGAAAGGAGCTCATATAAGTGTTTATCCTGTTAGTATTTGCCACCATCCCTACACAGCAGCCTGAATCGCTATGGATGCTTTGACCAGCAGTGCTTTGTTGAGTCATAAAGCCTAGATGACATAAATAACACGAACCAGCCAACTTCTGTCAATATTTCACCCACTGGGACAGTGAGATAACCAAGATCCCTGAGGACTGAGTTATGATACCAATCCAGAGAATTGGCGTACTTCTGAATTAAGACGGTAAGAATATACTGATATTAGAAGGGTATACTTAGGACACTTAGAATATACAGTAAGGGTAAACAAATGAAAGTAAACTTTACAGTTTCTTGGTTACTAGGATGGAGAGAAAAATACATATAGTAACTGTATATCAGGTTCTAAGTTGTATTTATTTATTGAATTAAAGATACCCTATCTGAAGGAACTGTTTACAATTGGAGTTATCATCATGATCATGAAAATCTACTATCATTTTCTAAGTCTTATCCATGCCAAGGAGGTGACTTAAATTAAAATGTGATAAGAACTACTGCCCTTACATATTTTAATTATTTTAAGTGTGTAGTACTATCTATTCCCACCTCAAGGTTATGGACTTGCTTTGGTATACTATCTTAGTAGAGAGGGGCAGTTTCAGAGTTTTCTACTTGGCCCTTCTTTCTACCACTGTGTAGAAAGAAGACCTCACTCAATGGTTCTGAGAACCACTATGGACATTCTTCCAGTTTTCCTGTATATTTATTTTAACCAACCAGGGACAGGGAAAATAATCATAAGATGGAGTGGATGAACTTGGCCCTCTTTGAGATGAACTTGAACAAAAACTCCATTTGTCTCCTCTACTCCATTAGCCCCCTTTGAGATACAGTGGCATTCTAGATCTCCAATTTTAGTGTTAGCTGAGAGTCAGTTTTAAATTATCCTTGAATGGTCTATGTATTTCCCTTACATCTGTGCTCAGTGACCTTGGACACCCTATTCTCCAATCCTTCCTTCATTTAGTGGTTTCTAACTCATATCTGAAATTGAATTATCATCAGAGTGACTTAGGTTAGTCCTTCATTTCCCAGAATGGAAGGGTTTTTGTTTGTTTTTGACTAATTGGATCAAGTAGGACATTAGTAGACTGTCCTTACATTTAAGTTCTGGGGACCCCATGATCATTAAAATGTCTTTTGGTTCAAACATTTTATGACTTCCATATCTACCTTATCTCTGGTCAATGGGTGTAGCTGTTTTTTGCCACACTGGAGTCCTATCATCCTAACTGAAATCAAGGAACCCATTTCATTGGTCACATTTTCTACTTTAATTCAGGCCTCCAGGAGATGGCTATTGTAGAGGACAAAGCTTGGGGAAGGATGATTGTGTTGCACATGATGAATTCAACAAAACTCTTACCTCCCTAAGTCTTAGGATTACTTCTTTTTAATTCCTTGGAATTTATGGTGTTTCAACTTTACTTAGAGCTTTAGGGCAATAATAAGATCAGTTTTTGATCAATAAAAAGAGGTTAGACCCATTCTAGGCTGTAGTGTAAGCTATCATACTAAATCTAAACTTTTCTAATAAGAATAATACATGTGATGATTTTGACAGTCTAAGATTATGTTCCATTATTCCTTGGATTCTATTAACTCAGAATTCTTAGGTTTTTGTCAGTATACAGTTATGACACCTTATAATTATTTTAGTATATAATGCTTTCCCTTTTTAGGTAAGGCTTTGAATGACTTTACATTGGGTAATACTGAGATCTGACTTGTTATAGGTCTGGAGAACATTCGATTGATAAAGATGGACAGCGAGGAGAACTGGAGTCCATTACCCGGTGTCTTATCAAGGTAGGACCAACTTTGTCATAGCAAGTGGGCTGCTTCTGCTGACAGGAGTGGTTCACTAGTGTTTTTGAGTTGAGTTTGGGATACTTGGTTTATTTGAAATACACACAATGTTCCTATTCCAATACATGGAGTCTCACTTTACCCCACTAATGCTTTAACATTCACAGAAGTGATTTGGAGATATTGGAATTCAACTTATGCTGTAATTCAGCCTCATGGAAAATTGGACCCTGGATCTCATTTTAGGTTTTGAACTCTTTGACTACAAAATATAAGATTAGTTAAGGGAAGTCATAAAAGTTCTCTATTCTTTTTTTTTTTTTTTTTTTTTTTTTTTTGTGGTACCAGGGATTGAACTCAGGGGCACTCGTTCTGTGGGTCACATCCCCAGCCCTTTTTTGTATTTTATTTAGAAACAGGGTCTCACTGAGTTGCTAAGTGCCTCGCCATTGCTGAGGCTGGCTTTGAACTCGCGATCCTCCTGCCTCAGCCTCCCAAAGTGCTGGGATTACAGGCGTGCGCCACCTCGCCCGGCAGTTCTCTATTCTTGATTGTGCCTAGAGCTGAGAATTTTAAACCCTGACCATGCTACATTATTTAAGTCTCTAGCACAGTCAGAAATAGCCACACTCTCCACAGACTTGATAATCATCATCGAACTCTGCTGAAGCAGCCACTTGGTCTTTCAAAATTTTGCCTTCAAATTCAACTAATTAGATAAGCAATCACAGAGTTCCATCCTTGGTGGTCTGTTGCCAAAAATTATTTCTGGTTTAAACAGTCTAATTCTCAGGAATCAGATGTAGAAAACAAAAGTAATTCAAGCTATTTTAAGATTAAGGGATTTAATTAAAGAAACTAGGTCCTTAGAAAATTGATAAGGAGCAGGCTTTCTGCTTATGATTGGTATTCTGAAAAAGCATGAACTTTATTACGTCAGGAAAAGGCTCCTTTATTACATCAGGAGGACATCAAGACCAGTAATACATCACTGATGACGTGATCAAAAAGTCACTATTGTGGGGCTGGGGTTATGGCTCAGTGGTAGATCACTCGCCTAGCACATGCGAGGAGCTAGGGTCATATCCTCAGCACCACATAAAAATAAATAAATAAAATAAAGGTATTGTGTCCAAGTACAACAAAAAATATTTTTAAAAGTCATTATTGTCATAGCAATGGCCTTTTGACACTCAGAAAGTTGTTGCTGGACACTGCAATGCTGTTGCAGAAAAAATGCTGGCTTTTCATGATTATATTGCTGTCAGGGTCAATATTCTAATCGCTATGCAAATACATATAATCAGAGGAACCTAAGTTGCTTAAGAAATGTAGTTTTTCAGGCTGGGGATATTGCTCAGTGGTTGGTAGAGCACTTGGCTGGCATGTGGGAAACCCTAGGTTAAATTCCCAGTACAGAAAGAAAACATTAAAAATGAAAAGAAACCTAGTTCTCATCTTTACAAACTCTCCAATTCAAAAAGGCAAGCCTAGAAGGATGTTGAAATGGATGCTGGGACCAATTCACCATAACCACCACTTAAACTTAGCTCTCCTTTATTTTTTTTTTCACTGTGCATGGTATTCTAATCAAATTAGTATGTCAAATTACTAATTACTAATCAAATTAGTATATCAATGATTGGCTTTGGGGTTGTTTTTTTTCTTCAATATTTCAAATAGTACTTTATTGAATATACTTGTTAACTGTCTCCTTCAACACATGTATGAGAGATTAGCTAGAATGATGTTTTAGTCTGCCACTGCTGCTATAACAAAATACCACAGAGTGGGTAATTTATAAATATTAGAAATTTATTTCTCATAGTCCTGGAAGCTGGAAAGTCCAAGATCAAGACAACTTCAGATTCAGTGTCTAGTGAGAGGTCACTCTCAGCTTCCAAGATGGCACTTTATTGTTGTATCTTATCATTGTAGAAGGAGAACGAGCAAAAAGGGACTAAGGCACTTGGTTCAATCTTTTTTAAAGAGTATTAATTCCACTCAGGAGGAGCAGGAGGGAGTGCTTATAACTTAATCACTTGCCAAAAGGTCCCAGCTCTTTATACTTTCACTTTGAATATGAGGTCCTAAACTATAACATTTGGAGGGGCACATGCATTAAATCCCTAGTACATGGATACTTAAAAGTGGAATTCTTTATCACAGGGTGATGTGCATTTTCAACTTTGCTAGTTACTGGCAAAATCTGCTATCCAAAACTGTACTGGTTTATATTCCCTTTAAAAGTATGAGTTCTAGTTGTTTTTTTTTTCTTCCTTATACTTGTTATTCCATGCTTTAAAAATTTATATCAATTTAATGGTTGTGAAATATACAATCGCTGTTTTAACCTGTATTTCTCTAGTTATGTGTGAGGGTGAGGTTATTTTCACATGTTTGTTTGCCATTTAGGGTTTCTTTCTCTATGAATACTTGGACATTCCCTTCGCCTATTTTTTTTTTCTATTGGAGTTTACTTTTATTGATATTATATAACTTTAGATATATGTTTATATATAAAACTTTATATACCTAGTTATTTGTATATAACTTTACATATGTATATATATATATATATATATATATATATACAGAAACACTAATCCTTTATCAATTATGTGTTTCAAATATAAGTCTATTTCTTCAGGATTTTAAAATATCTTTTATTTTTTAAAAGTTAATATATGCATTACAGGAAAAATAAAACACAAGCAAAGAACAAAGTTATCCAATCACAGGCAGCTTAGTTGGATGTGTCTCTCCAAGTTGTGCATATACATACACAATGTCCCATTTTGTGTGATTGATATTGTAGTGTTTCTCATGCTTTTCCATAAGGCTATTACTTTTTAACATTTTTATTATTTTGCCTTCAGAAACTTTGAATTTTTATATAATCAAATTTACAAATATTTTGTTATTGGAGTTTGCTTTTTGTGTGTAAGAAAATCTTTACCACAATAACTTAAAGATAATTTTTTTAAAATATTTTTATTTATTTGCTTTAGTTGTACACAGTGCGTTTTATTCAATGCATTTTGTTTGTACGTGGTGCTGAGGATCGAACCCGGGTCGCCCACGCGCTAGGCGAGCGCTCTACCGCTGAGCCACAATCCCAGCCCCATTAAAGATAATTTTTAAAAATTTATTCTAATACTTTTAAAGATTTTAATTGTTTATAGTACCAGAGATTGAATTCAGGGGTCCTTAACCACTGAACCACATCCCCAGCTCATTTTTATTTTTTATTTTGAGACAGTTTCACTCTAAGTTGCATAGGGCCTTGCTAAATTGCTGAGGCAAGCTTTGAACTTGTTATCCTCTTACCTCAGTCTCCCTGGCCACTAGGATTACAAGCATGGGTAACTGCACCCTGCCTTAAAGTTCTGTTCTTTATATTCAGGTGTTTAACATATCTGGAAATTATTTTTATGTATGATGATCTACTGAATACTCCATACCTTCCTTAATCTTTGCAATTCAACAAAGTGAAATTCAAAAGAAATTCAACAAAGTGAATTCGGAAATTTGTGGAGTGCTGTGTTGGGAGAAAAGTGTAACTTTAAGTAGGACAATCTTGGTTGATCTTGCTGAGGAGCTGACCTTTAGGTGAAGTCTTGAAATAAGTGAGGGAGTTGGGATGTGAATATTTGGAGGATTGTTAAAGCTAGTCTTTATATCATGCTTAATATGTGTTAGGGTCTTTTGTATATTTGTTCATTTAATCTTAAATACAACTGAGATAGGTTGTTATAATCATCACTCCTGTGTAATAGATGGGTGTGTTTAGTCTGTGTGCAGCAGTGGCAAACCAAGACACCATTCTAGCACATTTCTCATGCACGTGTTGAAGGAGACAGTTAACAAATAGAGAGATTAATTAACTGGCCCAAGGTCACCACCTAATAATTAGTAGTCAGAATTTGAACCCAGGCAATCTGGCTACACGTCCAGGCTGTTACCAGTATATTATTCTATAGCAAGGTGTCATTGGTGTTGATATATGTTTCATTCCTTCAGGCCAACGGCACATTACCTTCATTCCTATAGTTTTCTAATAAATCTTGGTAGGGTAAATCTCAACTTCTAATTTTCCTTTTTTACAATGGGCTTGGTTGTTCTTTAAGTTCTGTATTCTTCCACACAAAATTAAAATTCCATTTTTTAAAAAAAATTATTTATTTTAGTTGTAGTTGGACACAATACCTTTATTTTATTTATTTTTATGTGGTGCTGAGGATCGAACCCAGGGCCTTGCACACACTAGGCAAGTGCTCTACCGCTGGAGCCACAACCCCAGCCCTAAAATTCCATAAAATTTTGACATGAATTTTCAGGTCTCACAAACTCCTGTTGGAGTTTTTAACTGGAATTTCTTCATATTTATAGGCTTCTTTAGAAAGAATTGATAACAGCATTGTATCTTGCTATCCATTCTCATCATCTGGCATTAATTCACAGCTTCTCTTATGTTCTTCAGTAATTTTATTTTCTCAAGAAAGATCTTACACATTTTAAAATTTATTCTTATATACCATGTAGTTTTTTGATGCACCTAAACAGTTTATATATTGTTCTTACCCCACTTGCTATTTGCTTAGTTGCCACAAAACAGATCATACTCTGTTCTTCTGATAGGTAACAATAAACTAACAATTTGTGTGTGTGTGTGTGTGTGTGTGTGTGTGTGTGTGTGTGTGTTGGATAAGCTTTGCTTCCTGATCTTGTTTGTTAGTCGTGAGTTCGATTAACCCAGAATGCAGCATATCAAGAGAGATCTAAGTCCATCTCCTTCATGATTTTTGCAAGGCACACGGTTCTGTCCTGTTTCCTCCATGTGTCCTCAAGCTATTCAATGGGTAGTGATGGATGTCTCCTACTCTGTATCTTGCCTGTAGTATTGGGCACATGGTAATTACTTAAAAGGTCTTACTGCTACATTTCTCACAATGGGTTTCTATTCTTTTCCTTCAATCTGCTTACTCCATTGAGCTTTTGACAATGACTCTTCCTTGGTCTTTAAATTGATTTCCATATTTAAATGCACTTTAGACCTTTTCTTCTGTCAGTGGCCCTTTTCTTCTGAGGAAGTGAAGAAAAGGTCTTTAGTGACAACTGAGAGTTCTTTGAGAAGACATATCTTTGTGAAATGATCTAGACCAGTTGTTGCTAAAGTTTCCCCCCCACAAATTATTAGATTATGGCATGCTTGGTGGGAAAATAAAGGTTCTGAGGGAGGGAAGCCATTTATACTAATTTTTCATCCTGGAGAATGTGCCATATTTTAAGTGTGTTAAAGGTTTTGATAAGTTTTATGATAAAGAAAAGTAACTTCATTTAGCCCATCACTTTTTCAACATTTTTGACCACAGACTCTGTTTCTAAAAACATCTATTAGTGTTATGCTGAGAAGTGCTGGTCTTGTCTATCCCTGTTATATACAAAGCAAAGTCATTTATCCTAGGCTGTCTACTAAAGACATCAGTGGCATCCAGTGTTGTTGCAAAACCTTTATCATGAGAAAATTGCCTCTACAATCTATTCCAAATAATTCATGCTTAAGTTTTATCATCTCACCCATTCTTATATCCTCACCAGTAATAAGGCCATTTTGAGTTCTGATACAAAATCAATTGCTGCACACTTACTGAATACTTACAATGTGTAAGAAAGGAGTTTTAAAACATTAACTTTGCTGGAATTCCAATATTTCATGCTCTTATTCCTTGATATTTCTCTGCTCTTGACCTGAATAATTCTGATTTTTCAAAGGGTATCCACAATGTAAGGCAATTTCATATGAAAGAGAACAAGACAGACACACGGACTCTCCCAAGGGTCTGACAGAATAACCAAGAGAGCAGCAGCAAGGTGTTAAGGGGACTTTTGCTGGGTATGTTGCACCCTTGAGGCTGTCCACCCAACTTACATAGATAGCTTAGGCTTTGCTGAGCTAATAGCTTTCAGAGAAGAAAGATGATCATTTTTTTTTTTTTTAAGTCTCACTTGGAAGCATGCTATTAGAGCTGAACTTCCTGGAAGCCAAGTAAAAATAGAACCAGGATAGTTTTTAGATTTCTATATGTTAATGTATGTAGTCTCAATTGTGAATATGGTAGAACCCCCCCCACACACACACACACATTAAGTTTCTCATCTTTCTCTTCTGTATTATAGTTTGGCTTGATCAAAGGAGTTCAGTTTGGATGCTTCCTTGTTCTTGACAACATACATAATATAAAGAAGCCAGTTAGTGACATGTAGACAGTTTGAGGAGGGACTTGTTAATATTTATGTTGTAGATAACAGATTCACCTCACATGGAAAGATCTATGGGTTGTATTTTAACTCTCAGACTCTTAAAAGCAAACAAAGCAAAGTTCATTAAAAAATTCTTACACCATTCGAAAAGGTCTTGGGTGTTCTTTTTCAACTTTACCTTCAATGCAACTCTAGAAATATTTTTTCTTGTCTTGCCATTTTCCTATTCCTTCTTAGTTTACTTCACTGAGTTCATGTAAAAAAAAAAAAAAAAACAACCAGTTATTGGATGCCTGAACTAAAATTCCTTAAATAATTTGCAGATTTGATTGTTTCTCTCAAGAGGGTAAAAGGAAGAGAGCTACAATTTCTATGAAGCCTAGTTTGGCTGTCAAGTCTGGCCTCCAGGCAGATTAGGCCAAGGTTTTGGCCAAGTGAAATTGCCAATTTTCTAAAAGAAAGGGCTAGCACATTGCTCATTAGAGCATTCTGAACTTGCCTGTGCAATCTTTTTGCTACCCTGCAATTTCCTCTTGGTTATAAATGAAACCTTTCTAGCTGTTAATGCAGGCTGTGAATTGAAAAAAAAAAGCATGTAATTAATCATAGGAGGTTGGGAGGTATCACTGAGCTTGAATAACAGGGGAGAAACTGGACAAGGCACTAGGACCTAGAAGGCATCTATCCACCCTGGCAGGAATTTCTTGCTTGGAGCTCAGACAACAAAGGCATAGAGAGATTGGTTTTCTTTCTCTCAGCATCTCCACCCAACCAGCAGAAAACCGGTGAGTGGGGCTTTCGAGTGATTTTTAGCAGAATGTAACAGATGTCAAAGGGGGAAAAGCACAAGGCAAAGTGCTCTCTCTATCTATCTATCTATCTATCTATCTATCTATCTATCTCTATCTCTCTCTGTTTCTCTCTCTCTCTCTCTCTCTCTCTCTCTCTCTCTCTCTTTTTTTTTTCTTATTCTATTGGATTTTTCCCCTAAGCTTCTACCTGGGATTTTCCTTTGGAAAAGTGAGTTTGATATTTCTTTGTTTTCACTATAATGTTAATTTAGGATAATATCACCTCTGATCCTAAAGCAAAGCAAAGCGTTATTGGTCTGGGGAAATGCTTACTACTTGTCTTGAGGAGGTGGGGTCTTACTACTGTAGGTGGTCTGACAGAGACAATGCTGAGCTCAGCGTAGGTCATGGTGACATTGGAAAAAAAGGGGGACTGAGCCTGACAAACCCACTAGGCACCAATCCCCCTTTATCTCCTGATCTCCCTTGCAAATATTTCGATAGCAGCTGAGCCCTGCTTGCTTTGTGAGTCCTTTTATCCCCATCTGTGAGATGCATGTTAATAGTTTGGTTCCTAGAATGTCACTACCTTTTCTAGTGTTCAGGGCTTTGGTTGTGTTTGGTTTCATGTTTTCATTGTTTTTTAAAATATTTTATTTTTGTGTTTTGTTGTGGGGGGTAGGGTGCAACAGAAGTGGAAAAATCAAAGCCTGACAGATAACCATTTTTAACCTTAGCAAATGCACCTGGGCAATAGACAAGTTTGGGGGGAATTGTCTACTGTGAAAGAAAAATGCTCCTTCAGTCAGGGTAGAAAGCCAGAACAATGAAAGATGTGCTCGCTTCTAAAATCCCATGTGCTGTTCAGGGACTCATTTGAGAATCTTTCAACAATTAAATTATTCCATTAAGAGATATTGCTGCATTGGTGGGGAGGGGTTGAAGCACCTGGGGTGGGGGAAAAGGATTTTGTGACCAAATGGTACCAAGAGGAAAGCAGAGCTAAAAACTTGTTAAATAACTGATTTTTTTCTAATCCTTTTTTTCAGCATATTTCTTCTTGTGAATGTTGATAGCTGCACCGGCTTGGTGGGGAGAGGGTTTGATGAATAGCACAAAGACACTGGCTATTCCCTGGAGGCTGTCCCTTTAAAAGAGAATTCTAGTTTATTCTGGGGGAGGAGATGCACACATTAGAGTAAGAAAAAGGATTTGGAATAAAATTAAAACACTCCCCTTCATAATCATTGTACTGAGATGCAAAGACTGCTTCTTAAGCTGGAGATGCTAACCTTGGCTAGCTCCTTCTGTTGTCTTCAAAGGGAATTTTGTCAGGCTATGGATTCATTTACAACTGTTAGTCATGTGGGCATGTGTGAGGAAACAGATGCCAGTTTTAATGTATTTAGCCCGAAGTTACAATTTGATAGGAGCCACTGTTAGTAAGTTCCAGGATTTTAAGCTATTTCAAAATCCCTCCCTCTTCTCTGTTTGGAATAGCACCAAAAGTGCCTCCCTTTCTATCTCTTAGTCCCAACCCCCACAACCACCAGAACCCCCGCCCAGCCCCTCCTTCTTCTCTATTAAGATCAATATTCCTGAAGGTCAGGGGCAAGCAGCAGATGGGTCACAGCCTCTCTTCAACCACTTCTTTTCACAAGCAGCAGATTGCATATCTGAATCTGGCTAATATGTGAATTCTTTCCTTTTTTTCTCCTTACCCCTTTTTCTCTGCCTCTCCTTATCCCCACCCCTTTCTCCAATACTCAGGTCTCTGAGGTTTTTTCGAAATATGGAACTTGATTTTGGACATTTTGACGAAAGAGATAAAACATCTAGGAACATGAGAGGCTCACGAATGAATGGGTTGCCCAGTCCAACTCACAGCGCCCACTGTAGCTTCTATAGAACCAGAACCTTGCAGGCATTGAGCAATGAGAAAAAAGCCAAGAAGGTACGTTTCTACCGCAATGGGGACCGATACTTCAAAGGAATTGTGTATGCTGTGTCTTCTGACCGTTTTCGCAGCTTCGACGCTTTATTGGCGGACCTCACTCGATCTCTGTCTGACAACATCAATCTGCCTCAGGGAGTGCGTTATATTTACACCATTGACGGATCCAGGAAAATCGGAAGTATGGAAGAACTAGAAGAAGGTAATTCAAGTAGTGGGTCATGGTCCTTAGTGGGAAAGGGCATCCTTGGTTGTGATTACATTTCTAGATTTCATTGAAAGAAATTAGGCAATGTGTTTCTCATAGCATCAGGTTGATGCTCAGACTTCTGATTCTAAAGGCATCAACAGAGCCATTAGGTATCACTCTTCATGAGCTTCATTCTCTGCTAGGATTGAAATGTAGATGGTGAAGATAATGTATTGTGCTTATCTGCCAGGCTATACAAAGGAAAATATGAATTGTGTTCATAATTAACTCTGACTGGCATTATTAAGGCACACCATGACATCATCAGGGGTGCAACAAGGAAGGACACTTGGTTGTGTTAATAGAGAAATTATATTATGTCCAAATTTCCTTTGAACTACTGAAAAATTATTTGTGAATTGCAACTCACTGGAAATGTACACCCTAAAAACAGGACTTCCTGGACATACAGAAGATTATTCTTTTAGGTAAGTGGTCACTGCTCAGCTGTTGTTTCTAAAAAGCCCACTTCAGGGTGTGTCCCTGAGGCTGAGATCATTGGGAGAAATACCAAATGAAGCTGTAGGTATGTCTGGTATTTTAATAAAAAACATTCCTGTTGGAATGGGAACTGACTCACTGTACCTCAATTCTTTTAAATCCTCTCTATATGTGAGTATTGCAACTGAATTTTCTGACTAGATTTCTGAAAATGCTGACAACCTGTGTATCCACCTGAAAATAGGGGAAATCCCAGCTCTTTACCAAAACTTGCTCAGCCATAAAGTCTTATTTGTGATCATTTAGAAAACAGATCTCAGGTTATTTTGTTAATATTGTACATTATTGGATAAATTATATTGATGATATTTCCCTACCCCTACTTTTAAATTGGTGGGTATGACATATGTGATTAATTTGAACTGATACTGTGCTATAAAGGACAGCTTCAAGGAATGGTGATAATGAAAATGATCCTTCTCAAACCCCTCCCCCATTATCCCCTCCTCCCTCAAAGGTGAGTTTAGAGCAAACAGATCTCTAGGGAGACCAGATTATGAAATGGCCAACAAAGCAGGAGAAACCACACACTTTATGAGTTGGTGTGGGAATACCCTGCCTTTGCTTCACTGCTTCCAGGTTTCTTGTGTTCCTAGACAAAGGAGCATGAGAGGTTCCCTTGTACAAGATCCCATTTCTCTCAAGTAGCTACTATTTCCCAAGTAGTCAGGCAAAGTGATTTGGGCCAGTTACTTATAAGAGAAAGTGTCCATATGGTTGTGACATCTTAGTCTCAGGGTTCAAGTCTGAGATCACTTATGTAGCTGACCTTGAAAAGCTATGCCAAGGAGGTTTAGATAATTTGATCACATGCAGAATGGACAGGCAGAGGTTAATCTTAGGGCTTTCCTGACCATCATTGGGTTGAAGATTCTAGTGGATTTCTTAAAAGAACGGTGAGGCAGGACAGACTCAAAGGGCTTGAAGCTAGGTTGAAGGAGCTGTCCAACAGTGTAATCAATAGGATGTGTGTCTTTGTTGCTGTAAAATTCATATCTCAGTCAAATTTGAGTTATTTCTCTGTAATAACTTTTACGAACAAAGAACACTGAATCATTTCCACTAGCTATGACCTTCTAAAAACCATCATAGATGCTAAGGCAGAATTCTAAACCAAGTGATACTGTATTTGGATTGTAAAAAGATTGCAATATTCTTTTACTTGATCTCAGACACGTGTTAGGCACAGATCCCCCTCCCCCAGAATCCTTTTTTCACATATTGATTTTTTTTTCTTCCTGGATATGTGTGTGTGCGTGTGTGTGTGTGTGTGTGTGCATGTGTGCACGTGCGCACGCGCGTACACACATGTTTTGGGAGAAGTGATAAATAATCTCAGTTCAATATAGGTAGGTATTATATGTAATTTTAAAAAGACTGAAGCTTTCTTTTCACCTGAGTCCTCTTGAATCCTTGATAGATTGGATTCTTCTCATCTACCATCTCTTGGGCCACTTTGGGTGCAGTGTTACTTCCTTGTTAATTCCCAGATAATGTAGACTATAAATAGGGCTCACTTGAATTTATTCACATGTCATCCATCAACATAAGTCATGAAGGATGTCAGTGTTCCTCCAGTCCTGAGTACAGCCCATTTTGTCAAGTAAATTCAGTGGTATCTCTGGGTTAATGTTGATAAATGTGATCAATTTTCCTACTACTTTAGAGACAAATGGGAAAGGTTACTAGGAGAGGAGAATAAAAAAAATGGCTCTTTTCCTCTTCTATTTTGTTCTATTCGTTTAGGAAAAAATGGATACTTTCCCCGTTCACTTTACTTACCTTTGGAAGAGGTTAAATGAAAGATAAAAATATATATATAAATCATGCACATTGTTTTCTGTTAGCTTCAAATTGAAAAAGTTTGGAAAGATTCCTGTATGAAGAATCAGGAGTACTGAGTTCTAGTCTTAGAGGCAGCAGGTTATAAGGGGCAAAGAAGTGTTTGGAATTAGATTTAGCTCAGATTTGGGATCTTCAGATGTTAGTATGTGTGAACTTGGGGAAAGTATTAGAAACACTGAACCTCAGTTTTTCATCTGTAATATAGGAGTAGCTGCTTTGAGAATTAAATAAAATTATGGATGTGAAGTGCTTTGTGTTCTTCCTGACACAGAGAAACTAAGTAAAGAGTTTTACTTTTTGAGTCTCTCTAGTTTGTAACTGGTTAGCTACCTGAGCATAGGTTTTCCATCATCATCAATGTGAGGCTTCCTTTTTCAAAATGATTGTTCTTTTTTCTAAAAAAAAAAAAAAAAAAAAACTTTTCAAAGCATAATTTTCATACCAAAAAATCACCATTTTAAGTTACAATTCAATGATTTTTAGAAAATTAACGAAATAATGCAATTATCACTGTAATCTAATTTTAGACCATTTTCATCTTTTGAAAAAGAAACCCTGTACCAATTAGCTGTCACTGTTTATTCCCTCCAAACTTTCCATACCTAGGCAATCATTTATCTAATTTCTGTCTCAATAGATTGACCATTTTTGACATTTCATGTAAGTTAAATCCATATAGTATGTGTTATTTTGTGCTTCTTTCTCTTTCTCAACATTTGTCAGTCCATGTTATACAATGTGTCAGCACTTTGTTACTTTTTATTGTGGAATGATGTTCATTGTATATCCAGATTACATTTTGTATATGTCTTGTGAATAATATTCTTAACTATAAAGGGAGACTTGTTACGCCTGCCTTTTCATTAGGGTGATTGTGAGGATAAAATTAGATATGGTATGGAAAAACAGTGACAAGGTACAACTATATAAAGTGTCATTATCCTTAATGATGAGAGACTAATAATAATGAAAACAATAATGAGAATGATGATGCTAATGAGGGGCCATAATGGTCAGTGATTCCCAAACCTGGCTACCTTTCAAAATCTTTCAGAGCTTTAGAAAAATATAGATACTTGTGCCACACCTCAGACCTATTGTATAAGAATCCCCATGGATACCACCCCAGAATTTATTTTTACAGATCTTTATGGGTGATTTTTTTTTTTTTTTTTTTTTTTTGGTAGCAGGGATTGAACTCTGGGGCACTCGACTACTGGGCCACATCTCCAGCCCCTTTTTGTATTTTATTAGAGACAGGGTCTCACTGAGTTGCTAAGTGCCTTGCCATTGCTGAGGCTGGCTTTGAACTCACGATCCTCCTGCCTCTGCCTCCCAATTGCTGGGATTACAGGAGTGTGCCACTGTGCCTGGCTTTTATGGGTGATTCTTATGAGCACTTAGAATTGGGAAGTATTAGATTAGGTGATCTTGATAATCCTCTTCAGCAATAAACAGTGTTAGAAATTTCTATGAATGCAGAAAACCTTGGTTTTTTTTTTTTTTTGTTGTTGTTGTTATTGTTTTTTTTGCTTTGTAGATCTTAAAGATTTTTTCAAGAGTCCACATTACTAGTTAATCTAAAATGAAATGAAATAAAAAGTAACTGCTTAATAATCACTGTGACCTTGTGTTCCCCTTTGTCTAGTGTCTCTACTCTAGTCCACTGTCTATTGCCAGATGCTGAAAGTGTCAAGGGAAGTAGTTAGCACCAAAGTTGGGTTTTTGATGTCAGCTTTTCCACAGTTCCTTAGGTACATCAAGGGTCTTAGCAAGGCCACATAGGTTTTTTTTTTTTTTTTTTTTTTTGTACCAGGGATTGAACTCAGGGGCACTCGACCACTGGGCTACATCCACAGCCCTTTTTTGTATTTTATCAGAGACAAGGTCTCACTGAGTTGCTAAGTGCCTCGCCATTGCTGAGGCTGGCTTTGAAATCGCAATCCTCCTGCCTCAGCCTCCCAAGTGCTGGGATTACAGGCATGCGCCACCATGCCCGGGGAAGCAAGGCCACATAGGATGTGGCCCTAGATAGCTGTATCCCCAGTCTTGTCTTTCCTAATATAATCATTCTCCTTCCCTTTATATACTGTCTAATCTTTTCCTCACTTCCTTGTATGTATGTACCAGATCAATTGTATGGGTATATTTATGACTAGATAGCTTTTATTAATGCAAATTTAGACAAGCTTGAACATTATTATACAGACTATGGGGCACACTATTTATAATTGGGGCAGTCTTGGAAAATCTGAGCTGTATGGTGATGTTATTATCCAGTTCCTTTGCTATAGCTTGCTTGTTCCAATGAGATGAAACCACCTTTCACTAATTTATTCTCTACTAAAGCAAGCACATTGACAAAAAAGAAATCCAGGGATTTTAAGATATCTAGGAGTGATTTGTTATTAATAGGCATGATAATATAAGAATGCTTTCTTATATTAATATAATATGTAATATTTTAATATAAAAATACAATACAGTATCATTTGATATTTTCTTTTTTTCAATTACAAAGCCCAGGAGAGAACAAAGTCCATGTAAAAGTGCTTTTGCTCTGAGAAGAGATAAATATATTTAATGCTTTTGAAAAGGAGGTCCTCCTAAAAGTGAAGGGATGTAGACGTTAGACCATTTTGAATCCAAAGCTTGTTCCATTTCTGCCCTTTTAGCTGTGCTTCCATGACTTCATTTCCTCAGCTCCTCACCCTAAAGCCAGCTGTCTATTCCTGCAAATTGTCACCTTGTTTGGCTCTGAAACCAGCTTTCCTACCAGCTTCCCAGCAGGTGGGAAGCCCCTAGAAGCTATGGCAGGATGGGAATCCAGCTGTATAAAGGTGCAACACACCTCACCTAGCTTCCATTGCCAGGCAGCTTGGATGAGTAGGAAGCACCAAGCTCTGGCAGAGTAGATATTGCAAATGCTTGCAAAATCAGAACAAGGAAGCCTTAGTATAGTAAAGCAGCACATTTGATATCTTTCCAGTAGTAGAAGTGAAGGGTCCTTGGTGGAAGCACCTATTTCCTTAACATTTAATGACTGTAAAAGTTTTATTTCCTCAAACCTGCTTGAGATGGAAAAGAAGAAGAAAATTCCTTCTTATACATCTTTAGACCTAGATGGGATTCAGGTATCCTTAGTGAAATACTTTCAATTTGTGAATGAAAAAGCTTGAGACTGAGAGAGACAAGTGATTTGCATGAGGTCATACAGTTCCTAAGTACCTGGTTGGGATTTGAATACAGGTCTGTCTGACCCCCAAGTCACTACTCTTAATGCTCATAAATATTATGTCCTCATTGGGCATCAGCAGTGGCTTTGCTGAGTCTTAGCTATAGATCTGCATTTGGCATTTGCAGCAACTGGGAACCTCCTCCTAAGTGGCAGGAAATCTTGCTTTTGAGGCATGGGATCCCAGCAGTGCTCAAGCTATATAATGATCACAGCTCAGGTCTAAGACTACTGACCTTGCTGCTTTCTATTGTCTTTCCTTCAGTTCTCACTCCTCATTCCATTTCCTTTCTCTTAACTTTTTCTTCCTCTTTTCCCTTTTCACACTTTCCTCCTTGTTCTCTTCCCTGTTCCATCATTTGTGGGGCTTAATTGTAACAATAAAAATTTATGAAGTGCCTATTGTGTTCTAGTCTCTGGGCTCAGCACTTTCTATCCATCATCTGATTCAAACCCACAACAATTCTGCAAGCTATTATTAGCACCCCCACATTTGCAGACACTTCACTGCAGCCAAGGAAGGCAAGGTATCTGGCCCAAGGGCAATAACTATGAAGTTTTAGGGACCCCATTCTGACTTACATCATATCAGCTGTTCTTTTTCCACTACTCTGTATTCAGGCCAAAAGGAGAGAGTGGTGTAACTCAAATGTACCCTTGAAAGGTGCTCAACATAGATTTGGCTGAGTGCTGGGCCCTCTGGAAAGTTCTTAGGTGCCATATGATACTCTAGCAGTTTGCCATCATGTTCATTTTGATCTGGGGGTAGTTAATCATACTCATAGTTCAGAGGCTTAAGAGGTTTAAGAGATGGAGGCAAAAATGTCCAGAGTCCTAATAGGGCTACACAGCTGACTCTACAGAAGAGAGTGTGGATGAGGGAAATCAAAAATATATAGTCTTGCACATTTCCACACCACACAGTTGTCTGACAAAGTTTTAAAGTGCTTGACAAGTTGTGGAAAACATATGACTCAAAGGCAATGTGACCTCTTGGAAGGTACCCATGAATCTGGTGAATTACTAAGGCAAGAGGCCATTTCTAGTGGGTATGGGATGTTGGATATGAATATATGGGGTAATTGAAAGAGCCCCATTCCCTACTAATTCACAAATTAAAGACCCTAGACTCTAATCACTAGAATTGAGTTGGATTAGCCACAAAGAAAGCCAGAAAAATCAAGGTTCCTATTAGCCAGTCTCTTTCCTTCTCCCATCTGGGTGTTCATGTGTGCAGTAAGTGGAAATTGGTGCCTCTGTTTACCTACAAGCCATCCCTTGGTTCTCCTGTCAAGATGGAATGTGATCAGCCTCTCAGAATGAGGGAAGCTTAGAATACTACTTACCTTCCCCCTCCACACACACATAAAAGTCCTTGAAGGTACCCTAGAGATTCTGACTGAATCTTCTCTTAGCACCAACTGAGAAATTTATTAATTAATATGACTTAAAGTATTTTGTGCTATAGCAAAACAATCGATATTTGCAAAGGCAGTGAGTTATCAGCCTGGCATTTCTAAATGTCTTTGTGTGGTTCTCCTGCTGAGACCAAAGAAAGGAGAAGAGCCATTAGACTATAATTGTGTGTTTAATGTTTTATTTGTGCTGGCTAGGGTTTATTTATTTATTTATTTAGGGTCATTACTGATGATGTAAGCCTGATTAAATCATACTGCTTCTGCAGCTCAACCTCTGAATGAATTTCTGTATACCTTGAGGATAATGTGTTTTACTGAAAATTCAACCTTTCTCAATATTTTCACCCCCAGGGCGAGCCTACCTCTTTTCCTACTTTCTTTTAATAACCCTCCCCTTGCCTCTGGTCCATTTCTTCCTCTGCATTAGTTTTCTTCTAGCCCAAGGTAAATGTAAATTTTACACTAGATCTCTCCAATTCATAAATCAAGATGTCTGATGTATTCTCACATCTGTCCTTCATTACTATGGTAACCAAGGGAAGTACTGGTGAAGATGACCCCATATACACAGAACTAGTATGCAGTGTCTAGGAGGATAAAAAGATGCAAGGTGGGTTTTAGAAGCAGGGAAGAGCATTTTCATGCAAGAGCTAGATTTGAAGAATGATGTGTGTGTGTGTGTGTGTGTGTGTGTGTGTGCGCGCACGTGTATGCAGTTTGTTATTTAGATTCTTTCTCTAACTAGATATGGGAGTGAGCAGTAAAGGAAAGGACATGCTTAAACACATATATCAACATTCAACTCTCTCTCTCTCTCTCTCTCTCTCTCTCTCTCTCTCTCTCTCTCTCTCCACATTTCAATATGCCACCACTTAAATATTCCGTGCAAATAATGGACTGGCTTCTTACCAAGAGTGAACTATATGCCTCATAAGCAAGGTTACTTGGTTCACTTTAACTTGGAATAAAAATGAAATAACTTTGAAAGTTCTCCTTGGTTTATAATATAATGAATGGATGGGGATAGGAGTTCAAAACCAGTACAGGAACATTAGGAAATAAAGACATGTTAAAAAAAATTCTCCAGTAATGCCCTAGAAGTTAACAAACATCCTAGAAACTAACAAATGTTTAAGTTCCAATAAAACCATATTAAGCTTGAGAATCCCACTTGTTATATTAAATTTAGGAGTGTTCATTGTCCTTATAACATTTAACTTTGCAGGGTTCTTCAACAAGGTATGCCATTATATTGAAGCATGTTTTTGTTGATTACTTTTGAATTTGAATGAGCCAAGTTGTTAGCCCATTTAGGAATTCTACCTAAGGTTGGTTACTATCACCTTTTCTCCAAAAACCTACTCCATTGTCAGTGTGTATTAGTTTGGTTAGAGTCCATATATCTGCTATTGAACTTATCAATACTTATTTCTTCCCTTAGGGGAAAGCTATGTCTGCTCATCAGACAACTTCTTTAAGAAGGTTGAGTACACCAAGAATGTCAACCCCAACTGGTCCGTCAATGTGAAAACATCTGCTAATATGAAAGCTCCCCAGTCCCTGGCTAGTAGCAACAGTGCCCAGGCGAGAGAGAACAAAGACTTTGTACGCCCCAAGCTCGTGACCATCATCCGCAGTGGGGTGAAGCCTCGGAAGGCCGTTCGAGTGCTTCTGAACAAGAAGACGGCCCACTCTTTTGAGCAAGTGCTCACTGATATCACCGAAGCCATAAAGCTAGAGACTGGGGTTGTTAAAAAACTCTATACTCTGGATGGAAAACAGGTAAGTACCTATTCAAAGTAGTCTTCTCAGTTTTCAAAATCCTTAGATAGCTATCTTATAGACAAGCCATTGTTTCTAGTTGAGAGACTCTTTCTCCACATTTCATTCTTATATGATATTATATAATATAATTTGAAGGAAAAGATCTTTTCAGCAGGAAAAGCAGTGGGCTGGGAATCTGAGGCTTTGAAATTCAATTTGCCTCAGATTTGCCAAGTATAATGTTTATTTAGCTTCAGCTTCCTCATCTGCTAAGGAAAAAATTGTGTTAGAAACTAGATCCTATAAATTCTTAAAAACATGAAGTTAGCTAGTGCACAATAAACCTTGATTATTCAATAACATGACTGAAGATGAGACCTTATCATTTGTTTTTTCTTAAATACCCTCATATTGGTATTTTGTATGCAGTCTGATGAAAGGAGGTTGAAGTGACTCTCATATGCTATTAAAGAAGTCAGATATGGGGGAAGCACTGAAGCCTCTAGTTCATTGTCTTTGCCTTATACAAGTTTTTTTCTCTCTCTCCCTTTTTTCATGTGACATGGTTGTCTTAATTTGGTTCTACTGATGGTTTGTGTGAGAAAAGGACTATTTCAGGATCCTAAAATTAGCCCAAGAAAGACGGTGCCATCTGTTCCCCTCCAAATCAGGTTCTTCATGTCATTGGTTATACTACTGAAGTGCCACCTATATTAATATCTAGGAAAGAATGCAGCCAGAAATCTCCATCAGACAGATGCACCATTCTCTTCAACATAGGGATCTGTAAATATATGACAAAAAAAAAAATGTTCCAAGAGAATTAGAACAGTGGCTGGTTCTGTTGGCTCTAAGAGAATCCTGGTCCCCCATCAAAGAAGACAAATGTGGATTATTATCAGTCCATAATTATACCTCCTAAAAAACATTTTGTATTTGAACAACTATATAGATTCTAAAAAAGCATATTCACTATACATTAAAATGAGTGTTCAAATGCATTTGTGCCTTTTCCCAATTCTGATTATAATGTGTGCTCCAAGATTTTAAATTTTAGGGGAAAATAACTCAAATAATGTATACTTAAAATTTTGATAAATTAGTGGCTTCCATTTACTTCCTATAACTACGCGATCTGAGAAATAGCTAGAGGCAAGTATCTCTTATTTATATTTGTTTTACCAAAACAATGGGTTTACCTAGATGTGTCAGGATAAGTGCCAACTTTTAAGCACCTCTCTAAGAGTATTTCTCTTTTGAGCATTGTGTATATAATAAAAAAGTAGCTGCTTAGGAACAGACTTAGTTGCCAAAATCTCATCTGGGAGAAATAGGACCTAGGAATTTTAGAATCATTGGATCTTAGAGTAGACACTGAACTTAGAAGACATAATATTTACTCCCCCACCTAAGATAGGGATATCCTCTTCAACCATTTCATAGAACATTCTAGTTCACTGTTCAACAGTTATGAGTTTGGGAAAGATTTTCTTTATTTTAGGCATGAGTTTACTTCCCTATACCCTCAGCCTTTTGAAGTAATATAAGAAAAATACAAATCAAAGACATAAGATTGGGATTCAGAAGACTTGGTTTCTAGTCTTTATATTGCCACTTACTATATGACCTTGGACTAACCACTTAAGTGTCCTGAACTGCACAATCCTCCTTTGTACAAATGGACAAATCATACCTTCCCTGCTCATGTTCACAGGATTCTTGTGAGGATCAAATGAAATAATGGGGGTGAAAGCGCTCTGTAAAGCAAAACACACATACATTTATGTACAATTCATCATTAAATGATATTTATGGCAAATAACATATACTTTAACTAAAGTTAGCTCTCTTCCCCCTACATTATTTCTATCATTATTATTAAGAGTTTCCAACATTTTGTGGACATGTACCATTTCTAGGCATTCTGTAATCACTCCTAATATATAAAAATGGCACCTGCATCTCCTAGGTGAATGACTCCAGTCTAATGACGAGTGGATTTTCATCTTCAGCAGGCCATGCAGAGTGGCAAACACTCTCAAATCCTTTAAGCATCAGTTCTCATTTCTTTGGGGAACACTACAAAATACCAGCATATGATATGTTTTGAATATATAGAAACATAAGGGCATGATGCTCAATGGAGCAGAACAATGTCCTTTCAGGCATCTGTATGTCTCTCTATACAGTTCCTTCTCCTTAAAATGTCTCATTCTGCCCACTCTGACCAGACAAGGTCATCTTTTAAGGCCTTGTTCAAATTTTTTTTTTTTTTTTTTTTTTTTTTTTTTTTTTTTTTTTTTTGTGGTACCGGGGATTGAACTCAGGGGCACTCGTCCACTGGGTCACATCCCCAGCCCTTTTTTTTTTTTGTATTTTATTTAGAGACAGGGTCTCACTGAGTTGCTAAGCACCTCGGGGATTGAACTCAGGGGCACTCGTCCACTGGGTCACATCCCCAGCCCTTTTTTTTTTTTTTGTATTTTATTTAGAGACAGGGTCTCACTGAGTTGCTAAGCACCTCGCCATTGCTGAGGCTGGCTTTGAACTCGCGATCCTCCTGCCTCAGCCTCCCAAAGTGCTGGGATTACAGGCGTGCGCCACCGCGCCCGGCAAATGTTATTTTATCTTTGAAAATTTGTGTCTCCACTAGATACAGTAAAAGCCATCCTAACTTTCTTCCCTTCCCTTCCCTTCTCTTCTCTCTTTCTTATTTATTTATATTCAGCTCCTGTTACACTATATATGCTTGGTGGTTGAACTGACATAAAGAGACTCTTACATAGCTCACGGAGACATTCTGAGAAGCCCTCTTCTTCCAATATTCTAGACACTACCCTTAGGTCTATCACAAGTAATAGGGGGTTTCCAAAGGAGTGCATATCCCACCTGGGCTCTTATATCTGGTATTTTATTTGGAGGTCACTAAGGGCAAATATTTATTTTTTTCTTTGTTCCTTTTAAATATACATGACAGCAGAGTGTATTTTGACATATTATACACACATGCAGTACAACTTATTCTAATTAGGATTCTATTCTTGTGGTTGTACATGATGAGGAGTTTCACTGGTCATATATGCACATATGAACGTAGAAAAATTATGTCAAATTCATTCTACTGTCTTTTCTATTCTAATCCTTCTTCCCTTCCTATCTTTCCCCTTTGTCTAATCCAATGAACTTCTATTCTCCCATCTCCAACTCTTTTGTGCATTGGCATCTGCATATCAGTGAGAACATTTGGCCTTTGGTTTTTTGGGATGGCTTATTTCTCTTAGCATGATAGTCTCCAGTTCCATCCATTTACCGGCAAATGCCATAATTTCATTCTTCTTTATAACTAAAGTAATATTCCATTGTGTATATATACCACAACTTCTTTCTTTATTTATCTGTTGATGTTCAACTAGATTTGTTCCATAGCTTAGCTATTGTGCATTCAGCTGCTCTCAAGCTGTCTGTGTCACTGTAGTATGCTGAATTTAAGTCCATTGGGTGTATACTGAGGAGTGGGATAACTGGGTCAAATGGTGGTTCCATTTCAAGTTTTCTGAGGAATCTGCATACTGCTTTCCAGAGTGGTTGCACCAACTTGTACTCCCACCAGCAATGTATGAGTATACCGTTTCCCCCACATCCTCACCAACATTTATTGTTACTTGTATTTCTTGCCATTCTGACTGGAGTGAGATGAAATCTCAGTGTAGTTTTAATTTGCATTTTTCTGATTGTTAGATGTATTGAACATTTTTTCATATATTTGTTGACCATTTGTATTTCTTCTGTGAATTGCTTGTTCAGTTCCTTTGCCTATATATTGATTGGGTTATTTGTTTTTTATCCTTTGGTCTAAAGTTTTTAAAGTTCTTTGTATATCATGAACATTAATGCTCTATTTGAGGTACAGGTGGCAAAGATTTTTTTCCCGTTCTGTAGGCTCTCTCTTCTCATTCTTGATTATTTCCTTTGCTGTGAAGAAGCTTTTTAGTTTGGTACAATATCATTTATTGATTCTTCATTTTACTTCTTGGCTTCAGGAGTCTTGTTGAGGAAGTTGGTTCCTAAGCTGATGTGATGTAGTGTTGGGCCTACAGTTTTTTCCTATTACGTGCAGGGTCTCTGGTCTAACACCTAGGTCCTTGATCTACTTTGAGATTAAGGGCAGACATTTAAATGAATATTTCCCAAAGTATATTCTAAGGAGAATTGTCTCTATATCCTCACTCCTAGAAGTTCTTCAGGCAAGGTTCTGTGGTCAGATAAGGTTATAAAATGCTGTAAATGTTATGCTCTTCTTAGAAATTCACAGTGCTCACTAGCACATTAAATGTTCTGAGAACATAGACAGTGAGGAAACATATTTAACTATACCCAGGATTTCCCAATCTTTAACCATAAACATTTTAAGCAAAGTTATATGTATATATGGAGAGAGAACAAAGAAATGCTATTTAGAAAAGATGCTGAATAATTAGGAACTAACTACCCTAACTTTCAATGGTAAGACTGGTATGCATTGGGTATCACAGAAATTAAATAATGTTGTGTTGTTACAGCAAGGTCATTAAATAACAAAATTTGGGAGTGCGTGGACCAAACTACTAATTAAAAAATAGCTGTTGAGTATTCTGAAAGTTGATGCCAAACTCAAAATTTTGGAGCCCATTTTTCCCAGTGCTAGTGATGACAGACAGCTCTAATATTACCACCTGTCAGTCACTTTGATTATTTGGTGGGTATTCTCACTACTGCAATATGATCTTCTGTAGAGGCCAAAGGCACATGTGCTGCAATGGTTTGAACGTACTTGGATGAGATTCCACTGACTATCTTTGGCTACATGTGGCACCAGGCACTAAGGTGGAAAGGATAGAGTACAGTGAAGCCTATTTGTTATGAAATATTTTATTCATGAAATCAAGACCATAACTTGATATCAGAATATTTTCTAATTGAATCCCAGCTCAACTAAACCAAGTGGTTTTGTCCCCTTCTTTTAAGTAATGACTAGCTAAAAGACCCTGGTTGATTTAGTTGATTATACTGAGTTGTTGTCATTTCTGTTCTCATATATACCAGTAGGCTAATTTTTTTGTATGGATGGACAAGAAACCATAGATATGGATTTTTTTCTATTTGCTTTTATTTTGCTTGGATGTACTTTTGGATTCCTTAACCTTTTAGGGCTTATGTTTTGCTAGTATAGAAGACTGGTTTCCTGACTTCTTGCAGAGGAAATATTTGTCATAAGTTGTTAGAAAAGCTAATCACTTGTACAAAGATGTCCAAACTGATTCTTGTCCTCAATAAGGAGTAGTTGGTAGGACCATGTCTACTCTGAGAAGCCAAAATGAATTTCTACGAGGTTAATCAAGGAGGAAATGATGGAGGGTTGGAAGATTACTATATTCTATATTAGTATTAGTATTATTATAGTATTATTATTATTATAGTATTATAGTATTATTACTATATTCTATATTATATATAGTATTACTATATTCTCAGGTGAGGCTATTTTGACTTTTCAACTTCTGAAGTAGATGTGGTGTTTTGGCAAAATTATCCAAATATTAATTTCCCTATCAAACCACATATTGATCTTCATGCATAAATATCATGGATGAATAAAAATTGAAAAACAAATTTCTGGTTCACTTGATAATAGTGGTTTGATTACATACATAATCTAGCCTTAAAATCAATTCTGAAAGCAGAAAGCATGATGCTTCTGTTAGAGGTACAGAGCTTTAATAATAGATTTCCAGCTTTTTGGCATCATACATTGGAGTGCAGCTGGTCTTCACTCTATCCATTTTCATGCTACACTGATTGGCATCTCTAGGTTCAGTTTTGTCCATACATAGGATCTGTGCAAGAAAAGATTCATTACTGCCTCAAGGTATGTACCTAAGACATAAGCATAACTTTACCATTTATGTTGGCTTTGTTAGGCAAATTTTCAATTGGATGAATTTATTTCATGTTTCTGTTTGTACCTTTCTAGTAGCAACTACTTGGACCAGGAATATTAAGTCTCAGAATAACAGGACAGGTTTAAACTGATTCCAAGAGATTATCTATAGCTTTGGATCTCTAGAATAGGAATTTTGGGGTGATATTTGGGATTGAACCCAGGGACACTCAACCACTGAGCCATATCCCCAGCCCTTTTTTATATTTTATTTAAAGACAGGGTCTCGCTAAGTTGCTTAGGGGCTCGCTAAGTTCCTGAGGCTGGCTTTGAACTCAAGATCCTCCTGCCTCAGCCTTAGAATGGGAATTTTAAGGAAACATTTGATGCACAATAGGAACACAACATTACAAAGGACATTTGAGCTGCTGCTAAATATTCTAGGAAAGAATTGAGATTTCCATCTTACCATACAGAATGATTGGGTGCCATGAGCACAAACACAATTGCAGGAACTACAGGAAGACAGATAGGATTTAACCTTGGAAATGTTGAATGCATTTTCCAAGGTGGATGTGTCTTTTGTCCATATAGCTAGTTTTCCTCTTCCTTATTATCTCTGCCTGCTCTGGTTACAATTGGTCTTACATACATTTTTTTGGCATTTAGCTCTCCCAGAGCCAACCTCTCTCCTTCCAGTTTTGTGATCCTGTCAGTCAATGTTGGGCTTAAGATAAGGTCATGTGGCCATAAATTGGGCCCCAAGAGGAAGGTCATTTATCATTTACCTTCACTTAAGAAAAATCAAGGCTAGGAAAGTTTTTATATTATGAAAACTTCCCCTCCCCAACCTTTCATAGATTCCTGGAGACAGGCTTTGGGAAGACTGGCTTGAGCGCAGAGTAGAAAATAATAAAGGTGGAAAGCCAGGTAGGCTCTATGAAAGGAAAGAGTTTACAAACTACTTCCCTGTAAGTGTTGCAATATTTTGCACTTTAAATAGAGGGGTTATTATGGAGGTGACCAAACATCAAACATATTGTCCTTACAGAAAAAAAGGACCAACTTTACCCTGGCAATTTGTTATTTCTTCAGTTATTCATCTTCTTGAGTTTTGTTGTTGATGTGATGGTCCTGGTTCTGAGCACTTATGAAGGTGGGATTTGGATATTTTGACCAAAAGCTGTGGCTTAGTATTCCTATCTCCCATATTGACTAATTTGTCACTAACATTCAGGAAGTGGAAAGATCCCTAGACAAATTCAGAGACTTGAGTTCTAATTTTCATTCTGTTCTCTGTTAGGTATGTGATTACATCTCTCCTTTGGGTCTCAGTTTTTTGAGTGGTTCTTAGTATATGACCTTAGTATATAATTATAGGATAATAGAGTATTCATCTCTGAGTGTTGATTCTGTCTAAACATTTTTTCCACCAAGCTACTATTTTCAGTGCACTCCACTTTTCTATGCTCCTTGGATTGCCAGCATGATGTTGTACTCACTTTGGCGAATATGTTGTTTTCTAGAATGGTCCTTAAATGGTATTTTCACAGTTCTTATATTCAGATCTTATTACCTCTAATGGCTTGACCAAGGCATATTTTTATACTTGTGATTTTAATTTGACCTTTTCTTTCCAGTGTGGATGATACGAAGGGTAAAAAGTGGAAGATTCACAAACAAAGCAAGACAAAAGGCAGACAGGTAGAATTGTGTCAAATATTCAACAGTGTCATTATTAAGGATTGTTCACTGCAGTAGTGCTATTTTCGGGGCTGGAGAAGGATGGTTGCTAGTGGGGGTGGCTGGCGTTACAGTTGAATGCATTCCTATTTCTTGAATAGCCTGAAGAGGCTCATCAAGTGGAGATTGGTCAATTCAGGGATACAGAATGTTCCATTTCCAACTGTTGAAGTGGCTAACCTCTTTTTCTTAATTCTTTATTTTAATATTTCTCATTATTTCCATTTCTTTGAAGTGGCAGAAAGAACATTGTCTGAAAGATGCATTTTTGAACAGTTTTATTGAGGTATAATTCATATGCTATAGAACTCACCTATTTTAGTATACAAATCAATGACTTTTAGTATATTTAAACAAATTCGGCATCTATCACTACAAAAATTTTCAGAATATTTTCATTATCCCCAAAAGAAACTGCAAATTCAGGCATCTTCTAGTCCCCCAACTCCTACCCCTATCCCATCCTTATGTACTCATTTAGCTACAATCTGTCTCTATAGATTTTCATATTCATGACGTTTAATAAAAATAGAATCATGGGCTGGGTTTGTGGCTCAGCAGTAGAGCATTTGCCTAGCATGTGCAAGGCCCAGGGTTTAACCCATCACCACATAAAAATAATTAAATAAAATAAAGGTATTGTGTCCAACTATGACAAAAAAAATTTAAAAAATAGAATCATGTGGTATTTTTTGCCTAGATTTCTTCACTTAGCATGCTTTCAAGGTTTATCCATGGTATAAAATGTATCAGTAATTCATTCATTGTTATACATGAATAACATTCTATTGTCTGAATATGTCAAATTTTGTTTAGTCATTCATCTGTTGATATTGACACTTGAATTGTTTCCACCTTTTTTCTATTATGAATAATGCTGCTATGAATATTCATGTACAGAATTTTTGTAGGTATATATCCTTATTTATATTGGGTAAATAACTAGGAATGGTATTATGGGGTTGTATGTTATCTGAATACTTAAAAACTGTAAAACTGTTTTCTAAAGTGCCTTCATCATTTTTTATCCCTACCAGCAATGTATGAAAGTTCTCAGTTTCTCCACATCTTCCCCAACACTTATTATTGCTTTTTTTTCTTATTAGAGCCATCCTAGTCACTGTGAAATAGTATCCCAATGTGGTTTTTATTTGTATTTTCTGATGACTAGTGACTTAGACATAATTTACATACTTATTGAATACATGTGTCTTCTTTGGGAAAATACCTATTCATATCCTTGGCCCAATTTTTCATTTGTTCTAATAAGTCATACATGACAGTAGAATCCATTTTGACACATCATACATAAATGCAGCATATAGAATTACACTGGTCATGTAATCACATATGCACATAGGGTAATAATGTTCAATTCATTCCACTCTCTACTTTTTTATTTTAAAAATTCTTTTTAGTCATATATATCACCAGGATACACCCTGACATAATCACAAAAGCATGGAACACAATCCATTCCAATTCAGTCTTCAGCACTTCTTGCCCCCCCCCACACACTCCACCAAGCCCTCTTCAATATATTTATTTTACTTCCTTACTTCCTTGTTTTTTTAAAAAAAAATTAGTGTCCTAGTGGATATACCTGATGCCAGGACTCACCATACCACATCCATGCATGCACATACAAAAGTTCAGTAACAATCATTCCACTGTTCTTCCCTTTTCCTGTCCTTGCTTCCTTGTCAATCCTCTTCATCTACTCTACTGATCATTCCTCTATATTGATGAAATTCCCTTTCCTTTTTTTCCTTCTTCTCTCTTTCCTCCTTTTATCCCCACCTTCAATTTTGCATTAGCTTCTGCATATTAGAGAAAACATCTGACCTTTGACTTTTTGGGAACTGGCTTATTTCACTTAGCATGGTCACCAGTTCCATCCATTTACCAGCAAATGCCATAATATTATTATTTATTATATATGTATATGTACATATATAAAGAATAATATACATGTGCATGTGTATATGTGTGTGTATATCACATATTATTCTTTATATAGATGTATATATACACATATGTGTATTTATATGCATATATATATCACATTTTATTTATTCATTCATCTGTTGAAGGGCACCTAGGTTGTGGTTCTATAGCTTAGATATTGTGAATTGTGTTGCTATAAACATTAATGTGGTTGTGTCACTGCAGTATGCTGATTTAAAATCTTTTGGCTATACTGAGGAGTGGGACAGTTAGGTGATACGGTGGTTCCATTCTTAGTTTTTGAGGAATCTTCATGCTGCTTTCCAGAGTAGTTTCACCAGTTTGCAGTCCCACCAATAACATATGATTGTACCTTTTAACCCATATCCCTGCCAACATTTATTATTATTTGTATTCTTGATAATTGCCATTCTGACAGGAGTGAGATGAAATCTCAATGTAATTTTGGTTTGCATTTACCTAATTGCTAGAGATGATGGACATTTTTTCACATATTTGTGACCACTTGTATTTCTTTTTTGAAGAAGTGTCTGTTCAGTTCCTTTGACCATTAATTGATTGTTTTTTTTTTTTTTTTTTTTTTTTTTTTTTTTTTTTTTTTTTGTGTGAAGTTTTCTGAGTTCTTTGGATATTAACACCCTATTTTAAGAGCAGGTTGCAAAGACTTTTGCCCATTCTGTAAGCTCTCTTCACACTCTTAATTGTTTCCTTTGCTGTGAAGAAGCTTTTTAATTTGATGCTATCCCACTTATAGATTTTTTATTTTATTTCTTGTGCTTTAGAAATCTTGTTAAGGAAGTTGGTTTCTGTTCCAACACGTTGGAGTATTGGACCTACATTTTCTTCTTGCAGTTGCAGGGTTTCTATTCTAAATCCTAGGTCTTTGATCCAATTTGAGTTGACTTTTGTGCAGGGTTAGAGATAGTGGTTAAATTTTATTCTACTACATATGGATTTCCAGTTTTCACAGCACCACTGATTAAAAGACTATCTTTTCTCCAACGTATGTTTTTGGCACCTTTGTCTTGTATCAGATAACTGTATTTATGTGGGTTTGTCTCTGTGTCTTCTATTCTATTCCACTGGTCCTCGTTGCCTGCTTTGCTGCGGAAACTGTGCTCTTTTTGTTACTATATCTCTGTAGTATAATTTGAGGTCTGTTATTGTGATGCTTCCTGCTTTGCTCTTCTTGCTAAGGATTTCCGTGGCTATTCTGGATCCCTTATTTTTCCAAATGAATTTCAGAACTGCTTTTTCCAGATCTGTGAAGAATGTCATTGGAATTTTGATGGGGATTGCATTGAATCGGTATAGCACTTTTGGTAATATGGCCATTTTAACAATATTAATTCTGCCTATCCAAGAACATTGGAGGTGTATCCATCCTCTAAGGTCTTCTTCAATTTCTTTCATTAGTGTTCTATAGTTTTCTTTGGAGAACTCTTTTATCTGTCTTTTTTAACATTGATTCCCAAGTATTTTATTATTGTGAACTGGGATTGTTTTCCTAATTTCTTTTATTTTCTTTTTCTTTTTCTTTTTTTTTGGGGGGGGGGGTTACTGGGGATTGAAATCAGGGGCACTTGACCACTGGGCCACATCCCCAGCCTTTTTTTTTTTTTTGTATTTTATTTAGAGACAGGGTCTCACTGAGTTGCTAAGTGCCTCACCATTGCTGAGGCTGGCTTTGAACTCGCGATCCTCCTGCCTCAGCCTCCCAAGTGCAGCTTTCCTAATTTCTTTTTCAACAGATTCGTCATTGGAGTATAGTAACGTGATTAATTTATAAGTGTTAATTTTGTATCCTGCTTTTTTGCTGAATTCATTATGAGCTCTAGAAGTTTCTGGTGGAGTTTTTGCCCATCTTTTAATTGAGCTATTAGCCTTCTTAATATTGAGTTTTAAAGCCAGGTGGGGTGGTGCACACCTGTAATTTCATCAGCTTAGGAGTCTGAGGTAGGAGGATTCCAATATCAAAGCCAGCCTCAGCAACTTAGCGAGGCCTTAAGCAACTTAATGAGTCCCCATCAAAAAACGGTGGGGGTATGTGCTGGGGATATGGCTCTTAGTGGTTAAGTGCCCCTGGGTTCAATCCCTGGTACCAAAAAAAAAAAAAAAAAAAAGTGAGCTTTAAGACTTCTTTATATATTTTGTTTGTTTGCTTTTTGCAGTGCTGTTCTTCTTACATGGTAGGCAAGAACTCTATCACTACATATCCTGAATACAATTTCTTTTTTTTAAAAATTGTTTTTAGTTGTAGCTGGACACAATATTTTTATTTATTTTTATGTGGTGCTGAGGATTGAACCCAAGGCCTCATGCCTGCAAGGCAAGCACACTACCACTGAGCTACAACCCAAGCCCCTGGATACAATTTCTTTTTCACATACGTGCAAATATTTTCTTTCAGTTTATAGCATTTCTTCACTTTCTGAATGGTTTTCTTAACTTTTCATTTTGTTAAAATCCAGTTTATTAATTTTCTTTCATACATCGTGTCATATCTTAAAATTCTTTACCTAATTCAAGTTCTCAAAAATTTCTCCCATGTTTTCTTTTAGAAGTTTTATAGTTTTAGGTCTTATGTTTTGGTCTCTGTCTCAATTATTCTAATTTTTGTCCATAGGGTGAGGGTAGGGATCATTGTTAATTTTTGAGTGGGAGAGGGGCACATGGATATCTGATTCACCATTTGTTGAAAGGAAAGCTTAATGCAGCTTCTTTGGATTTGAATTTAATCTGATACTTAGGAATAGCTGTGGCTCAAAGAAATCCTCTGAAAGTTTCTGGAACTTCGAAGAATTGTGAGTGTGTATTAATGTAAGACAGGAGCTTCTTCTATACAGGTACTCTGGAACAGTAACTCACTCTAAGGCCATATCAGTGAAGTTAGCTAAGCCTCTTTCAATAGGAAAAAAATAGGGCTTGATAAGAGAGGCTAACTGGGACTATTATTCCTTGACAATGCCCCCCATGCTCTAGACTCCTTAAGTTCCCACCCAGACCCAACCAAACTTGCCTGTCTTATGTCATATCCCTTCAGGGTGATGCTAAGCAGGGTTGTGTCTGAGTTATTGGTGTTACTTTTTAAAAATAGCATCTTGAGATATATTTCATATGTGAAATACTTTGCACCTTAAAAGTGTACAGTTCAATAATTTTTATTATATTCACAGACATGTACAATCATTACCAGAGTCAATTGTAGAACATTCTAATAATCTTCCCTATTTCCCTTCTCCCCACCCCCATAAGCAATTACTAATCTACTTTTTGTCTATATGAGTTTGCTTTTTCTGGGAATTCATATACATAAATCACATAATATGTAGTTTTTTGTGATTAACTTCTTTCACTTCACATTAAGTTTTCCAGGGTCATCAATGTTCTATCTGGTATTTATTTGCATTTCATGCCTTTTTATGGCTATTATATTTCAGTGTATGGATATATAAGATTCTATTTGTTCATTCAATTAGTGGACATTTGGGGGTATTTCCAACTTTTATCTATTACAGATAATGCTATTGTGAACATTTATGCATGGGATTTTGTGTGGATATATATATATATATTTTTTTTCTTTTTAGTATATACCTAATAATAGAATTGCTGGGTGTTCAGGTTTCCAGACTTCTAATTGCTTAAGCACCAAACTCATGTTCCTAAATCATATATCCCAGGGGATGCTCCAAACCAAGAAATTCACATTCTCTTTTGCTGTGTAGATATTTGTACTGGAGTTCTTCCCTAAGCAATACAGAATAACCATGAAGATCCCTTTATTATATTTACTTAAAGCTCAACAAAATCCTAAGTGATTTCATTTTTTATCTGAGTCTCACCACCTTAGCCCTTCTAACTATCTGAAATCAAATATACTTTCTAGTCAAGTGTGGTGTCACATGCTAGTAAATCCTAGTGACTTGGGAGGCTAAGGCAGGAGGATCACAAATTTGAGGCCAGCTTCAGCAACTTAGTGAGACTCTAAGCAACTTAGTGAGCTCTTGTCTCAAAATAAAAAATAAAAAGGACTGGAGATATACTCATTGGTAAAGCTACCCTGGGTTCCACCATGTTACCAAACAATAACAAAAAGCTTTCTAAACAGAAGGGAAGGTGTAGGGGGCCACTGAAGTTCTGTATCATTATCCCAGTGGTTCTGAACCAGGGAAATTTTGTTCCCCAGAGGATACTTGTCAATGTCTGGAGATATTTTTGGTTGTTATTACTAGCAGAAGCACTCTTCTGACATCCAGTTGACATAGGCCAGGATGGTGCTAAATATCTTACAGTGCACAGAAAGGATCTTCACAACAAAGACTTATCTGGCCCAAAATGTCAAAAGTTCAATAGTTGAGAAAGTTCAGTAGTTGTGCATTATAGATAAAGCACAAGGAAGACAAGGCAGAAGATGAAGCTGAGAGAGGGAGGGCAATATCTAGCAATGACCTTATGAACTATGTTAAGGATCTTTGATGTTTTTCAGTGGGAATAGAAGCCATTGAAAGATTTTTAAGCAGGGGAATAACAAGATCAAATTTGTAGTTTGGGTAGGTTGTTTTGGATTTGAGAAAAGCAAAACTGGTAGGGAGTACAGGTAGGAGGTTTCTTGTAGTATAGTACCATAAGAAGGAGAACAGAAGGAACTAAATCCAGGCAGTGGTAGTGAAGATGTTAAAAAGCAGGAAACAGATTCAAAGGTGAAGTAGAAACTGGAAAACTCAATGATTAATTGAATTGGAAGGTATATTAGTTTGCCATTGCTGTCACAAATACAACAGCTTAGAATGACACTCATTTATTATCTCACAGCTCTGTATGTCAGAGTCAAAGCACGCATGGCTAGGTTCTCTCTTGTGGTATCTCAAGGCTGAAGTCAAGGTATCAAGGTGTGAGACAAACTAGGCTCTTTTCTGGAATCTTTAGGGATGAACCCACTTCAAGGGTAATTTAGCTTTGGGGCAGACTTTAATTCCTTGTGACTGTATGCCTGAGGTTTCCATTTCCTTATTGGTTGTCAGCTGGGAACTATTTTCAGCTTCTAGAGGATGCCTACGTCCTTCTCACATTTTCAAGCCAAGAGGTACATCAGATTTTTGTTATACATAGTATCTCTCTAATTACTGTTCTGCCATCAGCCAGAGCAAACTCTCTTCTTTTACTGGGTTCTTATGATTGGTCCCAAATATATAATTTCCACTTAGATTGACCCAGAGTCAACTGATTAGTAATATTAATTATATCTGAAAATAGTCCTTTTGCCATGTAACACAACATAATCATGGAAATGACATTTATCACATTCACAATTCAAGGAGAAAAATCATACAAAGGCAAGGGTCTTTAAGGGTTATTCTCAGAATTCTGTCTACCATAGTTGAGGCAGTAGAAAGATTCAGGTGACTTTCAGGTTTACAGCTAAGGTATATGTATGGATGGTGGGACCACACATCGAGATAGGGAAATCAGGGAAAGAAGTGGCATGTAGATATGTTGAGTTTGGGGTACCTTGATTAATCTAAGTGGAGGCTCTAAAAGGTGGTGGTATATGTAGGTCTGGAGTTCAGGAGATAGGTCTGGGTTCGAGATAGAGATTTGGGACTAATCTGCAATCATGGTAGTTAAAGTCAAGCAAATAAATGAGCGCAACAAGGGTATATGTGAGAAGTTTCCACAGGGAAAGACAGTGGGGGATTTGCACTGAAGTAATGGGTGAGAGAAGGAGCCCATTGTTAGAGACAACAATGAAGAACTAATGAAGATGTGTCTGGAGTGGCAGCTGTGTTAAATGAAGTAGATGGAGTCCATTTCCAATAAAGAGGTAATAAAGATTTAGGATTGTAAATCAATTAAATCCAGGTGATTTGAAAGGTCATTATTGCTGGGAAAAGGACACAAAATTCTCCAATAGACTAAAGGCAGGGCCTTGCTCTGTAAGACCCTCAGAAGTGACTAGGCAGATGGAGCCATGATTGAATCAGGCTATGGTGATCTTAAAGTTCCTGTCAGCTGCTCATGCTTCAAATCTATCAAAACTTGCCTATCTAGTGTCCCATTTTTTTTAATCTTCTATCTTTTGTGTTATATGTGGTTGGTTGCTAAAATGCCTTTTATGTATAACTTATCTTATGTATGTTAGACCTTACTAATAGTACTCTTGTTCTACCTTATCCCTTAAAAGCCCTGTTCCCAGAAGTATCAGACTATTTCTGGGGTCAGATTTTCTCAGAGGCTTAATCTCAGTTTACAGATTCATTTGGTAAAACTCAACAAATAAATCTTCAAAATAATATTAGTGTCTATCAATTTAGAGTGCATTTCCCAAATTATGGTTATGTAACATCAGTCTCATCAAATATTCTTCAGTTAAATAACTTAACAATGCATAATATGTTTTCTTCTCAGAAAAAAGTCTCCAAGAACCTCTCTATAAAGAAACCTGCTTGATTTTGTTTAGACCAATATTCCCCAAACTTACTTGGACACCAAACCTTAAAAAATCTATGACCATATGGTAAAATGCATTTTGGGAATTATTGGCCTCTGCCTCAGGTACTTATTTACATTTTAATTAGAGAATCTCGAAAAGGAAAAATCTTCAAGGCCCAACAGAATAATTAAATGGAAAGAAAACAGGCACCATCGCACTTTGACAGGGCTTATAAAGTGGAGCAAGAAGGCATTTATTGATATCTTTGTACCACAAAGGTAACACCTGCTCACCCACGGCTTGGGCAAGGCTTGAGGGCATCCATCTCTGATACAGACTCTACAAGGAAAAGGAGAAACTGAATAAAAGGGGAAATTTTATGGAAGACATTTCAATAGTCCTCCAAAATTGTGAGAAATTTGAAAATTCTTTTGGTTATAATAATTAAAGCTTAGTTTCCCTAAACACAATGGTAAAGAGACAGCAATATCAATCGCCAGGTTTAGAACCTTCACATTAGATTTAGTTCAATACAGACCAGTTCTCCTTCCAACATTAAATGCTGCAGAATTTCACTGGAGGAATCTGACAGGTTTGTTAATTAGACTTAACTTTCATAAGTAGTGCTTACCATTTAAAATAGACTACACAGTTTCTATTGCACCAGGTCCATGCTTCTTCAACTGGGAACAATTTGGCAGATCCTACAGGTCTAAATGGCTCACGCAATACAATACTATCCCTAAAAAGAGGTTCTGGATTAAGAAATCAGTACTTCCCAAAGCCTCTTTGTGTCTGCATACTCACACTCATGCTTCTATTTCTTTTAAGTATTGGCTGTCTCGTGTGATGAAGTTGTATATAAATATTTATATGTCAGGACATTTCTGGTCTTACTCACCAGAGGCATTAGAGCCTTGATATAAAGCTTCCTTCTGGCAGTATTTGCCTCCACAGTTTATTTAATATGGCAATTGATAGGTGAACTTCCTCTTGCTGTTTGCAAAGAGGATAGAGCCTTGACTTGCTTATAGTTCCAAGTGTTTGACTTGTCACCTGCTGGGAATTGATGTTTGTATTTTCCCAGATTCCTCTGATTAAAAGAAGTATGGGTTCTCTATTGGGCCATCCCTTGCCCTTTATATTTCAGATCTTCAGAAATAGTTGATATAGTTTGGAATGCATCAAGACTTTTGTGGGCCATAGACACTTTTGCCTTTGTGAATCCCCTCCTCCATTATAAAACGTCACTGTGTTGGCATAAAGAGGACTACATATAATTATTATATATTCAAACATTTTAAAAATATTTTTATTAATTGTTGATGACATTTATTTATTTTATTTATATATTTGTATGTGGTGCTGAGAATCAAACACAGTGCCTCATGCATGCTAGGCAAGCACTCTACCACTGATCCACAATCCCAGCCCTTTTTTTTTTCTTCAACCTGAAAGTTCACTTATGTTTCTGATTTGAAGAGAAATTAAATCCTTTTCATGGTCCCATAAAAATATTGTGGGTCCTAGGCATTGTACTCAATGGATAATGAACTCTGGATATACTGGGATGTCTGATCCTGAGCTGGTATTGTGAGTTCATATGTACTAAGCTGTGAATTAAAATGTTATGTCCAAAGGATCACTTCAAGAGAGTGGTGTTTACTTGGAATTACCAGTTAATAATTGATATATAACAAAAGTTCCTTTCTCCTACCTCAGTTCTAATATATTTTACCCACTGTACAAAGCATGATAAAACATTGTTGATAGTGGAATTTTTCTCTGGCTTGGAGGACTCCAAGTTGGGAATGGAGATTTGCCTCCTCAGCATTTTCCATGAGCAGCTTCTTGGATTGATGAATGGCATCATTCATTTCCAGGCTGAAACTGCTTCTGTCATTTAGTTGGTAGCCCTGCAGGAGGCAGCTGTGAAAATGGAGTGGAAATTGATTAGCAATGAGATGGTTTACTGCATTTCATCCAGAGAAAAGAGAGTGGGGTTGGTTTAATTTATGCCTTTATTTAGTGATAGTTAATATAAATACCTCTATCTTGACCACTACCATAATCTTCCTTAGCAATAGTCACCTACCCTCGCATGGGATTCTGAATGTTACCACTGTTGTTACACTGACTGTTGAAGAGTTTTTTTTGGCTAAAGGTTTACCATCTGGAAGCTGGTGGTTGTTGGATTTGGAGAAAAACTGATATAGAAGATGAGAATTTAGATGGAAAGCTCTTATGGGACTTGACTTTATATAGCCGCCCTTTATTTTAGAATTTCCCCCAGCTGGGACTGGGGATAAAACTTGGACTCTAGGGACAAAGGCTATTATTATGCAGGCTAAAAAGTTCATACATGCAATCCCACTCTGCTTAACAGCCCTGGTTCTGGTTCAGTTCAATGAGTGGTATGGAGTTTGGCTACTCCACAGGGACCTTGTAGAGACCTTGAGGTCAGACAGCAATTACTCCCCCTCCCTTCTGGCACAGTGAAAAATCTGTTTAAATCAATAGGTTCCCACCCCCCCCCCCCAGTTAAATGTGGCTTTCAAGGATGACAGCATATGCTCCATACTACCCTTGCCCTTGTCAAATCCAAGCCTGAAACACAACAGAATGTTGTGGGTAGCTAGGTTTGTATATGCAACACATGCATAAATGCAAAGGTACAGACCCTGGAAATCTTCAGACAAAAGGCAGAGCTAGTGGGGATATAAAACAAGAGTAATCAAAGTGAAATATAATTAGAAAGAATTAAGGCTGATCAGAGTTTGCAGTCTCTAAGTAAATGTCCCTTACGAGAACTTGATTTTCCATGACTCTCAGTCAGAGGTTATCCAACTATAAGTTTAAACAAAAGGATGTGACAGAGACCATGTGAGACTGAAAAACCCAAAATATTTCTTCATTTTTATTGACACATAATAATTGCACATATTTTTTATATGGCACAATATATGTTGATATATGTATATCTTGTATGATGATCAAATCAGGGTAAATTAACATACTTATCACTTTAAACATTTATAATTTCCCTGTTGGTGAGGTCATCTAAAATTTCTCTCTTCTAGCTCTTTTGAAATATATACATTATTGTTACCTATAGTCACCCTACATTACAATAGAACACCAGAATTATTTTTCCTATCCAATGTATTTATTATATGTATTAGAGTCCTCCAGATAAACAAAATGGAGATGTATATGGAGAGGTGTGTATTTTATAGAATTGGCTCACAACTGTAGAGGCTAGCAGGCTGGAAACATAGAGAAGAGTTGCTGTTTCAATCTGGAATCTGGAGGCAAGGCCCTTTACAAAAAAGAAAAAAAGAAAAGAAAAAAGATGATTGTTTAACTCAAGAAGGGATAGTGCAAAAGAACCTTAGAGAAGGAACCCAGAGACTTGTCACTAATCTAGATTGAATCACCACACCTCTCTGAACTCAAATTTCCACAAAGTTTCTTCCATAATGATAACATTCTATACATTCAGTCCTCCTTGTAGATACTTAGGGTTCTCTGCTTTCAAAACTCAAAATTGGACTATCACAAACAGTCAAGCTTAAGGGATCTCCTTACAATTTATAGAAATAACTCCACACTGGCAAATGTCCCAGACATCAGTAAATTACTTATAACATAAAGAATAAACAAAATGCCCAATCTTTCTGATTAATTAGAGACTTTTAAAATATCAGTTTGTATTAATTATATCTGTGGCAGTCCTTTGTAACCATCAAATAGAAATGTATCTATTATTGCATGGTATATAGAATATTATACTAGTTACTTTGGGAGACACTAAAGGTACCAGAAAATAAAGTATCTAGTCTTGAGGTGCTTACAGGCTAGCTAGGAAAACTTGTTACAGGTTTGAAATAAAGTTTTAAATATTTTAGAGTAACGTACAACAAAGACTGTTGGAGACATGCGCATTGTCATGTGCATTGTCTTGTTTAGGGATGTGTCCTTAAGACCTGGAACAGTGCCTAGAATCTTGTATATGTTCAATGTATACTGTATTTTGAATTAATGAATGAGTGGAAGGTGAGTTAATAAATAGCAAGTAATAAAGGAATGCGAGTAAAGGAATGCATTTTTTTGTCAGGGTCAGATAGAGGCTAATTCAGGATGGCTTTGTGAAAGAGAGGGTATAATGAGCTCAAGAGAGGAAGGCAATAGCCCAAGGGTGATATTTATGAAATGTTGGATTTCTACAAAGGTATATAAGCTAAAGTCAAGGTTATGAACCTTGGCACACAAAATGTATTCTAGATAATTCCTAATCCAAAATATTCATTTAGGGTTTTCTTTTTCAGTTCTACTAACACCCCACTGTGAAATCTAGAGAAACATAACTTTGGGGAGTACTTCAATATGCATGAAAAGAGACTTATTTTCTTATCAACTTCAATTGATTAAAAAGAAAAAAACCATACAGATAGGGACATTAGGTAAACTAAAGGCTGCTTGAAAGAGAAGTCTAAAGAAGCCGAAAGACAGATAATTTTGTCTATAATCCACCTTAGAACTGATTCAGTCTTTGACTTGTGGGAGTCATTTAACTTCTCTGTGCTTCTGTTCACTCGTCCATAAAATGAAAATGACATCTGCACTCAGAATGTCAGACCTGGAAGAGACCTTAGACCTCATCTAGTCCAGTGAGTTTCAGTCCTGGCTGCTTATTAGAATCCTTGGGGAACTTTTAGAATCCTCAATACCCAGGCCTGACCCCAGACCAATTACATCAAAATCTCTGGAATTGGGACCCAGGTGTCAGAATCAATATTTTCAAAATCTCCCCAGGCAAGTCAATGTTCAGCCAACATTAAAAACCATTGTTCTAGTCCAACCCTCTCATTTTATATATGAATAAAATGAAGACCAGAACAGGTTAAGGGACCTTATTCAACTTGCCTCATAGGGCCACAGAGGATATGAGGTCATAAAAATTTAGAGCTAAAAGGGACTCTAGATATCAAAATATCTGTAAAAGTGGTCTGCATAACATAACACATTATTTGTTTGGAAGGGATTATCATGCCAATAGAATAAGAAAATATTAAATTGGCAACCAGACAAGGCATCCCCTGTCATTAAATTATACTAGTAGGACAATGGACGAAGTCCACATTCTTTTTCATTTTCCTGTCTCTTCTCTCTGGGCTAGTAAATAAGTAAGTGTTCCATCTGAAAAGGTAGACTATAGACTATTGGATTGAATACTTGTCAAATAAAGCTGCCACACCATGTCCTGACAATTCATTTTTTTAAGAAGAAATCTAAACATATTGTAAATGTAGACATGGATCTATAGCAGGGGGTGCTGTTTAGCTTAGTTCGAGCATAATTCTTAGTCTACATCATCCTTTTGGGGCATTGTAATGCCTGGAAGTAGAGAAACGTGGCTTGGAAATTTTAGTAGAATTTTAATTATCAGACAGTTTGCTTAGGAACACCCTTCACTTGCTACTTACTTGAGTGTCTTCAGTCTGCATTGAGCTTGCAGATACCAGGCATCACAGAGGATGAAAACCCAGGGTAATTTCCCTTCAAGATCCATTTCCTCAGTTTTACCCATTTCTTATTTAATCAGATCTACTCTTTGTAGTTCGTTCTTCTACACAAAAGCAGGAGGTTGAGTGTTAAGTGCACTTTCTAGTTCTCCCACTTAGCTCCATGAGTTACATTTGTTCTTTGTCTGAAAGATCATTTTCATTGAATGATTTCCTAGGGCAGAAATGATAAAACATATGATATCCTATGCATGCCCAAGGCCCACTTATTTTGCGAGGTTTTCTAATTCACAAAACTTATTTCAGTATTAATTATACTGAGAATGCCAGAGAGTTTTCAATTTCTTATTGTGTAATTATTTTCATGTGTGTTAGGTCTAGCCAAGAAATACTTTTGTGCCTTCTTGTATCTCCTCCATCCCAGTATTTAGCATATTATTTTTACAAAAATCAATGTTTGAGCCAATTGTTTGAACAACTTCCAGTTGCTTAATGTCTTTCAAAATCCCAGTAAAATACTTTGTTGAACTCATTTACTACCCAGGGAAATTTCTAAAAGCATAAGATATAACAGTTTGTGTATGGCGAGAGGTGGGGAGGTTGATTTAAAAATATGATAGGCTATCACTAGTCTAGAGCAATGTTTCCCAAACATGGTTGTACCTCACAATCATATAGTAATTGAATTTCCATAGAAGGACCTGGAAATCCATAAATTTCAAAGTCCCCAAGTAACTCTGATGAGCAGCTAGGTCTGGAAATCACTGGCCACAACATACTCTAAGCACTTCTCAAACTTTCATTTCTATACATTTTTTTATTTATTTGTTGTTTTAAAATATACATAACAATAGGGTACATTTTGACATATTGTACTATACAACTTTTTTCATTTCTTACAAGTTCCAAAGTGATATTGTGTAAGCTGCCTGTCACGGCCAGCCACGGCGCCGCCACGGGAGGAAAATTCTCGGAGGCAGAGTATAGCTTTTACTACTTTTACTTCTACTTTCTTAGAGCTTAGAGAAAGAAAGATTTTTTCTTAGTAGCTTAGAGTAGCTTAGAGTAAAGAAAGATAGAGCTTAGCTTCTTAGCTTAGAAAGACTAGAGCTTCTTTCTTCTCTCTTCTTTCTTCCTTCTTCTGTCTTCTGTCTTCTGTCTTCCTCGGGAGCCTCGGCCTTACTCTGACCAGTCCTCTGGAGCCTCGGCCTAACTCTGGCCAGTCATTACTTCTTCTATCTGGTTTCTCTTCTGTAACCGCTCTGCCTACGTTCTGGCCGCTCTGATTCTTCTGACCGACCGAGTGACTGCCCGGCTGACTGAATTCTCCGTTCTCCTAACTCGGACCGCTTTCACCCGGTTATATACCTTCAGGTTTGCGGGTGCCTACAGGTGCGTCACATACATATCAGGTGGAACCCATGGCTTCCAGCTAGCTGCAACAGCCCTTCCTAATTAGGGCTCCTTCAATATTGATGCTGCTGGTTAAAGACCAAAGGAAGTTTGAAGGTAGTGTTTCTCAACATGTGGTCCCTAAGCCAGCATAATCAGCATCACCTGGGAATTTGTTAGAAATACTAATTCTCTCAGTTCCCACTCTAAATCTACTGAGTGCAAGCTGGACTGGGGTCCAGAAATCTGAATTTAAATAATCTTTGTGGGTTATTCTGACAAAATGCCAAAGAACGAGAACTACTACTATAAATAATATTAGTAATAAGGTACAGGGGAGGGGTACAGAGGATTTGAAAACTTGAATTTATATCAGTTCTTTTACTCTGCTATCCCTTATGCTCTCTGAGCCTTGGTTTTCTTCATAAAGCAGAGATTGAAGTAATATAAATCAATTCAACAAACATTTATTCTTTCAGGCATTTCATTAGGTATTGGGAATATATTTTAAGATGAATAAGATATATTTCCTGCCCTTGAGGAATTAACTTTTGCCTTGTCTAATGAAAAAGTGTATCATGGATTTTAAATGAGATCTTACATTAAAATGCTCTGTGAATTATAAGGTATGTTGAAAATATTAGTTATAATTCTGATTTAAAAAATGAAATATTGCCCCCTTTTCTTACATTGGGGGCTTGTAGTAATTCTCTGTAGTACTTAAAGTTTTAGCAGACATTCCACTGGTAAAAGCTGATAGAATGAAATTGAATAGTAATAAAAATAGTTTGTACTTTACACTTTTAGATGTCTTTTTTATTATTATTTCTTCTTTTTTTTTTTTTTTTTTTTTTTTTTTTGTGGTTACCGGGGATTGAACTCAGGGGCACTCGACCACTGGGTCACATCCCCAGCCCTTTTTTGTATTTTATTTAGAGACAGGGTCTCACTGAGTTGCTAAGTGCCTCACCATTGCTGAGGCTGGCTTTGAACTCGCGATCCTCCTGCCTCAGCCTCCCAAAGTGCTGGGATTACAGGCGTGCGCCACCGCGCCCAGCTTTATTATTTCTTTTCATTGTAACAATAACCTTATGAGGTAGCCTGGATGGATATGATTATCTTCATTTGATAAATGCAGAGTCTGATAATTCATGATGTGACTCAACCAAGGTCACAGAGCTGATCAATAGCAGAACCAGAACTAGAACTGAGATAGCTTGACTCCTAGGTCAACGTTCTTCTCCCATATCATTCTGATTAATCAAGTAAAAGTCATTTCTAAGACTCATTGCATGTTAATTAGGTTATTGCAAGTACAGATGTGAAACGAGCTGTAACCTTTTTTAGAAATCTTAAACATGTGCATCTTTTACTTATCTGCTTGAGTTAAATCACACAGCAACTGTCAGAGAGACATAGCAAAATTCTTCTGTTTTGAATTTTTATATATCAGAAACCTTATCAACTGCTGGCAGACTGTTTGATTACATATGCATTTTAAGAATCAAAGGCTTGCATTAGATAGCTACATTAGGAAAGTAGAATAATATTCTTGCATCATCAAAAACCCTTTAGAACAGATTAGAAATAAGAACCTATATCTTTTTTAAACCTTTGAATCTCAATTCTTTATTTTATTTTTAATTCTAAGTTGTTATATGTGACAGCAGAATGCATTACAATTCATATTATACTTATAGAGCACATTTTTACATATCTCTGGTTGTATACAAAGTATATTCACACCATTCATGTCTTCATACATGCACCCAGGACAATGATATCCATCTCATTCTACAATTTTTTTACGCTTTTGCCCCCTCCCTTTCCCTCCCTCCCCATTGACCTTTCTAGTGTTCCTTTAATCCTCCTATGCTCCCCATCCCAACCCCACGTTGTGAATCAGCCTCCTTATATCAGAGAAAACATTCGGCATTTGGATTTTGGGGATTGGCTGACTTCACTTAGCGTTAAATTCTCCAACTTCATCCATTTACCTGAAAATGCCATTATTTTATTCTCTTTTATTGCTGAGTAATAGTCCATTGTGTATATATACCACATTTTCTTTATCCATTCATCTACTGAAGGGCATCTAGGTTGGTTCCACAGTTTAGCTATTGTGAATTGTGCTGCTATAAACATTGACATGGCTGTGTCCCTGTAGTATGCAGTTTTTAAGTCTTTTGGGAATAGACCCAGGAGAGGGATAGCTGGGTCATAAGGTGGTTCCATTCCCAGTTTTCCAAGGAATCTCCATACTGCTTTCCAGATTGGCTGCAACATTTGCAGTCCCACCAGCAATGTATAAGTGTGCCTTTTTCCCCACATCCTCTCCAACATTTATTGTTGTTTGTGTTCTTACTAGCTGCCATTCTGACTGGAGTGATATGTAATCTTCGAGTAGTTTTGATTTGCATTTCTCTAACTGCCAGAGATGTTGAACATTTTTTCATGTATTTAGAACCTATATCATTTAATACAGGCAAAACTAGAGGACTCCTCTCCTCTGTTGAATTTTTTTTTTTTAACACATGGCTTAATTTTTGGAGTAAATGGTTGTTGAGGAATTTTAAATTTGGACAATCATAGTTACTGAGACTTACATCTTAATGCAGACATTTCCCATTTGCAAGTAAGTGCCAGAGAATGACATATTCTTCTTGAACAGACAAAAGTGAGGGATAAAACATGTTTGTTTTTAAAAGAGGATTTCTTTGAAATAGGTTCTGAACAGAGTTGTCATCTTTATAGAATAGGCAGAACAAATGGATGCCTGGCTTCAGTTGTGAGGGCCATTCTGCACTCTTCTATGCCAACCGATCCAAACCCTTCCATAAAAATCACACCCACACAGATAATCCTTTAACACATAAAATTCTGTTAAAAGTTCTCCCATTAGATATGTTTTTTTTTTTTGTAGGTACTTTGTGTCTTGGGCCATATACTTCAGTGGTACTGTCATTCAACACTGTGTCCTGCCCACTCCTTTGCACTACATTTGGGATTTTGTAAATATCTTTTGATCCAGGAAACAAATGCTACAGAAATATTTTAACCTTGTTAAATTCTGATAAAATAAATATATATGTCTGGAAACATAAGGACCTTGAATAGGCACAGTAAAATATCTTATTATTAATCAACACTTTGGAAGAAATAAAAGAGGAAAAAATAGAATTATGTTCCAAGCATGAAAATAACAATTTTTCAAGAACATCTTTTCTGCCATTTAATTTTTTAAAGAAACAAAGGAAATGTGCTGGGTTTGGGTTGCAGCTCTACCAAGAAGTCAGCCACTTAAAATGAGGGAAATAAACATTCTCCTACTAAATTACAGGTGTCAAAAGGTAGTTTTCAAAAGGGTAAAATTAAGTATTGTACTGACATAATGTAGATCAATGGAATAGAATTGGGAGTTCAGAAATAAACATTTACAGTCAAATGATTCTTTTTAAAAAGTCCCAGGGGACAGAGAATGGGAAAAGGGAGGAACAATGGAATGACACTGACCAAACGATCCTGTTTACATATATGAATATACCACAGTGAATTCTACCGTTTCATACACACACACACACACACACACACACACACACACACACACACACATAATGCACTAATTTAAAAAAAAAAACTATAAATAGAAGACAGCAGTAGAGTAGAGGAAATGGAACAGTGGAAGGGAGGAGGGAAGGAAAAGGGGAAGTACTAGGGAATGAATTGGAGCAAATTTTATCCTGTGCTTTCTATAATTATGTCAAAATGAAGCCCATATTATGTATAACTATAATGCACTAATAAAAAAAATGGGGAAAACGTGCCATGAGAATTAAGTGGGGAAAGGGTAGTCTTTTCAAAAAAAAAATGGTGCTGTAGCAACTGAATATCCACATGCAAAAGAATAAAGTTAGAGCTGTACTTCACACCATATACAAAAATTAACTCAAAATGGATCATAAAGGAAACACACACACACACACACACACATATGTATATATGAATCTTAAATTTAGATTAGGAAATGGTTCCTTAGATACAACAGTCAAACTGCAAACAAAGAAAAATTGGCAAATTTTGGATGTCATCAGAATTTAAAAATCTTTGTTCTGTAAAGGATAGCAGATTTTTAGGATTATGACTTTCGGAATAAATGCAGGGTGTCCAATTACATTTTAGTTTCAGATAGACAATGAGAAATTCAAATTTAACTGGGTATCCTGTGTTTTTATTTGCTAAATCTGGCAATGTAATTAGTATGTAATCCCAGTTTCTGAGGAGGCTGAGGCCGGAGGGTCAAAAGTTCCAGGACAGACTGGGCAATTTAGTGAGACCCTGTCTCAAAATAAAATGAAAAGGGCTAAGGATGTAGCTCAGTGGTAGAGCAGTTGTGAGGTCCTTAGTTCAGTTCCTTGTACCACAAAGAAAAAAGAAAAACAAAAGGTTTGAAAGACAATTCATAAAATATAAGAAAATATTTGGAAATCTCAGTAGTGACTTACACCTAGATATATACATTAAAAAACAAACAAACAAACAAAAATCCTCTGGCTGGGTGTAAAGGCTCATGTCTGTAATCCCAGCTACTCAGAAGACTGAGGCAGGAGGATCACAAGTTCAGGGCCATCCTGGGGAATTTAGTGAAACACAATCTCAAAATTTTTAAAAAAGGGGAGGAGGTTGGCTGTGGGTGTTACTGTGTGGCAGAGTGTTTCCTAGAATGTGTGAAGCCCTGGGTTTGATCTTTGATACCTGCACAAACAGAAAACAAAGAAAAAGACCCTGCAGATTTCCTGGATTCCCCACCCCAGACCTGCTAAATCAGATTTGCTAGAGGGTGGACTCAGGACTCTACATTTTAAGTAGCTGACTAGGAAGAGAGAGGGAGAGGGAGGGAGAGGGAAAGGGAGAGGAAGGCGGGGGGGGGGGGGGGGGGAGAGACGAGGAAAGAAGGGCCCAGTCATTGAAGACATATATTTAAGATTGAAGGAATGCTCCATTGTTAAAGAATAAAAGACGTACTTTACAAAGAGTGTTTGACATCTCTGTGAAACATCTTTATTCCCACCCTCCATCAACTGTCTCATTTTCACATCTAGGGGTGACTACTAGAGCAGGTAGAGGTGACAGAAGCCTGAACCCAAGCAGACTGATTGGGCAATTGGTTTTCAACTGGAAGGGGCTTCAATTCCTGCTTATCTTCTCTTACTCGAGCATGGTATTAGACCAAAAGACAAAGCTCAGATTGATGCATTCCCCACCCCACCCTTTTTCTCCTGGCTTATTTTCTATAAGTCATGTTTTCAGTGTTTGGAGTCTGGCAGCTGCAAGGCCTGGTTGCTAGGTAACAATTTCTCAGCACAAAGAACCCTCAGCTGGGAAGGTCAGGTCTGTCAGTATGAAACAGCTGTACAGAATTTTTATTTGTCTTCCTCTTGTTTTGGTTAATCATGGGGCATGGAACCAGAACGAAACTTTTCATAGAAATGAGAAATGTTGGGAGGGTACCAGTTCAGCTGCTGCTGGATATTTTTTTCCTTTTCAAATCACAGCCTTTCTACTCTGGCTCAATAGAGCCCCAACAAAATGGGCAGGCTAGAACTGGAGGCACGATGTAGAGCGGTCAGGTATTCCTTAGCCTCTTTAGTGCTTGGGCCAGGGAGGGCATAGCTAAATCATGAACTAAATCAACTCTCTTTTTTTCCTAATTGGGTGGCAGATTTTTAGGATTATGATTGTCAGAAGAAATGCAGGGTGTCCAATAACATTTTAGTTTCAGATAGACAATGAGAAATTAAAATTTAACTGTGCATCCTGTGTTTTTATTTGATAAATCTGGCAATTTAATTAGTATGTAATAAATATGCTATGAATTTTGTATGGGATCAATACCAAAAGAGTAAGAGAAGTAGAGACAGAGATGATTCTAGTGCTATTATGGAGAGGTAAGTCTCAGCCCTGGCTTGTCATTGCTTTGACCAGTATACTGGAAGTTGCAATCAGGAGTTTGTATAGAGTCACATAAAGAAAAGGCAGAATCCATTTTTGTTGCTGCTAATTTTTCTTATAGTTATTCATCAGATGATAGTCTAGTGATTAAACTTGAGTATGGTACAAGGTGATAGACACTTATTTGCAAATCAGGAGGCCTGGACTGTAGGACTGGATAGGTGGACGTTTAACCATCTGAGTGGTCTTGGACAAGTCAGTGCTCTTTTGGGACTCAATTGCCTTTCTTAGGACCTAAAGGAGTTTGAATTGAGTGTTTTCCCAAGGTTGACCTCTACTTTATCAGCAGCATCAGCAAACCTGGGGATTTATTATAAATGCAAATTATCAGGCCACAATTTACACCTTCTGAATCAGAAACTACGGGTTGGGTCCTGAAGTCTGTGTTTTATTTATTTACATAATGATTTGCATTACTGGGGACTGAATCCAAAGGCACCCTACCACTGTGCTACATCATTATATCTTTTTAATTTTGTGATAAGTTCTGACAATGAGGTTGGCCTTGAATTTGTGATCCTCCTGCATCAGCCTCTCAAGTGACTGGGATTACAGGTGTACATCACCATGCCTGTGTTTTAACCATCCTCCTGGTGATTCTGATGCAAATTCACATTTCAGAACCCTTGAGCTAGAGAATCTTACTTTCGACTCTTACTTTCATTGATTCTGCTAACCAATTTGCAAGCTCTAGTGGTCAGTTGGTTATTTGAAATGGCATGATCTTCTCATTCCCATTCTCAAGGTATTTATTCCGAATTAGTTTGTTGAGGGCCTCTATGTCATAGCAAAGAGTATTCCCTTATATTTCCACCTTCATTTGTCATTGTAGCTTCTCCTATTTTTATACACCCTCTCTCCTCCTTAGGCAGCTTTGACAAGAACTACTAAGGTCCATTCTTTCAGCAGGCCAATTCCAAGGTAAAGGTTTCTGAAAGGATGAACAAGGCCCTGACTGCTGAATGCATGCTTCATCTCACCACTAGATAAGACTGTGTTTAGGGGAGTGTAAATATACAGGATTAATGGGCTAAGGACACATCTCAATTTGTTTGTATTGCTTTGAACCACAGCTGCCTTCAATTCTGAGTTTTCCTTAAAAACCTGAGGTGTCCCAAAGCCCCTTTCCTACCTTTTTCCTGATTCTTCCTATAAAGCAGCATAGAAACCTATCCCACTGCCTTTATAAGTATCTGATTAATAAAGGGGGGAAAGCAGAATCAAGAAGGGAAACTCACGGAGGTAATAAGTCCAATAGCCTGTTTAAAACAATAGTTGGCATTCTAGTGTTGTCCATGGTGCTGAATATGGTTGTTGATCCAAAACTTAAAAATCTTTGTGTGAGAAACATGGATAGGCAAAGGAAGAGAAGCAGGATTGTTGTATTGGTTTGTCCTTTGCTTGTTTCATTTCCCCTTGGAGACGATGTAATTAATTTGGCTATCAAATTGTGCAACTTAGTCAAAATGAGCAGGACAATTATGTTTTATAGGTCAGTGCCTTTCTCTGGTGCTTTTCTACTGGAGTAGCAGAGAAAAGCACTCCAAGATTGGACAACTGTATTTTGTTCTGACAGAGAGTGTTTGATGTAAAGCGCATGTTTACTTAAGAGCAACGGATCATTGCATGAATGCTGCACTGAAATATGAATGAGTAAGAACACGAAGATATAAAGTTAGCAATGAAAAGCCTAGAGTAGAATTCACAAGTCTTTTTTTTTTTTTTTTTTTTTTTTTTTTTTGTGGTACTGGGGATTGAACTCAGGGGCACTCGACCACTGGGCCACATCCCCAGCCCTTTTTTTGTATTTTATTTAGAGACAGGGTTTCACTGAGTTGCTAAGTGCCTCGCCACTGCTGAGGCTGGCTTTGAACTCGCGATCCTCCTGCCTCAGCCTCCCAAAGTGCTGGGATTACAGGCGTGCGCCACCGCGCCCAGCTTCACAAGTCTTCTTAACCATCCAGTAGCATTAAGTGTGTGGAGGCCCAAGCATACTTCTTTAGTAATTCCCAGGCTATTTGCAGAAATGTTTTATTTTATCATCTTTTTATTTTGAAATCATAATAGATTCATAGGCAGCCACAAAAATAGAACAGAGTATACCTTTTACCTTTCCCGATTATTCTCTCAACATTAATATCTTACATAACTATAGTACAGTATCAACACCAGGATACTGACGTTAGTGCAAAGCCCAGACCTTATTTGGATTTCACCAAGGCTATCTGCATTCTTTTGTGTCTTTGTGTATATACAGATTTATGCACACATAGTATTTTTCTCATGTGTAGATTTATGCAACCACTTGTATTTGTCCTCTTTTCATTACTATAATAAAATATCTAACACAGGCTACTTATGAAGAAATGGAGCTTTATTAAGCTCATAGTTTTGGCGGTTTGAAGTTCAAGATCAGGAAGAACCCATTGATTTATCTTCTGGTGAGGGTGGCAGATGGTGCATCATGGTGGTAGTGCATGTAGGACCAAGCAGTACCATCTCAAACAGGAAGCCCAAGAGGATGGGAGGGGCCAGGCTTGCTTCTTTTTAAACAAAAATTTCTTGAGAACTCAAGGGGGGCCTATGAGTACTACCTTATAGAACAGAAGCATGCCCACAATGACCTAAGAAGATCCCATTGGGCCACGTCTCTTAAAAATCTCACCATCTCAATAGTGCCACCTTGGGGACCACGTTCCCATCACATAACCTTTGAGAGGGTATAACAAACCATATTCCAACCATAGTAACACCACTGCAATCAAAATGCATAACTGTTCCATCACCGTAAAGATCTCTCATGCCAACTCTTCACAGTTACACTCATCCCATACCCCCTCCTACCCTATCTTTGTTTTAACCCTTGGCAGCCAGTAATCTGTTCTATATCTCAATAATGTTGTCAATAATAGAAGGTTACAAAAATCATAATTATATGGTAGGTAACATTTTGAGATTGGCTTTTATTTATCATAACTTCCTTGAGGTTCAACTAAGATGTTGCATGTATCAACAGCTTGTTCCTTTTTGTTGCCAAATTGTATGATAACCAATAGCTAAGAAGCCCAACAGGAGGTGGTGAGGCAATCCATATATTAATAATAGCAGCAAGCTGTTACCAACCCTTCCTAGGACTGGAGAAACAAAAGGTTAGTGTCATAAGGGCACAGACCAGGGTCACCTGGTAGAAAGTAGAATCCAGCTCTCCTGTGGAAACTGGACTCATGCAAGAGCTGTGGTCACCATAGGAAATGCTATCTAAGATGGGAGTAAGGGAGTGCTAATTGATAAATACCCTGGTTTTTACTTTCCTCCAAGTCTTCTATTCTCCCTCCATTGTTTGAATCCAACTAGAAGCCAGACAACATGGACACCAAAGATAGATAGCCTGAAGCAGTCACTCTGCTGCAAAACTGAGCATATCAGGGGAGTGTGAGGCCTAGAACTGAGGACAAATGTGCCCAAAGTCTACACAGTAGTATATGTGATTATTCTACACTGATATTCTAAACAATTGTACTAATATGTGTGTATGTATATATATATATATATATATATATATATATATACCATATAGCATATATATATAAGATATACCCCCATAAGCAATATTCATATGGATTCTCTTCAACAACTTGGATTGTCTATGGATATGTTAACAGGAAGCGTCCTACAGAAGCTACTGTAGGCTATTCTCAAATGGTCAGATAGTGGGACCCAGAGAGATACAAGGGAATAAATAGCCCAAACCTAAGAAGCCCTCCAATCCTGCCCCCTTTCTTCACCTCCTTTTGAAGTTTTCATTATGGTATGGGCTCCCCTTTAATAACTTTTAGAGCAAATTCTTTTGTGTCCTACACCCTACATGGGCACATACTCTGATTTCTGTGTAATTTTATGGAATCTATAATGATTTCAGGGATCAAAATAGGAAAAGGAGAGACTGAGGGAGCCCATACCTGTTGTTCTAGGGATCTTGGGATTGTGTACAAGAGAACAAGGAAGAATGCATCCAATTCCAAATTTGTTTAATGTGTCACATTCAATTATAGTTTGTGAGCATAAGTAAGTTACTGAGCTTCATAGAGCCTTATATCATCTGTAAAATGGGTATAATAATAGTGAATAAATACTGTTTATTGAATATAAGCCAGACACAATTCTTACATCACAAGTCTCTTGTAATAATTAGAAAGAATGCTTGTAAAGAGCCTAGTGCATAGTAGGCACTCAAAAATGGCATCTATTAATATTATTGACAACAAATTTTACTTCTAAGGAGATCTGAATTCATTTGGACCATTCATGGTAGATCACACTGTCTTGTTGATCCTACCTAATGTTAGCTCTTAGCCTATCTGACAAATGTATCCCAGTAACCACAATTATTCCTGGAGATGAGTAAATGCAACCAATTCTTCCAATTTCTTGATGCAGCAAACACCATTCTCATATACTAATAATCCTGAATGAGGGAGGATCAGAGCCATCCCTAAAGTATTTGATTAATTAGGTTGAAAGTCAAAGCATCCACACGAGCAAAATCTCTTAAAGGGCTGGGCCAATCATTGCTGGTCAATATTCACACAAATATCGTGCATCTCTTCATGAATCAGAAACAAGGGAAGGCATTTCTTGTGACTGAATCTTGGCCCCTGATTTTCTTGAGCTCTATATCCAGATGAGCTACACAGCCTCTCTGGAGTGAGAAGGATAATGATGGAAAGGACAGCTTTGCTATGTTTGGGACACAAGTCCAATAGCTCAAAGTTTCTAATCATGGCACTGATTACACTGAGGACATTAACTCCATGGGTTCTGCAATAATGCAACATTGACCTCCCTAACAGAGAACCACATTTCACTGCATTGTTATCAGCTTTCCTCTATTGTAAAGCATTACTTAATTGCTGACTTCATCATAACCCCAGGCATTCATTTTGCTAAATTGCCAACTATTTCCCTTCCCTAGTAGAAGGGTCCCTAATAAGCTTTCACATGATTAAAAGAAGCCTGGCAACCTGAAATTCCAAAGGAGCTACTGAGCTTGAAGGCTCAGCACCTCTCTTTATTCTTTTCCCACTCTCTTTGCTGCCTGCCTGCTAAACTGAGATTCCAAAGCTTTGAAATTGATTTGCCAACCATTTGTAGGCTTCCTGGTAGTGATAAAAAGAAGTTCTGTTCTGTTTTCAGCTGTCATCATGCTCCCTTCTTAATGCTCAGCTATAGATTTTTCTACCAGATATTCATCTGCTGCCCTCCCCAGAGCATGCCTCTCTTCTCTTCACCAGCCAACTACTATCACCAGTCTGTAAGGACAGGCTATTAGACTGAGTAGCTCAATAGGGGAGACTGAGGGACAAAATGGCTTCATGTAGTGGTGCCTTAGGAAGAAAATGGCCCCTGATGTGCATAAACAGCCACCTTGAATGGAGTGTGGATAATTGTCCAATATAATGGGATTTTCATTAGGGGGAAGGGTAGCATAATGTAGCTTGAGTGAACCCCAGCCCTGCCCATTCTCTGGTTCTGTGGAGATGTTAATCATGCTGCTCCTGGCAAGTCTGTCAGAGCTGAAGCTGATGATGTAACTGATTTTCCAGCAAGCCCTTTGTCTGAACGACTGCATAGCTGCAAAACAGAGCACCAGGGAGCAGAATGTGTTAATGGAAAAAACACTTTCCCCAGTTCTTTCTTCCAGACAGAGCTTGTCACTGGAAGCTTTGTGTATTGGTCAGCACAACTGTTTTGGTGTGTGTGTGTGTGTGTGTGTGTGTGTATGCGCACGCACGTGCGCACTCACGCGCTGGTAGGCAGGCTTATTGCAGGCATTTTTCAAAGTTATGATGAAAAGGGCATCGTTAGGAACACAATAGATACAGATGCTCATACCAAGGTGCTGACCAGACAACATTGGGCTGCTGATGTTTCTAGGCTTTTTCTGTGTTTAGATGAGAGTCTCCATACCGTTATTTTGATGTTACTGAATAGATTATATAGTAGGTAAGTATATAAATGGAAAATTATAGTGATGTGCATATAATAACCATGTAGCATTTTTGACCTCTCTGTGTCATGCATAGAGAAGGAAGTGTAGAGTTGACAGTATGGGAATATGGTCCTTCGAGTCAAACCACTTTAAGATTTTATTCTGGACCTTCCAATTATTAGCTGTGTGATTTGGGACAAGTTACTTATTTCTTATAATTCTCTTTTTCCTATCTGTTAAAGAGATCATAACAGTAGGAATGATTAGATGAGTTAATCCATACCATTAGCTTAATGCCTAACACATTGTAAGCCTTCAAGAAATATTAACTTTGTTACTAATTTAATTATAATATGTTACTTAAATCTCTCAGTTGACCTTGTGTGGTAAGCACTATTATGATCCTCATTTTATGGGTAAGAAACTGGTATTTACATCGGTTATCTTACCAGAAATCTCACAGATAGCACTGGGCAAGCTAGAATTGGCCTTAAATTTGTGAACACCAGAGCTATCAACCAAAAGGCAGTACTGCCTCAATTACAAAGTGCCTGGGAGCTGAAATGTGCCTATTTCCCTTCAAGAGATTGTGCTCCTTGGTTACAAATTGGAATCACCTGGAAAAAATCAGTGCCAAACAGTGATTGCCTCTCAGGGGTAGGAATGGGTATTTACTGAAAAGATGCATAAGAGAATTTGTTTCCTCTTGATATGACTTTGGCATTATCCAGGTTTATACATTTGTCAAAACTCATCAAATTGTACACTTACAATTTGTGTATTTCACTGTAAGAGTTACCTAGTAAAAGAACTTTAACAAACTTCGAAGTCTAGTTAATGACATGCCTTCAGAAGTATTTAAGGGTGAAAGATATTGATTTCTGTAAACTATTTTGAAATGTATCAAAAATAAGGTGGATAGAGGGAGGGATAAAGGGATAAATGATAAAGCAAATATAGCACATATTAAATGTAGAATCTAGGTGACACAGATTTCACTATATGCTTGAAAATGGTCATTGAAAAATAAATTTGAATCACCTTGAGGAGCTTTTATAAAATGCTGATGTCTGGGGTCCCCTCATAGTTTCAGAAATGATTAGTCTGGAGTAGGACACAGGTATGGGTTTTTCAAAAAGCTCCCTAGATGATTCTAACACATAGACAAGGTTGAAAAGCATTGTCAGGGTAAGCCTGCCTTTAGTCTGTGAGCTTCCTAACGAGAAACGTACCTTAGGTCTTCACAACAAACATTGGGCTCTCAAAGCCAGTTCATAATAAGTAACTCTGGGTTCCAAACTGAAAGTGTTCTGACAGACTATTTCTGAAACTCGAACGATGATAGGTACAGGTCTGTCCATCCACACCCTAAAAAAAGAATTATCCAGCTCCAAATGTCAGTAGTGCCAAGGTTGAGAAATCCTGCTACAGACCAGTGCCTCTCAAACTTAAAAGTACCTGTGAGTCACATAGTAATTTTGTTAAAATGAGATTCTGATTCAGGAATTGTGAGGTGAGGTGAGATTATACATTTCTGACAAGCCCCTAGTGTTGCCCATGCTATTAATCTATAGCTCACACATTGAGTAAGCAGAACATATATCGGAGACAGGATGGAGACGAAAAAAATTCTTTAATCTTTCTGTCTCTGTCTCTTGTAATTTCTAACACTACATACACACTCTCACAAGAAACCAACCACGTACTCTTACAAGAAACTACACTGTATCTATACAATAGCGATAACCCTGTCCTTTCACTCTCACAAGAAACCAAGCCACGTACTCTTACAAGAAACTACAATGTATCTATACAATAGCGATAACCCTGTCCTTTCTCTCTCTGGTCTCATCCCATGCGCCCGAGCAGGAATGGTGCTTGCTCGATCTGCCAAGTCACTCCTCAAATCTCTCGAGATCTTGGGCCAAGTCCCGTGAGACTACGGAAGGCGACAATGCCCAAAAAATGTCAATCTGCTGAGTCATTGCTCAAATCTCTCGAGATCCTGGGCCAAGTCCCGTGAGACTACGGAAGGCAACAATGCCCAAAAATGTCTATGGCCCATAGTCAACCGCAATCTTAGCTATCTCCCCAAACAGGGGCTCCTGCATTACTGTTAGCCGCCGGAAAGGGATTGCAGCCTGGAATGGCAGCGCCGCGGGAAGGAGTCCGGAGACAGGATGGAGACGAAAAAATTCTTTAATCTTTCTGTCTCTGTCTCTTGTAATTTCTAACACTACATACACACTCTCACAAGAAACCAACCACGTACTCTTACAAGAAACTACACTGTATCTATACAATAGCGATAACCCTGTCCTTTCACTCTCACAAGAAACCAAGCCACGTACTCTTACAAGAAACTACAATGTATCTATACAATAGCGATAACCCTGTCCTTTCTCTCTCTGGTCTCATCCCATGCGCCCGAGCAGGAATGGTGCTTGCTCGATCTGCCAAGTCACTCCTCAAATCTCTCGAGATCTTGGGCCAAGTCCCGTGAGACTACGGAAGGCGACAATGCCCAAAAATGTCAATCTGCTGAGTCATTGCTCAAATCTCTCGAGATCCTGGGCCAAGTCCCGTGAGACTACGGAAGGCAACAATGCCCAAAAATGTCTATGGCCCATAGTCAACCGCAATCTTAGCTATCTCCCCAAACAGGGCTCCTGCATTTCCCCCTTTTGTTTTAAAAGAGGGGATGCTCTAGGACGTCTATGTGCAACCAACATTCTTACCCGTCATTGGATAATCAAGGCTGTGCCCTTGACTCCTGTCTTAGGTTGATATGTCGGCCACATGAGACTGTCCCGTGCGACTGTGCCTGTCTTAGGTTGTCCCCCTCTGGGGATCTTACCCGTCATTGGCTAACCAGCCATCCAATGGAGCCCTTTAGGATCGACTGTGTAAGATGACTAACAGCCGTCCAATTGGGAGGAGATGCTGCGGCTTTAAGGCGACAAGCCTTTTGGTGACAAGTCAAATTGCATAGCATATCAAATTCTTTAAACAAATCAGCTGCCCTAAGTTCTATCAAGTAACACAGTGAGTTCTCTAAACAAATACCCGCAAGGTACTGTCCCATGAAGTCCCAAACAATGAAAGATCAAAATGTCCTAGATTAAAAGAAAAACTAAAAGCACTTTGGAGAAATAATTTGTTAGCTGGAACTCTCGAGTTTCTGCATACACAGCAGTCCTTTACCTGTTGAAATAATTGAAATTAATCATTTATTAAACAAATGAAGTTAATAACAAATAAGCAACCTCATGTCAAAACACCAAAATATCAGGTTATACAGCCCTAGTCATATTTTTTTTGCTAAAGAGAAGTTCCTGGGACACCTATAAAACAAAATTGAAGGTACCTTCACTTATTAAATTATTTACCCATTTTGAATGCTCTTAAACTTAAATGAATTAGAGTTATTTTGGATCCATATATATATATTCACAAGCGCTTTGTTATTTTTGATGTCACACTGGACAGACGCACATACAAACATATATTTGTGACGTCACATTAACATGAAATTTAGACAAATACACAAATAAACACATATATAAAAAGTAAAAAATATATATATATATAATTGTGTGCACACTAAAGAGAGATCTCTTCGTCCCAGCTGGGAGGAATGACACTTAAGTTGTGACATATTTTGAAGGACTCTTTTAAGGGAATCATTCCATATCTTCATCATGGTCCTCTTGATTTTGTACCTTTTTTATTAATCTTGATTCCTCAACAACTTCATCTTGATCCTTTTGATGTGGTACCTGCTTTATTAATCTAGATGGTATCCATATTGGAGAGGATTCATGCTTTGGAAAGACACAAACAGATCCTCTCCCCCAAATTAATACTGGATCCGGACCCTTCCATGTACCTGAAAGAACATCCTTCCAGTAAACCAAAGGTTTATGTTGTTGATGTGGGTTCCAATGTCTGTCTCCAGCAGAATAACCATCAGAGTCTAAAGTTAAAAAATTTAAAGTAAACAGGGCAACTGCCAATCTGTCCTTAGGATTTTTCCAGTTTCCTTCTTTCTGTTTTAACAACATAACTTTTAGTGTGCGGTTTGCTCTTTCAATAATGCCTTGACCCTGAGGATTGTATGGGATGCCTGTTTTATGGGATATGTTGAATTTTGCGCAAAACTGTTTGAAAGATGAGGACGTATAAGCGGGACCATTATCTGTTTTAAGCATTTTGGGGATGCCCAATGCAGCAAAAGCTTGTAAACAATGAGATGTGACATCTTTAACTTTTTCTCCGGAATGTAAGGAAGCAAAAATCATGCCTGAGCATGTATCTATGGTTACATGAATAAATATTGCAATTTTCCAAAGCTTGGCTCATGAGTAACATCCATCTGCCACAAATGATTGGGCATTAATCCTCTAGGGTTACTGAGGATTGGGCTCTATCTTTTCTTTTACAATTGTTCACCAAATGGTCTGCCTGAGTCTTATCATCTCTCTAGGACAAAAGTTTTTGTATCTGATAAAACAATTTAAAGGCTGGAGTATGAGGTGCTATTGGTCTGTCACAATGAGCTCCTTCTATGGCTTTTTCTACTACCTTTAAAGGGATTGGCGGTGAGGATGTTCTGAGAAACTAGGAAAATCAAGTCAATTGCTGAAAAACTACCATTCTGCCTGAAGTCTTAAGGATTTACTGTGTTTCTTGGAATTTGCTGAGTGTGTACATTAAAGTCTGAAACAGAAGGAAAACATGGACGAGAATTTCAGGAACCTAAGCATAATTAAAAAGACAGATGCATTTGTTCTAGGGTACCTGTTGGAGAATAGGGCAGCATTTTAAAGCCGAGTTTTCCACAAAAGCTATGTATACTAGACTGGGTTTATGGAAGCAGTCTTATTCATTTTCCTTTCCCTGGCTCCCAGAAAAGCACCTGACTCATAGTAGATGCTCCAAAAATATTTGTTGAACCAATTGACAAATTACCCATTGCTTTGAACATAGCTGCTAAAACAACAGAACAAAGCTCTGCTGAGACAGGAAGGACACTGTCATGGATCCCTGCAAGGCTGGGAAACGATGAACCTCAGCAACTTTCCAGGTGAACTGGTAGCTCCAAAATTTATGCATCCTCAGGGAATGCACACTTCTACCCAACCCATGGATAGCAGCAGGATCAATTAAATTCTATCCCTTGTTGTAAGGGATAGAATTGTCGTTAGAATCATATAGAGCAGGGTGAATTGGGGTCTGGCAGGGTGTTGAACACTTGACCTGTCCCTTTTCGTTTGTCAGAAAGGAAACTTTGTGGTAAGGACTGAAGACTCTGGCTCTGGAAAAGGAACTGGACTGGACAAAAAGAGGCATCATCCAGCAATGCTGGTGTCTTCTGCTGTCAGTGTCCCTTTATCCTCTACCTTTGACTCTTGGAAATGTGTGCAGATAGATAATGTGATTTAATATGTGCCAGCCATATGGCCATCCATAGTCCCAATGTGCCATGTCATGGGCCTGCCAAGGTACCTGGAATCACCTCCTTTGGGACTATTCCCTTAGATAATGCAGGTGTTCTAAAGTTTTCTATTAAATTATATGGGTTTGGGCCTGGGGGTTCAGTGGTAGAGCACATGCTTAGCATGCATGAGGCTGTGGGTTCAATACCTAGCACCCAAATAATTTGATTACATGGGTTACTAAATACAGGGTAAGTAAATAGTTTGGTTGCCCAGGGCTGGGAGGATTGGAGAAAATGGGGAGTAACTGCCAAGAGGTAGGAGGTTTTTATTGGAGCAATGAACCTGACGTAAAATTAATTGTGGTGATAATGACACAACTCTATGAACATACTAAAACTCATTGAAACATACACTTTAAATAAGTGAATTGTATAGTATATGAAGGATATTCAATATACTGTTATAAAATATATAAATATATGGATTAAATTATGGGGTATATTTTACTTAGTAATAACTGGACAAATTCTGGAGTAACACATGGTATGGGGGAAAGGGATGACTCCACCAAAAGGGAGGGAAGCATTGGAACAAAACATACAAAGCAGGAATTAGGATTCATCCTCAATTTTTCAACTCTCCATAAACCCCTTTCTACTCTTTCAAATCCAATTACAAATAATCTTGATGGTTATCAAATTGCACACCATTAGATTTTTTTTTCTCGGAAAAAAAGGAAATGCTTGAATACCGTGAAAAAAAGAAATCCAGGTCCCTTAAAGATAAAATAATCATGACATCATTAATAAAGTATAGGATCTGACATTACCCCAGGGTTCTGGAAGCTCTTTAAATTAGATCAGGCATCTTGGACCACTGGTGCTTACTATAGAGAGCTGCATAACTTGAGGCCTGAGAAAATTGGATTTTTTTTCACTGAAATGGAGATTATGGTTTTGGAAGAGGTGGTGTTAAAACCACAATTCTCTCATGTTCCCTGTGGCCAAAGGCTCCAAAGCCACAGAGGAGAAACCTGTCTCTCCACATGTGGCTTTCCATGAGTCCACTGTAATTCCAAGTTGGTATGGAGTATAAATAGCAGGGCCAGGGTCACTTTAATAACCTGTTTAAAGAAATGGCAGGGACTAGAACCCAGAATCCCTGCTTCTAGGCCTGAGCTAATGCTAGTTGAATACCCAAGAAATATGGTTTTAAAGGTGGTAGAAATCTTACCACCCTCCAATTTGTGACTCAAAATGCCTTGGGAAGAAAAATAGCAAAATTGGGCAGTATATAAATGCTCTAAGGAGTAGGTCATGATGGTTTGGCTAATTTGGGAAAAGAAAACCCCCAAGTAGGGGAAGGGGGTGCAAAACAGAAGGTCATGGGTTAACAATGACTTTGTATTTTGCTCCATTTTGCTCTAGGCTTCCCATTTGTGTCTGTGTCCATAAATTCCTGGACTTGGAAATATAAATTAAGATAGGGCTATCACAAGGGCCCAGAATTATAATACCAGCCCCCAAAAACCAATGAGTGCCCTATTATATGGCACATTATTCATAAACCTGTCACTCCCTTAAGTCCTCCTATTGCCAGAGAAACACAGAACAAAGGAAAGGCTATAGGAAGACAAAGGGAATAGGCATTATTAAATTTGTGTTTCACAGCAAAGCATTATCTTTATTGGATGCCAATTGGAGGTAGCATTTGGCCAAATGCATTTGGCCAGTGACTGACCCTGGATACACTAAAACCCCAATGTTCAACAAAATATTGTGAAAACTCCTCTGATTGAACTCATCTTATTTTTCAGAGGATCATGGGTTATTTTCAAGGCATAATGATATCCTGCAATGCTCCCTTTCTTGCTAAGAAGAGATTTTATCATCTCTCCATATTTCACACCAGGGTCAGTCTCACTTGGCTCCATTTCCTTGTGTCTGCAGACTTCAAATCATCAGGGAACATCTTGTCAGGAAAAGGCCAGATGGGCAGACAGGGAAGCGATCCAGTCCCTGAGGAAATAAAGTGTTCAGCCTATCTGCTCCCCTACAGCACTGGCAAGTGAGGAGTCAGACAGAGATGCAAGAAGGGGTACCTCAAACTTAGTTCAGAGCTGCAGAAACCTGGGCCAGATGAGCATTTTTTGAAATTTTGGGAGCAGGAAATTCAGTTTCATGTTGTAAGCTCACATGATGAAATCTAATACCACCCTTCCTTTGCTCTGGAGATGAACTAAGTCCTTTCTTTAAACTGACTCTCAGAGCCACAGAATCTCACAAGGCAATTTTCCCTCCCCATACCTTCTGCAAATGGGAGGTAAAGTAAAACACTGAGGACATAGACAAGGCTAGTGTTTATGATCTAACTAAATGTTCAAAATGAGGGGCATTCTCACTGCTTTTACATTTGATTCCTAAAAGATACTTTTCTCTGGAGATTATGTGGTAAATAGATTTTAGACTAAAACATTTCAGAGTCATATGTGCATCCCCAGCAGATAGAGCATGTGGTAGCATTAAATGTTTCCTTAAAGAACAGGCCTGACTTCTGGCATTAAACTCTCCCTATCCCTTTGAAATATTTGGATACTGAGGTCTCTATTTCCTTCTTTTTTTAGTTGTAGAAGGACACAATACCTTTATTGTATTTGTTTATTTTTATGTGGTGCTAAGGATCGAACTCAGTGGCTCACATCTGCTAGGCAAGAACTCCACTGCTGAGTCACAACCCCAGCCCAGCCCCTGAGGTGTGTATTTCTTGACCTCATCGTGCAGGTGCCATTCCTTCTATGACTTATGTCTGCCACCTCGATTGACTATGCCCTGGGATCCTGGATAATATCTAGATAAAACAGACAAGAATGAGGGAAGCATTATTAATCAAGCAATCATGCATTCAATTGTTCTGAGAGCTGATCCTGGGGTGAGCTCTGGTTGGCCTTCTCTTCTTAGACTTCACCCCTTGGCCCCATGGCTTTGAACCACAGTTGTGTCTCTGGACTGATTAGTTTCTGCAGTCTTATTAGGTATCTTGATTACTGTCCCTGTTCTCTGACCCATGATATGAATATTAGTCCACAGATGTCAGGAGAAGAGGCTTGGCTTTTACTGTTTAATTGCTTTTGTGGTGATGAGTCAGAGTACAGTTCAGGATTGAGGAATCCCAAACCAACAAATTTAGAAAAGGAACAGTCAGAAAGCAGTCAGAAAGCTTTGGCCAGATTGTCAAAGCCTATGTTGGATATATACAGACTAGGATCTGAGAATAATAAAACAGACACAACACTCTGGCATTAAGTTTGGAGGCATGGATAGGTTATAAAGATTCATATCATGATGTTGTGCTAATTATGTTTTCAACTAATAATTCTAAACCAAGAGCAATTTTGCCCACCAGGGAACACATAACCATGTCCACAGACATTTTTTATTGTTATATATGTGAGGGTGCTACTGGCACCTAGTGGGTATTGGCCTGGGATGCTGTTAAACATATTATGATGCTAAGGATAGCTCTCCACAGCACAGAATTATCTGAACTAAAATTCCAGTAGTGCCAAGGTTGATAAATTCTGTATTAAACAAAGAAGGAAGATACAAATTATATATCACAATTACATAAATTATGAAGATGAAGAAAAGACTGAAAAGTTACACACCACAGTAATAATAGCAGATATGCATAAGTGGCAGATATATGCATTTTTTCTTTTGCTCTGACTTACAAACTTTCTAATATAACTATTTTACATTTAAATGTAAAAATTGTAATTATTAAAGTAATATGTGAACACATCCCACTTGCAAATATTACAATATTAGAATTAAGACTGACTATTTGATGAACACTGCTTCTTCCCCCTCAGTCTCCTTCCCAGATAAGATGAGGAAGTTTGCAGACCCATCCAAGTTTTGTGGATGTGGTCTTTAAAAGCTTTATCTATGCATTTATATATATTATGTACAGCCATAGAAAAATTTACTAGTACATCCCTTTTAACAGCTTCAAAGTCCTCTGTAGTTTGTCAGTTTCTCTACTGATGAACATTTAAGTTGCTTCCGCTGTGAGGCTATTACAACAAATGCTGCATTGTGGATGTGGCCTCTAAGAGCTTTGTCCATGCATTTACACATATATTATGTGCAGCTTTAGAAAATATGTACAGCACATCCTTTTTAACAGCTGCATGGTACGTGCCTCCTTGAACATGCTTGCAAAGCCATCCTGAAGTGAATGTGGGAATGTAAAACTGTTGGGTTATAGAAAGTGCATATTTAAAATTATATCTCTTACTACCAATTGACTTCCAAAGCACCCAAAAATTTAATTTCCAGACACCCTAACCAACATTTGATACTTATCTGTGTTTTTTTAAATTTGCTAATTGGGTAGATATAAATAGCACCTTGTTTTTGTTTTAGTTAGCATCTCCTTTGTTACTGATGAGGTTGAGCACCTCTTGATATATTTGTGGAACCTATCATATGGTCACTTATGTAAACAGTGGTGTTCACATCCCTTGCTCACATTTGGATTGTGATATCTTTCCAATATTTTTTTAAAACATTTTTATTTATTTGCTTTTAGTTGTACACAATGCATTTTATTCAATGCGTTTTATTTGTACGTGGTGCTGAGGATCGAACCCGGGTCGCCCACATGCTAGGCGAGCGCTCCACTGCTGAGCCACAATCCCAGCCCTCTTTCCAATATTTTAAGAACAAAAAAGAACAGAATCAGGTTTGTATCAAAACAGATGTGAGCCTACCCAGTTTCTTGCCTATCCTCCCTAGACAGAGCTTGAGTCCCACCCAGAACAAAATGACCCTTTCCTGCCATTACTCAGAACCCCAAAAAACAAGCTATATTAGAAAACAAATTAGCCAGGCCCATTCCCACCACAGCTCCATGTTTCTCTGGACTATGAGCCTTTGCAATGCCAGCATCTTGACCCTGAGCAGCCAGCAGGTACTGCCAGTCAGATTCACTTCAGTTACATATAAATCTGATATGTGGTAAAGCATAAAGGACCATGAAAGGCAGCGTGTGAACTGGATGGTATCTGCAGCCCATGCAAATGGCAATTAGTACCATTAAATTTCACTTAATCTTCATTAAGAACATCTGTTGTCTAGCCCACATGAGAAAATCGAACATAAGGCGGATGATTGTGACCACTGCAAAAGTAGTTTTATCAACTAGTTTTTCTCCACCTTGAGCATAAACTGAAAGAGATGTGGCAAGGAAAATTTATAATATGTGATACATATGGCTAAAATATAAAACTAGATGGAAAGCTTCTTTGAGATTTTCGGTGTTATTTGAAATTAGGGAACATGTGAGTTATGCTCCTTTGTGATGAAGATGGTTAATTTTATTGTGGTGAGTTTCAGGTTCAGCAGAAAGGATTGCAAAGACTCAATAAAAATTCAGCCAGTTTGGATATGGTAAAATTGGGCCATACCAAATCTAGCCTTTTTAGTTCCCTGTAGTCGTTTTGGTTACCCCATTCCATACACCCTCCTACTCTGTTCCCTTGGGGCCATGTGGTCTGCTGGAGGACTATAGATTTAAATCATTACAAATTTCTGCAGACATATTGCCTGTCTGTCACCCTTCCTCTTGCAGGAGGAGGACATCTTCTGCCTGATCACCCTTGTGTTCCTTGGTGGAACAGACAGCCTAAAAAGCGTTTATACCACTTCCAGAAGGGATGTCAGGGGAAGGGCAGGGATTTCTGCACATTACCCTGAGTGTAAGCAGGTTAGGCTTTATTTGATCATCAACTACTTCAGTGATGGTCTTTCTTTCTGAGGAGTCGGGTGGGAATTAGATAGGTAAGTAAGTAGTCTAAATTATGTTCTTTTGTTATATGCACCAAGTACTTCACTTTGGTAGCCTTACTGCAGTTGTAATTCTAACATTTATTTGGGTGACTGGTCAATATCAATCTTCCTTATCAGGCTATAGCAATATGGGAACAGGAACCACATCTTTTTGTTGTTGTTGTTCACCAAATCCCCAGCATTTAGCACAAGTTTCTGCCACATGTTAAGTGTTAAATAGCATTTGTTGAATAAGTAAATAAATAAATGGCTGTAGCTCTGATGTTTTTAGAATAGAGGAAATTCAGAGATCCAGGCAGGTGGATGGGAGAAAGGCATTTGTGAGGGGTAGGGCATCTCACCTTTCCTCTCACCACAGAGAGATATCTCACTCTGACTCCACAGTTCACTTGTGAATAAGGCTGTCCAAAGTCACAGGCATCTCCTGAATCTGCCAATAGGACCTTCACCTAGGAAGGTTGGGAATGACTGAGGGTGAAGCATCTTTTGATAATTTACTATTTTCCAATAATCTCAAAACTACTGTCTTCTTCAGGGCAGATGCCCATTCCTTATGGGAGACTAGAGAGAGAACTATGCCAGTAGGTTGTGAAGCTGGTATGGCAGGGAGACTGAATGGCTTGAGGACTGCATTTCTATTAAATTTGAAACAAATATATAATGGTGTATTTCTTTTATTATAATTGATCCAAGAATCTGCCAGTATATCTCTCTCCTGCCTCTGAAAGAGAATTGACATGGAAGGAGGAATGGATGAAATACTTCACAAAGATGCTGGAAATGAAACAAAGATAGTATTTTGAAGAAATTTTAACTCAGGCTTTGATTCAAGAGAATATTTATGAACTGAAGCAATGATTCTTTCTCCACCTCTTCTCAATTATTCCTTTTCACCTCTTTTCCTATCCTTGCTTCTTTTCCACATTTTTTCTCTTGATTTCTTGTCTATTGCCCTGAATTCTTGTAAGACCTTGTACCTCTGTCCATCAACAGCAAAAATCAGGTGTTCTAGCTGAATCCCTAGCCACTCCCATATGATTCAGGATTCTCGTGCAGAAATGAGAAGCAAGCTGAAAACGCTAATGCTTTAACTACCTCAGCTCCACAGTTATTACTAATTTGAATAGTTTTTATTAATAAAACCAAACCCAGAGATTTCCAATGCAACCATTGCTAATCTCATAGACTCAGGAGCTAGCTAAAGCAGTTGGCTTGGGTATCACTAATTTCATCTTCATGTTTATGTTTGCCATCATTTACTGAGGGACAAGAACAAGTCACTATGATAAGAGCATTCCTGGATTAGTGCTGTACATTGTTTTTGTAAATGAAATGTACAAATGTTTTAAAGACAGTTATAGAAGAAATAAGAAGCAAAAAAATGAGACTTTGATGGAAAATAACTTGGTTATTAGCTTAGTTGTGTATTGGGAATTGGTTTATTTCTCATGTTTTGTAAGGAGATAGTTCCCTATGGGCCTGAAAGATTGGATTTATAATAACAGTTTAGGAGTTTACTGGAATTAATAAAATAAAACTTCAGAATGTGCCGAAATGAAAGTAAGAGTCCCTGGCTATCTTAATGATACTAACAATGTTTCCTCTTAGAAACATGAAACTTTTTAGGGCCAAAGAATAAGCTATATGGGCTCATCCAATTTCACCTCTCATGCAAAACAAAAACTCTCCTTAAAGTAATCCTTTAAACTCTGAACATCTCTAAAGGCAGAAAGCTTATTGCTCCTTATCATCATTTAAAAAACATTCATAGTATATTAGCCAGTTGCCATTTTTAGGTGATTCTAGCAATGCAAATGTATATAGAGAATATATGAAAGTTCTCTCTTCTCCCTTTCTCCACTCCCCCTTTCTCTTTCCATAGATAGCCTCTGTTAACTGTCTAATGTGTATCCTTCAAGCCCTTTTCTATACATTTACATTAGTGATTCTCAACAAGATCAGTTTTCCCCTCCCCCCAGGGGACATTTGGCAACATCTGTTAACATTTTTGGGTGTCACACCTGGGGGTAGGATGCTACTGGCACTTAGTGGGTAAAAGCAAGAGACGCTGCTAAACATTTACAATTATCTGGACAGCTCCTCACAAAAAATGAATTATTTTGCTCCAAATGTCAATAGCATCAAGGTTGAGAAATCCTAATTTACACATATAGAAATATATCTCCAATTCTCAAGTATATAAAATCTCATAATCTTCATATTTCTGTTGTGTCCTTTGGCACTATTCAGAGTTCTTTTTATATGGGTGCACATATTTCTATTACATTCATTTTAACAACCACACAGTATTCTAGAGTATGGATATATTGTAGTTTGTTATATAATCTCTTATTGGTGGATATTTAGGATAGTTCCAATTTTTGCAATTACATTCAATACTATATTAAGCATTTTGGTACAGATATCATATATTACATCCCTAGAAGAAGATAAATATATCAAAAGTTATATACGCTATTTGATGATTCTGCCAAATTTCCCTCCCCCAAAGAATTTATAAATGCATACTTTCATTCACAGCGATTAATAATGCTGTTTTCTCCTACCTTTTGTAGTACTGTTTAGCCACCATTTAAATTTTTACCAGTCTGAGGGGCAAGCAATAATATACAGTCAGTGCTTTCATTTGCATTGCCCTGACACTGTCAATATTGGATGACAATTATTTCCAACCATTTAAAATTAATTAATTACAGATTTACTTATTTATGTATTTTGCTCATTTTCTGCTGATTTTAAAAATATATTTTAGAAGTAATCCTTTGTTGAATACATTGCAAATATTCTCTCATATAGGTTGTATTTTACATTTATTTACATCTTTTGTACAAAAAAATTAATTTGTGCATAATCAAATTCATTATTCCTTTGTTTTATGGCTTCTATGGTTTGAGTCTTCCTGAAGAAAGACTTCCTTACCCAAAGATGATTAAAAATTGCTATGTTTTATTCAAATACTTGTTTTCCTTTTGTGTTCATCTCTTTTTTCAGTGTTTGACATGAGCTGTGGAAGGTCTGCATTCTTTACAAATACATAGGTAATATCCAAATCCAGTTTATAAAATGATTCTTTCTCTACTCATATCACCTTGATCATATATACACTAAATTCCCATATATATACTCTTCTGTTTCTGGGCTCTCTGTTCATCCATAATCTCTATGCTATGGACTCACTTCTGCCTGTTCTTGACCTAGTACCCATCTTATTTTAAGTACTATAGTCTAGTTTGACATCTGGTACTTTAAGTTCTCACTTTTGAATTTTTAAAAAATATATTTGATTACACATTTCTCCTCTGTGTGAACTTTAGGATCAGCTGTCAATTTTCACAAAAGTACTGTTAAAATTTTTATTCAGACTACTTAGAATTGTATATGTAAGTTCAGGGATAAATAACATCTTTAAAATATTTTTAATATTCAAACATTTTCATTTTCTTCAGTAAGAATGTTTACATGTTTTCACCAAATGGCTCTAATACATTTATTGTAGATTTATTCCTAGGTGTTTTATAATTTTGCTTGGTATTGTGAGTGCAGTAATTTTCCATAACCATTTTTTATAGTTTACTATGGTCTTTACATGTTGATCTTTAATGTAGTCACCTTGAACTAAGCTTATTGGAGCAATTTTTATTTAACTCATTTTCTGGGATTTGATTGAGTAGACAGCATGAAAAGAGTGATACTCTGTTCCTTTTCAACTCATTACTTTGTAAGACTACATGTATAAAATTTCCTTCTTATATTGAATTAAAATATGTTCTGAAAATTTTCTGTCCAGGGGCTGGGATTGTGGCTCAGCAGTAGAGTGCTCGCCTCGCACGTGCGCGGCCCGGGTTCGATCCTCAGCACCACGTAAACATAAATGCATTGCATTGTGTACAACTAAAACAAATAAATAAATATTTTAAAAAATTTTTCTGTCCAGTAATTCTAGTTTGGTTTTCTACAGATAAACACAATACGGCAAATCCTTTTTATATAAGATAGCACTTCAAATATTTGAATATGATTAACACCCATCTTCTGTTTTCCAGGATAAGCTACTCTATTATTTTAAATCTATAGTGTGACTTCTGTGACTCCCACCCTTGTCATCTTTCCCTAAATGGACTCATTTTGTCAATGTCTCCCTTAAAACAAAGTGTCCCAGGTAGAAGAAATTGCAGATATTGTCTGAGCATTGCATCATATAGAGAAACTAATTTCATTAATATGCACAAAATACTCCTACTCAGGTAAGTGTAAGATGGCAATGTTTGAGCTAAATTGTTTAAAATATTAGTTTTTTGCACTGGAATTCTTTTATAAGTGAAATCTTAACCAGAACCCCAATTTTTAAAACGTTTAAGAGTAGAATCTTTCTCCTTGAAATGAAAGGAGGATGAGAGATTACAGAATCTTCATCATCTTGACTTTTGCCCTGTCCCACAAGGTAGACCAAAAGGAATCATAATTATCAGAAGGACAGTTTGAAAACCACTAATTGAGTTCAACTTCTTCAGAGGACAGTATGGCCCAGAGAAGAGAAATGACACATACCAATATCACACAGTTACTTAGTGATATAGAACTAAACTTGGGCTTCCTAACTCCCATTTCAGAGATCTTTTCACTACATTGTGATATTTCTCACTATTAGTGCCTCACTTAAATGATTTTTACTAACTTTGAGATCAATCCAAATCCTAGGGCTTCAGTTAATATTCATTTTCCTCCATCTTATACAGATGAATTTTGAAAATGTAAATGTGGAATCTTAAATTTATTTATTAAATATATTAAATACAATATCTCCCAGAAATCCAAGAGATATTAAAAATGTATTACTTTGGCTCTTCAGTCCTACCTTTTAAAAACTTTCTAAGTCTTGATTCTGCCATCTAATACCAATCTTTTGATTAATTTTAATTCTTTTTTTAAGACTGTACAATTAAAATTGTTCAATTTGCCAAGCCTCAGATTCAATTTATGTCATTTCTTTTTCTTTACCTGGAGAACTCTGAACTCTTACTCAATAATTGAAATAATTTTAAATGTCACTTCCTCTGTAGAATGTTCCTAAGCCCTCAGTTCCCATCCTTGAAGCAGAACAGATAGATCCCATTTTTTTACTGTAACAGAATTATAATACTTAATACACTTCCTCTACCATGTCGTGAATTCCTCAAGAGTCTTATGCATTCTCTCCATCTTCAGGCCCTGAGCCTGGGATGGTAGGTGGACTATTGAGAAAAAACCTATGTGGATGGGTAGAAAGTGAGGGGCAAATAGTGCTTTAAGGGATTAATGATTTCTGTCATAGACTCTGGAGGAGGTATTTTGCCAACCCTGACCTTGAACATAGTCAGTACTCAAACTGTATTTCTCAGTGGACTTTTTACAGATGTCTAGTATTTTTTTTAAAGAGAAAGTCCCCTCTTTTTTAAAAAATATTTTTTATTTATTTGCTTTAGTTGTACACAATGCCTTTATTTGTATGTGGTGCTGAAGATCGAACCCGGGCCGTGCACGTGCTAGGCGAGAGCTCTACCGCTGAGCCACAACCCCATCCCCTGTCTAGTATTTTTTATCAAAATAAAAGTTATCTGGGTATGGCTTGTGTCAACTCTTTTTTATGTCTACTGATTGTAATTTATCTTGAGTATTCACAAACTACAATCTAATAATAATTTTTAGTTTTTCTCTGAGAATTATTACAACCCAATTATTGGTTTATATTTTCTGAGGTATACTTCTTCCCCTTTGCAAAAATTAGGACAACATTTCCTTGTCTTTAGCCTTCTGGCACCTCTTCCATTTTCCAAGAACTTTCCAGGTGGTGGTGACTCATTTGGAGAAAATGGTTTCTTTCACTCGGAACTTTCAACAGCATTGTTTGTAATGGTCAGGGGCCATGACTAGGAGAGCTGTTTCTTAGAAAAAGTATATTTAAATTGGGCAAATCAGAGGCTGAAGTCAGGATGGCCAATAAATGTGTTATTGACAGAGGCCTGGCCTAGAAAGAGAGCCAAGTTAGGAAGGCACTTTTCTCTGAACCATGGTCCAACAAGCATTTCAGATGGCCCTCCCTGTCCTTCCCTTCCCCTTCTCTTGGCTCCACGTTCTCCTCTTAGCTGTACTTTATCTCCTCTGAGCTGAATTTGGATGGTTAAAGTGTAGCCTCAGCACAAAAATGAACAGAAGAACACATATCTGTCCTTGAATTCCCAATTAAGGCTTAGGTCAGTAACTGTTAGTGACAGAGATGATGAGCAAAACAGAAAACAATTTCAAAAATTAAAGATATCAGATTAATAATTGGTTCACTTCTTGTTATGTATTTTTGAAAAAAGAGAGGACATCAGGTATTATAGATACTTAAAAACACAGTAAAAGGGTGATTCTTTCAATCCTAAAAGCAACAGATTTTTATTAGTGCATTTTAATTATACAGAATAGTGGGTTTTGTTGCTTCTGTAGTCATTATGTGTACATAACATACTTTGATCATATCCATCCCCCACCAACCTCCCTTACTCTCCTCTCCCTGCTTGCCCTGATAAGCAACAGGTATGTTGTAGGTCTTATGTATGCCCAGTCTTGTGCTAGACACTAGGAGGGATGCAAAGACATGATCCTAAAAATGTTGCAATAATTAAAAAAATTTCCTACCTTAATAAAAGAATGAAAAACATGGGTTCAATTTTTTAAGTCTGTTTTTAAACAAGATTTGGAAAAAAATTTAAGTGAATTTTTAAAAAGGCTAGCCTCCAATGACCAGAAAATGAAATTCATCCAAAATCTCTGTTCCAAATATGTGTTAGTTAAGTGATCCTTGATCTACTGTAAATGTGAAGAAAATGAGATTGAAAAGACTGCACCACTAGACTCCCCACCCAGTACTGTGGGTTGCTTTGTAAAGGTTACAAGAGGCATGGTTGTTACTGCTACTGGGAAATCTCATCATGCAGGTTCAATACAACTAAAGTCCCTGTCCCTTCAATGTGGATGCTACCACTTATTTAAGAGTTATACTAGGAAAGGGGCCTTTGACCTTCCAAGGGGTTGTCTTGCTACTATATGCCATTGAGAGCTAGACTCTTGATCAGCAGCCCATGCAATGGGTGAATGTAAACAGGGGATGCTTTGCTCAAAGTGGAAAGGTTTGAGTTGAGCTGCTTCCAGGTAATCACATTGGTTTCCTTTTTATACAGTCTATTTCTGTCTTCCTGTACACATCCCTCAATTTGCATTCCTGCTGAAACTTGCCACTAGTCCTGCCTGTGTGGGAGGTGGAATGGATTTGGAGGGTAAAAGAAAGGCCTTTTTGTGAGGGGGGTGGAATCCAGAACTTTAACTAGCTATTCCTCCTGTATGCCTTCAGAGAAGCATTTTGTCCCCTGGCCTCTTAGAGAGTTGTTACAGAAACTCTCTTTTAGCCCAGACATCAGCCTGAGTTCTTTATGTATTTGATTTTTGGTTGAGCTTGAACCAGTTTGTCTCATTATAAAAAGTGATTGGCTTAATGGGAAGATGACCTCAAGGGATGTAGAAACAAAACTCTAAAAATAGTTTACATGCATAGGGCAATTTGAACAAACCATCGTAGGCCTTCAATATCTTTAATCAGATTTTAAGGGATATAAGATGTCTGCTATTAAAGCTTTAATCCTTCAGATTCAGTTCTGGTCCTCTCTAGGCCTGTTTGGGGTTGGGGCAATACCTAGAGAGGACCATAACTGAACACAATATGAATTAGCATTTCAAAAATTTGCAGTCAACTCGACCTTTCCCAGAAACCAGTTGTTGTTCATTGCCAATATTTCAGACCTGGACTTTCCTCCCATTCTTAAGGAAAACAAATTTAATTGTGTAAGTACACAATCTTAACAGGCTCAAAAAGCAATTGGTATGAGTCAAAATTTGGAACATCCAAGCAGTTTAGATAATTGTATAAACAAGGTCCAAAAGTTAATTTTTTGGAACATTAAATGTAGGTTAGATGCAAAAAGATAATTAAATTGTGACAGAAGCAACTCAAATGAGAGATTTCCATCAGACAAAGAGCTCTTTGAGGATATGAGCCATGTCTTGTGCTTTCCTGAACCTCTAATAGTTGCCATGGTGGGTGAATTATCATAGGACTAAATGAAATTTATTCAATAAGTGGATCATCTGAGAAAAAATTTTCTTGACTAGAAGATGGATTCTGGAGTATATTAATAATTCTTGGAGATCCTTTTACATAGATATTTTATAAAAAATAATAATAATAATAATAACAATGATAGTTACTACCATGTCCAAAATGTGGAAGTCAGGTGCTCTAGGGACAGAGAAAAATAAAATGGATTTATTTTTGTATTTTGCTTTTTAACCTTTTGCCAAACAAGGATTCATTTTTCCAGCTTTTATTGGTCTCACCTTATTTGCCTTCATTTCTCCTCAGATCACATATTCTTACAAAGTAATTATAACAATCTGTATTCATATAGCACTGAAGGTTTTCAAGACACTTTCATATGCTCAATCTTTTTTCTGTTATAAATTGCAAAAAAAAAAAAAAACACTATAAGACAGTCAAAGTAGTATTTACTCAATTTTTTCAAATGAGGAATCTGAGATATAGACCAGTTAAGTGACTTGTCCATGATCATACTGAAATGTGTGACTGAACCAAGACTCGAAGCCAGCTCCTTTCCTCAAAATCACCCAAACCTCAAAAAGCAGGAATGAATGTTTGTCAGGAAAAGAGCAGTTAATTCTGTTGCTTTCATGGTCATACTTTTGTTGTTGTTTTATATTCCTTCTTCATGCTCTCTTGTAGGCATATAAGGCTGAAACTTGAGAAATGGCCAAACCAGACATTATCTCAACAGTGGTGGTGGGGTCTCAATTTATTCACAGATTTCTTCTTTGAATATGAAATTGATGCTTAACTGACTCTAAAACACCATTATGTAGGACATCTTTCTATCTCTGCTCAAGAAAACTGACATAGAAGTCCTCTAAAATGTGTAACCCCAGAATGCATCTCTCTCTCTCTCTCTCTCTCTCTCTCTCATAGCATTTTTTTTTTTACAGTCATAGCAGGAAAACCTCTTGTACCAGTTGATAGCTCATTGAGTCATTTCTTTCCTGGTGCTGGCACTTTCCTCTCAGAGATTCAAGAGGCAGCAGGTCCAATGAAATTACCAGCCCAAACCCTATTTGGTGCCCCAGAATGGAATGAGTAAAGCAGTGTTATAGTGGAATCATGGATGTAGTTGGACCTCAGAGCCTGGGAAGGATGCCAGAAGTAGAAGAGCTTGCAAAAACCAGAGGTCACAGAGCTTGTAGGCTGTGAGTCATTAACCAGACCAGCAGTTAGGACCTAGGAAATAAGCTTCTATTGCGGTTAAAGCAAGGTCAAGGGTCAAAAAGTACATAGCAATGGACAATAGGAACAACAGTACCCTGGAAAATGGGATAAATTCTGTCTTAGCCTAGAAGTCTACTGAGATCTAGCTGATTCTAGGAGTGGAAGCCTGGGACCCACAGTGGGAGGAAGAAAACCATCTGTAGAGGTGGGGAGTGAAGAATGAAGTAGCCAGAGGTAAGGTAATATCATGATCATCACCAAATGCCCTATAGCAGGGCTTCTCAACTGTGACATTACTGATATCTTGCTCCAGATGGTTCTTTGTTGTGGGGGGCCATCTCATACATTATAGGACTAAATTTAGCAGCACCCTTGACTTCTACTCATTAGCTGTCAAGTAGCACTCCCACACGCATGTTGTTACAACAACAAAATGTCTCTAGATATTGTTCAGTGTCCCCTGGGAGGGGGATGTTGGAGGGAAGCAAAATGGTCCTTGGTTGAGAACCACTGCTCTGGAAGCTGTTAATTATGAAAGCTTATTAGTCTTGGGTCTTCTGGAATTTATCAACATCTATATTATCTTCCAAGCCAGGAGTCTAAGGTAGCAGGTATAGGCATCTGCAATATCATCCTTCACAAATGTTCTTTCACATCTGGTGCCTGGGTCATCATTTCCATTATGCACTATTGCAGTTCCTTAAAATACTGAACTCAGAATTTTCCCCAAATCCCACTTAAGTGCAAACTCAAGGGTGGATCCTCCTCATAGTTTTCATTTTTGAACACTCAATAGATGGTTTAAATGCAAATGGAAATAAAAGTGAAAATACTTTTCACTTTTGCAGCTTAATTCTAATACATATTGTTTCTATTTTCTTATTTCTTACCTTGAGCTTGTCATTTCTTTATTTCCATTTCTTCCTTTATTTTCATTCAACAATACCTTTTTTTTTTTTTTTTTTTTTTTTTTTTGCACTAAAAGCATATAGTTGATGAACTTGGATATCAGGAGGCCAGGAAAGAAGTAGAGGGAAAGAAGATAGGAAAACATTACCAAGGCAGTTTAGTAAAAACTGGGCCTAAGAAGCTCTGCTTTGAAAAGTAGTATAAAGAATATTGTATGAACTTACCTATCTTGTAACTTGGCCTGTTCCCTCACAACCCAGTACAATGACCTTTTCTTAAAAATGTAAGGAAGAAGTTATTGCACTTACATGTATTTTCATGTCTGTCAGAAAAAGCAGGAGTCCTTTGAAGGCCCATTAGAATAGCTTTGTGAACTGAAACATGATACAGAGGAGACAATACAATACACTGGAATGGTCCTAGGACCAAGAATTCAAACCCAAGTTCTAGTCTCTGTTCTTTTTACAGAGACTAGAACTGATCTTGCAAATCATCTAACCTTGGCTGAACCTCAGCTTCCTTATCTCTACAATAGATCTACCTGTTTGCCTACATGATAACAATATGTTTCATATGAGACAATGAGTTAAAATAGCATGAAATGTACAAACTGTTTTACAAATGCAAAAGTATGTTGTTCTTGCCGGGCGCCGTGGCGCACGCTTGTAATCCCAGCACTTTGGGAGGCTGAGGCAGGAGGATCACGAGTTCAAAGCCAGCCTCAGCAATGGCGAGGCATTTAGCAACTCAGTGAGACCCTGTCTCTAAATAAAATACAAAAAAGGGCTGGGGATGTGGCCCAGTGGTCGAGTGCCCCTGAGTTCAATCCCTGGTACCAAAAAAAAAAAAAAAAAAAAAAAAAAAAGTATGTTGTTCTTGTTCTTAATTGTTATTCATGCCTCTTCCATATCTGGCCTACAACAATAGTCCCTTCCTCTTGCCTAAAGTAGCACATGTATTCCCTAGGACTTCCCCTCGGATGTACTCTCCACTCTCTATTCCACCTTGCTCTGTGCCCTTGGAATCTAAACCATATCAATGGCTCCCTTGTCTTCTAGATTTCGGTTGTGTTTCGCTAATGTAAAGTACTCCAGGGAGGAGAAAGTGGGATTAAGGTATTTCCTGGCACCCTGCCTGAGAGATTGTTGGACATCCCTTGAATAAAAGTCACAGGTTCTACCAGGGATCCCTGTCTGTATAATTGCCATTCTCCTCCCTCTGGTTCTGGTAGCTTCTATTTCCCCTCTTTTCTTCAGGCCTAAGACTGGTAATGGAAATTTTTCCGCTCTAAAAATGCTAAATGTTCTCTACTGAGACCCTGACTGAGGTACCTATCAAACCTATTTCTTTACTCCTCCCCTCCAACCACTTTGGGCATTAAATACTTACAAAGGAGGCAATATGATGCAGGTTTATGGTCTTTTGTACAATCATGTTGATAATTAGCTCTGAAATCAGCATGTCAGAACATTTACAACAGCGTTGGAGGTCCTTTAACAATTGAGTAATCATGCTTTATTGTACTATCCCTAACCAACCACGATAAAGGCCATGACTCTTGTGCCTACCCTCTTCTGCAAGGTTAGTATCCTTGATAAATTGCAGCAACCTGGGAGGCAAGGGTCTGATGCATACTCAAGTCTCTGGTTTGCTGTAAATCAGTTTGCATTCCTTTGCTTCCCCTGAACTCAGTTTGCAGAGAATGAGCTTACATCCTTTTGCTTCCCTTGGACTGGAGTCTCAGGAAGCCTGGGAAGGGGGGTACAGTTAAGCCTCTGGGATTCCACGACAGCTGCCAGCATTCTGGCCTGAGTGTCTCTGCTCATTAACTGTGTCCAACCTGGAATGTTTCATAGACTGTCAGACCTAGAAGGGACCTCAGAAATCAACTAGTCCAGAGGCTCTTAACTTAGGATCTATGGATAGGCTTCAGGGAAATCCTTAAACCCCCTAGATTATATGGAAAATTATTTATGTATGCACACATATGCATTTTTTTTCTGTGAAAGATGATCCACAGCTTTCGTTAAATTCTCCAAAGCTTGTGACACACACAAAAAAAACATAAACCTCAAAAGGCCCCAGACCAACATCTTTACCTTACAGCAGAGGAAACTGAGACCCAAAGAGAAAGCAGTGAGTTAGTAGTAAGATTGAACTCAGAATGTAGGTAGATATTAACTTACTTTAAAAAAACAAAAAACAAACCGTTTCTTCCCCTATTGAATTCCAAAACTATACCCCCACCATGATTTGTATGTAGCAGACACCAGATAACTGTTGCATGTAATAGATAACTGAAATGGGCCTTACAAGCACACTTTCTTATTTTAATTGACCTTACTACACAGAACCTGGAGTTGTGTGGGGCCCAGGGCCAATCTTAGAGCTTACTGGTGCCAAGGGATCAAACAGGGTTTTTCCACCCCAGTTCTCTCTGATGAATGGAGTTCTGTCTTGTCCCTGTTTCTCTAAGCCAACTTGTCCCCAGGGCCCTGTGGAAGGGCAGGTGTCAGTCCTAGGCATGGACTCAGCAGTCCAACTTCAGCGCTTTTGCAGCTGTTCTCATCCCTGAGAGGCCCCCAGTGGGAACTGACACAGACTCTTGGAAAAATGGCAAAGGAAAACTAAGGAAAAAACACCCCTGAGCACTGAGGGATTGCCAGGCTTCCAAGGGGGCTGGCACTGCCTAACTCAGTTATTAAATAACAACTAGCTCCTGGTAAAAAAATAAGGTAAAAAACCTTATTCCTTCCTATTTTCCCTGCATGTCCCATCTTTCTGGTATCAGTGGTATATTTATGATACCCAGAGTCCTCCACTAAATTTCTTTACACAGGTCTCCCCTGTCAAAGATAAGGGTCTTTGACATATACCTTGGGTACTCAGTGTGTCAGAGTAAAATAAGCTATCTTCAGTTCTAGAATCAGCTCTGTCACTAAATAACAATGTGACATGTATGAGTCACTTAACTTTGATGGGCCTTCATGTTTCATTTATTAAGATGAAACTAATGAACCAAATGAGGTAATGGAGGTAAGAGCACCAAATATAAAAAAAAAAAAAAGCAATGTAAGGTTATTATCACCTTTCACCAAAGACAAATTATTATAAAGATTGAAATTGACAAATTCAAGGGCCAATATCACAAGTGAAATATGACTGCTCAGATTTCAGTATAACTCTGTCTGGGGGAAATTCTAGAATGGGATTAGAAGAATGTTTTGGTCAGTTTTTTTCATCTCTGTGACCAAAATACCTGACAAGAACAATCTTGAGGATGAAATGTTTATTTGGGGTCCATGGTTTCAGAGTTTTTGGTCCATAGATGGCTGATTCCATTGTTTTGGGCCTAAGGTGAGGCAGAACCTTGTGGGTAAAGGATTCATCAAGGAAAGCTGCTCAGCTCATACAGAGAGAGAGGGAAGGGAAGTTGCCACAGGGAAGATGCACCCTTCTAGGACATGCCCTTAGTCACCTATTCCCCTGGTCATGCCCCACCTGCCTACAGTTACCACCCAGCCAATCCATTCAAACTAGGATGGACTGATTAGGTTATAACTCTTAAAATCCAATCATTTTATCTCTAAATATTCCTGCATTGACAAGAACTGTTGGGGAACACCTCATATACAATCCACAGCAGAGAGTCAACATTAGTTGTGAAACTAAGACCAAAAGTGGAAAGATCCATTGACAAAATCAAAACCTCATGGTACTTTAACCATGAGAACTATAAGAAATACTTTTGAGGACTAGTCACACTATTCATCAGACAAAGATGGAGAGGGACCCAATCAGGTCGAGGGCTGAAGGATCAGAGGGAGTCACCCTCAACATGACTTACCATAGGAATAAATAAACTGCTATGGGAAGTCCCAGAGAATGACAGAAATAATGGAACATAATATCAATCTTATTATATTTCAAAATCCTTATTATGAATCTAAGATTTATGTTTTTATATTCTTACTGTTACAGTTACTAAAAATAACATTTTAAAATATGTAACGTTTTACATTTGAACTTAGTGGAGATATAATATTGAACAAAACAAATGAGATTTCCACTCTTGTGAAGCTTGATTCTCATGGTGGTGGTGTTAGTTCTAGTTTAGATTAAGCAATAGAGAAAACCTTCCTCGGTAATGAAATTTGACTTCTGCTTTCATAATATAGCAGACCAAATATTCTAAAAATCATACTTGATACATTACAACTGGATCCTATAAATTATAACAAATATTTCTTTACATTTCTCCTTTTTTAGAAGCTTTATAGTTCACAAACCACACAACATATCTATTTAAAGTATTTAATTCAATCGTTTGACATTTATTAGTGTTTTAAATTGGGTAAAATATATAATATATAAAATATGTCATTTTAATAATTGTATATTCATAATTAAACAGCATTAATTACATTGAAAATATTGTCCAAGCAATATGTAGCTCATAACTTTTTTAACAAAAATGTCTCTATGAAGACTTCAGGTGAAAACAAAATCAATAAATTATTGCTGCTGCTGTGGCTGCTTCTCCTGAAGCATATTCTTGAGATTTTGCAACCGAAAGTTTGCTTTTAGTTCAAGTTTATACTACTCATGTGGCAAAGAAATTCACAGTAGAGAAATTAAAAAGTGGTCTTCCATTGTTGGTAACTCCTGACACCTGGCAAAAGCAAATTCACATATTTTTGAAGGGCAGCACCCCAAATCTTGCTCCATCAAGATTCACAGGTATTTAGTTCAACCAAATATAAACTCACAATAAGAATGTAAAGAACACTTAAGTAAACAAGTCACCATGAGGAAGAATTAGTAGAAACAACAGATTTAGAGTCCCAAGGCCTTCAGCTATTAGAATTATAGCCAGGTGTGATGGCACTTGCCTTTAATTCCAGCACTTGGGAGGCTGAGATAGGAGGATCATGAGTTCAAAGCCAGCCTCAGCAGTGGTGAGGCACTTAGCAACTCAGCGAGACCCTGTCTCTAATAAAATACAAAAAAATGGCTGGGGATGTGGCCCAGTGGTCAAGTGCCCCTGAGTTCAATCCCCGGTACCACAAAAAAAAAAAAAAAAAAAAAAAAAAAAAAAAAAAGCTATTAGAATTATAAAATATAGGACATAAAATAATTTTATTATGGGTTGTTAAAAGAAACAATAAGGAATGAGAATATAATAAGAAAAAGATACTATCCTCTATGAGCAGAAAAAAATTGGGGAAGAAATAAATAGAATTTCTAAAATTCAGAACTATAATCATTGGATAGTGGTACAGCACTTGCCTAGCATGGGTGAGGCACTGGGTTCCATCCTCAGCACCACATAAAAAACAAACAAATTTTTAAAAAGTTAAATTCTTTAAAAATATATAATCATTGAAATTTGAAGTTAAATGAATGGGTTAAAGAAAAAAATGAAACATATGAAGAGAGGAAGAGTGAAGTGGCAGATTTGAGGATATTTTCTAGAATGCCATACCAAGGGATAAGTAGTTGGAAAATGTGAAAGCAAGAGTAAGACACATGGAAGATGGAATGTGAAGGTCCAACATGTGGCTAATTTTAAAATTACCCTAGGAGTAAGACCTGAGATATAACAAGAAGTGATGAGAAGGCTGAGGATATAGCTCAGTTGGTAGAGTGCTTACTTCACATGCACAAGGCCCTGGGTTCAATCCCCAGTACCCCCCCCCCCCCCCCCCACACACACACACACAGAAGTGGTAAGAAAATAACTGACAAATATATAAACAAATCTAGACAATATTGACTTTATAAAATAATTTAAGTAATAGTGCCTATTTTTCATGGTTAAAATAGCACAATAATATGTAAATTGGGGATTGCTCCGACTTAGTGATATTTTAGATTTAATTGTGCAGAAAACTAGTCCTTTGAATATCTGGAAAGGGAACCACAAGAGTGAAACCTTGAAGCAGGAAAGGTCTTTATGTGTTTGAGAAACAAAAAGATGGCCAGTGTGGCTGGAGCAAGCTAGCATATGTGATTCATATACAAATTCAAGATAAAACCTTTGGAGGGTTTTAAACAGAAGAATTAAATACATAATTAAAACTATAAAATATAGGCTGGGGATCTAATTGGTGATAGAGTGCTTTTGCCCAGCATGCTCAAGGGCCTGGGTTCAATCCCCAGCAAGGGAAGAAAGACAGAGGCAGAGAGAGAGAGAGAAGGAGGAGGAGAAGAAGGAGGAGGAGGAGGAGGAGAAGGGGGAGGAGGAGGAGGGGGGAGGAAGAGGAGGACAGAAAGAAGAGGAGGAGGAGGAGAGGAAGAAGAGGAGGAGGAAGAAGAAGAGAAATTGTAAAGTTCTATGGGACTGCTATATGGAGAACAGAATAATTGTTATGTTGGGGCATCGTGGATATATGGAGTGGACATATGGAGACCAGTTATGAGGTTATTATAGTATATCTCAGACTATGACAATGACAATGGAGAGGGAGAAAAGTGATTCAAAAATGACTCAAGTTTCTGATTTTGGGCAACCGGGATAATTGTGGTAACATTGATTGAAATGAGGAAAATAGATGAGAAATAGTATTTGGAAAGGGGGAAATAAAAGTTTAGTTTGGGGCATATTAAATTTGCAATGACTCTCAGATAACAAAGTAGAGATAGTAAACAGGAAATTAGATATATATTTTAAAAATTCAGGGTAAGAAGTGTCTGGTGCTATCAATGGGAGTCATCAGTATATGGATAATGTATAGTGCTTTGGGACTGGATATGACCACTTAGTAACAAAATACAAATAAAGAAAAGTGACCTGAGAATTGAACCACTACTGGGACTTTCAAATGTTGAGAGGTCTGGAATAGAAATAGAATCCAGCAAAGGAGACTGAGGCAGAAAGTAATCCAAAAGACCACAGTCTCCCAAAAGCTTAGAAAGGAAAATATTTAAGGAGAAGGACTTGCTCAACTTATGTCTACGTTGCTGAGGGTTTAATATGAGGTCAGTAAGTGACCATTGGATTTGACAACATAGAAGTCACTATTGACCTTGACATAAGCAGCCTTGCTGGAGAGATGGCAATGGAAGCCCTTAGATTGGGTTGACAGGAGAATTAGAGGTGTGGAAGAGAGTATAAAGTATTTATAAATGTGGAAGAATTTTTATGCTTTATATTTATATTATGCATTATAGTTATACAAAATAGTTGGGTTAATTTTGATATAGTCATACATTCATGGAATTTAGTTTATTCCATTTCAGTCTCTGGTGCTTCATTTTTCCCTCACCTCCTCTCTCCCCCTGTTCCCTTTCCTCTGCCCTACTGGTCTTCCTTTGTGGAAGGGTTTTGAAAACAGTAAAAATATTATAGCAATGCAAGTGGAATTCCTCTTATTTCAGCAGAGATTGTTAGGAAGTTCAAGGCATTCAATAACAAGACTTGTGCCAAAAGAGGCACTGCAGAACTAATGAGCTGCTAGCCCAAGCAAAAATGTTGTCATGAAAAACCCACAATCAAAATTGCAAGATAAGCCCAAGACAATGAGTTTGATAAGAAAGCCAGAGTTGTCTCAGAAACATTGCTGCAGCTCACCAATCCAACTCAATGCCAACCTCTGACTGGAGCCAGTCCGCAGTGGCAGACAGGAGATGCTGAAGGGAAGGGAGGAGGAATAGGAATAGGAAAGACAGTGGAATGATTCTGACATAACATTTCTCTGTACATGCATGAATACAGCACAGTGAATCTCCACATCATGTATAATCACAAGACTGGGATCCTAATTAAAATAAGATGTACTCCATGTTTGCATAATTATGTCAAAATACACTCTACTGTCATGTGTAACTAAAAAGAACAAATAAAATCTATAAGTAAATAGCAGAAAGAATAGTAGAGTGTAGGGAAGAGAAAAGGGGGAGGTAGAAGGGGAGAGACTGGGAAGTACTAGGAACTGAATTAGAGCTTTTATAATTATGTCAAAATGAATCCCATTGATAGTATAACTAAAAAGAACTTCACCTTTGTTCACGCAGTTACCTCTGCCTGAAACACCTCCTATCTCCATCAACCTATACCCCACCCATTCTTCAACTCTCATTTTTTTTATCATCTTCTCCATGAAGCCTTCCCCAGTTCTCATTATTAGAATTTTCCTCTTTGTCTTTTGTGCTTCACTTGGCTTTTTGTGCCTTTACAATAGTGCTAACAACAGCCTGCCTTGTATTCTAATTATTTGTGTAGTACTAACTTGCTTATTATGTTGTCAACTCTGAAGACATGGGTCCCTTATTGTATATTTCTGTGTGTCTCACATAATTCCTTTGCCCCAATTAAGTGCTTGATGTATCAAAACTAGTGGAAGGGAACTTTCAGTGAAAATATTTTGCATATTGAAAGTGAGCCACATAGATTTCTACGACCTTACTTCCTGAAGTAACATTCTTTCTGAACAATTAGGTAATAAGTGAAATGTGGAATCTAATAGCAGCAGGCAGGTGTAAGAACTAACTGCCAGTATCCATAATATGTGGCTGGAGAATCTAATCAAGCCTAAATCAAGCCACAGAGTGAATCTTCCATTTTTCAGCTAATAGACTCAAACTGCTCCCACAAAGTGATCTGTTATCTCCATTTATCCATTTGTACTTTGACATTTAAGACACCAGACCATCCATATAATATATTACTCATGCTAATGTTTAAGCAAGCTGGCCTCCCTTCCCCCAAAACCTGACACTTTTTTTAAAGAATAGCATTGAGTTAATGGATCAATGTTAATGTAAGTTGATTTTATTGATTTTGTGCTCACAGTTGATTAGTTGTGAAGATAGGTGTCATGCTTTCATGTTTCATTGTCTGACTTAAATGCCCAAGTATGACTCATACTGAAGCTGATGTCAGCAAGACCTTTGCTCTCTGAGGATGATGTAAGTAGTATTGTAATGATTATTATATTTACTACTTTTGTTGCCACCTTGTGATAGAAATTTTATTTCAAAAAAGCTAATTTTGAAATCATGCCTTTGTAATATAAGCCTGGGTGGACTTTGTGTCAGATTATCTCAATTGAATTTTTTAAAGTGGGCATTAAAAGCGTGTGAGCTTTATTTGATTATTATATTTTATACTCAATTCTTCTCTTCTTCCTCTCTTCCTTCTCTTCCTCCTTCCTCTTCTTCCTTTTATTCATCTTCCTCCTGTCATTCTTCACTACATACTCAGTTTTCAGGAATGAAAAAGAATTTTCTTTTCCATAGATTAAGAATATGATTAATAAAGAAAATTATTTTTTTCAGTTCAGTAGTTCTGATGCATATCAGGCATCTAATGGGACAAATGGAGACTCTCTACGTGGTCTATATATAAGCCTTTTAAGTCAGGGCTTTATTTGTTTTCATCAAGCCTACAAGCATTTATTATATATCTATTGTGTACTGAACACAACTGTGGGGAATACACAAATGAGCTGGACATAGTCTTGCCTTTGGGGAGCTGAAGGAGATAATACATGTCCATCAATGGCTGTAACACAGGCAGAATGAGGTACAGGAAAAATACCAACAGAATCTGTAGGAGGTAAGGGAAGGAAAAAACTTTACAAAGAACCAGCAAAGACTCCATTAGTGGTTCTTGGCCATTTTTATCCCATGGATCCCACTGGCAGTCTGATGAAGCCAATATATATAAGTCAAGGCTTTAGAAAGCCCTGAATTATTTTGTCCTGAACTGAAGCTGAACATCTGAATGCTAGTCTCAACTCTGTCATGAGCCAGCTATGTATCCTTGGGCCAGTTTAATTTTGTGCATTGAGTTCCTCATTTAAGATGGAGAGTATTCTATTTTCCCAACCCTATGAAAATGATGGAGGCTATTGTGTCTCAGTATCCAAGTTATTTAGGAAAGCTGGGTATCCACATTGTTATGGTTTGGATGTTAGGTGTCCCCCAAAAGTTCATGTGTGAGCTATAGTGCAAGAAGTTTTAGAGGTGAAATGGTCGGGTTATGAGAACATTAAGCCAATCAGTGCATTAATCCCCTGATAGGGATTAATTTAGTGGTAACTGTAGGCAGGTAGGCTGTGGCTGGAGGAGGTGGGTCCCTAGGGGCATGTTTATGGGGCTTATATTTTGTCCTTGTTGAGCAGAGCTCGCTTGCGCTCTCTCTCTCTCTCTCTCTCTCTCTCTCTCTCTCTCTCTCTCTCTCTCTCTCTCTTCTTGCACCTTCTTGGTGCAATGCCCTGAACCACTTTCCTCCACCACACTCTTCCGCCATGATGTTCTGCCTCTCCCTGGGCCTTGAGGAATGTAGTAGGACATCTATGGACTGAGACCTCTGAAACCATGAGCCCCCAGATAAACTTTTCCTCCTTTAATTGTTCTTATCAGGTCTTTTGGTCACAGCAGTGAAAAAGCCAACTAAAACACACATACACAATGTGATTTTTTTCTACATTTGTGAGCCAGTAAAATATGGGGTGGGATCACACAAGAAATCTAATGCTAAACAGCTGGATTATAACATGAATGTTTTTGAAATCATCCACACCATTTGAGTTTGTCAGAAGCATAAGGGACTTTGCCTTTCCTAGAAGCTCCCCAAAGGAGGGTTTGTCCAAAAGCTTTTTGCAAAGCCTGGCTGGAGGTAGTGAGGCTTGGGTTGGTGGAGGGTAGGTAATTGTAATAGCCACTCCCTAACAATCTGCAAGGCTTTATTGTCCTACAATGAGACATCATGTAAAAATCATCCATTTAATCTAAGTTTTCAAACTAATTATTTTATTATATGAAGAAAAATTTCTCGACTCAGTCATTCCTCCTTTCTTATTCATAAATTTGTATGGTTTTGTTAATTTTTCAAAACTTATGAATGCTAAACTTCACTCAGTCACAATTGATTTGTTCTTCCTCTTTTTACTTCTCTGTCCTTTTATATCTTTACAAAACCTATGAATGTTCCTCTTTATGTCTTTTTTGCATTCAGTATAAGCAAAACTGTGTTTGGCTACATTCTCATTATTTCAATAAGCTCTCTACCATGATACATGGAAAGATACATAGGGAGAGATATACTTGATCTTTACATTCAGAAACCTGTGATGTACTTGGGAGAACTAGGTGAATATCCATGAAGGCATAGGCAGGTCATGAAACAAACTACGCAATTCCTAAAGACCATTATCAGAAGGACATCCAAGGGTGAAGTTTATCTTGCTCATGACCAAAACTAAAAGCAGCTACTCAGGGGTCAAGGACAGCCTCAAACAAGAAGACACAACAGAGATCTTCAGGGTTAAGGAGGTAGCAGGGGGTAAACAATGTAGACACTGGTGCATCAAAGTTAGGGTCTCCAGGTCGTATTGAACCAAAGTCTAAAACATTAGCTAGAGGTCTGTAGCAGGCTCAAAGCCATTTATCCTTTATTATTGGATCTTCTATGTAGACAATATACAGCGTGCCTATTGAACTAACAGTGTCAGCTAAAGACTGGGTTTCTTGGATGTGGCCATCAAATCACTCTCAAAGCATCCGCTGATTCTCCCATCCTAGCACTAAGGTGCACTAAATTGAAATGCTCTGTTTCAATATATCTCACTCCATCAGACTGTGAGTTCTGTGAAGTCATGTTCTCAGTCTTACTCGGCTGTTTCCCGAGCATCCAAACTGTATGTGTTTTGTATTGCTGAGTGGTTTAAAGCACAGGCTTTGAAGACAGATAGATCTGTATTTGTTTGGATTTGTTGCTTTCCTTCTGGGAAATTTACTTATTGTCTCTGGTCTCCGGTTTCTCATTTCTAAAATAGTGATGACAATAATACCAACCTCTAAGGATTTGTTGTGAGGGTAAAATGTGATGACAGATTTGGAAGCAGAGTGCCTGTCACAGAGTAAGCATTCAATCAATGATAACTCTGATTGTCATTACATGATTGTGGAATGAATAGGTGAGAGACAAGTGGGTTGAAGAAGTGTTAGTTTATTTGATGAGGTTGGGGATCAGGACTGGGAAGATGCTTAATAGGAGCGACCTTGGCAGTCCTCCAAGAGTCTCTCCCTTCTCTGAGCATCTCATAGGTGATTGGAAGGCTGAGACAATGGGGATTATCTTTAAGCATTTCTCCCTTTGTGTAAAGCTTGCAATCATCTTGGCTGGGATAACAGGGACTGAATAGACCTTGGGTGGGGGTGATGTTATTAATATAAACAGTTTTCAAATGAAACATATTGCTCTCTGCATCCAGCAAGCTGTTGTTAGTTTGTGAGCACTAGGTCTTTGGAAAGCCATTGCTGCCAGCTTGAATGGGAAGCTTAGAACAATTAAAGGCTTTGAACACTTACAAGCTAAGGATTTGGATAAGCATGTTTTGACTCTATAGCTTCTCCTGGGGTTTCCCTGATGTGCTGGACTAATTATCAGATGTAATTAGAAAAGCTGAGAAGTGGGGAGACTGCAGGGAGCAAAGCATACTTTCCCAGGGACCCTCGTTTATTTGTGCAGAAAGGGGGCTGGGGAGACTGTATTGTGAAGAAACAACCATGCATAGGGTGCTAGAGGGCAGGAAGGTCCTGGGAACATGGCTTTACTAGGAAAGACTCAAGCCTATGGGACCCATTTCTCCTGGTGAAGTTGCAAGTGGTCAGCAGTTTTCCCTTCTTAGTTTCTCAGTGAAGAATAATATTCTGGGTCATGACCAGGTTCTAGACTCATTTTAGCCAAGGTCCAATTTTTGTGGGTACAAAGCAGTGAAGAAGTGATATTCTTTTAGAACTCATGTATATGAAGAAGGGAATTTCAGCTGGGTCAGCTCCAGGTTATATCCACTGCAGGTTGTCGAAAATATTTCTTATATGCCTTGGCCTAGATCCCTGGCCCCAGAATTGGGCCAAGAATAGTTTGTATTTGAAAGTCTGAGAAAAACTGACATTTGTAGGACCATCTTCCAACTGACTTTACTTTTGTGGGGGCCATTCCATTTAGATATGGTTCCAATCTTACTCTAGATGCTATGGAAACAAGACTGCCATACATGAAACATGGAAAGATAATAGCACTTGGTCTTCACTTACTGTGGGTCGTGGTACAGACTATGAGTGTTGTAGGTGTTTTGAGGAAAAGGAGCTCCCTGGTTGAAAAAGATAATGGCTTTCATGTGAAATTTTCCCCACTGTCAACATGGAATGAAGTTCATTGTCACAAGAACACCAAATACAAATCCAGTGTTTCTGTTTTCTCCATAGGTAACCTGCCTCCATGATTTCTTTGGTGATGATGATGTTTTTATTGCCTGTGGTCCTGAAAAATTTCGCTATGCTCAGGACGATTTCTCCCTGGATGAAAATGGTAAGCACAACCATTGGGCTTTTAAAATTTGTTTTTTTTTTTTTAAGTCATTGGGTTTTATTTCCCTATTTTTCTCCTTACTTTTATTCCTTAGGATTTCCATGGGTTTATGTTGGCCTGGAGAACATCTAAGCATAGACCCTCAAGGGTAGATATTGTTAGTCTTTCGCCTCTATATTTGCATACATGGGCCACTAAGCCAAAGGTTGACTGGATATCCCAGAAATCCAGCCTCCAAACTCAATAAGACTCACCATCGTCCATAATAGTGACCATATTTCTGGAAATGCATATTGTATCATATGGGCTAACAGATATCATTAGACTGCAGGAAGAAAAATTTAGAGGAAGAAATTGGATACTGTGCATATACTTTTTTTCTAGTTAACATCCTTTAGCTATATGACCCATGTTAATGGTCCCATTTTAGAAAAATTTTCCCATGGTATTCTTAGTGTCAGACCCTGTCCCCACCTTTGGGTTTGCTGTACCATTCACCTTACTTTGAGATTAAAGTTTCCAGAAGAATCATCTCAGGAAGGAGCTGAACGTGTATCTCCTTTTGCTAAGCTCCAGGTGTAAGATAAAGGTGACTTAGCTCACTTAACAACAGGGTTAGGATATAATCTAGAGGAGGGAAAGATACATTCAAAACATGTTTTCCATTTAAGAGGACTAAAAGTTAAAAAGGCAAAGGTAGTTTTACTAATATAGACTTTACAAACAACTCAAGTGACAAGAACCCTAAAAAGCATAGTATTTCTGCTGTTCTTCCTTTGAGAGGAGGCAAATGATCATAAAATAGCTAAACAAATACAGGTTATGTCCAGTTTCCTATGCCTTTCTACATTTCTAGCTCTGGGCAGTGATTACTAAAGTTCATCAACCAAAGCAAGAAGTGAAGCAAACAAAAATGACCTTTCCACTCAGTTCAGTTTCCTAATAAGCTCAATTTACCAGAACAGCTCCCCAAATATTTATGGTTAATTTACATTTCAGTGCACCTTTAAATATCAGGCAAAAACGAGGTGTCTAAAGAAAAGACTATCCTCTACCCAGCTGTTTGATTCTACTTTTCATATCATAGCATGAAGTTGGGAAAACTGTAGTGCAAAGAGCACTATACTGGGACCCAGGAGTCTAGTCCTTATTCTGCTAATTTCTCACTTTGTGGCCCTAAGCAAGGCTTAAGTGCTTCCTACCTTCATCAGCAAAATGAATATAATGATCCTCCTAGTAAATCAGCACTATCAGTGCCAAAGTTTACCGTAGCAGAAGAAGGTAAGTGACCTGCCTAGAAAGAGTGCTACAAATATGTCAGATTGGGGCTGGGGTAAATACAGGAATATTTGGCAGACTCTACTATACACCTATGAGCATTGTGAAGTTACAAGTGGCAGTCACTGATGACTAATTTATTCATTAAACAACCAGCAAAAAGGATTATGATAACTTGTACTGAAAATCAAAAATAGCTCTATAAATGTAAGATGGTGGTACTTATTCATGTAAAAATGACATAATATTTGTAATGTGCCATTACAATGTGTGGTATATAATAGACAATAACTTGTAGCTGCCTATCCCCCCTTTAAATTACTCATGGATGTTTCATCTGTGTAGCTATAACCTCTGAGATGTCAACCCCTAATCCAAGGAAATTAATTAAACATTATATTCAAAGGTACTATTCTGAGACAAGGCTAAATCATCCTCAAATGTCTGACTTGATTTATTACTTACTTGACATGCTTCTAAACTCCTGTCCTTGTTCCACAATTTAGAAACTTAAACACCTTGTTTAGCTCAGGTGACTTTTGGAAGTTTTCCACATGCATCACTCTCTAGCGCCATAATTCCTACAAACAATGAAGACTGCCTTGTAGTCCTGAACCACTTAAGTGCTTTGGCCTGTGGTGTTTATTCCATTTTCCAAAGTCTGGTAATATGCCGAGCCTGAGTTTTACCCTCTGCTAAGCTCTCTGTGTCCTTTTGCCCAGAATGCCGAGTCATGAAGGGAAATCCATCAGCCACAGCTGGCCCAAAGGCGTCCCCAACACCTCAAAAGAGTTCAGCCAAGAGTCCTGGCCCTATGCGCCGAAGTAAGTCTCCAGCTGATTCAGGTAACGACCAAGACGGTGAGTGCCTCTTCTCCTAACTGTGCACGCTGTCTTCATTTATGGAGGCTAATACCTTCTGCATGCAGAGGAATGAGTTCCTCATGATCGTCACTGTGTGTCCATGAATACCAATTTTAACTTTAAGGAATAATACTGTCAAACTTGTTTGGAGTCATGGAGGCACAGTTACAACCCTCATTCCACTCATAATGGACACAGACCAGAAATCTGGCTTATTTGCCATGCTTGCTATAATGCTTATTGTCATGGTTATCATTATTATCATCATCTTCAATATCATCCAGCCAAAACATATTCAATGAAATAATCAAGGCAAACATAAATCTGGAATTAAAAATCAGAATCAAGGACAAAAACCAAAAAATTGACACCCAAAAGTATCAACTTAGCTGATGCACTTGCACTTTAAACTTGACTCTGAACTAATTAGATGTCATAATAAAAAGAGAGACCGGTACACAATACATATTTACAATTGTTTTTTAAAAAGGAAGATGAGATTGTATGACTCTCACAATAGGAAAAGACAGAACAGACTGGTTCTGAAAGCATGCACAAAGATTTGTCATAAAGCATTTTATTTAGTGGATTGTGAGTAATCTGAAAATTGTGGTCTGCGGATCACTGCCAACCCATGAGCTGTTTGTTATCAGTCAGTCTGTGATGAGATTAGGTGCTCGTGCCAAATGTAAATTAACTATGCCACTAAGCAAACCATTTAGATCAGCTGACTTTATTTTTTCCAGAGCATGATTTCATTGAGGAAGGCAGCATTCTGGCAGAAACTCTTCAACTTGTCTTAGACCTGCAGTTTGAGTGGCACTGATCTAAAAGGAAATGTCTTCCATTCTTTTATAACAGATGCTATTAAAAACAAAAAGCCACAGAAGTCCAATTTGAAAGGATTAAGTAGACTTGCACACAGACAATATGAGTTCTTCACACTAAGGAAATCATGTGGTCCAGAAGACTTACACATTTGTCTTCCCAAGGCTCGGGCAGGACTCATCATGAGAATTCTTCTATCCTGAGAGACTTGGGGAACCACAAGGGCCATTTATTTATTTGGTACCCAGGATTGAACCCAGAGGCACTTAACCACTGGGCCACATCCCATCCCTTTTTTTTTTTCTTATATTTTATTTAGAGACAGTGTCTCACTAAATTGCTGAGGCTGGCTTTGAGCTTATGATCATAGCTTGCCTGCATACCTCACGCTGCTAGAGTATGTATATTACCAGCTATCTCTTTGTTCTCAAGCAACAGAAGCTAAAGTGTAAAAGGACAGCCCAGGATTTTCATACTCCAATGTGTTTGCACACTGTTCCCCCACACCTGGAATGCTATCTTTCCAACTCACCACCCTGCACTTGAAAATTCCTCTTCATCCTTCATAACCTCACATAGAAATCGTTTTCCCATTTCTGTAATATAATTGCATGCCATTTATATTTCTGGGGTAATATTCACCAGCCTGTGTTGTAAAGTATGTGTTTGTCTACTTTCCTAACTAAATACTGAGCCCCTCAAGAGCAAGATGTTGTGTTCGTTTTGTCTCCTCAGTTCTAAGCACAGTGTGTGCCCCCTAGTAGATACTCAAGTAATGTCATTGAGTGAATATATGCACAAAATGACCTATTTCACCCAGCATAGTGAGCATTTAGGTAATGTTTACTAAATGAATAAGAATAGGTGTCTTGATGACATCTTGTTCAAGTGTGCAAAAGGGCACATTAGTCTATCTAAGCATATGCATATTGTTGAAACTATTAAGTTTCAGGTTTTCACACTTGGATGGGGAATAAAGTTATTTGGAGAATTTCTAAGCAGAGACTTGCAAAAATTTTAAAAAAAAACTTTCAAACATTTGGTCAAGATTTATAAAGTCTAGCAATAATTGCTTAGCTAATCATTTTTCAGAAATAGCACTAGCTATTTCTAGGGATTTCTAACTGTACTTATATCTTGCTGTGAAACAAATTATCCCAAGACTTAGTGGCTTAAAATAAGCTTTTGTTATCTCACAATTTCTGTGGGTTAGGAATTCTGGAGTGGCTTAGCTGGGTGGCTCTGGCTCAGGGTCTCTCATATTGTTGTGGTTTAGGATATTGGGAGGGGCTGAAATCATCCGAAGGCTCCACTGGGGCTGTAGGATCCACTTCCAAAATGGCTTTGGCAGGATCTCCCACTCAAGTGAAAGATTCAAGAGAATGAACAAAGAAGATGTAGTTCCTTTTATTATCTAGTATTCAAAGCCAACACTGTCACTTCTATTTTATTTTAATAATTAGAAGCAGTCACTAAGTTCAGTCTGTGTTCAAGGGGAAAAGAATTAGCATCCACCCCTTTGAGGGAGGTATTGTAGAATTTGTGGACCTGTTTTCTAAACTGCCATATAACCTATTAGTTAGAAATATTCAGGGTGCATAAGCTTGAATTAAAAAGATTCTCTTTGGGAGCTAGGGTTGTGGCTCAGTGGCAGAGCGCTCGCCTAGCATGTGTGCGTCCCAGGTTTGATCCCAGCACCACGTAAAAATAAAGGCATTGTGTACAACTAAAACAAATAAATAAATATTTTTTTAAAAAGATTCTCTTTGTAGACTATATATAATTGGTTACCCAGCACACATGAACACAACCACCTGTAAGTAAACTGTTTAAACATGAAATCATTGATCACCAGCATGCTACAGAACTTCCCTTCTACAAAATATGCATCTCACTGACAGAGACAGAACAGGAATGTATTAGGACTCAATAAATTTTTGTCAAATTGAAAAGTTGTGGTAGATTCCAGTCCAGGCCCAGGAAGCCAAGATATGCTGTTGCTCCTTCAGAACTCCCTTGCTAAAGAAAAGAAATGAGAATTTATTCAAACTCACCAGGCAAATAGAATAATAAATGTGTGTGACAGGTATCAGATTTACAAACAACTTCTGTTTCTTACCACCAAACTAAAGTGGTGTTTTCAATAGACAGAATTGGAATCCTTATTGCAGATAGTTCATGGACATAAATGAAGCCAAACCCTAGTGTAGAACAACTTTCATGACAGTTTTCAGAACTTTTGAGCTCACTTTTATTGATATGTCTCTAACCTCTGCATGATTTCACCCCCAAAGGGTAGAATGATCCATATAAAATGACTATGCCCATTCTGTAACAGTTTGTTTAGAGTCAAGTCCAATGTTTCCACTCAGTAAACATTCCAGAGGAGCAAAGTTGATCTCAGGCAAAACAGTAACATAGGACTATTCCAAGTGGGGAGGTCAAGTGGGGGATAGTGGTAGATAAGAAATGGAAGAGGAGAGGGAGACATCTAAGAAGGCCCAGCCACATCACTTCCTAGCTTTGTGATCTCAGGCAAATTTCTTATCTTCTCTGAGATTTGGTATAGTCTTAGAATAAGAAAGGATTTGCATGTTTATAAATAACAATAGTTTTATTATTATAGTTATTATTATCAGTTATTTATTTACTTATTTATTTTATTTGTTCTAATTAGTTATACATGAAAGCAGAATGCATTTTGACACTTTGCAGGTAAATGGATGGAGCTGGAGATATTTATATTTATATTTATAATTTATAGTTATAAAATAGCTCTCATGGGATCAAAATCAGATAGAGAATAATGAGCTATAGACAATCTATAGTTTTCAGTTTAAATAATTTTCTTCTAACAGATATTATTTGAGATTTAAGAAGAAAGAATCATTTCATAAAATGTTAAGAGTTTTCTTAAAGCTGGGCACAGTGGCACATGTCTGTAATCCCATCACTTGGGAGGCTGAGGCAGGAGGATCACGAGTTCAAAGCCAGCCTCAGCAATGGCAAGGCACTTAGCAACTCAGTGAGACCCTGTCTCTAATAAAATACAAAAAGGGTTGGGGATGTGGCCCAGTGATCAAGTGCCCCTGAGTTCAATCCCCGGTACAAAAAAACAAAATAGCAAGGGACATATGAGGGTTAATATACATTTAACCAGCCGGGCGCGGTGGCGCTCGCCTGTAATCCCAGCACTTTGGGAGGCTGAGGCAGGAGGATCTCGAGTTCAAAGCCAGCCTCAGCAATGACGAGGCACTTAGTAACTCAGTGAGACCCTGTCTCTAATAAAATACAAAATAGGGCTGGGGATGTGGCCCAGTGGTCAAGTGCCCCTGAGTTCAATCCCCAGTACCAAAAAAAAAAAAAAAAAAAAAAAAAAAAAAAAAAAAAAAATATATATATATATATATATATATATAATACACACACACATTTAACCAAAGAGTAAGCGGTGTTGGGTGAAACTGAAAATCTTTGTTCTTTTCTAAGACATAGTAGATAGTACTACTGTGTTTCCATCTTGTATTAGTCTATCTTAGATCTGGAACTCATGGATAGATTCACATGCCTTCATTCCAACAGAGAAACTAAAAGTTGTAGGAGATAGGCCACTTGCATGGAATTTTAACTAATTTCCTTCAAAGGCAAAAGAAATCCAAAAATGTTCCTCTTTAGCAGGAATTCGAACCAAATGAAATATTATAAATAAAATATAAATATATTTATATTTTATTTATATATGTTCCATATATATATATAATATGGTCCATATATAAATAAAATATAAATATATTTATATTTATATTTATGGTCCAATTTATGGCTCAGTTAATATCTGTATTCAGTTTAACTTGAGGTTTAGTAAATTGATGCTATTTGGTCTGTAATTTGCATCATAATTTCCTTCCTCAGTTCATAGTCCTTAAGTTGTCTCTTTCCTGTTCTGCCCTATGAATAAATCAGAATCCTTCTACTTTATTCCCTTCAAGTTCAAGTTCAATCCCTAATCCTGCCAATATTGAGTTTGCCCCAAATGGAATGTCTGTTACTAAGCCATAAATTTGAGTTAAGAAGGGATTTGGTTGTCCATATAATATTCCTATAAGGAGATCATTCTCAATGAGCAGAGATGATGGGCTCTTAGGACCCAAGTCAAATTAGCCATATCTGCCTTTAAAGTAGGACAGAAAACTGTAGTGAGCAGATAAAATCTGAATCCAGGATAGTCTTATGGGATATTGAAGAAAGTTTGTGTAGTGCCACATGTTGATTAATGCAGGACTTGGCATTGAGATAGGCAAAAATAAGCCTTGCTTCAGAACTGAAGGAAGACATTTCTAGTATATGTCTCTGTTTTCATTTTAGCCTTTAAAGTATTAATTTTCCCTTCATGTATTTTTTCCACCAATAGAAGTGAATTGAATTAAAAGGACAAAATAGTTAGTTGCTGGGAAGGAATCTTTTCTTCTTATTTGTCGTTTTTTTGTTTTTTTTTTTTTTTGTTTTGTTTTTTTTTTTAAGGATCCCCCATAGAAGCTAATTACCCACCATGGCAGGCTGAGGGAATTGTAATGTGATAATTAGTTTGCTATTCTTCAACAGTAAGCCACTGTAGCAACCCAGTGTTCTCTACCTCCCTTCCCCCAACTCATGTGTGCCTATTTCTGCAAAGTCAAATCTTCCTTGTTCCTAAACTTCCAAGGAAGAGTGTCTTCTTTACCAAAATATACAGCCTTTAAAAGGGGAGGTCAAAGGACACAAAACAGTAGCAGTCCATGAGAGAATTTATCCCAGGGTTCTTTTCTGAATCTGCACAACCTGCTTTGGGTTGCCCAAAATGGAGGTGCCTGGCTCTTCTGACTTCCCTTCATGTGACTGCCTAGATCAGCTCTGCTCAACAGAAATACCCGATTTTTTAAAAAGCAAACTTGGATAATTATGCTGTTCCAAACTAATTCATGGTGCTGTTATAAGGGACAGCTGTAGTGCAGGAAATGCTTTGCAAAGTGCACAATACTTAATTCATGCAGAAATACAATGTGAGCCACAAACGAAAGCCACATATATGATTTTAAATTTTCCAGTAGCCACAGTTTTATTTATTTTTTAAAGTTAAAAGGAAAAGACTAAATTTTGATGTAATTTATGTAGCAATGCCTTCAAAATATTATCATTTCAACATGTAATCAATGAAGAAATTATTGAGATATTTACATTCTTTGAAATTGAGATATAGTTTACACTTAATACCACATCTCAATTCCGATTAGCCACATTTTTGGGGGGGACTGGCGATTGAACCCAGGGGTGCTTAATCACTGAGCCACATCCCATCCCTTTTTGTATTTTATTTAGAGACAGGGTCTCACTGAGTTGCTTAGTGCCTCACCATTGCTGACGCTGGCTTTGAACTCGTGATCCTCCTGCCTCAGCCCCCCAAGCTGCTGGGTTTACAGGCCTGCACCACCGCATCCGGCATGACCAGCCACATTTCTAATGTTTTATAGCAATATATGACTAGTAGCTACCACATTAAACAGTAGAATACCTTTCTTCTCTTTCTAATAGAGGTTCAAAATAACAATCCTCTGCATGAATTAAGTATTGTGCACTTTGCAAAGCATTTCCTGCACCACAGTTGTCCCTCATAATAGCACCATGAATTAGTTTGGACAGCATAATTATGCAAGTTTGCTTTTAAAAAATCTGGGAACTCAAGAGCCAGAACTCAGCTCAGTCTCATTTCCTGGCAGGCATTCTTTGCACTACCTGCCTGGCATAAGGCAGGGTATAGGAGATCCAGTGTGGTGAATGCAAAGGTCTGTTTTAAATGGTCTTTGCTTCTAAGCTTCTTTTTTCCTTCCTCCATATTCAAGTCAGAGATTTGGAGTGGTGTGGTGTCTGTGTCATTCTCTTTGTGCTGTATTGAACCCAGCACTAGAAACAATTAAGTGCCTTTGTTTTTAGTGCTCCGGTGTAGACATTCCATCAGCTCCCAACTGTCACTCCAAGGGGAAGTGGTGCCCTTGGCAGAGCTATGGGAAAATAAAAACTTCCTTATCACCCTCACCCATCTGATTCTTTCTAAAACTGGAGCTTTTGTCAAGTTTAACTGCAAGAAACTCCCTAGATGGAAGACAATTTTTCTATCACCATTGGAGAGCCCCTTAGGAAATGGTTGGAGCAAGCAGCATAGTGGAGGCCACTAAGCGCCCTGTAGTGTATGGATATGGGTGTACCTCCCTACAACAGGAGTTTTATCAGCCTGCCTTACCTGGGACTTATGTTTAAATACAGTCAAATCTCCAAAGTTTGGTTGGAATATCTAGAAGTTTTAGGTGCTGTGAGGAAAAACAGTAAGACAAATATCCTGACACTAAGAAGATTTTTTTTTCCAGGAAGCAGTGTACATGTAAATTTTGAACTTTTTATTTCAAAATACTTATATAGTTCTTGTTATTAGTATAGTCTTCCAGACTAATTTAGTCTTTACAACAACTTTATAAGGCAGGTGCTATTATCCCCATTTTGCAGAGGAAGAAACTGAGGCACACAAAAGTTGAGTGACCTGCTCCAGGTGACACTGGCTTGATCCATCAGAAACATATTCTGAACAGAACCACCTTCAACAGGAAATAAGCATTGACAGCATTGTCAAGCTTGAGAAAACAACTCTGGTGATTCCAGCCTCCTTACAGATTTTTTTTTCTTAAAGGAAAATCATCTGTGTTAAAATATTGCAGGACTGAATACATAAATTTGTTCTACAGTAGGGAATAGTCTTACTTTTCTCCCTTATTTAATATTCATAAGTGTATGCTGTACAAGACTCTGTAGGAGATAGATTTAAAATCCAAATTTCATCTTCTGAGCTACAGCATCTCACAGCCTGTGATTGATTTTGGCCTGAGAAACAACGCAATGACCTAAGCATTGAGGAACTGTTTATGGGCCCTCTGTTCTTCCTTTCCTAATGAATGGGTCTGGGGAACGGGACAAAAGCTTTTCTACTGAGCAGAAACAATTAGCCAAAGCAATCCAGACACCCTACCCAAAGATTCTTTGGAATGGATGTGTGAAAAGCACAGGATCTGTCTCTTGGCCTTATTCTGAAGTAAGTTGAAACCACCTTGGTTTCACCTTGTTGGTCTTCCAGAAAAACTCCTTGTATGTGTAAAGAGGAAACAGGGTATCTTTGGACTGGAATGAAGAAAATCTTAGAGTATCTCAATATGAAAAAAATGAGGAAGTGTGTGAATTAGGAGTTAGAGGACACATGACAATCACTAAAAGATCACAGTGGCTGATATATGATATGCTAACCCTAAGGAAATCTTAGAATGGATTCTATGAGCAAATTCTGGAAGCCATCATCCATAGAGTAGAGACAGTTTATACCCTTTAAGCAAATCATACCCTGTCTGAACCTCTATATCTTTGTTGATTAAGAGAAGACTAGTTGTACCTGGCCGTCGTGTTTTAGGATTATCAGGAGAATTATGTGAGTTTCTGGTATTGTAAATGATTTTAAAATGTAGAAATACAATTAAGGAGGATCTAAAATTATTATGATGACTTTTTTCAGTAGACTGGGGTTATTTTCAGTGAGCAGTATTTCAGAAGAGACATCAAATCAAAACCAAAAGACTTGATTTTGAGTTGGGCTGAAGTGTTGGGATTAGAATGAGAAGGTCAGGGCTAATTGAATGAGCATTTAATCAGTTTTGTCTCCATCTAATGTTGGAAGAAAAGCAGATGCCAAATTGACCCTTCTTTGTCTGTCCCATTCTGGTCAAGAAAATTTGAACCCAGAGTGTTAATGACATGTCTAAATTACTTCCCAGACAGTTCTTCAGTCACTACTCCTGGGTCAACTTATACCCAACTTATATGTAGGTTCATTTTATTTTTTTCAGGATTAGTCTAGCCTCCAGGCAAGGGAATCCATAATCTGAGAGCTCATCATCAACTCAGCCTGACTGGTGATTCTATACATTCTTTCCTTGACTATCTATACCAGAAACTGGACTCTTTCATTGTTTTTTGGAAACTAGCCCCTCACCACCACCACCAGCATTTTATTCCTCACTCTCAGGAAACCATTTTCCCCCATATGTTTTCAATCCCTCTAAATCTAGATAATCAGCCTACTTGCCTTAACAGCCATTCTGTGTTGAGGCTTGTCCCTTTCCAATCTGACAGGGAAGTCTGACAGAGCCAAGGAGCTAAAGATAAATCTAAGGGCAAGGACAGGAATCATCATTGAGAAAAGTCAGTGAGCCAAGACTGCACAGGGCCAGGCTTGGCAATTTTACTGCATAGCTGAAGGGCAACAACTAAGGGAGGAGACAGGGCACAAATACCATCTTCCCAGAGCACTCTGTGGCATGAGGGTAGTTACATGGCATGCTGGCTTGTCTGCCTTCTATTGTTTCATGACATTGTGTATGCACCCAGCCAAATTGGTGAATGAAAGAGAGCTCTTGCTAACCACTTTCAAATTTAAACCCCATCAAACAGGATAGAAGCCTCAATGATGGGTGTCAGCTCTGGTGTCTGCTTTTACCTGTTTATTCCTTTCTCTTTTCTCTGCCAACACTATTCCCCCCTCCTCCCGAGCCCCTGTCAGAAAATTGTCTATGAAAGCAATCCGAGAAACAGTTCATTTCAAAAAGGAAGGAGCTATGTAACAAAAGCTAAAAAAATAAAGAAGATATGAAGGTTTCAGGGTTTGGAATCAGAAAGACCTAAGTTTGAATCTTGACTTTGCTTCCTCTAACTGGAATGTGTGTGTGTGTGTGTGTGTGTGTGTGTGTGTGTGTGTGTGTGTGTGTGTGAGAGAGAGAGAGAGAGAGAGAGAGAGAGAGAGAGAGAGAGAGAGCATACCTGACTCGTCGTAGACACTCAATAATAATTATCCTTTATTTGTTGATAAGGTTTGAAATGTTTTTGACATACCTTGTTGCAAAGGGGGAAATGAACTGTATAAAGAGAAGAAAGAAATGAGAGGATTTGGACTATATATAAATAAAACGTGAGAATAGTGAGAGCTATGGTTCCGAGGTAGAAAATGAAAGACACTAGTCAAAGAGGGAGAAGATACCCCCCCATCCCAAGTCATTTCCAAACTGCCAGAGAGCTAAGGATGTTTAACAAGGAAGAATAAAGGAAAATGAAGATCAAACAGTGGTGCCATTTCCATTCTCTCTCAAAATGAAATGCGACAGCCTTTCTATAATGGGTTTACCAATACAAGAGTACACAGAATTCATCAGATCCTATTTGCATTATTTCCTGGTGCTTCTTTTAGTTGACATTTATATGAATCGACTCCAGAATCCATATCAAAAGTCATTCTTCCAGATTTTTCCTCATAGAATCCAAAGGCAAAAATGTGTATATGAATATATTTTTACCTAGGCTCTAAATGAAGGATCTCTTTTATCTTGTAAGGACTCTACTTTTGCCTGTGCATGTCTACGTTTTCTCATTTCTCTGTGTCCATCTTTGGATTTCATTCCATCAGGGAACTCTGGGAAAGTATTGGGAAGTGTCTGCATTTTTTCAACAATGCAGTGCATGGCAGTTAAATTATTAAAAACTGATCTCCAAAATGCTTGTTGAATGTTGATGACAAAATAAAATCCTTTATTTACAGATAGCTTAAGATTGATTCTCTGGAGGTAGGGACCTGGAGAGCACGTATAAACATTTACACATATGCAGACAATATAGAGAGGCATATATGGAACATGTATATATAACTGCTTCTAAAGTTACTGGGTGAAAGAATTTCATAAGATATTGGGAAAAATATGGAAGTTGTAGAAGAGTCTATATATTAAGATCTGTAGCCAATGGATAGAAACTAACTCACATGCAGACATGCTTGTGACTAACAATTTCTTATATCTTGGCAAGGTCAATGGGTTCATTCTCAGTTAAGAGTGTAGATTTAAAAAGACTGTATTAATACTGGATATGCAATAGCCACCCTTTTGCAGTGTGCCTGACAAATGCTGGGCAACTAGAATCTGCAAAGGATATAGTGACCTTGTAGAACAAAGCACCAGAACTTACCTGGGGATGCCCACATCTGTGAGACCTCAGGAAGCTGAGACAAGGGCTCTTTTTGAAAACTTCACAGTGTCAGCTCACACAGGTCTCTAAGATTGTTCCTCATCCTGAATGCTAGTGACTGGGTCCTGATGGGAAAGCCCTCAGGCACTGTAGGTGGTCCATTAACTCTTTCATTAATTAACTCCCTCATTTCTTAAAAAGAGCAGCTGACTGCTTCATGCAGTTGTGACTCCTCAGACTCTTGCCTTTCCTACAGTGCAGCCTTTGTTTGCCAGAAAGCCAGATGCCTTGGCAGTCTGGCACCCACATACTCTCTGCTGTCTGTTGCAGGTCATGTTCTTTGGGTGGCTTACATGGTATGTAAACATAACACTCTAAGCTTATCTGGCCTCTAGGTCCCCCTGTATTGCTGGGTCCCTTCTCTCCCTCCCTATTGCCTTGGTTGTCATCATTATCATTAATTGACTACTGCATTGTCTCCTAAGCAACATCTTTGTTTCTTCTATCCTTAACCCAGCCCACTCCAAACCAGTATTACCATAGCAGCTGGAGTAATAGTTCTAAAATGCAGATCACTTTCAACTTAAAATATTTTTGTGATTTTTTTCATAAATCAAACCCAAACTTAAGAGGTCACAAAAAAAGACTCTGAAGGTCTTGTTCTTATCTTCTATCTCCAGCCTCATCTCCTTGAACTCCCTGCTGGCACCCTATGCTTGAGCCATTATAAGCTGCTTACACTTTGCAAGCACTATATTCTTTCACATTTTCATGACTTTGCCCCATTGGTGCAATTCTAATGTATAGAATACCCTTCTGTCCTCTTGGCTTAGCTAGTTCCAATTCATCTTTAAAAAAAAAAAAACAGCTTTAATGAGATAAATTCACACAATATATAATTCATTCATTTAAAATGTGCAATTCGGTAGGTTTTAGTTTAGCCACAGAGTTGTTCAACAATTACCACGATTTAATGCCAGTATAACTTTGTCTCACCAAAAGAAACCTCCTACCAATTAGCAGCCACTTTCCATTTCCTTCCAACTTCTTCCTCCACCCAGCCCCTAAAAACCGTTAATCCACTTGCTCTCTATATAGATTTGTCTATACCAGATTCTTTAAAGATTTCTCAGGTGTTGCACCTCCCTCCCCCACCCTTATGTCTCATTCTCTCTCTGCTTGTCCTCTGGGCTTCAAAAATGTCCTATGCATGGCTCTGTCTTCACACTTACTCCATGGTGTCCTTGCCTGCCTCCCCACAGGAAGTTCCTTATTCATCTCTAAAACCCCAATATCTAATACTTTGCCTGACTTATGAGTAGTACTTCATAACTATTAGCTAAATAAATGAATGACAATGAGGGAAGCCTCTCAAAAACCAGACAGTGGTGGGTGCCTGCCTAAGTTCTCATTTTCCAACTCACTTGCACTTGGATAAATTCAGCAACCACCACACTGATGTCTTTTTCCATCTGTACCATTGTTATGCATGTTCCAGAACCTAGGGAAACATAACCATAAATGGTGTAGAAGTATATCTTCAGGAAATATTCACAATAATGCGGTTTAAGCTTTATCTGTTGGGCTAACAGCAGCATTCTTAGGCCATCTTTCTACTTGCTCTATTTTCTGTTTATTCTTTCTCTTCTTTCTCCCTCACTTTCTCTCTCCTTCACTCTCTATGTTTGCTTTTTTTAGAAGACTTTTCAGAATATCTCTGTTTAACAATGTAGGTACTAAAATTTTTAAAAAATATCACTTCAGTATGAAATGTCTGAACATGAATCCACTTTGAAAACTGTTTAATTTTTTCCATTTCATTGTTGCACATCTCGTTTTTCATGATTGGATATTAAAAAACTCATTAGCAAGGGAATATAAAACAATTTGAAAACAAAATGGAATAAAAAGATGTTCAAAACTAAATCAGCATTTTATTGACTAGAGCCAAATGGGGATATACACTGACTCTGGCCACCATTGTCTACCTTTGTCTCTATGCCTTTTCTCCCTGTTCTCATTCTTCTCTTACCCTATATTTCTCACCACTCCTCTCCCTTATTCCCAGCTCCTCCCCACCTCTTTAAATCTCTCCCCTGCCCCATTTTTCTGTTTGGGCCCTTCTTTATGTTTCAATTTCTCTTTCACCTCTACTTTCCCTTTCATTCTTTTTCCTGATTAGCCTACTTTCTCTTTCTTTCCTTATCATACTTTTTTTTTCCACCTAGAATGAGGTAGCAAAGGGGGAGGAGGTGAGCAGGAAAAGAGAGGGAGAGAGATTGACAGTGGTATTGTCCTGCTCCTAAGCCATCATCTGCCACCAAAGGGGATGCACCCTGGTCTGAAGCACTCATATTTCTTGCCTTTTATGTAAGGCACATAACCTCTCTGTGCCTCACTTTTATCCTCTCTAAAATTAAAGTAAACTAATACTTGTCCAGACTACCTCCCAGAGATGTTAGGGTCAGACCTGGGAATGAATATAAAAACGTTTGAAAAGAAACAGGCCCCTGTGATTGGGAAGCATTCAGGGAGGGTGCTGGTGGGAAGGGTGGGAGGATGTCTGCCTTGCACTGCATAGGGACCTAATTAACTGAGGATTGCAGTTCTTGTCCTTTTGAGGAATGTGTTTCTTTTCACCTTTGTTCTGCTCATCAAATCACTTGGTTGTCTGTGTGCCTTGTTTGAATGTTCTTAGTGTCTTCGGAGGGGTCGGATAACTTGCTCCTTTGTATGCTGTTGATTTTTATCCCTTCCTTTTCTCTTGCCTTGGGCTAGCAAACGGAACCTCCAGCAGCCAGCTCTCTACCCCCAAGTCTAAGCAGTCTCCCATCTCTACGCCTACCAGTCCTGGCAGCCTCCGGAAGCACAAGGTATTATGTCTCTTATACCTTACTAAACTCCTTTGCACTCAGTTTCTTGAATGGCAGGGTGAAAGTTTTCTCTTCCATTCTACTTCAACGGCATATTAAAGCCAGAATTACCCTTCATCTGGCTCTACTAGCTTGATGTCCTGAGAATCATCAAGCTTCTTGTCACCTTTATGTATTCCTCTGACACCTGCTTTTTTAGATTTCCAGTTACATCTATATCTTTTCCAAATGGAAGAAGTACAAAGATCCCATGTACCTCCTTCTGAGGTAATTGTGTAACCAAACAATGTCTTGGGGGATGGATTGAGCATTTGCCTCCCCAATTCAGAAACATGGAAAAGGGATACCCTTTGAGGGCAACACCAGGTACCAGCCAAGGGAAATAATATAAAGATAGAAGTCAAGAAATACTTGCATCAAGTTACTCCCTTTAGATTTGCTGGACGTCTGTGAATAGACTCTTGTTTCACTCTGTTCATTACCTGGCAGATTCTGGTACAGTGTATGAAGAAAGGACACAAACATATTGCAGTGGTCATAGCACCATTTGCACCTCTTTAGCTATCCCACATAAATATATCATTAAGATAACAGAAGTATAGGGGCTAGGGGATAGCTCAGTAGTAGTGCTGTCCTATCATGGGACCTTCAAGGACCTGGGTTCCATAACCAGTACCACAAGTAATAATAGAAGTACATAAATTTCTTAGATATAGTTTCCAAGCAGATTCCTGCCCATAAATCTCTCCTGTGTAAAAAATGTAAGTTGGTCACTGCCTTAAACCTCTTTCTGAGGAATGTGGATGTGGTTTCATCTCTGATGACCACACTGTGAAGCAGGTTCCTCTAGGATTCTCTTGTATTCCTCTGGCTCACAAGACTTGATGTGAGATTAAGGGGAAAAAAAGGTTAACTCCATCACAGAACCATAAATGGTGAGAGGTGGTGGAAGACCCCTTAGATGGAGATGAATTGATTTCATTTGATTCTTTCACTAATCTTATGAGGTTACCATTTTACAGATAAGAAAATTGAGACCCAAATGGCTAAGTTACTTATCAGGACAACATAATTAGCTATGGGACTGGTACCAAAGTCACTACCAGCGTAATGCTGGAGTCAGTTCACACTAGCTCTTGAGAGCTGATTGTGTATATCACTTCCTGTGTTCAGTAACATCATGTTGGTAACTTGAACTTGGCCACAGTGGGAATATTTACACCATGGAAATCAGTTATTTCTTTTCGCCATAGAAAGTCAGATGTTAAACATTGAAAAGCATGCTACTGCCTGTCATCCATTTTCATTTCATTTTTTCTACATCAGACTTTTAATTTTTCTACATCAGACAGCTGTTGCCTGTCCTATCATTCCTAATGCCCATTCCATTCCTTTAATTACCCATTAACTTCTGGTATTGATCCTGACAAGGACCTTCTGATTGTCCTACTGAGCTATTTGGTTTCAGAATTTTCTGACCTGTCTCAGTAGACCTTTACTCAGAGATTGTGAGATGGATGAAAGTTGCTTTTACAATTAGCTTTCAGTTATTCTTTGCTGAATGCCAAAGCTTGTTAATATTCATATTTCAAGATGGGAGCAGCCTACCACTGTTGTTCTGCTGCCCATAATGAACCTCCTATGCTACACTGCTTCTTAGTGTATCTTTGCCTTGTGCCTTTCTGCCCCTGCCTTTCTTCTGGGAAGTGTAATCATTACCTTCCCCAAAGTGCTAGAGGCAGCATGGGCATTTGTTCTGCACACTTGAGTCATTCAAATTTTCAACTGACATGTCTGGTTCATTTAGGCTGAAGACCCATCATCCATAAAACCATTGAGGTGAGTGTTGGTATTGTTTCTCCTGGTTGGGCTTGCAGGAACTTGCGGCGTACTTGTTTTGTTTTTTTTTTTTTTTTTATGTTATTTAATTCTAAAAATGATTTTAATTATCAGAGGACTAGAACAAGGTCATAGTGGCAGTATTACAGGGTCTCACTATTTTCTTCACTGTGGAATTTTCAGTGTATCATTTTATTTATAAGATTATCCTTCCTTGATACTGTTAAAAAAACAAACAGGTAATAAATCATATAATTTTCTAGAATGAACTGTTAAATAAAATAAACATTTGAATTTTGATATAAATGCACTAATTTAAAAACTTGCTATTTTTATCTTTTCAAACTTACAAAAAGGTTACAGGACTAATAAATGCTTCTGTATTTCCTTTGCACAGATTCACCAGTTGTTTGTATTTTTCCCATCTACTTTAGTTTTTTATGTTTTCTCCCTCCCCACACATCACAGACATACCTATATACATTTTACTATTTTTCTGAGTCATTTGAGATTAAGGTGCAAACATCATGCTCCTTTACCCTAAATGCTGAAGTGTATCTTTTTTGAAGAACAATGGCATTTTCTTTCATAACCATAATCAGGAAATTTAACACTGACACAAAACAGTCTGAATTCAAACTTTATCAGTTGCTCATTAATGTTTTTTTTTTTTTTTTTGGTTCAGCATTTAGGATAGGATAACACATTGCATTCAATTACACTATCCTTTTGTTCTTCTTTAATCTGGAAAAGTTCCTGAAACTTAATCTTTTAGTACAGTATGTTATAGAAAGGAAGAGAATAGGTCAGTTATTTGGTAGAATGTCCTACAATTTGGATTTGTCTATTTCCTTGTGATTAGATTCACATTATGCATTTCGGGCAGGGCTATCCTAAGAATGATGTTGCATCCCCCTCAGTGCATCCTATTGGCAGGCAATAAGCCTCAGTCATATACCAGTAATGAAGCTTGAACTGATTTTTATGAATAAGCTAAAATGTGTCTTGTGACCTTTGCTCAATTCCCCTGGGTCTCAGGTCCCAGCTTCATACCGTTCCCTTCACACAGCCACCTTAGCCTTAGAACCATTAATATCCCTGGGCAGTGGGCCGGAGCAGATCTCATCTAAACTTCTGTCCAAGTGAACCTGAAAGGTGTGAGTCATAGTGGAGACAGGAAGCAGGTGGCTGAGGCCATGACTCTCCTCCTGCACAATTGGAAACAAACTTAAAGTCCCAGCATCCCTTTGGTAACTTTTGATGACTGTGATGGGGCCCTAAACTATAATCAGCCTTTTGGCTTCTCCTCTTAAGCAGCTCATGAAGAATCCTTAATGCAGCTGCAAGGGGTTAGCCAAAGTCTGAATACTCAAATGCTACAATATGGACACAAAGTAAATCTTTAGGTACTTAATGAGAACAACTTTTTGCATTTCTATACTGCTTCAACCTTTTCCATAGTCATTTCTCCTTTACTCTCATTATGTCCCTGTGGAAGAGATAGTGTAGATAGTATTCCCATTTTACAGATGAGGAGGAAGAGGGGCAGAGATTAAAGACAGCTTCAGTATGATTCAACAAAAAATTATAGAGGACCCCCTTTGGAGATAGTGCCACATTCAAGATCTTAAAAAAAAAATTTACAAACAGGGAAACTTGTTCAATTAAAAGATTTCCCAGATTAGTGATTGCACCCATGGCTTTAAATTTGGAGGTGTTTTGTCTGCAAAGTACTAAATATAACATAGTATCTGAATATATAAATAACATTGTTTAAATATACATTTTCCTTTATGTTGCCAAAAATTCTTTTGTCCTCCTAGAAGTGGTCAGAGAGATAGATAGATAAATAAAACAAGAGTCCTGACCCCTAAATCTTTGCATAGTGTAATTGAGAGCTAATAAAAAGACTGCAAGAGGACAAAATAGGGTGGGAAAGACATCTGACTGGGGGAGGGTGGGAGATGGGGAAAGCTTTTCATAGAAATGACATTTAAGTGGGGCCTTGAAGACTGGGTAAGCTTTTGATGGCTGGTAAAGAGAACAGGCATTCCAGCTTTAAAAAAAAAATAAAAACCCAGCAAGAACAAAGCCATGCCACCAGAAAAGTGCAGCATTCATTTGAGAAATAGCAAATTCAAACTACAAGCCAGTTTTCTCAAAACTCTCCCTTGATTTCTTTTGGACTATAAGCTTCTTGGACCAGAGACCAATTTTTTTGTTTTCTCTAAGGCAAGAGTATCGCCAGCACAGCTGTATTTGTTACAAACATTTTGTTCTGTAGGGCTCCAAGGGACTAAGCAAATGTATTTCAGGTGCAAATTATTTGTATTGTTAAGCAATATGTGTGTTTCTCTATTTCTCCATATCAACCAAAAAAACCAGAATGTTAAGATAATTCTTTTTCCTGAGCATTGTTCTACCCATACAAGAAAATACATTTTGAATGTGAAATAAATTGATGGAGGTACAGAGGTTCAGAAGTTCATACCTAGCTCTGGTACTGTGAATTCTCTCCTTAGCCTGTACCTCTACTCATTCTAAGTCATAGCAGCTACAAGTGGAGTCGCCTCACAATTCTACCCTATGCCTTCACCTGTTGTTCCAATACAAAGTCAGGGACAGTATTCTCATAATTATTTCCACCAACCAACTCCACTAAAGTGTCTGTTACTTGAATAATTAAGAGCAGAGATGAATGGTGAAGCCTTAGTATGATAAGACTCAAAGTGACATATATATATTTTGGGGGGGGGCGGTACCGGGGATTGAACTCAGCCGCACTAGACCGCTGGGCCACATCCCCAGCCCTTTTTTGTATTTTATTAGAGACAGGGTCTCACTGAGTTGTTAAGTGCATCGCCATTGCTGAGGCTGGCTTAGAACTCGCGATTCTCCTGCCTCAGCCTCCCAAAGTGCTGGGATTACAGGCGTGCACCACCGTGCCCGGCTGTGACCTTTATATTTTAAGAGCCCTTTTGTACTGCCTGAAAAATATCCAGGGAGTTTGTTAACTTGGCAGTATCCATCTCATTTCTTGTGCTTTAGTGCAACTAAAGAAAAAATGCAATTATTACATTTTACAGAATTTTAGAACTAAAGGAACATTAAAGATCTTATAGTTCATAAGTTTCTCAATTTTCAGATGTAGAAGGAAAAAGCCCAGAAGGGGAAGTTAAATAGCAGAGCTGGGCCTAAAATTTGAGTCACATGACTCTCAATCCTGTGCTTTTTCTACTAAGGCGAAATTTCATTATATGCAAGTTTAAATTATGAAATTCATCAATAGCCACAATACAGTGATATGAAAAACTATTACAAAACTTTCTCTTACATTTATACACATTATTGCATCCTGAGTATTACTATATTCGTTATACAACTATATATACATATTGCTGTGTATGGTTGTGTTCTCAGAAATCACACGAGCAACATTCTATTGTTCATATAAGGGATTTTAAAAAATACATTTAAAAAGGACATCTTATTGACACATAATTCACATACTATAAAACAGCCACTTTAAATTGTACAGTTTAGCAGGTTTTAGTATAATCACAAAATTGTTCAACATTTACTGTTACCTAATTTTAGAACAAAAGCCCATGCCCATTAGTAATCACAGCTCCTTCCCCTTTCATCCAAACCCTGGCAACCACTGTAGCAATGGGTTAGCAAATTTAGAACATTTCATATAAATTTCCCTCTGAGAACTGCTTTAGCTGCATCCCATAAGTTTTTATATGTTGTAACTTCATTTTTCTTTATCTCAAAATATTTTCTAATCTAATTCTTTAACTCACTGGTTAGTCAGCATTGGATTAATTTCCACATATTTGTGAATTTCCCAGATGTCTTCCTGTTATGACTTTCTAATTTAATTCCCCTATAGTCAAACAATATACTTTTTATGATTTTGACCCTTTTAAATTTATTGAGACTCATTTTATGGCTTAGCATATGATCCACCCTGGAGAGTGTTCCATGGGCACTTGAGAACAATATGTATTCTGCTGTCATTAAGTAGAGTATTCTATAGATTTTTGTTTGCTTATCATGTTGTTTAAATACTTTATTTACTTCTTGGTGTCCTGCCTAGTTGTTCTATTCATTACTGAAGGTGGTGTATTGAAATTTTCAGATAAAATAGTTGAATTGTCAGTATCTACTTTTGATTCCATCAGCTTTTGCTTTCATGTACTTTGGGGGGCTGTATTGTTAAGGTGCATATATATTTATAACTTTGTTTTCTGGAGTCATTGACCCTTTTTTAAATTTACTTTTTAGTTGTAGATGGACACAATATCTTTATTTATTTATTTGTATGTGGTGTTGAGGATTGAATCCAGTGCCTCACATGTGCAAGGCAAGCACTCTAACACTGATCTACAATCCCAGCCCATTGACTCTTTTATCATTATAAAAAGTTCTTTGTCTCCAGTAACAATTTTTGTCTTAAAGTCAGTTGTTTTCCAATATTAGTGTAGTTATTCTAGTTCTCTTTTAATTATTGATTTCATGATAGATATTTTTCCATCATTTTACTTTCAACATATTTGTGTCTTGCAATCTAAATTGTTTTTCTTAGCATAAGGCTGGATACTATTTTTTTAAAGTCCATTCTTCCAATCACTGTGACTAACATTAAATTTGAGTGTTTAATCTACTAGTGTTTAATGTAATTACTGGTAAAGTAGAAATTACATCTGTTAATTTGCTATTTTCTATGTCTTCTTTTTGTTTTTTTATTACTTCTTGCCTTTTTGTTGAATATGTATTGTCTAGAGTACCATTCACCTCTCTTACTGTTATATTTTACTGATTTTATTTTGAGCTATTTTCTCAGTGTTGCCCTAAGGATTATAATTAATATTTCAGTATAATCTACTTTATATTAATAGCAACTTGATTTAAGTCATACATAAAATTTTTGCTACAGTGTTCCTGTTTCTCCCCCTTTCCTTTGTGCTGTTATACACATACAAATTACATCTTTATGCACAATAAGTCCATCAACACATTTTTATAATTACTACTTCATGCAGTTGTCATTTGAAATAAGCCAGACACAGAAAGAAAATTATTGCATGATCTTACTTATGTGTGGAATCTAAAAAGAAAAGGGAAAACAAAAGGTCAAATATGCAGAGATGGAGAATAAAACAGTGGTTCCCCGGGGAACTGCAGGGGAGGGGTGAAAAAATGGGGAGAATGTAGGTCAAAGGATACGAAGTAGCAGAGATGTAAGATGAACAAATACAGAAACCTAATATACAACATAAGGAGTATAGTTAATAAAAATTATATTGTATTAGAGAGTAAATTTCAACTGCTCTTGTCACACAAAAAAATATGAGATCATAGATGTTAATTTGCTTCCCTATGGTAACCACTTTACTATCTATATGTATCCCATAACACCATGCTGTAAACCTCAAATATACAAAGTAGAATTTATTTTAAAAGAAAAGAAGAGTTGGGCATGGTGGTGCAGGCCTATAATCCCAGCAGTTTGGGAGGCTGAGGCAGGAGATTTCAGGTTGGAAGCCAGCCTTAGCAATTTAGTGAGGCTGTAAGCAACCTAGTGAGACCCTGTCTCAAAAAAAAAAAAAAAAGGCGGGGGGTGGCACGCTGGGCTTGTGGCTTAGTGTTTAAAGGCCCCCGGGTTCAATCCCTGTGACCAAGAAAATAAAGAATGATAGATAGCAAGAAAAAAAATAAAAAAGAGTTACAAACACAAATTTGTACTGTTTGTAGAATATACTTAGGCATTTACCTTCACCTGGTGTTCTTTGGAATTACTGTGTAGTGTCCTTTTTCTCCTTGATGGAATCACTTAAGTATTTCTTGTAGGATATGTTAGCTAGCAATGAATTTTGTCTTTGTTCACCTGGGAATTCCTTCATTTCTCCTTCATTTGTGATATTTCTAATTTTGAATTAAAAGGAAAATGTTGCTTGATTTCCTTAAATACCTGGATACATTAACCTTCACTAAGGGGATCTGTGCATGTATTGGAGCAGGATTTCAATGCTCTGACAGGTAGGTTACTACTCTACCTTAACTCTTCACTTGCTCCTTGCACAGGGCCTCAAGTTTAGCCAAAGGTGAGAGATTAGGGCCTTCTCTAGTCTTTTTTGAGATTACTCTCAGTCCATGACATGTACCTCACCTTTTAGAATCCCAGAAATATTATGTTAGAGCTTTTCAAAGTCCCTTTTGGAGAGCACTAACCTGTTTTGTTTTGTTGTTTGTTTTTTTGGTACTGGGGATTGAACCTAGGGGTGCCTTACTACTAAGTCACATCCCCAGCCCTTTGTATTTTTTTATTTTGAGACAGGGTCACTAAGTTGTTCAGGGTCTCACAAGTTGCTAAGGCTGGCTTTGAACTTTCAATCCTCCTGTCTCAGTCTCCTAAGCCGCTGGGATTATAGGCTCCTGTAAGTTTTATTTTCCCCCTACTTTTGCCCCCACCCCAGGCAACTGAAATTTTTTTGGAGGGTGGGTGGGTACAGGAGAGTGAACTCAGGGGCACTCAATCACTGAGCCACATCCCCAGCCCTATGTTGTGTTTTATTTAGAGACATGGTCTCACTGAGTTGCTTAGCACCTCACGTTTGCTGAAGCTGGCTTTGAACTCTAGGTCCTCCTGCCTTAGCTCCTGAGCTGCTGAGATTACAGGTGTGTGCCACCACACCTGGCAGGCAAATACAATTTTTAAACAATTGTAGGTGATTAATATCCCCTGAAAATATTGTTCACAGCAAGTGTTCTCTGAGTCAAGTGAAATAAAGAAGAACCCTGCAAGCAGGAGTTTCCAGGGAACTCCCACACTGGTCAAAGCGTGACAATTCTCTGGGAATGAGGCATGTCTAAACCCCACACGCATCTTTCGGTGGCTCCTACATTGCTGTTTGTCACAGATATTGGAGGCACTTGGTTTTCAAGTGGAGCTGGAGAAAGGGAGAATGAAACTAGAGCAAGTTAAGCATCAAAAATCTTAGTATTCTTAGAAGATTTGGCCATTTTCCTTGAATAAACACTTCTCAGATTGTTACAAATATTTGATCCACTTCCAGAGTTCTGAAAAAGTTGATTTGCCAATGTCATTACACTTATGGAAGAAAAGATTTTCAGTCTTAATCCACCTTTCTGAAAGTCTGCAGCTCAAAGATACCTTTGATTATGTTCAATTTTCACTTTTCTCAAGTAATTGAGAACTAAATCCTTTAGAGACACAACTCCATTGTATGTCACTTTACTTCAAATCAAGTTCACAAGTTTTTGTTGCAGTTTTATTATTTCCTCAGTTTTGTATTTAGTACCTATTTATTAGTTTTTTAGTTAACTTTCGTTCGGTAGTTTAGAATGCAGGTGCCAAATCCTACCAGGGTCCTGGCTCTGTTTACATAGATAGCTCACTCATATAAAAATGGTTTTTACATCTTTAAATGATTGTAAAAGAAACAAAACCCTGGGCTGGTGTTGTGGTTCAGCTGTAGAGCACTCACCTAGCACACGCGAGGCCCTGGGTTCCATCCTCAGCACCACATAAAAATAAACAAATAAAATAAAGGTATTGTGCCTAACCACAACTAAAAAATAAAATATTTTTTTAAAAAGAAACAAAACCCTAAGAAGTGTATGTGACTTAGATCATACATGGTCATCAAAGAAAGCCTAAAATATTTACATCTAAAACATTAGAGTAAAGGTTGCCAAATCCTGATTTACAGTGAGGGTACAGCAGGTTCATAAGAAGCGGGTCCATTTGCTACAGTTGCCTTTGTAATGTTTTTAAATCATTTAGTGTTCCTTTGAGAGTCCCAGATTATAGTCTCAGTACTGGAAGAAACCTTACAGATTGACTTCTCCAAAGTCTGTTACGCTAATGAAGAAACCAAGATTCAAAGACATTTAAATATCATATTGCGAATTCACCAGGTTTAAAAACCTGGGTTTCAAGCGGGCGCGGTGGTGCACGCCTGTAATCCCAGCACTTTGGGAGGCTGAGGCGGGAGGAACGCTAGTTCAAAGCCAGCCTCAGCAATGGCGAGGCACTTAGCAACTCACTGAGATCCTGTCTCCAAATAAAATACAAAAAAGGGCTGGGGATGTGGCCCAGTGGTCGAGTGCCCCTGAGTTCAGTCCCCAGTACCAAAAAAAAAAAAAAAAAAAAAACCTGGGTTTCTGAATGTGCTTTACTTTTCTTTTCATTCTCAGTAACCTAATTTTTTTCCTGCCCCATCTTTCTCGATAAAAGGCATTCTTTCTCTGACTGTATCACACACATCCTTGTGTGTGTGTGTGTGAAGTGTGATACTGAGGATAGAAGCCAGGGCCTCTTGCATGCTAGGCAAGCACTCTATCACTACTCCCAGCCCGTTTCATTTATTATTTTGAGATAAAGTTTTACTAAGTTGCTGAGGCTGGTCTCAAAGTTGTAATCCTCCTGCCTCAAACTCCCCAGTTACTGGGATTACAAGCCTGTACCACTGCACTTGGCTGGCAAAAAACATTCTGGCTTTGTTGTTGTTGTTGTTTGTTTGTTTGGTAACAGGGATTGAAAGCATGGGCACTTAACCACTGAGCCATATCCCCAGATCCCCAGCCCCTTTTATTTTTTACTGTGAGACCAGATCTCACTAAACTGTTCACAGCCTTGCTAAGTTTTGCTGAGACTGGCTTTGAACTTGCAATCCTCTTGCCTCAGCCTCCTGAGCAGCTAGGATTAGAGGTGTGTGCCACTGTGCTTGGCAGAAAGCATTCTTGACAATACATAAATGTCTCTTTCCACTCTTCTTTCTCCTTCCTCAGTTCTACTTTCCCTTCTACCTTGAGCAAAAGATGTGTTCTCCAATTTTCTTGGACAATCCTCTATTGAAGTTATTTTCTCCCATTTTACCAAAGGGGTGTATGTGTCTTTTAATATCCACATTGTTGATTCTAAATTTCCCATTCTCTTTGGTATCTTGCTAATAACAAGTATAAAAATAGTGGTTTTCAAACTTTGCTACATTTGAAGGTGCAGAAAAAGATGGAACTGGGTTAAGAATCTGCCACCCCATCTCTAGTTCAGTGAAAACAATTACACTTTTCTAATGAATTGGATTTCTAAGCAATAATTCATTTAAATATAGGGGTTAGAAAGAGAAGAGAGCATGAGGGAGAAGGAGAGAGAGAGAGAGAGAGAGAGAGAGAGAGAGAGAGAGAAAACAGACAGACAGACAGACACTGAGAGACAGACACTGAGAGACAGAGACAAAGACCAAGATTTGAAAAATCGCTGATTTAAACCATGGGTGAAGTCTGAGAGGAGTCACAAGGATCTCCAAATAAATCTCTGGAAGCAATGGGGAAAGCCATTGCCATTTCATTCCCTTTATATTCTTGAGACACAGACAAGGCAATACTGAAGCCAGGAATTCCAATTCCTGGCAAGAAACAGAAATATCAGGAAATAGGTTTGCCAGGTAGATGTAGTACACTCTCTCAGTTACAACTTACTGAGGGCTTGGAAGTTCTCTGAGAGCTTAAAATGAACCCACATATGTATTCACAATTAATTTTGACAAATGTGCAAATATCAGTCAATACAGGAAAGAAAGCCTTTTTAATAAATAATGCCAGAACAATTTGATATCTTAGGAAAAACAACAAAACAAAGAAACAAAAAACCTTGACCTTAACCTCATGTCTTCTACAAAAATTGATTAAAAATGGATTGTAGACTTAAATATCAAAAATTTAGAAAGAAAACATAGGAGAAAATCTTAATAGTAGGCTAGGCAAAGAGTTCCTAGAGTTGACAAAAAAGAACAATTTACAGGAGGAAAAAAACCTGATAAATTGAGTAGGTTGGACCTCACCAAAATTAGAAACTTTTGCTCTACGAAAGACCGTGCAAAAGTTTTGAAAATGCAAACTACTCACTGGGAAGAAAATATTTACAACCCACATATCTAAAAAATACTTATTTAAAGAATATATAAATAACTCTTAAAACTGACAAGTAAGAAAAAAATCTAATTAGGAAATGAACAAAAGGTATGAAGAAATATTTCACTGCAGAGGAAATACAGATGTCATTTAAATACATGAAGAGATATTTTAATATCATTAGCCCATCAGGGAAATGCAAATTAAAATCTCAATGGAGATATCACTACAAATCCACCAGATGGTTAAAACAAAAAGCAAAAACATCAAATGCTGGTGAGGATGTGTAGACACTGAAATCACTAATATTTGGTTAGTGAGAAGGTAAAAGGTACAGCCATTCTGGAAAACAATATGATAGTTCTTATAAAACTCAATATGCAAAAAAAAAAAAAAACTCAATATGCATGTGGAAGACCCTGGATTTGATCCTCAGTACCAAAACAAAATTGTACAAAAGGAAAAAAGAATAAAGAAACCCCTAAATTAAACATGCAATTACCATATAACTCAGCAATTGCACTCTTGAGCATATATTCCAGAAAAAAATGAAAACTTATATTCACATAAAAACCTGTACATGAATATTTATAGCAGCTTTTATTTGCAATAGTCCCAAATTGGAATCATTCCAGATGCCCGTCAGTGAGTACATGGCTAAACAATCTGTGGTACTTTTATACCATGGAAGACAACTCAGTAATACAAAGGAGTAAACTATTGATACATTGATGTAGCAACTTGTTTGAATTTCCAGGGAATTATGCTGACTGAAAAATATCAATCCCACAAGTTTACTAACTTCATGATTCCATTTAGCCAACATCCTTGAAATACAAAAATTACAGAGAAGGGAAGCATCTCTGTTGATTGTCAGGGCTTGAGGAAACAGATGTGGATGGCTATAGTTATTAAAGTGTATCCCAAGAGAGCCCTGTGCTGAGAGTTCTGCATCTTGACTGTGGTGATAGTCACACAAATGTGCATGCAATACAATTGCATAGGATTATAAACTCAAACAAATGAGTGCAAATAGAACTGTAAGATGTTATCTTTGGGAGAAATTGGGTGAAGTGTACATTAGCATATAGTTATCTCCCTATACATTTTTTCTGTTTCTTATGAATAAATAATTTTTTTTTGTACCAGGGATTGAACTCAGGGGCACTCAATCACTGGGCCACATTCCCAGCCCTTTTTTGTATTTTTATTTAGAGACAGGGTCTCACTGAGTTGCTAAGTGCCATCAGCACCATTGCTGATGGCTGGCTTTGAACTCGTGATCCTCCTGTCTCAGCCTCCCAAGTGCTGGGATTACAGGCATGCGCCACCGTGCCCAGCTAATTAATTATTTGAAAACAAAAATTAGGGGGAAAACTAGTTACAAAAAGTAAAACAGCCATTCCAAAGCTCAAGATGTCAAGAAAGGGAAAGTTAACTTTGCCTCTTCTCTTCTTATAGGACCTGTACCTGCCCCTGTCCTTGGATGACTCGGACTCTCTTGGTGATTCCATGTGAAGGAGGACGGAATGTGTAGAGTCCCAAGTACAAATCCAATCCTACCATTAAAGTAGGACACTTCACTCAAGTGTCCAACAGGGCTATTGGTGCTTTCAATTTTTCATTCACTGTTGTTGTTATTTTTCAAAACACACTGTAGTATGTTGGGTTTATTTTCCTGTGATTTCTCCTCTGGGCCACTGATCCACAGTTACCAATTATGAGAGATAGATTGATAACCGTCCTTTGGAGTAACTTTCCAGGGATGCCAAATGTGCTAGTCTGTGACCTTTCTACTGAATACTTAGGCGCCTTCATTATTTTTCCTGTCTCACTTACTCATACACTAACACTACAGCAGTCTTCTTTCTGTAGAAGGCTGTTTATATACATAGCACTTAAAATGTTTGTGTGGGGAAAAAAAATCTCATTGGCACATACAAAAGTGACAAACACAAGTGCCCCTTGTCTCCAGATCTTAAGAATGCTGGAGGATCCCAGGAGGATGGAAAGGTGCCTCCCCAGCCTTACCCTTTACTCCTGATTGAGCCCCCACTTTGTTGTCTAGTACCAATCCTGGCTGTCAAGGGGTAGAAACACCAGCAACTAGTAACTGGCACCAGATGCTTAGGACTGTGGGGCAGGACTAGCCAAAAGGGATGAATTGGGAAATTGGGAAAATCAGGAAATATGGCAGATGTTTCAGTAGAAGTTAAAAAGCACAGTAAATTCCTGGTCAACATCTCCACTGGGGCAATTTGGAATCAATAAGTAATTGATAAGACTTTGGAGTAAAGGATGTTATATATTTGATTCATCTAGAAAGCTGTCCAACATACCAAGTTATTACAATGAACTGTATGGTATCCATCTATCTCTGTTCTATTGAATGCCTTGTAAACAGCCAACACTGAAAACACTGTGAGAATTTGTTTTCAGGTCTGACACCTTTCGGTCACTTTTTATAGCAAGAAACCAATATCCTTTTTATAAAAACTCATGTCTGTATTTCAGGAGCAAACTCTTCAGGCTCCTTTTTTATAAAACTGGTGATTTTTCTTTTGTCTAAAAAACACATGCAGAAAATTTACCAAAAAAATGCAGAAGAATAATGTAGTTTAGAAATCATGCTGTCACTGCCAAACAGTAACCTCCAGGAGAATATGAAATGAATAGCAGAGGCAAATTCAATAGAATCAGTCTTTTGATAGCTTTTTAACAGTTATGCTTACATTAATAATTTCAGTGTGGACCAGACATTCTAATTATATTTTAAAGGAAATGTTATGGCATATTTTAAGCAACTCTTTTTTATCTATAATCCTAATATTGCATACTGAAGATACAGAAACCTTTCAATTTAACACTAGAAAGGATTTCTCTTTATTAAGGACTGATCATTGAAATACTTCCCAGTCTTTGAGGTACAGGTTCATAACACTTTTTGTCTGTAATCATAGCCCATAATGGCAAAGACAACTAAATTTAGGTGAAAGCCATGCATGCTAATTCTGTGTTTGCTTTGAGCAGATATGAAGATTTCCTTTATTGCTTTGTAATTGTTCAGATATTTTGAAAGGTGCATAATTCAAAGCCAAACTATTGTTTGGCTACTGAATGACATGCAGTTTTCCCTCCCACTAATGGAATAAGCTTGCTGTGTGTGTCTGTGTGTATGTGTATGTGTGTATGTGTATGTGTGTGCACACACACACGTGTGTAGGCATGCACATGCTCATCTGCAGCTGATTCATAATTAGGAAATACTAAAAGAAAACCCAACATGAATTGGTGGCAACTTGGTGGCATTACTGATGTACAGGGAGAAACACCAGGTGGAAGGGGTAGCTAGAGGTCCATAGAAAAGTGTCAGAAGTCCATAATTACCAGAAACAGTTTTGGTTCGGGAGAAGTGAGATGATGGTAGTACTGGTTTCTGCTTCTTCTGATCATTCACTGAAGAACCCTTACATTATGAGGATGTCCTTTTGATCTCTCCTGCATTTGTAGATCCATTCAAAACCATTGAGAAACTCATTTCAGTCAGCCCCTATTTCTTTCTAGAAGCTCACAGTTTTCATATTGTCTCCTAGAATTGTTAAGAGTTAATTAGGAAAAAAATGGTACTTTGGCATGGGAGTTGGGGATAGAGAGTGGTGGGAGATCTATTTTTAAACTTTAGACCAGACCCTCCAAAAGACTCCCATCCACTATTTTTCTCAAAATCTCATTTAGTCCCATACCTTCATTTTAAGATGAGGAGACAGAGACCCAGGCAGCTTAATGACCTGCTGGGAGAGTAGGACTAGAGGAAGAATCCAGATTTCCTCTTGCTCCACACAAGATGTCCGAGAACTTCCTTGCTTGTGGCTTATGTACCACTATAAAATATTAAATGGACATATTTTATTTATAATAATTTTGGAATCAGCAGTCTTCTGTAACAATAGTACAGTTTCCATCTATTAATTCATTATAAGAAAATGTTTCTGTATTGCCACTTTGAAGGGTTTGGTATAGTTCAAAATTTAAGCCTCCAATAATTGCATTTCAAATTAGCCCATTTTCAAGGTAAAAAAAGTGTCACTGTGCTCCTTTACCCCTATTATTTGTTCCCAATTTACCCAGTCAAGTTTTACCACTCTAGTCCCATTGTGTTGACTGCTGCATGGTCAGCAAACATCAAGTCAGCAAGCATTTGCCACCACTCCCCATAACTTCTTCTTTTTTCTTACACACACACACACACACACACACACACACACATGCACATGCACACACACACAATCCATCTGTTGCTTGTTCTTACCTCCTAATTTTTCTTCCCTACAGAAATAGAAATAGGGACAAAGAAGGGGAAATGTATATATAGGGGCTGGGCTGAACAACTAATTTCATAAGTAGTGTTAACTAGAGGTAAATTGAGAGAAAATCTCCTTTTCTCTTCACTGTTTTGGAAAGGATAGCCATTAGCATGACTGCTTTGTGTCCTTATGGACTTTAGTATTAGCCTAGATTGAATCATAGAGTTTTCTAGCTGGAAGGAACATTAATCTACTCTAAATTCCTCATTTTTTTCAGGCCAGGAAATGGAGACACAGAGGTAAAGTAATTTCCCTGAGGTCACACAGCTGGATAGGGGCAGGGCTGGGATTAGAACCCGCATCTCTTGGCTCTTATTCCAGGGCCTTTTCCCACTAACCAGTATTGCCTTCCATTAGGCTCCTGAGAATTCTTTCCCAGGGTCATGTTGCATCTTGGAGCCATATGCTGCTGCCCTGATCTCAGTGGGAAATCCACCCAGCAACTTAATATGGCCCTTTCTCCCCACATTCACATGGTTCCCACCCACATGGACTACAGATGTCCCCAAAGAGAGAGAGGCATTTAGGACCAATAGGAACAACAGTCTATCCAAACTCAGGGGATGCCCCATCTTGAGGAGCCTTTGGAATAGTCCTCTGAGCTGCTCTGTCAAAAATGGAATGAAAGAAAACTAGTTTTCCCTATCTGCTTCCCACATGTTACCACATACTGATTTGTCTTCTCAAGCAAAGGACTAAAGGTTTCTTGTTTCCAGAGCAGGGAAAGGAAGAAAGGAAGAGTGAAATAATACCTTTGTTCATCCTGATTTTCTGAGATGGCTTTTCAGCATTTTAAAAACTAGTGCAGCTACCATTGCTACTGGCAATGATTTCTTTTAAAATAGTAATGATTTCTTTTCACTAGACCAGCTAGAGAAAATAACCTAGTCTTTCTGTGGTTGTCCTCATACAAAATGTCCCCAGAGCCATCCTCCCTTGATGGGGAGAGTTTCCAGGTATAAGCAAGGGGCATTGTGACTAAAATGTTCCCTGGTTGATGTTAAACACTGGTTCCTTGTGTTTGCTCCAAAATAGCAAGCAGTGTGCTCTATGCACCATACTCATCATCTTCTTGTGTACACTGCTCCTGTGGCCTTCCATGGCAGAAACCAGGGAAACAAGGTCTGAACATGCAGCAAGGTTCTTCCTGGGAACTAAAGGGTATTCATTAATTGAATTCTAAGAGACTTCCTGCTAGGCTTACCCCATTCCTCAGGTACTTCCTTCTCCTTCTTGCTTCTCCTCCTCAATCAGAAGTAGCCAAGGAATCTTAATGTGGATGTATAGCTATCCTTTTAGATCCTTCTTAGAATCACTTAGCCCAGGTCATAGACAAGGAATTCAGTGCTTGCCTTGGACAAAATTGTGTCTCCATCCCTAATCTCTTCAGTACCTGGGGTAGAGATACACCTAATCCCTCTCAAATTTTACTCTAAATGTATTTTCTTTTTTAAAAAACACATCTTGGGCTGGAGTTGTGGCTCAGTGGTAGAGTACTTGCCTAGCATGTATGAGGCACTGGGTTCAATTCTCAGCACCACATATAAATAAATGAATAAAATAAAGGTCCATCAATATCTGAAATTAATAAAAGAAAACACCACACACACATCTCCCTGAGACTGGAGAACGAGCATACCCACGTTCCTAGAATGAACTTCAGCATAATACACACCAGTGGGAATGCTTCAAAATACAGCCCACCTCAGAAACATCCATGTCAAGAGACTTCCCTAGACAGAAGCACCGGAACAGAGTGGTTTGAATGACTTCCTTCACAGTTGTCTATTTGTTATGGAAATAAAAGGCACTGGGTATTATTTTTTGAAGGTGACTGGAACTTTTTTTTTTTTTTTTGGCCACATGGGGCCATAGGACTCACAGCCAGGCCTCAAGCATGTTTTGCTGCATTAAGACACTTGGCTTTTAGACTCAGATTGGTTTCCTAAGTAACCCATCAGCATTTTGAAGAGTGGGGAAGGAGCTGGAGTTCTATGTTATGGGAACTGGAGCCCAGAGAAGGAAAAAGCTGAGCACTGGCCCAGCCATTGATAGTATGTCAGGAGTGATATGGGACCTTTTTGTAGCAATGGAGCCTTGAGAATGCTAGAACTCCTGAGTCTCTTTCCTAGGATGGAGTTTAGAAACTGTCATACTTTTGCCTCTGTCCTCAGAGGACCCCATGTATAGCTCCGCCCACTGTTCTATGAGTCCATGTAGGTTTTCTTCTTCCTTGCAGGTATGACCACCTGGAGCAAGGATGGTTCATTGATTTTCATGCCTACCTTTTGGCCAGAGATGCATGTCCCTCATATTTTCTGGCTGTTGGTGGCCCAGAGTCAGTCTAGTGCTGTTACCATTCAGTGGATTGTCATTAGTCAGTCCTTAAAGGCTGTGATTACATACAAGACAGTACAGGTCATTTCTTTAAAATGAATCCCCAATTTTATTCTTCTGGCTAGCAGATCTCATTTCTCTGGTATGTAAAAGATAGGTGGTTCTTGTTACACAGCAGCAAACATACGTGTGTGGGAAGGCAAACAAATTTCTAAAACCACAGAACAATGACTTCAGAGGGCAACCTACTATGGGCTGGGACTATTAGCAGATTCTCCTAGCCCCTTCCATTTTTCTCATCACAGTCTAGAAGACTCACTCTTCATCAGTCTTTCAGTATGCCTTCAGGAAAATGGGTGTTTCTTCTCTATCTACTCTACTCTGCTCTCCAGAGCTTGCTTCCATTCCCAAAGCTCTGCTGTGATCTTCACACCCAGCCTCTTGATGTTGCTTCCTGTTTGTTTCCTTCTTAAGGAACCATGCAGCCCTCACAGTTTGGCCAAGCTTGTTGGCATAGGCTACCATTTGAGAACACTGACTTTTTATCCCTTAGTTTATTGGCTTCATCATCATCTGGAATTAGAAGTGAATTTTTCTTACCTTGGATGTCTGGGGATAGGGGAGTATAGGATGCCCATAGGGAATTAAGGCCTTTTCCTTCTTCTGATGACAAGAAGGGTGGGTTAGTTGAGGGAGGTCAGATAACACAACAGAAGTCAGAATAAACACCTTGTAAACTAAGTCAAAAACTTGAAGGCATAGGGATTTCTTATTTCTGGGAAATAACCTGAGGAAATCAATGGCTTTTTACCACTTTACCTCCCCTTTTTATCTCTTTTTTTCTTTTCTATTTTCCTATATTTGTTCTCAGTTTGTACTCTGTGTTATCACTCTCTTTTTACTGTGCAATTCTTTTATTGTCACCTTTTAGTTTTTCTTCCTTCCTGTCTAGGCACTGGGAGTATACTTCTTCTTAGCCTGTGATTTTTGCCTTGGGATTGATGCAAAATTATTTCCAGACTCAACCAGCCCTAGTCTTACCCCAGTACAGTCAGAAGCATGTTGGTGGGAATTAACCTGATCCTGGCCCTTTGTCTTTTCCATTTTCAGTCTCAGCAGACCTTCTCATTTTCCTTATAGCTCATTTATCTTTAGGTTGTTGCCTTCCAAGCACTGTACGAATACTTTGTGTTACCTTTGTAGTCTACCATTTTTTTGGAGCAGTGAAGTGTGCTCAGAGAAATACTCAGCTGAACAGAAAAATCCACCCATGGATTCATATCACCTAAATACTATTAGTTGATTTTATTTAATTTGTTCTTAGTTTTAAAAGCTGCAATATAATATAATGAGAGACCACAGATGATTGCTCCTGTCATTTGGTTTGGCTGGGTGGGGATGGGGGGCAGGAGCAATTTGTTTAGACTTTTACCACTACTCATTAAGCTCTCGGTAATAACCTTTTGTTTTGCATTTGCCAGCTGTTAAGTTGGTCAGGCTCAACTGGTAGGCAACTGGGGTTAATTTAAATGAAAAGGTTTAACAAATCCATATTATAAAAAAGAAACATTCACTTAATTGAGATGTATTTTTTCCTTCTGTTATTAGATTCACCTAAACATTTTATTTTTAACACCAACTGTTTAAGATCTTGCACAGGCAGTCCATATACATGTAATCAGTGGGCCTAGAGAAGCCAACTTGTAGGTGTTCATTTATTCAACAGAGTTCACATCCCCTGGGAATGTCACTGCTTGGCAAAATCATATGGGGTACCAAAACTTCTAATGACTTTCTTTATAATTTCTGTTAATGGAGTTTAAGCAAGTAGGAGGTTATGCCAAAATGTCTCCAGTGTATGGTCCTGTAATATATTGCAGCTTGAAGCCAATGATCCCTTATGACTTGTACACAACTAATGCATGTTTTGATTGAATTTTGAATTTCTCACATGTGGTAAGTTCTTTAAAATGTTTTTGGTCACCTTTTTGTGCCATTAAACTTGTATAGAAAATGTTTTTATGGCCATTTTCAAAGGGAGAAAGTTTAAAATGGAAACAGCCCACCCTTTCTGCCCTATAGCTGTAGTTAGAATTGAGTAACTGTAGCAAAACAGCTGTAATTGGTGATTGTAATGTTAGAGGCGTTAGCTTGCTAGTGACTAGCTTTGGAGAGTAAATGCATGGTATTGTACATCACATTTCTTAAATAACTCATTTTAACCTCTGAAAAGAATATATTCTTCCTTGTGGCCCTTCTCCCCTCTCCTACTCCCTGCTCCCAGGTATCTTACAATTGTAAATAAATGATTTAGGGGCCAATCATTCTTGCCAAGTAAAGTCAGCAAAGAATAAATAAGCCAAAAAGGGGGAAAAGGAATTTCTCAGCAGTTATTGACCATTTCTCAAGGAATGGCATGGTGATCAAAGACTCAGTTCCCTTTCACATAAAAATCAGTAGCAAATTGGGAATGTCTTTGTTTGATCACACTACTGAATTGAATAGTTCTCAGAATCATATGAAATCCAACAGACAATAGAAGTTTTAGGGAATTTGGAGACATCCAAAGACCAATGACCAATAATTATTTGAAAAGAAAAAATAAAAGAAAAACAGAGCAATATAACAGATACTTATCAGTTTTAGTCATCTCTTTAGAATGGTCATTATCAAAAAAGATGAGGACCTGGGTTCATATGCATTGCTGTTTCCCAGGCACTGCCTAGCCCATTCTTAGCAGTTTTCTTTTTTGATTTGCTGTACCCCTTGGATTGGTAGGTTTGGTGAGGTCCATGTAAAACTGGTTGGAGCAGACCCTTTTTATCTCCTGTGCCTGTTAACATCCCTTTCCCCCTCCCCCTCCATACTTTGATGAGGGCTCTTTGGTAAGAGGACTTCAAGGTCATCTAGAGAAGTTCCCCATGCATGTAAAGTGTTGTGAACTGTGAATTCTGCAGATTCACAGTGTTCAATACAGTGCAGCCAAAGAGCTGCTCTTACAATCATTTTGGCTCTCATGCTCTGTTCTCCATTGCATTCTCATTTTTGTGTACATTTGCAAGATGGGTGTAATGTCATTTTCCAAAAATAAAATTTGATTTCAATATTTCTGGCTGACATTCTTTTTTTTTAACCATTAAACAAATAATCATATAACCACAAAATGTCCAAGCTGGCACAAAACTTGGACACTATATTGCCCAACCCCTTAATTTTACAGATGAGGAAGCTGAGGATCAATGTATGATGGAAACACAATGATTGACAGCATCTCCCTCCAGAGTTGAGCAGCAATAAAATGACTTCTTTTTGTATCTAAAATTCTTTGCCCAGGGTCAGTCAGTGTCTTCAGAATAGGTGGTCACTTCTAGTACTCTGTTTTCAGAAATCCAAGAAAGATTGGAAAATATCTCTACCTGCTGCCTGCAATTCATTCTACAGTGTAGCCTTCCTTTCTCAATAGGTTATGGTGCAGCTACTCTCTGGGAGAGGGAACACATAAATATTTTATTCACCCTGAGGCATAAATAACTAGTTAAATATTTTTCTCAGATTGGGTTTTAATGGGGTCAAGAACACAAGGAACTGTACGTGGGAAGAGGTTGATGTCTAAGGTGGGAGGAAACAGCACAGAAAGAGGAGGTGTTGAGATCTTGGGAAACTCTTTGGTCAACCCCACAATTCTAATGACCAACACTGTGGTTCCCATCTAACCTGTTTTTCCAAAAGCAAAGATGCCAACATACCCTAGGCACCTCCAAGGACTGAGGTAAGTTAAAATGCCTCCTCCACACAATATTTTAGCAACTAGTCCCATCAACATCACTCTGGTGGGAACAAAGAAAGATGGAAATGTACTTCTTGGTGTGCGTAACCCAAAGGAAAATTGGATGCAACAATTAGACTGGCTAGACCTCTGTAACAACTATCTTGTAATAAAATTTTCACAAAGAGCTGGGTATATAGTTTAGTGATAGACTACTTGCCTAGCAAACATAAGTCCTGTTCAGTTATCAGCAGTGCAGAACAAACAAACATCACTAGACTCTGGTGGAAAGCAAAAACTGTAATAAAAAAAAAAAAAAAAGCCTGTAGTGTTTTCCTCAGAAGTAATATACTTTACATAAATGACAATTTTTAATTTTGAGATCATATTATCTATTTTACCTTTTTGTTATTAAAAATATCCATTCTCTTAAAATTTATTCTAATTAGTTATACATGACAGGACAATGCATTTTGACACATCATACATAAGTGGAGTATAACTTCTCATTCCTCTGGTTATACATGAAGTAGAATCACATGGGTCATATAATCATATATTCACATAGATTTATGTCTTATTCATTTTTACTATCCATTCTTTTATTAAATTTTGGTCACAGTAAATGATAGGCATGTATTTGTTTTTTAATATCCCAAACATTTTTTTTTTTTTTGGTGCCAGAGATTAGGCCTAAAGGCCCTTAACCACTGAGCCACAACCCCAGCCCTTTTCATTTTTTACTTTGAGGCAGGTTCTCACTAGGTTTCTTACAGCCTTGTTAAATTGCAAACCTGTCATCATCCTGCCTCAGCCTCCCAAGCTGCTAGGATTACAGGCCTGCACCACCATGTCCAGCCTATTTTTCTTTTTTAAATTTTTGATGATTTGGAAGTCTAGAAATTTGTCAACCACTTGTTTAGACTAAAAAAATGGAGAATGTGGAGAAACAAGTATGGATGGGGTTATAAGAAAAAGATATTCAGCAGTGGAGTTTTATTCAACCATAAAGAAGAATGAAATTAATTTGCAGGAATATGAATGGAACTGGATAGAATCATGCTAAGCAAAATAAGCCAGACTCAGAAAGTCAAGGGTTGTATATTCTCTCTAATATGTGGAAGCTAGCTATAGAGAAAAAGAAATAAAAGGGTATCTCATAAAAATAAAAGGGAGACCAGTAAAATAGAAGAAGGGGATTAGGGTAGGGAAGAGGGAAAGGAAAGGGGAAGTAGTGGGGAATGAAATTGATCAAATTATGTTATGTGCATGTACAAATATATCACAACATATTTCACTAATATGTGTAATCACAATGCACCAATAAAAAAAAGAAAGAGGTTATTTGGTATTTGAAGGAAGTTCTTCCTAAGGGTACTTGATCTTCTCCCCTTCCACCTCTCCCCTCTCTTCTAGGCTTTCCCCATTCCTCCCTCAGCCTCCCTTCAGCCTTCCCTCTTCCCCACAGTGTGAGCAGCACTCAAAACAGTGCATGGGCACCAAATAGGAACTTGTCAGAAATGCACATCCTTGGCCCCCACCCCACATATGTGGGATTAGAAACTCTGGGAGTGAGGCTTAGTGATTCCTGTGTTAACAAGCCCTCCAAGGGAATTCTGAAGTCCTCTCTTGTTTAGGAACTCCCTGCTCTGATGAATTCTACTTAATTTCCCCCAGGACTCAGAATTTATGTAGTGTATATGATGGGGGCCATTTGGGTTAGAGTTTGCATCTCTCTTCAAAGAACAGACTCCAGAAACTTACTTCTAGAGAGATCTCTATATATTTAGTTTTTCGAAAGACATCCTTTTTCAAAACAAAACTTGTGTAGGTAAAGACACAAGGTCTTCACAGCTGTTACAAAGGTCGAGATGGGGATGTAAGCAGATCACGAGTTAAGGCCAGAGCTGGTGGACCATGGAACTGTTGATACAGAAGTGCAAAGATTTGGTGGGCAAATTGGATGTAGGGAGGAATTGGGAAAGAGGAAAATCCCTGACTTGAGCAATTCAGCCTGAGCTTCTCTTGTTTGCAGACCCTCCTCTGCTCTGGACAGCTCAGTAGACTCTTGCACACCTCCTCCCCTAACTTCAGCCCTGGCTCTGCAATGCTCATTCACACTTCACCCTTGCTGACAGAGTCTACCCTTCTTTTCCTGCCTAGAAAAATACCCTCTAAATGCCCTTCCACATTCTCTCCACCTGTCTAAATTTCAGACGTAGCCAAAACCTACCAGCAACGGAACTTAAGGCATATTTATAAGAAAAACAAATCCAAACATGGAGAAAAACTGGCAACTCTCTATTCCCGAACTTCCCAGAGCAGTCCTGATCTTGTGTAACTTTTTTTTTCCTTTTCCAAATAAAGGTGATTTGTTAAACATATAACTAAATGTGATTTTGTTTTTATATGTTTGTAAAAAAGAATTTATATAAATAAACTCACAAATCAGAAAACATCCCTTGTCAGGCCACACATCCACGCTGAGAGTTTGGAAAAATAGGATTAGTTTCAGGGAGAGACTTTCCCCAGGTTTTCTCATCAACGTGTCCACCCGCCACTCTCCTGCCCCACCTTGCCAGTGTGGGAGAGGTGCTGCACCCTTCATTTCTCTTCCCCCTTTTCCAATACTCTACCAGGGTCATTCAGATTGACTGATTATATCCTGATTGCTTTTAGGAGACAACCTTGAGTAAGCAGGTATTTGTCTTTGAATCCTGAAGACTTCTGATTTTTTTTCCTTTCTTTTCCCTGCTGGAGTAGATGTGAATGATTCTGAAAATGCTTCCCCCAACTGAGAGAGGGTTAAGTCCTAGAGTTCTGAATTAGGTACCACTATTTACTATTCTCACAAATGAACCAGTTCATATAGAATTGCAGAATGTCAAAGGCAGAATGACTTTCATAAACCACTTATCCAATGTTTTCCAAGCTTCACGGATATGAGTCACATGGAGTACTTGTTACAAATACTAATTCCGGGACTCCACCTTAGTCTCACTTCATTAGAGTCTCCAGGATAGCAACCTGGAAAGCTGTATGTTGAACAAGATTCTCACTGATAATTTCCTCTAGGAAATTTACAGTAATTCCCAAACTTTGCTGTGGACAGCATCACCTGGGGAACTTGTTAAAATAGAGTCTGATTTCAGAGATTCAGTTTGGGACCCAGACTGTATTTCTCATAAGCTACCCACCCATGCTTATGCTTCTGGTCCTTAGGACACAGTTTAAGCAGCAAAAGACTAAGTTCAAACCTCTCATGATTCAAGAGGAACAGACTGAGTCCCAGGGATGGAAGGGAGTCATTGTGTTCCAACATTTGGCTAGAGACAGAGATGGTTAGCACTGGGGACTCCTGAACTCCTGGTTCTGTGCTCTTTCCATATGACCAGGCTGCCTATCACCAGCAAACACTTAAAGCAGCCCAGCTGCAATGGCACTGTTTCCAATCAAAGGGTAATTGGAAAAATGATGCTTCCTGAAAGGGAAGCAGCCCTGGATTGTCTCAGTAATGAGTGGGCATACTGGCAGGGAAAGACAAAGGGTGGGGGAAGGACAGAATTTATGTTTCATTTTAATTGAAGAAATGAGTCAAGGTCCCCTTACAAGAAGCCAGGGGCTGGGGGAGGAGTTAAGGTCATACAATGTCCTCCTACAACATGGAGCGTGGGGTGGGGGGAGAATCTAAACTAAACAAATAGAAACCCATCCTCCAAAACCTTGTGGAAGTGCTGTGACAGAGGTGCTGCAAGGAGCTGAGGGTGCAGAGGACGGGAAGTGTAACTGCTGGAATGGGGTGATGAAGGCTGCTACATATTGCAGTTAGTATAATAAGGTATTAATGATGAAGAATGAGCTAAGAATTACCCTGCCTAGAATAAATCCTTATTTTAATGGTCCCCTTCAAGCACAGACTTCTCTGAGGAGGTGAAACTTGAGCTGAGGCTTAAACAACAAGTTGGAGTTTGTTAGAGAAAGGGGGAGAACAAGGGCATTTCAGCCAGAAAGACAAAGGCAAAGAGGTATGAGCCAGGCCCAATATGTCCGCAGATCAGAAAGTCCTCCTCCAGTGAGGTAGGGGAGCCTTGGCTGTGGAGTGCAGGGGAGTGAGTAGAAGGAGAGGTTAACCAGGATTCATTCACTTGACAGATATGCAACACACTCTGTGCCAGGTACTGTACTAGGGTCTAGAGTAAGAAAACATGTCCCGTTGCCTCCCAGAGCTCCAAGTCTAGCTAAGGTAGATGGTAATTATGACACAGCATGTCCAGTGCTAGGATGTGAGAGAACATAGGCATAGGAATCACCTAATTCACTCTCAGAGACATTGGGAGAGCCCTCACAGAGGAAGTGACATCTTAACTGAGATCCAAAGTTAGCTGGAGGGAGGAAGAATGTTCTAGGTGAGGGGAAAATAACATGTGAAGGGCCTGAAAAAATAGTGCTGTGCTCTTGAGCAACTAAACAATGTGGCTCAAGTGTGGAGTGTGATAGAGGGAAGGTGAAAAGTGATGTCAGAGAGGCAGACAGAAGCTAGACCATGTGGGGCCTATAAGGCACAATTGAGAAGTTTGAATTTCCCTCTGAATAGCACCCAGGGAGACATTAAAGAGTTTGAAGTAGCTGGACATGGTGGCACATGCCTGTAATCCCAATGGCTTGGGAGGCTGAGGCAGGAAGATTGCATTCAAAGCTAGCCTCAGCAACTTAGCAAGGTGCTAAGCAACTTGCTGAGACCCTGTCTCAAAATAAAAAAATTAAAAAATAATAATAAAAGAGGTGGGGATGTGGCTCATAAGTTAAGCACCCCTGAATTCAATCCCCAGTACCAAAAGGGGGGAAAAGTTTGAAGCAGAAGAGTGAGATGAGCTGATAAAAGTTTTAGATAGGTCACTCTTGCTGTTGCCTTGTGAAGACAGAACCAGAGGCAACACAAGAGCAGGAGATGAAGTGTGCATTGGGGGCTGATGTCATGAACCAGGTGAGAAATTAATGAAGCTTGGACAAGGGTTGTAGTTGGTATAGATAGGAAGGAGGTGATAAGTTCAAGAGACTTTCAGGAGGTGGCATCAACAGTGCTTGGTAAAGGATTAAATCTGTGGGAGGATGAGGGAGAAAAGATTTATCTCTGACAGAAGGGAAGTGAGTCAGAGGATAGGAAGAACTCCAGGCCAAGGAAGAACTGAGGGCCACTGGAATATTTTGGGGCCTCCTTCTGGGCAGTGGCAGGCTCTCACAGAAACTGGGCTGATGAACTTTTCCCGTTCCTGCCCCCACCTCCAGTGTTGTGCTGCCTCTGAGTATAACAGACTTTGGCTGCCCATGCTTCATTCTGGCTGAAAGTCCAGGCCCAGTAGGAGAAACTACCAATTGCTGAAGCTCCCCCATGGCACTGTGATCAGCACTCAACATATTTTATCCAGAATTACAATCAACAAATTCCAGCAGAGTGGTTGAGGATAGGAAACTGGGGCCCAAAAAGGAGAAGTGACCTGGAAATAATCACGCAGCCAGAATATGATAGCCTGACAATTTTTCCATTAGACTGACTTGCCTCTTTACAAAAGTTTGTATGAAAAATGGCTTTCCTTGGGGCTGGGGTGGTGGCTCAGTGGTAAAGCACTTGCTTAGTATGTGTGAGGCTCTGGGTTCACTTCTCAGCACTGCATATGAATAAATAAAATAAAGGTCCATCGACAACTAAAAAAATAAGGAAAAAGAAAAATGGCTTTCCTGTGTTCATATATGAATACACAATGAATGAAACTCCACATCATGCACAACCACAAAAATGAGATCCTAATTAGAATAAGTTATATTCCATGTATGTATAATAGGTCAAAATACACTCTACTGTCATGTATAACTAAAAAGAACAATTTTTAAATGGCCTAATACCAAGTCCTGATGCTATGGCTGCCATAAAAGCAATTTAGCATTTTCTGTACCTGGAATGGCAAAGAGTTTATAGTAGATTTGAGGTTTCCATCTCAATATGCTGTCATCTGAAAAGGTAGATAACACAAACATGCTCAAAGCAACAAGGAAGTTGTGAGTCTTAAAGGTGGATGGTACTTAGAATAGGGCCCCTTCTCTCTAGAAAAAGCCTGGTGCTGATTGAATAAATATAAAAACAAATAAGTGCTCCCAAAATCTTGGGAGGGGCTTTGGGAAAACATCACCAAGAGGGATGGAACACAAGAACATGAATCTCCAAAGATTTGGAAAAATCATTTAATCTGGCCTAAAACTGGTGGGTATCATGTTTTTGTGTTTTTTTTTTTCTTTTTCTTTTTCTTTTTTTTTTTGAGACAGGATCTCACTGAGTTGCTTAGGACCTCACTAAATTGCTGAGGTTGGTTTTGAACTTGTGATCATCCTGCCTCAGCCTCCTGAGCCACTGGGTTTACAAGCATGTACCACCATGCCTGGCCCTCGTTCTTGATGCGCTCTTTTCTTCATTTTAATAAGTTTTGCTTATCTTAAAAATGTGGACTGTGGTAGTGTTCTCACCACAAAAAAATGATAAGCAGAGATGACACATGCATTAATTAGCTTGACTTAACCATTCCATGATGTATACATATTTCAAAACCTCATATTATATACCATAAATATATATGATTTGTGTTTTCAATTAAAATTTATTTTTAAATGTGGACTGGAACATTAAAGGACACAATCAACAGACTGAACACAAAACCTGTAGGACAGCAGAAAATACTTAGAAAATATGTATTTTATAAGGGATTACTATCTGGGATCTATAAAGAATTCCTATAACCCAACAGGAAGAAAAGGAATAACTTGATTTAAAATGGGCAAATTACTTTAACAGGCAAAGTATACAAATGTCCAATAACTCTAGGTAAAGATGCTCAACACTAGTAATCATTAAGGAAATACAAATCAAAATCACAATGAGCTATCACCTCACTCCCATAAAGAAGTTTATTATTAAAAAAAAAACAAGTGTTGGCAAGCATATAGAGACATTATAACCCTTGTGCACTGGTAGCAAGAATATAAATAAAATGGTGAAGCCATTATGGAAAACAATATGGTGGTTTCTGAAAAAAATTAAAAATGGAATTATCATATACCTACCTCTGAGTATATATATAAAAAAGAAAGGGGGGATCTCAAAGATATATTTGCACAACTGTGTTCTTTGCAGCATTATTCACAATAGCCATCAGGTAGAAGCAACCCATCACCATCAACAGATGAATGGATAAACAAAATGTGGTACATAAGTACAATGGAATATTATGCAGCCTTAATAAGGGAGGGAATTCTGACACATGCTTTAAGATGGATGAACCTTAAAGACAGTATACTAAGTGAAATAAACCAGTCACAAAAATTTAAATACTGTATAATTCCATATATATGAAGTATTTGGTGTAATCGAATTCATAGAAAGAGAAAATAAAATGGTAATACTGGGAACTGATGGAAGGGAGAAAGGAATAGTTGCTTAATGATTCAGAGTTTGAATATGACAAGATAAAAGGTTCTGGAGATCTAAAATATGTGATGGGCTGGGGCTGGTGCTCAGTGGTATAGTGCTTGTCTAGCATGTGGGAGGCACTGGGTTCCATCCTTAGCACCGCATAAAAATAAATAAATAAAAATAAAGGTATTGTGTTCATTTACAACTAAAAATTTTTTTTATATTTTTTTAAAAATATGTGGGGCTGGAGTTGTGGCTCAGCGGTGGAACACTTAACTAGCACATGCAAGGCCCTGGGTTCAATCCTCAGCACCACATAAAAATATATAAATAAAATGAAGGTATTGTGTCCCAACTAAAAAAAAACGTGACCATATTTAACACTGCTGAACTGTACACTTAAAGATGGCTAAGATAGTAAATTTTGTGTTACATGCATTTGATCACAACTACATCTTCAAAAGTCTTTTTAAAAATGTGGTTGGGATCAATGTTCCTTGGAGTCCCTTCTCTCTCCAGAAAATCTTAGCTCCACCCCCACCCCAAGTTTTCCAGAGCCCTCCTCCTAAACCTTCCCCAGAAAACTTTTTTCAGGCAATGGGAAGAATAGGAACGATTCCCTGACCAGGCTCCATGAAGACCCCTTCCTCTCTCCCCAGTCTGAGGAATCCTCCCTCCTTAGCCCAGTGGAAGGTCTTAGTCAATTTTGCATGTGTTCATGGAATATATGTTCTCAGAGGTACTGGATGAGAGCTGTCAATGAGAAGGAGAAAGGTGTAGACAGCTTGTTCCAGCTCTGTAAGTTATAAGGACTTCTCTGCTTGTCGGGCAATGGCATAACTTTGTAGATTTCAAGCAAGCCTGTGCTTCCTCTGAAACGTTCTTTCACTGCAGGCACAAAAACACAGTAAACCGCGATCCAAAAAAAAACCTGTCCACCCGTGAATGGCGCTTTGTAAGCAGGTTAATGTATAACACTTTAGAAAGCTGGGCAGGGAGCATGTTTGCTTTTCCAACAGGAACCACATCAGGGGTGTCAGATGCCAATAATCCCAGGATTCTGTGGTCACGGGCTTTGAATCTGCAGCCAAACTTTGGCATCCAGACGTGGAGGCCAGTGATTTCCAACCTTTTACCACCAAGGATCCCTTTTATTATTTTTCCCTCTTTGGGCCCCACGTTTGGAAAGATTTGTATCTAGCAAAGCTACACTTATTACAGAATAATTCATTTCCCCAATTTTTCACTATTCAGAGCTTCTAATCCATATGAGATAACCACACCAAACTAATATAATTTCAGTCAAAAGTAAAGAAACATGATATTGTACTTAGCTCTCTGTGGCTTTGTCTTGGCTGAGTTCACAATTGCTATTAGGCTTTTTTTTAACATTGAAAAATAGGATAATGACACCAATTACTACCTTCAGAGACCCCAGACTGAGAACTGCCAGTACAAAGTAGTGAAGCATTGATAGGATGACTATCAGTTTAAGAAGCTCCAAAGTCCACAAACCACAAATAGAACAAAAATCTGTTCATTAAGACAGACCTGCTTCAATTCACTAGCTTTTCCCTAGGTTGAGATTATTTTTCAATATAAAGGGAATGATGAAAGATATTGTTTTCAAAATAAAAATAATATTTGTTTACCGAGCACCTATATAGGTGCCTGATATTGTGACGGGTAAATTCCCAAATACGTGGATCTGCCTCCCCCAAGACCTGACCCTTCCCAGAGCTAATGCATACTCCTTCTATATCATGGATCCTAGGCCAGAAGGTATCAGAGAGGCTCATATAATCCAAGCACTCCTTACCGCATTGAATACAAATGGACATATCTGTGTGTCTGCTTATGCTACTATACAGGAAGCCCCTGGGGGTCAAGGACCTTGTCCAATTATTTTCTGTATGTCTGCATATCAACCACCAGTGCAGTGCAGTACCCAGCATCAGCAAATGCCAGGAGAATGAATGATATTAAACTTCTAGGCTTGATGAATAGTTCAGTTACTCAGAATTTTCTATAAGTTAGTCTCTGAGCTTCTTAGGAAAAAGAGTCATAATCATTTAACTGTTTCCAGTGCCTGGCACAATGTGGCCACTCAACGAATGCCTGAGTGAACAAAGGAATGGATAGATTCCATTTTCAAAGAGCTGGTACCCTGAGGCTGAACACTCAGTTATTACAGGTACACAGGTCAAGGGACACAGAACTTCTTCCTCAACAATTATTTTTGTGAGTTGTCACTGAGTCCTGTTCTCTCTATGACTAATAGTTGCCCACTACATCCCCTTCTTTGAGATTCAGAATAACTCCCTTCTCTCCACCATCTCATTACCCTCAACCTTGCCATTGTTTGCATACATAAACCCACACACACTCATCTGATAAAAGAACATGGGTCAGAACCCTGGCACCCTATTTTGGAAAGATTGCTGACCCTTGCTCTAAAAGAAGCTCAGAAAGGACAGAAAATGAGTGCAGCCTAGACATGTCTCTCCCTGTGGTGTCACTGGGTGTAATTTAAGCAGAGGCATTCCTACAGTTGTTACACCCAGGCAAGTGTGGGGAATGAAACAGTTGTCTGTGACTGATTTAAACTGTGGTTTTTTGACAACTGTGTCCTGGATTGAAGTGTCACATCTGTTAATTTTAGTGTCCAAGGGAGCTGTGAACATGAGCTCCAATAGCAGCAGTGTCAGTTCTGTGGGGTCCTTGACAACTCAGGAAAAGTTTCTATCCCCAAACCAAATTGGATATTTTCTCTACATCTAAGTGCTGTTTAATTAATACATTTATTTCTGGAAGGCTCCTGCAAGGCAGAAACAGGGTGGGCAGAACATGAAAGAGGGTTGAAAGAGAATGGGGGGGTCTCTGTTCAAATATTTATGAAATGAGTAAGACTATCCATATGTAAAGGTCACCAAAAGGCCCCCTTCTCAAATTCCCACCCTTACCCCCATCTTCACCCCATCCCCATCCCCCCATCTCTAAGCTGAAGACCCATGACAGCCTCTGTTTCTAGCAAAGGCATTGAAGGTTCCTATTCATATTTCAATATTATTAAGACATTACCAACTATTAACATATACTATGACTTTATCATGTTTGTGCTTAGGAACATAAGGGAAAGTGGTAGTGTTTGAATAGAACAAAGAAAGGGGATTAGTAGTGAGAGAAAAAGATATTTCCTAGGAAATGTGGTCCTGTGTGAAAGTCTGCCAGTAACAGAAGGTGAGGACTGTGTGCCAAAGTGTATAATGGAGCTAGTGAAATCCAAGGAGAAGAGAGAACAAAATGTGGAGGTGAAGATACCCAAGGTACACAGTTTCATGATAAGTGGACCCTTAGTTTCAATTATATTATCCACCCCCAGTGGCAGTCTTCCCAGCTGCCCAGTCAACTAATCCATGACTGTCTTTATGGCTATATTTGGCTAGTTAGGCTCCTGTGTCTCCACATACCAGCTTGTAGAACTCACGTAAACTCTTAACTCCAGATTTAGGCTCTACCCAGTCTGATCTTCCATTATTTTCCAACATGCAATGTGAAGTCAGACCCCATCCATCCTCCTTACTCTTCTTCCCTGAGGCCCATCCCAATACACATCCCATTTCCACCTGATGCAAGACCTTCAACTTTACAGATCTCTTTCCCCATGCCTCAAATGCTTGCTTTCTCTCAAAACATTATGATCTTACCTAATCCATGCTTAAACTTACAGGCACAATTCAATGTCTTCATCTTATGAATGCTGTACCCATGCCCTATCATTTTTAATATATCCCACACATATTCACACTTAATTATACTATAAACTGTTGTACAAAATGGAAATGTTTCATTTCTCGTTGTCTTGTTTACTCCAAGCAGAATGAAAGCAATCCAAGATCTAGGGATAATCATGCCTCTCTTTTTTGTATTCTTGCATTCCTTTGAAAAACAAGCACTATCCTAGGCTCTGGAGCTATAGAGATTAACTTGACATAGACTCTATCCTCAATATCAGAAAAACACCTCAAAGATTTGAAAGGACTGCTATACCATTTGAGGTAGCTGGGTAGGGAAAGATATTCAAGAAGAAGCAAAGAGCATGTAGAAAAGCCCAAGGAAAGGAAAAGTCATGCCATGTTCTGGGATGATTGAAAGCTATGTAATATAGGCCGGGGTTGTAGCTCAGTGGTAGAGTGCTTGCCTGGCATGTGCGAGACACTGGGTTTGATCCTCAGCACCACATAAAAAATAAATAAATAAAACAAAGGTCCATCAAGATACAAAAAAAAATTTTAAATCTATGTAGTAAGTACAGTGTAGGCTTTGGTCACACAGCAGAAAATAAGGCTGAGGATGAAGTGAGGTTACCTTTGAAAGGCTTGGAAACAATGGGGAGCCCAAAGAGGTTCCTCTATCAAAGCAATTATTACATTCTATATCAATTATTTGTCTACTTGTCAGTTGACTCTAAAACAGTGGTTCTCAACTGTGGGTGTTTTTGCCCCCCCCCATTACATCTGGTCATGTGTGTGGAAATTTTGTGTTGTCTTGACTTGGAGAGGCCTCTTCCAGTTGGTAGAGGCCAGGGCTATTGCTAGACATGGAACATGGCTATTGCTAGGCACAGAATAGCCCCCTACAAAACAGAGTTATCTAGTCCTATATGATTTGTCAATTGTATTGAGGTTGAGAAACATGTCCTACAAGAACACTATATAATTCTTGAGGGCAGGAACTGTCTCTAGCTCCAAGATCCAGCAAGGCTCTTAGACATCATGAGTACTTGAGAGCTTAATGAGTATTAAATGAATGAAAATCTGACTGATACAAGATCCTTTTCTGGGAAAATTATATATCTGAATAGATACTCCTCTATTTAGTTACTCTTTTCCCCAAACACACTTTCTGTATGTCTGTCTCCACCTATTAGAACATAATGTTGTGAGGGCAGAGATTCTTGTTTTTTCCTCATCATCTCCCCAGAAGCTAGATAAATAGCTGGCAAACATTAGGTGTTCATAAATGTTCATTGAATGAGTAAATGGTAGACTTGATGGTTGGGCTTGGAGATAGAGGACAGGGAAATCCAGGGCTTGAAGTAAGATGTTAAGATTCAGAAGCCAGAGACTGATAGCATACCTTGGCATGGATTTCTTTTTCTTTTTCTTTTTCTTTTTTTTTTTTTTTTTTTCAGTTGTCGATGGACCTACATTTATTTATATGTGGTGTTGAGAATAAAACCCAGTGCCTCACACATGCTAGACAAGCACTATACCACTGAGCCACAACCCCAGCCCCTGGCATGGATTTCTTTGAGTTTATTCTATTTGAAGTTCACTCAGCTTCTTTAATTTGTAGGTTTTTATCTTGACAAATTCGATGAATTTTTAGCTAGTTTTTCTTCAAATATATTTTTATACTCTTTAATCTTTCCTTCCAGAACTTCAATGGTACAAATATTAGTGCTTTTGTTTTTGTCCCACAGGTCCCTGAGTCCCTGTTCCCTTCTAAAAGCGTAAGTTCTTGGGTTTCTTTTTATGTTGGATACATTCTATTGATCTGTTCTCAAGTTCACTGATTCTATCTTCTGTTATCTCAATTATTTCAGTTATTATGTATTTCAACTTTATAATTTCCCTTTTTTATACATTTTCTATTTATTTGCTGAGATTTTTCACTTTTCAATTTGTTTCAAGATAATTAGCAATTGCATGTTGAAGTCTATTAGCACTGCATTGTATCACCTTGTTCTGTCTTTTTGCTGCTATTGGGTGTGGAGACTCAGCTTACTGCTGGACTAACACTATTTTGATGGGGGAAGTAAAGCATCATCTGTTTCTACCAGACAAGGCATAAAGATCAACTCCTCACTCAACCCCACTGACACCCTAGAAGAGTGGCTTGCAGTTGTTCCATTGATGTTTCATTGGAATAGGGTAGGTATTGCCAAAAAAGATTTTCCATTGTTAGGTTATTCTTTTCCCAGTTATGTGACTAACGGGAACAGGCCTTCCTTGGAACATTTTTGACTGTGGTTGCTGGAAGTTCCACGTTGGAGCTTTCCACAGCATCCTGTCTGAGATATATGGGGTTGGGGGGAAGCCCCAGAGAATTCAAGGCTATGTTATCCCTGATTCTTAGACTGTCTGCCTTCTTCTAAACTTCCAGTCTTCCTGTGTTTGTTGTATTATGCTCAGCAATTTTAGTTTTAAGAAGGAGGACCTGGAGGCTGGGGAATGCAGTTCAGTGGCAGTGCACATGCTTAGCATGCATGAGACCCTGGGTTCAATCCCCAGCACCACAAAATTTAAAAAAGAGGGTGGACCTGGGCTCACGGGTGGAGAATGCCAATACTCTCTCTTGGCCAGAACTGGAAGTCGGAGCCATGCATTTACCTTACCTTTTTTCAAACATCAGATCAGGCTAGCCACCATCTGCTGGGAAAGGCTTCAGGGTACATGTATAAAAATCAGACTGGCTGCTATTCTGGGATGTCTTACATTTCTACCCACCATAAGAGTTTCCACAGTGCATTCATATCTATGATTCTGTTTGATTCTCAAACGACCCAATGAGAAAAGTACTATAGTTATTATCTCTTTCCTACAGAAGAAGAAACTGACACACTAGAGATGAATTAATTAGCACAAGAATGGGAAACTTGGCATGTGAGTCCAGGCCTCAGGACTGTAGTTTAGTGCTCTATGTATGGCAACACATTTAGCCTGAGCTACTTCTCACCAGCCTCCCTTTTGCCAGCAGGCACCAGAATTTTCCAGCCTGCCTTCTGCCTCTGGGCTCTACCCTCTCTTATTCTATATCTGGTCTATGTGGCAGCAGTCCATTCCATCAGTCAGCAGGGATTTTTGACGTACCCATCATCATCACTGCACAGTGAATAGGTCCCAAAGGGCCACTTGGCCCTCAACCATCTTAGTCAATCCAGACCAGTAGGGAGGGGCTGGGAAGGAGGTGATGTTCTGTTTTCTCTAGATGTTGCAGCTGTGGGGATTTATCATAAATATTAACTGGGGCCAGGACATGTGTAGTCACGCAGGACTGTGCTTAGAGGGGCCCCCCGCCTATTTTAATGTACTGTAGTTGCTGTCATGAAATTCCTAATGCATTTTGGACAAGAGGCCCCGCACTTTTGTTTTGCACTGGGCCCAGCAAATTATGTAGCTAGTTCTGGCTGGGGCCTATTGTGGCCAGGTCTCTGGAGTAGAGTTTGTTCTCCCAGCAAAAAGCAGAAGAACATGCAAAGTTACAGCCTTGAATGAAAGGCCACAAAGTATGAAGTCTCCTTGGAATTTCACACCACACTCCCATTTCCTTGCACTCAGTCAGCTCACATCCCCTCAAGGGAAGGGTCCTTGTCTCCAAGGCTTAGCTAGACTGCTCAAAAATACCAGACCATTGTAACTTCATCTTTTGGAAAATATACATATTGGATTAGAGAGAATACATTTGAGTTATAGATAAATCTTCCCACTACATATCATCTCTTATTTTTGAAAATTTTAAGATAATTGTGTATGCACACCAAATTGTAAAAAATGGTACAGAGATCCTGCTTTATACTTTCCTTAGCTTTCCCCAGTGGTAACATTTTGCAAAATTCTAGTATTCCATCACAAATAGGATATTGACCTTGATATAATTCACCCATCTTATTCAGATTTCTCATTTTACTTATACTTATTTGTGTGTATTTATTTTTACACAATTTTATCACATTAAGTTCATGTATCCATTGTCACAGAATCAAGATATTCAACAGTGCTATCATCTTGAGTATCCATCATGGTATTGCTTTCCTTTTTATAACCACACCCACCTCCCTCCTGCAACCCCCACTTTCAACCCTTGGCAAACAATAATATAGTCTGTTTCTAAAATGAGTACATCTGGGCTGTTTCCAGTTTGGGGTTATTACAAATATCACCTCCACTTTTGAACATGTGTTCTCATGAATTCACAGCCACTTAAATGCTTAATAAAACAAGATTTATTTTAGAAGTTTTTTGAATACTCTATTAGTTTATGCTTATTTTCAGTTGTAGGCAACCTGCTCCAAAGAAAAGCAGGAGGGCTTTGGAGTTGGAATAATTATTTTTTTTTTTTAGAAGTGGGGCTCCACTATTTCCTTCCTTTGTGGCCGGAGGCTGGTTACTTAACAACCCCTGTCACACATGTTCCCCCCAGGAAGAACAATACCTCTGCCACAGAGTTGTTTTTGTAATGATTAAATGAGATAGCATATGATGGTTCCCAGTACTTTGGGGATTTTCATACTATCGTCCCTTCATTCTTGGCTCCAATTGAAGAGGAAAGAGGAGTCGAAGAGACTGAAAAGTCAGAAATTGTAGGTGGTTTTTTTTAATGCAGTTTTAATACTCCTAAGTATTTACAACAAGGGAAAATAGGACAAGAATACAACAGGACTTATAATTAGCTTAATGAGGCTTCTAAAGAGCTCTAGGAGGGAACTGGGAAAATTTATTTTAACTGAGTCAAACAAAACCTCTCTCCATCACCCCGCTCCCTCTGCCAACATAGAGGATGCTTAATTAGTTTAGCAACTCTTTTCTTCCAAGATCCTTTTTTTTTTTTTTTTTTTTTTTTTTTTTTTTTTTGGTACTGGGAATTGAACTCAGGGGCACGCGACCACTGGGCCACATCCCCAGCCCTTTTTTGCATTTTATTTAGAGACAGGGTTTCACTGAGTTTCTAAGTGCCTCGCCATTGCTGAGGCTGGCTTTGAACTCGCGATCCTCCTGCCTCAGCCTCCCAAAGTGCTGGGATTACAGGCGTGCGCCACCGCGCCCGGCTAGATCCTTTTTATATCAAGCAACAGCCTCCCTTAGTCCAATTTTTCAAAAATCCCAAATTAGAGGAGGCCAGATGAATGACATTTTTCTGGGATTGAAAAGGAATCCTTTCCCTATGTTGGAAAATTTTCATAATTCTCTTTGTTTCTAGCCCCTTCCCCAACTTTATATCACCTTCAGACTTAATGACAACTCAAGGCTGCCTCCTTCCATGTTTTCCAATTCTGTCAATGTTCTCAGCTCTCAAAGGGGGGGTTTATGCACTGACAAAGAGATACTATATGTTCCTCCCAGACCTTCCCAATTCCCAAGTTTTTAAATACCAGAAGATGGTTTTACTTGATTTTCAGAGAAAAAGAGAGAAGGAGAGAGAGAGAGAGAGAGAGAGAGAGAGAGAGAGAGAGAGAGAGAGAATATGAATGTGTGATCCACTTCACTTGAGATAGGTCCATGCACAATATACCCATCTCAAATCTCTTGCTTTGTTGCTACTGACTTCTATTCTGAATGTCTTTGGCGTTCATTGCCAAGTATTTATTGCATACCTACTTGGTTCCTGTCCCTGTACTTCACACTGTGGAGAGTGCAGAAGTGCAGAAGCCAAATATGCTGTCCTCCAGGAGTTTTCAGACTGAAGAAATTAAACTATGTGCATAAACCAGACCCCTGAGTGATACTGACTCAAAGTGAGATGATTATTCAAAGAGGTTGGATCAGTGAAAAAGGAAGAAACCTTTGCAGAGATACTAAGATTGCAGAATCAAAAATCAAGCAAGACCTGTGTAGATAGAAAGATGAGAAAGAACAGTCATAGTTGGGGGGGGGGGCAACTTGAATAAAAGATGAAGGCAGGATTCAATATGCCAACCATTATACACTCACTTAGCATGAAGTACCTGATGTTTGGCTTTGTCTTTCACTTTTCTATTTTGTTATTTTGTAAGCTGCCTGGTACCGAAAACCGGGAGGAAAAACTCTCGGAGGCAGAGTATAGCTTTTGCTACTTTAGAGCTTAGCTTAGAGCTTAGAGTTAGAGTTAGAGTTAGAAAGATAGAGCTTAGCTTTTCTTCTTAGCTTAGAGTAAAGAAAGATAGAGCTTAGCTTAGAGAAAGACTAGAGCTTCTTTCTTCTCTCTTCTTTCTTCCTTCTTCTGTCTTCTGTCTTCTGTCTTCCTCGGGAGCCTCGGCCTTACTCTGACCAGTCCTCTGGAGCCTCGGCCTAACTCTGGCCAGTCATTACTTCTTCTATCTGGTTTCTCTTCTGTAACCGCTCTGCCTACGTTCTGGCCGCTCTGATTCTTCTGACCGACCGAGTGACTGCCCGGCTGACTGAATTCTCCGTTCTCCTAACTCGGACCGCTTTCACCCGGTTATATACCTTCAGGTTTGCGGGTGCCTACAGGTGCGTCACATACATATCAGGTGGAACCCATGGCTTCCAGCTAGCTACAACAGCCCTTCCTAATTAGGGCTCCTTCATTATTTGGTTCCATTCCATCTTGCACATTGCTTCCTGATCTGTGAGTTCTGGATCACACCAATTATTGATTTCTTGCCTCACCTTCTGTCTATGGCTTTGTCCACTCACTGCTCAATTCTCTGGGGCTGACCCTTCCTTGACTATAATTTATACCTAAGACTTAGATGATATCTATATCTAAAGTGTCACTCCTATCCAACCTTTCCCAGCCCCAAGTTTCCTGGCTTAGCACCAGCCCAGTGGTGGTTAATTTCCTGAAAATTTTATCTAGCCTTTAGAAAGAAATTGAGCACAAAGACCAGTCAGACCAAGTCGTGCAGAAGCCAATCCCTTGGTGGAGGAAGGCTCTTGATGACCAAGCAAAGCAGTATGGATATGATATAGTCAGAGATTATCCACCACTGTAACCATTTATTTCCATTACTAGCAGCAGAAGTTTTGTTTTATTAATACTGAGAAACTAGAGCCCTTTAGATGAAAAGGCAAACAAATGCTTCCTTGATTAAAGGATGTGCAGCCCATGATGATGGCCCAGTGAAGCATATTTTTTGTGTTAACCAGGCCAAAGGGAAAGATATCCAATTTACCCCCTTTCAAAATATTAGTTGAACTCCACCCTATGCTGGCCCATGGCTACTTGGTTTGGAAGCTGACAGTCCATCCTCTTTGTGGCTTCTGTTTACACTTTTTTACTGGCCTTAAGGGATTGTAAACTCAAAAGAGCCAGGGACTGTGGCTAGCTGGCCAAAGCCAAATGGTACTGCCCTACACTACTGAGCCATACTATACTAGTGTACACCGCCTACCACCACCACTAGCACACCAGGTGCAGCTGGCATTCCCTCCCCAACACAGGGAACTCTATTTTGTAACCTAGAGATGGAAAATGCCTAAGATAGGAAATTAATTGAGCTAGGCATAAAGCTGGAAAATGCAAAGGGGCAGAACCCAAGACTTGGGTGAAGTCTGAGATGAAATTAATGAGAATCTGTAGCACCTTGGAGAGAGGAGCCATCAACTTGTTCCCCAAGTCCTAGGCTATTGGGTTAAAAGCCCCTTTATTACTACCCCCACAAACTTTAAAGAGGTTGATTTAAGATAATTAAAATGTACCACTTTATCCAGGTAATGGAACAATAAAAACTGAAAACTGCCACAAAATTAATTAATGGCTGATCTTTAATTTATTGAGGGCTGAGATTCATGGTTCTTGTTGTTCACCCTTGTATCCCCAGCACCTAGCATAGTCTACAACACATAGTCAGAGCTCAGTAAATGCTTGTTGAATGAATAAATGAATTATAGCAAGTAATATTTGTTGAACCTTAATTATAGGCCAGGCACTCTTCTAGGTACTTTACACATATTAACTAGCTCATTTAATCCTCATAAAACCCCTCCAAAATAGGTCCATTATTATTCCTATTTTTATAGAGCAGGAAACCAAGGATCAGGAGGACTATGCCTTGCCCTAGGGTGTTTAACTAGTAAAGCAGCAGAGTTTGAATGACTAGTTCTTAAGGAAAGGTTGGAACACTTTGGCTCTCTCTTGACCATTTATAGCCCCTGTGTTCATAATGATCAACCAAGTAGACTCTGAAGCATACCCAGGGTGCTTTATTATTTTTCTTATTTCCCCTGCCTGGGATGCCATCCTCAGTCTCCTCCATCACTGCTACCAACATATTCACACATCACTTCTTTTTTTCCCTTTGATCTATTCATTCTTCAAGATTAAGTTGAAAGTTTACCTCTTTGATGAAACCTGCCTTGAATACTCTTGTTAGAAGATCTCTCTCTGACTTTGGAATTCATATAGCACTCATAGGCCGTACCACTCACTTGTTACTGGGAAGCTACACAGCATTCTGGTTAAGAGGCAGACTTCAGAGGCAGACAGGGTGGGATTTAAATCCCAGCTTTGCCAATTTACTAGGTGTGTGACTGTGGGCAAGTTACTTAACCTCTCCCTCAAAGAGCATGATCTTTGAACTGGAAAGAGAATTAAAGCTCAAGATAGATGAGGAGATAATAAGGGAGTACTTAACTACCTTCAATGAGTTCAAGTTTCCAGACCCAGACAAATTACATCCGAGGCTACTGAGAGAATGTGCAGATGTGATCGTAGTTCCAGTCTTGTTACACTTTGAGAAATTACGGCAAAGAGAAGAGCTGAGAGATGGAAAGAAGAAGAAAAATAATCAAAATCTTAGTGAAGGTGGTGGTATGGGGGTGTGTGTAAAAAATGTAAATCTTGGAAACTGAAGACCAGCGAGCATAGCGTTGATCCTTGGCAAAAGTGCAGAATGCACTATTAAGCAGATAATTTGTGAGGCTTTAGAAAGGGAGCGGAAATCGCTAGGGGTAAGCATGAACTCACTAAAAGCAAGTCATGCCTAACTAAGCCCATTTCCTTTTTGAAAGGGTATCTAGAAGGGGAGATGACAGGAATACCACAGCATAATGTATCTGGATTTTACCAAAATATCTGAAAAAGTCTTATATATATCCTGGTAGAGATGATGGGAAAATAAGAGCTGGATAGTAACAAAAGTTTCATGGATTGCTTCAATTTGAGCAACTTTATTAAAAGTGACTGTTAATAAGGAGAGAACTCTAAGGTTACACTGCAGTATTCTGTCCTGGACCCTATGTCATTCAAAACATCTATTACTCTGGCTGATCAAATGTGCAGATAAAAAACTTAGTGATATAAAAGACACACTCTCAGTTGGGGCAATATTGCCTCTAAGGGCAAAAATTGGTTCTCAGTGAGTAAACATTATCTTTTATTTTTATATATAGAAGACAGATATACTTGCAGCACATAAACGTATATACAGTGTATCTCTGCTATTATAGTGTCTAGGAAATGTGGCAGGAAAAAATGTCTAAAGGGATGCAATAATGAAAAATAAAAGATTGGGAAAGGAAATAAAGGGATAGGTTGAACTAAACAAAGCAATGGTTTTTGAAGATAAATACAAAATCCAGCATCTAAGTTAAAAGTCAATTGTACAAACAGAATCAGGCACACAATAGTAGTTCGTGCAAGAAACTAGAGTGTTTTAATTAAACTACAAGCTACAAACTGAGCACATTTATGCTCAAAAGACAACCAGAGTGGCAAAAGATCTGGAAACCATATTCTATGAGGCATGGTTTAAAAGAATTGTGGATGTTTATGCCAGAGAATAGACGACTTGGGGTGACATGATAGATATCCTAAAGGGCTGCCACATGAAAAAGGAATTAGAAAGTTTGTGTGAAGCTAATTTTTGCTCAATCTAAGGAAAATATTTTTTAACAATTAGTGAATATTCAAATATGGAATAAACTGCTTTAAGAGGGTGAGTTTTCCATATTATCTGAAGGATATTTCTGCACTTAGCAGGAGGGTACATATGGCCTCTAAGTTTTAATTCTCAGGTTCGATGGTTTCCTACTTTCTTGAAAAAAACAATTATGGAGGTTGAAAATATGGCTAAATGTGAGCCCAGGCAAACTATTCTCCTTTGGTTTCTAAGCCCAAATCCTATCACATGGGGATATTTACTGAAGAAATCTCTCACTCTTGCATAAATTTGGTGCAAATATTTAAAGTCCTAACTCTCCTGGGCTCTGGCATTTTGTATTGCCCCCTAACTTTAGTTTGATTTCCATCTTGACATAGAAGGCACAGAGGGAGTTGTAGCGAAATGTCAAGGGGGAGGTCTCAGAGACTGAGTTATAAAAATGTTCAGATATGTTTCATGAAAATATTGGTATGGGGCCAGTGAGGGAGAGCAGACTTCCTTTCCTTGTTAGGCTCTACCTTGCTCACTTGTTCTCTCTCTCCTGTTTTCTCTCTCTCCTTTTCCCCTTCCCTCTCCCCACTTCCTTTCATCCTTCATCACTTAGATCTTCAACTAACCAGAAGGAGGGTCAGTACAGAGGTAGTGGTGGAAGTTAATTTCAGGTTCAAGGGCAAACAACATACTGGTCAGGAAAGCTGGTGAATGAGACAATGGGATCCTTCATCATTTGTGAACATGAAATGAACAAAATAACTTGAGAATCATATCCCTGGAATAGTATCCCAATGAATGTCCCAGGACAAAGGGAGCAGGACCTTGACTGGGATGCAGCATAATTTTTACAGGTGTCTGAGCACCCCACCAAAGACTCTTGCTTGACCTTTCAGAGTAAACCCAGTTATTTGCTCTGCCTTTCACCTGACACTGCTTGGTAAAATCTCCGTTGCACTGATGTTAGAAATTTGGCTTCTCATGGCTGCCACAGAATCAAATGTCATTCACCTCCCTTCTCCCTGCCCTTGACCAAATGTTACCTGCTTTTTCACAAAGTGACCTTTTCTTCCCTGCATCCCATTAGCTGCTCTTTCATTTCCATTCCTTTGCTGAAGTCCTCATCACTACTATAGATGTGATTTTTGTAAGAGGGCCATGTCTGCAGCCTAAGCTCACAAGAACTTTGCCAACACTTCAACATTTTCCTCCCTGGGTCCTCTCTTGGGTAATGTCCTGCCTGCTGTATTAACCCTGGGACAGAAAACTCAGAAACCTATCAGACCCTCTCACTGAAAGTTTTGTTTCTCCTTGGAACAGAAAAAGCTTTCAAAAGTGGCTTTCTAGCCTTTCCAATTTGCTGGTGGGTGGATCTGGAGTGGGCATCCTGTCTGCACATCTGGCAGGGGTGCCTTCCAGATTTTCCTCATGACTCAGGATCAGTTTCTGAATGCTGGGCGGGGCAAAGCCTCCTGAAGTTGCTGAGAGGCACCTCCCCCTATGAGCAGAGCTTGGTACAGCCCAAATAGTTTTCAGGTTAACAAAGCCAGAATCTTTGTTCAGCCACACTGACTGAACAGACTTAGTGGGGTTACCTGGCTAAGAGCAGTGGCAGCAGCGGTGGCAGCAGCAGCAGCAGCAGCAGCAGCAGCAGCAGCAACAGCAGCAAAAGGCTCCTGGGATAACTCAGGTGAGGACAGACTTAGATAGAGTTTTATTTGCTGGATATTAGCATCCAAGAGAAGCGAATGAATGTCAACTTTATAGTTAATCAAATTTTATAGCCTGTCTCAATCAAATATGTGCGTGTTAAAATCAGTTTGTGAACTTCAAAACTAACAGGCATTTTTGGTTAGTTATTTTGGGGGCTGTGTGTGGTGATTGTGGTTGTCTGGCAATAAGCTTTTTCAGGATATATCTGGTCAGTTTTGTGTGCATGTATGTTTGTGTGCCGCATACACCTTCTGATAAATACTTGGTAAGCAAGGACAAACCTGGGAGAGGGTGTGCGGGGCAGGGGGGGGGGGAGAAACCTGGCTGACTGTCAGAACTTCTTTCTAGTTTCTGCTGACTCAAAGTTATGGACAGATTATTGAAATGCAGGCAAATATTGGAGCCACACTGTGTGCAAAAGGCCTGTGAGCCCTGGCAGTGAAGTGCACAGACTGTGCTATGTCGCACAGGAGGGAGTGGCAGACTGTCTTAACTCCTTGTCTGCACAGCCGGGGGCCCTCATGCCTCTGGTGACAGGTTGATCTTGGTTTTTCCATTGTCAGCCCCTGGCCTGGTTTTGTTTCTTTCCGATTCTAGCTTTGGCTTAAATTTTGATTTGTAGTTAAGTCTCTGTTCCTCACCTGCACCCCCCACCCCAACTACACTGTTCTAGGGACTTAACTGGGGTTCTTGACCAGAGAGGGCTTCTGCAGAGGCAGGAAAAAGGAGTAGCTATGCACTGCAATTGAAATAATTGTTTCTAAGGATTTAAAATTCAAAGTTTGATGAAAGGCCCATAGGAAAATTCAACAAATTCTGCTGTTCTGACAGTCAACTCTGGCTTGTTTCGGAATAAAACATTCTGGTTTGTATTAGGGTTTTATGGAAATTCAGCTAATGCTTCATTTGCTAATCTTTGTTGTGAAATTAGGAACACTTTATAGTCCGAATGAGTTAACAAAAAATACTTGGGGACTGCTAATTAACTCTTGCAAATTCTTTTGGCAGTTTGTGTATGTATGCATGCGTGTGTGCGTGCTAATGTGCACATGTGTGTTCAAGAGTGTGTGAACACTTCGGATTTGAATAGCATTCTTTATTAGTCCTTAAAGTTCCTAGCAGTCCAGGGAAAAGCCTAAACACTAATGTGGTCAGGAATAGGTTAAAAAGTAGGCTTTTCATATCCTTGCAAGTTTTTGGTTCCTAAATTAAGAGCAGAAAAAGGCCCTTTGTGACCCCAAAACAGTGTTTCTTTGATTAGCCTTGATTTGAAATCATCTCACCTTCTGACAGCTTGCAATTCAAAAACAAAACTCTTAAGTGCATTCTTGCAAGAAGACAATGAGAATTTTCAGAAACAATGTCTTGCTTGAGGTTTTATGTTTGCATGCTTCCCCACTACCTCTTTTTTTTTTTTTAATGTGGTGAAAAGAGTCAGTAGGTTCCAGTTTTGGTGCTGACCCTGTTACTGTGTAACCTTGGGCAAGGCCCTTCACCTTACAGTGAAAGAAAGAAGTTTTACTAAGTAGTTTCTAAGAGTCCTTCCAGAATAACAATCTATAAAAATCAGAATTAGATTCTCAAAGGACTGTAAAATTAGACTTATAGCATAGGCTTATTCAGTCAACAGGGCAGATCAGCAGAATGGGAGAGATGGAATAGGGAGTACAGAATGGCAGAGGGGCCATTTTACACTGTTTTTTAAATGCTTGTGCGTGTCTTTTTTGAAGCATGTGATCGACTTTCCTCAGTTTCTACTAAAGACAGAAAGGCAATTTAATTTGCTAAATATGACCATTTCCCAATACTACTGCCCTGTATTAGCTTAATCCTTAACAATTAAAAAGTCTCCTTGCATACTTAATTTCATTAGATCTTTCCAATAACACCCTGAGATGGGCAGGGCAACCATTGTATTTGCATTGAACTTTTGGGGAACCTGAGGAATTGAGATGTTATGTACATTAAATGGTGGCATTTGGGATATGATTCTGAATCTTCTGACTAGCCTGTGTTCTTTGCATAATTTCAAATTGCTTTTTATTTTAAATTGAGTTTCCAACAATGTAATAAAAGGAAATTGTGTGCTCCACCCCCCACTGTGTATATATGAAAAAACACTGTTCTCTGTGTAACATGTGAATACTGAATTTTTGTCTTCCTATAGAAACCCCATTTCTCTCACCACAGAGCATCTAATTGTGGGGATAAATGGTGTCAATTGTGTCTAAAGTGGGCCTACTTCATGCCAGGACAAAGTTGGGGTTCCTGTACTCAAATTGTCTGCAAACCCTTAGCTACCTTCTACCTCCATTTTTTGCACAAAATACAGAACAAAGGGGGAAACTGGGAAACTGGAGAAACTAGCCACAGGCAATGCTCCTGAGGCCATGCATTCTCTCCTTCACCCCTTTAACTGCCCTCACTTCCTCTCCACTCACCCCAATCCAAAGCGATTTGTGAACCACAGACTTGATTTCCTTTATCAGATATTTTTAGAGCAAAACTTGGTTTCTACTCTAAGGATGACACTGAGGTAAAGAAGCAAATGATTTTTGCTCCAAAAGTTTGCCTAGCTCCCCCATGCTTTCAACTCAGGTCTACTAGAGTTTCCACTCCTAGCTGCAGCTTTGCATTCCATGTGGCAAGCTCTCTCAACTTCCCCCTGGCAATTCCTAACTCTCCATAATCTGCTCCCTTGAAAGACACGGTGTTCTTCATATTCTTTCCCTAGGCAGTGAGTCTAAGTTCAGATAATATTGTCTAAGACCATTACCTCAGTGCTAAACCCCACTCTCTGCCTCAACCAGCCACCCATGCCAATAGCCCTCAGGTCACAGTGTCCTTCTTTATAAATGTTCACATTCGCCTTGCAGCACATTGTCTAGCTCAAAGACTGTCTGGGTTTTACTGCAATCCGTTGTCTACCAACTCTCCTCATATGTGGTCTTTAACTTAAAGGCTCTCTCCTTCCCATTAACATTGGCTGAAGTGGGACAGTAAGGAAGGAGCATTCCCTTCTTGACACTCCTCCACTCTGACAGGGCAAATCATTTATGACAATTCCACCTTTCAAATTTCTGGGTTTCCAAAAGTTTTCTGAGGGTTAATTGATAAATTATCAGATTTAAAGAGTTTGAATTCTCCCATGATCATCAAACCAGGAAAATAAAGAATCTTTTCAATATCCATCGTGGCAGCAAATTCTAGGCAGAATGCCTCAAAGTTGGGCATTGTGTTTGTTTGGGAAGCTTTCCTCATTTGAATTAAATTTTTTTTCTTGGTGTGAGTATACTTTGTATACAACTAGAGATATGTAAAAATGTGCTCTATATGTATATTATGAATTGTAATGCATTCTGCTGTCATATGTAACAACTTCAAATTAAAAAATAAAAGAAAAAAAATTATTCCTTAAAAAATGCAGTAACCCGGGCGGGGGTTGTGGCTCAGCGGCAGAGCACTCACCTCTCACGTGCGCGGCCCGGGTTCGATCCTCAGCACCACCTAAACATAAATGCATTGCATTGTGTACAACTAAAGTAAATAAATAAATATATTTTTTAAAAATGCAGTAACCAAAAGAAGCAGTGTGGTGTAATGGAAAGTCGCATGCCAAATCTAGCATTAAACAGACCTGGGTTTGAGTCTGCCAGTTTCTGGCTGCTGCATCTCTGAGCTGCCCTTTCTGCAGGTACAAAATGGAGGGCACAGATCATGGCCATAAAACATGGCCGCTATGAAGAGAATGTGAACTGAAATGTAAAATGCACATCTTGAACAGTAAATTGCCATACAAACACTGATTTGCTACTTAAAACATTTTTCCTGAACAATGGTATGCACAAAGCTCTGTGCCCAGCAACAAGGGGGCTACCGTGTGTCTCTAGCATTCACAGAGAACTTTCTACTTATTCCAAATTACTTTTACACTGTACATATCAGTATGCACAGCCGCATTGTAAAGGCACAGGGTTGATAACCTCACTATCTTGATGAAAAAACTGAGGCACAAATAGACCAAGGTTGGGGAGCAAATGGACACATTTCTCCTCTTACCTAATCAGAAATGGGGTCCAATTCTACTGTGTAATTCTAAGAGCTCTCGGGATTATAATAATACTCTAATGAAAGTTCAATCAGACTCTTAGCCTGATGCTCCTTATGTGTCCCCCAAATGCAGGCACTTTCACTCAAAAGGCATTATATCAAACTTTGACCCATTTATCCTAGCTGTACATTCTATCTCTGAAAGGGAGGGATCAGACTGTTTCTTTAAAATGAAACCTAATTTTTTTTTCAATTGATGATGCTCTGTCTGTAGATAGGTCCTCTTTAAAGCAGGGATTCCCTTTGCAGGCTCTTGCTTGCCTCACTATTTGCCAAAATAGCAAGGGAAGGGAGACTTATGAGAGCAGATGACTTTTTTTTTTTTTTTTTTTTTTTGAGAGCAGGAAATGCCCATTTATCTGGAATGCTTAGGGACTAGGAGGTTCTGGCAAACTAAATATCCTAATTGCCTCAGAATATTCCACATTTATAGTCCCCAGCCTTTGGCAACCCACCAAACCCAGGGAAATCAAGAGGTAGACTAGTGTTTGTTGTAAGTTTGAGCCTATGTGAAAATTGAGGTCCATTTGTAACAGGCTCCACAAAGGAGCCTGGGCAAACATTCAGATTGGCCCTGATGCTGTTTAACTGAAAATTTTTACTGATACCACCCATGCCTTCAAATACAATAAAATATACTAATATTTAAAACACATGTACAGAGTTAAATCTGATTAACAGAAAACATTTCACCATTTTTCAGTGTCCGTATAGTTCTCAGTTTGAAAAGTCATTGTCAATAAACAAGGCTATGAAAAAAATGTGGTTTTGTTCAGCTTCTTATTCCTATTCCTTGTATTCAGAGAAAGCATATGCTTGTTGCACATATATTGCCATAGCATTGCAAGAAATTAAATTTTTTTTATCATTTTCAAATGGGGTGACTTATTTACTAGTGAGGCATTTCAATGTGATACTGAAAGAACGTGAAAGGGGCTAGTAGAGAGATCTGATTAATATTTTACTTTTTTATAAAATAGCAACTGCCTCACAGGTATGGCACACAGATACTTTTTAAAGTGCTAATGTCGCCAAATTTGTCGGGGTTTTTTGGTTTTGCAAAAAAATGTCCAATTTTCAGCACTCTGAACCTTAAGTTTTTTTGTCTCAACCCTCTTTTGCTCATAGAATATAGACTGTTAGCCTTAAAATATATTTTTAGAATAATTGACATCATCAAAATTTCACAATCCTCTTCTCATTTGCTACTGAATGGCAGAATAGGATCATTAAAATCATTACAAATCTCTTTATGAATCAAGTTAAGACAGTGAAAACCCTATTATCACCCGAAAACTATTTAAAATCAAATTTGCCTTTCAAATTATCTTCATAAAAACTACTTGTTAAGGACATTTGAGTGTGGGGCACTCTGATACACATTGTCTGAAGAGCCACTATATTAATTCTCTGTTTAGCCATGTAAAGTTTCTTTCTTTCTTTTAGAGGAAAGAAAGCAACAGTGTATTGCTATGGGATTAGAATCTATAGTCCACCAAATTAGTGTAATTGAATTTCAGAGTCTGCCTTTTGATTTCAAAGCCTGCAAATGATTGTACATTAGACTTTGAAGAAAAAAAGATCATACAATCTTTCTATCTTTCCTTGTCTTTGGAGGCCATCTGCTGAGCTCTCTTTCTTGCATTAGCCTTCTTGGTCAGTTGTAAAACATGCAAAGCTCTTTCAGTGATAAAAGGGAAGTAATTGTGCAAAAGGATGTTAGAATTGAAAGGGGCTGCTTCTCCCCTTGTGCACAAAGTGTGACTCTCCAAGGCACCAACTTATTCTGAATGCAGTAAAATGATTGTTTTTCTTTTATCTTCAAATTTAAAATAGTACTTTGCTTTGAACTCTTCTTTGCCACAGTAAATTGAAGACTGCCTTTTAAATGATAAATGTGTTGTGCTTAACTCGCCATCTTCATGTTCTTTATCTATTTTCCCAATGAGATTGTTATGGCTTGCAATGCCCCCACTTGGCAGATAAAGAAACTGAGGGTCTAAAATGGTTAGGTGCCTTACTCAAGGCACCTGACAACTTCTTTCTCCAAAGACAACACTTTTTTTCTGTTTCTAGGCATAGTTTGATACTATGGGTCCTCCTCTGAAGCTCTTCAAAAACCAGAAATACCAAGAACTGAAGCAGGAATGCATCAAAGACAGCAGACTTTTCTGTGACCCAACTTTTCTGCCTGAGAACGATTCTCTTTTTTACAACCGACTGCTCCCGGGAAAGGTGGTGTGGAAACGTCCCCAGGTAACTTTCCTTATTTTCCCCACTTTCTGTCTTCTTCTTGACCTCCTTCATCAAAACCCTACTTGACCCACTATTTCCCTTACACAGGCCTACTGTGTAGACTAATTTGGATATCAACTTCCTTCTTTTGTTTGTCTCTCTTTCTAGCTTTATCAAGATATAATTGAGAAATAAAGATTGTATATATTTACGGTGTACAGCATTATGTTTTATATACCTATATGTTGTGAAATGATTACCACACTCAAGCTAGTTCATATGTCCATAGAGACAATTTTAAAATGGGAATCTTAGAAAAGCCTGCTATCAGGGCCCCCCTCTCTCTCTCTCTCTCTCTCTCTCTCTCTCTCTCTCTCTCTCTCTCTCCAAGGGCTCTGCTTTTTTTCTTCTCACTGGAATAAATCTTACTATTTCACATTTTTAAAAAAAGGCTGGGGAAATGCTGCATGGATCTGTGTTCCCGGTTCTAGTTTGAGGAGACCTGAATTTTAGTCCAATTTTGTCAGATTAATAATTTCAAAAATCAACAACAAAAAAAGAAATATTGGGGCTGGGCATGTAACTCAGTGGCAGAGCACTTGCCCAACGTGTGCATAGCCCTAGTTTGATCTCCAGCACCACCCCTCCACACACACACAAAGGAAGTATTACCAGGCTTATTATTTTTCAGAAGTTCATTTGAGTAAATCAAGATAATCTCATACCAATAAGATGAAAAACTCCTCAAAGTGTGAACATAAATGAAATGAACTCGATAGGGAGAAGATGGATTTGGCATCTGGGAAAGGAAACTTCTTTGCTGCTCTTTGGACATCATCACCCATATCATCCCATGGCTGGCCATGTGGGATCCACATAGAACCTCAGCTCTTTCACCTCCTATTAATAGTAACTATCAATAGTTGCTATGGCCCTCTGTGGAACAACTATATATTGTGTCTCAAAGCAAGTCTCAGCCCTACGTGAGTGGGTATTCATACTACAATAAGATAAGATGATGGAGTCTGGAGAATAAATAGCAAATAAACATTCTATATCTAAAGGTTTTAACTGGAGAGAAGGATATTCTTCCTGGGCTTCTTTCCAATATGAGTTGTCTGGCGTATAGGCCACAGAGGGTTGTTGTGAAATGCAAGTTCTTGAACCTTCACAAAATCTTCACGATGTTCTATTTAATGAGGTGCACGATAATGGAACCACCTCAGTCAGTCAATGATTGCCTTCTTTAAGGATCCAACTATCACTTTGGGTTGCAATTTCTATAGCTTACACTCCTAAATGGAATTTGAAGAGCTACTTCAGTTTATGCAAATTGCCACCAGGTGGTGCCAAGATACACTAGTTACACGAAGACTTGTTTTCTGTGCAACTTGAAGTATGTATCTTAGTATTTGCTTGTAAAGAACAATAACCATTGAAAGTATGAAACTGCAGGCTGGGGGTATATCTCAGTGATAGAGAAGAGGCCTTGAGTTTTCCCCAGTGGAAAAAAAGAAAAAGAAATAAAAATGAAAGTATGAGTCTGGGAGAAATTTCTCTCCATCAGGAGGAGAGTAGCACTCCTTTCTGTGCCTCTAGTTGTTTATATCTCTGCAGATCATTTTGTTGACTGGCAATAAAAATCTTGGAAACATGAGCAGAATTCATTAATCACTATTGATAGGCAGAGAGGTAAGACAGTTCCCCCCCCCCCCATAAAAAAATACATGGAGAAGCTGGGCGCGGTGGCGCACGCCTGTAATCCCAGCACTTTGGGAGGCTGAGGCAGGAGGATCGCGAGTTCAAAGCCAGCCTCAGCAATGGCGAGGCACTTAGCAACTCAGTGAGACCCTGTCTCTAAATAAAATACAAAAAAAGGTCTGGAGATGTGGCCCAGTGGTTGAGTGCCCCTGAGTTCAATCCCCGGTAACACACACACACACACACACACACACACACACACACAAAAAAAATACATGGAGAAAATAGAGCTATGTTGTCTAGGAGCCTCTGTTATAAACTGATGATGGTAATAAAGGGCATAAGTATTTTGTGATGCATGGATATGATGGAAAGGACATCAGTTGGGCAGAAGTAGCAGAAAAGGAAGCAGGGAATTGAGAAAGGTTTATTAGGTGGGTGTCTTTTTAAAACAGGACAGACTTGAACATATTTATAGGCTAAGGAGTAGCCAGTAAACAAAAAGTTGAAGATGCAGGAGAGAGAAGGACTGATTGATGGGGATGAGGTCTTGGAGGAGGTGGGAGGACATCTGGTGGGGGGCAAAATTGCAAGCCAACATGAAACCATTCCCCAGATGTGAACCAAGCAGACGGCGCTTCCTGTGCTGGCCTGTCTTAACACATATCTTTCCCCTTCTCTCTTGGCTCAGTCCTTTGTCCTCTGCCTTCATCGTCCAAATTCTGTGGATTTAATCCTAGATGGATTAGCAGAGAAGGAAAAAACTTAATAACCGTGAAAATAGCCCATTTTCCTCTGAGGCAAATTCTAGGGTGAAGGAATGTGTGTCGGGGGGTGTTTGAACAAGGCGGAAGGGTGGAAAAAATCAACATTTATGGAATGTGTATGATGGGTCAGATACTGGGTTTGGAGTTTTCTATATATTATTTCATTTCATCCTATTTACCACAGCTTCATAAGGTAGGTATAATAGGAAGGCAGATATGTTAAATTACTTTAATTATTTGGTGTAATTTTCCTGGTTGAAAAAACAATGGTAGATATAGTGTCCATTTTATTGATGAGGAAACTGAGTCTCCAAAAGAAGGTAAGAATTCCCTCAGGGTTGAACCACTAAAAAGGTAAGATAGGAATCCAGGTGTGACTTCAAAGTCCATATGAGTTTTCATTCTCATTGCTGTGTCAGGAAGATAGTTATTTGTGTCTCCTCTGTTTTTTTAAAGGTCCTTCTAGTCAGTTCTCACATTCCTTCTCTTTGTTGATGCCATACTTTCAACAATTGATCCATACTGTCCCTTTAAAAAATTTTTTTGTAGTTGTAGATGGACAGAATACCTTCATTTTATTTGTTTATTTTTCTGTGGTGCTAAGGATTGAACCCAGTGCCTCATGCATGCTAGGCAAGCGTTCTACCACTGAGCTACAGCCCCAGCCCCTCCATACTGTCCCTTTTGAGAGCATTGTGTGAACTTAATATCCAGTGGGGGAGTCATTTTAGAAATATTTATAGAAAACCTGCTCTATAGCAGCCTCTGTGTATGATACAGACACAGCCTTCAGTGAGGCACTCCCATACTCATTGAGAAGATGGATACAAAGCCATCAAAGAGTTAAATAATAAATTAATGCTGAATATATAAAATGCTATTTTCAGGCATACAGACAGTAACTTGTGTAAGGTTTTTGAGGAAGGGAAGATCATCATAGATTGGAATGGTTGAGAAAGGCACCTCTTCTGGGGAGGAGGAGAAAAAAACAAGGATCTGGACCAGCATCCAAGCCTCCGCAAAAAGCTGTGGATTCTTCCAGGCAGAATGGAGGCCAAGTTTGTGGTCAAGAACCACGTCAAGATTCTCTGGCTTCTCATCAGGAAAGCCAAGAGACAGTGCTGGGCCTCTCTGAATTGGCTCAGGAAGACTAAATTGGTCATTGCTCTCCCCCACCTCATTAGGGAGGTTGAGATCCTGGTTTGCAGGGAAGCTTATACATATCTTGTCTCTTGGCATGCCACATAGTCTCGCACTCAACCAGGGCAATTTTATGAAGTTTCCAAAATGGAGGCAACATGATTAATTTAGTATTTTCTGTCTTTTTCTTCACCCATTTATTTTATTTTATTTTTATTTTTTAAATATTTATTTCTTTGCTTTAGTTGTATACAATGCACTTTTTTTTTTAACATTTTCTGCCTTCATAAGCCTCCCATGCCTCTGAACATCACTGCTAGTTGAACAAACCTGACCCCAGGGAGGTCCCCACCTTCGTGGGGCAAAATAGAGTTCCCCTTTTCCCACTTCTACTTCCTTGGTGTCTTTTAAGAAGCTTCTTTAGATAGGGATTCTGAGAGTGTTTTCCAATTGTTCAATGGCAGATCGTCTGTTCACACTCTCCAGAAGAAAACCCATCTCTCTGACTCCTCCAGTGAGCCAATGCCTCCAGCTATTGTCCTAGCTTTCTTGGAACATGAGTACATTGCCTGAGACCATGTGCTCCTGGACTTTCCTGTACTCTTGGGCCTTAACATAAAAAGTCTTAATAAATTATAAGATCCAAGTTACACTAAGTTGCAGTGTAAGACCGCAGGTAGGGTTTTCAGACTGGACGCTGTCTGCCAAATTCTCACAGAAAATCTCTTCTCCAGTTCCTTCCAGGCACTCTGGCTTTTTTCCTGACTGATTCATATCCACCTAACAATACTGTCTTAGAGTCAGACACATCTAATCCCTAACTAAAATGGAACCAGGCCTCATGGGAATTTACACAGCCAGTTGTCAGGGGAGAAATGGAACCTGCACAAAAACTTCTGTCAGCTCTCCTGAGCACAATTTGAGTCTAGGAACTCTACTACCATGGCCCTTGCCCAGTCTTTCTTTGGGGACTACACTCCCCTGGTCTGTGTCACTACATTGTGTTGGTGGAAGGGAGGGTGGTAAGGTTCTGGATTAAAACAATTTTATTAGGAATGGAAAGGAAAGGCTGATGAGGAAAAACTTCAGAAGCAGAATATACAGGCTGGGGTGATAGATAGAACGTGAAACATTAGTAAAAGAGGAAACACTTCTTTTTTACTCCTATGATTTTTGCCCCCAGAGATCATGTACCTCCACATCAATAGTCCTAAATGTTTTCACTGTTTACACAAACAGAGTGGAGTAGGTCCACATTCTTTCTCCCAACTTTCTTGTTTATTTTAAATTTTGCATGTGAACTTATTTCACTTAGCATAATATTTTTGATGTTTAATACCATCCATGTTGTGCTGTTTGTTCCTCCTCATTGCTGTGCAGTATTCTGTTGCATAGATTAAAAGAAAATCTTCACAATAAGCCATTTGGGAACTATACCCAGAGTCTTCTGGCAGAAGTCTGAAGGTTCAAGTAAGAATATCATTACATAGTGACTTGGTTGTCTATGTTGGAAGGGGAAATTGGACTTAAGATCTTATTCCCAGGTTCCATACTGATTTTTCCTTGGAAGTTTTAGGAAGAAAGAGAATGTTTTGCTATGACAAATTATTCATGCAGGAATAAAATTCTCAGCAGGCAAAGTAGATTCCTTGAGAGACTGGTACAACATTGGTCCCTGAGCCCACATCCACCTATAAATGTCCCATATGGAGGTGGTACTATTTTCTAAGGATAGATAATGGCTGCTTGGACTATCACACAAAACTCTCAGATCCTGAATGACAGTTCTGTGTAAATTGTCCCCTGGGCATTTTGGGACTACTTAGGCCTTAGAGTTAGTCACAATATACTTGCTATAGGGCTGACCACGCCCCTACTCCCAGTACTACTAGATTGCATATAACACTTTTGAAAGTGCCTCCACTCTCCTGGATGCTACTTTTTTGGCAGCATTTCATTTTATTGTGGTTCTGGAGGTTTACCTCGGAACTCAATACTTATTGTCATCTGTATAAAAATTGCTGAAGAATTGGGTGTGATTGGTCAAAGGGAGCCTCATAAAGTGACTCGTGCAGGGGTATGGGCCTTATAATTGAATGCCTCCTCCCCGAGGACATCTCTGGGAAGGGGAAAGAGGTGAAAATAATCGAGAGATCCACAATGCTCAGCTAACATATTTCCTAGAGAAGCTGCTTTGCTTACAAAGGTTTTGGCTTGAGGGTAGGGGTATGTGGAGACCATTCCAGCTTTACTTGTGATGTTCAGTTCCTAGTTGTGTGTTTCCTCCTAAGAAATTATTTTGCCATGACAAACAGTTAAGTTCAAGGATCACTTCAGCTGTGCCAACACAGCTGGGAGCCTTTAGGGGATCAGCATCTCCCCCTTACTCCCAATCCACCCGAATATTGTGAATATGTGAGCTGTGACCTCTCCCCTAACTCCACTCTTAACCACTCCAGCGCAGCACAGGCTGAAAAGTCCCATCTGCACTCTGTGTCTCAGCTTGGAGTTACAGAAAAACTTCTCGAGGCTTCTTTCTTTAACTCCACAGGAATATATCCAGTGTGTCCAAAACTAGAAGAAAAGTCAATAAAGAGACATGTCATTCATTATTTTCAAGTTATCACCAAAAGGTTCATGTGGCTTTTAGATTTGCATTATCTCACCACTTTCACCCTTTCTAATTCCTTGGCTTCTTTCTGGTATTTTTATGCCTTACTTCTTTAAAGAGGTAGAAGGTAAGGTTTAATAAAGGCTAGTCTCCTATGCTTCTCAATGTAGTACATACAAATAGTATGAGGTTCATTCATATTTAGTGTACTGAATTGAGGAGATCAATACCTATTGGTGATATTTAGCCTGGAACAAAAATCTAAGAGTCTTTCAAATAATGGAGATCTGCACAATATCACCCTTTGGGGGGGGCATCACTTAGCCTAAGGCAAAGAGATGGACTCACTGAGGTCTTGAGGTTCCCTCTCTAAAAGTATGTAGTTATGAAGAATTTAAAAAATTAGGTTTAGGTGTCCTACTAACTAGACAGATATCCAGAGAAGCAAGGTACTGCCCCTTGCTGAGCTTGTTTCCTGATCTGTCAAATACTAGATAGTCTTTAAAATTTCTTCTGCTTTTGACATTCCACAACTCTTATCATGTTTTAAAAATCCATTGTTAAAAATATCCAGTTTTAAATAGATACAATATGTGAAGAGTGGAGAAATAAAACTGGGGAATAGGCCAGGTTATAAGAAAGAATAGGAAACAATGGGGATTTTGCCCAAATTTACATTCTGCCATGATTGCACACAGAGCTCTCTCTCTCTCTCTCTCTCTCTCTCTCTCTCTCTCTCTCTCTCTCTCTCTCTCTCTCTCTCTCTCTCTCTCTCTCTCTCTTTGTATGAGAGAGAGATGATATTTAATAAGCACATCCAATTCAGATCTACAGGAGAATACTCACCCAGTTCCTCAGTGTGAATTCCGTTTATATGTCTTTTTGGTTACATATGTGATCCCCGATATCTTGAATAGATATTGACATGTTAGAAGTATTGGTTAAGCCTAGACCCCTGTTGTGAAATGAGTCTTATGGAAATTGAAGACACTGTAAACTCCAGCTACTAGTAACTACACAAAACTAACAAATAATTTGTCTTACTAATCTAAAAGTACACTTCTTCACATATCAGTGTTCACTTGATTGTTTTTCCATGCTAGGAAACTATAGTATATATCATTTAGATCCAAGAAATCACTGTATAACTTTACATCTTGTTCCAAATAAAACACTAACATCTGAAGTAGGGAGGAAAAACTATGCTTAATTTCTTCTTAGAAAAAGCAAAGAAACAAATAGAAAAGAACATCAGGATCTAACTCACCCAACACACCTGCTTTCTGTTCAAGAAGTGAAAAAAATTGACAGCTCACAACCCATAAAAATTTAATAAGATAGAAGTTTTCTCCTATGACACAAAGTAGTGATGAGACACCAGACATGCATCTTAAACAAAAAAGACCAGAAAATCCAAAGCTGACAACCCATCTAACCATCTCCTTTTGGCAGAGGGATGCCCAATTAATCTTCAGTTTGGACTTGTCCTTGCCCAAAGTGCCTATTTCTTTCCAGAGTTGTTTTGGCTTTTAAAGAATATATGGAATGTTTCATTCTGTAAACCAGACCCCTCATCAAGGAGAATTATGTCCATTTACAAAAAGAGGTTTGATGACCAGAAAAATATAGCTGTCTCTATTTAATAATTTTTAAAAGGATATATGTCTAGATTTTCTTTCCATTTGAGACTAGGATTTATTTCTACTCGGTAAGCAGAATGTCAAGGTACAGGCCAACAGCCTCCTCCAGGGAGCTTTCTCCATGTATCAAGACTTTGTGGGTATTTCCTGCCTTTGAACACTGCAAGTGCTGATATTATGTGTCACACAATCATGTCTTCAATTATATGGTGTCATGCATGTCACTATGCCTTTGCCCATGCCCATCTCTCTAGCTGTTATGCCTCCATATCCCTCCCTTGTCCAACAGCCTAACTCTAGTCAACTCGAGCATTGCAGCCATTGCAGCATTTATTATATCATCAGGGGAACTTTGAAGCTCCTCCTCTGGGCACTGATAACATTTTTAAAATTGCTCCATTGTGCCCTCCTCACATTTTGTTGAAATTACATTCTTTGGGTTTCATTTTGCATACTCACAGAGGGAATGGAACATCTCATAATATGTTGGTGTGAAAACATATACATATACTCTAAACAAATACTGCCCCCACTCTCTGCCCAGATCCTTTTGGAGGGATGTCTGTTGAAGTGCTCCTATGCATACTCTATGAATACTTGCTATTTTAAAAAATTAGTTATATATGGACACTATACCTTTATCTAATTTATTTATTTATATGCAGTGCCGAGGATGGAACCCAGTGCCTCACACATGCTAGGCAAGCGCTCTGCCCCTGAGTCACAACCCCAGCCCCAATACTTGCTATTAATGCTGTTGTCATCTATATCCATCCAAACATGGGGGAAATCTGGTTGCCATGAAGACTTTTGTTAACTCTGTTTTGTGTTAGAACAGAACTTCCTGTAAGGTCGTTTAACTCATTTCCTAGAGAGGGAGACATTAATGTTTGCCTTCGTTAGACCTTGTCTCTTAAATGCAGTCACCCTTCCAAGGGCAGGTGCTTCAGAAAAAATCTCATCCTGACAAAATAGGATCAGACTGTACTGTGCTGATCCTTAGTTTTCATCTTTCAAAGCTCACTGCATGGTGAAAACACTTCCAAACCCCAATGACAAGGTTCCTCCACCAGCACATGTCATGTTACTCACTATATCTTCTCCTTCCATTTCTTTAGCTACTTCCCCATGACAGTTTTCCTATAGCTAGAGGATCTACTGCTTTGTTTTTTCTCACATTCCACACAACCTTTCCTTTATCCAATCCATGAAAATCCTAGTCTCCTTTCAACCCTAACCCCATTTCCTCTATGTCCTGCTTAGTTTAGCTCACAATGACTCTTGGAAAACTCTTATGTAACCAATCACTGTATCCACAGGACATCTGTGATGACCCCCGTCTGATTGTGGGAAACATCAGCAATCACCAGTTGATCCAGGGGAGACTGGGGCACAAGTTCATGGTTCCTGCATTTTCCTGTTTGGCTGTTCAGGAGTCTCACTGGACAAAGGTATCTCCCATTCTGTGGGAACTCATTCAGTTTTTAACTTCTTGTCCTCTTTAATAATTTTAGGAAAAATAAGCTTGACATATTCTTAGATTGTTCTATTTCATGAAGTCACAGGTATTTACTAAGTGACTTCCATCCATTTTATTTTAAGAGTTTTCACAATCACAGAAAAGCTGAATTTTACAGTGAATACACATATACCCACAATTAACATTTTACCCTTTTTTAAAGGATATTTTTAGTTGTTGATAGAACTTTCTAAAAATTTTATTTACATGCTGTGCTGAGAATTGAACCCAGTGCCTCACACTTGCCAGGCAAGTGTGCTATAGCTGAGCCACAAACCCAGCCTGCATTTTACTCTTTTGCTTTGTCACATATACAAATTGATCTGTTGTCATTTGTAGTACTCTAACTCAGTATTTTTGCATACTTATATTCTGTACCTATTGGAATATAAAGCCAGTAGGAACCAGGAAGTCATGGACATATACATACTTAGCAGAAAACGTGGAAAGGTGGAAATAGATTATTGAAAAGTTTCTAATAAGTTATTAATAGAACAAAAATTCTTTCTATATCTATGTAGAATTTAAAGCAACAAAGTATTAACCCTCTATTTGGGACAAAGAACATTTTTCTCATAAAGGCAATTTTAGAATATTATATTTTAGAATATTCAGAATTAATTTCCTAAATGCAATTTTATTCAGGGTGCAAATAAAATCTGTATTCTATAGAAGTTACATGAAATCTCCAGAATATACATGCAATTTTGATTTCTTTTGGGGTGCTGGAGATTGAACCCAGGGACTCACACATGCTAGGCAGGAGCTCTTCCACTGAATTACATCCTCAATGCTTAAAATGGACATTTTAATATAAACTACAGTGGGTCTTGTATTTTGGTTGTTTTACTTTTAAAAATGCCTTATTTGTTTGTTTAAATATGTAATCATGAATATATTTGTATAGTTCACTTGTCATCATCTAGTTTGTAAATTATCTGTGGGAAATACTTAACTCCTGACTGGCCATCCCATCAATCCTGTGTATTCCTGTGTGCATTTGGGGGTAAGCACAGTAATATCATCCTCAGCAAAATGAAACTGGGTAAGCAGAAGTTATGGACCAAAGCCCTACCTATGACTTTCCAATCTAGACTCAAACCAGATGTATTTGGTCTGCTTCCTTTTGATGATGTGTTTTTACCAGGAGTTAATTGTAATCTCAATATCTGGATATGGTCTAATGAATAAAACTTGATTGAATGTGGTTACCTTTCCAGACAATTCCCAACCATAAGGAGCAGGAATGGGATCCTCGAAAACCAGATAAATATGCTGGGATATTTCGCTTCCGTTTCTGGCATTTTGGAGAATGGACCGAGGTGGTGATTGATGACTTACTGCCCACCATCAATGGAGATCTGGTCTTCTCCTTCTCTACTTCCATGAATGAGTTTTGGAATGCTCTGCTGGAAAAAGCTTATGCAAAGTAAGGAAAGAGTTGTTTAGTCTGTAGTCTGGATACATGAGGAAAAGAAAGCCACATTTGTCTTTGGAAGCTCATTCTCTCCCAACCCAACACCAGAGATAAAATTGGGTTAAAACTCAGTCAGATTCAATGCATTGCTTTAGGTCTGAACCTGGCCTGCAGAAATTCTAGATGAGAAAAGAATCAGTTGTTCTAGCTTCCATTAAATCCTTACTTAATTATGTCTCCTAGGTAACCTCTGTTGTTGCTAATTTGCAGATCACCCCCTTTTGTCCTTGTCTAATTTCTGCCTGTAGAAAGAAACTTCTGCATGGACAGTCCTTGATCAACATAGCCTAAGCTTAGAAATCTCTGACTGTAATCTCAAAATATCTCTCATTTCATATCTAGAAAAAAGCCAGCTGGTAAAGATGGGGCAGGGACTGTTTTAATTATTGGGGACATTATGTTCTTGACCTGGAAAAATTTTTACAAGGGTAACCTTGCATATTTGACCCCAGGCTGCTAGGCTGTTATGAGGCCCTGGACGGTTTGACCATCACTGATATCATCGTGGATTTTACTGGCACATTGGCTGAAACTGTTGACATGCAGAAGGGAAGATACACTGAGCTTGTTGAGGAGAAGTACAAGCTGTTTGGAGAGCTGTACAAAACATTCACCAAAGGAGGTCTGATCTGCTGCTCCATTGAGGTTTGTATTCACCAAAAACAACCACTCTATGCTCACTCCTGGCAGAAGAGACTTCAAAATTTAGTAGGGAACATTGCCCTTAACCCAGAGAGCCACAAAAAGCCATTAATGGAATTGGAAAGCTAACATAGGCATTGAGCCTTGGCATGGAGGCTGGGGAACTTTAACTTTTTATCCTTTTGAACCAGTCCTTTCACTGGGGACCAATGCAGCATCCCAGCTGGTGTAAATAGCCTCTGGTAAATTATTCCTCTTTTCTGTTAAGATTGTGGGTACTTTCTCAAGGAATGGATTTGCTCTACCAAATTTTATCAAAGATATATCAGTATACTACAAAGGGTAGTCTAAATCTAAATTGCTTAAGTAAATTGTTATATTCTTTATTTCCTATCCTTCACTTGCTTTTGTGACAGCCTATGTGTCAAGATCAACTTTCTATCTACACAGGGAGAACTAAATTCATAGTGGAATGAAACCAATCAAGGAAGGAGAGCAAGGACTTGTGTCTCTCAATTCTTTTTCTTTTTTTTTTTTTTTTGGGGGGGGGTGTAATGTAGCGGGGATTGAACTCAGGGGCACTGGACCTCTAAGCCACATCCCCAGCCCTGTTTTGTATTTTATTTAGAGACAGGGTCTCACTTAGTTGCTTAGCACCTCGTGGTTGCTGAGGCTGGCTTTGAACTCAGGATTCTCCTGCCTCAGCCTCCTGAGCTGCTGGGATTACAGGCGTGCACCACTGTGCCAAGCTGTGTTTCTCATTTCTTATGCCCTATGTATCTTTCTTTGCTCTCAGTCTCCTAGTCAGGAGGAACAAGAAGTTGAAACTGATTGGGGTCTACTGAAGGGCCATACCTACACCATGACTGATATTCGTAAGATCCGTCTTGGAGAAAGACTTGTGGAAGTCTTCAGTGTTGAGAAGCTATATATGGTTCGCCTGAGGAACCCCTTGGGAAGACAGGAATGGAGTGGCCCCTGGAGTGAAATGTGAGTGGCATTCCATTTTCCCTGCTACATCTCCAAAATTTGTAGTTCTCCCAAACTCATCCTTCCAGGCTGCTAGTGAGCTCTCAATGTTCAGTGACATATGTGAGCTCTTATCATGTACGGGCTCTGTGACTGAGCAGAGGTAAAATGAAGCAACTGTCTTTCTCATACATTTTGTTACTTTGGCACTCTGCTTACTATAGAAAGTCAATAGCAAGTATAATGACTTATACTTTTATTCTTCATTTGCTTTTAGTTCTGAAGAGTGGCAACAACTGACTGTAACTGATCGCAAGAATCTGGGGCTGGTTATGTCTGATGATGGAGAGTTTTGGTAAGGAAAGGTTTTCAGCATTAAGGGAATTAAGGCTTATACTTGGAACTAAAAGGGGTAAATATTAGGTACCATCTTCATTTCTTACCTGCACCCCTTTCATTTAGGATGAGTCTGGAAGACTTTTGCCGCAACTTTAAGAAGCTGAACGTCTGCCGTAATGTGAACAATCCTGTTTTTGGCCGCAAGGAGCTGGAATCAGTGCTGGGATGCTGGACTGTGGATGATGATCCTCTAATGAACCGCTCGGGAGGCTGCTATAACAACCGTGATACCTTCCTGCAGAATCCCCAGGTTTGAGTCAATTATTTTCCTTTGCCTCCAAGTTATCTAGTCAGCAAGAATCTGGGTCTCATCTTGGTTCTCTCTGGAGTATTTCTTTAGCAACAAGACTTCCATGTGCAGCTATTATTTAATATTCATAATCCAAGATCCCTAAGAATTGGTTCAAATGTTTTTAAAACATGGTTGACTATGTCTCTTTGCAGAGAGGTACCTTGGCAACATTATTGAATCTGAGTCTCCTTCTCTGGCTTCCTTTCTCCTGTCCATATTGCTTGGTACAGCTGATTGGCAGCCCCTGCTTCCTTATGGTGGTTCCACATTGGAGAGAGAGGATCTACCATCACATGCTGTCTCGAATCTTCTTTGTTGTTATTGTCCCACTGTTTTCTTGGGTGCATATATACTATATTTTTCCTCTTTTCATGTAGGTTTCACTTTCTGTACCCCATCATTATGCATCTCTTTCTCGCCTAGACCAGATCATTTTTTTTTCCTCAGGATGTGACTCAATGCCCTGTCAATGACTCTGTCCCATTCATCTGCCATTACAATGCTATTCCAGGTGATATATCAGTAGTCAAGCTCAGGCACACCCCAAAGTAAAAAAATATATATCCAAAGCCCAAATTTATGATAACCTGGATGCTTTTATATTCAAATCTGCTAATGAGTTAACCTACAAGAGACAAGAATTCTGACTGGGTCACTGCCTCATTGCCTATGAGTGCATCTATTCTTTTTTTTTTTTTTTTTTTTTTTTTTTTTTTTGGTACCGGGGATTGAACTCAGGGGCGCTCGACCACTGGGCCACATCCCCAGCCCTTTTTTTGTATTTTATTAGAGACAGGGTCTCACTGAGTTGCTAAGTGCCTCGCCATTGCTGAGGCTGGCTTTGAACTCGCGATCCTCCTGCCTCAGCCTCCCAAGTGCTGGGATTACAGGCGTGCGCCACCGCGCCCGGCTGCATCTATTCTTTTGACAGACCTCATTTGGCCAGGCATTTTGGAGGACACTAAGGCTGATGCATTAATTTACCTAATTCATGCTTTTTTGTGTGTCCCTTCCATCTTAATTGTCCACAAAGGAAAAGCAAAATGTCTGTTACCCTCTACCTTGCCTTACCCCCATTTACAATGTTGGAAATATTTCAAGTATCAGACACATGCCAGACTGGGAAAATGGCTCCTGTGGTATGTATATGCACAGGATTGACCTTTATGGGCCTTACGTATGCATCTGTTTTCTGTTTCTTTCTAAAGGGAAGAAAGGATCAGCACAAAGACAGAAAAGAATGAAAAAAATCTGATTAATATTATGTTTATCTCCCAATAACATCATGATTCCTGAGATGATGTTTGGAAAGTTCTGGCACAGGCCTGTAGCTTCCCTAAAGTGGTGATAGGAATGCATCAATCCCCCAAGGAAGTCTATCCAATCTTTGCACAAGCCACATGTCTGGCCTGGCATTATGAGGCTATCCCAGGGCCATGCTGCAATGTCAGCTTGGCTGAAATAAGAATGTTTTCTGTCTTTATGATTTCTGGAATTCTTCTGTATACAGCATTTAAAAACAATGGGACAAAGACAACAACAATAATAAACCAAGTTAGGTCAGTGGTACATGCCTATAATCCTAGCAACTTGGGAAACTGAGGCAAGAGGATTGCAGGTTCAAGGACAACTTGGACAGTTTAACAAGATCCTGTTTCAAGAATAAAATAAAAAGGGCTGGGGGTGTAGCAAAGTGGTAGAGCATTCCTTGGTTCCATCCCAGTACTGTAAAATAATAATAATAATAATAAACTAATAATATCAGGAACTTATGAAACCAAAAGCCATACTCTCTGGTATCAAAGGCCTAAGAATAAAGTTGTCTCTACATGCTGAATTTCTTTTCTTGGTACTGGGGACTGAATCCAGGGGCATTTATCCACTGAGCCACATCACCAGCCCCTTTTATTTTTTATTTTGAGACAGAGTCTCACTAAGTTGCTTAGGTCCTCACTAAGTTGCTGAGGCTGGCTTTGAACTTGCAATCCTCCTGTCTCAGCCTCCTGAGCTGCTGGGTTCACAGGCATGAACCACTACACCTGGCTACATGATGAATGTTACAAGGAGAAGCAAGTGTAATTATATACACTTAAACAAGTGAATGAATTATCTGTCCACAGCCCCATTGTCAATAGTAAATCCCAGAAATTAATTCAAGATACTGTTTCCAAATGTAGAGTTTCTTCCTTGAAATTTAAGCAGCTCATCTGAAATGGGAGTGCTCACTCAGCTCTTTCGTGGCCTCCTTCCCTTAGTACATCTTCACCGTGCCTGAGGATGGACACAAAGTCATCATGTCACTGCAGCAGAAGGACCTGCGTACCTACCGACGAATGGGAAGACCCGACAATTACATCATTGGCTTTGAGCTCTTCAAGGTAAGTATGAGCATTTATAGCAAATGGATTAAAATTAGGATGGCTTAGAATTAGAGGAATTATGAAAGATCCAGGGCTAAATAAGACAGAAGACCTAGGACGTCCAACACAAAAACTATGATGTGAGCAGAATGGAATATTTCATCCTATTTCAATTCTAGGTGGAAGTGAACCGCAAATTCCGCCTCCACCACCTCTACATCCAGGAGCGTGCTGGGACTTCCACCTACATTGACACCCGCACGGTGTTTCTGAGCAAGTACCTGAAGAAGGGCAACTATGTGCTTGTCCCAACCATGTTCCAGCATGGCCGTACCAGCGAGTTTCTCCTGAGAATCTTCTCTGAAGTTCCTGTCCAGCTCAGGTTCAGTTTCCTTGGCAAACCATTCAAACTCTCTGCTTTGCCTCTACAACTAAACCTTTTGACCCATCTCCCTCTCTGCATACACTCAATGGGACAACATGTTCAAGTCAAACCTAACTAATTGAAATAATGGTGGTTGAAATATTTCTCAAAGTGGGATTATGGGAAATTCCCCAGTAAAGGTCTGAGCCTCTGAGCTCTGAACTGCCATTTAAGGGGAACAGATCTATTGCCCAAGTTCTTCCATTTATATTTTATCTTCTGTTCTCTGGCCAACTCTGTCTTTTCTTCAACAGTTGGCATTCCTCAGTGTTCTTCTGTTATGTCCTCAATGCCAAGTCACCAAACCTACTTTTTCCCCTGGAGCCCTGTCTACTCTGATCTTTATCTGCTAGTTCTTAAAATATTCATAAAATAAAAGCCATATCTGAGGAGGAATGCACTAGGTCACACTGTGTCTCATGCCTTCTTCAGCAATGATGCCAGCTTTGGCAGGCCCATCTCATCAAAGTATATGTATCATCAGATGACACATCTTCTTTTTGATGCTCTAGGGAACTGACTCTGGACATGCCCAAGATGTCCTGCTGGAACCTGGCTCGTGGCTACCCAAAGGTAGTTACTCAGATCACTGTTCACAGCGCTGAGGGCCTGGAGAAGAAGTATGCCAATGAAAGTAAGAGCTACGGGGATGTCTGGAAAGCAAAATTCTGTTTCATTCATTGCACATATAGTTAGAAAAGATGATCAGAAATTATTCTCTCCATTGGTATTGAGAAATCAAGAAGGATGTCATCCATGGTAGGGGATGGGTTGTAAATATCTTTGGGCAAGATCTATGTAATATTCATTTTTATATTTCTATATGAAACGTGAAAGGAAAGAAAAGAGGGAATAAAAATCTTGAGTCCTAGATTATTCTATTGCCCAGGTATTATGCTAAATGTCCAAGATTTGACTTCATGAGATAACCTCTTGCCTATCTAGCAAAGAAACTTAAATCACTGTGTTAAAAATAAATGTCCCTTTGTTCCAGCTGTAAACCCATATTTGATCATCAAGTGTGGAAAGGAGGAAGTCCGTTCTCCTGTCCAGAAGAATACTGTACATGCCATTTTTGACACCCAGGCCATTTTCTACAGAAGGACCACTGACATTCCTATCATAGTCCAGGTAAAAATATGAATAATGTCCCTAGGGGGAGGTTATATTTTCTACAGATTGTTCCATGTGCTTCCCATATATTTAGAATGCAGAGCCAGTGTTATCCTGTGTGTGTGTGTGTGTGTGTGTGTGTGTGTGTTTCATTTGTTTTGAACTCAAGAACACTTCTTGCCAAACACAGACATGAACTTCCTTATTCATTTCCACCCTAAACCTACATTTATTTCATTGTAGGCAGAAACCTAGATGTCCATGGTTACACTAGTTAAAACAGATATTATAAAATCCCATGATGGATAGCATATACCAGTTCAGAAGACACATTGCTAGGTCAGGATGGATCTCTGCAGTCTGGCAGTTTTTCTGACTTAATAATTCTAACCATCTGCCTTTAGGTAACCATCCCACAGATTAAGGATGATCCTGAGCTCTTTGTTCTAGCTTCTTATCTATATTCTTCGAGATATCCTCCTCTCAGCCAAAGGGCTATCAGGAAAGAAAATATCTCTTGGTTATTTATTTATTTATTTAGAGATGGGGTTTCATTAAGTTACCCAGACTGGCCTCCAACTTGTGATCTTCCTGCCTCAGCTTCCTGAGTAGTTGGAATAACAAATGTGCACCACATAGCTGTTCCCTTGGCTTTAAAATGGATCCTTTCAAGCTTGCTGTTAGGGTTATAGGAGTCACTAGGTAAGGACCAGTCTTATAGAAGGTTGTTCATCTTCACTTCCTTGACTTGTTTCTTTAGGTCTGGAATAGCCGAAAATTCTGTGATCAGTTCTTGGGGCAAGTTACTCTGGATGCTGACCCCAGTGACTGCCGTGATCTGAAGTCTCTGTACCTGCGTCAGAAGGGTGGTCCAACTGCCAAAGTGAAGCAAGGCCATATCAGCTTCAAGGTCATTTCCAGCGATGATCTCACTGAGCTCTAAGTCTCCAATCTCAGAGAGTCCTGACACAGTTTTCCATCCTTTTATTTTATGTCAGGTGCCAGGTCTTAGCTAAGATTCATAATCATTGAAAAAAATCACAATAATTTACTCTTCCTCTCTTCTGTTAAGTTTCCCATACCTCCTGATCCAAGTAGCATCCAGTAGCTACATAACCTATATACCTCCAGCAGCTGGACGGGGGAGGTGACAGTCCTATCTGGAGATCATACACATGTGTGCTAAGAAAAGATCATTGGGGTTTCCGGGGGTGAGATTCAAGCAGGACAATAACAGGAGCCTGGACACCCTACAGATGTCTTTGCTGATTTTAGTTGCTCAGTATATCTTCCCTGTAGGTTATGTTGAGGAAGGAGGAGGGATGATCAAGGCCAAGCTGGTCTAGCCTGACATCCCAGCTCCTGACTGACACTAAAGACTTGTCATCAGTATTTCACCCAGCAGCCAGAGTCAACTTTAAAGGCCCCAAGCCTTACCACCACCACTACCAACAACAACAACCACCACCACCATCACTACCAACACCACCTCCGGAAAATATAGTCCTGCCTTAACCAAGTCACCCCCCATAGTAAGTTTTACCTTCATGTTGAGGAAGCTTCCTAGGTGCTTAATCAAAAGCTGGAGTTCAATGTGGCCTAGAGTGTGAGAAGGGCCTGTGCTTCAGCTCAGTGGAAGCCAGCTTTGTGCACAAGAGGGAAAAGTGGAAGAAGCTGCAGTGGGAGACAAAGCCTCTGTCCCCCACCCATCCACACACACCTACACTCACACGCACACATGGGCGTGCACAAACTACCATTCAGGCAGTCAAAGGGTGAGAGCAGGGACAAGTTAAAGTATCATACACAGAGAAGATAAGAGAATCCATCCAGGAATAGTACAGCCAGTTTGGGGCCCCTGACTGCAATGTGAAACCTCTTGCTGCTGCTAGGTTTACAAACAAGCCCGTTGTCCTGTGCCTTCTAATATCATTGGTACTGAAGACCCCATCTGGGAGCTTGAGACCTTGGGTCCCAGCCAGACTCATCAAGCAATCTTTCAGTTGGAAAGATTCATTCCCTGGGAGGTGTTTGTTTGGCCTCTCATTTTTTTCAGTACTTCTACAGAATTTTCTCTAGAGTAAGTCATTATGAAATCTTCCTCCCTCCATCTTCATCTATCAATACTCTACCCCTCCTTCAAAGCCCAGCATAAATGCCACCTCCTCCATGAAGCCCTCCCTAATCCCACCCCAAGCCCCACCTCTGACAATATTTCAATATTTCAATGCTTCTGCAATGATTAAAAAAGAAAAAACTAGTTGTAGTAGTTAGACTAGTCCAGCACACATTCATTTTTAAAATGTATTTTGTAGTTTTTTTTTTTTAGCTCACTCATTTTCTACCATGTTTTGCAGTCTGTGTAATTTCTGCAGTGCCTTTACCACACTGCCTTACATAAACCAAATCACAATAAAGTTCATATTCAATAAACTGACCAGTCTTGGCTTGAATTTATGGCACCAGAGAGATGGCAAGAGTGGCCATTTGTTGAGACTTCGAGGTGGGGGTACTTCATGAAACTTTAGCCCAGGTACAAGACTGCTGGGCTTAGAGGCCTTGACTGTACTCTGATGCAGTTCTTTGTTTAGGGTTGGGAGAATTGAGAGGGGGCTTCTTTTATTCTATATTTAGGGACACTTGGGTAGTACTTGCAGTTACTCTGTTTTGGAATCCTTCTGGAATTGAACTCTCTTGGCCAAGGGAAGATCTGCCAACAAGAAAAAATTCCAACTCCTCTCTTTCAGTTATCTCCATGAGAGCCAAGTGGATATGAAGGCTTCACTCATTTTCTGCCAGGCTCAACCTTCCATCTGCCCATTCTAGTGGAGGCTATGTGGAATGTTGCTCTCAGTTTTCCTTGAGCCATACCTCTTGACATGAAAGGATAAATAGCTAGGGCAAGGGTCTCCAAGGGAGTAGCACAGCAAAACAGTTCTCAAATACGGTCATCATTATTTCCCTGCAATGCTAGCCCAGAACACATTAGGGATTTGATATTGTATATTTTTGTTAGAAATAAAATATCCCATACAGATAATGTAATCATTCTATATGGTCACCAGATGGCACTCTGATATTACAATAAAGCTAAAACACAGTACCACTTTTTCTTTTCTTTTTCTTTTTAAAAATGAGAATTTTTCCCCTAATTCAAAAATAGTAGAAAAGAAAAGGAGCTAACATCCTTGGGTTATCTGTTGTATGTCAGACTCCATGCTCAATGCTATATATTCATAATCTCATTTTACTGTCCATAACAACCACACGAAGTGCTTTCATTATCCCTGGTTTTCAAAGATAAGGAAGTTAGGGAACAGAGATGTGAAATAAGATACTCACAGTTGCTCAGAAAGTAAATGATGGATTCAGGATAATACCTTTTGACTCTCGTTGAGTACCACAAATGTAGGTTTATTTCTGGAGTCTCAATTCTATTCTATTAATCTTTAAATGTATCTTTATGCCAATACCATGCTCTTTTAATTACAATAGTTTTGTATTCAGTTTTAAAATCAGAAAGCATGAGACACCTAGCTTTGTTTTCTTTCAAGATTGTTTTGGAGCCGGGCGCGGTGGCTCACGCCTGTAATCCCAGCACTTTGGGAGGCTGAGGCAGGAGGATCGCGAGTTCAAAGCCAGCCTCAGCAGTGGCGAGGCACTTAGCAACTCAGTGAGACCCTGTCTCTAAATAAAATACAAAAAAGGGCTGGGGATGTGACCCAGTGGACGAGTGCCCCTGAGTTCAATCCCCGGTACCACAAAAAAAAAAAAAAAAAAAAAAAATTGTTTTGGTTATTCTGCATCTCCTACATTTCCTTATGACTTTTAGGATTAATTTGCCAATTTTTTCAAAGAAGCCAGCTAAGATATTGACAGGTATTAATATTGATAAGGATTACATCAAATTTGTAGATCAGTTTGGGGACTATTGTCATCTTAATAATATTAAATAGAACTTAACATTAAACAGGGGGCTTGTATCAGTTTTATGGTGAAGGAAAATAAACATTATTTACAAAATGATGCACTAGTCCCTTTTTAATGTTCCTGTGTTAGTCATTTTTCATCATTGTGACCAAGACACCCAACAAAACAACTTAAAAGAGGCAAAGTTTATTTTGGTTCATGGTTCCAGAGGTTCAGTTCATGGTGGGCCAACTCCTTTGTTTGGGGCCTAAGTTGAGGCAGAATATCATGGTAGAAGGGCATGTTGGAGGAATGTTGCTTGATTCAGGTTAGCCAGGACGCACAGAGAGAATGAAGCCAGAATCTAATAGGCAGTCAGTATAGATAGGTAAATCAAGTCAGGTGGGATCAAGAAAGCCAATTTTGAGTGAGTCCCGGGAAGTTGAAGACTGTTGAGAGACTGTCCCCTGAGGGATTGGAATGTTAAATCCTTCAGAACCCATCCTCCACCCTTATCAAGAACCTGGCCCCTGCCCCAACTTGTTGCCAAGGTAACCTGTCCCAGGAATTGCCCCTCCCTACAGGGAGCTATACAGTTGTTAATTCATGTGTCCTGGGATGCTCCATCCTGCCCTTCCCCCTTCAGCCCATCTGCTTCTCACCTTTTGGCCAGCCCACTGGGCCTGGTCACATAAGCAGGAAGGAGAGAGATAAGGGGAAGAGAGCAGGAGAACAAAGGAAGCCCTGGGACATAAAAAAGGCAGACCTGCCTCACTTCTTGGGTACCAGAATACCACCAATGGCCCCCTTCTCCCTCCTGGGAGAAGTCTATGTTACCCCTTCTAAATAAACCCTGCTTTATATGCTTGCCTCCACATACTTCTCTAATGTTCATACTTCAACATTTGGGGGAGCAGAACTTGTCACCAGTAAATGCCTCTATCAAGAGGGTAGCAGGGAAGGAAGGGGTCCAGGGAAGATGAAAACTTTCAGGACATGCCTCCATTGACACTTCTCTTCCATTCATCCCCTACCTGCTAACAGTTAATATTCAGTCATTCTATTCTAACTTGTTAGGTTATGGCTCCCACAATCCAGTCATTTCACCTCTGAACATTTCTGCATCAATACAGGAGCTTTTGGGGAACACCTCATTACAGTCCTCCTTTAATAATAATGCTCTGTTTCCCTCTTTGTTGTTTCTAATTTGTCCTAAAGAAAGGAAAAAAAGACTTTGCTATGAAAACTGGACCAATTCAAAAAAAGGCAGCTCTGATCCTGATAATTCTTGCTTTTACAGGCTTACTCTACATACAATCTGAAGCTGGGTAGGAAAGGGGAAAAGTATCATTTATCAAGAACACATTGTTTGCCAAATCCTATGCCTTGCATTACCCCATGACATGCTCTCACTCAATCATGAAAACAATTTAAGTGGGCATAAATATTCCAGTTTTGACTTATGAGGAAATGAAAGCCTGGGAAGGTTAAGGAATTGGATCAAATTCACAGGGCTATTATTAGGTGGTAGAGGCAGGATTTGAATCAAGGTTGATCCCACTCCAGAGTCCTTGATGCTTCCAATATTCCCATGCTCTGAATCCATTAAGCATATGAAAACATTTTTGTTCAAACCACTTTCTAACCCTGCTTCCCAGACCTGGCAAAGGGATATCGTCTCCTTTCTTTGGACCAATTAGGCTATTGTTGCCAGATATTCCTCCTAAATGCTGAAAGTCTTAAGAAAAGTCCATAATCTGTGCTGGAGTGTTTATCCAAGCTGAACTAGGCCCTGGCACATTCAGTCTCTCTAAAGGAACTCTGTCCAGAAAGGGGCATTGCCTCTTATCCCATGACTGGACTTAAAGCCAGATCAATAACACACACACACACACACACACACACACACACACAGATAGATAGATAGATAGATAGATAGATAGATAGATAGATAGATAGATCTTCTTTCCTGGTAAACTATTTGTTATTTAGCTCTCAGGATTTTTTTTTTTTTTTTTTTTTTTTTGGTACTTGGGATTGAACCCAGGAGCACTTAACCACTGAGCCACATCCCTAGCCATTTTTTTATATCTTATTTAGAGACAGGGTCTCACTATGTTGCTGAGACTGGCCTTGAACTCTCAATCCTCCTGCCTCAGCCTACTGAGTCACTGGGATTACAGGCATGTTCTATCATGCCTGGCTTCTCAGTGAAAATTTTTAAGAACCCACTTTAATCTAAAATAAAATATATGTGTCTAGCTCTAGACCATTTCCAAGAATGCTAAATTGATCGATCCCATTCAGACTGCTAGTCAAGGACCATACCTTCCAAAGCATCAGAATGAGAGGAAAATTAGTTTACTTCTTTCCAAGATGGAGGCTGACCTGCAGCAACTGGAAAGATAAATCCAAACTCCATGGGATGGAAACAACTGAATGATTCTTCTCTGATAGCCGGTGCAAAAATGTCTTCTCCCCTTTACTTCCCTATGAGTTCTCATCTTTATAACTAATTATATCATCAAGTTTATATGCTTTTCTTACAGAATTATTATACAGAAGAGTTGCTATTGCAAAATATAGTCAATGTTCTTTACCATCTCTTTTTGTACGCTTTCCTGGCTAAGTGATCATCAAATTTTCTTTTTTTCTTTCTTTTTTTTTTTTTTTAGAAACAGTTGTTTATTTTCCGTAACCTTATTTCTATTTTGCTTATTAATAAGTGTCTGCAGAACAGCTCAAGTCCACTCGGTGGTTGTTCCTACCCACTCAGTGGCCTGAGCAGTGGGAGCTGCGGACCAGTCTTCAGTGGCTGGCTGGGCACTCCTGTCTTCAGTAGGGAACTGCTGGATAGGCACAGAGGGCACCTGCACACCTTCAGACCAGTCTGCAACCTCAGGTTGAGTAGCAGTGAACTCAGGAGCTGGAGCAGTCCATTCACCCTGAAATTCCTCCTTGGTCACAGCTTTTTCAGCAGCAGCCTGCTCTTCCTTTTCAATCTCTTCAGGATCTCTGTAGAAGTACAGATCAGGCATAACCTCCCATGGGTGCTCACGGGAAATGGTGCCACGCATGCGCAGAACTTCTTGGGCCAGCATCCACCACATCAGACCCACAGAATGAGCGCCCTTGTTGTTGCACGGAATGGCAATATCCACATATCGCAGAGGAGAGTCTGTGTTACACAAAGCAATGGTAGGCAGATTGACATAAGATGCTTCTGTAAGAGGCTGGTGGTCAGCCCTGGGATCAGTAACCACCAGAAGACGTGGCTCCCGGAAGGCTGCCTGGATCTGGGTAGTGAAGGTTCCAGGAGTGAAGCGGCCAGCAATAGGAGTGGCTCCAGTGGCAGCAGCAAACTTCAGCACAGCCCTCTGGCCAGTATTCCTAGAGGAGATGACACTGACATCAGCAGGGTTTTCAATGGCAACAATGGCACGAGCTGCCAGCAGAAGCTTCCCCCAGGTCCTCTTCAGATTTATGATGTAGATACCATCGCTTTTCCTTTTGTAGATATATTGTTCCATCTGGAAATCAAGGTTGGTGCCACCTAAGTGGGTTCCTGCTGCAAGGAATTTGAGGACATCCTCCTCCTTCATTTGCAGAACATCAAGGGCTCCGGACATTGTGACAGTTTCCCTTTGAAGTTACTACGGGAATCAAGAACAACGCCGCCGTATGGATCCCTCGCTGGGTAGTGCGGAAAGGCTTCTTTTTTTCTTTTTGCAGTGCTGGGGGTTGAATCAAGGGCCTCTAACATGCTAGGCAAATGTGCTACCACTAAACTGCCTCAATTTTTATTTTTATTTTTTTTTTTAATTTTTTTTTTAGGATAGGGAAACTTTGGTATATATACACAATGGAACACTACTCAGCATTAAAAGATAATAAAATCATGGCATTTGCAGGTAAATGGATGAAGTTGGAGAAAATAATGCTAAGTGAAGTTAGCCAATCCCCCCCAAAAAAAGGTCGAATGATCTCCTTGATAGGAAAATACTAACTTATAAAGGCAAGAGAAAGGGAATGAGAGGAATGAAAGAGCTTTAAATAGAACAAAGAGGGGGGAGGGAGGGATGGGAGCAAGGGGATAGGAATAATGGCAGACTGAATTATCCATGATTACCCTAAATACATGTATGAAGACACAATTGTTGTAAAAATACTTTATATAAAACCAGCAATTTGATCAACTGTGCTCTTTATATGTAATATGAAATGAAATGTACTCTGCAATCATGTGTAACAAATTAGAATAATAAAAATTTTCAAAAAAGAATTTAACCTTTTATTTATTTGTTTGTTTTTATGTGGTGCTGAGGATCTAACCCAAGGCCTCACTCATGCTAGGCAAGTGCTCTGCCACTGAGCCACAACTCCAGTCCTCAATTTTGATTTCTTGATATGACTCTCCTATGTGGTTCCCAGATCCCTTTGTGGAACTGTATCTCTAGGAGCTATACTTTCTGTTCTGAAAGTAATATAGAAACTCTTAAGCTTCAGGGCAAGATCCACATAAGGAGATGTACCACAGAGCCAGAGGCTCATCCTGATGGTGCCAGAGAGTCCATGGAAAGGATTAAAGCAAGGGCATCACCTATGCAAATTTTCTTTTTAACAACACCAGCAACTGTGTGAATTAGAAGGCTACCAAGAGTGGAAGTTGAGAGACCATTTTCCTCGGGCCTTAATTTTTTATTTTCCCAGATTACTGAATTATTCCCAAATAATACTATGGGCAAAGAGAAAGGGATGGTTTAACAGATATTTAATGGGACTAATCAAGAGAACTTGGCCCTTCTGAGAAGAAGATATACAATCAATCAACAAATACATGAAAAAATGTTCAACATCTCTAGTAATTACAGAAATGCAAATAAAAACTACTCTAAGATTTCATTTCACTCCAGTCAGAATGGTAGTTATCAAGAATACAAACAACAATAAATGTTGGCAAGGATGTGGGGGAAAAGGCACACTCATACATTGCTGGTGGGACTGCAAATTGGTGCAGCCACTCTGGAAAGCAATATGGAGATTCCTTGGAAAACTTGGAATGGAACCACCTTATGACCCAGCTATACCACTCTTCGGTCTACACCCAAAGAACTTAAAAACAGCATACTACAGGGACACAGCCACATCAATGTTTATAGCAGCACAATTCACAATAGCTAGGCTGTGGAACCAATCTAGATGCCCTTCAATAGATGAATGGATTAAAAAACTGTGACACACACACACACACACACACACACACACAATGAATTATTACTCAGCATTAAAGAGACTAAAATTATGGTATTTGCAGGTAAATGGATGGAGTTGAAGAATATCATGCTTAGCAAAGTAAGCCAATCCCTAAAAACAAAAGGCTGAATGTTCTCTATGATAAGTGGATGCTGATCCATAATAGGTGGGGGAGAGGGGAATGGAGGAATTGTGATTGGGCAAAGGGGAGGGAAAGTTGGGGAGGGGATGTAGGGGCAGGAAAGATGGTGAATGAGATCGACATCATTACCCTAGGTAAATGTATGACTGCACATGTGGTGCAACTCTACATCGTGTACAGAGAAATGAAAAGTTGTGCTCCATTTGTGTACAATGAATTGAAAAGCTTTCACTGTCGTGTATAACTGACTAGAACTAATAAAAATATATTAAAAATTTTTAAAAATAACTCAAAAATTTTAAAAAGATAACTTGGTAACTGAGGAAAGAGTAAGGGTAAATCATATGAAGGGGTACTCAAGAAGGGTGCCTAGACATCTGACTTGGGTGGTGATGAGAGGAAGGATGCAAGGAATGGATCTGATATGATAATTTATTTTTGATAACTTAAGATTGAGTATCTTTGGGACATATTAGTGGAGACTTTTTTTTGAAGTGCTGGGGATTGAACCCAGGACTTTGTGCACACAAGGCAAGGACTCTACCAACTGAGCTATATCCCCAGGCCTAGTGGAGACTTTGAATAGGCATTTAGATTTACAGTAAGTTTCTGGAGTTGACATGGGCTGGAGATATTAACTTGGAGTCACAATAAGGATGGGAGCTAGAGACATAGATGTAAATACAATAGATATGGAAACATCCAGGAATACACCCACACATAAGGTATAGCTGAAAGTAGGACTATAGAAAATGAACTAGAGAACTGGCAACCAAAAAGGTCAGACAATGATTAGGAGAAGTGGTTTCTGAACCAAGAGATAACAGTTTGAAAAAGTAACAGTCAACATTCACTTAGTCAACTAAATTTTACTGAGTATCTACCTTGTAACTGGAGAAGTCTGCTCTAGTAATATTTATGTTTATCTGTAAACAGTCCAACAATAGGTATAGTAAATAAATAAATTATAGAAATTGAAATAATTTATAGGTGTTATGAGGAAAAGAAGCAGGGAAAGCAGATCAGGAGTTCTAGTAGGAAAAGTGTAGTCTAAATGGGGCTATTATAAAAATCTCAAGAGAGATAAATATGGCTTGGATCAAATAAGTTGCAGTGAAGAGGTTGACAAGTGGTCAGATTATACATACACACACAAACACAATCATATAGCTTTTTTTTAAGTTTCAGCTTTATTTAAGTATAATTTAAATACAATAAAGTTGCCTGATTTTAATTGGGATGCATACACTGTCAGCATATTTTACCAACTGGGGCCCGCATGGGTGTGGCCTACTGAAGACCAGAAGATCTCTATGGTATTATAGAAAAAGTTTTCTGCTTTTGGACTGCTGGGCAAAATTGACTCAGAACAGTAGCAACTATTAAAGGCGTTTTAGTCAGCAAGGAGTTTTTTTAAAGGTTCAATAATAAGAATAATTAACATTCATTGATTACCTACTGTGTGGCATGGCAAGCATGTTGATCAGCTAAGTTTTAAATTTTTCACGACTCCTAATGCATTTTTGCCCTCCTTTTTAAATTGAGGAAATTAATGTTTAGAAAAGAAATGCCATTCTTGCTCTAAAGTCTTAACTCTTGATTCCATATTGGCCCAAGGGGGGTCTGTAATTTAGAGATTCAATTGACTTGGCAGCTTGTGATCTAGTCAAGTTGAAGCAAGAGCCACAGTCACTGGAAATCAACATTGGGCATTTTTTTGTACTGCTATGCTAGGAAGAATGATTTTACCCTCATAAACTTATTTTTGATGAGAAATCCCTCTTCCAAGGCACTATGAGGGAGGCACTAGGATGTGTAAAGATTTACGAACCTGTTTGGCACTGTGGCACATGCCTGTAATCCCAGTAGTTCTGGAAGCTAAGGCAGGAGGGTCTTGAGTTCAAAGCCAGCCTCAACAACTTAGCAAGGCCCTAAGCAACTCAGTGAGACCCTGTCTCTAAATAAAATATAAAAAGGGCTGGGGGTGTGGCTTAGTGATTGAGTGCCCCTGAGTTCAATCCCCAGTACAAAAAAAAAAAAAAAAAAGAAAAAGAAAGAAACCTTATATAATATGCTACACTAAATTGGAAATTTTTATAAATGTGTAGGTTGACCTCTAAGGAATTTTGCAATAAACTTGAATGGAACAAATACAATCATGTTATTAGAGTTTGTTGATAGGAGCTGCATTAAGGGATGCTGGGTATAGTTGAGGAATTAAGCTCCCCCCACCCTGGTGAGCCCAAAATGACTGCCCCATCTATATGGAAGCAAATGGGTGGACCTATCACATAAGGCCACAGTATATACTCCAGCCAATAGGAAATCAAAGGAAAGCAACCAGACCATAATCCATATGTTTGTCAGCAAAGTAAGTGTCCCTCAAGGCAGAGTTATTCCTTTAATTCCCAGACACTTAGAGGCTAAGGAGCCAAACTTGTATTTGTCCTTAGTCTCATAGCTGCAGGTACCACATCAGCTATAGCTAGGTACCACAACAATGATAAAGATCAACATGACTGGAAATTATTCATTATAATGGTGTGTGGGGTAGGTGTTTCTTCAAATGTGATTCAAAGATAGCAGCATAAATGTTGGTGGAAAACCTGAAGATCTGAGAAAAATGTGAACTCAGATGGGCACATAGCATCTTATTGATTATTAAGCCTGCAACTATGTACTGCACCTCACATTTTCCATCAGAGGAACAATGGCTCCCAGAGGGGTCATAGGGTCTAGGCCCAGCATAACCAACATTGTACCCCTTAAAATACAGATGTTAGTGAAAATGATACCAAGGACGTAGCTTCTTTAATAACCTATGCAGTGCTCCAGTTAACATATCATTTGATGGAGGGGCTAAGGTTGGTATTTTATTAATGCTCAAAACCTATTGAGTTAGTAAAGATCAAGAGAGTTTACCATGGAGCTAATTAAAGAAGGTTTCATTGATCCTGGAACTGATGCTTGCTCCTCATATGAGCACTTCTGAAAGGGAAATATTCTGGATTGCAGACCTTTACCCTGGTACCATGGGCTACTATAATATTAATACACATGCCTGTATCATTGGCAAACAGATCAGTCCAAGTGTCATCCATACAACTTTGCCGTGGAAGGCAGAATCTTCCAGGGAATTGAAAAATCCATCTATGTTGCTTCTTTTTTTTTTTTTTTTTTTTTTTTACAGCATTATAGTTATACATAATAGTCGGGTTCATCCTAACAAAATCACGCATGCATGCAATTCAATTTCAGTTCATAATCTTCCCCTTTTCCCACGTATCCTCCCTCCCTCCCCTCCCCTTTTCTCCTTCCTCTACTCTGCCAGACATCCTTTCACTCATTTATTTTTTTTATTTTTGATTGGTTATTTTTATCTATGCATAAAGATGAACTTGCTTGTGATACATTTACATATGTGCATAGTGTGATTTTTTTAAAGAATTCATTCCGCATTGCCTCTCCTTTCCCATCTCTCCACTCTGCCTCTTGATCTCTTTCTTCTACACTACTGATTTTCCCTATATCTTTTTTTTTCAGAAAAATTATTTTATTTTCAAAATTAGCTATTAAAATTATTGTATCCAAGGGAAATAACATCAGCTCAGAATTCTTTTTTTTTTTTTTTTTTTGTACCGGGGATTGAACTCAGGGGCACTTGACCACTGGGCCACATCCCCAGCCCTTTTTTGTATTTTATTTAGAGACAGGGTCTCACTGAGTTGCTAAGCACCTCACCATTGCTGAGGCTGGCTTTGAACTCGCGATCCTCCTGCCTCAGCCTCCCAAGTGCTGGGATTACAGGCGTGTGCCACCGCGCCCGGCTAGCTCAGAATTCTTAATACATAAAATTTCCTATTTTGTTGCCAATCTATTTCTAATTTTAATTGTTTAAAAACAATTTTGATATTTCATTCTATAAATTATGCAGAAAGGGAAAATATACAATTATGATAATAATAAAAGTTTGAATTCAATTTTCAGTCCATTTTAATTCTTTTTTTTAATTGGGTTTGCATTAGCAAATATTTCTTTTTTCTTTTTTCCTTTTCTTTTATTATAAGTTGTTATATATGCTAGCAGGATGCAGTAGATGAATGGATAAATGGATAAAGAAAATGTGGTATATATACACAATGGAGTATTACTCAGCAATAAAAGAGAATAAAATCATGGCATTCACAGGTAAATGGATGAAGTTGGACCATATAATGCTAAGTGAAGTTAGCCAATCCCCAAAATCCAAATGCTGAATGTTTTGTCTGATATAAGGAGGCTGAGTCACAGAGGGGTTGGGATGGGGAGCATAGGAGCATTAGAAGAACACTAGAAAGCCCAATGGGGAGGGAGGAGAAGGAAGGGGGCAAAAGAATAAAAAAAAAAAGATGGTAGAATGAGATGACTATCATTATCCTAAGTCCCTATATCTTTAAGATATCCTATCCTTCCCTCCTTTCCATTTTATATGTTGCTTCTTGTATGAACCTTTTGGTATTATCTCTTAATATGGAGGATATAACCTTCATTGATCAGGATTTGGTAATATGATTCTACACACTGTGGGGTATTTATAGCATCTTGATGTTACTTATGTTGGTGTTGGTTAGATTGATAACATACTGAATCAAGATAGTGTAAGAAGTTAGAAACACAATCAAGTCTTATGATAGAAATACCCTGAAAGTAGTTTATAAGAGATGCAGTTCTGCTTTAGGTGAAAAGTAGCTTACAAAACACAATATACCCAAAATCAAAACAAAAATCATTGCTGAAGGTGGTCATGGGACCAATAACACAAGGAAGTAAGATTTTACTCAGGGGAATATTTCAGCAATGCCTGCTCTCTACTTGAATGCTACAGGAGTAACTGTATATTATTTAAGTGATTTTAAAAATATCTGAATTGGGGCTGGGATTGTGGCTCAGTGGTAGAGCACTTGCCTAGCACGTGCGTGGCCCAGGTTCGATCCTCAGCACCACGTAAGGAATAAATAGATTGTGTACAACTAAAACAAATAAATATTTTTAAAAAATCTGAATTGTATCAGCTAAATCAATTTAAATATTAAAAGGAATTTAAATCCATTTATTAATATCTGTTCAAGGGAGTTTAGAAAGAAAATGTGGAAAACATGCCCGGGTTGTTCAGTTGTGCCTGTGGGGTTTCAGGACATACTGACAAGAGCTTTATTCTGTAGTATAACGTTATTAGAACATGGCATTGTCCTCCTGTATTTTCAAAGTGATTTGATTTTACAAGTTGTAAAATTAAAAGTTGTTTCTCATTATAAGTTTTATTCCTGTGTGACACCATAGGCAAAGGAGTAACTTGACTCATACCCACAGGGAAGAACTCATAAGAAATAATGTTTGAATTTCCTGCTTCCCCATTGAGACCTTAGAAGTACCTGAAGAGAAAGAGTAAGTCCTACTACCTAAGGTGCATGGGACAAGTGACAGGTGGAATTAAATTAGTAGGGAAGTCCTTGGTAACAAGGTAATTGGGAGTTGGCATGACCTCTGAAGTGTCATGAAGGAAGTTGCCACAATCCATTACTTTTCTTGTTGCAAATTATGTTGAGATAATTGTAAATTCACACGTAGTTTGAAGAACTGAGCTCTCGTTTACCTTTTGCCTATGTTCCCGTAATGGTAATAGAGTCTTTCTTCTTGGTTTGTAGGAGTATATGTCTCTAGAGACTAGGACCAGGATACTCTAGTAAAATGTTCAAGTACATGTACAATGGGGTCAAACAGCCAATTTCCTTTTTATTTCAAGGTTGTCTGCTTAGAAGAACACAGAAATTGTATAAAGCAATGGCTATAGCAAAAGCTGTGGATTGACTTCTAATGGAGACAGCGGACCCAAAAGGGGCTTGGCTATACAGAGTTTGAACAGAGAAGATCCAGGAAAGGACAGGGGAAAACTAAGACCAAACTTCCTCCCTGGTTCAGTGACTGTGGAAAACTGAAAAAGCACTCCCACAACAAGTCCAAAGATGCAGCAAAATGGTTTGATTCCATGAAAGGGACTTCTTCTGTTCTCTGATATGGAAAAGTAACCTGCTATGAAACTGCAAGTGAATGAGTCACCCCAGTGCCCTACCCAGAGTTCTATTAGTCCCAGGGACTGAGGAAAATATTATGGATACAGATAACTAGAGTGGCAAGTAAAGAATAATTGGACAGTGATACTGGCATAAGATTAACAAAGGGCAATGTTAACAGTAGTGCTTAATATAGGAATGCGGGAAGCCAACAGATGCCAATCAAGTATTTGGGGGCTGAGACCCACAGAATGTGTAGAAGAATCATAAATTTGGTGTACTTCAGGTGTTAGCTCCTCCCCACTTCAGTAGGAGGTATGGGACTTGAACATGACTAGAATTTCAGCAATCGAGCTAGTAGGGTTAAGCTGTGGAATAATCCATTTACTACTGCTTGGACTCAGTACTTCCAAGTTTTTGTGGTAAGTAGAAAGCCTTTTAAATTTATTTTTTGATGGAAGACACTGGTACTTTGCTAACACACAAAAATTATTTCTAGTTCATTTCTTAGGAATAGAAAAATAGTTGGAGGAAACCTGCCAGGGAAGATGACAAAGATGCAAGGCTAACAAGTGGCAGAGGGAATGCAGCCATTTGTGCACACTGGCAGTAGAGAACTTGACCAACAGCTAACTGAGATTCTAATTTACTTATGCACTTATATTTACAGAAAATATCTCTTTGACTTTCAACATGGAGAGATGCGATGAAAAACAAACCTTGTATGTAAGGACAGTGAACTAGAAAACAATGAATTAACATTTGGTAAGATAGGTAATCCAAGTGTGGAGAATATAGTACTGGTATGTATCCACCTACACAAAAATGATTAGGTACACATGCTCCAGAAGGAGCACTGTGCAAGCAATACTAGTGCAATAAAACTCCAGTTTCCTGAATCTGGCATTTTTTTGTCTTCAGTCTTGAGGGCTTAGATAAATCTGACTCCAACTGGTGCATCTAGTGGCTTTCAGTGAGTTTTACTATCAATTAATCACATTTAGAGATGATTTTTAAAGGAAATATTAACTTCAGCAGAAATGTCCACAGTATCTGACAGATAGTAGGAGTGCAATAAGTGCTTTTTGGGGGGAGGGGGTACCAGTAATACCCATTTTTTACATTTTATTTTGAAACAAATCTCACCAAGTTTCTTAGGGCCTTGCTAAATTGATGAGGCTGGCTTTTGAACGTGAGATCCTCCTGCCTTAGTCTCAGCATTGGGATCAATAAGTGCTTTTTAAGGAACAAGTGAATGAAGGTACTTAGTAATGTAGGTTTGTAATCTATTCTGTTTCCTGCAGAACTTGATACCAAATATAAGGCAAAAACTAAACATTGTGCAACATGGCTTTATACATTCACAGTTTTCCAAACACAAAGATGATAAAAATCAAATGATTTATTGCATGTAATGCCTCTTGGTGTTTTTCCTTCATCTACCTTTGGAATCTTCCAGACTTTTGCCTTGCATTGAGTGTACACATTAGCTTCTTTGAGCTTTTCTATGTCATAGCCAGGTGGAGACTCAGTTATTAAGTGACAGAATCTGCAGAGCAATTTCTGTATTACTCACATGGCTGGGCATTTTGTCACCTCCAAACATCTGAGATAGTGCAACCCTCCAACCCGTAAAATAGGTGAAATGGCCAACTCCAGGAGAACAGGTGGGAAGGTGACAGAAGAGAGAAGCATCAGCACATTGATGTTTGTCATTTTTATTTGCAATACTTTAGGTCCAAGTTTCAAACTGCAATATTTTTACACTCAAGACACAGTCATGCACGATCCATATTTCAGTTTTCTCTTGCTTCAACCACAATGTAAAGTAACAATACTGAAAACAAAAAAATCATTAAAAGATCAGATGCTGAGGTTAAAAGGATGGAACCATACCATCAGCATGTCTACAAAAGAAATAACTTACTTAAAAATCAAACAAACAAAAGACCATAAATACCTTTAATCCAAAGTTACAGAAGAATTTCACTACACATGGGTTTACAAATAACACCTTTTGACAAAAGTAATGCACAACCAAATGAGATACAATTCAATAAACAGTGAAAATGTAGATCCTCCTCAACTTATTTTATCTGGATGTTTTGAGTATAATCCCAGTAGATATCAGTATCTTTGCGATCTGGTTCCTACTGGCTGATGTATTGAGATTTTAAACTCAACCCATTAGTGATTATTGGATTCTGTGAAACATCTTATCATCATTAATGAATATAGTATATGCGGGTCCATAAAGCACACCACACAAAGCACACACATTGAACTTGAATTTTGCACTCAGGGCTGGTTGGCACTCTGCTGTAGGCAGGCAAGTGGGACCATCCACTAACTAACTTCCAGTTTACCCTTTCCCCAGCAGCACACTCATACAACTGGCCAATCCCTGTGAGAGTTGTCATCAGAAACACTATCTTTGGTTTCCAACAAGTAAATTTGTCAACATTTCTTAATGCTAAAAGTATGCAATTACTTCCTCATCTCTCTCTCTGCATCTTGCAAGTGCTTAGGTCCCCTCTTCGTAATCTTAGCCATTATTTTGCACAGGGTCTGCCATCTTGTGCAACTTTAGAATTTAACTCTATAAGGCCCAGCACTGCTTCATAGGAAAGGAGAGGCCCAAATACAGTTCTATTCTAGCATATGTGACAGTGTATTTCGGTTCTAGTAGCAAATACTGGCTACAACTTAATGAATACCAGACTTTACATACAGAGTGTATGGAAAATGAAAACTGGAACACTCACCAGAAAAAGGACATTAAAACAAAAACAAAACAATTATGAATGAATTGGAAGGGGGCCACAAGTTTTATCAACATTCTCTAGTACTATTAATTTGAGTTTTTCCATCTTACATGGTTCTATTATTTAACTGCAATATAAGAGACCCAGGCTTAGGCATGTGATATTTGCCATCATGTTGTAAGATTGAATGTGCAAGGCAACCTATTATACCACAGGATGTTAGAGCTTTTGGAAAGACTCTGGAGAGCAGCTAGTCCAACACCCTTATTTTACATATGAGAAGACAGACAAGTAAAGGTTAAGTGACTTGCTTAAGGTCACACTGCAAGTTAGTAATAAAGCCCATATTAGTATTCAGGTCTCCTACTTCCTAGGCTATAATTCTTTCCACTACATCTGACTCATTCTCTGGAATTGTTGTCAATTTCCTCTTGGGTACTAAATCAAGTGAACATGGTTCCTGCCTTCTGTTGGTCTTATAGGATAGCATTCACCTGATGGCAACTTCCAAAGGAGACTGATGGCACTAACCAGATTCTACAAATTTATCTTTCAAGTTCAACCAAATTAAGTGACAGTAAATGCTACAAGTTCTATAGTATACTTATATGCAGAGGTGTGCACATGGAGGTGGCATCTCAGTTCCCGCATTTGCTGATTCAATTACATACTATTTAATATTAAACAGACATTCCCAATGCATGAAAAGTTGGGTTAGATTCATTTGGTCACTAAAAAAGTATGAATCAGAAAAGGAGTGAAAACTAAAAGCTAACCAACAGAATGATTATAGTAGAAACAAATTTTTAATGAAAAATTTCCATAAGAAAAATATTTCCATTATTTCCAAAGTCCCATTTATTTCCTTCCCAATCCACATGCAAATATATGTTCAGAGTCATGTGTTAAGGTCACTCAAAATCCCAGGCCTATTAGACTGTCAGTTTACAAATGCTGAATTTCCATCCTCTTGCTCAGAGACTGGGCGATGCTTGCACCACTGGCCATGCCTTTGTTTAACTAAATATTAACTGCAAGTAGCTCAGAAAAGGACCATGAGATTCAAGTGGGGATGGCAAGGTAAACACCTCCATGAGTACTTTTACACTAAGAATGGCTAATGAAAAGCCTGTGAATTTTCAAAGTATAGGGTCTGTTTCTGATGAAAGTGAATAACATATTCGAGGCCACTACTTCCTTATTAAAGTCCTCACCTAAATGTTTTTTATGAGTTGGAAGGAAATTTCTCTTTTGGTAGATGGTCTCCCTTTGTCTTAAGAATCACAATTATTGCATACAACCTTAAATTAATCCATACAGAAGTACACAGAGACCACTTGAAGCCAAACTAATAGGAATGAATGTAACTGAATGCTAACAGGTAGAGACATTAAGACAAATATTTGTCTTAATAATTTCAGAGTCAACTTTTAATTGCAAGTCATATCTTCTATTGAAATAATTGGGACTTGCCTATTGGTCACTAAAAGAATTCTTCTTCTTGGATGATAAGATTTTGTTGGACAAGGAAATGGTGAGATCTGGGGATTTTATCCTTTTAGTCCTCCAAAATTTAACCTGAAAATCTGTTAAAAGGATCCAGAAAGTTGGTACTGGAAACATTTATCAAGGGGTAATCAAATGGTCACCCCTCCAATTTAAAGTAACCAAAGTAGACACATGGATGTCATACCAAAGCAGAGGGCATCCTGTTTTAAAGCAGAACAACGTATTTGGAGTTCTTGTAGTGACCTCTCCCTATTTTGGATTTAGATAATAGTCTCCTAAGAAAGCACGTGCCATACCTGAGCATATGCCAACCTCAGCACCCAGGCAAGTATAAAGCCTATGGAATAATTGTAACTAGCAAATATCTGTGCCCTGCATGCTCTGGGCTCTGGCCAGAAGGCCTCTGCTTCTGGCATCTTTTCTATGTTTCTATAGTTCCCTTTCTGATGTTTATTCATTAAAAAGTAATATTATTACAACATCAAAGAAAATTGCAAAAAGAAAAAAATGCACATAATCCCACCACCCTAACACAACTGATTTCAATTATCTGTGTTCCCAGTCTTTGTCCATATGCACACTTATTTTTACATAGTTGTAATCCCTGTTTATGTTATGAAAAAGTGTTTTTATAGAATCTCTCTGAGAACTGGCAGCCTCATTAGAAATAAACAACCCATTCAGCAAAGGAATATAATTATTTACATGATCTTTGAGCTGAGAAATATCCTTTATAGACAAACATCTCAAACTATCAAAACAGTTTACAGACAACAGGAAGCAATTTTGTATTTCTTTTTCTTTTAGCAATGGAATGTGCTTCACAGGGGAGGGATAGATGTGAGGATCAGGTGTTTAAACTAAAAAAATTGGGTGCAATTCACAAGCCTGAAAGAAATCTGAATAACACAATTAAACAATAAATACTTGAGTTAAATCTTCACAAGACTTGGCCATCCAGTAGCCAAAATGGAACGTGGACACACGAATATTTACAATGACACATAGACGAGATCAGCAAGAACGAAGTCATTACCCAACATGGTGACTGATTTGAGGGGATGTGTCATCCCAAAATCCTCATGGGATTATGACAACACACCGGATCCTTGCTACAACATTAATGTTCTTTTCTTTCTTAAATAAATAATCTCTACTGTGCTTCTCACCCTTCCCTGACTTTCCCACTGCCCTATTCCTCTATCAGGACATTTTGGAATCAACATTCGATAATGTGCCCTCACTATCTCAGGGCACACTAGCAACATTAAAGATCTGGATAGACTCACCTATGTTAAGATGAGTGGAAAAAAATCCAAGGAAAGAGAATAAACTATTAACCATCTGGAGTCCAAGTTGTTCGAGTGTGCCAAATGTGAATCCTTCGGCAGCATTTTGGCACGAGAAACAGCTTCTAATACTTATAAGAAATATACATAATGCCCCAACACAAGGAAAGGATTTTAGAAGCTTTTCTCACTTGAAATTTACATAGATTTAAATTTGTAAGAGTAATGCCTACTGGGATATAATATCATCAAGTCTTGGTACAAAGTGATGGTAAAAAGTACTTGACTCCTCATTGTTAATATGCTGAACTGAAAGTATAAAGAGCAGCCATTTCTCTGCCTACAGTGATCTGAAAGATCACTACTCCAGGGTCTCCGAAATAACAACAACAACAAAAAAGGGCCTTTACAACATATAAGGGATGCTAACTGACGACTAGGGCTTCCCAACCAGGTTTTTGGCTCTTTCTACTGGAAGGCTATAGTCATCAGGGTAATGAACTCTATTTGTACCCCAGGTACTTCATTGAATTACCTGGCACCGAGTGAACAAAAAGCTTAGTTTTAAATGAAATCAAAATTAAGGCCTCTCTTGTACTAGAATTGTGTAGCATTAAAAACTTTAGGCCCAGACACCTCTTTGCAAAGTATAACATAATATGCTTCAAATTAATATTACCATTTGAGCTTTTTTTCCACATTTATTTTTTATCCCACTGTGGACCTTGTTTTTTTTTTTTTTTTTTTTTTTTTTGGGGGGGGGAGCAAGAGGGTCAAGCTCCTCCTAAATTTTATAGTCAAAGAAAACAACAGTAGGAAAATAGGAAATCCATCAGTGGTGTCATCTTCTAAACATAAAAATGTACACTATATGGTTAGTAGAAACTCTAAAGAAAGTGCTTTCATTTTAAGGAATGGATGGATAGATGGTTAGATGGAAAGATGTACCTCACAGAGAAGGAGAGAGGCCTATGGTCATTGATCTCTTTCCCACTGTGGGTGAATGTAGATGATAGGTTCTATTCAGATTCCTTCTATACTTACAAATTATGAAGCCTCCTGCAATACAGATTGTTAGCTTTTCAAAGGCTTAGAGAAACAACTTTCCAGAATTTATAAAACTGCTAATACACTCAAAAGAGAAGCATATCCTTTTCTATGCAGACACCTTCCACACATTTTTTTCTACTTTCAGAAGATTCAGGAAGTACTAAGTGTTGAATTTTTAATCAATAGATATATGGTGAAATTACTGTCAATTTTTGGTATTTTCCCAAGCCACAAAAGGAATTCAGTTGGGCTGTTATTTCTTAGAATATATAATTGCAAAGCAAAAGGATTTTCACTGGGGAATTGTAAGATTATTATGAACATACTTTTGAAATTCAAAAGCCCTGAGAACTAAGTATATATACATCATATCCTGAAACAGAAAATTGGTGACACACAGGAAAAATGGGAACAAGTACTCAGAGCCAAATTTTGATTGATTGGGATATAGCTTTCACTGACCTCCCATTTCTTATAGAGTTGAAAGCTTAGTATATTTCTGTTCTCCAAATTTTTTGAAATGTTTTAAAAGTGTTAAAAATTTCCAAAATAAATCATTTTATCATAACGAAATGTTGAATGAATCTATTTTCTCCTGACGTGCCTATTTTACAGTGTAAATGTTCCACAAAGCACAAGAGAGGATAAATTAGGTATCTTTACCTTTGTTTACTTAATGTCCAACAAGGATTTCAATATTATACACATATCTTTTTTTTCCTTTTGGCTGTCAGAGAAAGTTCCATCTTTGTTTAGGTATGGTTTCTCCTATCAGGATTTTCTAGGTTCAGGACCTAGACTCACCCAATAGGAATGTCACAGTTTCAGTGTGCCCTTTTTCTGGTATGAAAACTAACAAGCTGGTTTGTGTGACAAATTGACTACCTCTTAAGCATCATTGTGAAAATGACAGGATTTCACCATTTCAGCCTTATTTAGGTATACAGTAATTAAAAGCCCTTCCTGAAAACACATACTCCGCTCTGCTTTTGGAAAATGTCTTAAAAGAAACCTTTTCCAATACAAATGCAGAAAAATAGGTACACAAACCAAGCCACCACTATTGAAGAAGAATAAAAAATTGCAACTCTATTAGGGCATGGACTTCCACATGTTCACACAGTACTTGCTCTATTTCTTTTTGTTTGTTGTTTTTTTGTTTTGTCTTTTTTTTTTGTTTTTGTTTTTTGTTTTTTTTTTGCTTTGCTTTGCTTTTTTTTGCTTTCTTTTTTTAGAAAAAACATTTTGACATCTTTTTTTCTGGACATCTAATGACAATGCAAGTGAAAAACATCACATTGGGTAAGGGGTTTTGAAGGAGGTTTGAATGTAAGAGGGACTACTCTCTAACTTAAAAACAAACACAACACTATGAAGAGGAAATGTGCAACTTTGAGAAATATTTTTCTTCAAAGTGAATGCACAAAATGAGGGGATTCACTACTGGCTCTTTCGCTTCACGGTGGAAGTGACCACTTAATGGCCACTTCAACATTGCTGCCCTGTTTGGGCTGCGATTCAGGCTTACAAATAAATTACATAATCCGAGGGAGTAGGAAAAAGGCTTATAAGAAGTTTCTACTCGTTTGAAAGTTAAAGAACCCCCACCCTATTTGACTGTCTTTTCTTTCATCTTTCCTGCAGCAGAGTTTTATTTCAGTCTTATTCTTGAGGGAGATGGTGAGGGGTAAGGCGTGCAGTCCTAGCGGCTGCTGTTCTTAATAGCTTCCTTGGCAGCGATAATCAGAGGAGTCAGGCTGGAGAGGGGCTTGGCTAGTTTTAAAAATGGGTGCTGCAAAAGGAAGAGAAAAAAGAGGAATTACTGGAATTCTTTCCTTCAACATGTATATTACTTTACATTTTCAACCAGCCCTTTCTCATTAAAATGTATTTGAATACCCAATTAAACATCATTTAATTAAAAAACATAGTGCCAGCTTTTGTCCTTGAGATGTTTCATCTTTCTGTGTTATGAAAAAAAATCCTCTGGAAACTGATTAGCATCACTAGAAACTCTAAAGTAGGAATCTTGTGAAACCTTACAGAGTTTGTAATTCTCAGACTTTCTTGAATTGATGAATTTTTCTGGAATAGCCTTCATGTTTGAAAGTTTGCCTTCAGTTAATCACTAAAGAATTTTACTCTGAAACCAATGGCTTTCTAACTGCTAAATCCAATAATTGTGTCTCCATCATTTCTTTTTTGGACCCTCTGTAGTTTTCATTGGAAATGAATATCCTTTTCTTCTTTGAAATGGATTACTCTTTGGGTGCCTGTGACACTGTAGAGTCTTGGGCCTCTCCCCAATGCATGCACACTGATTAGCTACTTCCTCTCCATTTTCTTCTCTGGTTTCACTGCCCTCCCACATAACATTACTTGGCTCTCATCATCTTCTTTTTCCAATTTAATTTCCTATATTTCTTTTCATGGTTTCAACATATCATCAATTTTATGGGGATGACTCCCAAACCTACAGAAGGTGACCTGATCTCTTTCTGGAGTTCTGGTTCTAGTTCTCCAGTTGTCAGCTGGATATTTTCTTTGTAATGTTATTTTGTCACCTTAAATTCAACATTTAAAAAGTTATGTTAGGACTGGGGTTGTGGCTCAGTGGTAGAGTGCTCGCCAAGCATGTGTGATGAACTGGGTTCGATCCTCAGCATCACATAAAAATAAAATAAAGGTATTGTGTTCACCTACAACTGAAAAATATATATATTAAAAAAAAGTTATATTAAATTTTCCCAAACAGGCAACTTTCATATAATGTAAACTATAGGAGGTTTTGGAGTCAGAACACTTAGGTTTTATCTTTATCTTTGCTTATTAATAATGGTTAAATGAAGTAAATGAAAAGTCCCTTTTAAGCTACATAGGGGCTGAGACATGTTAGCCATTGTATTCTCCTCTATCACTTGTCCTTTAACTGACTGTTGGTATTGGTTTGATACACTGATATCTCTTATGTTTTCCTCTCCTTTATATTCTGCATGTGGTCAGTTACAAAGTACCTTCTTCTCTCTTGCTTTTCTTAATTCAGGCTTAATGAGTTTAATCCCAAACTATAATAACTGTTTTTGGTCTCCCAGACTCCATTGTTTTCCTGTTGTTAATTCTTACTGCATATTACCAAATTTAAAAAATCTTCTTAAAGCCGGGTGTGGTGGTGCACGCCTGTAATCCCAGCACTTGGGAGGCTGAGGCTGGAGGATCGTGAGTTCAAAGCCAGCCTCAGCAATGGCGAAGCACTTAGCAACTCAGTGAGACCCTGCTTCTAATAAAATACAAAAAAGGGCTGGGGATGTGGCCCAGTGGTCCAGTGCCCCTGAGTTCAATCCCTGGTACCAAAAAAAAATCTTCTAAAACAAGGTGTTCCTCACATTTGCCCCTTAGATACCTTCATTATTTCACCAGTTTCTGTAGTCCCAACGCTTTAGCCTGGTGTTCAAGGTCCTCTTCACATCTTATCTCCTGCAGCTTCCTTGCTTGAACTCATTTCTTCAGTGATACTTTCTATGTTCTGTCCCCCTAAACCCTGCCTACATGTTTGGTCCTACTGTAATACCTTCATCTGAAATCCCTTCCCCTCTTTTCTTAAAATATATATAACTGATTTGTCCTTTTAGTACCAACAAAACTTCAATGCTCATAGATATTTTCTGATCAATCTAGCCTAGAGAAGTACTTCTCCAATCAAGCTCATCATTTACTATTTGGATAGCCACTTGGTTTACATGAGTCTCTTTTCATGTACCTGAGCAGATTGTAAACTCCTTGAGAGTGAGAATAATGCCTTCGGCAGGTTTGTATAACCCACTGCACTTAAGCTTTGCAAACTGTGGCTGCTCAATTAATATCAATTGATGGGCTGAGAACTGACTTAGGTCTTGAATATTTGTGTGCTATTCTTTATGAACTGTGTCTTTTTTCCAACCTTCCAATGACATGAATGTTATGTATTTTCTTTGTAACCTCTAAGGAACACAATGATAGGCTAAAGTCAGAGAATGGTCTTAAGGAGATACACAGGTTCTTGTTAACTTGTATAAAATGAAAAGATGCAAAAAGTGAACTATTCAATTCATGCTTAAAATATAGTTTTGCATCCGTTATCTGACTAGTCCATATAAAAGTACTGTTGGGGAAGTAATTAACTAGATAATTGATTCAAAGATCTACTTAGCTATATAGCTATATTTAAAGAACCTGTATCTTTACTCATCCCTCGAAGAGGTGTAACCGTAAATTATATCAGGGTGTGTTTGTGGGGTGGTGGGAGGCATTAAAAAATGTGGAAGCAAAGCACTCAAAAGTTCGAGTTTTTCATCTGTAATTCAAGGCTGGATTAAGTAGAGAATTAACAAAATGTCATTCCAGATTTGACATTTTGGGGTTCTATGATAACCTGTGAAATGTCATGGAGAGGAGAAAAGAGAAGGTGTGGCCTCTTTAGTTCCTCCAAATAGCTTGATCCCAGGTGTAATTTGGTTGAGCTATTTTTTGTGTGTGTGTGTGTGTGTGTGTGTGTGTGTGTGGTGCTGTCTTAGAAGGGAGTTTAAAAGTCACAAGAAAAGATTTTTCGTTGCAGGGTGGGCCAGAACACAGTGATTTTGTGGTGAAAGTTCCGCATAAGCAAAACAAGTGTTGTACCTTTTGTTTAACTGGCTTGTGTGTTCAAAGTCACAGACAAAACAAGTGGTCATTGTTCTTAGATGTTACAGGTCTTGATACCTATCTCTGAGAAACAGTCTATAGCAGTGTAGCTATGTGTGTAATCCTGGACATGTGATTATTTGTCAAATAGATACATCTTTTTAATTCAAATTTGTTTGTGTGTTATGTATGGTGGGGACTCAGACAGTCTAGGGCTCAAATCTCAGCTCTGCCATTCATGAACTGTATGAGCCTCAATTTCCATGTCTGTAAAACAGGATAATAATACCCATGCTATAAAGTTATTGTAATAATTAAATGAGGTAATACATGTAAATAATTTGGTAGGTAATAGGTACTAACTATCATCATATATAGTCATCCCTGAGAGCCATGAAAAGGACAAATGGTTACAGAGGCACTCACCACTGGATGGTACTCACCCAGGCAAGCAGGTGCCTGCCAATTGGCATCACAAGCAAAGGGGCTTTGACCAGTAAAGCATTAGAGTAGCAAATGCCATGGAAATAATTGCATAGTTATGTAGAGAATTACCTCCGGCCAAGAGGACCTGCACACAACATCCAGGGGCACAAGTAAAGTTTAGAACAAAACACCAACACCAGAGGGTCACATTGTTTTTTTCCCTTGCAAAATAAGACTCCAGGAAGAATAAAAGAGATTTATAGATTAAACTGCCAACTTCTCAGAAGAAAGGCAAACATGTCAATCAATCATGTATTAGATGCATGCCTATACATATGTGTTGTGGTCTAAAATCAAATAGTAATAGCCTAACTAACTATATATCTTTTGAAAGAGCTCTTTTACTGTCACACATTGTGATGGAAAAGCTCTGTGTAATTGTCCTATTTTATTTTCACCTGCAAAAGCTCCTTGGCAGATCCTCGCCTATCCACATCCATCTCAAGACAGCGATTTAAAAAGTCACGGAATACGGCTGACAGTCTCTCAGGATTCTGGAGCTCTGGGGTTCCATTAGTGGCTATCAGATATAATGCCTATAGGAAAAAAATTTAGAAAAATCAATTCAGCGCATATATATATATATATATATATAAGACTGTGGGTAGGCACAGAAGGTACAAATTAATTTTATTCTGATTTATACTCTAGGTCTTAAAAAATTCCATTTAGAAAATAACAGTGACATACATTCCAACATTTCTGGAAGATTTGTTGGCTGTAGGCTAACTTCTACTTCTTTCTTTTTTAAATATTTTTTTTAGTTGTAGATGGACACAATAACTTTATTTTATTTATTTATTTTTATGTGGTGCTGGGGATCAAACCCAGTGCCTCACACATGCTAGGCAAGCCCTCTGCCACTGAGCCCCAGCCCCAACATTCCAACATTTCTATAACATCTAGAAATTATTAATCTTGGTAGTAACTTAGGTTACAGTGAGGTATCATACCCCCAAAAAACTTTGAAATAAAGTTATAAAGTTTCCTCTGAAAGTTATGCCTTTAAACATTTATATACAATGAATATGTGATTAAACACTAAAGGAACCAAAGGACTGCCTGTAAATCTGTGACTACTAAGAGTTGGGGGACACACATATATCTAATCATGCTGATCTGAGTATAACCTGAAGAAGGTGCAAAGAAAGGTAATTGTAATTTATTATCTTCTTATCTTATTTGAAAAATATTTGTGAGTAGATGGGGGAATAACAAAAAATATATTATAAACTTAGAAAATTAAGCCGGGCGCGGTGGCGCACGCCTGTAATCCCAGCACTTTGGGAGGCTGAGGCAGGAGGATCGCGAGTTCAAAGCCAGCCTCAGCAATGGCGAGGCACTTAGCAACTCAGTGAGACCCTGTCTCTAATAAAATACAAAAAAAAGGGCTGGGGATGTGGCCCAGTGGTCTAGTGCCGCTGAGTTCAATCCCCGGTACCAAAAAAAAAAAAAAAAAGAAAAGAAAAAAAAAAAAAAACTTAGAAAATTAAAAAGAACTAGAAGATAGCTGTGCCTGGATGGGAGGCAATGTGTGGGACACAAGTACTCAAATATTTTTGTCTTGTGACAGTTGTAGACCTTTAGATATTAATTAGATTTCTATGAAGTTTTGCCTACAGTGAAAGGAAATGTGAGAAAAGTTGACATTGGTAGTCTTGGTACTTAATGATGATATATCCTATGGTGAAAAATTTGCTAATAATTCTTATATGTCTTTGAGATCTGTGCTGTGTAAGGCCACCACTGAGAGACATGAATTTTTGGTATGCTGACAGAATCAAGGTTTCCTAAAGCCTTCAAGGAAGAGAGATTAATTCACAAAGGTAAATCCATCTTTTGAATATTTGTTTTTTGCGATAAGAATTCATCTATTCAACACATTTTTGTTTCAAACAGGTGTCAGGCATGAAAGATACACTGGAGCAAAATAGACATAATCATCTACCTTCATTCAGCTATTTTTTGTTGTTGTTGTTCTTTAAATTTTTTTTTTGTTGTTGTGGACAGACACAATACCTTTATTTTATGTATTTATTTTTATGTGGTGCTGAGGATCAAACCCAGTACCTCACATGTGGTTGGCAAGCACTCTACCACTGAGCTACAACCCCAGCCCCCAGCCCATGATTTTTTGTTCTAAATAGTCCCCAAACCTGACTTCCTGATGCCTCCCCTGAGCAAATAATTCTAGAGCATTTAGTCGGTACCAGATATTGTATTAGACATCGAAGATCCAAGGATGAATAAGACAGTCATCTTGCTTCAAAGATCACACAATTTAGTCAGGAAAAGAGACATTTATAACACCACAATACAGTGAGAAAAGAACTAACATAGGAATGTAAATAGTGCTAATACAAGAATTTATGTCAGTTCAGAGGAAGCTTCACGGAGGAGATTGGAATTTGAGTAGGGATGTAAAGAATAAGTAAGAGTTTGCGTATAGGTACTGCCATCAGGGAGGGATATGTTTGCTCATGTGACCAGCTCTCTCAATTTTAAGAAGATATGCTCCCTCCTGAACTTGCTTGGGCTTTGCAGCAAATTATCATCCCCTTTCACCTTTCCCCACCATGGCACCTAATATTATTATTGCAGGTATTTCTATCAAAGTCATTTCCTAGACTAGACCAGTTTATGTCAGCCAGTAAGGAGAGTTGTTCTCCTTTCCAGCAACCCCTGCAGACAGATGTCCATCAGAAAGGGTTAGGAAGGACTTAAGTAATCTGGGGACTATCAACCTCTAGCACCCACAAGAATCAGCTGGAGGGCTTGTTAAAACATAGGCTCCTGGGCCACCCCCATCCTGAGTTTCTGATTCATTAAATGCGGGCAGGGATCCAAGAATTTGCATCTCTAACAAGTGTCCTGTTTGATGCTGCTGGTTCCAGAACCATGTTTTGAGAACTGGTTTAATCCACCCTGATATTTAAATAATGGACTAAACCAGAGGTTCTCAGATTTTCTGCATAATTAAAATCACCTAGGGATATTTTTTAAAAGTCCTCATGCTCAATTCCCATTCCAAGACCAATTGTGTAAAAATCTCTGCAAGAGAAACCTAGGCATCAATATTTTTAAGATTTCCAGAGACTCTAATTTGCAGCCAACATTGAGAATCACTGGCCAAGAACCTGCAGCTCATCTAGGATTTGATAAATAGAATCTCTAAGCACACTAAATTTAAGAGCCACAGCATTCCATAGGAGACTCTCTTGCATAACAATGTGTGAGACTTAGAATGTCAATAGCTTCTACAGAGTGCAAGGAATGTATGGGTTGCTTTTCTTAGTATATGAAGATACCCATATGTAAATACAATGCACTCCCAAACACTTTCCTTTCCCCCACTTCTCCTTTGTAATTTTCAACTCTTTTATTGATGAAGAGCAAATGAAGGCGGCAGTTCCGAGGGCTTTCATGCCAAAATACAAGTCTTAACTAAAAGGAGATGAGATGCACAAACTGCTTTTAGGAAAACAGTGAATGGGCTAAAATCTATTGATGCACAGTTTTAACAGATACATCAAGTTCAAAGTGTTTTAGTTCTCAGATGTTTAGTGCTGGAAGCACCTATCCTCACAAACCATTTTTGTCCCCTTATTACAATAAAATCAGTTGCTGCATGTTACATTTACTGCCTCCTAAAACTCTTCTATTTTGGCTGGTTACAACTCCCCCATATCACTGTTTTTTAACCTGTTTACACTGTTTTCTGCTATAAAGCCAAGTTTAGTCCTAAACAAACAAACCTTTCTTCCCTGTTTTTCCAAGGTCTTTTCCACTCTCTCTAGGTCTATATGCACACCACACTATTTTTTCTCACTTTTCTTTCATTATTCTTAACTGAATACATTCTATTCCATATAATCTTCTTCCTTAAAAGTACATGCACATCTTTGCTACTCAAGTTCTTCTCATCTTTCTTCAATCCATGCCTAATCACATCAGGAAATGTATGCCCCTTTTTCCATTCCATTTATGAATCAAAAATGACCTTAATCATAGTTGTTAAGCCTCAGGAGTGCTAGTGATATAGAGCATCTAGGGAGAAGAATGCACTGCAATTTGAAGGAAAATGAGAAGTAATAAAGAGCTAGTGTTATGAACCTGTACTGCACTGCAAAGAATACACATGTCCTCTTCAGAACTTCTACAAAAAGTCTGGCTGTGGATTTGTTGGAGGCTGGGGCTGATAATAGAGTACTGGTTGATTGCTTAAGAGCTGACTCCTGTCCTGGTTGGTGAGTATTGATCTGATACTCCTTCAACCCCAATCTATACACACACAACATTATATAATAAACATTTTTTTCATGTTCAAAAATTGCTCATAAATATCATTTTAAAGACTGCATTTCATGAACTATTGTTCATCATGTGGATGCAACATAACTACTGCTGTTCAATGGATTAAAAAAAAGTACATGTACTAAGAAAAAGGTTGAAACACACCGATATGTTAACAGTCATTTTCTCTCCATGGTAGGATTATTGGTGACTTGATTTTTAAAATGTATTTTTTTAGTTTTCCAAATTTTCTACACTGAACATGACTGCTTTTATTAGTTTTAAAAAACCTCCAAAACATTACTGAAAAAATAAACTTAAAAGGCCGTGGTGTCCAATTTACACAAAAATCCTCATCTATTTCATTTTGTCTTCCTAGGATTAAACCTGCTTTTCATCAAGCACTACCCTTTGAGGGAAACAAAAATCCAGACTATTTCTTTTTCAACTATTGTTTTCATTTTAATTACAACAGTATTATTTCCAACTAATTACCATCGCAAATATCCACACTTTCAGTTATATTATGGGTGAAACTGGCCTTTGTGGACTGGCCTGGGAACCTATTCACTATGTATAATGCTGCTTCTATGGGAAAATGCACTCTGGGTTCCAAATAATTAACTTAAAATGAACTTTTGGAACACATCCTCTGTGTAAACTGGGCAGTATCTTAGTAAAAAAGAAAATTGCTACCCACTGCCCTGCTAATGAGACACAAATACAGTTGTAGCCAACACAACAATGACAGTAAAAAGGGATTTTCCAGCAAAGTCAAGTCTTACATGAAAAAAGATTGAAGAAATTAAATCTGGGCATGAGTGATCATATGTTGGCTTTATCCGAATTAGTGAAATTTCAAAGAAAATGAGCTATTAGAAATTAGACTAGAAATTTCTCATAGAGTTGGACATTTCTAATTAAGTAAGAAGGCACAGAATCATCCGTGAGTTCTTCTTCCTCACCCAGTATACCTCCCCAACCAGGTTCCATTTATGCAACCCTTAAAGATGTCTTTCACACCCATCCAATTCTCCCTTTTCCATGTGTTTGCTTAACTTTGGGCTTCTCTCAGACAGTTCTAATAGCCTCCTAATTGGTTTGCCTTACTCAATCCTTTTCATTCTTCAGTCTACCCCCTTAACAATCTTATCACAGATCTAATCACTTCTTTGCTTAAAAATTTTTGGTAGTCCCCTATGATCCACAAATGGGTTTTCAAACTGTGTTTGTCCAACATTTACCCTGAAGAACAATTAAGAAGAAAAAGATATCTGGGCGTGGTGGCGCATGCCTGTAATCCCAGCACTTTGGGAGGCTGAGACAGGAGGATCACGAATTCAAAGCCAGCTTCAGCAATGGCCAGGCACTTAGCAACTTGGTGAGACCCTGTCTCTAAATAAAATACAAGAAAAGGGCTGGGGATGTGACCCAGTGGTCGAGTGCCCCTGAGTTCAATTCCCAGTGCCAAAAAAGGAAAAAAAAAAAAAGAAGAAGAAAAAGAGGAGGGAAAGTGAGAGAGTAGAGATTCTAGGATCTGTCCCCCCATTTCCGTTTCAATCAAATAAATTTTGCTTTTCTCTATTTATTTATGCTTCCAAGTGCAGTTTCTTTGGAACCAGGGGATCACTATAGTTGTTTGAAAACCACTGGACCACAGGACATAGTAAAGATTACTTAGCATAGCTTATAAGGTCCTTCATGATTTGGTCCCTTCCAGTTTTCTCTTGTGCTTTCTTAACCAAGGGCCCTCCCCTTCTCCCAAAGTCCATACACACTTGCCAAAGCTCACCTGCTATTCACACCAATTTATTCTTCATTCTCTGAATAGGAAATGCTCTTTCTTTGCTGCCTGAAATGCTATCTTCATCTCCCTTAGTTACATGGTAAACTGCCACTTGCCTTTCAATCTCAATTTCAATGATACCTCCTCTTTAAAGTCTTTGCCATCTCTCCCAGGCAGATATAGTGTTAAACCACCAAGTTTTCTGAGAACTATCCTGGGTTTTAGTGTTGAAAGTCCTCTGTCTCTCATTACCAAGCAAAACAGGATATCTGGTCACCCTGAAGAAAAAGACCTTCCCTCCTTTGAGATCCCATAACCTTTGTTCATTCATGTGTGTATTTTTACATTGTATTATGAATACTTGTTACTTGTTTAAAGGTCTGTCTTCCCTTCTTAACTGGGAGTCTATGGAAGATATGAAGTATGTCATGATCCTCTCTGAATTTTTTAGCAGTTTTATCAAAATAGGTGCTCCATAAAGGTTTTTGTTGTTGAATGAAACGAGAGCCAAAAGGTACAAATTTAACTGATCTGGGAATATAACAGACTGATATAGAGTATGAAATCTCAGAATCTAAAGCAATTTGTTAAAAATGTAGGATATGCAGATAATGAAATGAAGCACCTTTTCTGAGTTGATCAGTATTGGCATGTTATAACTTTTGACTAGCCATGTCTCTGTGTGGAAGAAAGAGTGCTCCATGAACAGAGCACATAAGGAGATACCATCAAAGTGGGGAGATCCGGAGAAAGATGGCCACAACAAGTCTGGTGTAAACAAATGCAGAGAACAAGGGGAGAGAACAAGTGTTTTCTGGGACTTGAAACATAATTCAGAAACTTATCTTCTCTGGCTGACCTTGAACAGAGAATGTGCTTTTGATTATTCTGTTAGATCATTAAGCAAAATCCCTTGTCTTTCTCAAGTGAGACTACATAGGCCCCATGATTTACTGACCTTATGACAAAAACAATGATTGGCAAAAAAAATGGTGGCATTCTTCATTGTGATATTACCTAGAAGTTTTTGATATTCTAGAATTCTGCATGATAACTCTAAATAACTTGGCAATAACACACAAACACTGAAGTTTTCACTGACCCCATATGCAACTGAATTTACCTAAGTACTAACAGAAAACTAGTTCATTCAGTTGAAGAAATAATTCAATTTACCTTATTGGCAATTTCCTCAGTTAAGAAAGATCAAAGTAGTCATCATAGAAGTTACTACATTTCTCCAAAAGAAGTCTCAAAACAATCCATATGTACCTAATAAATTTTCATTAAGGCAGTTTTGCAACAGAACTAACCATTTAATTAAAAAGCTTTAGTTTGTGACTTCAGTTCATTATAACTGTTTATAAAGTTTAGGTTAAGACATCAGAAAACAAAACAGGGGGTGTACATGGAAATGTATTAGCAACTACAAGAGACCTCAGCACCAATACTAAAGACTCACTTTAAAAGAGGATAGGGTATGGCAAGCTGAATATTTGGGACTCCAAAAACATTTTCCCATGGAAATCATATTATACATGATGAATGGGCTCCCAGCCTAGTCCACATAAATCTATTGAACATGCAATGTAACTGAACCATAAACACAAGAAGACTATTTATCTATATCTTAATATCTGTATAAATACGTTCATGGGAAGTTTTAATAGATAAAATTTATTGAATGATTACTATTATTTAATTCAATCAACACAACAACCCCCTGAGGTACACTATTATGATTCCCTAGTCAACAGATAAAGAAACAGTCCTATGGGGTTAAGAAAAATAACTTGTACCATATCACACAACTAGTAATATAGGAATCACTATTTGAATTAAGGAAGTAAGAGTCTGTTTCCAATATCTGAGGTAGGAGTTCTCCTGAGGCAGAAAAGGGCTCATTAAGAAATGAGGCAGCCAGGCATGATGGTGCTCATCTGTAATTCCAGTGGCTAGGGAGGCTGAGGCAGGAGGATTGCAAATGCAAAGTCAGCCTGAGTAACTTAGTAAGACCATGTCTCAAAATAAAATATAAAAAGGGCTGGGGATGTGACTCAGTGGTTAACCATCCCTGGGTTCAATCCCTGGTATCAGAAAAGAAAAGAAAAGAAAGAAAAGAAAAGAAAAGAAAAGAAAAGAAAAGAGAAAAGAAAAGAAAGAAAAGGAAAAAGAAAGGAAAGGAAAGAAAAAAAAAGAGAGAAAGAGAGTAAGAGAAAGAGGGCATGTTGTGCATGAACAACTGGTTTGCTTGATTCACCTCTACCAGTATAAAGGAAATGGTCCTTCTGCAGTCATTCTTCATGCTTGGAAATGGGGAACAAAAGGGTACATAACTGTATACTATATCGTGTGTGTGTGTGTGTGTGTGTGTGTGTGTGTGTGTGTGTGTGTGTGTGTGATGAGGGGTCTATATGAAGCTTGTACTCTCACTATTCCCTGCAGCCTTCTGCTCGCTGGTTCCTTTCTCATGTTAGAATTTTCAACTAACTTTGAGTGTTTTACGAGCAAGATTTGGCAATAAGTGACTTGACACCTTCTGACTTAGTTTACTCATGACCTGGGATTTCAGAGGTTAAAGGCCAGAGTATATTGCTGCTTCTGATATGTTTATGGATTTCATGAAAGGCCCTGACATTTCTTTTTTTTTTTTTTCTAAATAGAGAGTGAATGGAGCCCAACCTGAGAAAAGAAATCACCATATTGTAAAAAACATTGTATTCCATACGTTAACTTATTCAACTTAATAGTCTAGCGTGACAGCAATGTGGTCTAATTTAGCTTCCTACTTGTTTTTCACAGAAGCTCTGTCTGTCTCCAAATTATGGGAGGAGGGCTTTGTTGTTGTTCTACTTTGTTGTTTGATCATTAAAATGCCATTTAAAATGAACTTATTATAGATCTATCCCATTATAGGTTGATAATAAAAAGTAATTAGGTAGTGTTGACTGATTAGGTGTTAGCCTAGCTTTAGAGTACTGTTTTCAAGCACAAAGGACTGGCCAATGCCATAAAATAAATACCGGATGACTCTGACAATGCATGTGTTCATTCTAATTTCTTGTTAAGAAATGCAGAGCAGGATACTTGTGTTCATGAAACAACCAATGGAAGCCCAAGTAGTACTCAAGCCTCAGAGACTCAATGGTTGAATGTTTTCCGTCATATATTGAAGCTAGAGAGAAAAAAAGGAATATAAAAGGGAACCTCGTGAAAATAGATGGGAGAACAGTAGAGTAGAAGCAGTGGAGCAAGGAGGAGGGAGGAGGGGAAGAAAAGGGGAAAAACTGGGGACAAAGTTTCCAAATTATGCTATGTGCATGTGTGAATATATCACAGTGCATTCCAAATCTATATATAACTGTAATGCACTAATTTAAAAATGAATACATAAAAGGAAAACAAATAAAGTAGAGGAAAGGGATTGGGGGAAGGAGGAGGAAAAGGAAGTGTTAGTAGGAAAAGAAGGAAAGCAAAATGATATAGAAAGTAGAAGAAAGAAGCTGAGAGAAGCAGAAAGAACAAAAGAAAGTAGGGCAAGGACAGGAATCAAAGAATAATGAAAGAGAAGGTGGCTGGTGGGATGAAGCAGAAGAGAAACAGAGATTAAAGCCTGGAAAATCTGGTTAAGGGGACCTGGATCCCAGATTCCACTCTGTTACTGCTACATTACTCTGGTTCTGAAATGATAAGGAGATGGAAATGCTAATTACCCTGATTTGATCAATGCATGCTGTATACATATGTTAAAATATCACATTGTGCTCTATTAATATGTACAAATATTACATGTTAATCAAAATATTAAAAAATAAAATGAAATTTAAAATGAGAAAATGATCATGGAAAAAACCATCGTATTGAACATATCTTCCAAAGTTCCCGTTTATCTTCAACGCACACTTAGTTTCTGGTTCCAAGGCACCATTTAACATTATACATTTGTTCATGTTTCATTTCAGAACATTAGAGCAAGGATGGACTAATTCCCTGATTCCTTGGGGTTTTTCCAAATTACCTTATTGGATCAAAACAACCTGAGTGTGATATGATCTATAAAACAAGCGTTATTGCTCACATGGACTGATTTCAACTTCTACTTTACAGGTAGTTCATCAGCTGACCAGCTCTGTATACAAAAACACAATTCCTTCCTTTACACCCCAGAGTGTAGACCACATATCCCTATAATGGCTTTTATCACTATAGAGCACTTCATTGGCTTCTCCCCAAGATTCCTATCTGTATGGAGTTGCTGAGTCCCACATGCAGCATATTTCACATCATGACCAAGTGTGTGTGCTTGGTAAAGATGAGAAGGGTCTTTTCACTCTCCAGGATGTAGATTTAGTCTGGAAGTGATAAGGCAGATAGCTCTGAACTGCTCTCTGAAGATCATTTCTCATAAAGACAATGCTCACCCAAACTATGGCCCTTTTGGCAAAGTCAGGGAAAGCTGTGGCCTATCTACAGGAAAAACACACAAGATCAATGTAGGGAACCTATAAGATTCCCTGGTTTATGTAAGTAAATCTCACGTGATAGCCCAATATAGAAAATGAATTCAAGAGAAACTATTCTGATGGAACCACACTCTCTTGGCACTTTCAATAGCCCAAGGAACTTCATGCAACTATTAGGCTTTTTGGAATCCATTGGTAAACCATAACAATCAAATTCTACTCATTTGAATTGATAAGTAAGTAGAAATTCAAGAAGAAGTAAGTAATCTACACAAGTTTGTGGAGTTCCTGACTGACTGACATGGAATAGAATTCAGTCTTCAAATCATATGAAGTATAAAGTTTGTAGAGATAATAGAAATCTCCTTGTCTAGTCCTCTCACATTCATTGGCCACTTGTAGGTGAATTTTGCCATCTGAGTAGGGGGGCAATTCTTTAACCCCCACTCCCAAAAAACAAAGAAAGCAAAAGGAAATACTAGCTACAACAAAAGGTCAGCTTGATTCTTGGAATAATGTTAAAACTCTGCCTCTCCCAGCTACAGAATTAAGATTTATAATTAATATAATTTATAATATATAAAATTAATATAATTATAAGATCATAAATTAATCTGATGAGAGGCTTATCTAAGACATTTCAGAGTATCTTTTTATCAGAATGCAAAGTGTTTTCTTTTTTCCCTCTTTCCACATTTTTTATTGATGCATTATAGTTGTACTGTGATGGGATTTGTTGTTACATATTTGTACATGCACACAATATCAGAATGCAAAGGGTTTTCTAAAATGATGATACAATCAGGTTAGAAAGGGTATAAATCAAAATGATAAAAAAGGTCAGAAATGATCTTAATTGCCAGACATGGTGGTGCACTCCTATAATCTCAGTGGCTAGGAAGGCTGAGGCAGGAGGATCGCGAGTTCAAAGCCAGCCTCAGCAACTGCCAGGTGCGAAGCAACTCAGTGAGACCGTTTCTAAATAAAATTCAAAATAGGGCTAGTGACATGGCTCGGTGGTCAAGTGCCCTTGAGTTCAATCTCCGGTACCCCCCCACCCCCCAAAGAAATGATTTTAATTATCAAAAAAACCTTGATTTTCTTGGTGAAGTAATTTCTCATTGGAAAAAACACAGATTTCAAAAGCCATAGGATAAAACATGTGACTAGAGATTTCAGTGGGCAAATAAATGCCTATCATCACAGTCCAGGATTTGTTTCTTTACAAAAAACTCTGACTTGGAGGAACTGAATTACTTGGGTATAGGAATGGTATCTATTAGGGCAATAGGCATATGCATCTCAGGGGCATACACAGACCATCCTATAAGGACTCAGAAATGATAAGCAGAGAGGAATACCAGTCTTGGATAATGCTTGGTCCCTGGTAACCACATTTTCAAACTTTCTTTCTCTCATCTTTGCCTGGTCAGAGTTTCTTGGATTTTAGTTTGCTGTGGAATCAATTCCTCCTTTGGCTGTCTTCTGGGTCATAACTCACACAGTTTAAGCTGTCTGCTTCTGAATTACAATATAAATGAGACTTGCAGCTTTCCTATGGCTAAGTCCCATTTTCCTAAGCTGAATTCCTGACAACCAATGATTCTTAAGATCTGTCTATCTTTTGACAGGCACTATTTTTTTTCTGATTAAAAAGAAGTCCTGTTACTCTTCTATAGTTATTTTAGTTGTAGTTATCCCAACTGGCCCCTCCTTTTAGGCATAGGTTTGCCCTCAAAGTAGGAGTGTCAACAACCCATCAATAAACCTTGCTGTTCCATATTGGCTTATGGAAAAAGAAGGGAATGCTCCCAGCTCTTCCTGAAATACATTCAAAACAATATTGACTGAGTGCTTGCAAAGTATGCTTGCTTCTCTGGTGCTCAGGAAGTTTATGTCTGACTTTAATTCCAAATGAGTATGCACCATCAAACCCAGACATTCCAATCCACAGCACAGGTTCCAGTGGTTAGAGGAAACTAGATGCAGTTTGGCCCTTAGTTGCTGTTTTTCAGTGGCTAGTGATTCTTTTAATCTGCTTAACTCTCTTTCCTAGACATTCAAGCTAAGTAGGATTTCCCTGATCCTATAATAATAAAAAAAAAGACAACTAAAATTTGTGTAGCACTTTAAGTGTGGGGAAAGAAAGAGGGTGGGAAACCTCATAGTGTACACAACAGGTCTGGATTTAGATTTCTGCTCTCCCTCTCTCCCTGGACATATAGGTAATGTACTCTCAATCAGGAGCACTCAGACTGATGGCTATATTATGCACTGATATGTGCTAGGTACTCCATCAGCAGCTGGCACATATTGAAAACAAACTTCATTTTCAGGAAAAGCAAAATTGAAAAATAAAATGGCATATCATGGAGATATTTCTTTTTTGAAAGTGTTACTAGACTGGAAAATCTAAGAATGACACAGAGCAGAACATGATTTCAAGTAGGCTTTGACATTAATGCTCATAATTTTTATTGCTTATGATTTTTTATATAAAATAGAAACATGAGCAAAATGATAATGTGTTCTTTCTTGATTGAACAACCACACTCAAAGAAGCATGATGAAGAATTATTTCTGAGTGTGGACAGTGTTAAGAGGGCTTGCTGCCTAGCTTTGTATTTGGCCTAGTCCTGGTTACCATTTTCCGTTGGGGGTGGAAATCTGGTGTCATTGTTTCTGAAAACTTCACAAGTTATTCCAATGTGCAACCAAAGAGGAGACCCACTGATTTAGGATCTCTGTTGCATATTCTATACTGATACTGTTTTAGCATCGATACCAATAACTGCCTTCCAGTGATCCAGGGTTTGATACGGCTCCATAATGCTTAATGCAAACATACTAAATACTAAAAGTTCATTTCAACTTGGACAAAGGTTTGGAAAATTATACATAAAAAGGGTTCCAGGATTTGGTATGGACTTCAACTGGACACCACTGAGACATTTAAAAATGTCTCACTCTTTTTGTGTTGACAAACAAAACATTTGTTTTCTAGAAATGATTGTGCCTCCTTATTTAGAATCAGGTCATTATAATCACAGGTATTAAAAATATATCCTCAGTGAATAGAAAGGTGAGATCAGTAGAACACCAACATTTGATTTGCACATCCACGGGGTGAGTTCGATTTTTAATCCCAGTCACTTTGGCAAACAGAAGGAACAAGGCACTTTATTATTGGAGGCTACATTAAAAATGTCCATGGGTCACAGAACAACATGTCCAAGGCCAATTGTGTAGAGTGCAAAGACTTCAGGCAGTGGGGGACGGTAAGAAGTTTGTCTCCTCTCTGTCTCTGGAAGGGTACCAACCTCATGACATCAGTACAGTTAATAACTCTCTGACCTTTAAAAGGCATTTTATGAGCAAATTAGGTCAATTAGTTTGGAGCAAAAACCCTAAGCACTTTGTAACTAGGGTAAAAAAAGTAGCCAATTCCTTGCATCAAACATATGTTAAGGGGCAATGTTCATACAGGGTTTTAGTTTGTTGAATTAAAACTGACAAAAGAAAGACACAAAGAAAGCCACAGTGAAATGCAAACAACTTTGAAATGTAAAGCCCCAAACTTTACTTTGAACCTGTCCTATTCAATGTTGCCTATTCATGAGAATTACACTGAACTGTATAGAACCCTCCAGTCCTTAAGGGAATGGGGCATGGCCAGTGTAGAGGGAAAGTTCTTGGTGAACAGTGAATTCAATCTTCCTTCACGAGTAGGTAAAAGGCATCCTGTGCATCATTTTTTCTCTTTTCCCTTTTTCTTTTCTATTCATATGTGAATTTATATAATAATGAACTACACACTATGCTAGGTGATTTATACACATTATTTATTTAGTTTTCATGCCAGCTCTGTGATATAGATATTGTCCCTATTTTATAGAAAGGAAACAGACTTAGAAAGGCTTTAAGGGACTCACAGAAAGTCACAGCCAGGACACATCCAACTCCTGTCTACTGAATCAATTATTTTTCACAAGTATGTGCCAGTCTCCACTCTACCACTCTTTTTTCTTTCAATAATTTCTCTTCCTTCCTTCCACCTCTTTCCACCTCAAAGCCTAAAATCAGTGAACAGATGATAGTGCTGGAGGGATTTTGAGGGGAAAAAAAAGACTAATAGAGCACTCTTTCATACCTCTCTTAAAACTCTGGATGATTTTCTGTTTTATCACACATGACCTGGTCACCAGGGTCCAAGAAAGTATAGGCTCCCTATGGGCTCATGATAAGTCTTTTGCTTTCTAATCTCCCCCTGGCTTCAATGACTATGTTTTTCAAATCCCAAATAAGGGGTTCTAGCCTGAGACATTATGTTTTTTTAAGAGATCATGAAGATAACATATTTGAAATTAAAGCTTAAAAAGTACTCCTGGTGTCTAGGAGAGATAGGCTCAGAATAGGACAGACTCAGTATGGACATGTTGATTAATTAATTGGAAGCTGATCACACAAGGAGAGTAATGAGCAAAGTTAAAGTAAATTCTTATCAGTGGAATTCAACAGGGTGGTCTTTCTGACAGTTTTTTTTTTTTTTTGTTATAGTCTTAACGTAGGCTTTCCTGAACCTTGTGGTTTGTTACTCTACAAGTACTTAATTAGATATAAGGCTGTGTATTCTAACAGACAAGCTAATTATGAGTTCTAATCTGAGGCTAGAAGATGCCTATAAAGATTAAAATTTGTTTCCTTTTTTCTAACAATTAGCAGCCAAGCTGAAGTGCAATCAATTATAATTGAGGAACTGAAGAAAGTAATAAATGTATTACTGAGATCAATGGCTTTACAGAACCATTTTTTTAATCCTTAAATTCTGCAGGTTGTAAATTACTCATTAGAAGGCAGAAAGCAAAATAGCCATAATCCATTTAGTGCCTCCAAACTCCACAGACTTAGAGGAGGAAATCCATGGAAACAACAGGCCTGATGTGTTCTTTCACTGCTATTTCTTAATGGGCAAAGGTAGTTAAACAATAAGGAAAAGCCCAAGTAATTATCCTGATGCGATGGTCCATAGGTCAGGGGTGGACTTGATTAAATTCATGGAGGGTTGACCCACAAATGGTGGGAAAATGTCCCTTCTTTTCCACTCAGCCCTGCAGGCAACTAATCAACGTGCATATCTCACTTCCAGATTGTTTCATGAGACCAGAGAAATAGCCCACAGCATTCATTAGGGCATTCACTCATATCTGTTGTTTTCCAATCAGTGCAGGGAGTATGACAAGAGGCCAAGTACTAGAGAGGAATTAGAAGGGGGCCAGGAGGAGGCTGTCTTTCTCTCCACACATAGGAAATATAGCTTCCATTTACAAAATATTCAACTGTGAAAACATCTAGACAATTAGTTTGTAGGTTTCTTTGCAAGTATAGAAAGACACATATATTTGGTTTGAATGTGGATTTTATAAGCTTAATGTGAGCACACTTAACTATTTACTAAGGCAATGATTTTTTTAATACCTAGAATGAAATCCAACTTTAGACTCTTAGTGGTTGGTAACGACACAGATGATATGAATGAGTTTTCAGAGTAGAATTCAAACCTGTGTATATTTCCTTTTTCAACAATATAATGACCTTTATATACATAAAACAGCTTCTGGGTCACCGTTAGACTATACACAATAGTATACCTACTGGTTTGCTTCTGTACTGAGCAGACATTTCTTTTATACTTCTTTGCCTTTTTCCTTCATGATCAACAGCACCTTTCTGAATAAAGATGGTGGGATTAGGCTATGAAATGGAACTTTTTGCTTTGCAGAGGTAAGTGGGCCACATGAGGATCAAATCTACATTTCTGCAGTAGCAAACTGAGTTACCCAACCCCAACTATTTCCATTCATTTTCTACTTGACAGTCTTCTAATGAAGTTTGTGATTTCACCAGACTGGTGCTATGTCTATCTCTGTGTTCCATTCCAGTACCCACAAAGTTGTTGTTGCTCAATAAACCATTAAAGATAATGAAGGGAAATCCAGTTTAAAATTATAGCTGTCTTGGAAATATATTAACTTTGTTAAAGTAATTATAAAGTAAGTGTTTCCTAGATAGATCATTTAACCATGTCATGTGATAAAAATATCTTTTCTTCCCACATCTTCTCTTCCTTCCTTTTCTCCTATTCTTTTTTTTAATATTTATTTTTTAGTTGTTTTTGGATACAATACTTTTATTTTATTTATTTATATGTGGTGCTGAGGATCAAACCTAGGGCCTTGCCCATGCTAGGTGAGCGCTCTACTGCTGAGACACAAGCCCAGCCCATCCATTTCTACTATTCTTACAATAGAAAGGTATACTAAATAATTTTTATAACTTTATTTTTATGTAGTGCTGAGGATCGAACCCAGTGACCATTTTCATTAGACATACTGACTTCAAAGCAATTTAGAAAACCATTTAGGCATTGTTAGAAAAACTTTACAAAGCTCACAGTAATTTTAAAATTATAACCTGTTGCTTCTATGTTACTTGTCCCAGGAAGGAGACCATTCTGGTCAATTTTGGTGAAAACCAGAAATGATATTTGGCCTTTCCCCTTTACTGGGGATGAACTACCTGAGTTCTCCTCTCACTTACCCTGAGTGGATTTTCATTAAGGTAAGGGGGTTCACCTTCCACCATTTCAATTGCCATAATTCCCAGAGACCAGATATCAACTTTTGGTCCATAAGCTTTGCGAGTTACCACCTCAGGTGCCATCCAATAGGGGGTTCCCACCATGGTGCTTCGTTTACTTTGCTCAGGAGTGATCTGGGCACAGAACCCAAAATCAGCTGTAGAGAAGAAAAATCAATTAAAATAAGCCCACACTGTTTTATTCTACAATAGGATACTTTCAGATATGGTTGAACCTTCCTTTATGAGACACTGAGCTTCCATAGTTGCCTAGCTCATATCCTTATGTTACTTGATTTCTCAGCTGATTCTGGTTTTAATGGGGTCTGAAATAATTAGTGATGTTATTTTTACCAGGCTTCAATATATTTCTATGTCCACTATTGTTTCCTGCAAGTTACAGTATCATTCACTTTTCTAATTAGGTATCTGCCATCCAATCATAACAAAAAACACTAGAAAATCTGAAATATTAAATGCAAAAATTCTGGACACAATCTACAGGAACACAGTGTAAAGCAAATTCTTTAATTCAAATTGGGTTCTCAATGCTTCCAGATAAATCATTTCAGCAGCCATTATCTTCTATCTTCTCAAGATAGTAAAACAGCAGAAATTCCCTGGTATTTTCTCAAACATGATCTGAATCAAAATACCTACTCAATTTAACAGAGCCATCCATCCCGAGGAGAATATTGTCACTCTTTATGTCTCTATGGATCACTTGGTTTGAGTGCAAGAAATCCAAAGCTTGGAGGCACTATTGAACCAGAAAAAAAGTTCCAATTATATCACAAAGAATTTATTGGGCCAGTATATTATTTTATGTTGTCAAATGAAATAAATTACTGAATGCCTTAACACCACTTTAAAACCACATTATCACTTAAATCAGTGATGCTACTTAGCAGTATAAGTTTGATGGCTCCCATGTCAGACTAGGCCAGGAAAGAGTAAGGATATAAGTAGCACTAATCATGAATATAGCAAATCTAACCCATTAAAATAATCATCTTTTGGCCTAGTTATCTGCAGGGTATAGATTCAGCTTGGTCTTTTCAGATGTAGGAAGCTTCTATGTATATGATTTCATTTGATTGAGTAGGTCTGGAGTAGTACCCAAGGAATCTGCATTTAAAACATGTGCTCCAAGCTACTTCTGATGGAGAGCCAAGCTTGGGAAGGTCTCCAAGTCTATAAAATAACTATAGATACTTGTTTGGAAATGCTTTTGTATTGTAATACCAAAAGATGGAAACCACAGGCTCAAGACTTGAATGACTATAAGTTTGATTTATTGCATGAATAGAAAACACATGCATTTGGTGGATATGTGGTATTTGGGGTGCAGGAAATGAGAATGAGAGGAAAACAAAGGAAGAAATTTAAGCAAACAATTTAATACAAAATGCAAAGATTAGCTGATATCATTTAGTTTTATTTCCCTATGATTGGTTTCCACGTTTTAGTGACTCACTGTTCCTATTTTGTTTGTAGAAAACTTCACCACAATGGATGAAATAGAGAATAAAGCCCAACACGAGACTCTAATGAAAATGTGTTTTTAAAAATATTGAACAAAATAAATGTAATAAAAATCCTTTATTTAGCTTGGAACTAAGAACATGACACCGTTATTGGTAAAGGAGACATGCTCAGACCCACTGGAGGGTTATGAGGGATATCCACATAGTACTGTGAAAGCAATTGCTTTCTGGACTGAAGGAGAACCTTATTTAACTTGCCTTCTGGAAAATGATGGGAATATCATGTGATCATATGTTAATATAGTAAAAAATAAATATTGTGATAAAATTCCCCCAAATCAGAAAGAAGATCCATGTGAACATCACCATTATGCACATTCACTGACACTATGGCATGTGGGCTTAGATACGGCAACTCAAAGATTGCATAATGGAACTCAAAAGATTGTCAAGAAAAGCAACTAAAAATAAACAAGGGGCTGGGGAGACTGATGCAAATCAATGCTATTCGGTTATGATTCAAATTGAAGTTAGGCTCTCCAGTTGTTTCTTCATTATAAAACTTGTGCTATTGTTACTTTGATGTTATAAACATTCTGAACAAGCAGAAATACTACTTTTAGTGTACTCATCAGTAAGAAATGCTCTATTTTCTTACCTCTCTGCAAACAGCTGCTATCTGTCCTTCATCCATACAGGTCTCTGTGACAACATCAGTCAAAGAACCACCAGCCAAGTATTCCATGACCACCCATAGTTCATCACCAACTAAGTAGCTATAACAAGGAAAGAAAAAGACTTTGACTTGGGACTAAGGAACGGGAGACTCTAATATTCCTAGATCTCAATTCTGAGAGAAGTCAGTTGTGAGTGGAGCTATGCCCATTATCTTTAGTTATTCAAGAACAAAAAGTTATCAAATATAGGGACAGAGGTCATCAAAGCCCTACAATACAGGCAAAGAACATGAAGTTATAGAAAATAACCTGGGGCCATGTTCAGACACTTGAGCAGTATCATTGAGTCTCTGGTTCCTTGCTCAGTAAGAGGTAGGATTTATAAGGAACAGAATGACCCTTGATGTGCTCTTAGCCCCTTATCACTGTGAAACGAGACTCTATTCAGTGTAATTAAACCACAGTGCCCATAAGATGCACTGGGGAGTCTGTTAAAAATGAAAATTCACTGGGTCCATTTTATTAGTTATGGCGAGCAGCCCAGAAATCTGCACTTTTACAAGTGCAAATACAATTTTTACAAAATTACGAATGCATAGGGACTCCAGGTCACTCTGCCGCAGGTGAGTCTCCAAGGGCATTTTATGAAAGACTGATCAGGACTCTCAATTTCCATCCTCCTTTTTTCTTCCTTCTATATCATTGATCTACCTGGTCTAAAACTCAGAAAGCAAGATCTTAAGCTCGTGGAGGTTGAAGAATGAGACTTTTCTTTTGTATCCCCTTAGAACAGCAGTGGTGCTAAACAAACACTTACTGAAACTGAAAGAGGCAGATGTTAACCACAAGTGAAGAGTTAGTGCTGTCTTTAAATGCCTATTTATAACACTGTTAATACAGCTGATGAAAGAGACGTTAATTACCTGGTTTAGGAAAAAGGTTTAAGATTAAAGTCTCAATTCTCTAGACCTCACTGTCAGTTCCTCACAAAGCACCCATAAAGCAAGGCCATTGTAGTCAGCCTTTCTTCACTTAGCCTCCCAGAGATCTTACCTGCTCCAAACAAACACTTAAAGAAATGCTTAAAGTACCACGGCTCTCTCCTATATGCAACTGTCTATTTCCTGCCAACGTGGAGCCACAATCCGCAAGTAGAAATTACACAAACTGTTTATGTTTAGAACCAAACCCATAAAACCTTTCTTCATGTTTGATGGGTGGTCAAAGATAAGTGGGTACAAGGTCAGCCATGGATCTTGCACTCTACTACTAGGTAGCATTTGAGAAATACTTGTAAAATGACTGTTGAATTAATAAAACCCCAATAAAATAATTTACCAAGAAAATGGCATCCCATAAGGACAACAGGTACATAATGAGAGAAAACACTTACCTATCTAAATAATTAACAATATTGGGATTCTTATTTTCCCTCATGACCAGAATTTCATTAATAATTAATTCTTTTTTGGGTTGCTGTTGAAGGTTCATCTGCTTTATGGCCACCTGGATGATGATTAAAATATGAGAATGAATCACAATTGTCACAATAAACAAAAATATCAATATTTTGGGAACACAGAATGAGGCATACAAATTATTTACTAAGCTCTTTCTCTGTACCACAAACCCATGAGTAAATTATCTACATTTGTTTTTAACAAAGAGATGTCATTAACAAGGAATAAATATGAATAAAGGAAATTAATCAGAATTGAATGTTAGCACTAACCTCTTGTCCAGTTGCAATGTCAAGTGCTGTATAAACAGTACCTGATGCCCTGTGAAGGTGAAAATTATCAAATGAATAAGCAATAAAGCTGTTACCAATGTAATTCACTTGCAACAAAATACTGGTTATTTGCAGGAGAGGAAAATTAGCAAAGTCAATATTACGGGATAAAGTAAAACAAGAGCATATTTTTAAAAAATTGTTATTGTGGTAAGGACACTGAGCATAAGATCTACCCTTTCAACAAAATTTTAAGTGCACAATATTGGAACAACCTCTTCATAAAATAATTACACCTGAATCATTCACTGTCTATCCCCTGTGGTGGGCTAGGAACTCCAAGTCAGATTTTTTGGTATCAGTTTCTGGACGGTGCTCTATGCAGGTGTAGGAAACTCATGGAATATTCTGAATATTTCTCAACTCATACAACAACCAACATTGCGGGTCTCTGCTTAAACTGAAGTCTAGTTTAGCAAAGACAACATCACCTTTTGCTTAGGCAAGTAGAAATTAACTTTCACTTTTAACAGAGGAACAGTGTGGCTCTTTTAATATATTTTTAATTTTTAAGAATATGTTCATCTGACTAATCAGCCTCTCTCAGTGCTGTACCAGTACTATAGCTACACAAAGCAATAATGTGGTTTTACTATGGCATTTATTTTCTTTTCATCAAATTTCTCAATAATTTCTATGAAGCATTGCTTTAGCTAAATACCCTTTTAAACTCTATCATTCCTTAAGGCTTTGTAGTACTCAGGCTTCTATTCTAACTTTAATTACAGTGCTCCCATACTTAAAAATAGAAATTACAAAGTTAAATTCACAGTAAATTTCTGTGAAACATAACTGAATTTTGAACCACCTCCCAACTCCACCCCCCCAAGAAAAAGGAAAAAAAAAATACTGTCAATTTCATTTGTGGTAAATAAAGGAACTAGGTTAGAAATCAGTCCTTTGATCCACTAGGCATGGTAATGCTCCCTCGTTCCTATCTAAACTCTCTGGCAATTGTTGTTTCTCTTTTTACTCTCCATTTATCCCTTTTGTTGTTTTGTTTTCTGAATCCAGGCATTCTTTTCTTATGTCTGGTATTTCCTTGTATTTCTTCTTTCTTCTTCTCCCTGGGTGAGCCAAAATATTTTTCTTAAGCCTAGGAATTTTGTATTACGTGGTCCCAGGAAAAAATGGGTAGTGTAGTATAAGGAATATTTGACTATTGGTAGAGATCTGAGCTCTAATATGTGGCATACTGTCAACAGCCTATATAACCCTTAGGCTATGCATTTCCTTTTACTGTTTCAATCCTCTCACATGAAAAATAGTGATCACAATAACAGAAAACATATATTGAGCATACTGTGTGTGTGTATAAGACACTGTGACAAACGTCATATAACTTCTCTTATTTTTTAGTTTTTGATGGACCTTTATTTATTTACATGTAGTGCTGAGAATCGAGTCCAGCACCTCATACATACTAGGCAATTGCTCCACCACTGAGCTACAACACCAGACAATGTATCTTATTTTATGTATTCTTTACCTTATTTCTATATAAGGAAAAACTATAATATTCATGGTATATATGAGGAACCTAAGGTTCAGAGAAGTCAAGTAACCTAGCCAAGGTTATACAATTTACAATTAAGGTCATCTGACTCTCTTGCATGTAAAGTATAAGGAATAGGATACTTTGTTCCTAAAGCTCTTTAATTCTATGAATAATCATAACAACCGTACTGCCCTCCACATCCTGCATGAGTTTTAAATATCTATTGCAACTAAGCTGAAAAATCACACAAAATAGGGGCCACTGAACCTGGAATTGATAATTACAGAAATTTCTTAGGCTTGAGGATTATATCAAATAAATCATTCTCTCCATTTTGTGCTTCTGATTCTGGGTTCAGAGCACATAGTTAGTGCCCAGTAAATATCTGCTGAATTAACACATTAATAAAAATATACTTGAGCAAGCATAAGATTGCAATAAGAATTTTTTCCTTTGAAGAAAACATTTCTTCTACTTAAGTCTACATAAAAACACTTCCTCTTGGAATAAGCTATAAGACATTCCTCACTTCAGGGGCCAGTATGTGATTTTTTTTCTTCTGAATTCAGAGCTGTTCTAAGTTCAAAGGAATAGGTAGATCATGTCAACCTCGTGTATATTTTAGCTGAATAATCCCTGAGCAGCTACTTATACTTAATTGCAAAATACAATTTGAAATTCATTTGTATATCCTTACATATTTAGGCCAATTTCACAACTCCTTCAGATGCAAAAGAGTAATAGTATCTGCATAATCAGGTAATAGTAGTAATTATCTCACAGGACTACAGAGAATCAAACAGCAAAATCTATGTATGTATTTAGCCCTGTGCCTGGATCAGAGTTGATGCTTAATATGGTAACTGTTATTATTATTATTATCTGATTTTACTGCTGTTACTGCTTTCCCAGTATGGGATGACTAATTCACTGAGTTTTTGGTTGGGCCTTCCCAATCTTCCAGCCAAAACATCCTTGCTAGCATCTGTCTTTATTTTCCAAAGGACAGAGGTTCAGGGTGATATAGTGGAACACTTTGTAGCGGTTCCACATCCTTTTTTCTCCCTAGGGAACTGTTTTAGTCTTTTTCTTTTAAGCTTGGAACACTGTTATCAAATGAAACCACATGCAGAAACCCTCAATATAAAACAGTTAAATTGGGAGCTGGTCCAGCTAAAGCCGGGTAGAAATATCCCAAATGCCAACACAGGCATCTCCCATTATCCACTATCAGCATCCCTCCAACCCCAAGTCCGTTGCACTGTACTAGGAACTAAAACTCTGATTGACTTGGAGTGAAAGGGGGATAAGTGTTTAACATCTCTGGAGCTTTAACTTGCAAATCCTTTGGGGTTTTTGTCCCCTAATTCCTTCAGCATTTTATTGTCTTAAAATTGCTGGAGTCCTAACCCTGGAATCCTAATATCCTAGGTTTTATGACATTCAGTAGTATAGAATTGCCACAAATTCCTAATTCACAGGTTTTCAGACCCTGAAACTCTAGATCATCAGTTATTAACTAAAAATGAACTTTTCCCCTCATTCCCTCTTCCCCCACCTGACTGTGTGTACATAATTGTTTAGTGGGAGCCATTTTCCACTTCCCTCTCAACCTTGTTCCCAGTCTTAAAATGGTGATATACTCTCCATCCTACTTACCACCCCCAAAACAAACATGTTGCTAGTTGGTTGCAATTCATTGCTCTGATCAGTAAGTGATTGGTTTACCCAACTTCCAGCCTTTGTAGAACCCTCAACTAAAATGCACATACTCCAGTATAATCTGCACAGTAAAATTTAGTGCCTTATCCCTAGCTCCATCTCAGCATGCCTAATATTTCTTTGTACCCCAGGTCTACTGTATTTCTACATTCTAACAATTTAAGATTCAGTGGTATAAGTGCAAATCTCTCCCTCAAGAGATCTCAAAAAAATTTTTTTTTAAAAAATATTTATTTATTTACTTTAGTTGTACACAATTGCAATGCATTTATGTTTACGTGGTGCTGAGGATCGAACCCGGGCCGCGCATGTGAGAGGCGAGCGCTCTGCCGCTGAGCCACAACTCCAGCCCTCAAAAATTTTTAAGACTCATTTATTGAAGTACTTTCATTGCTTATCACTGGGCTGAGATCAGCAACCCTTATTCCTATTCATCCAAAACTCCCCTGATTCACATTCAACTACTTCCTAGTTGTATGACACTGGGTAAGTAATGTAATCTCTCCATGGCTCAGGATTGAAGGAGAATTTAAATGTCTACAGTGCTTAAAATGTAAACAGTCCTGACCTATAGTATTTGTCCAGTAAATACTAGTGATAATGATAATTATTATTTGATTGATTATAGTCTATGGATGACTAGGAAGCTCTTTAAGTGCCTGGAAGTTTTCAAGATATTTGATGTCTCAAAATTCATAACAGAAATTCAACATTGATCTGAATGCAATTAATTCAAATATCATATCGATGTTCTTTTAGCTGGAATTATATTAACTGATGATTATGTTAGATATTGCATGGTGAAAAAGGCTCTAAGCAACAGTTAGTTATATGCATTTAAAAATTTTAGTTGTAGATAGACAGAATGCCTTTACTTTATCTATCTATCTATTTATTTATTTATTTTTATGCTGTGCTGAGGATCGAACCCAGTGCATCACACATACTAGGCAAGAACTCTGCCTTTGAGCTATAGCCAGTTATAAGCATTTTTTTCACATATTGAAGTATAGAAAATAAACAATTACTTAATAAATACAGCATACTCATCAAAATTGTTTACAACCTGGGGTTCACAGACACTATTATAGAGGTCCTTGGTGTTGAAGCTGAGAAGCCCTCTTCTTATAATAATTGAAGCACAGTAGTATGTACGTGTTCAAAAGAAACAATCTTTAAGCCAACCATGTGTCACACTGATTCCTAAAAGATGAATTCTGCAACATCCTGGGGTATATCAAACTATCTCAATGTATACTTTTACAAAATAAAACTTTAATTCACTTCTAAGTGCCCCTGCATTTGATCCCAAGTACCAAAAAAAAAAAAAATCAGTATCTTTCAGCACTGTGGGATATACAGATACCAGAAATCAATATGACAAAGATAGGGGTTAAAATTCCTAATTCACTGGCATACTGGAGCAGTTGTGCTAAAATGGTCAATATTGTCAATTTGATTTTTATGAAGCCACTTAACTATATTCATCCTTATTACCCTTCCATTGCTATTATATTGAAATCACAGATTAGTGTAGGGAGAACATTAGTTTATGCTGGGGATTTTGTTTATTCAAAATCTCAGTTCCTCAGATGGCATAAAGAAATTATGCATTATTAAAACTCAAGGGAAAGAGATCATCCAGTTCTACCTCCTTATTGTAAGTAAGAAATTTGAAGCTCCAAGAGTGGAAGTATATATGTAATATGACACAGCTAGTAAGTAACAAAGGCCTCCTAACTCTGAATTATACACCTTAGGGTTAACCTATACTCCAGTTAAAGAATATTAAACCAACACATTGTTCATTCATCATCAATTATGGTTGTGATGAGTTCTCGGCATCACATTAGATACTTTATCAACAGTCTCTTCCTGACATGGCCAAGTGCATAATACTAAAATGGAAACATTGGCTTCTAGCCCAAACAGTCGAGCAAGGAAAAAAAAAAATCACTATTTTTCTTTATCCTGACAAATCAATTTAATTATCAGCACTCTTCATCAGGTTTTGATATTTCCTTCTAAGAGCCAATGTCAAACATATACCTGTGTAACTGCCAAAGCAGCAGCATAGTAGAGCTAAAAGAGTAGATAAATCACTTTGATTTCAGCATGGGAATGAATTAAATGAGGGAAAGAAGGGCAAGGAAGTGAGGCTAGAAAGAAGCTCATGGACTGGGGAAAAAAAAAAAAAAGACAAGAGGACTAAAGAGCTCCATGAGGTCCAGCATGAGCCTTGTGGGAATAAGAGTGAGGAAACCTGAAGGATAAGCAATATTCCCTTGGAAGATTGTGCCAATGCAGTCATGGTAAGGATTTTAAACTCCATTTAGGATGGTTATTTTTTACGTCTACTCTTAATTCTACTACTATTAGAAAATCCTGTATCATTTATTGAGACTTTCTGCTAGCTCTCTATAAATGAATGATCTCACTTAATGTTCACCCTATACAACCCCATTATCCTCATTTTACAAATGAATAACAGAAACTGGGAAATGGTAAGTAGCTTGCCCAAGGTTATGCAGTTAATCAGCAGCTGAGCTTAAAAATGTAGCTTGTGCTCTTAACTATCACTTTGTTTTTAAATAGATCATTAATATTTTTCATCAGTGCTAAGTGCATGTGTGGTACTTCCCTATGCTCACAATTGTATCCATTATGCTAAGCTGCCCCCCCAAATATTTGTCTTGCCTCTAATTTTCTGCTTACTTAGTCCTCCTGTCCCTTTTAAGCCATTTAGTTTGTCCCAGGATTGATTCTTTTGATATATCCATACAAGCTGGTTCTCCTGGTTTCTGAGTCAGTTAAGATTATCATGTGGCTGAGGGCGGACTGGACCTGGGTTTAGTTGTTAGGGCTCAACTTTATTTTCTTCAAAATATTTAAGAAAGTCACCACTTATAGGACCTTTTGTAGAAATTGCCTCTCTATATTAATGCACTTGACAAAAAACACACGAATATGTATATTTCTTGACACTACCATATATTTACTTGTTTTGTTGAGAAATAAATCCTTCAGGGTTCAAGAATGGAAACGAATAGTGTAAACACTGCATGCAATAATGTTCCCACAAAGAAATTTCAGAGGGTTTTCTTTTGTGTAATTTAATTCTCAAAAGTGAATCTCTAAGTTAAAAAAAAAAAAAGTTATGTAAAAATTCATGTTACCTTGCTATCTTTCTAAGTATACAGAATGCAGTTGGGGCCACGTGGCATAATGTTTAATTAGTAGGATTATAATTTTTTAAATATCCTTTTTAATTGTAGATGGACACAATATCTTTATTTTATTTATTTATTTATTTTTATGTGGTGCTGAGGATTGAACCCAGTGCCTCACACTTGCTCGGCAAGTGCCCTACCACTGAGCTACAACCCCAGCCCCCAGGATTATAATTTTTAACAGGGAATTTTCTCTTGTTTAGTTGGACATGACTTTTCCCAGATTATATTCATGGTCATCTACTTTTAAGTAGAGCTGTAACACATTATGAGTTTGGGGCCGGAGAGCTCAGTGGGTTACAGTCCAATGATAATGAGGCCACAGTCACAGGGCTTAATCCCTGGAAAGGCCAGATAACTCTCAGCTACTCACTCCAACATTAAGTCTTAGCAGCTGCTTCACAGTGTGTGCCACTGGGTTCAAGAAAGGCCTGGACAGGAAAGGGGGGCAGGTAGCTTAATACAAGCTCATTACTGTGGCTGGAAAAAAACAACTTAACGTGCAAACCCTGCTAATGATGGCTGATTGAGTGGCATCACCTTTCTTTACAAGGGACAGCATACAACACAGTGCATTTAAGAGCATTAAGTAGAACAAAGGGCATCTTCCAGTGCTCCATAAACACCGTTCTTCACAAATGCTAATGTATTTCCAATCTCTTACATCAGAAAGCCTATTATAGAGCTCAGACTACATCTATTTAGTGCAGTGCTCCACTACCTTGTGTGGCCCAAAATAGATCCAATGAGAAAGCAAATACTTTTGGGGTGGGTGGTCCTACCCAAAGAATAACTTCTATAAGCACATTAGATACCACTTTCCCTCTTGCCATAGTTTTCTGAACACCAACAACAACAAAAAAACAAGTCAGATGTTTTATTTTCAGTGCTTATCCCTCAGTTCTATGGTGATACACTGCTTTGTCAGATTCTCTAAACCAAGCTGTTATTTATCAAGTCCTTCTAAGATACAAGACTTAAAACTATTCATATTCAATATAGGAACTTCATGTTAGAGTAATTAAAAGGGGGCTCTTCATTGGGTAGAGAGGATGTTTGAAAATATCTAACATGGTATATTTACTTTATCAAGCCTTAAAATATCCACAAGTCTGGGGTCCTAATTAGAATAAGATATATTTCATGATTGTACAATTATATCAAAACACAGTCTACTGTCACTTATAACTAAAAAGAACCAATAAAAAACTAAACTAACAAACTAAAACTAATTTAGAGGGACAGGGTCTGAAAGCTTGTTCGATTACACATGAGGTAGTACTAAAGCTTGTTTGTTGAAGGAGCCCCAATTAGGAAGGGCTATTGCGGTCAGCTGGAAGCCATAAGTTCCACCTGATAATAAGTATGTATGTGACGCACCTGTAAATGCACGTGAGGCACCTGCAAAGCTAAAGGTATATAACCGGGTGAAAGTGGTCGGAGTCAGGAGAAGAATGAATTCATTCAGTCAGTCATGCAGTCGCTCGGTCGGAAGAAGAGTTCGGGTCAGAGAAGAAGAAAAGAATCAGAGCGGCCAGAACGTAGGCAGAGCGGTTACAGAAGAGAAACCAGATAGAAGAAGTAATTCCTGGTCAGAGTCAGGAAAGAAGAAGAAAAGAACGTGGGCAGAGCGGTTACAGAAGAGAAACCAGATAGAAGAAGTAATTGCTGGTCAGAGTCAGGCAGAGGCTCCCGAGGAAGAAAGAAGAAAGAAGAAAGAAGCTCTAAAAGCTAAGCTCTCTCTCTCTCTCTAAAGAAGAAATCTCTCTCTTTCAAACTCTCTCTCTTTCTCTCTAAGCTCTAAGAAGAAGAAGAAAAAGCCATCTCTAATCTTTCTCTCTAAGCTCTTTCTAAGAAGAAGAAAAATCTTTCTTTCTCTCTCTAAGCTCTCTCTAAGAAGGTAGAAGTAAAAGTAGTAATAGCTTTACTCTGCCTCTGAGTTTTCCTCCCGCGGCGCCGTGGCTGGCCATGACAGGCAGCTTACAGTTTGTAATTATCAATGAATTGATTATATTGTCATTCTGTATAATGATATGACTGCAAAGATTCACAAAATTCCTTTGGCCAGATATATACCTTTAACTCTTGGAGGACAATGGTTTCATGAAATATTCCCATTGTCACTTTCTGTCAAACATAGGTACATGGCTGAATTCATCTGGGTAGAAAACATCATACAGCCGTTCTGCAGTGACCAATGAATTCTGCATGACAGCCTTTTGTATTGCCACATGCTTTCTTGTTAAGAGGTCCTGTCTTATATATTTTCCCTCTTAATAATCCTTGTGGGGAAGGGTTTTTGTTATAATATTATAATACCAAATAAATGAATACAGCTGTGTTGGCAAGATTGCTTGCAAACAGGCATAATCATATATTGTTGGTGGAGTGTTCAATAAAATGAAACAACCTCTATGAAGGACAACTATCTTTTCACACAATTCCACACTTAGGAATTTATCCTAATGATACATTTAAATAGGTGTCAAATGGTTTATCTGTAAGGATCTTCACTGAAGCCTTGTTTGTAATAGCAAATATCAGAAAGAAACTAAATGTCCATCAATCCAGGCTTGCTTAAATAATTTACAGTTCACCTAAACAATAGAACCCTACGCATCTTGTAAAGAAAATGAAGTACTGGGATGGGGTTGTGGTTCAGTGGCAAAGCACTTGCCTAGAACACATGAGGCACTGGGTTTGATCCTCAGCACCACATAAAAATAAATAAAAAGCCGGGCGCGGTGGCACACGCCTGTAATCCCAGCACTTGGGAGGCTGAGGCAGGAGGATTGCAAGTTCAAAGCCAGCCTCAGCAATGGCGAGGCACTTAGCAACTCAGTAAGACCCTGTCTCTAAATAAAATACAAAAAAGGGCTAGGGATGTGACCCAGTGGTCAAGTGCCCCTGAATTCAATCCCCAGTACCACACAAAATAAATAAATAAATAAAATAAAAATAAAAAATTTTAAAAAATTAAATAAATAAAAAAGATTATACAAAAAAAAAAAAGAATGAAGTACTGATATGGAACCATTTCTAAAACAGAAAAACAGAGGCTCATAATAGAAAAGGAGGAATAGAGTATGTTACCACTTGTTTTAAAAATATGAGAGAGAGAGAGAGAGAGAGAGAGAGAGAGAGAGATGCACTGTGTTCAAATACAAGGTTCATTTGGTTTTAATCATCAAAGCACAGTTTGCACAAAACATTAGGTTGAAATATTCAATGCTAGTTGTACATGTTCATAAAGAGTACCTGTTAGAATTGGAAAAGGATGTAAATAAATTATTTCTGGGGGTGTGGTCTTATAATTACAAGTATTAGATGACCTAAATAAGATTTTAAAAGATCTCTTTCAAAGTCAATATAGTAAAAGGGGCTTCAATTAACTAAAGATGGAATAGTCTGACCATTAAAAATACTGATAAGTGGGCTGGGATCATGGCTCAGTAGTAGAGTGCTTGTCTCACATGTGTGAGGCACTGGGTTCGATTCTCTGCACTGCATACAAATAAATGAATAAAATAAAGGTCCATCAACAACTAAAAAAAGTTTTTTAAAAAAATACTGATGAATGCAAATGAAACAAAATTCATAAACTCATGTGTTTATAATGATGTTTTTAAATAAAAGAGAAAGCTTTCTTCCCTTACTAATAAAATAAAACCACCACTCATTGGAAACTTTTGGAAGTAACTTGGGTACCAACTCCTTATACTGAATTGGCAATGATAATGAAGAATTTGGCCCTGGGTTTGATCTCCAATTCTACCAAAAAGTTAAGGAATTCATCTTGAATTTCTTGCATGACTACATTTCAGGATAGCTAAAGAGCCCTAGCTGAAGAAGTATAGTTCTTTTAAAAAATTCTAAGCCAGGTGCTGGTAACACATGCCTGTAATCACATTTACGTGAGAGGCTAACGCAGGAAGATCACAAGTTTGAAACCAACCTCAACAACTTAGCAAGAAGATCTGTTTCAAAATAAAAAGGGCTAGATATGGGGCTGGGGATATAGCTCAGTTAGTAGAGTGCTTGCCTCGAATATGCAAGGACCTGGGTTCAATCCCCAGCACCACACAAAAAAAATCAATTAGGGGGCTGAGGGTGTGGCTCGGTGGTAGAGCACTTGCCTAGCACGTGTGAAGCACTGGGTTCGATCCTCAGCACACATAAAAATAAATAAATAAATAAAAAAATGAAGGTGTTGTATCCATCTACAACTAAAAAATATTTTTAAAATAGTGCTAGATATGTGGCTCAGTGGTAGAACGAAGCACACACAAAATATTCTAGCTAGCAAATGTGGAAGAATGACAGATTTAGAAAATCCCTATTTTTCAACCCCCAATGAAATAATTGATTTTAGCAATAATCATCAATGGATGAAATTATTGGATGATAAGTTGACGGGGGGGGGCCAGGGTTGTGGCTCAGTGGTAGAGCACTTGCCTAGAATGCATGAGGCACTGTATTCGATCCCTGGCACCACATAAAAAAAATAAATAAAATTAAGATATTGTGTCCATCTACAACTAAAAAAAGAAAAGTTGATGGGTAACTTTACATGGAAGGTCAAAGTTACCCAGTGAATCTTCTGGTCAATCTACTCATCATTAAATATAGGACAATTAGACAATGTGTCCTGATGCGATGTAATGCAAAACATACAGCATCACCTAAGAAAACTCTTGCCAAATGCTGAACTCGAATCTTATTAAGCCTGTACAGCTAACACCCATTTATAGGAAATAGAGAGAAGAGATGAGCAAGTTAAATGATACTGTATGAAACTAGTAGACAAATCCAGAAAGAGCTACAATCTGCCAAGATGATGTCTAGTAGTTTCTTTAACAAATCTATGATGATGGGAAAAGAAGAGAGACTGCATTAAAATACAGAGACTTAAGAAACACAAGGAAAGGTAATGTGTGGGTCTTCTTTACATGTTGGTTTGAACAAATCAACTGTACAAATAGCATTTTAAGACACCTGGAGAATTCTGATTATAGACTAGGAGTTAGACAATATCAAACAATTGTTAATTTTTGTAGATGTTATAATGTCATTCTGATTTTATTAAAAATTATTAACAATTGTTGCCGGGCACGGTGGCACATGCCTGTAATCCCAGCACTTGGGAGGCTAAGGCAGAAGGATCGTGAGTTCGAAGCCAGCCTCAGCAATGGTGAGGCACTTAGCAACTCAGTGAGATCCTGTCTCTAATAAAATACAAAAAAGGACTGGGGATGTGGCCCAGTGGTTGAGTGCCCCTGAGTTCAATCCCCGGTACCAAAAAGAAAAAAAAATTATTAACAAGTGTTAAATCTGGGCAAAATTAATCATGGTGTTCCTGTACTATTTTCTCTACTTTTGTGTAAATCTGAATATTTGTAACAGAAATTTTAAGGAGTGATATAGTGGATATTTTATGAAACTTTATAGGCCAGATTCAGAAAACAAACATCTTAATGTTGTGACAGGAATAAACTACTGAGGGATGATCACATGTGAGTTCAATATCTCAAAGATCTCAGATGGAAAGCAGATGATATATTTGGATAGCTGCTGGGAGAATCAAAAAGAGGTTCTAGTAATTATAAAAAACAACAATGTTAAAGATGCCTAGGAAGATTTTGAATTCCACTATGTGTGAAATACAGAAGTAGAAAAATCTCCCCAAATTAATATAATTTTTATGTAATGTGTGGTTTCAAATATTTAAATAGGAGTAAATTAACATTAAATATTATAAATAGATACTCAACAATTTATTTATATGTCTAGCAGTTTATGTATTCAGGTAAATCAATATTATTTTAAATATTATTTCATATTAATTTATATTCAAGTATATATGGGGTATGTGAATGTGAGTGTTTGTGTGTGTGCATGTGTATACACAAGCATATACACAAAGAATCTATGAAAGTATTATATATGAAAACCAATAATAGTCTCTTTCTGGAGGTTTCCTTTGTGCAGGATAAGTGGAAGGCTAAGAGACAAATATTGGAAGGACACACATTTCACTATCAATTCTTCTGTGCCTTCTGAATATTATGACAAATCCAAACATCATGTACTCTAAAAAAAGTAAGCCTAAATAAAAATCAGTGTAGTCTATATATTTCAACTTGTTTCATAACATACCCCTAACCTATCTTTCTAGCATTACTTCCTACTAAATTTCCTGCCAGTTGGACTTTTGAATATACATAGATTTTATTCTTCGGGTCTTTTTAATGTGCATTCAACAAATACTGAGTATTTACTCTATGCCAGACACTTTTGCAGACACTACAGATACCAAAGGGAATGAATCCCATAGTCTAAAGAAAATATTCACTTGATTTCTTCCAAATGCAACTTCCCATAATCCCAACTTGTGCAGGAGCCCTGTTTGGGGAGATGGCCAAGATTGCGGTTGACTATGGGCCATGGATATGTTTGGGCATTGCCGCCTTCCGTAGTCTCACGGGACTTGGCCTGGGATCTCGCGGGACTTGGCCCAGGATCTCGAGAGACTTGAGCCGTGACTCAGCAGATCGGGCCAGCGCAATTCCTGCTCGGGCGCGAGAGATGAGACCTGAGAGAGAATGGACGGGGTTAACGCTATTGTGTATATATATTGTAGTTTCTTGTAAGAGTACGTGCCTTGGTTTCTTGTGAGAGTGTGTATGTGGTGTTAGAAATTACAAGAGACAGAGAGAGAAAGATAAAAGAATTTTTTCATTTCCATCCTGTCTCTGGGCTCCTTCCCGTGGCGCCACCGTTCCGGGCTGCAAATCCCTTTCAGGCTGCAACAAACTTGTTAACTTCTTACACCTTCTCAGGTCACTACTCAAATGTACACTGCTCTAAGAATCTTGCTTCACACCCCCTCCCTGGCTGTAAATCATTTTACCTCCCTTTCTTTCCCCATAGCTCTTAGTAGCTACATTATAATACTTGTTGTATTCTGCTCTGTATAATAGTAGAACATGGGTAAATCTTTCACTCCTTAAGTACCTATGTGCCATGAACTGCACTAAGCTCTTTAAATCCTTTTTCTGTTTTTCAAAACTTTATGAAGTATGTGCATTATGCTTTACTATGAAGGAGAAACTGATGCTTAAAGAAATAAAACAATTTGTTCACAGTTTTCTGAGTTTATAATCTTGGCTCTTTTTAAGGAATTTTACTTGTCTAGACAAGCTAAGGTATAAGAAGTAAATACATGCTGATAGTATAATCTATAAGGTTCTGAAGGACAGAAGATAGAAAAGGACAATTAGGACCAGAGAAGCCAAGTAGGGATCTGTGGGGGGAGATGACTGTGAAAATAAGTGTGTGCATAAAATATCAGAGAAAGGCACATGCATAGGGGAGGGGGTCTGCTTACATTCTGATACAACTCCCCTTTTCTTGCTGTCAGATATTTAGGGGGACATTGAACACAGAGGTCACTGTGAACTCCCAGAACCTGGTTCTAAACAACTATTCTGCATTATATATAGTAGGCACTGGATAAAAGTTCACTGAAAGAAAAATATATTTGTTAAACTGGATCTAAACTATCTGCTGCCTCACAAAATTTCTTATATTACATTGTTGAAGAGAAAATATAACATGAAACCGAAAGAAAAAAGTGCTTATTTTTCAGTGCATTCTCATTTAAGGAAAGGTTTTAAAGTGAATTCAAATGTACTAATGAGAAATCTGTGGGGACAGCTGCCCACATTAGTAAATTCGGCCCTCTGTTACATAGCTACTGCTTTTATGGTAATTAAACAGGCTTGCCAATGATAGCTGTTGATAGAAAATAAATACTTGATTTTGTTATCTCATCCTACCATATTTACTAAACAAGTTCTTTTACATAAGTATCCTAGAGAGTGAAGATTCTTCAGTTTCCACTAGATATATCTCCTCCTTCTTCTCTCTTTCTCTCCCCACTTCTTCCCTCCCTTCCTTATTTCACTTTGCATACATGTGCTCTAAATGTCTGGATGTGGTGGCCAATTTTAGAACACTTTTCACAGCAAACAGAGTGAGATAAATAATATCATCTTTAGCTTTCAACTCTTCAGCTATGTCTTCAAATTATTAGACATGGAATTCTGAAGTTGACTTATGGGTGATGGATCCCAATGCTCTGGCTCCAATCCTGAATGCTGGGATGGCTGAAACCCATTCTGGAAAAAAAATTTGGTTTTCCAAGCAGTCAAGGGTGATTAATGAAGAAGTTTTTCTCAAATCTGGTTCCCAAGAGTGTGCTGCTGTGTTCCCTGAAGCTGAAAATGGAATACTGGGGTTGATTATTCCTAGCACTGAGTGGTTACTGAAAGGATTTTGAATAATGCCACAACAATAGGTAAAACAAGACAATAAAAATCCCACACTTAATGAAAAGAAAATAAAAGCCCTATATATTGAGAGTAGAACTAGTTTGTCTAATTTATGCCAGCAATTCATGGAAAAATAAATTGAGAGCCATGTAAGTAAAAGCCAAGTTAATGTATCAGTGGTTTTTGGAATCTACGGAGAAAAAAGAATTATTTTGCTCATTTACTTTAAACTTAAGAACAGAGAAACAATCAACATACTAAAAACAAAAAATAGAATTAGTAAACAAATGATAAAATCACATCAAATAAATACATTCAAGTTATAAGATTATATATTAAAAGCTATTTTAAAAATACATCTTCATTTTATAAAAATATTATGACCATTTGTGTGTGTGTGTGTGTGTGGGGTGGTGTGGTGAGAGAAAGGGGGGGGGGAGGGAGAAAAGGCAGTAGAAAGGGAAGTGAACATGCATGAAAAAAGATAGATGTGTAGCACACCAATATCTACAAGACAAAGAATGAGATGTGGTGAGAGAGACTAAATCATTATGAGAGACAAAGAGATGAAGATATACTGATGAGAGTGAGAGAGAGAGAGAGGAGAGCACGGCACAGGTGCACAAGTCAGACATGCATATACACATGAAAAGCCACAGGAAAGAGAGAGATATAAAGACAAATATTTTCATTAATTCAACAAATATTTATTGATGCAAAAACAGTCCCAGAGTGATGGAGGCAGCAGACAAGGGAAGCTTGGTAGTTAAACTTTGAGCGCAGCCAAAGTGAAGCTGGCTGTTGACCATAAATGTATAAAATTTTTGAAGGCCTAGTAAAGGTGGAAGTACTATGCTAGATACTAAAGGAGACAAAAGGAGAAATAAAATAGAACACTTATCCTCTAAGGCTTATGAAAAAGTTTGTTCGCCTCTGGTGGTTTCACCATTGTTTTAAATGATGAACTCATTGGAAATTTAAAATAGACCTTTCTGCAGAGGACAAGGAGGATTTCTGCTTTGATTTTTCATTTTAGATTATACAGACTTTACAAAGGTACTCAGAAATAAAGAACTTTACTTTTCACCTTTAGAGGTCAAGGTATAAATAACAGGCAGGAGGGGAAATCTCTTTGGTATGCAAAGTTGCTTGGTGGCCTAATCTTTGTTCTTGTAGGAATTAGTTCTGCTTCATTACCTGGGAGATATTTGAAACCATTTCTTAATTTTTTTCCTTTTTAAATTCAATGCTATTGTTGGCTCAGTTGGGTCTTGGTGGGAATGGACAGTCAAAACAAAATTATAGCCAGGCGCAGTGGTGCAGGCCTGTAATCCCAGCATTTGGGAGGCTGATGCATGAGGGTCCCAAGTTCAAAGCCAGCCTCAGCAATGGCGAGGCACTTAGCAACTCAGTGAGGCCCGGTCTCTAAATACAAAAAAGGGCTGGGGATGTGACCCAGTGGTCCAGTGCCCCTGAGTTCAATCCCTGGTACCCCCCAAATATATATATCTCATTTCCACCTCTAATAAAGAATTTTGTTTGAAGAAAGCACTTAATGAATAAATAAATAAATAGCTTCCATTTAATCCTATACTTATAGCAGTGCTGTCCATTAAAAAGATAATGTGAGCTGGGGCTCGGTGGTGCATGCCTGTAATCCCAGCACTTGGGAGGCTGATGCATGAGGGTTCCAAGTTCAAAGCCAGCCTCAGCAACGGTGAGGCACTCAGCAACTCAGTGAGACCCTATCTCTAATAAAATACAAAAAAGGGCTGGGGATGTGGCCCAGTGGCCGAGTGCCCCTGAGTTCAATCCCCAGTACCACCCCCCCCCCCAAAAAAAGATAATGTGATCTGGAAAGAAGAACAAAAATAGGAAAAATGGTATTATATCAAACAAAAAGCTTGTGCATAGCAAAGGAAAAAATAAAGCAAAGAGACAACTTACAGAATGGTAGAAATTATTAACAAACTATATATCTGATAAGAAGTTAATATTCAGAATATACAAGAAACTCAATTCAATATAAAAAAGGATACAATTTAAAAAAAATGGGTAATACGGATAGGGATATAGGTCAGTGTTAGAGCACTAGGTATAGATAGATAGGTCCCTGGGTTCAATCCCCAGTACTGGAAAAAAATAAACCTGAGTAGATATTTCTTTTTAAAAATGACATAGAAATGTCCAACAGGTATCAGGAAATAATGCTCAACATCACTACTCATCAGGAAAATACAAATCAAAATTTCAGTGAGGTATCATTTCACTCCAGTAACAATAACTATTATCAAAAAGACTAAATATAACAAGTGCTGGCAATAATGTGAAGAAAAGGGATTCCACAAATTCTGTTGGTGAGAATGTGAATGGAAGTTCTCCAAATACTTAAAATAGAATTACCACATGACTTAGTAATTCCAGTACTGGTAATATTTCCAAAGGAAATGAAATCAGCATGTCAAAGACATATCTGTACTCCCATGTTTATTACAGGACTATTCACAATAGCCAGGAAATGGAATCAACTCACGTGTCCATCAACTAATGAATGGATATAGAAAATGTGGTCATATATGCAATGGAATAATATGAAGCCATTAAAAAGAATGAAATTTTGTCATTTGCACCAACATGACTGGAACTGGAGGATAATAAGTAAAATAAGCCAGACAAAGAAAGACAAATATTCCATGAACTCACTCATAATTGGTATGCAAAAATGTTGATCTTATAGAAGTTGAGAGCAAAATAGTGGTTACCAGAGGCTGGGGAGTGTAGTGGGGAAGAAATGTTGGGAAAAGATTGGTCCATGGATACTAAATTAGGAGAAATAAGTTCTAATACTCTATTTCACAGTGTGGTGACTATAGATCATGATAATGCAATGTATGTTTTCAAAAAGCTGGAAGAAAAGACTTGGAATGTTTTCAGCACAAAGAAGTGATAAATACTGGAGGAGATTGCTATGCTCACCCTAATTTGAACATTATGTGATACTTACATGTACTGAACATCACACAGTTGCCTATAAATATGTACAATTATTATGTCAATTTGAAACAACAAAATATAAAGCAAAGAGAACATAGTGTGAACCCTATTATAAACCTCCTAGTGTTACAGTTTAAAAAGTTTTGGGAAGTGCAATTGATTTTAATAATATGTTTTATTTAATTCAACAGATGTTAAGTTTTATCATCTCAACATGTAATCAACATACAATTTACCAGGGAGATTCACATTCTTTTTTCATACTGTTTCAAAATTAGGTATATATTTTATATTTACAGCATATCTCTTGATTTGGACTAGCTGAATTTCAAACGCTCCACAGCCAAATGTATATAATGACTACCATATTGAATAACAAAGATCTGGAGGGCTATTTCCAAATGGAGCGTATATCTCTCCTTTACTGATAGCATTCCCAGATTATTCACCAATTAAAATAAAATCTAAAACCAGTTTTTCTTTTCTTAGTCCCCTCAATACATAATATTATCTGTTTATAACCTGTCTTATAGTATTTACCATTGAGACATAAAGCAAATGAGTTGAGGATTATATATAGACTTAGGAAGTCACAGCTTTTTAAACAGACCTTTTCCTATTTCAAACACTGTTGCTTACTCAGGCCCTTCCATTTAGTATCACACTAAGGCCTAAGAGATATACCTAATTATAGCTGACTTGCAGAACTGGTGACCCCCATCTTCAGCTCTAGTGATCTAACACTGTGGTTCCCATGTCTAGCTGATGATCAGGAATATCAGAGGAACTTTTTGCAAAGTTCTGAGTCCTAGAGCCCAGACAGACTTCTAAGTCAAATCTCTGGCACTGGAACCTTGGGGATATTTATCTTCAACATGCTAAAAATGATGTCCACCCTCTCATTTGGGGATTACTTAATCTATTTCCTCCAGACTCAGATAATCAACTCTACCTACCTCTCAACCATTCAATAAGTATATTCCCCACCTTCCTTCTGTCATTTTCCAGTTTGACAAAAAAACAGGGTCTTAATCACACCATCCATATATATGTGTGGGGAAACACAATAGAGGAAGTTTTCATACAGGATAATCATTTCTTGAATTTCACTGCTTTTTTAGGTAAACAGTTTACAACTGTTGACTATATGGAGATCAAGATATTTGATCAATATATCCCCATACAGTCAGTAGTTTCAAACTGGTTTACCTAGAAAAATCACCTACAAACTTCACTGTCAGTTCAACAATAGGGAAGATTCAAGCAGGTATGTCTGTAGGTTAATTATCAGTCTGCCAGCTGGAAAGATCAATCTTAAGATTGCAAAACACAAACACAATCCAAGAAATGACAAGCATGAATTAGCAGGAATCTAAGCTGCTATTGAATTTTAATACCTGTTGCTGGTGCTCATCTTTTGATATCTCAAATAACAATCACTTACCCTTGACCAATTTTTTCAAATCTTGTGTACTTTTTCTTTGGGTCCCCAACACTCACAATGCTTCCTAAGAGAGAGGTGGAAAAAGGGAGAGAGACAGATTTAAACCGATTAATTGATTTCCATCTAATAATTAAAATTAAGATGACAAAGTGAATGACAAAAATTAACCAAATATGCCCATATGACTTGTACAATTTATATAAAAAAGTTACTTTTCATTTGTTTTAAAAACAAATAGTAATATATGAATTATAGTAGTAATAATTACCCATGTTGCTTATATTAAAAGTTGATGATGTTTTAATATGGTTTTTTTTAGTTGTACATGGACAAAATACCCTTTTTTTTTATGTGCTGTGGAATATTGAACTCCCTTCACGTGAGCTAGGCAAGCACTTTACCACCCAGCCATAATCCCAGCCCAAAATTGATGATGTTTGGAAAACAAAAAAGGGTTGGTCACACAGAGTTCTCATAAAATGATATTGTAGGGGGCTGGGGTTGTGGCTCAGCGGTAGAGCACTTGCCTAGCACGTGTGCAACCCGGGTTCAATCATCAGTACCACGTAAAAATAAATAAAGGCATTGTGTACAACTAAATAAATAAATATTAAAAAATCATATTATAGATTAGGAAATGAAAACATCTAAGAATTTTTTTACATACTTTTATTAAACTTTATTATTGGAAAGACCAATTCTTTGAATTGGAATAAAGTTAATCACTATACTACATTCAATTCTGCTGATCAAATTTCTACTGAGTAATTACTATACACCTAGTTCTGTGCTAAGGACAATGAGAGATAGGGATAAATATAATGAAGAACAAAGTTTGATTATAAAATAATGAGACTTTCACTTTTTAAAAACATATATCCCTGAACCTAGGGTCCTACTAGTGCTTCAAACATTTGAACAGCATTACTGACACAGGATTTACATACCATGAACTTCAGCTATTTAAAGCACACAATTTGAATAGTTTTTAATATATTTACAGATTTGTGTAAATATCACCATGATGTAATTTTCAAAAGGCACCTTGAACTTGTTAGCAATCACTCTCTATTTTTCCTCAGTTTTCCAAACCATCTCTGAGCAAGCACTTAATATTCTTCTTTTCTTCTCTCTCTCTCTCTACTACCTTGAATTTACATACCATCACTATCCAGTGGATAGGTCTTCACATAGACTTTCCCATTTCCCTTCCCATCTAACTCATGAATTCATAATTATCATTTAAATATAATCTTAAAACACTCTCCTTTTGAAGTCTTCTCTGATCCCTCTAATGAGAATTACATGCTTTTCCTGGAGGTCAGGAAATTTGGGTTTTCATCTCTAATTTCAGTGCCTAGAACAGTGGGTGCTACTCAACAAATATTTGTCTATTAAATGGATTAGAATACGAAATCATGGGGCTGAAATTGTGGCTCTGTGGTAGAAAACTTGCCTAGAATGTGTGAGGCACAGTTTGATCCTCAGCACCACATAAAAATAAATAAATAAAATAAAGGCATTTTGTCCATCTAGTATAAAAATATTTTTTAAAAAGCAATTATGTATTTGAATGCTATTCTGTGTCTACGGAAGATACCTCATGAAAATTTAGACAATATCTATTCTTTGGGCCAGTGGACAACTTAATTCATACCTAATAATACACAGTATACCTTGAGAAAAAATTAGTAAAGTGTTTCACTCATGGACTATTCATCAGGTTGTTGAGGTTTCTTTGTTGTTGTTGTTTTGTAAAGGAAGTCCATGTTTCAATGAGGTTATGTAAGACTTAGGCAATATGAATTGATAGAACTTTTATTCTAATATTTCCAATCTCAGTCAGTGCTCCTGGTCAGAAATATGGTCATCTTTGAATCATCCCTTACCTCACTGGCTCATTCAGTTTTCTACCAAGTCCTGGGTCTGCATGTCTTTACTTCCTAGACATCTTTTGAATCTGTCCCTTCCTTATTACTGCTGCTTTCCTTGGGCTCTCATCAACATTTTCTTTGCTTTGTAATATTTTCTATAGAAAATAATGAATATTTATTGACCTTATTCATTATATATTTGAACCCTAATTCTCTATGCCTGAGTTATTCCAGCAGTCTCCTACTGGACTTCTTGTTTCTACCCTCTGCCCATTTCAGATCAGAGTCCACACCTCTCCCATGATGGTGGAAGTAGAGACCTGATTAGAACATGTGATTCTCTGTGGTACAGGATACCATAATGATTCCCTAACATCTATAGGTAAGGCTTAAATTTTTTGGCATGGAGCACAAGGTTTCTCATGATCTAGCTCTAATTCTCTATCATATCTTTATTACTAGAACCTTATTATCTGATCAAAATAAACTTAATTGTAGCTTATGATTAGCTTCTGCTTAACAAATTAGATGCTTCTTCTATAACTCCAACAAAACACTCCACTACTGATTCTTTGTTCAAGTAACACTGAACACATTAGAGTCCTAGGCATATGACTTCAAGTCTTCCTTACATGTCATTCTCTACCTGGAGTGTCCTTCCCACCTTTTCTCCATGGCAAGCTTCTATTCATGCCTTAATACTCAGATGTTTCCTCTTTGAGGAAGTTTCCCCTGATCCCTTTGAATAAAGTTAGTAACTTCCCTTCTCTGTGCTACTACTATGTTTTTCCTCTATCCCTCTTTAGCTTTTCCTTTATATCCTCTGTCCTTACTGGATCATATTATCTATCTGTTTGGCATCCTTTATTAGACTGTTTCTTAAGGACAGGAGTCATGTAGTATCACCTATGTATCCTTAGTGTCTCCTTATACAATTCTGTTTATGAAATATATCAGACACTCAGTAAATATATCTTTAATAGAACTCAATTAAAATTAGGCATTATCTTTTATAAATTCCCCATAGTTTAAGATGGGGTAAAGAATATATGTTACATAAGCTATCTCTATAGAATACCACCCACTTTGCAATTTCTGAGTTGCTATTTTTCAAATTGTCTGAAGATTTCCACATCACTGAAAGCCATATATTTTCAAGTCAGTTATTAATGGGTAAGTGCCTGAATCTGTTTTTCCCTAATGAAATGATGATTTTAAAGTCACTTGAAACCATAGTTTTATTAAGCAGTTTATAGTTTTCTAAGAAAGTTTTACTATTAAAATAGCAAACACTTTTCCATAGACTGATCAAAAGCAAAATAAGCTTTAGCCCAAGCCACTTTCTGAATTATGACCAATTCCTATTGGTGGGGTTCAGTTAATGAAGCTCTATGGTAGTAAATTATCAACTTTTATTTCCATGTTATGTAGGTTAAAAATAATCTGGAAATAAATCCTTTCATGAGGCTTTACCAGAAGACAACCATTTTCCTGAGATTCTGCTTCTGAATTTAACTGCTGTTCAAATAAAATGGCGTCCCCTCACCCATTACCCTTCACAGGAGAGTGTGTGCTGCCATCTACTGATGTTAAGCAAGTGTATTGGAGGTCTTGTTTATAATTCTGAGTCACAAAACAAGCTTTTAAAGTGATCTTTCATTAGAGTCACTATAATTTGCTTTTATCAATTACAATAAAGTAAAAGAAAAACCTTGTGTCACAACATTTCAAAAGTGAAAATATCAGAAAACCAAAATTAGGAGAAGAAAATCATAGCAACATCAGAACAATTTCCTACCAAAGCAATCCTTAAACAGGAAACAAACCATTCACTTTAAAGAACAAGGTTTTATGAAATCACTAAATGAAAAAAGGTTTCATTGTTGTGGTTTCACTGGCAGAAAACCCATCAATACATTCTCTGACATATTAAGCTAATCTGAACTCCCACCATTAAAATATTATCCCTTTGGCATAATGAAGGTTTTGATTCCTGAGGAAAAGCAAAATAGTTTCCTAAATTACTATCAGTTCTATGTGAGGATGAATTAGGAAAAAGACTTTTGAGTGGGGATCGCTGGGGTAGGGGAAAGAAGACATTCATAGGTGATTGTGCGACCCCAGAGGAAGGAGGATAAAGACAAATTTCCTACATTGCATGATTTTGCTGACAGTGCCTTTTAAATTTTTAACTAAAATTTAGGACTTTCTTTATTTTCCAACAGATCCAGACAGACCACAATGAACAAGCCAGATCCAAGCTATCTGTCTGTGTAAAACTGAAAGATGATCTGTTCATATCAGGCATTAATCATCCCTTGGTCTGGCCCCCACAATCAGTGTCTGCATGGGAGATGAATAGCCTAGTGGCTCTGTGGTTTGGACTGCCTGCCTCCTAGCAATCAGATCCCTGAGGCTAAAGGTGAGGATGATTAAGTAGAGGCTTCTTTTTCCTCCTCTTAATGCTTGTGGGGTCCATTCTGGAGTGGGTTGTAGGCCATCCTTCTGCTTCTCTCCTCCCTTTACCCACTCCTTTGTCTCTCAGCACAGGCTCTTCTACTCCTTCCCCTAACTCTTATGATACCCCAATTCCAAGGGCCTCAATCACTTTTGTATGGAGACAATACATATGAGATTATTTTTAGTTTCATTCTGTCCCACTGCAAGTACTGAAAAATATGGTGACTCTAATTTTGTGAAAGTAGCATAATAGTCATTTTTATGTTGTTTATTTTGATAGATGTCTTACATTAACTTATTTAGTCTTCACCCATTATATTGTTAATATCATTTCTATTTTTTCAGATGAAGAAACTGAAGTTCAGAAAGGTTAAGTGATTTTTCCAGGGTCACACAGCTAGTCTGTGTCAGTAACTCAGACCCAGTTATGACTCAGTTCAATGTTTGTCTCAGCTGCCAGGGCTATAGCTCTGTGATAAAGCACTTGCTTAGCATGAGCAAGGCCCTGGGTTTCATCCCAAGCACACACAAAAAAAAAACCTTGTGTGTTTCATTGTATTATCTTATTAAGGCTTCATATTCATGTAATAAGTATAATACCTACCAGTTTTTGAATAACTACTATGTGTCAGGTACATTTGCTGAGGTTATTTCATGAATTATTCTTACATTATTATCACAATGGTATAAGGTTAATACTACTTACTGCTACTAATATCTCAAGTGATGAGGAAAAGAAAGGCCCACAAAAGTTAAATAAACTGATCAAACTGACACAGCTAGTAACAGTGGGTCTGCAATTTGAATCTGGGTGTTTCTGACTCCAATGCCTGTCCACGTAACCATATGTTGAACTCCCTAATCTAGTTATGATTCTTAACTTCATTTGGCAGATAAGAAATGAAGCTCACTGGGGCTAAATGACTTGTCTAAGGTTACCAAGTATAAGTGTGTTAGTTACAAAAGGCACAGAGAGGGTGATAGTGAAGTAAAGGAAAGAAAGTACAACACTGCACACCATGACATATAGTTCAGCCTGGGTCTACTTATTAAGAAGCACTCCTCCATTTCTCAGCTGGTTCTCCCTGCCAAGATGCATAGGTATAATAAGATAAACAGTCACAGGTGGCCTGCTGGCTATAGGAAAAGGGATTCTGAGCCCAAGAATAAAGTCCAATACAGGGAAAAATAATAATAAAAATGTTACCAAAGGCAGCTTTTCCCTCTTGATTGTGTTGCTTAGTGCAGAACAGAAGAAACAAGAAATCATACAGGCCACATCTCCAGCATATTTATAGTTTGCAAGAAAAGCAAGAGTTCAGCCCAATAAAATAATCTTTGTCAGCTAACTTAAAAAAGGTACAAATGCATTTTCATTATAATCCATCTAATGAGATTTGAAACAGATACTAAATACCAGACTATTTTAGTAAAGCAAGGCTGATAATGTTAAAAATCTAATATAATCTCACTGGTCACATCCTATGTGTACAGAAGAACAGAAGAAATTAAGGAAATAGCCTAAGCAATTGAACTTAAATTACTCAGGAATTCTTTCATTTCTTCCTCCCATTTTACACAAAGAGTTGGGATATGCAGAAGCAAAGTGGGTAATGGGAAAAGCATAAGCTTTGAAGGCATACAAATATGAGGTGAAAATCTGTTTCTGTCCCTCATTATTGTAGTTCAGTGACTCGGTCACTTAAGCCTTTTCAAGCGTACTGTCAGTGATCTATAAAAGGAGGACATTCAAATCTACCTCAAGAGATTATGGAGAAAATTAACCCTGATAATGTATGTAAGGTGGGCAGCACAGAAAGTGCCCAGTACATGAGAATAATTATGGTTGTAATAATAAATGGTTGGTACTGGTGCTAGAAGCATATTTAATCACATGGAGTAAAGTCAGTTTGTTGAAGTCCCACAATTCCAATTGTAAGTGCTCATTAAAAGTTACGAAGCCAATCTTTGCCTTTCCAAAATACCCCTAGTTCAAAATGTCTCAACTTCAGAAATGATTTGGAGATGAATAATACTTAGTTGTGAAGTGGAAAGAAGGGGGAAGTATTCTGTGCATTGTAGGATATTTAGAAACATCTCTTGCCTCTGTCCACTAGATGCCAGCAGCACTCTCTGAATTGTGACAACACTGTATCCAGACATAGTAAAATGTCCCCTACAGAGTAAAATTGTCCTGACCACCACCTTCTCACAGCCTCCTTGTGGCCTACAGCTGGAATCGCTCTCTTCCTTTTCTCAGGTCCCTTTTAGATTATGTTTTAATCTAAAATCAATTGTTCATTGCCTGAAAAGAGATTACATCTTATTTTCTGATTGTACCATGCTACTAAACCTTAATTTCAAAAATATTGTAAGTTTCTTGGTGACAGGACATTATCTTTCTATTGTGTTCTGCAACATTTCTTTTTTGTCTATTTCTTTAGTATTGGGGATTGAACTCTGGAGCACTTGGCCACTGAGCCACATTTCCAGCCCTAATTTGTATTTTATTTAGAGACAGAGTCTCACTGAGTTGCTTAGTGCCTCACTTTTGCTGAGGCTGGCTCTGAACCTGTGATCCTCCTGCCTCAGCCTCCTGAGCTGCTGGGATTACAGGCCTGTGCCACCGTGCCCAGGCCTCCAAAATTTCTTCCATAGAACAGAGAAGTAGGAACTCAATAAAGGTGTGGTTTTTGACCTGTTTTCCATTTATTCAACAAGTATTTATTGAGTGCCTTAATGGATCGGGCACGTAGTATGAGTTAAACATGGTATGAGTTGAACGTATAGGAAAAAAAACACAATCACTGCCTTTTAGAATATCACAGTCTATTGAAGAAGACAGACTACTATGGCGTGAATTTTGTCATGACAAACAATAAATGTAGTAACAAAGAGAAACCCTTTAACTCAGATGGGGAGAAGCAAGGCAGGCTTTCTCAAGGAGGGAAATTCTGAGGTGAGTGTTAGAGAATAAGTAGCAGTTACCTTGGAAGTACTGATTGCAATTTTATATGAGTTTAATAAATATGATGCACATACCTTTGACTCATTTTAGAGGAAAACCTAAATTTTTATCTTCATGACCTTGAAAACTGATTAGAATGTGAGCATTTTGAAAAACTATGGTAAAAAGTGTATGTGCATGGGCTGGGGTTGTAGCTCAGTGTTAGAGCACTTGCCTAGCATGTATGGGTTCAATTCTCAGAATCACATAAAAATAAATAAATAAAATAGAGGTCCATGAACAACTAAAAAATAATAATAAAGTACATTTTTTTTAAAAAAAAAGTATGCGCACAAACACGTACACACTAATGACATTGTAGATGGAGACTGTGAGCATTTGCTTGCTCTGGCCCCAATCCCACATAGAAATACTGCTAAATTAAGACAAAAGGCTGCTTTATTTGTGGTAAGTTACAATTAACTATGATGAGCTATGTGGTTGATTTTTCTATCGTGATTGATCAGTTGGGACCCTTGGGGTATGATTATAAGACCATTATATCCCTTTTGATGGTTTAATTTCTTTGTGTGTGGGGGGAGACTAGGGATTGAACCCTGGTGTGTTCTACCACTGAGGTACATCCCTAGCCCTTTAAAACATTTTTTTACCATTTTGTTTACTTGTTGATAGACTTTATTTTATTTATTTATTTTTATGTAGTGCTTAGGATCAAACCCAGTGCCTCACATATGCTAAGCAAATGCTCTACCACTGAGCTACAACCCTAGCCCTTTTTACTTTGAGACAATATATTGCTAAGATGCCTAGGCTGGCCTCAAACTTGTGATCCTCCTACTTTAGCCTCCTGAGGCACTGGGATTACTAGTGTGCACAACTGTGCCTGGATTGGTGGAGTAATCTTAAGACAAAATTTCTTATGTGATTTGTTTTGTCATGCTGTTACCTTGACTTTTTTTTAAGTAAAAATATTTTATTGCTCTCAACTTAGGAGAGTTATCTAGTATATACAGTGAGTCCAAAACCTTTCATCTCATGACTTTGGGTATCCTGAAGTTCATACAAGCAGATACAAACTTCCAAATGATCGATCCTTCTTCTAAATAGATTATGAGATAGTTTCTCTTCAAGAAAATAACGATGGCAAAGAAAATTAACAAACTCACTTAGCTTCTCTAGGATCTCCTCGTCTGTCATCTTGGATTTTTTTCTTTGCCGATCTGTATTCCTGTACAAAGTACTAGAATTGGCATTCTCAGCAGAAGGTGGTGTGACTTCTTTATTTGGTGCTGCTGGTGAAGCAATAGATTCAACCACAGAACGAGTATAGATCTATAAAAGAAAATAACACAGTTCTATAATTAAAACAACAGGTCATGGAATAACTATGATATTGCGGCACTGTCATCTAAATGAGTTTTTAAAGATAACATGTTTAAAGAGTTTTAAACAGTTTCCTTAATAAGACTTTGAAAGTGCATGAAATAAAATTTAAAAATCAATAAGTGAGATGGTATCAAATTAAAAAGTTTCTATATAGCAAAGGTAATGATCAAGAGCATAAAGAGAGAGCCTACAGAATGGGAGATCTTTGCCAGCTGCTCCTCAGATAGAGCATTAATATCTGCAATATAAAAAGAACCCCCAAAACAGCAACCCCCCCACACAAAATAATTAAACAGACACTTATTTAAAGAAGAAACACAAATGGCCAATAAATATATGAAAAAATATTCAACATCTCTAGCAATCAGGGAAATATAAATCAAAACTACATTGGGATTTCATCTCATTCCCATCAGAATATAAATAATAATAAAGACTTTGGGTATCCTGAAGTTCATACAAGCAGATACAAACTTCCAAATGATCGATCCTTCTTCTAAATAGATTATGAGATAGTTTCTCTTCAAGAAAATAACGATGGCAAAGAAAATTAACAAACTCACTTAGCTTCTCTAGGATCTCCTCGTCTGTCATCTTGGATTTTTTTTCTTTGCCGATCTGTATTCCTGTACAAAGTACTAGAATTGGCATTCTCAGCAGAAGGTGGTGTGACTTCTTTATTTGGTGCTGCTGGTGAAGCAATAGATTCAACCACAGAACGAGTATAGATCTATAAAAGAAAATAACACAGTTCTATAATTAAAACAACAGGTCATGGAATAACTATGATATTGCGGCACTGTCATCTAAATGAGTTTTTAAAGATAACATGTTTAAAGAGTTTTAAACAGTTTCCTTAATAAGACTTTGAAAGTGCATGAAATAAAATTTAAAAATCAATAAGTGAGATGGTATCAAATTAAAAAGTTTCTATATAGCAAAGGTAATGATCAAGAGCATAAAGAGAGAGCCTACAGAATGGGAGATCTTTGCCAGCTGCTCCTCAGATAGAGCATTAATATCTGCAATATAAAAAGAACCCCCAAAACAGCAACCCCCCCACACAAAATAATTAAACAGACACTTATTTAAAGAAGAAACACAAATGGCCAATAAATATATGAAAAAATATTCAACATCTCTAGCAATCAGGGAAATATAAATCAAAACTACATTGGGATTTCATCTCATTCCCATCAGAATATAAATAATAATAAATGTTGGCGAGGATGTGGGTAAAAGGGAACATTCATACACTGTTGCTGGGCCTGTAAATTAGTGCAACCACTCTGGAAAGCAATATGGAGATTCCTCAAAAAACTAGGAAGTGAACCACCATATGACCCAGCCATTCCACTCCATCAAAAATCATCCTACTAAAGGGACGCAGCCACATCGATGTTTATAACAGCACAATTCACAACGGTCATCCTATGGAACCAACCTAGGTGCCCTTTAACAGATGAATAGAAAAACAAAACATAGTATATATACACAATGGAGTATTACTCAGACATAAAGAAAAATGAAATTATGGCATTTGCTGGCAAAGGGTATAACTGGAGATCAACATACTCAGTGAAATAAGCCAGACCCAGAAAGTGAAAGGTCAAATGCTTACTCTGATATGTGGAACCTAGACCAAAATAAGGTAAAACAGAAAAGTGGTGGTGGTGGTGGTGGGGGGTATTCCATCAAAATAGAAGTAAGATCAGTGGAGTAGAAAGGGAGGGAGAAGGGACAAGATAAGGAAAGACAGTGGAATTAATCTGATCGAACTTTCCTATGTAAACACATGAATATACCACAGTGAATCTCACCTTTATTTATATCCACAAAGCACTAATTTAAAGAAACTATAAGTAAATAGCAGAAAGATGAGTATAGAGTAGGGAAAGAATATGGGGAGGGAGGAGAGGAGGGACAGGGGAAGTACTGGGAACTGAATTAGAACAAATTATATTCCATGATTTTATAATTCAAAATGAATTGTAATGTTATGTATAACAACAAAAAAAAAAAAAAAAACAACTAATCAAAAACAGCATCATATCTGATACTCAAGTTCTGGGAACATAATATATGCTACGTAGGTTACTGGTTGATTAACTATATTCTAAGTCTATGTTCCACAGGTCATCTTTTGAATCACGTGGAAATAATCACTTGTAACTTACTGATTTTGTATGCTCTGGTCTTGGTGCAATAACTGGTGGCGGCTCATTGTCATCTTCTTCTTCCTCCTCTTCTTCATCTTCTTCTTCAGATACAGGAGGAGCTAAAGGAGGCTCAGATGCTGTTTTTGTACTCTTAGAGAAAAATGTTTAAATATTAGGTATTAATTCCTTATCATTTTTCTTCAGAAATGAAAAAACAGAAATTAAATTCTTAAGCATGTAGGGATAGGAAGGAACTGTGCATCTCACATTCAGAGATCAATTTGTTTCATGATGGAATGAAGAATTTTTTGTTTTCCACTGAGCTCAAAAACAGTGAACTATTTATTCCTTTAATATTTTAAGGTTCAATGTTTTTTAATCCACTGACTGCTTAAAAATCAAATTGCCATTAAAGCCTCAGATATGTACTGGATACACTGTCAATTTGTTGACTGATGGTTTGTCAATTTGAAAAGGGCAGAGCATGCATATGGATATCATATTAATACAGCTCTGCAAATACTCACTAAGAATAAGCAAGCCAATAAATGTTTCTTCCTTCTTCAGCCTCCTGAAAAGAAGCACTCAGACAGTAATAGAAATGAAGATCTAAACACCTATCTACATAAATAATTGTTTTATATTAACCAATAGGTTAATGTTGATTTGCAATGACTAATAAATTCTAATAATATCACCAATATTAACAACCACCACCACAATAGCTAGAATCATTCATGTTAACACAGGGGCAGAATGGTTGCAAAGTCTATTTTAAAAAAACTAAGGTCATGGTTCTCAAAGTGTGGTTCCCAATTCAGCATCATCAAGCAACTTGTTAGAAATGCAAATTACCAGGCTCCTTGCACTTCTGAGTCAGAAACTCTGCAAGTAGAGCCCAACAATATGTGTGATAACAAGCTTTACATGTGATTCTGATGCATTGTCCAATGTAGGAGCTGCCAGGCACATATGGTTATTGAACATTGAAATGCAGGTAGACTGAATTTGAGATGTGTTTCTAAGTGTAAAGTACATTCCAGGTGTTGCATACATGAAATAATTTTTAAAAATGTTTCATCAATACTTTTAAATTGATATATTGAAATATTAATTTGATATACTGGATTAAATTAAATATATTATTAAAATGAGCTCAAACTATTTATTTTTACTTTTCTAAAATGATAGGAAATTTAAGGTGAATTTAAATTTATGGTTTGTATTTCTGGTGGACAGCACTATTACAGCTGCTTTGTGTTTTTTGTTTTTAATGTATTTACTTGTTTATTGTTTACATTACTGGGTATATTGCCCACAGTCATCCTACAATGAATTTTTATTCGTTGAGTTCAAAGATTCAGAGGCAGTTATAGGCATACTATAAAGACTATTAGGTCAAAGGACCTCTGTGATTAAAAATTCAATATGGATTTTCTACAGCAATGTAAATACCTACAGTGGAGTCATAAGGTATAATCATATATCTGATAGGAGGCAGCAACATTTATATATTTTGAGAAAGAATACACCCTAGAATTGATAAACATGTGAAAGAATATCTCCCTGATATAGATATTAAGTGGTTTATAGATTGAAGTTTATGCTTATTAGACATTGATTTTCTTATTTATGCACCTATTCTTAACTTAATCATAATAACTGAGCTGTGGTATCATATTATGGCTATAGCAATAGTAACATATGTTAACAGCACCAAGATTCCAGGTTTAAAAAAACAACTTTCTTCTTGTGAAACACTATCTGTTCAGGGCAATTCAGTTAGGTGCAGGGAGAAATTACCTTTGGGTTATTGTATTTGTTTTGATATTTTGTTCTTTCTGGAAAGGTGCTCTCTCTTATGATTGTTGGGATCAAGCATGGCCCAGGGATAATAAGTTTTTTGCAGGCCTATGAAGATGTTCCAGGTTAGAAACAAACCATCAGTTCTAAAAGATCACAGCTATCTAATAAATTAATCAATCTATAATCAAATGTCTACCCAGTATAATAATATATCAACTTAACCAGTTACTTAAATTTAGCATTTACAGAAATTTCATTACATTGAAAACAAATTGTAGGTTAGATTTTCTTATTTAGCAACAATTCTTGAGTACTCAAAAAGATTTGCCAAGAAATTATACATAATCATATATTAAATGTTACATACAACCAAATCATTTCAAAAATCAATATTTTTAAAAACCACTTTAAAAATTTACAGCAAATATATAAAGTGGAGTATAGGAGTCCTATAATAGTTAATGGTTAACAGTACTTACAGTGTGGCCTCCACAAATGCAAGTATAAAAATTCATACTAGAATCTAAGAATGAGCCTGGTGGCAAATATTATAACACAAGGTATAATGTTCTTGCCCCAACTCTTAGACTTGCAAAATCCAATTAGTGCCTACTGGCCAAGTGGCAACCTTTCATATTTCAAGTCTTGTTACTGCGGTGGACAAGAGCCACCTGCAAAATTTCACTATTTTGTTTCTTTTCATACTGGAGATGGAACCCAGGGGCACTTTACCATGGAGCTACAACCCCAGTCCTTTTTATTTTTTATTTTAGAGAGGGTCATGCTAAATTGTTTAGGGCCTTGTTAAGTTGCTGAGTCTGGCCTCCAACTAGTGATCCTCCTGCCTGAGCCTCTTGAGTTGCTGGGATTACAGGTGTATGCTAAAATGCCCAGCATTTCTTAACATTCATAATTATTTACTATGTGAATTACAAATGGGGGATATTATCTATCTTCATGAATGCACTTTGGAGACTATTAGAAAACATGAAGTTTTTTGTCCTCTGAAGGTTTGTGGGAGAGGAGAAAAACAGATATTTATTTCTGTTTACCTTGCTCATACACAATCCTGCCATATTAGTTGGCTGGTTGGAGAGAATGTGTAGACTTCAGTGGACAATATGTTTTGGAATTTGGTTATGTCAGGGAGCATTAATTCCCTAGCAATCCACCTACATCACCAGTCCTGGGGTTGGGGATGTAGCTCAGTGTTAGAACACCTGCCTAACAAGTGTTCTGCCCTGTGTTTAATTTCCAATACTGCAAAAACAAACAAAAAACTCCAACGTTGGTACTGAAAACTGAAATTAACAAAATGTCCTGTCCCTGTGTTAAAAAATAACAAGACCAGGCATACTTTCTTTGTGTGTGTGTGGTGCTGGGAATTGAAGCCAGGGCCTTGTGCATGCAAGGCAAGCAGTCTACCAACTGAGCTATGTCCCCAGCCCTCAGGCATACTTACTTATTGCTGTATAAATAATACTGTATCTGGGCATAGTTTCTTCCTCTGTGTTAAATAATATCAGTACAGACATGCTTTACTGTTCTTATATTAAACAATACTGCGAATAAACAAAAATAACTTCTCACTTTAGGAAAAACTTGTTTCTGGAAGATTATCATAAACCAAATAAAGTAGTTTATTAATATTAAAAATTTGCTCACCAAGACTCACCTCAACATCCTTATCTTGCTATATTCAATGAGCCAAAACTATTTTGCTATAAAGAGTGCACAATATAACCCATTTCTTATGTAAGCAAGTCCTGCTTTAAACACCTAAAGTCTGGCCCTAAATCCTATTTGTTTTCTGACATCCCCTGTCTAAGACACTTCTAAATTCTGAAGGTAGTGGTCATTTTTGCTGCTGTAAGTTTAGTAAACTTATTTGTTTAACAAGTTTTGTAGTAGTCTTTTTTTTTTTTTTTTTTTTTTTTTTTTTTTTTTTGGTATGTGGGGCTTTGTGCATGTGAGGTAAGCACTCTACCAACTGAGCTATATCCACAGCCCTGAAGCAGTTTTTTTTGGTAGTGTTTCCATACTCTTCCAGGCTGAGAATTACTATCTATAATATTTATAAAACTGTGAAAATGTAGATAGATGGAAAGTATGACATATTTTTGTCTTACCGAAATTAGATATTTTTGACCCTCATATGATGCACACTTTGGGACATGGGAGTCAGTTATTAACCTTAGTTGGGTCAAGGACTCTTAACATTCTAAAAGGGTTGGCTCATTTCTCCAGAAAAATGCAGGTAGAGACTTTTTTAAACATATAATTTCAAGGGTTCATAGGTCTTGTGCAACCATCCCTGAACTCCAAGTTATGAACTCTGATCCAGAGAATGCACCAGCTAAAGGAACTATTTTAGGAAACTATCTTTTCTTTGATCTTAATTGCTAAAAAGCAAAGGAATTAGAAGGAAGGATTTTGGATACTTAGATGATAGAAAATATGGTTTTGGGGTCACTGTTGGTATTTGTTTAAAATTCAGAATTCACAGTTTTAATACAGATCTATTTTGTGAATAGACTCCTGGAATCTATACCTTAACAGACTTCCCACGCAATTCTGATGCACACTGAAGGAAAAAAATCATTAGTATATAAACAAAATAAACCAGTACTTCAAATCAAAAAAGAGAAATCTGTCAACTATACATTTAGTTTCTTTAGCAAATGAAGGCATATTCGTATTAATTGTTTTTACCTTAACTTGTAATAATAGCTCATGATCCTAAATATATCATTTCATTTTTAGCAGTACAATCAAACTATAAAATTTTAAAATCGGCTTCAAATTGAAGAGTAGGTCACTGAATAGTATTTGGAATACACTAATATTAAAAAAGCTATAACAGGTGAGAAGTAAAATAGATGATAATATGAGAGTTATTGTTGAATTTAACATTAATTACATAGGCATCTGTTTAAAATATTTAGAAAACAAAACATTGGTTCTATTTTAATTTCTATTCAGACTATTAAAAGATGCCAAAACTTGTGATCAGTTCAGGCTATGCCTATACTGAGTAGTTAGGACCATTAAATCAGATCCTGCTATGATAACGGGGTGTGTTTCTAACATAAAAAAGCTTATGCAGCCGGGCGCGGTGGCGCACGCCTGTAATCCCAGCACTTTGGGAGGCTGAGGCAGGAGGATCGCGAGTTCAAAGCCAGCCTCAGCAATGGCGAGGCACTTAGCAACTCAGTGAGACCCTGTCTCTAAATAAAATACAAAAAAGGGCTGGGGATGTGACCCAGTGGACGAGTGCCCCTGAGTTCAATCCCCGGTACCACAAAAAAAAAAAAAAAAAAAAAAAAAAAAAAAAAGCTTATGCAGTATGATATACAGTGTAAAGTGAAATCTCTCTATAGAAACATAATAAAAACACTAACTTTGGGGTTGGGGTTGTGGCTCAGTGGTAGAGTACTTGCCTAGCACATGTGAGGCACTGGGTTCGATCCTCAGCACCACATAAAATTAAATTGATTATATAAAGGCATTGTGGCCATCTACAACTTAAACAACAACAACAACACTAACTTCAGTTTTCCCTTCCTAAGTCAGTGAGTCCTGCTGAAGTGATCCAATTCCATTTGATCAATAGGAAGCCAGCCTTAGTCAAGCAGTTTAATCAATTATCTCTACTTAGAAGTCCTGCCAGTACTTCAAACTCAAATGGTCTACTATAGGAAACTGAATATCTTCCAATAGAAATCTGCATCTCCTGAAAAAGATAATATGCTCATATTTTAATTCACTCACATATCTTTTTTTTTGGGGGGGGGGTACCATGGATTGAACCTGGGGCACTCAACCACTGAGCCATATCCTAAGCCCTTTTTATATTTTATTTACAGATAGGGTCTCACTAAGTTACTTAGGGCCGCACTAAGATGCTGAAGCTGAGCTGGGCGTGGTGGTGCAGGCCTGTATTCCTAGCAGCTCAGGAGGCTGAGGCAGGAAGATTGCAAGTTCAAAGCCAGCCTCAGCAAAAGTGAGGTGCTAAGCAACTCAGTGAAACCCCAACTCTAAATAAAATACAAAATAGGGCTTGGGATGGGGCTCAGTGGTTGAGTGCCCCTGAGTTGAATCCCCAGTATCCAAAAAAAAAAAAAAAAAAAAGTAAAAATAAGTTGCAATAATAAGTAAAAAAAAAGTAAAAATAAGTTGCAATAAGGTTTGAAATGTAATCCTGCTGCCTCAGCCTACCAAGCCACACTCACATATCATTTTAAGCCTACAACCATATTTGATCTCAGCCTTTCCTTTAACATACAATCAATAATCAAAACATCTCTACAGGGGCTGGGGTTGTGGCTCAGCGGCAGAGCGCTTGCCTTGCACGTGCGCGGCCCGGGTTCGATCCTCAGCACCACGTAAACATAAAACGCATTGCATTGTGTACAACTAAAATAAATAAATAAATATTTAAAAAAAAAAAAACATCTCTACAATTTGAATCCAATTTCCATTCCTATTGTCACTATCTCACATCAGGCCCTCTGGTTCAGTTGCACGTAGTATTTTCCCCATTAGTCTCTCTTAACCTGGTCTCCTCTTCTGTTCTCAATTAATTCTGGACATTTGCTGTTATATTACTCTTCCCCAAAGCATAACCTTTAATCACTTAACTGTCTGGCTCCAAAATACTTCAAGGGCTTCCCACTGCATACTGGAAAAGTGAGATTTCTAAAAATACCATTTAAGGGTCTCTGATTTAGCCCCATCTTTTCTTTCAAGGCTCCACTCATATGTTTTGTTTTCTTGCATCCAGATTTCATTCAAACCCATGACTTCTGTTCCCTTGCTCTCCTCACCATCATGCCATTTCTCATACTTTTCCTTTAGCTTAGAATGCCCTTCCTCATTTTACAAGTCCAAATCTCATCCTGTCTTTAATGTCTAGCTCCAATCCCAACTTTTATATGATGCATTTTCTAACTCAGCATTCAAAAAATATATAGTAAGTGCTTATTAGGTACCAAGCAATGAGTTTAAGCTCTCAGAGACAAGCGCCTACTTCCCTTTCCATCCCCAGCTTAAAATAATCTCTTTTTTCTGCATTTTCATAGCAAATTGATATATTTCATGACATATTAAGGCACATTTTATAATATATATTTAATAAACATGTTTAATACTATCCATATTATGTTGTGCTTCTTTATGTTCATACCTTACCAGACTGAACTCCAAACTTCTAAACTTACACTAAATAAGCAAATACCTAGCTGTTTTGTATCTAAAAAAACAAATTCATTTTTTTTTATTTAATGGAACATTTGTCCATTATATATACTTAATTCTATATGCAAAACCAACAGAAGCAATCTAAAAAAAAAACAATTTATATTTCAGGAGAAAATAAAAACCAATACACAGATTATCCTAGCAGGTTGGTGTTTAAAATAACTGACCTAAAAACAATATCTAAGCCTGGGATTGTAGCTCAGTGGTAGAGTGCTTGCCAAGCACGTGTGAGGCACTAGGTTTCATCCTTAGCAATGCATAAAAATAAACAAAAATAAAGGTATTATGTCCATCTGTAATTTAAAAAAAAAATAAAAAAACAACATCTAGTTCTTGGCCAGGATTGCACAAGTATGATACTAATTAAATTAAAGGAGGTAAAGTATGTGTTGATAGTTGAATGTTGACATTCTTTCTTACTTTCCTATTTCCTCCCCTTTTCTGTTATTTTTAGTGTGGCCTAGGAAGCTCTCATGGCAAAGAAGAAAGAGGAAGGGTAAAATAGCTAGTTGGATAGGAGAACAACATTCTGTTGTGTTTTTGATCATATGGCAATTTTATTTTTAATTTTTGAGGACCTGCCATACTATTTGTTGTAGAGTGATATGAAATATAGCCCAAAAGCTCATGTGTGAGATGATGCAAGAATTTTCAGAGGTGTCATGAATAAGATTATGAGAGGTGTAACCTAGTTAGTGGTAAATCCACTGGTATGGATTAACTATAGCCAGGTAGGGTATAGCTGGAAGAAATGGGTCAGTGGAGCTGTGACTTTGGAGTTCATAATTTGTCACTGGTGAGCCTGAGTTCTCTCTATGCTTTCTGGTTGCCATGTTCTGAACTGTTTTCCTCCCCGATGGCCTTCTGCAATGATGTTCTGCCTCAGCTCGGGTCCAGAGCTCTGAAGTGAGCAGACCATGAACTTAACCTCTAAAACTATGAGCCAAAATGAACTGTTCCTCTAATTTTTCCTGTCAGGTCTTTTGGTCACAGTGATAAAAATGCTAACTAAAATGTTTAAAGGCTAACTAAGCCTTTATTCTTTACCACTTATGATCTACTATTGTCACATCCACCCAGGGTGATTTCAAGCAGGCCAATAGATTTCCACTACAAAAAGGGAAAATCGGCTTGGTCATCTATGACTCTTTGGATAAAATATAGGATACTTTTGCTAATGTCAATTATTTTACCCCTGAAGAAGCATGTGTGTCAGGAAATACTTTCAATCAGTATATTAGAATGAAAATTCATAGAAAAAGAAACTTTGCCTGAAATCATTTTCTCTTTAATGTATGTGAATATTATTTTAGATACTATTGCACTTCCAAGAACTAGGTTACATATATTCCAGTTAGTGCTCCAATAAACCTACATGACTTTGGGCAAAAGTCACCTCCTCCAATGTGTCTCAGTTTGCTAAACTAAATGACACTGAAATGTTTTTGTGTTGTGACCTTAGAAAAGTTATTTCTATCCTCAGTTCTTTCATTTATAATGTGGGGATCACAGTAAGTCTTAATTGAGTTGTAGGAAAGATGTAGCAAGTATAAAATATTAACCCACATTACACATTGTAAGTGTTCAATAAAAAGAAGTGATTATTAATATGGTTTTTTATTTTTAAGATTCTATACATAGAGGAAAAATATTTGTCCATATAAAGACAAATGAACATGAATTTTCACAGTATCTTTATTTGTAATAGCCCCAAACTGGAAATACTCTGGAAAGCCTTCAGTGGGTGAGTGACTAAACAAATAATGGAATAATCATACCATGGAATACTACTCAGCAATAAAAGGAATGATCTAGTGGTATACAAACTTGGAGGAATCCTAAAATAATTGTGCTCAGTGAACAAAGCCAACCCTAGAAATTCACACAGTGTAGTATTTCATTTACATGAAATGTTCACAAAGACAAATCTTAAAAGATGGGTGGGTAATGGGTGAGAATTAATTGTGACCAGTCATGGGAGATTTTATTGGGGTGCTGGAGGCATTCTAAGAGTTGATTGTGGTGATGGCAATAAAGGTGTATAAAATTTAATCCATTGTACCCTTAAAATTAGGGAAATTTTATACATTTAAATCATACATTTAAAAACTATTTCCTAAAGATTTTGTATCTAAAAACTGGATTATGCAATTATATTCTATTGGATCTTAGGGAAGATCATAACAAAGAATTTTCAATTTTTCACTTACCGAAGGATGTGCTGCTATGTATCCATGTGCACTTTTATCTGAAAAGTGAGAACAAAAAGTTTACCTTTGTTTTATGAAGGTCACCTCATTTAGAAAAATAGAAAATAAAGGTCTTTTTACAAAACGTAACTCTTCAATTTAGTGTTAAATAGATATTATGACAAATGACAGATTTTTTCTTTTCTTAAAATAGCTTACACCATTACAACCTCACCATGTTCTTATCAAGTGATTTTACAACCTATAATGAAATCCCCCACATCTTCAGTGAACCTCATCTATAAGGAGGAATGTCAAGATTACCTACTTCTAACTGTTATAATTCTATCCATAAATATCCATGATTTATTTTCTTTCCTCTCCTTTCCCTTTCTCCTTCCTTTTCATCTCTTCCTTCTCTCCTCCCTTAATAATCCCCATCTTCTCATCCTCTTCTGCAGTTTCAACACTAGAGCATTCAGAAAACATATGTTGAGTTTCACTCAGCTAGGTATAGTGCAGTAACTCTGATACTATTGAGTTTTACCATTGTTGCCAGGAGTTCATATTTTTAAGTTAAAATAATTCAGCATCTAGAAACAAGGTGCTAAAAAGCAGTGACAACTTGGAATAAGAAACAAACTCTGAGAAAGTGAAGGGTATTAATTGTTATACTGAAATGATTTCTTGAATGCATTTTCCATTTTGGTAGCCAATTGGAGGCCCACTCCTGATCTCTTAGCATTAAACATTGTTTGATTTATCAACAGAATCTCGTCAGCATTTTATTCCACATGGAACACTAAAATATCATAAAAAGGTTACCTTGATGGCTTTCTTTTTAGAAAAAGGTTTTTAGGTTTTTAACATAGGGTAGTAGTTAAATAATCCTCTCATATCAAAAAGTCCCACATAGTATATGAATTGCCATGTGTCTTCAAGTCTGAGCTTTGATATTTAAAATGGCCAAATCAGACAGTTCTCCACTTCCAAGTACATCCTTGTACCATTCTCAAAGAGACCTCAAGTCTGCCCTACATTAAATCCAATGGCAATCCACAGGAGGTCCTTATGGCTAGGGTACTAATGATATCATTCCCTTCATTCTTTAGATATTAAATCATACTAGAGAGTATCATTTGGGATTAGATTTCTTTTGGTTGCTTATAGTACACATTTGAACATCAAATTTCCAAACAAAGGCCAGGTCTATACACTAGCAACTTAAGGCACAATTTGGCAGTATGGCTATTTCAATCTTTTAAAATAATAAGATGTAGTTTCTTTTGTTCAGTTTGATTTTGGGATCTGATCAAAGTAACCTGACAACCACAAAATTTGTTCTTTGTCATCATGGTATAAATCACTGAGTCTAATGGATACAATGTATTTCCAGAGACCATGGTTTGACCCAAAACCTCTTACTTCATGGACCCACCACAAGGCCGGATCATAATATACTTTGTATCTTCATAAGAAGAATTGTGATTGCTAATTTAAGCTTACCATTACTGTTTCACCGAACAATTTTCCTACTTGGGGTCTACAAAAACACTCAATTAAAATAAATTTGCTACCATCAAGCCCAAATTCCAATTTGTCTTTTTGGCTTACTTATGATGAACCCAGTCAGAGAAGGTACTGGAACTGACTTCAAAAGTTCTACAGACGGGCTGGGGTTGTGGCTCAGCGGTAGAACACTTGCCTAGCACATGCACGGCCCGGGTTCGATCCTCAGCACCACATACAAATAAACGCATTGTGTACAACTAAAGCAAATAAATAAATATTTAAAAAAAAAGATCTACAGACATTTTGTTGTAATCATGAGATTCTAAGATTAGAATGAATTCTTCACCTTTTGATGCACCAGAATTTCTCTTACCTCCTGATGTAAAGCTCATGTATTTCTGGTTGTTGACCGTTTCTTTGGAATCATAGAATTTGAGAACATCAAGAACAGCTTGTGGGTTCTTCTTCTGTTCCAGTTTTGTTATGTTGGAGGTTTGGAGTAATCGTGCCCATTGCTCAGGGATTCCCTGTGGACAACCAAAGGGAAAAAAAATGGCAGCTGAGAACATACGGCAGTGGCATTTTCACGTTCCAGTAAAGTTCTTCACCAAGAAGCCCATGCTACCTGTAGGATTACACTTGGGAAACTGAAGTTACATTCTAGATTTAACGTTAGTAACTTAATAATGCAATCATTCTCTTCTCTAATTAAAACACATAGGTAAAACTAGGATCCAACTTAAAAAGGGTGGGTGGGAGTATGACTGTGATAGAAAAAAAAAAGCGCATGAAAATCACCTCCATATTGACTCTGCTCATCCATGAAATGATGTTTACAGCTTAGCTTATTTTGTTCTGGTGACTCAGGGCAGACATAGCAAGACTTCTCTAAATTTGTGCACAACATAGTATAGTGCAGATCAATGGGTTTTATATGACTGGAATAACATAAGCTGTTTCTGTGCATGTTGCAATCAGAATATGTTTTAGAATAAAAGGAAAGCCTCACCCTTGGTCAGTTTATACTTTGTGATTACAAAATGCAATTTTTGGGGACTAAAGCTTTAATATAAAGTCAAATTGGGAGGAGATCAAAATAGAATTGTGGAGGAGCAATAATCACTGACATGCTATATAGTAACATTAATGCTGCTTTGGGGATTTTCCCTGCAGCTTTCTCCAGGGTATGCCTCCTCTTCTCCTCCATCCCTCCCTTCCTCCCCACATCATTTATTGGTCACATAGAACCTGGGGACTACGAAAACTATGCCAAAACCTTGTGAGAATTTATAATAATCTGAAGTATTTAGAGCAGAGAGGAGGGAATATTTGAAAATCTTGCCAAGGAGAATTGCAAAAAATTACAGAGAAGTTAGCTTTGCATTAAGCATCCAACATTCTTTCCTACATCTTCAGCCTACAGATGTCCCCATTTCATAATTGTCCAAACTCCAAGGGCAACTTGGAGGGAGAAACAGACACACTATTCCTGAAGTACATCCAGGCACAATTTATGTGGCTTTGGCCTACGAAGTCTCGGCAAAACAATGTGTGACGTGGGCCTCCAGAGTTTGGGAATGACAACAAAAAAGTGAGATAAGCCAAGCAACAACTCTACTGCACACACATGAACCTGCTGCTGCAGTGCTATGACATCTCAAAGAAGCACTTTGATGCAAGCTTCTTTTGGGCCTGTGACGCACCTCTGGGAGCTTCCCTGGGCACATCTGTGAGCCATAGAGATCTGGCTGTAATGGACGTAAATAAAGAAAGAAAAGAAAGTTAAAACAGAATGTGGGACAACTTAGAAGGTGGGAGAAGATGAAACCAATGGGTCTGAATGGGGGGGGGATCCCTTTTAAAGTGGGGCGGTTATGAAAATAGGGAGGTATTAACTAAATCAGGGACAGGACAGGCTACAGGACAACAGATTTAAGAGAACAGAGAAAACGACAATGTTCCAAAGATTGGAATTATAATTCCACTTTTGGCCAGATGCTTACTTCATAAATAGGCAATAATAAGAATTACCATTAAATGATTGGAGAAATTACTAAAAGCAGAAACATGAATTTGGAGGGAAGAAGAATGGCATCATGAAAAGCTTTGACAATAATTTGTAAGTTGTTTTTATAACTTGGTGATCACAGGTAGCCCAAAGGCCATGTGATGAACTTACAAATTTCAATTCCCAATTCTGGTTAACCAATTTCAATTTCACATTGAAAGTGTCTCTCTGGCTAAAATTCAGAGAATGGATATAAGGCAATGCTGAATTTTTGTTCTCATTGATGTAATTCTTCTGTATTTTATTGCTAAAGTCATGGCTGGCTTACAGAAAACTAGGTAAAGGATGTTCCCACACAGCCAGACTCTATGTTTAAGATTCTTATACACTAAAGACTGGGGAAAGGGAAACATTTGATTTCAAACCATATATGAATAATTTACATTTTAATACTACAGTTCCAAATCTACTTCCCACAAAATAAGGTCTGATATAAGGTAACAGCGTTGTCTAAATATATTTAAATGCTATAGAAACATGCTTTGACCCAACTGGTTTGATTTGGGATATATGTCCTTGATTCCTGGCATTTAGGGTTACTCCAAGCACAGTGAAACAACACTTTTACATGCATTCATCACGCAGTTTGATGCTAAAGCCTTAAGCCAAAAATTGGAACTCAGGAGCCCATGCATGATCCCAGTTCTGATTCTAAGTGCAATTAATAGCATTTGGTTAATACTATAATGGCCAAAGGAGTTATTAAGTGTTACAAATCCAGGTGTGTGTTGCACATAACCACTAAAGCAGACTTCACTGGCATGATCATTACCATATTCATTAGAATATTTTCAGTTATTATACATCCCCAGGGTACTTCTAAACTTATGTGATAATAGTCATGTGATCACTAGACAGCAGAAAAATGCTGTCAATTGCAGAAGATCTTCCAGACAACTATACTTACCACATAGCTACACTGCTTACATAATTTCTTTTTTCTAAGACAAACCAGTTTATCAATGAAACCTGACACTTAAATTTGAACATATGCCACAAAGGCACATAAATCAGTAAGCCATCTCATTATTCCAAATTGAGGCACTAATCCCAAAAGTTAGACAGCTAATGGAGACCCCTAAGAGCATCAGAAGCAGGAGCACATATCAATTCCTGACCATATATACGATAACAAGTAGATGTACATCAAGCTAGGGATTGTCCAGTGTAGCCCAGGAGAATGGTAGCATGATATAACAGGCCAAGCATTATCTTATCATAAGAAAAGATAATTTATATCACTCATACCATTTTTCCCTCTGATTGACTTGAAGCGACCGTCACAGGTCTAGAGGTCTGGAAAGGGAAGTTCTGAAGTATTTGGGACAAAAATGGTAATATAAAGGGTAAGGACTTGTAATAATTTAATACCAAAAGAAATCTCACCTCCCAACCTAATTTTAGCTTCATCCAAGTATATGACCAGATGTACAAGGTTATATAGACCAATGAGCCACAGTGTAATCACCAAAGCAACACACCAAACCAGTGTCCAAACATTCAAAATAGCAGGCCCTTTATAAGACAACTGGATTAGACAATTCAAGAAATTGCTAAAAATTCAACCTCGACAACAACAATAATCAAATTTAGTGATATGATCCTTCCAAAACACAATGACTTAGTGGTACTGTGGCAATTAAGACCTACTAAATCTTACCAATAAATGATTTTTTAAAAGTGTATGTTCATTTGGCATTTTAAAAGTTAAACATTTTAAAAGTTTACAGAGAAAATGTAAATCATATGCTAAGATGGTGAAAATAGGCAGAATTTGATATCTTTAAAAATTACAGGTGGGTAAATAATTACAAAAGATCATCAAGATGACTATAAAAATGCTTCATATTTCTAAATTTATCTTGTCTGTCTATATATTTAATGGATTTCTGTTATCTGGTTCCATCGAAACAGTTGTTTAATTTAAAAATTTTGGGGGAGAGGATTATTTTAATGGGTTTGATTGTATTAAACTATTTTTTCATGATTTAAAAGACTGCCCATATATCCCACGTATCCCACCTCATCCCTCTGATTGGTTCACTGGGTTCTAATTAACAACAAAATGAAAATAGCAAGTGCTGCAGTCAGCAAGATGGTGGTGATTCACTTCCTTCATTTCCATTCAGAAATTAGAAACAACAAAAACAACAAAAAGATAAAGATGGAGAGATTACATCATAAGATGGCAAGTAAGTTGGAAAAAGTGGAAAGAATAAAACACTGGAAGGAACCAAAATATCACATGGGAGAGCTAGAGAAGAAAATTTTTACATCAGAACAAAAGAAAAGAATAATATGGAATGACAAAAATAAAACTAAGAGAAGTTCAAACAAAAGAGAAACACAGAGGGAAAAGGGGTCAAAATTGAAAAGACAAAGTTCTAAAAATAAAATAGGTAAGAGCTGTTAGATAAAATTTCTGTAAATTTTAAGGGTTTTTCCTGTTTCAAATGTCAGAAAAATAATGTCCAGATTATAAAAATAACTTTTATGTGATGGGGATAATATGGTAGTAGTGTTGATAGTGAGGTTATATTTCTAAAAGTACCTAAGAGAATATTCTTTTTTTTTCTACCCAAGGGCACTTTCCCACTGAGCTACATCCCCAGTACTTTTTACATTTTATTTTCAGACAAGGACTCACTAAATTGCCAAGGTTGGCCTTGATCTTGCCATCCTCCTGCATCAGGTTCCTGAGATGCTGGAATTGCAGGTATGTGCCACGACATCCAGCTCTAAGAGAATATTCTGACAATATAATAAAGATTGGGCTCAAACTCAAGACCATTTGAATAATGTGTCTGACCTTGATGATGAAATTCATTAATCCTACCTATCTCAATTTTAGTGTCATTATTTCCTAACATTCTCTTCTGCTTGCTACTGAGAACATAGAAATAATTAGTCCACACCACTTTATGAGGCCAAGATGTTTACTATTTGCATTTCATTCTTATAGCTTACTTCCAGAATTGAACAAATATGATAATGTGGCTGTCAATTCAATAACATTATTTGACTCTCCAAATCAAATTGATTTGCTCCTTCTTTTTCTTATCACTTAACATATAACATAGTCTATTCACTAACCATCATGTTATGAGACATGAAATTTAACATCGACATTTCTTTCTGGTTTATCAAGCCAAGATTTGATGGGAATGGTTCTATTAAAGAATTTTTTTCCCAGATTTATTCAAAATTACTCATTCTTTCAGAATGCACATTTTGAATGAGTTCCTTAGTAGCACAGAAAAAAGTAGTTGATCTTCCTGGAGATACATTTTTAGCAATATATTTACCCTCATCTTTCTAAAAGAGGTGCCAAATCTTTTTCTTAAAAAGAAAATATAAAATAGCAAAGATCTGAAATCTTGTGCTTTATGAGCACTATATATATATATATATATATCCAAAGAATGGACTGATATATAACTATGGTGTATCCAGAGAATTCTGATTGGTATTTGCTACACATTGTGAGTGTATGTGTGTGCGTATTTGTGATATAAACACATAACCACTAAAATGTACATGATGTATCAATATTTCTACTTGAAACATGGGGTTTGTTGTTTTGAATGTCTACAAAATATGCCGATTAATAATCTTAATGTTGGGCATGATAGCACATGCCTATAATCCTAGCAACTCAGGAGGTTGAGGCAGGATGATCACAAATTCGAGGCCAGCCTTAGCAACTTATTGAGACTCTCAGCAACTTGACAAGATCCTGTCTTAAAATAATAATAATATATAAAATGTCTATAGATGTAGTTAGCGGTAAAGCAATGCTGGTTTCAATTCCCAATGGGAAAAAAAAATACAAGAAACAAAACAAAATACTAAAAATAATCTATGTCCTTGAAACCAAAGAGAAGATTAAGTTAATAAAGCTTTTTGGTTAGTGCAGTTAGCTCATCTGTGTAATTCAGGTCCCAATGTAAAGTCTGAATTATTCAGATGGACTGTCTTCACTGGCCAAATTGAGTAGATGATTCTCTCATTCATTCCACATAATAAAGAACAGGTTCAGGCAGGGACTCCTTACCAAGACTACATTTTCTGTGCTATGGTAAATTAATATTTTCAACTAAGTTGAAGACTATACAGTGATCAGACGTTTCTGGTAAGATGGACAAAATAATTTGCCAATATTGTTGCCACCTTCTACTCCATCTATAATTGTGTCCATTTTTTCTTGGAATCATCAAAAACATTGAGTCTGACATTTGGGGACATGGCAATTCTTGATTCACACCTATTTTTATAAAGGAATGTTTTCATGGCTTACAAAACAAAATAAGGAGCTTACTTACAGTGAATTCCCCGGTGACTGCATCAAACCCCACATGAATTGTATGCTCAAAGTCTGAAGGAAGAGAGATCTCTGGGCGTTCTTTCTCTTTCTTCTTATTGGCTAAAGGCAAAATGTTAACATTCATTTATTTGGGGTATAGTTTTGGCTTCCAAAGTGTACAACTAGGTTCATCAAAATAATTCTAAAGTTGAAAGACAATTGATTCCACTACAATTTTAATAATACTTAATTCCAGAAAGTCCAATTACTTGTAGACGTGGCTGAGATTTAGATGAAAAATATTATGTTGAATTATTTAAAACTTTACAAAATATAATTCAAACAAAACCCCCATTCGAGTTGATTCATGTCATTTACCAATCTAATGAAGTAAATTGTCAGGTGTGAGTGTATTGTGTTTAACTGGCTTTGTCGGGTCAAATAATAAGAAACTCATAACATTCAAATCAAGCTAAAGTTTAGTATTAGAAAGAATAGAAAATAGAATCGATATGAATTCTTTGCATGTTAACATTAGCTAAATATCAAGTGGCTGGAATTTTATTAATTTACATGTTTACATTATGAAGTTTATCTTAATCTTCTTGGAACAAAGATACTATTACAATTACTGATGTTACAAATATTTTTCTATCATTAAAACCATTGTTAATCATTTCCCACACAACACAACCCTAGTAAAACTTACAAAATGGTACTTGCTACTGAATAAATTTTATTAGCTTTTGAAACCTCAAATTGGGTCTTTGGTTTAGTTTTTCTAATCCATAACTATTTTTCTATATCCCCATTATATTCTGTCATGTTAGCCATTTGAAATCATTGCTTTTCTCAAGTACCAGATTTTTCATGGTGACATAATTATGAATAAATTTATTGATATTTAATAAGTAAAATGCCTTTAAAGATAAAATTGCTGAAGAAATTAATTTAGGAACTATAAGGAAAGTAATGTATCTGGAAATGATTCCCAGAAGGAAAGTACCATGGAAACATTTTTAAATGATCTCTAGTAGCATCGGTAAAAGACATATCAGCAAATTTGAGCATGTAAAAGAGTGCATTTCACACTGAAAAAAAATAATACTCACCTTCCTAATACTGGGCAAGTAAATGTGAACTTGGTTTACCTAGTTGAAACTAGAGGTCCCTTGGCCCAAATTATAGGAAATATGCAATTAATCATATACATATTACTTCAGGTTACTTACTGGTTTTGTAGGTTACATGTGATAAATTTTAAATTCAAAAACTTTCATATCAATATCAGGCTTATGGCTTCTTTTCTCTTTCCATTATCATTCACTGCTCTATATGTCCAGCCAGAGAACAGAGATATGGGTCAGTAATACAAAAACTCAAGTAGTCAGGAGGACTATGCAGAATCAGAAAAAAAAAAAAACTTTGGGGGCAGTGGGACAAGAGTCACTTGGAACCTTTGCTTGGCATGAAATACATGTAGGACTCATAGTATATATGCCATCTAACTTAAATTTAGCATAGATTCTGTTTTTATATTAAGTCTACTTTATTGATGAATATTATAATAACAGTGGATATAAAAGCTTCTGTTTTTCCTAATGCCTCTGCATGTTCATATACTACAGTTACCATTTATTCTTATTCAACCATTGTTCATTTCATTTTGTTAGAAAGCCAGACCAAACAATCATTATTGTTGTCCTCTAAGGCTAACAATCTCTTTCCACTTCCTTGACAATATGGTCTTACTTTCCTCCTCCCTCAGTGATAATTTTTCTTTCTCATTGTTTCTTTCTCTTCTGCCTTTCCTAATGCTGGCTTTGTCTTTCTGCAATCCTTTCTCTATACTCATTCCTCCAGGATTTAATCCAGATACTAACTCAAGTTAGGGAATTCCCTAATCTGTGGTTGACAGGGATGAATTCAGATATTGTGGGATGAAACACTTCATATAATTTGAGAGGCAAGCTCATTTTAAGTAATAACATAAAAGTAACAAATATAAAATTGTTAGGGCCCCTATTAGGGTTTTAAAAAAAAGAGGAACTCTGATGAAGGAGCATTGTTCATTTCATAGTAACTAGCTCTTCATAACCTACTTGGGGTCAGTCTACTATGAAATATCTGACGAAAGCTGTGGAACTTATCAAAAATGTGATATACATATTTTACATATACCTTCAGAGGTTCATAATTCTCCTGGACTCCAGTTTAAGAGCCCCTACTTTCATCCTAATCCTATATCAACTTGCATTCATGCCCTCTATCATCAGCAAATAAACTCTCCCAACTTTTCTATTAGTACTGGCTGTGCATTTGACTCATTCCTCTTGGGCTGAATTATGCCCAGAATTGGTTTTATGGTGTTTCCCTAGAAGGCCATATGATTGCTAGTCTCTTACCAGACCAATTATTCCATTCCTTTCATTAAGGGACAGGCATAACGAAGGCAAGAAGCCAAATTTGTCTCTCTATTGTTCTCTATCTCCATGAAATGAATCCACCAACCATCCAAATCAGAGGAGTAAAACAGACCCATCCTCTTTTGGGAATTCTAAGCAATGAAGAGATTGTGATTCCCTTCTCCAACATGTAAGTTAAATAAAAATAATAATAAAGTATAAAAAATAAGGAATTTAAAAACATTTTGATGTTATTATGATGGATAATAAGTCCTTTTAAAAGCTATACATCCAGGGCTGGGGTTGTGGCTCAGTGGTAGAATTCTCGCCTAGTATGCGTGAGGCTCTTGGATTGATCCCCAGCATCACATAAAAAAAGTAAAATAAAGGTATTGTGTCCACCTACAACTAAAAAATAAATATTAAAAAAGGCTACCTATCCAAAAATCATAAAGTTTTCATATTTTGGGCACCCCTGATTTCCTGGATCCCATAAACACATTTTTACTCCTCTACTGGCCCAGCAGCCAAAACCAAAAATTTGGAAGTCATTTTTGACTCCTACTTAGTCACCAAGTTTCTTTCCATTTTTATCTCCTAAATTTGTCTTGAATCCATTTTTCATCCTTTCTTCTCCACTAACCACTTAGTCCAAAGCAAGACATTACTATTCCTCTCACTTCCTCCAATTTTCTCCCCTCCAATTCATTTCTCTACTCTTTGACCACATTATACATTCTCACCTTTTAAGATCTTTAAATGCACCATCATGGCCCTACCAATATGTTAAAAGTTCATGCTTTTCAGTATGATATCCAAGGGCCTGCAAAATCTAATCCTACTTTATCTTTCCAGACTCTGCTCTTTCCATGGAATCCACCATCCATACCTATTCCATGTTCCTTAACTGACTAGGTTTTCTCTTTATCTCCAAGCTTTAATACATGCTAGACTCAAACCTGGAAAGTCATGTTTCTTACATACTTCTCCCAGCTTTGTGTGGATTATTCCCTTCATCCTTTTATTTTTCTACTTCTAAGGACTGAACCCAGGGCCTTGGACATGCTAGGCAAGTGCTCTACCACTGAGTGACACCATGGGCAGTCCTTATTCTTGAAGGTTTCCACTCCCTTAGTGTGTTCCCTTTGCAGACAAAGTTAAATGCCTCTTCTTTTATGTTCCCATAGAACCACCCAATGTATATTTTGACTTGGCATATAACAGTACTTAATTGTTATTTCTTTTTTACATACCTATCTCTTTAACTACAATTTGCAGGAAAGCAAGTACAATTCTCACATTATCCATCACCTGCCTTAGGTCTGCACACTAAGAACTATCGTTTATGAAACACCATGTGCAAAATACATCTATGGTTATCTCAATTGATCTATATAACAATATTATGAGTAAGTTTATTATGGTTGTATTACTATTGATTTATGGATGAAAAAAGTAAGAATTAAGAGACGTTAAGCCATATACCCAGGTTAAACAGCTGGCAAATGTCAGAGCCAAGGTTTAAACCTATGCCCCACTATGTCTCCAGAACCTAAGTTCTTAATAGTTACACTACTTATTACTCAGTAGTATTTAAAATTAAACAGATTTGAACCTTATCCTTCAGTAAATTTTAGTGATTGGTGCCTAGATGAGAATGGATTTTTGCCTTATTTTATTTTTTAGGAACACTAAATTGTCCTTATCTCCCCAGAGAATTCTGAGTACTGGGCATTTGTATTAAAATTCAGCCTACCTTGAGTCTTAAGCTAAAACTCAGCCCAATTAGCGCTAGGTTGGTACTCATAGAGAATGGAAGCCCAAATGGGTATCACTTTCTTTTTTTTGGTGCCGGGGGCACTCGACAACTGGGTCACATCCCCAGCCCTTTTTTGTATTTTATTAGAGACAGGGTCTCACTGAGTTGCTAAGTGCCTCACCACTGCTGAGGCTGGCTTTGAACTCCTGATCCTCCTGCCTCAGCCTCCCAAGTGCTAGGATTACAGGCGTGCGTCACCACGCCCGGCTCCAAATGGGTATCACTTTCTAAGTGTATCTCTGATATCCTATTGGAACCCAGAACAAAACCACAGATTGCTGGTTGAACCACAAATTGCAATGACATTTGACCTTAGGAAACTTTGGCTGTCCATGAGTTCTGGTTGTATCTCTAATCTCTCCAGAGTCTCTTGTTCTGACATCTTTCTCTATTATATTACCTTGTAAAGAAAGAAAAGCCATCTAGTCATCTATCATCTCCTCTATACCCTACCCCAATATTCTACCTTCCCTCTAGTGGCTAGAGCTTGTCCCATTAAGGACAAATTCCACTATATCTTCAACCTCTTCAGTAAACATATGCTTCTCTTCATCCTCTGAGAAATTATTTTTAGGGAGAGGCTAGAACCCCACTCCCAGAGATTTGAACTGTCAATCTGGGGTAGGCCCAGTCACCTTTATTTTTTAAGGTTACATGGGTATTTCAATTACATAGCTGGGGTTGAGAAGTACTGTAAAATCTCACTATCCTATGAGGGTAACAACTTCCTCAGAAAACCCTCCTAGAGTATGCTCATTCTTTCTCATCCCAAGCCCTTTGGCCTAGGGGAAGAGAGGGGTGGTGGTGGTGTGGGCTTTTTCCCATTTTACTCCAAATTCTTTACTTGAAATCATTACTTCTGCACTTGACTACAAAATCCTCTATATTTAGGTTATTGACACTTTGTTCTCTTGCCCATGTCCCTGTGTCCACTGAGGACTTTAGCTCCAAGTCTTCCCTCCTATACTCTATGCTACCATCACTGTGTGAAACAAGATATGAATGTACAATAAATGGGCACCTCCTTAATACTCTTTCCTTAGGGCTCCTTGACCTCCCTCAACTCTAGTGAACCTTACCCTCCCTTCCACTTCTTCAATCTACTCCCATGGCCATCCTTTAAGCCACTGGTTCTCAACCAAGGCCACACATTAGAATAACCTGTAGAGTTCCATAAAATGCCAAGGTATACGGCTTACCTGGAACCTACTATATCAGGATTTCTGGAGCTAAGTCCTGGACAGATGACTTTCTAAACTCCATTGATGCTGTGAAGCCTAAATGGAGAACCATGGCTATTCTGGGATTTTTTGTTATCCACAATGATCCATTATCTGAAATATTCCACCCTGTTTTCTTAAGGGCTAAGCCTCATCTCCCATCCTGCCAACCTTCTAATTAAAACTTTTAAGCCTTTACTCCTATATTACTTTTCTTTGAGCTCAATAAAACCTCCATTCTCTCAGCTCTTTCCTGGCCTAGACTGTATTGGTCCATCATGTAAACTGCTCTGAAGCCATCACCCTACCCTGGAAACTCTCACCCTTTGATGAACTTTTGAAATTGTCCTGCAAAAACCTATCCTGACGGAATCCAACAATGTAATTTCTCCACTTCTATACTAAGGTCATTGAGAGTTACTGGGGAATAAAACATCATGTGGCCATGTGGATTGGTACTTATTATGAAGATCACAGACCTCATTCAGGTCACTAATGGTTGTTAGGAATATTTTCCTTGCCCCTTACTAACTTCCTTTCCCAATCTCCTCAGCAAATATTCCAGAATTTCAGAATTTCACTCAAATTTCTCATCTATCCTATCCTCCTTTAATTTTAGCATATGTTGTACCTTCTACTTCACAAAGAAAAATGGCAATCTTTGATTTTAATTTCTCTAACCCTCCTATGCATATATAAGAATTTCTCTAACCCTCCTATGTATATATAAGAATCAGTACCCTATATATGGGATCTCCAAGTAGATAAGAGGAGATAAGAAGGTGCTACTGATGCCTATACATGCATATCTCCTCCCATCCCACTAGAAGCAGGTGCCTCCTTCCACATAAGGTGTCTGTCTCCACTGGTACTCTAGATCCCAGTCATCCCACTTCTCCAGGGATCTCATTCTATCAATTACATCCATTTCTTCTTGTTTCTTTAATCTCCCTCCCTTTCTCTCTACTGGCTTAAAAGACATGCTAAGATTTCTCTTGTACTTAAAAATTAAAACCCTTCGGCTTCCTCACATCATTCTCTGTCTTACAGTCACTTGGCCTTTTCTTATTTAGGTTAAACTTCTTGCAAAAGCATTTTAGATTTATTAAGCTCTCACTCTCAAAATCCTTGTAATCCCTGAAACTACCACTTAACCTCCTCCTCGACCAGGGGCTTCTTTTTTGTCCTTAAAATCGTTGTCAACTCAGTCAAAACTGACATTGTTAACCACACACTTCTTGAAACAAACTCCTCTGCACTTTCTTTTGCACAACTCATTCCTAGAGTTTATTTCTATTTTTCTGGGTTTTCCTTCTCAGTCTCTTGTGTAGGAGCTTCTTTCTGTTGGCTCTTTAAATAGCATGCTCCAGGAGCTGTCCTAGGTACTCATATCTTGCCCTCAAACACCTCTCCTTGGGCCATCTCTTCTATATGCCTGGTTTCAATCACCATCTACATAGTACTGACTCCCCGTATGTACTTGACCTCTCTGCCATATCCCAATCCCCATGTACTTAACTAGCTATTGAACATGTCTATACTATTGTTCCACCTGAAAGAACATGAAACCATAATTTTCCTTTGTTTCCGACTTCACACTTCTCTAGCTCCTTCTCTCACAATCTGCCTAGTTACCTACTTGTATTAAGTCTCCTTTCTACATATTCCCTCTGGGATTCTTCTCCTATTCTTAATGATATTGGCCCTTATGCCACTGTCATTTCTCACTTTCATGTCTCCAACAGCCTGACTTGCCCCACTCCACCACAAATCCATTCCTCCTCCTCTGGCTAGAGTGATATTTTGAAACACTTATCAGATATCATTCCTCCTGCTTAAAATGTTCCCTCCATTGTCTTCAGAAAAAATTCAAAGCTCTTAGCATAGCAGATATAAATCCTCTATGATCTAGTCCCACACTACTCCCATAGCTTCATCTCTTACTTCCTCCCACACTGACTCTTTGCACTGGCTATTCTGAACTTCTTGTAGTCATAGAAACTCAACCTACTACTGCATTATGCCTACCACTCCATAATGCTGTTCTTTCTATTTGGAATGCCACTCACTCTTTACATGGCTAGCTCTATTCTCTTTTTTAAGACTCACCTCAGTTCAGTGGTCACCTCCAAGAAGCCTTTCCTAACAGCTCCTCCCTCCCTTCAATCCTGAATAGATGCCCCCCTCCTTGGTGCTTACTTCTGTTTTGTACTTACCACACTAAAGTCTATTCACTGACTCATCCGTGTCCCTTACTAGACTCTCAGTTACTTTTAAGTAGGGAGGACTAGGACTTATTCATCTCTATCATCAGCACAGTACCAAACTCAATGTTTAATGAATAACTGAACAAACAAATAAATGAATGAGTAAATGACCTTTATATGAAATGAGACCCAATAAATGGAGACAGTTGATGCTTATTTGCTATGATGTGTTCATGGATGAGGAAAAAATGACCTGGTTCTGCCAAGAAGGCCAGGGAAGAAGAGAATATGTTTAAGAGTTATTTTTGTAATTGAATTTGTTGGTGGCATTGTTGATGTTTTCCCCAACAGTGTCCACACTGGCTATATATTCATTCAGGCACATCTCTTGTGAAATGTCACATGCATATACTGGCAATAAACCTGGGCAGGGGTCAAGGTAGAGCAAAGCAACCAATACTCCTCAGAGGAAATCCATGGATGGTGCTATATTTGCCTCCTGAAAGCATTGTAGAAAACTGTCATCTGAGTTTTCCTTGTTGTTGGAGTTCACCTAAAATTCCTGGAAGTTTTCCTGGGCCTTCTCATTAGATGTCATATGGGCATGTCCACAATTACTTTTTAGAACACTTTCTAACTTCTTCAAAACAGAGCATGCAGGAAAAGGAAAGGAATGACAGAAGACAGACATAAAGAAAGCTTTCCTACATAAATTTAGTCTAAAATCACAAAACAATAATTATGTTTTTAAAAAAGCAACAGAAAGCATACAAAATGTTGTGCTCCACATGGAAAGTGAAACATTTAAAGCCACATTAGTACAGAAAGCTAAAAGTATAGTATTATATAAAGTATATTGTTTAAGTGTGGAAAGAATTTTTCCAAAGGGAAAAAAAAATAAAACGCACAGACTGGCTAGTTCTCCAAGGCAAGCATTTCACAACCCCAGCTTTAAGGAACAGCAAACCTTTGCTAATATCTTAGCCTCTTTCCCTTTCAATCAGTCAGTGAGTCCATTATCAAGTACAGATTGAATTATGCACCAATGTAATGACAGGCTATACTAGATGATTCATTAGGAACTCAAGTAATGGCAAACTAATTGGGGAAATAAGCTTAACAAACAAAAAATAGCAACCAATACTATCATACAAAAGAAAATTAGGTGCTAGGTTGTGAAGAATAGAGTGTAAATGCTTCAGTATAAAAGCATGTCAAAAGGAAAACAATCACAGAAATCTGCAATGGACAGTCAGGACTTACTGATGGAGGCAGGACTTAATAGATGAGTCATAGGGTAAAATATCTGAAGTAAGAAAACAGAACAAAATCTTAGAAGTAGGACTATATATATATAGCAAATGGCTGTAGAAGTGAGAAGACAAGCGTAAATAGATAGTAACAGTAGTGGAAATTAAAAGGAGAGGAAGACGAAATTGGAGATAGTAATAAAAAAAAAGTGCTTGGAAAGGTTTTGAACAGATGGATGCCAATTAAAAAGGGATTTTCCAGAAAAAAGCTAGGTAGTTATGTGTTGCTAAGGTACATGGACCATGGTGGGAGCAAGCTACTTGATGGTTACTGTTTCTCTAAGGCTGAGGAGAAGGAATGATGGGTATAGAATGGGAAGACAACCTACCAGTGTATCTGTTGCCTTTAAGATTACTAATCGGGCATTTCCTGTAAACTGTGCATGTGTGTGTGCACGTACATGCACGCCTGCATACACATACATGCTTGTCTGTTATTTCTGCAACTAGATTGAAAATTACTTGAAGATAAAGAACCTTTCCTTTTATGTGGTGGTATCCCTCACAATATTTAGCACAGAACAAGGCATTTAAAAAGCAGGCACAAATATTTTCTGGGTGAATGATGCACCAGTTAAAAGCATGCTCAAGGTTCTGTTACATCTAATATCTAAACTGAGAGAGCTAATAACTTAGATCTGTGCTCAAAATCAGCATGCAGTTCAGATGATTGATTTGTTGCCTGGTTGCCCCTATATCTCTACCATGGTCTTTCAGGGAAGCCTTAGAGATAAAGGAGGTCTAATAAAGCATTTTGTTAGAAGACTTATACTGGAGTTGATGGGTCTGGAGCTTTCCTGAGAGGTACCCTTATCCCACTACTCCTATGCCGACACCAGAAGCTCTCCTCCCCCTCCAAGTCTTTTGTGCTGCTTAGCTACAGTTTGTATTTATTCAGTGTTATACAGTCCTGAAGCCAAACAACTTGTGCAGAAGAAGCCAAGCAAGTTCTGGCACAGGCAGTGGGATCGCTGGGTCAGAGATCCATCATATTAAAAGGTCTGTTTTTCATCTCAATATTCCCAAATTTTTTTCTGGAGAAGTCATCTTGGAATGATATAAAAGTATTTTTTTAAAGGCCATCCATATTCTACATGTGCCAACCTTCCTTTTTCCTAATAGATGCTCCTTAGTGACTTGGTGAAACTTTAGCTCAAGTGATATATACTTTTAGTGGTTCACTGATTTTTCTGTCACTAACAGATTGCTAGTCAGTGTCCCACAAAGGTCATTTACAAAATGTTGTGTTTCTGGCCTGCAAGAGTGAAAACATGGGCTGTGGTTGTGGCTCAGCAGTAGAGCGCTTGCCTAGCACATGCGAGGCCCTGGGCTTGATCCTCAGCACCACATAAAAATAAAATAAAAAGAATGAAATTGCCTTAGTATCTGCTTAACTATCAGGAAGGTGAATTAATTACTGAGTTTGTTGCCTTTTTTATTTTTCAAAAATGTCATTCTGTTTCATCCTCTGGTTTGTGGGTCATAGGGCAGACTGTGCCATAACTCTCTAGAAGGAAGCCTTCTGAAGCCTTCCTTCTACTTGGGTAAAAATAAGTATATTTGAATAGTACACAACAGTAGTCCTGCAGGCAGTGTCAAAGAAGTTGATTCTCCTTGTGGGAGCAATAGTCTCAGAGGGGCTGATTTGTGTCAAGGTTCTAATCCCTGATACATCTGCTCTATAAACAAATATCCTATTTTGAGGTGTAGCATGAGAAAGGACCTACAAGAATTTCTTATCCCCTGGATTTATGAGATGTATATTTTCCCCTACACAGGGGAAAGATTAATTCTCTGATTTTCACATTTTGGAGGTAGACTATCATTGTATGGGCCTTCAAATTTATTTCTCCCATTGAAATATGTGAAAGTATTATGTGGTAACTACAAGGGGAAATTAGGCATAAAATAGGTATTTTTGTTGACTCTAAGTATTTACAGAAATTGTGCAGGGTGGGTAAAAATTTTAAAAGAGATTCTTCATAACATATTTCTGGCTTAAATCTAGCATCAAGGACAAAATATGTACTGATTCTGAAAAGAAAGGTGTTTGGTAAGTGAAGAAGAGAGTACAAATCTCATTTAAATACTGTATTATGAATGAGTGTAAGGGGAGGTAATAATATTTGACTCATGTTCTATTTAAAATAGTCCTTTAATATTTCAATCAATTTAGTAAGCATCAAACATTATTTTTGTAATAGAAAAATATTTAAAAGCCTTCCCCCACTAAATAACACAGGAATAGAAGAATAATGACTTTCAGTTTTTTTTTTTTTTTTTAAAAACAAAGATTGGTTACCTCCTGCTATCAAGTTAGGCCCTCAGGAGAAATAACTTAAAAGACAAAGGAATGACTACTGTCATAATTGCACATCTGAAGGAGCCCTAATTAGGAAGGGCTGTTGTAGCTAGCTGGAAGCCATAAGTTCCACCTGATATGTATGTGACGCACCTGTAGGCACCCGCAAACCTGAAGGTATATAACCGGGTGAAAGCGGTCCGAGTTAGGAGAACGGAGAATTCAGTCAGCCGGGCAGTCACTCGGTCGGTCAGAAGAATCAGAGCGGCCAGAACGTAGGCAGAGCGGTTACAGAAGAGAAACCAGATAGAAGAAGTAATGACTGGCCAGAGTTAGGCCGAGGCTCCAGAGGACTGGTCAGAGTAAGGCCGAGGCTCCCGAGGAAGACAGAAGACAGAAGACAGAAGACAGAAGAAGGAAGAAAGAAGAGAGAAGAAAGAAGCTCTAGTCTTTCTCTAAGCTAAGCTCTATCTTTCTAAGCTAAGACTCTAAGCTAAGAAGAAAAGCTAAGCTCTATCTTTCTTTACTCTAAGCTACTCTACTCTAAGCTAAGAAGAAAAATCTTTCTTTCCCTCTCTAAGCTCTAAGAAAGTAGAAGTAAAAGTAGTAAAAGCTTAACTCTGCCTCCGAGAGTTTTTCCTCCCTGGTTACGGTACCAGGCAGCTTACACACATCCACCTAGTTTTCCCCTGCTTATATTAAAACTCCATTTTCAATATTCTGTTGGTTAAAACCTATGTTCAAAACAAGTTAGGTTTCTCTCATTTTATGGTAAGTGGTATAATGTTCTACACTGGACTAGTTGGAGGATATAAATTCTAGGTCTGCCTTATTTTGTTATTAAGTAGTAGGTAACTTTGTAGAAGTCATTTAACATCTCTGAACTACCTCCTACTAATGGGGGATAACCCCTTCCCTATCTCCATCAGAGGAGGTTTGAAGAAGTAACTGATATGAAAGTACTTTAAACACCACAATACCCCCCATAATGGCCTTCCAAAATACATCTTCTCATTGGCAATGCACTAAGTAACAAGATGACTCTTTGCTGGGAAACCAATCTGCAACTTTTTAAACCTAGCACTTCCATCCTGTGAATGATGTCCTTGGAAATATAACTAACAAGAAAAAGGATTGAACTTGGTTGTTTTAAACAGTCACTGTTTTGTATTATAATATCATTTATCATATTGGCAAATTCTAGAAGCTTATAGTAGGGAAGGCCCATAATGGAAGGTCCATTATTCACATAAATCCCTAAGAGGCCCAGTGCAGAACCTAGAAAATTTCACTCTAATCCATAGCATTTAATTAGTACATTTGGAATTTCTTTTTGTCTAGTTCCATTCCCTCAGGAGGAATATTCAGTCCATTTCTTCCTGCCAGGTCTTCAGTGGCTATGGAAAACAGTATATACAAATAAAAACTCAAAGTGGTACCTAATTACATAAGAGCAGCTATAAGCCTAATTCATGCGTTGGATGTACCATGAGGATGATGGAATGGGGGAAAGGAAATGATAGCTCTTTAGTCACCCCCACTCATACATACAGATAGCCATCACCTTCAGTAGTATCATCTTAAAATAAAAACCATTCAGCAAGTGCAATCATTCTGGGAGAAAATTAGGAAGTTGCCACCTATTCATCTCTTTCTAGGCAACACATACTGACTCTTCTTCTCTCTTATGCTCAATTCACCCATGCAAAATTTCAATAGAAAATGTTTGGAAATAAAAGGCAAAGATAAGGCAATGTCTTAGTGTGATACTTCTGATTATGTGTATAGTTTTATAGGGTACAAGTTTGAGAGGGGGAAAAAAGACTTCATTTGCTTTAAGGAGAAAAGCAACTTCATATCCTTTAGGCTATTGTCATAGCTATTGTCACTGCTTCTCTCTTTGCAACAGTTCATTTGAATATGTGATATAGTGCTTTTCTATCTTTCTGTCTTCCTATTCAATCCCTTTATTTTCTCCACCTCCTAGTCTGCTTCACAAATATTATTTCCTCTTTACCTTTGTGTATATACTCTCCAATTCCACAGTCCATATTTCTCTTCAATTTGACTGTGTTATGGTTTAAGCAGGCTACCATATTCATACCATGTTTCCCTCTTTAATGGCCATGAAGTAGAAGTTCAGGCTCTAGTAGATAGGAAGAGGGTATACTTATCCCACCTTCTTCCCACTTCAAGAGTGAACATCTAGGAGTGAAAGAGTAGATAGGAAACTCCTCTCCTGGAGGACAAGCAAAAAGTTATGCCCTCCAGGCTTCCCAAAGGGCAGTGCAGGGATTTCTGAAGAGCACTCTGCTCAACTGTATGGGCTACATTTGGAGAAACAAGAGGAATGCAAGCATGATTTAAAATGCAGCAATCTCTGACATCTGGCTTTCTGATAACAGGACCCACAATTAATTTAGACTCCCACACTTGTTGGTGAAATGAAATCACCTTAGGCTACCTCGAGATCCTGAAGGGCCTTTGGCATCACCAAAGAAAGATTGCATACTGTTATAGCACTAAGTGTATTTTATTGTGCATAATTTAGATGAAAATTGGCAATGTGCATTGATCAAGACATTTGATTAACAAAACCATAAATGATATTTGTGAGTTTTCTTTAATATAATTGTTATACAGCAGTGATTCCTGCTGTGTGAGGTATATAGGAGAGGACATGGTCTGGTATTAGAACAACAATATATACATTAACAAAACTATACATGACTTTAAGAACTTTTGCATATATATGATCACACCCATTTAGAGCTTCAACTTTCTAAAGCAAGCAACATGTAAGCTTATAAAGTGTACACTCCCAATGATAACCTAATCCACAAAACTACAAATCAAATGTTAGCACATCTCTATTGTGAATAGTGTTGTGTCACCATCAATTCTTTTAAAACAAACATGAAAAAAAAATTATTTTTCTTTCTCTCCTTCTGAGTGGTGATTTTAAAAATCCTCTTTTCTGAAATTCAGAAACATTTCAAAGTACACTGCAGTCTTTTTAAGGAAAAATGAAAGCCACTTCTGGCCTCAGATGCTAGGCACATAGTTTACCACATAGTCCATTTGTCACATTGCAAAGCAATATAACATAGGAGGGTGAAAAAAAAAAAAAAAGCATTGAGTCACAAATACTAGGGAGATTTCTGGCTTCTTTCCTTTGCTATCTGGTCCTAGGCCATCTTTATTTAAATGCTTTGAGATTAGATTGCCTCATTGGTATAAAGGGGATAATACAGAGTAGCTATAAGGATTAACACTGAGTACACGTACAGTTCGTGACATACAGTAATGACCTAGTCATTACTCAGTAAATGGTTGATCATTCCCTATTTGTCTTGATTTAATTCATACATAACTATCCCCTGCTAGGCTCAGGAAGAGGGACCAATTCGTCATTCCCCAGCTTACCAGTTCCCAATTCTCTCTGGATTCCCCACAAACTAAATGCATGTGAACTGTGCTCTCTACAGACACAGCCCTTCACACAGCACTGCATGTCCTTCAAAACACACCTAATGCTCAAAGCAGCACAAGACACAAGACACATAAGCACACTTCAGAGACACAAATGTCACATACAACATGGCACTGCTAAATGCAGCCTCCTCACCTGCTTCTTTCCAATTATGTTCTTCCAAGCTTCAAGTTCTTAATATTGATCATTTGTGGAGACACTATGCCATTTTTTAGAGTCCTGGCTGCATTCATTTGCCTCATTGTCTATTCCTTGTTGGTTTATTTATTAATATATTAAATATATTTATTCATTCATGTATGTATTCCTCACCTTGTTCCAAAATGGATGTCAGGTGGTTTATAAGAATGCATCAAATACAACATGATAGTATAAATTCAATGTAGATAAGAAAGTAAAAGAAAAAACAAAACAAAATAAAAGACTCAACACAGGAACACAGAGTGGAGCCTGGAAGACAGTTAATACAAAGTGCATACATACCATACAGTCCTTTTACAAATGCTACGCATGGACCACACATTTGATCCAAACTTTGCAGTAGTCAACAAAGGAGAAACCTGCTTAGTCACACAGTTCACAGGATCCATTAAAAAAAAAAAATCAAACTGCTTGTCCAGGATATCCTTTTCCTGGTCTAAATCTTGAAACCTTTTCTATAGTGAAGTATCAAAAAATGATGCCAAATTGTCCCTCCTAAATTGAGCTAACACCAAGATTCAGCTCCTGGAATACACTCCAACAAAAATATATTCTCGTTCTTGCAATTATATCTATTACTTCTTATTCTTCTTCTGCCTATCAAAGCTCTGTTTGGATAATGCAATAGAGTTATTAAGAGTCTTCTTAAAAAACAACTATGCCCAAAGCTATATGTTCTATGTAAATGAAAACCTTTAAAAGGGGATTATAAAATCTTCTGCTGTCACCAACCCAAATATTTTCATTTAAGAATGAAATAGACATTGTAACATGTAATGACAGAAATTAGGAAAAGACCCAAATATTTTTTTAAAAGAAATGGTTAAATAGACTGTGATGATACTATATGAAGAAATAATTTACACCATCAAAATTATATTTATAAAGACTTTTAAAAGGTAGGGAAATATTCATGATAAAAATGTTAAGTGGAAAAGAATAAAAAACTGTATACATTATGAATTTAAGCATGTAGAAAGTATATATGTACATATATAACCAAGTCTATAAGAGATCCACCAAAATGTTAACATTGCTTCTGGGATTTGCAATTGTGGGTGATATTTTATTATTTTCTATATGTTTGTTTTTATTTTCCAAGTCTTTGACATTGATGAACAATTTCTATTTGCTGAGAAAAAAATATGTGGAAAATACCAACGCAGTTACCTTTGGCTTACGAAATTATGAGAAATTTTTAATTTCTTTTAAAATTCTAATTGACATAAATTCTAGTTATGAAGAAAGTTATTTAGAAAGAAACAATAATTTGAAAATAGGACTTTTTGGTTATTTGTCTGGAAGGTCTGAAATACTAAGATGACACTTCACAATTATCTAGCACTTTGAAAAATTTTTGTTTTGAGACAGAGTCTTGATAAATTTCCCAGGCTAGCTTTCAACTCACAATCCCCTACCTCAATCTCCTGAGTAGCTTGGATTACAGGTTTGCATCATCATGCCCAGCCATATAGCACTTTTTAATTTTACTTTTAGTAGCAACCTGGTATGCACAATTACATTTGATTATCACAAATATCTTGACAAGTAGGCCAGGTAGTATTATCTTCATTTCACAGATGATAAAACTGAGGCTTCACAGAAGCTAAACGACCAGCTCAAAGACACAATCATTACTGGCAGAGCTGGATGCAAACCTGGCTCTCCAGAACCCAGGTCCAGTGATCTTTCCATTAGCTTAAGACTGAACAGAAATAGTAATTCCTCCCCACCCATGAGAGTCAGGTATCTGGACAAACCCAAGGTAGCACAGTTGAGTTGAGGGAATCATAGTTTTAGGAGGAAAAAATTAGAAGGAAAGAAGTCACAAGTGAACTTTTGAAAGCCCTTATAAATGTTCTATGTGCAATAAAATAAAACAATAACAATTTATTACATAAAAAATAATGAGAGTTTATACAGCTTAAATTAGTAAAAATGATAGGTTCTCCATTTTCCATTTAGATCTTAATATGATTTCCAAAGGTGATGAGGATGTATCTATCACTTATTATGAGGGTGGAAAATGAGGGTGACAGAAAGGAAATAAACCGTGGACATTTGAACTGTTAGTTCAAATCATGGATGTCTGTGCTCTCAAGAGTCACTGAAATCTAATCCTGAAATTGTAACATATTGGTTTAGGCTTTAGCTCTATTCATCAAGTGAATTTAAGTGGCACTACTTAATGACTTTGGCCCTTCTAAAGATGCCTTCTGTCATCTCAAGTCTTTTTTGAAGACAACTTAGCACTTCTGAACAGAGGTCAATTAAATCATTCAAAAGCCTTATCTGAAGGCAACTTATCAGTTCTCCATTAAAGGTACTTAAATGGCAATAACCTGATGACTTAGGCTTTTCTGGCCTTGCTTTCTTCCCAGTATGGTCTTTATAAAACACTCTTAGCACCTCTTTTTAATGTTCAGTTAAATCATTCATCTTTGTCTGAGGTAGCTTATCAGCTGCTCAGCAATGATATTAAATGGCACTTGATTATTTAAGTTCTGTTGAAGGTGGATTCTGTCTAATGTGATTGTTTTTGAAGGCATCATATCACCTATTTATAGAATTCTGCCAAATCACTCAAACGTTGGACAGGTAAGCTATGACATGTAAAGGTACCAATTTTCATTTCTCTCCATAAGAGTATTTAATATTGTCCTAAAGAACTTGCTCCTGTTGTTTATAACTGCCTCTGTCTCTAATCTCACAACCACCTAATTATCTTCATTGTCATTTATAATAATCACATCTAGGGTACTGTTAACTTCCTGAGGATCATACTATAGCAGTACCACATCATTTGAATTAATATACACAGGTTAATTTCAACTTTAGTCAGTGAGATCTCCTGTGGCACATGTGTATCCTTGTCCATTGATTCTTCTTGATCCCTTGATTCTGACTTTGGATGGATCATTGAAAATAATTCACTGGCTCTGGCCAAATCTTCTCCCATTTTCTGTTAATGGCAGGCTCTTTTTAACTATTTAATGCCTTTATTTTAAAAAAAATGGAATATTCTTTTAAAAAAAGAATATTCTTTTAAAAAGAATATAGCATTAGTGATGATATATGAATCTCATGCACTGTAATTTTCAGACAGCGGAACAATCTTTGTGAGATTCTGAACAATAAAGTTATATATTAGTTTAGCATGACTAATTGAAAGCTATATCAAACATTGATCTAAGGGATGGAGGATCTGAGATATGGCTAGATACAAAGACAATGTGTACACTAAGATTAGCATTGGCAAATGCAAATGGGACACATGGAGTATGAAGAATGAAGAGGAATTTAAATTCATGATTGTTTTCTTTTAAGTAGTCTTGAATTTCTACAAACATCACTATTCAAACTATTGCTTGAGAGTCATTCAGGCTCTTCGGTTTGCATGCCAGCATACTGGAAACTTAGCTCAATTGTTCCCCCTGAAATATGTAGAGTAGCAATTGTTTCACCATGAGATCACCTGAAGTACTTGCACAAAACCAAAATGTCAGCCTCTGTTTTTGCTAACATCATGTCAGCATTAGTTGTTCTTTCTCTTCAAAATGGCAAGTGGGACTATTCAAGGGCTCCCAAGTCATGCCAATTTCAATAGCACCAAGGGATTTGTGAAGGCACATAATTCCTTTCCTCAATCTTTCTGCAGTTGCATCAGATATAACATAGAAGGTCCTTTCTTAGTCTCTAGGTCATGGCACCCCTTTAATTCTCATACCATCCCTTGTTTCCAGCAATTTAATTTCCAGATCCACTTCAGTGTCTGTAAATATATTTTTTAATCTCCTCTTGTGTGGTCACAGATCCCTTGCATGAAAAGTGTTTTGTTATTCATTTGCTTATCTTCAATGCAGAGGTTTAATGTCATTTCCCTCTTTTCCTTCTTTTAGGCATAAGATATAAAGTATCTTGTAGGCATTATGATAAGAGTTTCAGTTGTCCTTATGATATCCATTATTGACTCACTAATACCATATAATCAACCTACATAGCTACTTCTTTTACATCGAAGAAGCAGGTCAAGAATGTGCCTTTTTCTCTTCTAAAGACATCACCTTTCCTACCCTTTTGGCCAGTTTCTGTGTTAACAGCCAGTGGTATTGTACCTGCTTTACTCACATCCACCTCAGTAATCACATCTATGGAAACCATGTTTCAGCATTATGATTATTAATGCAACCTGACAGTTGTTTACTAGGAATTTTATATCCCCAAATGTCACAAATGTTTAGCATATGATATTTAAGCACCAAAATGGTATTATGAACACCACATGGATAAATGATAATATATTGTTGTGATACTCAGTGCACATGAGGCTGATTGTGTAGGAGACCACTGGTAGAAGACCAAAAGAAGAAACGAATGACTCAATTTCTTCCCACCTTTTGACATAGTCAGACAGACAACACTGTGGTGACTTGGACTAACTACCATACACTCAATTCAATATGTTCAGTTATCAAAAACATATACAGAAATAAAACCACCTATACTCAAATTTTCAAAAAGGACAGCTTACAGTTACGAAGGTATTATTGTAAATTCTAGTCTAAGTTATCAGAAAGTCACTGTTTATATAGTCAAGACAATACCATTGCTATGATTCCCCATGACATAACTTTATGAATTCAATTTTCTCTGAAAAGCAAACATAGCATACATGTATTTTCTGTCAACCCATAGTAAGTCAATCAAACATGATCCTCCGGACAAAAAATGCAACCTTGAAAGATGTAGATGTAAATGGCAGGCAGGCCCTGAATAGCCAATGCTTAAGAAATGACCACATGAGAAAAAAAGTGACAATGAAGTAATAAACTAGCCCCTTTTCAATGCCCGACCACTGATACTTTACTTTTATCCCCTCCTCCTGGGAAGATAGAGCGAAGCCTGGCTTTCTTATTCTTCTCTTCAGGGGCCATAGGAAGTGGTTTGGAGCTGTGGTTGAGTGCTGAAGAATCCCGGTTGTTACTATTCATCCTCAATGGGGGAGCTGGGGGTTTTTCTTCATTATCCAGACTGTCAGACATTTTCAGTTACAACTGATTTCACAGTTCCTAAAGAAAAGCAGGAGGAAACAAGAATTAAGGAAAGAGAATTCCAAACCAAATATGGTAAATATGGAGGTCTAACATTTTAGAAACAACAGCCTTAGTCTCATGTTTTCTCAGGTTTTACATGGATCAACTTGAGGGATTTCTCTTCAGGACTGGGAGATTTGCCTCCCCCAGAGACCAACAATATAATAGCTAAATGTGGAAAGTGACAGTAATAATTAATGACATTTCAATATGTATACACAAACACATTTCTGCTATCCAGTCTCTTAATGAACCATGTTAAACCTTTTTTTAAAGATTTCATCCTGATGATCATAATGGTTAAAAGGAACAAACTCCTCAGAGTGTGGAACTGACCTAGGTTTGGCTGTTGAGTTTTAATAGCCCACAACCATGATTTGTTGGCTGCTTTTACATTAGGATGGCTTTGGTGCCTGTTTCTTAGCTGTGTGTACCTGATTTACAAAATGTACTCTGCTGTATTTATAGTTATAAACTCAGAAACCATCCCATAGATCTGATACTTTCACCAGAATTGGTATGCACTGGTAGGGCAAAAAAATGCCTCATCATTTCCTAAGCAGGTAAAAGATGAAAGTAGACTGAATGTTACCATGAACAAAAAGGAGATCCAGAGGAGAGGGCAGATGTTATAACCTTACTTCCTGTTACATTTTATGTCCTAAAACAAGGAACAACAAGGGAGTTGAAAGAGACTTGTAAGATTCAATATGGATTTTAGGAATTTATGTGCTCTTAACTTCATTATTTTTAGTACCTTTATGTTTTTTATTTATTTTTTTAATGTGGTGCTGAGGATCAAACCCAGTGTCTCACACATGCTAGGTAAGCGCTCCACAACCGAGCCACAATCCCAGGCTTAACTTTATTATTATTTACTATTTTGAGTGTAGGTTTGAGTACATTCAGGTTTCATCCTACTGGGAGGATGAAGTAAACTGGAAAAGCATGGCCCGAGCAAGGAAATGTTTATCTTCGGATGTTTTTCAACTCTAATTCAAGTCCTTCTATTATACTTCAACACTTGCTAGCACAATTCAAGTGCTAAGAAAACCTTCCAAGAGAATCCCTAGTTTGAATACAAGGAAAATCAAATCCCATTATAATGAAATGTCTGTAAATCGTCAAGTACTACCCTGCACTAATTTGGAACATAAGAACTCCCCCATATACAACCTACCACATCCCTTTGTTCTAACTACATTTACTAGAAGTGAACCTAGGGACAAGAATAATAAAAGCCAGGGTCTCTTCATTAACTGTTGAAATCAGAAATAATCTCACATTTCACAATCCTCACAATCTTCACTTAAGCCCTTTAATGGTTACAAGGTATTTGTTTTCAGTAGTGAGAGCTAAATTATATCATGTTATGTGGAGAATTTTTAAAAATTAGCTATGCTCTAACTTCATTCAAATATACAGTTTGTAATTATTCAAATAGGTTAGTATTAATTAATATCTTCTCCTTCTGCACAGGTGGCTGCCAATTAACAATGATTGACTTGATTTTGATTTAGACACAAGATCTCTTTTCTTTTTCCTTGCCGTGCCTTGCATTATCTTAACAAATTAAGACCAATTCTGTATTTTTTCAGTCAGCACAATAGTGAAAGTACCCAGTAATAAATGTTTTATCATTACCAATAATTTGCTAAGCCTCATGTTTTCCAATGTTGTTTTTCTATGATGTCAAGAATGAAGCACGTACATACATACTCATTAATGGTACTAGTAAATATTTAACAAAAATATGAAACCAATGCTAATGTATCTACATTCTATTTTGCATTTTGAGTTTTAGTTCTTCAAAGTTCATTCTTTCTCCAGACAAAAGGTGAGTTCAAGCCGCACTTCACCAACTGCATTATTTTTTATCAAAGAGGCTGATGGATATAATGTGGCCACTAAGAAGAATTTGCTACCAGATTGACTTTTCTGGGTTCAAAAATAATTACCAAATATAAGGCATATTTAAGATATGCAAAATCTACATTGGTAAAATGAGATTTGAAAGTTATTGGAAAGGAACTGAGCATGTAAATAGAAATACCTAGAAGACAGATTTCTGAAAAAAAATTTGTCTCACAGGCGTAGAGAGCCACCATTTTCTACATGATATGTATTTTCTGATGACATATTACTTAAGTTGACAGAGTCACAGAAACATATATGACCTCTTTAAAAAGACAAAGCTGACCTTGCATAATAAGGCAAACAAGAGTCTGGGCCAGCCAGGGTTCTAGGACAACTACATAATTTAAAATTCTATGCTCCTTTGTTCTTGGTAAGTAGGTGTGGCTCACCACACAGTGGCCTTTTTCTTTCCTAATTACATTCTCTAACCAGAGAAGCAGGTAAATGTCCTGATTCTTTCAGGCTGCCTGATTATGTTGATGTTACTTGACCAGGTATATTTTATGATGAGAAACAAGGACTGCTTGGGATATAAAACTTGAACTATACTCTCCTATATTGCACCAGAAATTCCTAACCAAAAGGTCAACAGCACACACATGCTCTGGTCAGCATCATAGGTGATCTGCAAAGGACCTAGCTTATATGGCAGCTCATTCTACTTCCTACCAAACTGGAATTGTGTCAATTCCATTTAACCCATCAGAGGACTATAAGAGGAGTTGGAATAAATGTTTTACAGAGATAAATCCGTAGATAGGGAGAGTGGGGACCTGTGAGGAAGCCTCACTGCTAATATATTTATCTCCTAAATGGGAGGGGTCTTCTACTCTCCAACAAATATAGAAAAAAAAGGGATTCTATTATGCTATGTTTGTAAACAATACCAATTTTCTAACCAGGTCCTCTTCTGAGACAGCTTTCCACAAAGGATACTATTAATGGATTGCTGGTTCAATCTGCCTATGATGTCATTATTTCCAAGATCTTGAAAGGGACTATTTTGTTTGTACAAAAGCACCATTATTTTCTAGGAACCAAATCAAAAACCTGTTTATCATTAAAGTTTAACTGTTGTTGTTCACTTCTACAACAGAAAGGAAACTTATAAGTGAGTTACACATTACATCTAGCCACAGGCCATTTGTTTCACTTTCAGAAATTGATTTTTGGCATCATGGAGAAATAGCTAAAATTAATGGACAACCAGCTACAGTTTATATCTATTCATAAATTGATTTCATACTTAGCTACTATGTTTTTCAGAAAATATTCAAATGGTTTCTCTGAATGGTGTGTATTTCTAATCTAGCCCTTGGGGCTTAATGTGGCTTACCAATACTCTGTAATTATAATTCAAATTCATCAGCAGTAAGAAACAAATCTCTTATTTCATGATAACCAAGGAGCCTAAACATCCTTTATCAGAGTGCTAGGATTACCTTTCTCTTTCTCATCTGTTTTTTTTTTTCCTCTTCCCCCAAGCCTCCATTCAAGTCTGAGGAAATGTGTACACAAATTGTCATGGTTTGAATTTGAAATGTCCCCCAAAGGCCATGAGCTAAGGGCTTGGTTGCCAGCCCCAGATATTAGTGGGAGAAGGTGGAAACATCAGGAGGTGGAGCCTAGTTGGAGGAAGTAGGTCAAGGGAGGCATGCCCTTGGAGGACATATTTTGTCCCTGAGTCTCTTCCTCTCATTCTTTCTGTCTCTCTCTGTTTCCTGGCCACCAGGAGGTAAGGAGCTTTGATTTCCCATGCCCTTTCGCCGTGATGTTCTGCCTCAACACCAGCCCAGAAACAATGGAGCCAGCAGACCAGGGACTGAGACCTCTGAAATCATGAGACAAAATAGGTATTTTCTCCTTTAAGTTGTTTTTCTCAGGTATTTTATCACAAAAACAAAAAGCTGACTAATACAAACGTGTATACACCAACACACACTTACACACAGCCCTTCAAGACTTCCTTTTTGACACAGAGCTTCACTGCAAAGCATTTTAGAGGCAAATGTTCATCAAGATACATGGTAACTATCATGTACAAACACAAGAATGGGATTCTAATTAGAATAAGATACATTCCATATATGCATAATATGAAAATATATTCTACTATCATGTACATTTAGAAAGAACAAAAAAAAATTCTAGCCAATGTGACTAAAATTCATTGTGTGGCATATGTGTTATATTGGATGCAACCAAAATTGCCAATTGTGCCCACTTGCGACAGGCACTTTACCCAGGTATACAAAGGATGAAAATCCAGAAATTCCAGTCCTACAACTTGCAGGCCACCTATTAAGCCATAAGCAATTGAAACAAATATTTTCATCAGATCTGATACCATCAGAGACACATATAGAAACAATCACATGTCTGTATTATTCTATCCTTGTTCAAAATTTAAATCACTACTATTTGCATATTTTTCTCAACAAAAAACAAATGTATAATGCCTTCCTGTCAAAAACAAAAGCCCAGGTTGGTAGATTCACAGTTATGATCTAATGAACCCAGACGTGAGCTCCAAAACTAGCAGCAACACAAGAGAATTATCACATATTGGTGAACATATCAACATTGTTTAATATCCTTTTCATATCAAAGTAGAATGTTGGAATATAGCTTAGGAGAATTTCCCAGGCTGAACTTCCTGATGTGTCTGATGAACAGGGTTGAAAGAAACTTTGAACTAGGCTGGGGTTGTGGCTTAGTGGTAGAGCACTTGCCTAGCATGTGTGAGGCCATGGGTTCAATTCTCAGCACCACATATAAATAAAATAAAAAAGTTATTGTGTCCATCTACAATAAAAAATATTAAAAAGAAACTTTGAAGTGATGAGATGACAGCTCTATAATGACAAACTGACAAAAGCATATAAGAACAAAGATGGATTATAAGATTTCAAAAGTATATTAAACTGATCTGTTAAAGCATGAGAATGTCTCCAATTTCTAGATTCTGGGAATTGGGGGGGGGGGACTCTTTATAACAATAATTAGCTCTATAAATCAAGAATTAAACTTTTAATGATTGCCTCCACACATCAAGATATTAAGTAAACATAGACTTAAGTTACCTAACGTTTCCCTAGATAATGATATTAATGTTGGACTGTGCCTTTTATGTGAAGATAGGGTTGCTGCTTTTAATAGAAGAATGATACTGAATTATACTTTGGTGGTGAGAAAAGGATTCAAGAGTTACACCTGCTGGCGCTTTTTTTTTTGGGGGGGGGGGCTTCCTTTTATCTTAAGGTACACATTTTCAAGATGTCTAGCAGAGCTTTCAGGTTGAGATTTGACTGGGAAACAAAACCTGTTTTGCTAATTAGCCTAGGGACACTTACCCACTATCTTGGATGCATTATTAGCAAATGAACCACTCATTTCAGACACTTACTACAGACAATGTAAGAAGATATAGTAGGCTTTTTAATTGCCAAAGAAAAAGAAAACAAAACTTTGCTAGCCTTCCACTAAAAAGACATCTTATGATTTGAAAGAAACATTAGACATTGCTCTGCATTTCTACAGCAACTTGCATCTGAAGATTTCTAGAGACTTTTCAGAAACAAATTCCCATAATATGCTATAATGTGAAAGAGGGCATTTTATAGGGAGGAGAATGAGCTAAGTCTCGGTCTCCCAGAAGCTCTGAAACCACACTGCAATTTCCAGACTATATTTACAAAAGGTAGCCCAACCATCTAGCTGGGCCATGGGCTCTACTTGACATTTCCATCATCTTGTCTCAAACTGCATAGTCATTATGCATGTTATTCCCCTCATTTGATCATAAGCTCCTTGAGGGTAAGAGCCCCTCAATCATAACTGTATGCCTTCATATTACCTAATACAGTATCTTGTTCCCAGTTGGAATTACTTGTTGAGGTAATTAAGTAGAACTCTATATACTCTGTACATTAGTTGCAGCTATGAGTAAGTTTTCATAATGTTGCATAAACTTGTATGCCTAATTATATCAGGTCTGAGTCAAGAAGGCATGTTTGGAAATATCAGCACTAGTCAAACTGAAAAGCAATAAGATATCATTTAGAAGCCAGCTACATCTGTTTAGCAATACCTCACTTTTTAAATATGACTTTCTAACATATGAGGAGCTTCCATGTCTTACTCTTTTTGAGCCTGACATCGATACTGTGAAGAAGGGATTACTGACCTCGAATTGATAAAGAATAGAGGCTAATTGACTTTCCTGGGGTCACAAAATAAGTTAAAGAACAGAGATGAGAATGCCTTAAACTCCTAAACTTCTGTCAATTCACTATATGCTATACTAATAAAATGTGTATCCAAGAAAACACAAATGCACACACTCTTCATATATACATTTTTATCCTCTTAAAACATAAATACAACAGGTCTAACTTTTCATTTCAACCCACTTCAAGGCTGGTACTTACTGATTTCAATCGCTTTTCCCATCCATAGACCAAGGCTTGGTGGTTTACTGATAAAACTCCAGCAGATTTTGTTGGTCAGCTATACCAATTCTTAGATGGCCTTGTTTTAGAGCTTGTCTCTTCTGGGGCACTCACCAAGAGAACTCTGCTATCAGAGACAGGGGTGTGCTGTTTCCAAGAGCCTCGCCAGGGAGATACCATTACAGTGTGTAATGGAGGGAAGCCATTTCTAAGATCATTTGATCAGGAGGAGCTGAGCCACTTATTAGGCAGATTTGCAAAAGCAGCCGGACAAGCAAGGGAGGCACTAGCTCTTTTTACAGCCTCCTAGTTTCAATCTTAGATTATGCAAGAGATAGCTCACTGCTGACATACATACAAGCACAGTCACATAGAATACATTCATGATCTGGCTCACTTGTACAGGCAATTGAGGCCAGTTCTATAGTAGTCCTGTTCCCTACTAATATTTTTATGAGTGACTTCTATTGTTTTCTGTAGGAATATGGCATTAATTGAGTCCAATAAACCAGCATATTATAGTTGCAAATTTCAATGTCAGGTGGCAAATCAGGAAATCGATAGGGACACCCTAGCATCCAGACCTCATATACTAGTTCTTTTTCAAATGATTTCTTAAGCTATTCTAAATATATGTAGCACCATAATTTATTATTCATTGTGTATGCTGCATGAGCTAATGCCAAGAAAAAATGCTAATGATTATCTGATGTGTGTTTATATTTGTAAACCAATGCATTGTTATAGGTTTCAGCTTTTCATTTCCAATATTGATGTTTCTAAGAAGAGAAAATAAGATGCACAAAGAACAGAGGTAGAGATTTTTAAAGCATAAAAACAGAAGTCATTATTCTAAAAGATACCTCAAAGAAATAGGTGGGAAAAAGAAAATGGAAGCTGAACCTGGTAATAAAACATTTCCTCATTCTTCAAAACAGAATGTAACATCCTTGTAAACATTCAGATGGAACAAATTAGATGCAGAACAATAGCTCAGTGAGCAGGGTAGGTAAGCATTCGATGTTTTGAATCTCTGGAGGTCTAGTTGCTCTCTGTGGCAATGCATGGATGATACTTATACCTTTTCCTTATGTAGACCAGTGAAATGTCCACAATTTCCCCTAAATTTAAGCTCAGAAATTCAATTCCTTATTCTTCTAGCACATTCTGCTTACCATCGAGATGTTTGGATGCTGCTTTCCAACTTGTGAATCATGGCTTATTACCCTAGGTCCTTACTGTATTCCCAGTTTCTCTGTACCCAAATTGGCTTTCTACAAGGAAGATATGCATGGCATATCTCAAGAGGAGAGCTAAATGAGGGTAATTGAGACCTGGTATTATTTCTAAACCAGGAGCTTAGATCAATTTAGCAAGGCTCATATTTCACCAAAAAAGTGACTTCTTGCCAGTTGGCATAAAATAAGCAACTCTTTCTGGAGCTTTTGCCCCTTACTTAAAGTTTCCATGCCCACAGCTAGTATGTGTTTCAGCATCTTATTTGGGAACTGTAGTTAAGGAAGGGGAAAATATTGTCTATAGCAAAAGGGTTCCTCAAATGCTAAAGGAGAGATGGGATATGACAGGACCTCCTTTATATCTATCCCATTTCACAAATGGTTGAGGATAAACATTCAGCTGATTAGACCCTACTTATAGAAATTCCCCATATATGACCCCACTGCAAAATCAAATGTTTTGAAGAAAACTGGGTATAAGAAAAGAAAATAATCCACCAAACATAATCCACCAAAACAACTCTCTAGAAACCAAAAGCCTGATCTGAAATATGATCTCACAATTGAGTATGTGGGCTTGTCCATGGCTTTCCTACAACCAGCTCTTCATTTTCTAATAGTTGGATTGGTGAAGTAGCTTGCTCCCCTTATTAACCATTAATCTGCTACCTTGTTGCAGATGCTACTGTCCACTTCTAGAAGATATGACTCATGATTCCTTCATATGGGAGCACATCTCTATCTCAGCATATGATCAGATTTGCTTCTCCAGTGCTCAAACACATACAAAGAGAAGACAGTACTATGTGCCTAACTGTTTCTGTGGCTCCAAGAAGTCTCCATTCTGAAGACAACAGGGTCTAGCCCCCACCTCAAAGGAAATAACATATGATATTCTTAGAGGAAAATTGCAGAAAAAGCAGAAGCAGGGTGGTACGAGGAACTGGAGTCAGCAGAAGAGGAATCAGTAAGCAGTTCCCAAATTAGTCCTGTAGAGCCCAGACTGCAGCCTAGAACACATCCTGACAAAAATATTGGGGAAGGAAGGAAGAGAGAACCTGGGTGTTCATTAAATGTGTGTGTGTGTGTGTGTGTGTGTGTGTAAACTGTGTGAAATGAAGTTCATCTCAGAGTGTTCTTTCTTTTTTGAGATTGAGTCTCATAAGTTCCCTATGACATATCACTCTAAATCATGTCAACCAACCACTAGCTGGTTTTATGGTCTTGAGCAGATTAGCTAAGTACGCCCTATCTTCTTTTGCATAGCTTAATAATAGGGGTCTGAAGGTTCCACAGCTGGAGAAAAAGAAAGGATCTTATCTCAGCCCAACCTTGTATTTTACAGGAAAAATAGATTGATCCTTATGGATTTTGGGTTGTCTTTCATTTCAAAGAAGTCTGAGACTAAACCACATAGTACCCTTTGAAGGGTCAAAGAATGTCATCTATTATTAAGACCCATTAAATAGCCTATACATGCATGCATTCATTTACTCAAATAACAAGTCTTTCCTGGTGCTCATGTGCCAAGCACCATGCTAGGTGATAGGCATAAGGAAATAAATGTATGCCTAGTCCTGAGTGAGGTTATAGGCTTGAGTTATAGGTTTCATCTGTGGCTTCATATTATATATATAAAATTACACAAATGCACAGAAAAAATATAACTATCAATCAAGTAAGGGTATGCACAATGTGAAATTAAAAGTGCTTTTTAAAAAATAGGGACTAAAGTACTTCAGAACAGGGCAAGACCCTCCTTAACTGACTACTGCCCTATTATATGAAAAGCCAGTGCCATAAATCATACTATCACACATAAGTAACACGTGAGAGATAGCTTCAAAAAAATCATAGCCCTGGGGCTGGGGTTGTGGCTCAGCGGCAGAGCACTCGCCTCGCACATGCGCTGCCCGGGTTTGATCCTCAGCACCACGTAAACATAAATGGATTGCATTGTGTACAACTAAAGTAAATAAATAAATATTTTTTTAAAAAATCACAGCCCAGGTTTACATCCCCATGCCACAAACATTCCTATGTGCCAGGTGTGGCATCAGGTGTAGGGGGAATACAAAGAGTAAGACCACTACTTGTCTTCAAAGAGGTCACAGCCTAGTGAGGAAGGGGACAGGCATACCTACAATAGGAGTTCAAAGTGATACAACCCAAATAGGTACAAAATGCTTGGGAGAGACAGAGTAGAAAGGGAACGAATGTTCCCAGAGGGGTCAGAGGCTATAACAAATGAACAGGGTATGAAGTACACATAGGAGTTCACCCAGATTTGATAATTAGTAGGTTGTACTATTATTCAACAGTATTTCCAATCTATGAATATATTCCTTGGCTTTGGGCATCTATTCCTGCTGAACTAAGTGATTTTGATGCTGTTTAAAGAAGAGAACATATCTCAAACCTCTGTGAGAAAGTAACACGTGTAAGACTAAGTGACAGGACATTTTCTAGAACTGTGTAGCCATATATGAATAGGACAGAATCTTATGGGAAAATGAATTAGGAACATGAGCCTTTGGAAAAAATAAACTCTTTCCTTGTATGCTTCATTTAAGAACTAAGTTGCATCTTGTTATGCAGTCTAAATTTTTGAGGTTGATATTTAGTTCATGTCTTATAAAACCAAAAGAATTCCAGCTCTCCTTCTGGATTATTCTGTGATGTTCAGAAAAATCACTAAACCATCTTAAATCTATCCATGTGTTCAGCATTTACACAATGGTTTTGGTTTGTTTTATTTGTTTGTTTGTACTGGGGATCGAACCCAGGTGTAATTAACCACTAAGTCACATCACCATCCCTTTTTATTTTTTATTTCGAGACAGGATCTTTCTAAGTTGCTTGTGGCCCTGCTATGTTGGTGAGGCTGACTTCAAATGTGTAATCCTCTAACTTATGCCTTCCAAGTCACTGGGATTACAGGTACACAATGTTGATTAAGTGCCCAGGCAGGCAATGGATACTTCGGAAAAACAGTGGGTGAAGGGTAGCTAATGCTGCCCAAAGGTGTCAGAGGATAAAGCACTTCATCAGGTATTGAAGGGTAAATAGGAGTTCACTAGGTTCTATGATGACACATGAACAAAGAACAATATTTCCCTAGGAGAGACTTAAACATAAAGGCTGTCAGCCATGACAGCCAAGTGTCAAGATGAAAATAGGATGCTATCAAAGAACACAGAGAGAGACTCCCTACTTAATAGAAGAAGTACATTTGAATTAAACTAAATTAGGAAGAACTAATAACCAATCATTTGGATGGCATGTTTAAGGCACAAAGAACAATGTGTGTTAAAGCCCAAAAGAGATTAGAGACCCAAAAAAGGAAAGATAAAATCAGTAGAGACAAATTAAGAAGGGTCTTTTATGCCTTTCTATTGAGTTTGGACTCTTTCTGCCCATATGAAGAGGTTTCAAGTAGTGGAATAACATGATCAGTTTTTTTTTTTTTTTATTTTAGAACTATTATTTAGGTGACAATGTAGCAAATGTCTCAGGCCAAAGACTTTTTCCCCAGATAGCAACATGGGAATAGTTTTGCAAAGAAACACTATGAAGATGAGCCAGGGGAAAGAAAACATGGGCAATATGCAAAAAGGAAGATGGAGAAAGCAATTTCAAAGAGGGATCTCTATGTAAGACACTGACAAAGATGGCAGTGATGCCAGGTCTGGTGGAATTAACTGATCTTGGATACCCAAAAGGAAATCTGAGAAGAAATATATTTCCATCCCAAGAATTTAGAGGAAAGTAGAGGGCTAATGATTTTTGTAGACTTTAGTTAATGTTCAGGATTCCAAACAGAACTGTGCCTCAGTTTCTAATATTTGTGAAATAAGAGTAACCAACTAGGTTAGAGCAGTGATGGAAAAGAATGAATTTGGAGTGCTGATAACAAATATGATTATGTAGGACGTCTCTTGTCTTAATAGTCATTGGGCCACCAGCAAGTATTATATTCTCAAAAGAATAAGAACAAATAGTTTTAATGTCTTTGTCCAATAGGACAGCATTTATAATGAGTTTTACAGAAAATTCATCAAAATTTTTATAGATTCTATGAAAAAACATACTAATTCTAAAAAGACAAAATACCCACAAATACAAAACATGTATATAAGTTAATATACAAAAATGAGAAGATGAAAATAGTGACATATTGAAAATCTCTATAGAAATTCACTTAGGTATACAAGATAAATATTTAAGCATGGTGTCTTTGAGAAGTATTTTTCCATGTAATAAGTCAAAAAGCCGAGGGAGACTTTAATTTACATGTGGTAGAAAAATACATCTCTTACTAATATATTGTTCTCAGAAGAGAGAGCAAGAATAAGACAATAAATACAGTTGCAGCAGCATCCCTAATACGTTCATTTGACATTGTGGAATTATTCAAAGGAGAGTTGGACATATGGGCTGAAGATTTTAATTTGAAGGCCATTAGCATGTGAATATGAGCAATTACCCAGAAAAAGTAAAGAATAAGACAGAAGAGAAGATCTCTGGGGAACACTAACATCTAGGAACTAGAAGAAGAAGAGGAGTCCCTGATCACTCAGGAAGATGTCAAAGAGGTGGATATTATGATGTCATGGTAACCAAGAGAAGGGTGATTCAAGATGAATATATTGCTAGGAAGAAAATGTTAGAGAGGTTAAAAGCAAGTCTTTTTACCCACCCATCCTTTTTCCAAAGTTAACTAAGCTTGCTGTCATTAATGTTCATGCCAAAAGATAAATGACCAACTGTACCAGAGGTCTATTGATGTGTTTGAGTATGTCTTAAGAATTCTCAGACTGGATATTCACTATGACTGGAGCAACATGACCTGAACCACACAGTATGGTTCAGTTGAGAAAGAAAATCTTAAGAAAGAGTTTTCTTTTGGTGGTGAATGGTACCACTGTGGCCACTACTCAGCTCTGTTCCAGAAGGTACTGTTATGATGCCTCATGTTTTGCCTTCTTGCAGCATGCTGGGCATTGTACAGGAGAGAAATAAACATACCAAGCTTTCAGTTAGTAGATAAACTGTGGGCAGTGTTTAGATATTCTCCCCCCGCAAACACACAAGAAGAAATATGCTCAGTTTTAATAGCTCTTATTTGCTAAATGTAGCCTCAGAAGACTTTGCCAAATGAAGATGTAAATATTCAGTCTGAACTGGTACTTATTCAGCCTGTCACTGCTATCAATAACCTGTAAAGCCTTGGAAGCTATTTCTTTATCTGGAAAACGAAATCACCTTACTATAAGGTTCTAAGGATCCAATGATCCAATTGTATTATAAGAACTGCTTTGAAATAATTTAAGACATTCTACCCACAGAAGATGTTTACAATTACTGCCACAGGTTTCACAAGCCAAAAATAAAGTTGCCATCATTCATTGAGATCTAATCATGTCCCAGGCACTCTGCTAAAAGTTACTCATATACAAGTTCACATAACCTGCATCACCACATAAGGCACTAGTATTTTCCATTCTACAGATGAAGCAACTGATGTTCAAAGGCATTAAGTCACATGCCCAAATTCATAGACTTAGTAAATGGAAGAGTAGGACTACACAATCCCATGTCTGTGTGGCTCCAAAGCCCAATGTTCTTGATTATATTCCCTCAGTCATGCCAAGTTTATATATGATGTGTTCTCAGCTATTCACAACCTTTGCTTGGATATGAATTCTTCTTAGGGTCTCAACATAAGTGAACTGTGCCTCCACCATGATGTTGAGGACCAAAGTTTGGAAATGAGAAAAACCAATATCCATAAAGCAGACATTCAACATTAGAATCAGTGGCAAAGGAGCACCTGTGATTAGAAAGCTGACTGCTGGCTGTACCAAAAAAGAGTCTCCCTTCTTCTCAAGTTCTGTAACAGCAAAGGGAGGTGGCATCACAAGGTTTCATGGGTTTCAAGGGAGAAGTTGTATGACTACAGGGGACTGCTACAGAAACAAGAAACTTTGCTGCAGTGGCAAGATAAATGTGTCCCAAAGGGATACAGGAAACGAGGAAACTGTCCATGGGTTAATCCTATTTTTCACTCATCTTCTTGGGTGGGAAGGAGCACTGACATGTAGCTTGTGGCCAAAAGAAATAAAGATGTAAAGAAACACATGCAAGTCCTGTGAAAATCAGTTCTTTGGCTGCAAAAATCCATACTGTCTCTCTTGTTATCTCAAGGTTCTGTCCCCGTGAAAGGCCATGGTAAAGACAATAATAGTATCTACCAATTGTTGAATGCTGAGTATAGGCAAGACATTGTATCAAATGCTTTCTTAAGTTATCTCATTTCATCCTCATAATAACTTGGTGAGGTTATTAGAACTCCTAGTTTACAGATGAGGATACTGACTCTTAAGAGGGGTAAGATATTACTCAAATGAGTTGCACACTAAGGAAGTGGCCAAATTGAGATTTAATGCTGATTTGTACTTGATGCTCCCAATAACTTTACCATAATGGAACAATGGGTTATTAATATTCTGAAAACTATAAATTGATCACATAAATGCAAGGAATTGGGTCTTCCCACTTAGTGCTTCTCAATAAATTCAAGTGAATCCAGACACTTGGATTTTCTCTTCCTAAAATTCAGCTTGTCCTGTAAATTGTATAAATTGCCTTTGTTACATCTTAGAATACCAGCAAGAAACTATCAAATGTAAACCTACCAGGCTGTTTCTTTAAGGCCATCTTCAGAAGAAGGTAGTGGCTAAAGCTTAATTAAATAAAATAACCTTACTAAAATCCATAGCTCACTCGACAAAGGATTCTGTTACATAATCTTCTGGAAAGATGGCACAGCCCTGGCTACAAGGAGATTTACTTTGGCAAATGGCTTCCCTGAATCCTGACTTCTATTCCCAATCACTTGTGGCCCTTGAAGTTTTAAGGAGTCCAAAGACCACTGAATTACATGACAATGACCCATCTGATCCCAGACTTCAAGACTTCTAGCCTTGTATTCCTGTTTCATGGTAACTTCTTCTTTCCCGCACAAATGGAAATCTCAAGAGCACGGTATGTATCGTTCACATATTTAAATCTCTCTCTGAGTCTAATGCTATTTGGAGCCCATAGAAGATCTTAGATCTTGGCTGGTAGTATCACTGGAATTATAGGCTTGAGGAAGACAACCATAGGAACTATGGTGACAAAATGTTCCTGCCCACCCACCCATTTTAGTTTCCTTTTAAAAGAAATTTAATTGTAGATGGACACAATACCTTTATTTCATTTATTTATGTGGTGCTGAGGATTGAACCCAGTCCTCCATGCATGCGAGGCAAGCACTCTACCCCTGAGCCACAACCCCAGCCCCCTTTCAGTTTCTTAATTCAGATTCACAAGTAGATGCTCTGGGTCCAGCCTTCTGCTAGGGAGGAATTCAAAACATGTAAGACAATATTGTTTCTGCTATTAAAGAAGTTCTCAGTCTAATCATGGGAACCAGAGTACTGAGTACAGTTCCAGAGTATAGTTCTTCCACATGGCACACAAGATCCACAATCAAGTATACGCTTAGGTATGTTCTGCATTCAGTTTTGCTCCAGGAAATCTCCAGCAGGGGAAACCAAGCTTTAGAGAGGTTCCTACACAGTGTTCTCATGTTTTTAAATCTCGTGGTATACAACTCTAGCATCAGGTGCCTGATCCACTTACTAAATCCTAGGTTTGTTCTTCTTTTTACCCTTTCAGGGAAATCTACAGTCTGTTGGGAGTGCAAGGAACTTCCTACAACTCCTCCTTATCCATGCTCATGGAGAAATCTCTTCTGGTAACTTATTAGTAACAGTTGCTAAAATTTCACCTATGCATATGCACACTGACAGCTGAAATTTACTTTGCCACCTAGCTAGTTCATTAGCCTTTTCTTTTCCTTTCTTGAATGTCATGTTCCAGATACAACTGGGTATTAAGTAGACTTGGCCAGATTAGAGACCTGGTGCAAGCAAGCCTGCTCTTTCCATGAGTATAGTCAACAGACAATTCCAGATCATAAATGTAAAACCAGAAACATGCTCTTTTGCATAGGGAACCATTAAGACTCCATAAGAAAACATTTTTCAACTTTCCCTTATCTTTAGAATAGAAATTAGGTGTTTAGACTTAAACTTCTAGCAAATAAACCCCACCTTTGTCAGATAGCATTACTTAAAGCTCTATTTGAGATGATATCTGTAAAAGAAAATGATGGGGTGGTGGAGTTCAGCTTTGTCTCTTTAATTCTAGATATAAATTCTGTGATTCTCGAAGGATCTATTTCCCAATGGCACCCTGTATGGTACCAACACTCTTCTTATGGCCACTAGTTGCCAGAGAAACTTTTAACAGTGAATAAGGAAAGCACTAGTAGCAAGTAGGAAATAAAGGATGGCAACTGTGATTATGAACTATTACCTAAAATTAGGTGTGTCATGGTATATGTATTATTGAGAAAAGGTGTAAATAGGAAAATCAGTGCTGGGGGCATGTGTAAGCGTTTCAGATGCCATGAGTATGTACATGAGAGTGTGAGTCACTAATCATTTGTGTGAATCAATGTGAATGGATGAGTCACTGTGATTATCTTAGTGAGGAAGTATATCTCAGTGTCAATGTGTTCATATGAGATTATGAGTTAAGAATACATGGCAGTTACAGGACTGCATGTGATGGCATGGGCATGGAGGTTGATGCAAATAAATGTATCAATGTATTGAGAATGTAGCTAGGGTAAATATGTGACTGACTATGCATATCAGTAATTGCCTGCCACATGTAGTATCAGTAATTGCCTGTGTGTGAGTACATCTATGTGAACTATTGTGATATGAATTGGATATGTCAGTGTGGTGTGTGCCAGTGTAAATGCAAGTCAGTAACTATATATAACACATGTGCCTGAGTACAAATGTATGTAGCAGTGTGAGTGAGGGTGTTTTAGTATGAAAATAGCAAAGTGGGAATGTATAAGAATATGTGCCTGGTATGATTGTGCTACTATGAAATTTTAGATGGTATGAAATTTAGATGAGTTGGCATGTAAGAGAGTATACATGTGAATGTACATGAGTATTAGAAAGTGTGATTGTCTATGGGAATCAGTGGGAATGTGTGGTTGTAAATGTAAGTGTCAGAAATTTTGAGTTTAAGTTTTGGCTCAGCAATAAGTATGTCTATTAGTGTAATTTTGTGTAAGTAGTGAATGTGAATGAGCATGTGTCATTGTGAATATATCTGTGTGAAAGTAATTGTATATGAGTGTGAGAAGGTCTCACAATGGCTGTCAGTGACAATGGCTGAGTTCATGAAAATGAGAATGTGTATCCCTGTATTTCAGGTTGTGTGCCTGAATGTTTGGTGTAGAGGGCAGTTATATCTCCATGTGAAGAAGGTGAGTGCGTGAATGTGAATGTGTATTTCCATGCATAAGTGTGATTTGTGTGAATGTCACAGGGGAAGGGAGATGGTTTCAATGCTGTGATTGTAAGTGTAAGAGCATGTCATTCTGAGTGTAAGAGTACAAGTGTAAGAGGGTAAGTGGGTGAGATGGCATGTAGAGCATATATAAACATGAAAATATGAGCATTATGCACATGTGTTACCCTGTAATGGCTGTGTGTGTGACTGTGAGGAGTAAATAGTGATAGGAGTGTAAGTATGTTGGAACATATAAAATTAAGTACGTATATGGCTGTATGAGAAACCATTTCAATTTAAGACAATCAATGTATGTGTGTATAGTATGTTTGTGTATGTATGATTATGTAGACATTTTAGTGTGTATGGAAGTTTATATCATATGTGTGGCTGTTAGTATGTGAGAATATAAGGAAGAGTGTAAAGGTGTGGGTGAGAGCATGAGGATGGAGTATATGGTAAGTATGAGTGTGTGCTAATGTGAAAGTGTAAATATGTGACGGTGAGTTTGTGGTAGTGTATGTATCCCTGTATGTAGTATGTTTGTAAACAAGATCATGTGTAATGGTGAGTGGGATCATCATTGTGAATGTGTTCAGTGTGATAAGTTAGGGTGAGTCAGGAAATAAATGTGAACATATGAGAATATAAGTATAAGTGTGTGTGTGTGTGTGTGTGTGTGTGTGTGTGTGTGTGTGTGTATGTGTGTGTGTATACTCAATGATACCACAATAACTTGGTAGTCTGGGAAACTCCAGGAAGTATCTTTCCCTCCAAAGTCACAGAAAACCTCTTGTTACAGGCAGGTTACATAGACACTCTCAAACTCTATCTCATCAATGATAATACCTAACTTGAGCTAATATCACTTGTATAATCAGAAAGGAAAAATATTAGAGAAAATACCTACCTTGCAGGTTTACTGTAGGAGCAAATGGTATCATGCAAAACTGAAGTGCCTAGCGAAGAGCTGGCAACAGTAGATAATACATAAATGTTGTTGTAGTAGCTGTCATAGAATACCCAGGAGTGATCCCAGGGCTTGCTTCTTATTTTAGTCAGTTCTAGTTACCTCCTGTCAGTCAAGGTCTATAGAGGATTCCCTATCAGAACATCTCTAGAAAGCTGAATGCATCAGTATTGACAAGGTTGTAATTTCATACCTTCAATTCCATGGCTGAAACACAGGAACTTCCCTTTCATGAGAAGGCATCACAAACACCTGGTGCTGAACTGTAACTTTTACCTTGTCCTATAGACCCAGGGTATGCTCAGGGTGAAAGGGAATTGGATTGCATATTCCTTGTTTGCTTTTCTTGCTCTGTGTGTGTGTGTGTGTGTGTGTGTGTGTTGGTGGTGGTGGTGGTTGGTTGGTTGCTTCTCAACTTGGGCAACAGGACAGATGCCTAAGTAGCTGACAAAGAGACAGAAAATAAGACAGAAACATCAAGGGACAGCAAACTACAAATAGGTAGCTGGACTACAGGGTATAGAAAGCTAGAAAAAGCCAATAGAGGAAGCTACAATGACTGAGAGGCAGACAGAGAGAGACAGGTAGATGATCCAAGAGGCGGGCTGAGAAATATGAAAGAAATGCAGAGGAAAAGGGAGAGGCGAAATTTGCAAAACTGCTGGGGAACTATTGGACTCCTGTAAAAGAGACTAGACACTTGGAAGATGTAGCCTCCACCCTTGAAGAAATTTCATTGTAGTTTACCTGACCAGATGAATATTCCAGAAACTGCGCAAGAATTATTTAAGGCAGAGAGAAACAAGTGCTATACTGCATGTTACATATTCAAGTATGAAGAGCTGAGGGAGAAAGTGTGCTCTTACCACATGGATGGGTGGGAAGGCAGAGGGAAGTTTCAGGAAGGTTTAAGTTAAGCTTGGCAGGCCAAGAAGGGGGTGGATGGGGTGGGAGTACACTTTGAATAAGAAGGTAAAAATAACATTATGGGGCAGTAAAATCACAGAAACCGATTGGCAGATTTGTGGCATGTCACTGAAATGCCACTTAGACATCAGGAAAGGGAGAACAGGAAATGACAGTTTGAAGGGAAGCAGTTTCTGTGTTACACTGAAGCTCTTAGATGGTGCTTGACATTTGCAAAGGACCTGGCAATGATTGTTATGTTGTTCCTCCTCCTCACCCTGAAATGTAGGTCAAGCCTGTCAGTCTCATATTGGAGATAGGGGAACCAAGAGAGCAAGGGAAGCTGTACTAGGACAAACTCCCCCCAGTAAGTAGGGGTCATTCCTTGAGGCCTAGCTGGTGAGGCCTGGGAAGGGTATTTAGTACTGGTAGCTCTGATGAAAAGGCAACATTTACCAGAATTTTGAAATCCCTAACTCTCTGCCTTGGAATCTATTACTTACCTCACACAGCCACTGCTGCAGGACCTCAACACAGGTAGGCGCTGCCCATGAGAATGGGCTGGGCTGGCTTCAACTCCGGCAGACTCAATACTAAGCACAACAGCTGCCACAAGATTCAAGGACTCAGCTTGTCTTTCTTGGGGGAAACCTGCCAAAAGAAGCATTGTGGGGGAGATGGAACCTCTTTCCCCACTTGCTACCACTCCCTAGTCCAACCTCCCAGACATGTCACATGCATACACTACAGAGAATTTCAAAAGGTCCTTTTAAGAAAGCCAGAGAAGCAGAAAGGGAAGAAGTATTTTAAAAAGGAGTAGGGGAAGGAGCACTCTTTTTATGCAGGATTCCAGAAAGGACACTGAATTAGTATTTCAGAGATAGGGATTTTAAGTTGAGAGTTAATGTTTCTCATTTCACCTCTCTGGGCCAATTTGCTATCAAGTGGGAAAGACGCGTTGGTCACCTTGGGCAAGTATTGGGAGGGCTAAATCAAATAAGATAGATGTGAATTTTTATATAATTTGCATTATCATGGGTAAATGTGCATAATTATAGGAGGTGACAAAGTCTTGAGTACAACAGAAAACTGAGAGATAATGACCAATGTAGGTTGGCCCTGAGAACATCTGAGCTTCCTGATGACTTGGCACTACTATTCATTTCATTTCTTTCCTCAACTCCAAGTCTCCACCTCCATTTCCATTCCCCTTTCCATCAACCTCTTTCACTGGTGAGAAGAAATTGTCTGTCTTTTAGCAAAAGCACTCCAAGTTCCCCTAAAGCCCTCAACTCTGAAACTATTTGGGACATACCTCTACATTCTTTCTATCTCCAGCACGGAGAATTATTCTATAGTCTTTCCAGATTTCCAAGGGTGGACATATAATGTTTGTTGTTATCATTTTGGCAATGATTTATCCTATCCTTCCCATATAGGTTTCCATGTAACCATGAAACCAAGTCTCTCTATCTCCTTCCCCCACTCCCTATAGTGCTAGGGATTGAACTCAAGACATCATGCATGCTAGGCAAGCACTCTACCACTGAGCCAAACTCACAGCTGGAGACAGTTTTATTAACTACTCCATTTTCTGCCTTTTTTCCCAATCACTTGAGCCTTTCAAAGAAATGGGTGATCCTCCCTTTGTAGGACCCCAAGCTCTTCAGTCTCTATTTTTTATTCCTCCTCCACTCCCATCAATGCTGTTTACCTCAAAGAAAAAGCAGCAACTATATGCCAATTTCCAATAGAGAATGATCCAGGCTAGCACCCATTTTATTAGAAGATACCAGAATGCACAGTGCCTTATTCCAAAGATATGAATAAATAGATTAGGAAGGTGAAGGTGGCAGAATTAAAGCCTCAGGGAGCTGAGAAAAGCCCTATGATCTCCAATTCCCCTTCTTGAATAAAAGACCAAGCCATACCCTGGGTCTGCCTCTTGCTCTGGGCAACATGCCAGAGCATGTCTGTCCCAGAACCTCCCTGGCATTCCCTGTGTACTTCCCACATGCACACTCCAGGCAGCCTTTCCAAATCCCACCCACTGCGCCACTGAATGGTGTACCACCCCCTTCCTTGCTGTATGAGCTCACCGTGCAAAAGGGTAGGGGTAGAGGGAGAGGAATAAGGACTGCCACTGCTCCAGAGAGATGCAGGGTTCAAGGAGAGCACAGGAAAGTTCTCAAGAAGCACCCTGCCCATCCTTGGAACCGAGAGCTAGCTGGAGAGGCAGCATCCACTCATGGGGGTGGGGAACAGTGCTATAAGAAATGAGGAGGGGACAGACACCAGCCCAAACTAACCAAGAACCTCCACATTTTTTAGCAAGATCAAAAGTTTACCTTGAACTTGACTCCACCTTCCCCCAGCTGCCCCCAATTGAAACATTTGTAACTCCATGGCAATTAGCCTTGAACTCACCAGTTGCTCAGCTTAAGCCAATGCAAAAGGACCTGGAAGGACACAGTGCTGCACCAGTTGGCCACACTCCTCTGGCCTGCTTGGAGATGTGTGATATTAAGTGTGTGGTGGGTGGGTTTGTGTGTGTGTGTGTGTGTGTGTGTGTGTGTAGGGTGGTATGCTTTGTGTGAGTGCATTCACATGCTGGGTCAAGTATATGTGTGCTGTTGTATGTGTATATATACACATACCATGTTGTATGTTCATTAAGTCTGTGTCATGTTGGGTGCATGTGTAGTGACATGTTTATAACACATTTTATATGTGTATGTCAGTATGCTATTGTGTATATACCATGTGTCTGTATTGAGTTGCATTTGTATTACACCTCTACTGTGCCATGTGTACATGCTAGGTTGTCTAATTTGTACTGTGCTATAGTCTATGCCATGTTGTATGTCTGTAATCTGTTGTACTCTGTTGTATCACGTGCCTATATCATGTTGTGTGCCTATACCGCCTTGTTGTGCACCTGCAGCTCAGCCTCCTGTTGGAAACTGGGATGGGGGTCAGTGCACATATCTGGTACATACCTAACCCCCTTTTGCCTTACAGCATTCCGGCTTCATGATAAAATCCTTGTCTGGGGACAAGGACTGTAAATTAGTGGTGGAAGTTGGGGTGGGAATGGGGGGAAAATGTGGACAACTATTTTACCATATACCCCTCCCTTACCCATTGCCTTGCCTAGCACTGACAATCGCTGGGAAAAGCATTTTGGAAACTTTTTCAGGCTCAAAGAAGAAAAGGGCACTGGGTTTGGGAAGGTAAACCATGGCTTCCTCTCTAAACCCATTCATATGAGAAGAGAAGGACTTGTAGGAAATCGCATCTTCCCAAATTTCTCCTTCTGGCTGGCTGGAAGGACTGGAGCCCTTCATTTCAGGGACTTAAGGCTGCACATGTATACTGGCACCCAGGCTGGGTCACAGGATGGCAATGGGGAGCTGTGTTCTTAAAGGTATCCCTGTTGAGGTCACTAGAGGGTGCTATTGTGCTGTTAGGGATAATGTCTCTTTAAGGTGCAGAATTCCGTAGTCCATGAGGCTCAGGTGGGGACTGGGGGGAGAGGCACTAAGAGAAGAATATGCACTGTCATCCCAAGCCCTTCCTTTTTGGACACTGAGTTAGGGAGTAAGAGGCACTAATGACTATCCCCCATTTACCCTGGGATTTATAAGACCACTACATAAAGCTTTTCAGGGCCTTGGTTAAGTCTCCTAACAGATTCTGTACTTGGATTTCTCTTATCCCTCTTGTATCCCATTCACATGAAATAAAAGTAGAACCACACTGCTAAAAGAAAAAAAAATGTGTGCACTGTTTGTGGGGTTATTTTGCATTGTTTTCCCCAAAACCCAAGGATATACAAAAGGGAGTGTAATATAGACTGAGTATTTGGGAGGGAGCGGGTAGAGGAGAGCTGTATTTTAGTAAACCTGACATCACTACCAAGAATAAATGGGGCTGCTTCCTAAAACGTCACCACCATCTTAGACAACACCTAGTCCAACTGTACATTTGAAAGACAATGAAAATAAGCCTCAGAGAGGAGTAAATATGCAGGACACCTGATTTCTGATTCCCAAGGTTAATTCCATCCCAGCTTCTGGTCCTCTAGTCACTGAAACACTTCCTTCTCTAAATTCAACCCCCTCCATCTTACAGGAAAACCTTGACCTCCACCTCCACTATGTGGGCTTCACCACAGCAGTCCTTATTCCTTCTCAGGATCAGACCTTGCAATGATTTCCTCTTCTCACAAGTAAATTGTAAATTTGTTTTTTCATCTTCAAGGTCTACTTGCCCCATTTTGCTTCCCACCTCCAGACCCAGCTGTAGTTGCAGTTTGTCGCCCAAATGTGCAAATCAGACATGGATCTATTGCATTGATTAACATTTCCAATTAAACTCACGGTTAGGCTGTGTGTATTAATGACTCAAGTAATCACTGAGTATGTAAATGCAAATGCCTTCCAAGGCCACAGAGCACGGTAGGAAGCAACAGTTTCTGGGGGAAATGGAAACAAACTGTAAGACTTGGAGTTTCATTTGGTTTTCCAGTACTCCAAAACAAGATTTTAAATGTATGGCTGTTGATTTGAGGGTCAGGCTTCACACCTGAAATGGAGGACTTGCGTCCTGTGCTTACATGCATGCACTTTCCTGCCCCCTGCTGGAAAAGCTGTGTAGTGTGGAGTTGGCCTGCAAGTCCTCCCTGGCCCTGCAGAGGGAACCGCTTAGCCCCTGGCAGGTGGGGCAGGGGAGAGGGAGTCATGATGCCAGGGCTTAAACTGCAATCCAGATGCCTTGACTGCCACACGCACACATACCTTCCAGGGTAGAGGTTTTACATTGTGCCCTGTCTACACACTGTATCCAACAGGACCCTGGGAAGGAGGATTTCTTTTTTCTTTAAGCAGGGCCCTCAGACCTGGTCCTACCCTACCCATGTAAAATCAGTCAACCTGTCTGGGTCAGATTCATAGTACTCCCTGCTCCCTTTCTAGGTCCTGGTCCCCTGATCCCTTCTCCTTACCAACGAGGAAAAAGTCTAATGTTGAGGATGCTGCTCACCAAGTTTCTTCTTGTTCCCTTGGCCAAAGTTACTGGCTCCTGAAGGTGGGTTATGCAGGTGGGAATGCTACTGATTCCCTAAGTAGCTAAAAATTGTCCTCCTAATTTTGGCTGAGCTATAAATGCTTCAACTACCAAAACTTTCCTATATCACCAAGGAAATTGGGGCCTTTGGGTTGGAAAAACCATGTTTTCTCTCCTTACACCTCTGAAGGGCTTTAATCTGCACCCCATCTGATCCTACCTACACAATCTGATAGTAGCTAATCTGTCTAATTTCTAGATCTGATTTTCTTTTGCCTTGGTCACCCTCTTTGACCTCATAAAAGCAGATTCGGATGGCAGCACCTTTCCTTTCCTTCAGTTATTCCTCATTTCCCTCACCTGTCATGTCTACTACCTACTCTCCTCCAAGACCCCAACAAACTTGTTTGCTCTTTATACTTTTTCTGACTCTGACCAGAAAAATCTCCAACCTGTGGAATGGCCAGCTAATCAAAATGTCCACAGGGTGTTGTGGCCCTTTGCCTGTACCTTCTTACAGTTAAACCTCCATTTTCTGATAGGTCTCTCCTATAAGGCTCACTTGCCTGTCTGGAGGCTTGAAGGATCTGCCCCTTGACACCCCAAAGTCTCTCTGGTCTATCAGCCTTAACACAGCATACCACCTAGTATCTTCTCATTTTTGTTTTGCATAGGCATGGAGGAGTATGACATTTGTATTCAGAAATCCAAGCCCCAGTCTATTAAAAATTCATTACCATATTAATCCCCTTTGCCCAATGGTGCCCCTGATTGGGAACCTCAAGTGCCAAATCACAGATGTTGCCCAATTATAATTTTGTAAATGGCCCAGTGAAAACCGCACTGACCTTTATACCTTGCTCATCCCAGAAGAGGGCCACAGTGTTGTCACCAACAGGAATGGACCTCCTTCTGTTCAAACACCTCAGACAGCCATACAGTTGGCCTGGATTTGAGTCTGCAAAACCATGGGGGGAGCATGACTAACATGGCTAAAGGCTTCCCTTGCTGAAAGCCATTTTTTAAAAATAGCACTGCAACCGCCCCCATCATGCTTCCCAAAGCCAAGCCACTCACCCTTCTCTCCTTTGCTTCTAGAGACCAAAGACCAGACCCTCAAGTATAGAATCTGGAACTGGATTCTGGAAGGTGGGACCAAAAGGGGGACATACACACACAAAAAACAAAAAACCCAAATGGGCCTCTGGCTCTTTCCTTGCCAGAACCACCTGCGGACCCCAACCCCATTCCTCAACCACCACCTAAGGAAAGAAAATCTACAAAAGCCAGAATCTAAAATGTTCAGCTCACCCAGAACTGCGGCAATAATCTTGCCAGAGCCAGTTACAAACTGAGGGCAATTCCCCCTGCGAGGTGAGGGGAACAGGGTAGGGGGAAGACAGTAGACCCAATGACCCTACGCCCCAAACACATGGGCCAGCTACAGGATTCCAGGGCTTTCACGGACCTTATTGCATCACTTCCACAGGAGAAGAGAAGAAAAGAGTCCTCCTGTCATTACCATCCCCCCACCAAAAAAGGGGAGGGGGATAAAGAGAAATTTATAGAAGTGGGTAAGGCACTCGTTTAAGAAAATCGTCACTTTTTCTGTTTGCTCAGGTTGAGCTCTTCTACCGCTGACTTGGTCAGAGAGGGACCACACCCCCTCCCCTTCTCTAAGGGGCTGCTGTCACAGTTGCTGTGATGGTGAGGGGGCTGGGGGGAGTGCGGGAAGGTGGTGTAAGACTTACAGGCTGACGTAGCTCTTGGGGCGGATTTTTGCCTCAAGCAGCCCAGGCCCCAGTAAGTGAGTCCAGGGCTTGGCCAAGCAAAAAAGCCCGGCCCCTTCGGGAAGGGCCCAGACACACCCACTTGTCCATGTACGCGAACCAGGATCCAGCAAACTGCTGGCTGGCTCTTAGGGCTAGGAGGAGAGCCACGTAGGAGACTGGAGGCTGGAGGGATACGGGGGCAGGAGGGGGGGGGGACTCTGAAAGCAGAACATCTGCTCAGCAGCCTCAAAGCTGATCCCAACCACCACCCCACCCCCTCCTCGGAGCTAACAAGGTGCCGGTAGGTCGCGGGATTTACCTGCCACGGTCCAGTCACCCTGTCAAGACCTTTCCTCTACCTCCAAGCGTTCTGGCGGGCGGGGCTGGGGCCGGCCGCAGCCGCAGCCCCAGGCCCAGCCCGCTCCCCCGGCTCTTCTCCCGCCCCAGGACACTGGATCCCTGAGGGGAAAAGCTGTAGCCCCCAGTGTGAGATCACAAACGGTTCGCTGCCACAGCTGCCCGCCTGCTATAGAGCTCCTGCTTGCCAACCGCTCCCTAGCCCTTTTCTGCTATGACGTCACCCGGGCTCTGCACCGTACCTAGGCCAATCAGATGGTGAGCATAAAACTAAAATCGCCCTGAGTGGGCTACTGGGGACCAATCTTTTGTTTCCAGGCAGGAAGCACCGAGGAGTGGGGAGGGGTGGGGGACTGAAGGGGAGGGAAGAAGGAGAGGGAAAGAGAAAGGAGGTAGAAACTTCTACACTATCAGGGTTGTCTAGACAGAGGTGGAGCCATCAAGAAAGAGGCACCTAGATAGAAGAAGGGACATTTCATGTATCTTCCTTACTTGCCCCATTGAAGAAGACTGGGCTTTAGGGTGAATTTTCTGGGGAGGAAATCTGACCAGCTACATGAGCATACATTATTGAGAAAAATGGACTAGATTTGGGACACCACCTGTCAGGCAAACAGGTTACACAGAAAACTCAGAGAGGGATTCAAAGAGATGGTAATCTACATAGGGAATCTACCTTTCTGAAAATGAAACACATTTCAAAACACACAGTATTATACAAGAAAGAATAATTATTCTGCTTCAAATTGAGTATGTGTATGATTTCATCAAAATGTGGTTCTCCCTGTGCATCCTTTCCCCAAAAAACCTCCAATGGTTTCTCTTGTCTCTCCTGTAAAGTTCAAATTTTTGCAGGTGTCCAAAGCCTTCTAAAATCTAATTCAAATATCATCCCTTGCTACTCCAAAATCCATATTCTGCAGGATTTGGCTAGATTCCATAAATTATGGTAAATCCTAGCAAGGAGACAGTAAGCTGGTGTTAAAAGTCTAATACAATATAATAAGTACATTCACAATAAAATGGTATAAAAATATGCCTACAGAAAACAGAAGAGAACATAAAATTATAATGGTTGGGTTAAAGTAGTAGAATTATGGGTGGTTTTTCCTGTCTGCTTTCAAAGTTGGTTAATATTGGTCATGACTCTTTGCAGTTTGTGTGTGTGTGTGTGTGTGTGTGTGTGTGTGTGTGTGTCACTAGTGATTAAACTGACTAGCACTCTACTTCTTTTGTACATCCAAAGCCCTGTTTTTTTTTTGCTTTTGTTTTTTTGTGGGGGTACCAGGGATTGAACTCAGGGGCACTCGACCACTGGGCCACATCCCTGGCCCTTTTTGTATTTTATTTAGAGACAGGGTCTCACTGAGTTGCTAAGTGCCTCGCCATTGCTGAGGCTGGCCCAAAGCCCTGTTTTTTATTTTGAAATAGGGTCTCGTTCAAATGTAGAAGCTGTCCCTGAACTTGTAATCTGCCTGCTTCTGCCTCTGTAGTGGATGGGATTACAGGTGTGCACCACCACACTCAGCTTCAGTATACTTTCATTGAATTTTCTCAACACTGCTTAACATCAAGCAGTCACTTCTCCATAATGCCCACAAAATATGTCTCAAGACCAAGAATAAGCTTAATAAATCTTCTCCTAGGTCCTTTTAGAAAAAGTCACACCACAGATCTCCAGATTTACTGGAGATAATTTCTCAGGCAGTTGGAGAGTGGGATATCTCTTTTGTAGTGATTCATTTTGAATTGTGATAATTCAGGAAATTGATAAAAGAACACCAATGACCCAATCTATGACAAAATGGTAAAGAGGGAGACAGAAAGTAAACAAACCACATAATTCAGAGTATTTTTAAGGATCAATTTGCATATATATATATAAATTAAAATATATTTATGCATAAATATTACATGAACATTGTAGAAAGTGGCAGATCTGGGCTACCTACCTAAATCTGAGTCCAAAGTCTGTGCATTTTTCTAATATGCTACAGTGCACTCCTACTAAGAATTAAACATGATACATCTAACTTTGTTAAAATACATACTTGCTTTTAAAAACAGACTATACAAGATTGGTGTGATTTTCAAATCTAGGCATTTAAAAGTACATTTTTTGTTGTGTTGTTGTCTTCTAAACCAAAAATGCACAACACTCTCCCTCTCAAATGCTTGATTAATAGGTTGAAATCAGGATGTTTCTGCTTCTGATGATTTTACAGATAACTTCTTAATTAACTTTGGGGTTAAAAAGAAGTAATCACATCACATTGATTTCTTTGTCCATAATGGTAAAAGTAACCTAAAGATTATTACTCATATAAAAGCAATGCCATTTACTTAATGTTAACATATATGATGTGTAAAATGCATTTATTTGGGTTATTTTAAACAAGAACACTTTTTTTTAAGAAACAGGAAGATATAACTAGATTTTCCTGGCTAATGATTAAACATGAGTCTTCTAAGCTATTGATTTAAATTGTAATTAAAAGGTATTTGATTTCACTCTAATCCTCCCATACACCTCAGCTGTAACTCAGAGCTATTTATGCAGTCACTGCACATGGTTATTTAAACGTTTCATGTGTGTATTTCTTCTCTCCCTGGTGATTACAGAAACTAGCATGGGGCCAAAATCCTATTAGGTGCTTGACAAATTAAAGCATAGTGATGTCATCCAAAGAGGACAGGAGTTAGGACCCAAGTCCAGCACAAAACACTTGGGTCTTCCTATTAAAAAATTGACAACCTATTTATTCTTGATAACAGAAAATGGTCTTTATTGTCAGTATGGCTTGTTTTCCAAGAATATAGGATTCTAAGCTGGAGTAGCTTGCAGATTTCATCTGCGTAATTTGTCCACTCAGCCCCACCATCCTCTGCTCCCTTGTGTGGGAGCTCCTTGATTTAAGGATACAACAGTACTACCTTAATAACCACTTGGCATGTGTATCCTATTTCTCAGATTACAAACCACTATTGTATCTTACTGTTTAATCCTCACAACAACCACAACAGTTTACTTTGGCAATTATTATGACATGTATTTTGCAGATGAGGCAATGGATGCTCAGGGGTTTGAAGTCACCTGTCCAGTGCTTCACAGACAAGGTCCCAGAAACCAGGTCTTCTACTTTCATTTTTTGTGTTCTTTCTATTACCCAATATGGCAACTTGAGGGTATGGGGGGGGGGGGCATTAAGTGTTTTCTTTATATGTGGATGCTCTCTGGCTTATAATGCTGCCACTTATAATTTTTCAAGTCTATGATGGTGCAAAAGTGATAAGCATTCAGTAGAGACCATACTTCAAATTTTGAATTTATGTTTTTCTGTTGGGGCCCCTCAACCCAATAAGCCACTGGATTCACATAAGTGAGAGGCTATGGAATAGGACTTGTTGCAAGAGAAGTAAGCTAAAATGAATCTTCTAGCCAAATTCTGGATAAAGGTAACACTCTCATACACTGTTGATTGAAGTGAAAAATGGCACAACCCATTGGGAGGAAAGTAAATAATATCTAAGTAATTTTAAAATGCATATGAAATTTGACCCAACAATTCCAACACAAGGAATCTGCCTATAGATATCCTCATAACAATATACCAAGATGTGCTCAAGTACGTTCACTGTGAAATCTTATGGAATAAGAAAAAATCTTATGTAAAAGATACCCTAAATATCCCTCAATAAGGGAATTATCAGGAAGTGGTTTTTTTTTTTTTTTTTTTTTTTTTTGGTACTGGGGATTGAACTCAGGGGCACTCAACCACTGGGCCACATCCCCAGCCCTTTTTTGTATTTTATTAGAAGCAGGGTCTCACTGAGTTACTAAGTGCCTCGCCATTGCTGAGGCTGGCTTTGAACTCGCGATCCTCCTGCCTCAGCCTCCCAAAGTGCTGGGATTACAGGCGTGCGCCACCGCGCCCGGCTTTATCAGGGAGTTTTAAACCACTCTGTTGAGATCTGATTGCTATGTAAAAAGTTGTGTATATTTAATGTATACAACTCCATGACTCTGGGGCTAAGTATACTATGCCTGTAAAACTATCACCACTATTGATGCCATAGACATGTCCAGAAATTCCCTCCTGCCCTAATAAGGGAATTGTCAGATAAGTTATAGTACACAATATTTTAGAATATCATGCATCACCTAAAAAGAATCAAGTAGCTCCCTATATACTGAAATAGAAACATACCTGAACACATTCTTGAGTGGAAAAAATTTGCAGAATAGCATGTGTACTATGGTTTTTTTGTTGAAAAACAAACCCTCTGTGTATATTTTTGTTTAAGCTGGAATTATACACATCAAACTGCTAATAGGGTAACTGTGGGAATAAAAATGGGAAAGGAAGGCATGTGGGTATGTTTGTGGTATAGGGGGTATTCAATTTTCTTGGTACAGAGATGATATCCAACTTGAAATGCTGCAACTTACAATTTTTCCACGTTGGGATCGTGCAAAAGCAATATGCTTTTAGTATACGTTTACTTAGAATTTGGAATTTGGATATTTTCCCAGGCTACTGATATGATAGTATGACACTCTCTCAAAATGCTGGGCAGTGGCAGCAAGCCACAACTCCCAGTCAGCCATGTGATCACAAGGGGAAACAACATGTACCCTACAGTGGACTATGTAGCCAAGGTAGGATGTTCAGTAGGTTAGGGGTATTCAATGCATTTTCAACTTATTATGGGTTTGTTGAAATGTAACTCCATCAAAAGTGAAGGAACATCTGTACTTCCGTATTATAATTATGTTTTTTTACAATAAGCATATACTGCATTTTGCTGATAAAATACAGAATTAAAAAGGGGAAATATAGCTTTCTTTGGGTTAAGACAAAAACAAACAGAAAAGCCGGGCGCGGTGGTGCACGCCTGTAATCCCAGCACTTTGGGAGGCTGAGGCAGGAAGATCGCGAGTTCAAAGCCAGCCTCAGCAATGGCGAGGCACTTAGCAACTCAGTGAGACCCTGTCTCTAATAAAAACACAAAAAAGGGCTGGGGATGTGGCCCAGTGGTCAAGTGCCCCTGAGTTCAATCCCCGATACCACAAAAAAAAAAAAAAAAAGAAAAAAAGAAAAAGAAAAGAAAAAGCAAAGCACCCAGTTATCCTGAAATAAGTCTGAATGGTAGGGCAATGGTTCAGGTAGAACAATCATGGATATGGTGTGGTAGGCTGAGCTAAGCCAAACCAAGGCAGGCATTGGATGCACAGTTATGATGTACAATCCAATGGACAGAAGCAACCAGAATTTTCTGGCTCCCTTGCCACCACCACATCAAGCTTCCCAATCAGAAGTTGCTCCCAGTAGTGGACTCTGAGTCTGTGTGGCTCTCAGTCGTCACATCTTTTGCTCTGTCAGATATACATTTTAAAGAATCCCCCTAGCTTGCTCTGAATAGGAAAGAACCTGGCATCAGGTGTGGTGACACATGCCTGTAATCCCAGCAGCTTGGAAGATTGAGGCAGGAAGATGGCAAATTCAAAAGCCAGCCTCAGCAACACATAGCAAGGCCCTATGCAACTCAGCAAGAACCTGTCTCTAGATAAAATATTTAAAAGGGCTTGGGATGTGACTCAGTGGTTAAGTATCCCTGGGTTCCATTCCCACTACTAAGAAGAAGAAGAAGAAGAAGAAGAAGAAGAAGAAGAAGAAGAAGAAGAAGAAGAAGAAGAAGAAGAAAGAAGAAAAGAAGAAGAAGAAGAAGAAGAAGAAGAACAACAACAACAACAACAACAACCTGGCTCAGCAGCTAATGCACAGGCATTGGCCAGGATCACAGTGCCCACTCCTCTTTCACTCAGGGTCTGGTCACTACAACTTGTTATCAGTGCAGCCTGGCCCTACTGAACCCCTTTGTTCCTGGCTTCACACTGCTAGCATTTAGGGGCTCCACCTCTACTATAGCAGACAGCATTGTAGGTTGCCTACTAGGCAAAGGGCAAAGAGACTCAGAGATGCCAAAAGGTGTCATCATCTTATGTCCTTGAAAAATCAGAGGCTGGGAAAGGAGAGAAGCTTGTGGCTAGGAAATCGCCATCCTCTTGGTCCACAGAGTTCTGGCTAGGAATCAGAAGACTCAGATTCTAGTCCAGCCTCTGGAGAGGAAACCTTGAACAGGACTCCAAATTCCCTGGCCACTAGTTTTCTCCTCTGCCAAACCTGTTCTGAACAGTTGAATAAATGCGAATGGCTAATGAAACAAAGAGTGGACTGAACATATTTCAAAGCTGTACACCTCCATACTAGACTTGACAAGTTCCCATTTACATGTTTTCCCTAAATGGTATGCACTTGGGATTGGAGGGTCTGTCCTTACCTTCCTTCACTATAATTAGCCCTCATTAGAGACATGCCCTGCAGAACCTATGAGCTGGGAAGCCCACCACTTTTGCCCTCTTCCCTTCCAAGAGGGAGTTAGTGAAGGAAAAGCAGAAGACAATTAAATCCAGGAGGCTCTGGGTGAATTAATGTGAGAATTAGGAAGTTCCTCTCTGTAAGCTGCCTGTCACGGCCAGCCACGGCGCCGCCACTGGAGGAAAATTCTCGGAGGCAGAGTTAAGCTTTTACTACTTTTACTTCTACTTTCTTAGAGAGGGAAAGAAAGATTTTAGCTTAGAGAAAGATTTCTTCTTGTCTTCTTAGCTTAGAGTCTTAGAAAGAAAGATAAAGAAAGATAGAGCTTCTTAGAGAAAGATTTCTTCTTGTCTTCTTAGCTTAGAGTCTTAGAAAGAAAGATAAAGATTGTCTTCTTAGCTTAGAGTTAGAGTTAGAAAGATAGAGCTTAGCTTAGAGAAAGATTAGAGCTTCTTTCTTCTCTCTTCTTTCTTCCTTCTTCTTTCTTCTGTCTTCTGTCTTCCTCGGGAGCCTCGGCCTTACTCTGACCAGTCCTCTGGAGCCTCGGCCTAACTCTGGCCAGTCATTACTTCTTCTATCTGGTTTCTCTTCTGTAACCGCTCTGCCTACGTTCTGGCCGCTCTGATTCTTCTGACCGACCGAGTGACTGCCCGGCTGACTGAATTCTCCGTTCTCCTAACTCGGACCGCTTTCACCCGGTTATATACCTTTAGGTTTGCGGGTGCCTACAGGTGCGTCACATACATATCAGGTGGAACCCATGGCTTCCAGCTAGCTACAACAGCCCTTCCTAATTAGGGCTCCTTCACCTCTCCTCTGACTTGGTTTCAATTAGCCCTGTTTCCACCATGGTCCTACATATCAAAGCACATTATTTAATTGAACTGATGTTCTGTTTGACTTTTCTCTCAAGGGGATCACATTATACATTCCTATCCCACACATTCCCAATCACTGCACTGCCAGAACCTCAGTCAAACTGCAGAGTGAATTGAATTTGAAAAGTTGATTTTGTTGCTCTCCCCATTTAAAAAAAAAAAGAGAGAAGGAGAAAGTGGAGGATAAAATCTAGGGGACAAAGAACCAAGGAGGATAATAGAAAATCAAACCTTATTATTATTATTATTTTGGACCGAATGGACTGTGATGTCATGGTTTCCCAGCTCACCTGTGATTGGCTGCTCAGTTCAGCATCTGCTGAGAGCTAAAGGCTGATTATTTGCCAGAGATACAGACCTTTCAGGGAAGCTTTGAATCACTGCTGGTTGTCGTGACAACCTGGGCAGTGTCTGCTCCTGATAACCACATAATGAGGTTGTCAGGAACAGAAGTGCCCCATCCCTACACCCAACCATCTGAAGTGGTAAGCTATGAAACATTTCTCTCAGGAGGTGAGGAGAAAAAAAAATCACCAACAGGCAAATGGGGAACGATCCCCTCAGAAAATTAATGTCAGTCAAATTCTGGAGACAATCTCCTCAGGAGTCCCTTACTTGCCACTTTCAGATCCCTCCTGAACCCATGTATACATTATAAAGCAGAGACCTGAGGAACAGGTGGTGAAGGGATGAAACATCTTTGTCACCCTCCAGTAAAACCAAACAGAGGGAAGTGTGATTGGAATGCATTTGATTATGGAAAGTTGCTTTATCTGTCTTCACATGATGCCATCATGAGCAAGGTCCAGGGTCAATGAGGAGCATGTGTCAAAGATGGTAGGGCATGGCCAAACCCAGTCAACAAAGCAAAACACAAAGAAAGCTTGAGGGGAATGTGTTGTCTGCTCTTCTGCCTATTACTTTCACTTCCTGGGGGGGCAAATACCTCACTCTCCATTATCTTGGGGCTGTGGATGTTCTCAAAAGGTAATATCAGCTATGTTTTTGTGATACATTACCATTGCTAAGAAAAATTTATTGAGTATCTACTAAGTGCAAGGTATACAACTAGGTAATACAGATGAACCAAACTTGGACCATTTCCTCAAGAAACTTAGAATCTATAATCTAGAGAGAGATGATACACACTCAGGCAACAGTAATACAACACAGATATAGTAAATATTAAAATGGAAGTGCAAAGTCTTTGATTTCAGTGAGAGGATAATCACATCCTGACTGTCATATTCCAGCTTCAGCCCATCATTCCAGGTTATTCTCTCATCACTCTTCCCTCCTACCCCAAGTGTCAGCGCCACCAATCTATTCTGTTTCTTTCATAATCCTTGGCTTGCATATCTTTATGCCTTTCTTCCTTCTCTTCCCTCTGCCTACCCCTACTTCCTTTCTCTTCTCCCTATGTGTTGATATTTAATGCACATTTCCACAATCTACTCAAATGTCATTTCGGTGAACAAATTAGCCCTATGTTTCTAACCCTATGGAGATCTGTACCTGGAAGACATGGATGTTGACCAGTGCTCTGACTTCACTACTGAACCCAATATTTAAAATCCAGGGATAGGGCTGGGGCTATAGCTCAGTGGTAGAGCACTTGCCTAACATCTGTGAGGCATTAGGTCCAGATCCTCAGCACCACATAAAAATAAATGAATAAAATAAAGGTTATTTTGTCCATCTACAACTAAAAAATATTTTTTTAAAAAATCAGGGACATTGGACTGGGGTTGTAGGTCAGTGGTAGAGTGCTTGCCTAGCATATGTGAGGCACTGGGTTCAAACCTCAGCACCACATAAAAATAAATAAATAAAATAAAGGTATAAAAAAAATCAATAACTTTTTAAAAATCCAGGGACATCTAAGAGAATGTTGTTCCAACCATTTTTTGGATTATTCATGGAATTGTATAAAGTCAGACTGCTTATGAAATATCTTATTTAGATAATCATCAGAAACCTGAATTCCTATAAACCATATTTTATGGCTTTTAAAAACTCTGAAGTGGTTTAGGCTTCACAAGAAGTTGCAAAATTAAGGCAGAGGGGCTGGGATTGTGGCTCAGCAGTAGAGTGCTTGCCTAGCACGTGCGCAGCCCGGGTTCTATCCTCAGCACCATGTGAAAATAAAGGCATTGTGTACAACTAAAACAAACAAATATTAAATATTTTTTTTAAATAGGGCAGAGTTCCCATGTACCCTTCCCAGAGTTCCCTTCACCAAATGTCCCCTGACATTTTGATATATGGTGCATTGTTAAAACCCTGGAAATTGACATTTTTATAATAGTATTAGTTCAACTACAGACCTTATTCAGATTTCACTGTTTTTTATCTTCCATTAAATGCTTTTCCATTAAATATTTTACCAACTTAGTTGAAAAATAGCAAAACTATTAATAGTTGATATGAATGTCCACTTTTCTCTAGGGCCTACCCCTTTCAGTAAAGGACCAAAAGCTGAAAGAGTCAAAACCTGACTAGGATTGAAAGAATAAAAGCCAGTATGGAATGAAAATAAGCACCCCTGCCAATAATCATGCTGGGAGAACAGAAAGAATAAAGACACCTGAAAATCTTACAGAAAGCACTGTTTCTCCCAAGGTTACACAGCAGTTGTAAAATGCCATAATGACCCCCTCATCCCTTGAGACACTACTGCTGTCCTTCCAATGATGCCCAGACCTACTTTGGTACTGATAATTGTTGCTGGGGATATCCAATGGATAAGCCATTCAATAAATCTGATTTTGTCTAACACTCTTTTGCTAATTAAGCTTCAATATAACAAATACTGAGATAAACCACCTGGAGTTATCAGAAGTCCCCCTGAATCATCAAAAGTTAACCATATTTTCTTGAATCTACCTAGAGGCACACGGTGTGACTGAAACTGTGTGTCTTACATAGAAGATGCCTAATGAATTCTCACTGCTTTGACCTGGGACTGTCCTATATTGTTGGAATGGTGCTGGATATACTGACAAACTTTGGTGAGACATTATTACATAGAAATTTAGCATATAGACTCTATGATTAAATTTAAATCTGACTCTGCATACAAATCCCAGATACATCATTTTATAGTTTTGGGCAATTTATTTAGGCCCAGTGAACCTCTCAGTTTCCTCATCTGTGAGATGGAGGCTTCCATCTTAGTGTAATTGGGAACATTAAATTGAAATTAAGTGCCTGTGAAGAGGGAAAGTGTTAGGGCAGTGGTTCTCACCTTTGATGCACAAATGCTGGTGCCTGGCCCCTATCTTTAGATATTCTGATTTAATTGTATGGCCTGAATCTGAACATTAGGAGTTTTAAAGATCTCCTCAGGCTCTAATCGTCTAATATTCTAATGTGCAGCAAAGGGGGATTTCATTACTTAAGGACTATCCTCCAATAGGTTTTTGGGTAACTTCTCCCTATCTCAGTGTCTGAATTTCACAGAGCCAAAGAGTAGAATTGGGGATTTTCTGAAAGAGCAGGCATTTTGATTGGATGGTCTCTGAGGCCTTATCCAGCATTTTGCTGCAATCACCATCTAGTCTACCAGATAGTTTGGTTGACTTGGTAATGACCATAGACTTCCTTATCCATAGCAAAATGATGAAGGCATTCAATATTTGGGTAAAATTGGAGCTGTGTTCATTTCTCCTTTTTCCCTTTTCCAAACACTACTTAGTCACACTTCAATTAAGTGGTCTCAACTGTGAATTTAAAAACAAATATGTGTATGCAGCAGCATTGGCTGACCATCACAGACGTGTTTAATGGATGCAGATCTCAATGTTCCTTATAATTGAGCACCTGTTGTGCCTCATAATCAATCCTTATTTTGCTATACAGCAGCAACTCACAGCCAATGTTCTCTGCTGTTCACTTGATAAGGTCACTTGTGGAGGAGGGGCATTCAAAAGAATCTGTGCCTCCCCTTTTTTAACAATCCACGAGAATACATTTTCTACTCAGTAAATAATAAATATGAATTAACTGGCAAAATTTAAAGGTCAGTTAGATAAAAGTTTAAAATATGGTCATGATGATTTTTAAAAGTGGTTCACCATTCCCCACCCCACCCCCACTCTCCTTGTTCAATTTGGCTGCTAATATGGGAAATTTAACGAATTCTGACATGCTCAGCTAAAGTTTACTGCCAAAAAGAGGGCAGGTTGCTAGGCAAATTAATACTATAAACATAGAAAAGTGACAGCCTGCTAGGGAAGTATGCTAACACATGGGTTTTAAGCGCCACTAAGTGCACTTTGCATTCAAATGACCAATATGCTAATTACAGTCCTTATCTGTTTGTTCAAGGCCTTAAGAGTCTCAGCAGCTCAGTGCACAGACACCAGCCAGCAGTGTGACTGCAGGTTTTTAGAAATAATAACATGGCATTTCTTTAAACATATTTTCAAATTCAAGCTTCTTACAAATCAAGATTGGCCTTTTCCCCATTCAGGGAATTAGTGAGGCTTAAGTGTGTTCACTATGGTGCCATCCCCCACAAACCCCTGCTCACAAAGGCTCTGACTCCTACTACAGCACAGCCTGTTGGGGCAGATTTCCATGGTAATTTGCAGGTCTCTTTTCAAAGACATGGGGTGTCTTTGTGAATGGGGTTGGTAGATGGCAGGGGGTAGAAAGGGCGTACTTTCTCACTAATCTTGGGATTGTCTTTGACTCTTTTTAATTTTCATCACCCTAGTAAGGCCAGAAAGCACCCTTAACCCAGCTTTTGTAATTTAAAAGCCAACACTCCCTAATTCAGTTCTGAAGAGAGAGGTAGACAGACAAAGCACCATTTTCCTTATATTCCAGTTGAAATGATCAGACATTTATAAGAACTATACTGGGGATGGGGGACTGTGGATTTATCACTTACTCCCCCCAGGTTCTATTTGGATTTGCCTGGTGGGGAGGGTGGAGGGACAAAAAGTGTCCTGTTCTATTAAAGCACATAGCCTTCAAATTCCCTCCTTAGATGTAAAATTCAAACTGTATAGTATCTCACAAACAACAACTTCAAACATAAATTTATTTTACTACATTCCACTTTCTAGAAAACTCTTCCCCATTTCTCTCCCCCCCATACACATACACACACACACACACACACACACACACACACACACACATATCAAAGTTTTCTCTCCACAGAGTAAGACAATGATCTGTGAATATGATAGGCTTATTCTAAAATGAATTATGAAACTAATCTTAATGTGTTATTTCCCTTCTTGTGCCCCATTCTTCCTTCCAGGGACCACAAAGAAGCTAAATATGTCAATCAGACTGCATTTTCCCCAGACCCAGGAGGGAAAGGAGTAGCACCTCTAGCTCCTTTGGGCCTCTTTCATCCCCAAATGCCTGTATTACCTGTACATTTTCACAACCACATTTGATTCCTTTGATTCAAACATTATTGCCTACTTGAGAAAGAGTCTCCTAAAATGCACAGGTACTTTTATTTAATTTAATTTATTTTATTTTTTGGTACCAGGGATTGAACCCAGGGGTGCTTAACCATTGAGCAACATCCTCAGCTTTTGGTATTTTTTATTTTGAGACAGGGTGTCACTAAGTTGTTTAGGGCCTCACTAAATTGGAGAAGCTGGTCTTGACTTTGTAATCTTCCTGCCTCCACCTCCTTAGTTACTGGGATTATGGGCAAGTATTACTGTGTCCAGCAACAGATTACCTTTAAAAAGCAATAAATGAAATCACTAAGGCTATGTAGCAAATAAGTCATTTCATTTTATTTAGCAGTTACTTCTTTCCTTAGAAAGCACTGAGAAGAGAAATTTCTTTTAATCCAGTAAATCAGTAATCTCTTGAATTTGTTACTTCATATGCAATGCAGAGATGTGGCTCTGAGCTAATTTCCATACAAACTAACTCAAACAAGCCCAGCTCCTACCCTTCAGATACTTCCCCAAGCAGCTAATTCAGGGAAGTAATGGAAATGTGTATGTATGTTGGGGGGAGGGGATTGGATGGAACTTGTGCATGTGGTATCACATGACACCCTATGGATATTTCATAGAAATATTTGAATGTACCAGCCAGTCAGTTCTCCAGTACATTGCAGGGTTACACTTCAAGAAATGCAGATTAATGACTGGGGTTATGGCTCAGTGGTAGAGTGCTTACCTAGCAAGTGTGAGGCACTGGGTTTGATCCCCACCACCACATAAAAATAAATAAATAAAATAAAGGTAGTGCGTCCATCTACAACTTAAATAAAAGAAATGCAGATTAAATTTTAACATGGGATTCAACAGTATAATTACATCTTCAATCAAAAACATAAAAATAATTTTCAAATTGCCTTTATCCTGGCCATGGCTAAAAGAGTTAACTGTCCATAAATGAAATACAGTCATGAACCACATACCAATATTTGGCCAATGAGTGACCTCTTATATAACAGTGGTCCCATAATTATATATCACCTACTGATGTCATATCCATCTTAGTTTGTGTAAGTACACTCTGTGATGTTTGCACAATGATGCATATTGTAGAACATAACCCCATTGTTAAGTAATGGATGCCATGGCCACAATTCCTATACTCTCTCCAGTGCCTACACCTCTATCCAGCATCTAAAGTTGTGCAGTATTTATGAACCAACTGAAAGACATGCTTATAAATAAAACAGTTGATGCATGACAGTAGGAAAACATAAGACAACTATAGGTACAGCCTGGGTGGAGACTCTCCCCTGCTTACCCTCAAGAGTAGAGTTGCATCTTCCAAAATAAAAACTTCAGAGACCATGTCTCATGTGCAGAAGTCTATCAAACAAGCCAAGAATTGGATGAGATGAAAATAAAGGAAGAAGGAAGTGCACAAACAAGAATATAATCAATCAGCTCAATTGTTTAGAGTGCAGCTAGAATGGAAAATGAAAGGAGGAAACATGCCACTTAAAGAAGAGGTTAAAGAACAGAAAGGCTCATGTGAACAGAGAAACAGACCAACAACTAGCCTTGTAACAAGAAAGGATATGAAGTGAAAAATGATTCAAGCATGCAAGAGTGGAACTTTTTAAAGTTTGCCTTCAGACAAATGAATAAACTAATTTAGGTGAGCATCAAGTCATGAAGGCCTCATATAAACAGCCACCAACCATCCAACCAGGTGCAGTGGCACATACCTGTAATTCCAATGACTCCACAGAGGCTGAGGCAGGAGTTCAAAGCCAGCCTCAGCAACTTAGACAGGGCCCAAGCAATTTAGTAAGAACCTGTCTCAAAATTTTAAAAACATAAAATGGACTGGGGATGGTGCTCAGTGGCTAAGCACCCTTGGGCTTAATCATTGATACCAAAAAAAAAAAAAAAAAAAAAAAAAAAAGCCATCAACCAGAATAAGGTAAGGGATTATTTAGGAAATGTGAGCCAATGGAAGCCAGTAGCTATAGTATATCAAATCATAAAAAGAAAAGGAGAAGTTATACTTTCAGAGCTGTATTCTGATTTATGGGAAAGCAAAATCATGACAAGAAAAATAAACAGGAAAAACTGATTCGTTTGAATCCAAGGCAACTCAGTTTTGTGAGATACTTCCAGATCTAGGGTGGAATAAAGTTACCCTTTGCATTTCCTACCAAAGAACCATTTGCTAAGCAAAGTATTAGTAAACAGACAGGATTTAACCAGTTTAAGAAAAGAGAATTCCTTGTAAGTATTTCTGTGGCACATATTTGTATATAGTAATCCATGTCCTAGTACCAAAATGACTCATTCATTCAATGAACAATCTGTTTTTAACATCTGCTAGTTGTTAGGAAGCATGCTAGGTATAGAAGAAACAAAGACAGAATAACATCCATACTCCCTGACTTTCAGAAGCTCATAGTCAGGCATCAGGGATGTAAGGTAGGAGGGGTATACAGAGGGGAATATCAGCCATTTAAAAAATATTACTGAATGGAATATCCACCATATGTCAGGAAAACTTCTATAAAGTTGACATATATAACTTACATTTCCACATGCTTAGCCAGCAAATGGGTGCAAATGAATTCACCTTAAGAGTAATAACTCAAGTAAAACTGGCTTCCTCTTGGCACAGTGGAGAAAAACAGAAAACTTTTCCACCCCCCAACCAATTGTAATTGCCTCTCCCTCTCATAAAGTAGCATCACAAGGTCAAAGGCAGAAACTAAGCTCAAGAAGAACCTGCCAGAATAAGCTTCTGCTCCTCCTTCTTCGGAATGCCCGAAGATCTTTAAAATTAAAACTTTCCAAGAACTACTTGGTGCCTATATGAAGCTTAGCTGTCTAATACACAAAACCTTTCAGAAGACATTTTGAATTTTTAAAATATGCTAGGTGTCAACATTCCTCAGGCCATACATGATCTTGATTACAAATGAGATTACATGAATTTTCATAACTTACTCATTACTGATTTGAATCCCTATCTGCGCAATAGGGATCCTCTATCACTCTGTCCCCCTAAAGGTCTCCCCTAGTTATTTCTGTAAGTCCTCAAGAAGAGTCTTTTCATGTTGTTGTTCTATTCCCACTATCTTCATAAATGTCAACTGCCAAAAGTTCATTCAACAAATGTTACTTACTCATAGGGACTTTGCCCACGTGCTAGGAACGCAGTGGAGACCATCACAGACAAGAAAGTTCCTCTTTGAAATGAGTATATATATATATATATATATATATATATATATATGTATTTCCTATTATGATTGTTCATTTCCTTTTCATGTTAAAGTATTCTTAAAATTTATTTATTATTTTTTAAAATATTTATTTTTTAGTTGTAGTTAGACACAATACCTTTATTTTATTTATTTATTTTTATGTGGTGCTGAGGATCAAACCCAGGGCCTCACATATGCTAGGTGAGCACTCTACCACTGAGCCACAACCCCAGCCCCAAATTTACTTATTTTTATTAAACAAAACTTTTATATGTTTATCATGTACAGTATGACATTTCAGAATGTCTAGATAGAGGTAAGTAACATAGGCACTACCTCACACACTTATTTTTGTGGTGAGAATTTTTTAAATCTACTTTCAAAAGTCTTCTAGAATATAGAATTACTTATTATTAATTACAGTTACCATGTTACACAAGATCCCTTAAAATTATTCATCATGATTAAAACTTTGTACCCTTTGACCTACATCTCCCTGACTCCATTCTATCTAGGACCTAGTAACCATAATTCTATGTCTACTTCTAAGTTCAACTTTTTTAGATTCTACATGAGTGAGAATAGATAATAATTTTTTTCTGTGCCTGGCTTATTTCTCCAAGTTTATGTATGTTGTTTTAATGACAGGATTTCCTTCTTTTAAAGGCTGAATAATATTCCAGTGTGTATGTGTGTATACACACACACACACACACACACACACACACACACACATATATATATATATATATAATTTTCTTTATCCAATCAAATTTTGATGGACACTTAAAGGTTGATTCCATAACTTGGCTCCTGTAAATGATAATGCAAATAATGTGAGTGCAGATATCTTTCTAATATACTGATTTCATTTCATATGACCAGAATTGAGATAGAATTACTATTTTTAATTTTTTTGAAGAAATTCCATACTGTTTTTCAAAGTGGCTGCACTAGTTTACATTCCCAATAACAATGTACATAGGTGTCCTTTACTCCATATCTTCACCAACACATCTTTTTGATAATAGCTATTTGGATGTCTCATTATGGTTTTAATTTGCATTTCCCTTTAGTGGTATTTAGCATTTTTTTCATATATCTGTTACCTATGTGTATGTTCTCCTTTGAAAAACGTGAATTCTGGTCCATTGTTCATTTTTATATAGTGTTATTTGTTTTCCTACTCTTGCATTGTTTGAGTTCTTTATATATTTTAGATGGTAACTGTTTATCAGATGTATAGTTTGCAAACATTTTCTGCCATTCCAAAGGCTATCTCTTCAGTGTGTTGATTGTTTTCTTTCCTATTTGGAGGATTTTAGTTTGATTTTCTAAATTTCTAATCTCCATTTCTCTAATGTTGCTCATGCTGTCTGTGTTTCTGTGTCATATGCAAAGAAACATAGCCCAGACCAATGTCATGGACCATTTGTCCTATGTTTTCTTATGGTAGCTTTAAGAATTTAACATCTATGTTCAGCTCTGTAGACCATTTTGAGTCAATTTTTGTATACAGTATGAGAAAAGGGCCTAATTTTATTTGTCTGCATGTACATATCCAGTATTCCCAACACCATAAGAAACTGTCATTTTCACAATTTATGTTTTTGGCATCTTTGTTGAAAATCAACTGACCTTAAATATGTGAAGTTATTTCTGGGTTTTCTGTTCAGTTCTATTGGTCTATGTGTCAGCTTTTAGGACATACTATGCTGTTTTGATTACTGTTTGTAATATATTTTGAAGTCAATTAGTGTGATACTTCTTTCTTCTGTTTGCTTGAGATTGTTTTGGCTATTTGAAGTATATTGTGATTTCATACAAGTTTTAGGACTGAATTTTCTATTTCTGTGAAAAAAAAATGACACAGGGATTTTGAATGGGATTGCACTGAATCTGTGTGTTGGTTTGGGTAATAGGGACACTTAAACAATATTAGCCCTCTCCTTCTACTTTTCTCTTGATCCCCTTCCTCTACTCTATTGGTCTCCCTTTCATTTTTATAAAATTCCTTTTTTATTCTTTTTTTTCTCTTTCTTTCTCTCTAGCTTCCACATATGAGAGAAAATACTTGACCCTTGATTTTCTGAGTATGACTTATTTCACTTAGCATGATGTCCTCTGGTTAAATCCACTTACCAGCAAATGGCATATTTTATTCTTTTTTATGGCTAAATAGAACTCCATTTTGTATATATAGCATGTTTTCTTTATCCATTTGTCAGTTGATGGGCACATAGGATGGTTCAACAACTTGGCTACTGTGAATTGTGCTGCAATAAATACTGGTATTCATAGTCGGGCGTGGTGGCGCACGCCTGTAATCCCAGCACTTTGGGAGGCTGAGGCAGGAGAATCGCGAGTTCAAAGCCAGCCTCAGCAATGGCGAGGCACTTAGCAACTCAGTGAGACCCTGTCTCTAAAATAAAAAATACAAAGAAAAGGGCTGGGGATGTGGCCCAGTGGCCGAGTGCCCCTGAGTTCAATCCCAGTACCAAAAAATAAATAAATAAATAAATAAATAAATAAATAAATAAATAAATAAATAAATAAATAAATACTGGTATTCATGTATCACCATAGTACACTAATTTTAGTTCATTTGGCATATTCTAAATAGTGGTACAGCTGGGTCACAAAGGTGCCAGAATATACATTGGAGAAAATATAAGATTTTTAAACAAATAGTGCTGGGGAAACTGGATATCCACATGTAGAAGAATGAAACTATATCATTATTTCTCATTCTTCCCAAAAGTCAACTCAAAGTAGACCAAAGACCTAGGAATTAGACCAGAAACACTGCAACTGCTAGAAGAAAACATTGGGTCCATAAGCCAACATATGGACACAGGTACCAACTTCTTTAAAAAGATTCCTAAAACTTAAGAAACAAAACCAAGATTCAATAAGTGGGATGCCATCCAATTAAAAGGCATCTTCACTGCAAAGGAAACAAGAGTGTGAAGAGACAGCTGACAGGTTGGGAGAAAATCATTAAATCATTTGCAGTGGGACTGCAAAATGGTGCAACCGCTATGGAAAGCAGTATGGAGATTTCTTGGGAAAATGGGAATGGAACCACCCTATGTATGACCCAGCCATCCCACTCCTGGGTCTGTTCCCAAAAGACTTAAAAACAGCATATTGCAGTGACACAGCCACTTCAATGTTTCATAATAGCTAGGTTGTGGAACCAACCTAGATGTCCCTCAGTAGATGAGTGGATAAAGAAAATGTGGTATATTTACAAAATGGAATTTTACTCAGCAATAAGAGAGAATAAAATAATGGCATTTGCAGGTAAATGGATGAAGTTGGAGAATATAATGCTAAGTGAAATTAGTCAATCTCAAAAAATCCAAATACCGGGGCTGGGGTTGTGGCTCAGCGGCAGAGTGCCCGCCTCGCACATGCACAGCCCGGGTTCGATCCTCAGCACCACGTAAAATAAATACATTGCATTGTGTACAACTAAAGTAAATAAATAAATATTTTTAAAAAATCCAAATACCGAACGTTTTCTCTGATATAAGGAGGCTAGTTCACAGTGTTGTTGGATGGGGGTACATAGGAGGATTAGAGGAACACTAGAATGGTCAAAGGGAAGGGAGGGGAAGGGAGTGAGGGGGGAGTGAGGGGGAAAAAAGAAAAGGTGGTTGAATGAGATGGATATCATTATCCTAAATGCATGATTAAAGATCTGAATGGTACTTATATACTTTGTATACAAGCAGTTGTATGTAAAAAGGTGATATACTTGTGCATTATGAATAAGTAAATAAATAATCTAAAAAAGAAAAAGAGTGGGCTAAGATGAATAGGGCAGAGTGAAGTGTGATGCTTTCAGATGAACCTCAGACTACAGAATGGCACTGTTTTTTCTGTGGGCCTCATTTGCCTCACCTGCAAAATAGGGATAAAACAGCATCTCTTAGCTGAAGCGAGGGGGCTATATTAGAAAGCCTTACTGTCTGTCCATTCCATCTGTTACCTCTACAAATCACTTGAAAGAACCATTAGAGAGGCAGTGATGGCTTCAAGTTTGCAAAAGGCTTAACATTAGATTCAAATATTATTGGATTCAAAAGAGCCTCTCTTCATTCCTTTCCCTAGTAAATCCTGAATTGGATAATTTTCCCTGCTAAAGGAATTGCACAGTTGTTGTTGTTGTTGTTTTGTTTGTTTGTTTTTGTTTTTTTTCTTCTGTAGCAAAGTGGTTCATCTTCAGAAAGGCAGGATGTCTCAGACGTGTCCTGGCCTAGACACATGAGCTCAACCTTTGAAGTTGCAGAATACAGTAATTACAATGGAAGCAAAACACAGGTCAAGATTAATTAGCTTTGTCCATATACAGGATCAAAATTAGCTATATAAAGATAGGGGTTTCACAACAGCTCTGGATTGGTACAGCTCCACTAGAATTTTAGCAGAAGGTCTGTTCTTCTGTCTCGGTTATCTTATACCTATATGATGCAAAGTCATTTTGTAATGGCTTGAATGGGTAGAAAATTGACCATAAAGAAGAAAGGGCTAATAGATAATCTAACACATTGTATAGAGGCATCTGGCTGGGAGGTAAGCAGAACATAATGTTAGGTCCCACTTTATTCTGCACTGTCATTAATGATACAGAAGAGAACAAGGAAAAGGCAGTCAGATTCAGTCTGTAATAAAGCCCAATGATGTGTTGTCAAGGAAGCAAGGACATTAAAAACAATAGACATGGACATGAAAATGAAACACTGTGCTGGGGTCCAGTTAGGGGGAGATATAGCCATATTCATCTGAAAAAAAAAAACAATATAAAACTCAACATTCTCAGGCTGGCAGTAGTGGAGAGAGATAGACAGTAGCAGTAGAAAGAAGTACAGAACATGAAAGAAGTCAGAGGGAAACCCCTGTTCTGAGATATGATATATAGACTGGTGTTGCAAGGAGATAAGGGTATTCATTTTTTCCACATTTTTTATTGGTGCATTTTTGTTGTACATACTGGTGGGATTTGTTGCTATGTATTTGTACATACAAACAATATAGTAATATAATTTAGCCAGTATCACTCCCTTCCACTTACCCCTTCATTCCCCTTCTCTGACCCCTGGTCCATTTCCTCTAATTTATAGATCTCCCTTTGATTTTTGTGAGATTCCCCCACCAGCTTTATTTCCTTTTTCCTCTCTAGCTTCCACATATGAAAGAAGACACACAATCCTTGACCTTCTGAATTTGGCTTATTTTGCTTAACATACTGTCCTCAAAAAATGAGAGTATTCTTACAGATAAGGTATAAAGGGAGATGCAACCCTCATCCAGACTGCTAAGGAGGGAAAATATGAATTTTGTTTTGTTTTTGTTTTATTTTGCTAAGAATGTATGAATATATACTAAAATCCAAGATTATATGCTAATTATCCCCTTTGTTATAGATACAGTGGGCCTGAAGGGCAGGAAGCACAGTAGGGTTGGCTTGAGAAAATTTAACCAGAAAATTTATCCTAGCCTCTATGAACAGATGGACTGCTTTTTTCTCCAGGACAGGACCGAAGATTCTACTAGTCAATCTCATATGACCTATGGGATATGCCCATAAACACCCAGCCAGAACTCTGAAAGGAAGCTACAAACCTCAAGGATTAGACAAATCAACATTATGTGTCCTACCTGGTAAAGAGGGCTCCTAAGGCAAATATCTTCTCTCCAACACTGGGGAGGGTTTGTGTGAGATGAGGGATGGCTCTCTCAAAGTGAACAACTGACCTTTTGGCACTGACATTCAGCCTGGTTTCTCACATCTCCAAGAGCTCATTTCTAGGTGGTGCTGAATACAAAGAGCCAACTTCACACTGCCTCCAGATTAGAAAACATACAGAGGCACACATGGGACATACTATTACCATTTCTATTGATTGAGAATGCAGGCTCAGAAATCAGCCATGCGGGACTCAAATGCAATTAGAAATCAGCAATAAAAAGATAGCCAACTATGCCATTACCAACACACAGACCCAACACAACATACATCTAGAAATTAAAAACACAAACACACTTCTAAATAACTCTTGAACTAAAGAGGAATTTAAATTGATATTGCAAATGCTTTACAATAAAATGATAATGAGAACAGTGCATAGCAAAGTCTTTTGGATGCAGAAAGAGTGAAAAACAAAAGGCCTTAAATTCATTTATTAGAAAATAAAAACAAATGGAAAATAAATGAACTAAGCTATCAAATCCAGAAGTTATATATATATATAAAAGCACAATAAAATAAAACCCATGTAAAGTCAAGGGGAAAGACTCATATTACCAGGAATCCAAATAGAATTATAAATATAAGCACAAAGGTGATATTAAAAATAAGAGATAAAGCCGGGCGCGGTGGCGCACGCCTGTAATCCTAGCACTTTGGGAGGCTGAGGCAGGAGGATCGCAAGTTCAAAGCCAGCCTCAGCAATGGCAAGGCACTTAGCAAGTCAGTGAAACCCTGTCTCTAAATAAAATACAAAAAAAAAAGGGCTGGGGATGTGGCCCAGTGGTCGAGTGCCCCTGAGTTCAATCCCCGGTACCACAAAAAAAAAAAAAAAAAAAAAAAAAAGAGAGATAAAATTTTAAAGCAATATATTTCAACAGGAAATTTTCTAGGAAAATGTAAATTACTAAATTTACCCAAAAGAAGTAAAAAAAGAATCATAGACAAAAATAATAGCATAAATTGAAAGGCTAAACAATTTTATGGGTGAGTACTTCTAAGTCTTCAAATCACAGACAATTTCCATTATACAGAAATGGTTTCAGAGTATAGAAAAAATGTGCCACCCTCTTCCCCCAAATCAGACAGGACAAAAAAGAAAAATAAATTTATACACTAATTTCTCTTATTAATATAAATATGGAAATTCTAAAGAAAATAGAATCAGGCAGCTATTAAAACAACTCAGTATAACCAAGTAGGGTTTATCCCAGCAAGGTATAAACAATTCAACATTAACACATTAATTATTACAAATCACTACAATGACAGATTAAAGAGATGAATCATACAATGATCTTGATAAATTTTAATACCCATCAATATTAAAAATACATAGCCAACAAATATTATAAGAAAACTTCCTCAACAAATCTCACTTTCCAGGAAGTAATTTTGCTTTGGAATCAGATTGCCTAGGTGTGAATCAAGCTTGGTTCCATCATATATGAACTGTGTGATCTTGGACAGATATTTTGATCTACCTGAGCTACATTTTCCTCATCCATAAAATTGAGAAAACTAATAGTACTTTTCTCATAGTATTATTGTGAGGGTTAAGTGACATAAAATATGCAAAGGGACTTATGAGACAATCTGTCAATAACTCAAAAAATTAGTCATTATTGGTAGTACCTACTAATAAATTATTAGAACAAGAAGAGAGACAAGAATGGCCACAATTTCCAATTACTATGTAACACTGTGATGTTCTAATAAATGTAACATGGTTGGGCGGGGGTCATATATCAGTGGTAGAGCGCTTGCCTAGCACATTTGAGACACTGGGTTTGATCCTAGACACCACATAAAAATAATTAAATAAATAAAGGTATTATGTCCATGTACAACTTAAAATTTTTTAAATGTAATATGATTGGAAAATGAATAAGAGAATATTAGAAAGCAAATTTTTCAAAAAATGGTATTATTTACAAACAATATAGCTATAGAGAAATCCAAGATGATCAACTAATAGAATATTACAATCATTGTTAGAGTCCAGCAGGGTAACTAGATAAAATATCATTCTATAAAAATCAATGGCATTTCTATATCAGAAAGAACCTATTAAGATTCATTACAGAGGAAATGATGCCATTTATGACAGCATCAGAAACTTTAAAATACCAGTTATGAGACCTTGAGCAAATTATTTAACTCCTCTAAGCCTCAATTTTCTCATATGTTGAATGGATAAGTTAATAGTACCTATCTCAGATGGCTATTATGAGTATTGAATGATACAATACATACAGAGTATTTAGCAGTGTTCTTATTGACATACTAACTACTAATTGAATAGTAGCATTACTAATATTGTTATTGTTATTTTTCAATTGTGTAATTTTATTCCTAAGTCATAATGAATGAGGTATAAACCTCAGTGTCATCCTCTTTCTATAAATAAGAAATTGTTCCTACAAGATAGGAGAATTATATGGTCAAAGAAGCAGCATGTCAGTGCCCAAATCATATATAAGTTTCCCCTTTAAACAACTGAGGTGTCTGATGTTCAGAGCAGTAAGCAGATCAGCATAATTCACAGTTCATGGGGTGCATCTGTAGAATACAACATTCCTGAATTATGCTCTTCCTTTTGCTAATAAAATCCCTGGAAGACCAAAATAATTCTGGAGTTATTTGGAGGTTAAATACACTCAGTCCCAGAGTCCAGCTAATCTTTAGCAACAGAGGTATTCAATTTGTCAATCTTAGTAGTCTCAGTTTTGAGGGTTCTAGAGCTTTTATTCAAGGTTAAGGAGTCACTGATTTCATCATGAGTACCCAGTTTCATGTGCACACCCTTCCCTACAAGAAGAGATGGCTGAATCAGAAGCAGAGGATTATCAAAGATCTCATTGGGAAATCTTGATTCTCTTTAGTTAGATTCAAATGATTTAGTGAGTGCTTTTTTGAAAGTCACCAGAGACTGATAGATAGAGTAAGATGGTGGCTCTTCCCTGTCACTCCCTGAGGTTTCTCATAATTCCATTCAGTAATCCATTATAACAGATACTATTTTATGAGCACTTAATTCCTGTGGACCCTTTGCTAAGCATGTTGCTAAGCATGTTATATGCATTTCTTTTAATCACCATAGTGATTGCTGAGATAGATGCTACTTTTATCTTCACCTGGAAGATAGGACACTGAGGCACAGAGAGATTAAGTGATTTGGCCTAGTTCAGCAAGTGAGGAAAGGGGTCAATATTATAATTCAGGTTAGGGTATCCCATTGCTTCCAACTGCCCACAACTAGCCCAAGGAGTGTATCATTCTATTCTGCTCTCTAGCTATTTCCCAAAAGTGTAGGGGACAGAGGTTCTGTTGAATAAATTACCTGTTAGTTATTTGACTTCAGCCACCAGTTTTTCCAAGTTAGGTTAGGTCAGAATTTGTTTCAAATAGCAGGAGGAGTAGCTGTCATGGCACTGCAGATAGTATTGCGTAGAAATCCTGTCAGTCCTAGGCAGTGGATGCCATTATGTCAAGATAACAATCTACAAGGAAATATCTTTCTCTCCTGAGATAGTGGGGAAAATTGAAATAATTTAACCTAAATGAAGGAGCAATAGGATCTATAGTAGGACTCTGATATTATGAGTCTAGGTTCCTACAGACCTGTCTCTACCTCCAAGTTAGATCCTATTTCCTGGTAGGGCTGAGATTATTTTTTTTCTTTTTAGATATACAGCACAGTAGAGTATACTTTGACATATTATACCCTCTGTCAGGGAAATTTTATTTTTCATTTCTAGGAGAATCCATGGATATTTGGCTTCAATATACAATTTCCATCTTCCCAGAATTCACTTCAACTAAAGCCAATGCTCTTCAAGTCCATGCTACCTATGCATTCTTTCTTTAAAAATACAGTAAGTACATGGTCTTAAGTTGGAGCAAATATACTCAATACAGCATATCTTGATGATTTAGTAAGTTATAAATGTCTCATCTCATAAGCTTATCAATTAGAAACCAAAAACAAGCATAATTTAATGATGAAAATGTCAAAAACAAATTCCCTAAAATGAAATCAAAGAAAGGGGTGATCATTAATAATCACTGCCCCATATGTTGTTAAATGTCCTATCCAAGGTAGTAAGAGAGAAAAACAAATGACATTTAAAAATGAAATGGGATGGTACTCCACTATAATATATGCTTATAATGTAGCAATATAAAACATTTATAAATGAAAAACTATTTAGACCTCATAGCTCACAGAATTTTTAAATGTGACTAGGTATAAGAATCACGTAACAAAGTTAATAGTTTTCTATATATGATCAATAACCAATTGGAAAATGTATTAAAGAAATATAATTTATAATAGCAAAAACTTTCTGAAACAAACATTACTAAAATGATGAAAATTTTATGGAGAAAGCAATAAGAATTTACTGAACAACATATAAAAGAACCTGTTTATGGATGGAAGACTCGTTATGTTGATAATATAAATTCTCATGAAAGTAATCTTATAGGATGAATGATAGATAAATCTATATTTGATAAGATGACAAACTGATTCTAAAATTCAAAAGAAAAGTAAAAGTGTAAGAATAGTCACGATAATTTTTAAAAATATTTTAAGTTGTAGAGAGTCACAATACCTTTATTTTATTTTTTTTATGTGGTGCTAACGATTGAACCCAGTGCCTCACATGTGCTAGGCAAGTGCTCTACTCCTGAGCTACAACTTCAGCCCAGCCACACAGTAATTTTTAAAAGAAATAGACAAGATATTTTCTCTGACAGATATGAAAGTATATTATACATCTGAGTAATTAAAACATATTTGCATAGTACTAGTTAAAAATAAATCAGTAGAGCATAATGAAAAGCCTAGAAATTATTCTTGTATATGAGAATTTACTATATGAATATTATCTCAAATTAATGAAAAGACTGACTAGTCAATATATTGTATTTAGACAATTGGTTATCCATTTAAATAAATGAAATCCTTACCTAAAACAAACCATCTGCAAAAACAATTTTTAGGTAAATTACAGACCTAAGTGAAAAGTATGAACAGAATATTAATCCAGAATATTTGTTGAACATCTACAATCAATAAGACAAAGATGGTCAATACATTAGCAGCCTGGGGCTGTAGCTCAGTAGTAGAGCACTTGCCTAGCATGTGTGAGGCACTGGGTTCAATCCTCAGCAACATATAAAAAAGTAAATGAATAAAATAAAGGTATTGTGTCCATCTACAACAACAACCAAAAATATATTAAAAATAGAATAGCAAAATTGGCAGAGAATAAATACTATTATAGAAAAGAGAATCCAAATAATCAATAAATATGAAAATATTATTGTACTAGTAATATTAAAATATTCCATTGTACTAGTAATTAAAAAGAGATCCCATTTTCATCTATCAGGCTGTCAAAATGTAAAGTTTTTGAAAAATCAAATGTTGACAATAAAAAATGGTTAACCTGACTCTATTTGAGGTTAGAACTAACTTCCAGATTATAGGAAATACAACCAAAAAACATGCTAAATGACACAAAGATGAAACCATCTGACAAATCCAGAATGTGAGACAGTCTTTAACGGAAACAACATTGCATCTTTCAAAGTCAATATTATAAATAAAGCACTGTGGTACACTCTTGTAATCTCAGCTACTTGGGAAATGGAGGCAGGATTGAAAATTCAAGGCTAGCCTAGGGAACATGGTGAGACCCTGTCTAAAATAATATTTTAAAAGGGACTGGAGGTGAAGCTCGGTGTAGACTGCTTGCTTGCTGAGCATGCAAGGGACTCTGGGTTCAAGTCCCTCGAACAAAGGAAAACGTATTATGGGGAAAATGGTGGAACTATTGTTCTAGAGAAGGAGAGCTTAAGAGATACTGCAAAATGCAAATCAGTTACACAAATGACCAAGCTGACTCAAGAAAAATAGAATATATGAATACATGGATATAAAGAGATTGAATTAACAATTTAAAAACTTTTACAAAGAAAGGCTCAGGACAAGGAAGTTTCACTGGTGATTTCTACAAAATCATTACAGAAAACTGAATTAATATGAATCATTCACTAACTCTTCTAAAAACAGAAGAGGAAACATTTTCTAACTCATTGTATGAGACTAGTATCATCCTAATATCAAAACCAACGACATCATTAAGAGAGGTATGGATCAATATTCCTTATAAACACAGATGCAAAACAAATAAACAAAATATGAATATTATCTCAAATTAAAAGTAGCGAATCAAATCCTATAGCATAAAAAGGATTATACATCATGACCAAGTGGTATAAATTAATCTTAAGAATATAATACTGGTAAAAAAAATATAAAACCAACCAATATTATACATCATGTTAATAGAATAAAGGTAAAATCCCCATATAATCATCTTAACAGTTAACAAAAAACCATTTGAAAAAGACTTAACATTCACTTATGATTAAAAAACATAACTTCAAAACATAGAAATAGAAGGAAACTTCCTCAACTTAATAAAGTACACCAATGAAAACTCTACAGTTAATATGATGAAAGACAAATATAATGATGAAAGACAAACTTTTCCCCTAAAATCAAAAACAAAACATGAATGTTTGTTCTTTTTATATACCACTCCTGTTCAACACTGTATTTGAAGGTTCTAGTCAGAGCGAATAAATAAATGGTATCTAGCCAAATAAATAAATGGTATCCATATTGAAAAAGAAGTAGTACCATTTCTATTCACAAATAATACAATCTTCTATATATAGAAAATGCCAGAATACACTCAAAAATTCTTAGTAGAAGCCAGTCCCCCCCCCAAAAAAAAACAAAGGCCAAATGTTCTCTTTGATATGTGGATGCTAACACTTAACAAGGGAGGGTAGACAGGGAAGTTTAGAAGTTCATTGGATTAGACAAAGGGAAATGAAGGGAAGTGGGGGAGGGGAAAAGGAAAGAGAGTAGAATGAATCAGACATAATTTAATATGTTCATATATGAATTCACGACCAGTGATACTCCACATCTTCTACAACCACAAGAATGGGAATTTATACTACATGTATATATGATATCAAAATGCACTCTACAGTCATATTTATCTAAAAAGAACAAATAAAAATAAATAGAAGCCGGGCGCGGTGGCGCACGCCTGTAATCCCAGCACTTTGGGAGGCTGAGGCAGGAGGATCACAAGTTCAAAGCCAGCCTCAGCAATGGCGAGGCCCTTAGCAACTCAGTGAGACCCTGTCTCTAATAAAATACAAAAAAAGGGCTGGGGATGTGGCCCAGTGGTCGAGTGCCCCTGAGTCCAATCCCCGGTACCAAAAATAAATAAATAGAACGAAAGAAAAAAAATGAGTTCACCAAGCCTGTAGGGTATAAATTCAATATAAAAAACAGCTGCATTTCTATATATGAAGAATGAACAATCTGAAAATTAAGATATCATTTCAAAAGGAGTAAAATTTCAAAAGGAATAAAATACTTAGGAATATCTTTAACCAAAGTAGCACCGCAGCTATATATTGAAAACAGTAAAACATATAAAGTCTGAACAAATGGAAAGACATTCCATGGTCATAAATTAGAAGATTTAATATTAAGATGACAGCACTCCCCAAATTAATCTACAGATTCATCACACTCCTTATCGAAAATACAACGGTTATTTTTTTAAAGAAATGGAAAATCTAATCCTAAAATAAATACGAAAGTGTAGGATTCAAAAAATATCCAAAATGAATCTGAAAAAGAACTAAGTTATAGGACTCACACTTATCAATTTCAATTTCAATCAAGACAATGCACATGGGGCTGGGGTTGTAGCTCAGTGGTAGAGCACTTGCCTAGCATGTGTGGGGCACTGGGTTTTAGCCTCAGCACCACCTAAAAATAAAGAAATTAAATAAAGGTCCAGAGAAAACTTCAAAAAATAAAAATAAAAAATGCACATTTGCACATAAATGAAAGAAATCTAGAACAAATACACGAGACTCAGAAAATCAAGGGTTAAATGTTTTCCCTCATATGCAGAAACTAGAGAGAAATAAAAAAGGAATGAAAGAGGGGGAATCTCACAAAAATAGAAAGGAGATCATTAGGGAGAGGTAGAGGATCAAGGAGCAGGGTAAAATGGAAGGAAAGGGGAAGAACTGGGGAAAAATTGATCACTTTGTGCTATGTTTATGTATAAATGTATCACAATGAATCTCACTTTTATGTTCAATTATAATGCACCAATGAAAAAATACACTTTCCAGAAGAGTAGAAGAAGGAAAACAGGAAGGGAGGAGGGAAGGGAGAGAAAGTACTAGGGAATGAATTGGAGCAAATTATATTAAGTGAATATATGAATGTCACAATGAACTCCACTATTACGTGTAAAGTACTAATAAAAACATCAAGAATAAAACACTAAACTGTACACTTTAAAATGATAAAAAAGACGGTGTGGAACCATCATGAGGATAGCTATATATGTCTATCAGTGAAAAACAATTGAGAGTCCAGGCCGGGTGTGGTGGTGCCTACCTATAATCCCAGCAGCTCAGGAGGCTAAGGCAGGAGGATCAAGAGTTCAAAGGCAGCCTCAGCAAAGGCATTAAGCAACTCAGTGAGACCCTGTCTCTAAATAAAAATGCAAAATAGGGCAGGGGATGTGGCTCAGTGGTTGAGTGCACCTGAATTCAATCCTCAGTACCAAAAAAAAAAAAAAAAAAAAAAAAAAAAAAAAAAAAAAAGGAAGAAAAGAAAAAGAAAAAAAGAAGGTACTGAGATATCTAGTTATTTATTTGCAAAAGAATGAATTTTGTCCCAAATCTTACATCATATACAAAATTTAGCTCAACATATTTCAAAGGCCTAAATGTAAGAGAATATAAAACACAGAAGATATAAGGATAAATCATTTTGTGTTTGTATAGGAAACACTTTCCTAAATGTGACATTGAAAGCCAAGCAACCAAATAAAAAAAAAAAAGATAAATGAAACTTTATACAGATTAAACCCTTGTTTGTCAAAGAGCATTATATCAAAAAAAACAAATGAAAAAGAACAGAATAGAGAAAATAATTGTAAATCATATAACTACTGAGGGATTTGGATCTAGAATATAAAAAAAATTCTTACAACTCATAATAAAAAGAGAGCCCAATTTATTTATTTATTTTTATTTAGTTATTTTTTATTCAAAGTTGTATTTATAATAGTAGTATGCATTATAATTCATAATAAGCATATAGAGCATCTTTTTACAAAACACTGTTTGTAAACAATGTACCATTCAAATCTTCAATCATGCATTTAGGATAATGACATCCATCTTATTCAACCACCTTTTCTTTTTTCCCCTCCATCCACCCTTACTCCCTTCCTTCCCCTCCCTCCCCTTTGACCTTTCTAGCGTTCCTCTAATCCTCCCATGTACCCCGACCCAACACCACTGTAAATCAGCCTCCTTATATCAGAGAAAACATTTGGTAATTGGATTTTTGAGATTGACTAACTCCACTTAGCATTATATTCTCCAACTTCATCCATTTACCTGCGAATGCCATTATTTTATTTTCTTTTATTGCTGAGTAAAATTCCATTGTGTATATGTACCACATTTTCTTTATCTACTCATCTACTGAGGGACATCTAGGTTGGTTCCACAACCTAGCTATTGTGAATTGTGCTGCTATAAACATTGAAGTGACTGTGTCACTGTAATATGCTGTTTTTAAGTCCTTTGGGAATAGACCCAGGAGTGGGATGGCTGGGTCATAGGGTAGTTCCATTCCCAGTTTTCCAAGAAATCTCCATACTGCTTTCCATAACGGTTGCAACATTTTGCAGTCCCACCAGCAATGTATGAGTGTGTCTTTTTTCCCACATCCTCTCCAACATTTATTGTTGTTTGTGTTCTTGATAGCTGCCATTCTGACTTGTGTGAAAATGTAATCTTAGAGTAGTTTTGATTTGCATTTCTCTAATTGCCAGCAATGTTGAGCATTTTTTCATGTATTTGTTGATTAATTGTGTATCTTCTTCTGAGAAGTGTCTTCAATTCCTTAGCCCATTTGTTGATTGGGTTATTTGTTTTTTTGGAATTAAGTTTTTTGAGTTCTTTATATATTCTAGAAATTAGTGCTCTGTCTGATGTGCATGTATTAAATATTTGTTCCAAAATAGTTGGCTCTCTATTTCAACTCACTGATTGTTTCTTTTGCTGAGAAGAAGCTTTTTAGTTTGAATCTATCCCATTCATTGATTCTTGATATTAATTCTTGTGCAACAGGATTCTTATTAAGGAACTTGTGGCCTAATCCGACATGTTGGAAATTGGAGCTTACTTTTTCTTCTATTAGGCGTATTGTCTCTGGTCTAATTCCTAGGTCCTTGATCCACTTTGAATTGAATTTTGTGCATGGTGGGAGATAAAGGTTTAATTCCATTTTGTTGCATATGGATTTCCAGTTTTCCCAGCACCATTTGTTGAAGATGCTATCCTTTCTCCACTGTACATTTTTGGCACCTTTGTCTAATATTAGATAGCTGAAGTTATATGTATTAGTCTCTGTGTCCTCAATTCTGTACCATTGGTCTACTAGTATGTTTTGGTGCCAATACCATGCTGTTTTTGTTACTGTTGCTCTATAGTATAATTTAAAGTCTGGTATGGTGATGCCCCCTGCTTCACTTTTCTTGCTAAGGATTGCTTTGGCTATTCTGGGTCTCTTATTTTTCCAGATGAATTTCATGACTGCTTTTTCTATTTCTTTGAGGAATGTCATTGGGATTTTGATTGGAAGTGCATTAAATCTGTATAATGCTTTTGGTAGTATGGACATTTTGACAATATTAGTTCTACCTATCCAAGATCAAGGTAGAAGACAGCCCAATGTAAAAGCAGCAAAATATTTGAGTAGACTTTTCTTTAAAAGAAGATACACAATTGGTTTAAAAAGCACATGAAGATGTCCAACATCATTAGTCCTTAGGGCAATTCAAATAAAAATCACAACATGATTGGATGTGACCACTAGCATGGCTAAAATTCTTAAAAAGGAAAATAAGTGTTGGACCAGTGTTTGGAGTATTTATATCACTCATGAATTGCTGGTAGTAATATAAATGGTGCAGCCACTTCAGAAAAGAATTTGTTCCTCAAAATGTTAAACACAGAATTTCATATGGTGCAGAAATCCACTCCTGAGTATATCCCCAAAAGAAATGAAAACATATGTCCACACACAACCTTGTACAGGAATATTCACAGTGACATTATTCATAAAAACCAAACGTAGAAACAATGCAAATGCCCATCAACTGATGCATGAAGAACCAAATTGTGGTGTGTCTCTTCAATGGAATATTATTCAGCCATAAAGAATAATAAAGTACTGATACATACTACAACATGCATACATACTGAGAATAGTATTGGTAAGCAAAAGAAGCCAAACAGAAAGGGTATCATATCTTATGATTTCATATCTATGAAATGTTCTCAATAAGCAAATACATAGAAGCAGAAAGTTGATTAACAGCTTTCTAGGCCCAGTGATATTGGAAAACTAGGAGTCACTGCAAATCAGTGTACAATTTATTTTGGGGATGACGGCAATATTCTGGAATTAGAGAATGATGTTGGTTACAATCTAGTAACTATATTAAAAATCACTGAATTTTTCAATTTCATATGGTGAATTTTAGGTATGTTAATTATATCTTGATAAAATATGCAATTAGTTAAACTTGACTGGATCCTGTCAAAATAAAACATTAAAAAAGACATTTCTATGACACCTGGGGAAACTTGAATGTGAACTGGATATTAAATGATATACGGATTAGGAAACTAACGTTAAGTTTTGTAGATATGATGAAATATTGTATGAAAATACATTGCAGTAATGTTAAAGAAGGTACTTATGTTCGTCAAAGTATTTTAGGATCAAGATTCATGACAATTACAACTTATATTAAAATGGTATTACAAAAAGTTAGATATAGGGAATAGATAAAACGTGGAAAGTGTTAATGATTGTGAAATATAGATGGTGATTACATGAATATTCATTGTAAATGACACTTATGTTTGAAATTTTCAAAATAAAATTTTAAAAAATCTTTGCAAAGGACTGAGGAAATGTGCACATTCACACACGGTAGAGGGATTTAAATATGGAAAAAGCACATCAAACAAGAATACAATTTTGCTGTATTTATAAAAAGGGGGGAACATTTATGTTATCTACCCTAGAGAAACTGCAGCTCAATTACATCAGGAGCCATTAGCTAAGGTTGTCAATGAAGCACTGTTTGCAGTAACACTGGAAACAGCCCAAATGTCCATTAATAAGGGAATGATCATACAGATTGAAATTATCCATAATATACCACACCATACAACAATTTACATAAATGAAATAGGTCTACATCACATGACCAGATCTTCAAGAAAATGTCTATAGAGAAAACATAAGTTGCAGAATGTGTGCTGCATAGCATGTATACAAAAACTCACACATAAAATAATATTATGTATAGGGTCCTATAAATATATGTCAACATAGAATAAAAGGTCTTAAAATATGCACACCAAATGTATGACACTGAAAATTGAGGGAGGAGGACTAAGTGTGATGATATCATATATGAGATGAAAGACCAGTAAAAGGAATGTCATGAAAGGGGAGGGATAGGAAGGGACGGGGCATGGGGTTAGGAAAGATGGTGGAATGAGATGGACATCATTACCCCAAGTACATGTATGAAGACACGAATGGTGTGACTCTACTTTTTGTACAACCGGAGACATGAAAAATTGTGTTCTGTATATGTAATATGAGTTGTAATGCTGTCATATATAACAAATTAAACTTTTTCAAAAAAGGAATGTCATGAAAAGACAGGAATCAAGGAACATGAGAGACAGTGAGTGAATTATGGTTTACTTAAATGTGTAAAGCTTGACAACAAACCTACAAAGCATATTTTTTCAACAACATTCTTTCTAATGTGATATAGCAAGGGCTTGGTGAAGAGTAGACACAGAGGATCCACCTGGATTTTTGCCCAGGTTTTCTTCTGGTCCCTCCAAATCTGGGTAGCACTAAGCCCTTCATCTAGGATCTCAGATAATGGCAACTGCCTTAGGGACTTGCTTATTAGAGAAAGGGGGTTTTATTCCTCAATCATTCTGGTTCCAGGAGGAAAAATGCCATGTAGTGATTTTCATAAGGTATGTCCAGTGTCCAGTAGCCTGGGGGGATTAGTACTATCTTAGGAGTTTCCTGATTATCCCCAGTTTAAATGTATATGGGGACACATAAAACTGTTATAATGATTAAACTGTATAGCAGTGAATGAGCTTCTCAGAGAACAAAGGGAGTCAAAGAACTGGAACAAAGAGGAGGGAGGGAAAGAAGAAATGGGAAGAAGAGAGACAGGATAAAGAAGGGAGAGAAGAGGTGGAGATGGATATGAGAAATGGAGCAATATATGTCTAATCTGTCTCTGAGTTGTCTCATGAAGTGGAGGGTACTTCAGTGGCCTCTAGTCATCTTAGCAGCTCCTTCAAGACTCAGTCTGCTCAGAATTTGCTTTATGTTTTGCAGGCTGTTGCTTGTTCCCTGATCTGGTCAGGCTGTGAGGAGAGGCATTGTGTTTGACTCTGCTCAGTATTAATGGATGATGTGGATCCTGGTCTATTCAGGGATTAACTTGTGTGGTGTGAAGAATAGATGCAGACCTGCTCAAGTTATTGCTGTCCTGAGTGGTTTTGCATGTCTGTCGGGGATAGATTTTTGTTTTCATTGTTGGAAGACAGTTTTGAGACCTGACTCTGTTTACAAGGTTGTTCACGTTGTTGGAAATGGTATTATGGATCTTAGCTTCAAGTTTTGCCTAATGCTGTGTGAAGAACTGGTGCGAGACTCACATTATATATAGACATACTATATCCTAGGTGCATTCAGATCTGGCTATAGGTTGTCTCATTTCATAAGAACTAGTACTGGCTATGTCAACCTAGCCTTTCAGTCATATCTTCATATTGGGGCATTGTACACTGGCCAGATTGTGGGTTGTCCAGGGAATGGGGCAATAGTGAGTGGGAGGTCATGCCAATAAATGAAGATGAGGCATGGTTAAAAGCTGTCATGTAGTTTGCAGACATTAGTATCAGGGCTGCCTCAGGAGGAGTTCAGTTGAGATGCTTCTGCTCGTAGGTTGCCTCAAGAAAAGGAATACTGAAGGAGCCCTAATTAGGAAGGGCTGTTGCAGCTAGCTGGAAGCCATAAGTTCCACCTGATATGTATGTGACGCACCTGTAGGCACCCGCAAACCTGAAGGTATATAACCGGGTGAAAGCGGTCCGAGTTAGGAGAACGGAGAATTCAGTCAGCCGGGCAGTCACTCGGTCGGTCAGAAGAATCAGAGCGGCCAGAATGTAGGCAGAGCGGTTACAGAAGAGAAACCGGATAGAAGAAGTAATGACTGGTCAGAGTTAGGCCGAGACTCCTGAGGAAGACAGAAGACAGAAGAAAAGAAGAAGGAAGAAAGAAGAGAGAAGAAAGAAGCTCTAATCTTTCTCTAAGCTAAGCTCTATCTTTCTAACTCTAACTCTAAGCTCTAAGCTCTAAGCTCTATTCTATCTTTCTTTACTCTACTCTAAGCTAAGAAGACAAGAAGAAGCTCTAGCTCTATTCTATCTTTCTTTCTAAGAAATAAGAACAAGAAGCTAAGTAGAAGTAAAAGTAGTAAAAGCTTAACTCTGCCTCCGAGAATTTTCCTCCCGTGGCGGCGCCGTGGCTGGCCCTGACAGGCAGCTTACAAATGGTGGTCCGTCCGGGGCTCGGCAGGCAGAGAAGAAAAGCTAAGAAATAAGAGCAATGAAAAAGCATAGCCTCAGACTCAGTTGAGACCAGCAAAAAGAGTAGAAACAAGAGAGCAGAGCCTCTGACTCAGTTGAAGCTAGTTAAGAATTAAGCCGAAGCAGAGTAGCTGGCCAAAAGCTGAAGCAGAGTAGACAGCGAAAAGCCGAAGCGAGTCGGCCAAAAGCCGAAGCAGAGTAGCCGGCCAAAAGCCATAAAAAATATAGAGAAAAAGCCTTGAGCTTTAGTATAAAGAAAAAAGCCATGAGCGTAAAAGAAAATAGAGAATTAAATAGCATGGTAAAAACCATGCAGAAAAAAAGCCATTGAGCTTTGGCAAGAAAGCCATAAAGAAAAATAAAGAAGAGAAAAAAAAAAAAAAAGTCAAAGCCGCTTATGCAATTGTGCTTAACTAAGTGCGTTAGCTGCTCCTCAGCAGTAGGCTTCCTTAAAAGCCACAGCACCTCCTCAAAAAGGGCTCAAATATCCACCCTTTCAAAAATAAAAGGTGAAAAGCTAGGTAGGGAAAATAAAAATAGAGAAAATAAAATAGAGAAAATAGAAAGCACCTTTTTAAACTAAAGGGAAGGAATATGAAGGAGCCCTAATTAGGAAGGGCTGTTGCAGCTAGCTGGAAGCCATAAGTTCCACCTGATATGTATGTGACGCACCTGTAGGCACCCGCAAACCTGAAGGTATATAACCGGGTGAAAGCGGTCCGAGTTAGGAGAACGGAGAATTCAGTCAGCCGGGCAGTCACTCGGTCGGTCAGAAGAATCAGAGCGGCCAGAATGTAGGCAGAGCGGTTACAGAAGAGAAACCGGATAGAAGAAGTAATGACTGGTCAGAGTTAGGCCGAGGCTCCAGAGGACTGGTCAGAGTAAGGCCGAGGCTCCCGAGGAAGACAGAAGACAGAAGACAGAAGAAGGAAGAAAGAAGAGAGAAGAAAGAAGCTCTAGTCTTTCTCTAAGCTAAGCTCTATCTTTCTTTAAGCTAAAAGCTAAGCTCTATCTTTATCTTTCTTTCTAAGACTCTAAGCTAAGAAGAAAAGCTAAGCTCTATCTTTATCTTTCTTTCTAAGACTCTAAGCTAAGAAGACAAGAAGAAATCTTTCTCTAAGCTAAAATCTTTCTTTCCCTCTCTAAGCTCTAAGAAAGTAGAAGTAAAAGTAGTAAAAGCTATACTCTGCCTCCGAGAATTTTCCTCCCGTGGCGGCACCGTGGCTGGCCACAACAGGCAGCTTACAGAATACATATAAGTATAGTGAGTGGAGGTATGGGCCAGTGGTTGGTACATGATATGTAACTAGTGTTGAAGTCCTTCCTGGTTTGCAAGATATTTGCTTAGTAGCATGTATCTAGATAATGGATCCTAGGGAGCTATACAATGTTTAGTGTGGTGGCTACATGTGAGAATGAAATCCAAAATGTTTAGCAATAGATTCTGCATAGGCACTGACCAGTCAATACAAACATTGGAACAGGATGCTGTAGTAGGCATCATGCCTTCAGTTGTTAGATTGTGAGGAGGTCCAGGGATCTTTGGGGAAGATCTAGTGTGGCTGTGGTGATGGTACATGTCAAGTAGAGGGTGGTAGCAGGGATGATTGAGAGTAGTGGCTCTTCTCAACAGGTAGAAAAGTATTTCAGTATTTTAACACCTGACATGGGCATATCAGTGTATTCTGGATGAATATCGTTACTTGCTGTAAGATTACTATACTAGGAAAGAGTTGGCTAATGGTGTGAGGAATTTTGGATAGTAGCAGATGGCTGGCTCATAGCATGTGGAGAAACAAAGAGGACAAGGCCAAAAAAGGGCCATTGGAAACCGTAATCACTACAAAGATTTTGACGTTCATGCTACTCTCTATAATACAAATGAAAATATTTCTAAACCATACAACAGATGCTTAAAAAAACACCTGATTTTTCTCATAATGACTACTTCAGCTTTTTAAATATTGAATTTTAAACACCTTATTTGGTTGGTGCCCCCTGCAGTGCTATGGTCTAAGTATAAGCTTGTCTGATTTTTTGGATAATGCAGCATTGATTGGGCACTCTGGAAAGAGGCTTCACTGGTCATATGGTATGATGTGAATCCTGTTCTGGGATAAAGCTGCCCTTCTGTGAGCAAAATGACAGTATAAGTACTGGTGAAGGTAGGAGCTACTGAGACTAGCCACATGGTAAACCAGCAATGACACACAGCAATGGACCAACTGGTCTCTAGTCTGGTTGTCCTGTGGGATGCAGCGGGTGGTGAGGATTAACCTCATGATGTGCATAATGGTGGAACAAAAATGGATTGGTTGGGACCAGCTCCATTGCATTGGAAAGTTCAATGAGATCTACAACCTGAATGTGGGTGGTCTCACAAAGCAGAGAGGCCATGGAAGCCAGTGTCAAGGCTGCATAATTACAAGGGACACTCTGGTGGAGAGTGGACTTGTCTTGTTGTATAGGACACCTATTATGTGATCTCAAACATGAAGTTCTTACTATATGCAGTTAGAATATGGCTTCTCACGGAAGCAGTGGCTATCTGTTGATGTTTGTAGCATGGACAAGTGCTTAGGAGGACTACCTTCAGTAATATGTTGTGGTGGTACAGAACTTTGCCTAAAAAGGTACAGTCTGAGCATATTCTATTCAGTGGACAAGGGACCTGAAGGACTGTGTCAAAAAAAAAAAAAGGAAAGGGCTCTGGACTAGATGAGTGCTTTCCATTGTAGTATGGCACAGTCAGGAAGGTCCTATGTGGCATGAGAGCAACCCCACAGGATGTATCTTGGTCAGAGAGTTTCAGTATTGGCAAGATCCTGCCTGATGATATGGCATGTCAAACATGCCTGTGCCTGGAATGGATCTTTGAACAAAATACAGCCAGACAATTATAGCACATAGGGAAATAGTACTCTAGAAGTGTTGCCCATTGTTGACTACTGAACGCCTACACCTTTCTATCATTCAGTATCTGTACAGATAAAAAAATAGAAACAACTTGAAGGTTCTGAATTTGTTCTTGGAATCATAGACTCATACAACCTTGATTTCTCCCATCTGTAGTGGCAGATACTAGTAGCTAGCTGACAAGGAACATTGGGAACCTCCAGCTTTAGGACCTGTTTTGGCCCCAATTCTGTCATTCAGTCCTGAACCAGTAACGGAAACCCAATCCTTAAGAGCTCATAAGTACAGCTCACTTCATATACCTGGAAACTATACCATTCTATGTTCCATTCTCAGAGTTCCCTCCTAGAAGAAAATACCTAAGAATGCCCTTCCTCAAATGCCCTTCCCCTCAGTTAAAAATGGAGTATGTTCCTGAACATGTCACATATTTTAGATTGACATATGTGAAAGTAATACACAGATACCTCTGCTATATCTTGCCTACAAGATTACTCAGATATACACAATAACAAAAGTTTCCACAGTAAAAGGTATCTATGTCTCTTCATAGCTTAATAACAAATATAATATGAGGTATTTATTACTACTATACAATATACTACAATATGCTTATCTTTTGTACTTTTCTGATGTGGCAATTGTTACTAAGTCCCTCTTTTCATGAAAGAAGCCAAAATTTTCCATTTCTGTTATAGTTTAGATATGAGGTACCACCCTAAAAGCCCACTTGAGACATTGCAAGAATTTCCAGAGGTGATTGATTAGATTATGACAGGTATAACCTAATCAATGCATTAAACCTGGAATATGACTTTGGGGTTTATTTCTTATCTCTGGTGAGCACAGCTTGTTCTCTCTCTCTCTCATTCCTGACCTCATCTCACTTTGAGCTATGCAGTTTTTCTCTGCTAGGCCTTTCCGCTATGTTCTGCCTCACTTGGGCCCAGAGCTATGGAATCAGCCAACCATGGACTGAATCTCTAAAATCATCAGCCAAAATAAACTTTTCCTCTTCTAATTGTTCTTGTCAGAGATCTTGTCTGGTCACAGAGATGCAAAAGTTGATTAGAACAACTTCATTGCCACTATATCAGTTTCAGATTTTATAAAATTATGATTTATGTAAAGAGTCAAAGGAGGACATACACTTATAGCATACTGGTGAATAGATTTGGCTCAGAGATTAGAGGACTTTGCTTCAAATCCTTTCCCTATCACTCAGTAGCTATATGAACCAAGAGAACGTAGTCACTAATATGAGCCTCAGCTTCATCATTTATAAACTAGTGATAATATATAATTACACCTGGCCAATGGGAATCATTGTGAGGATTAGATGGAATTGTAAGGTAATGTGTATAAGATGCTTAAGAAAGTATTTGGAGCCGGGCGTGGTGGCACACGCCTGTAATCCCAGCACTTTGGGAGGCTGAGGCAGGAGGATCGCGAGTTCAAAGCCAGCCTCAGCAATATCGAGGCACTTAGCAACTCAGTGAGACCCTGTCTCTAATAAAATACAAAAAAAAGGGCTGGGGATGTGACCCAGTGGTCGAGTGCCCCTGAGTTCAATCCCCGGTACCACAAAAAAGAAAAAAAAAAAAAAAAAGAAAAGAAAGAAGTATTTGGACATAGAGTAAGTACTCAATAAATATTCGCTGTCATTATTAACACCACGGGGTAGAGGCACTAAAAATTTTTTTGACAACTGCTCTGTATTATCCATGACAAAAAAAACTCAGTTCTTTCTAATCTACACAATTGCATAAGGCCTTTTCTGATGACTGTCTGGGTAGCATTTCAGTAGTTGTCCTAAATGATTCATTTGCCTGTGTTAGTGACCTATAGATCATTTGTGATCTCTTACATTTGCCTATTCTTTCAGTTCTTGCCCATTCTAATTTAATGTTATTCTCCCTTCCTTGGCAATTTCTAGAGATTATAGGGTTGAGAGCACATGACTGGAGTTTCTGAATTTAGTCAGCTTAAAAAGTCAGACTCAGGGGCTGGGGTTGTGGCTCAGCGGCAGAGCGCTCGCCTCGCACGTGCGCGGCCCGGGTTTGATCCTCAGCACCACGTAAACATAAAATTCATTGCATTGTGTACAACTAAAGTAAATAATAAAAAAAAAGTCAGAGCCGGGCGCGGTGGCACACGCCTGTAATCCCAGCACTTTGGGAGGCTGAGGCAAGAGGATCGCGAGTTCAAAGCCAGCCTCAGCAATGGCGAGGCACTTAGCAACTCAGTGAGACCCTGTCTCTAAATAAAATACAAAAAAGGGCTGGGGATGTGGCCCAGTGGTCGAGTGCCCCTGAGTTCAATCCCTGGTAACAAAAAAAAAAAAAAAAAAAAGTCAGACTCAGGCAGAGCCAGGGGCTCATGGTAGCTACTACTCCCAAAGTCCTCCTCACAGGCAAGTGAAAACATTTTTTATATCCATGGGCTTGCTTGTCTTCTGGGCTACTCAGTCCCTTATTACCAATGTCTTATTTTATAATGAGCTAGTAGATATGGAAAAATAATGGTTTACTACCTGCATGTCTTTGGAAGGCCCACCATAGTCTTGAACTGGAGAGCTCCATTTTAGGGACAATTTAATATCTGGACTATAAGGAGAATCTTCATGTCTAATATTTATAATTGCTCTAAGTGACAGGCTGAGAAGTATATAATCATTTATGTGAATCATCATTTTCTATTGCCCTCTTTAATCCTTCTTCTTTTTCTGGGAAGTCAAAAATACATATTCACAGGGGCTGGGGATCTAGCTCAGTTGGTAAAGTACTTTCCTCACATGCAGAAAGCCCTGGGTTCAATCCCCAGCACCACAAAAAAATACATATTCACATGTGCCTTCATGTATATGCAAACACACATACACACACACACATTTTCCATAAGACCCACTGATGCTACACTAAACAGAGATCAGTATGCAAATGGAAATCCAAGCTATCAGGCTCAGATTGTGGTAAAACCCAGTAACAGGGGAGGAAGAATGGGAGCTTATGATGATTATTAGCTCAGAGAAAAAACATCTCAAAATGTTCAATATGGAAGACTAGGTTGAGAGGAAAACAAAAAGAGAGCAAATGGGCACAAGACCATTTTAAAAAGCAATCTTTGCAAGTTTTTGGCTTATTTGCCAGGACTGTTACACAAATTAAATTCTTATGGTAAACACCCAGGAAACATTCCCACCAGACAAGCTGAGTTTTATCAATATGATCTCTAAGACTTGGGAATTATATTCAAATCACTTTGAATTCATATTCAAGAAATACTTTTTGTGCATCTGCTATATGCAAGGGGCTATTATAGCCTGGAGGATACAAAGGTGAATAAGACAAAGACACTACTCTTGGTGGAGCATATTTTTTCCCCTCCAATGGAAGTGAAATCCTTTTCAAGAATTCAAATTCAGACTGTCTTTTCTTGTTAAGAAGGTTACCCAAACCCACCACTCTCCTGCTAAAGTCCAAGGCCAAGAACTAAGCTCTAGATTTCATTTCCTGCAAGCAGTTAGGGGCCTTGGGCCACTTGCCACTTTGTCCTTTGGTTCTCTATTTTACACACTCCCTTCTACCCTCACTTAGCAACCAGGTTCACCTTGTGGGGTCTAGAAGTAGACACAAGACAAATAAGCCCTTCAATTGAAACTAAACATACAATGTGTTCTCTTCATGAGGGACCCTATCATATACTCTCTGCATAAGCCCTGACACTTGCTGGTGCCCGTCTGCTGATAGAAGCAGAACATCAATGTCTATAGGGTCTTGGCTCCCACCAGTCCAGCATGAGGCCCAGCATGGAAGATGAGGCTTTACTTACTGGCAAAGGGATGGGGTTGAAAAACAGTCTAAGATCGTTGCAACAGTTCCTTCTGAGTCGAGTAGCTGAGCCCAGAGGTCTAAGGGACTCAACCAAGTTCTGCTACTAAGATGACTTCCTTCGTCTGGCCATGCTATATGATCATAGCAAGTAAAATTGATAACGGTATTTCAACTGACAACATTAGGGAGCTTTACATGTTTGGATGAAATTGTTGATGTGATTCCTACTGACTGCATAAGTTCTGGTGTGTTTAAACAATCACAATGTGCATTTGTATTGGAAAAGCAAAATTGTAGTGATAACTTTATAGCTAGGCTTTTCCCCTGCAAAAAGACTGCAAAGTCAAAGTCATTCAGAGGCATTCTCCATTGCATATCTTGATATTTGTCCCTGAGAGGAATAAATCAAGAGGCAGATATCAAAGGCAATCACAATGCCTCCACATAGGTCCTCTGCCTGGAGAAGGATCCACATGGTTGCTCAAGAGAGAGTGCAAGGCCAGGAGTGGTGGTACACACTTTTAATCCCAGTGCCTTGGGAGGCTGAGGCAGGAGGATCACAAGTTCAAAACCAGCCTCAGCAACTTAGTGAGGCCCTAAGCAACTCAATGAGACCCTGTCTCTAAATAAAATATGAAAAAGGACTAGGAATGGTGCTCAGTGGTTAAGCACTCCCAGGTTCAATCCACGGTACCAGAGAGAGAGAGAGAGAGAGAGAGAGAGAGAGAGAAATGCAAAGTGTGGAAGAAGGCTGGGGAAATTGGAGATTGTTATAATCCATACTTTCTAGTTGTATTTCCTTGCAGCTATGTGATACAATAAATAGATCCCATGAATAATGATTTTCTATGCCTTTCAATTAGTTTATATTTATCATGGAAATCCATTTGTATTGCTCTGAACCCTCATCTCTATGCTGATGATATCCCCAATCTCTGCAATCTCTGTCTCCTTCTTGGTCCATTTAGACCTATATTTAAACTGTCTCCCAGACACTTCAGGGGATGAGTAAAAATCAGCATGTTCTGTTATTCTTCCCTCCTACCCACCAGTAATTCTTCTCTCAAACTTCCTGCTTTATTTTAATGGCAAAAATATTATGGAAGCATCATTTGTCTCTTCCTTCCACTCTTGTGACTTCTATTCAGCAAGTTCTGCAGAACTAATAATTTTTAAATTTCTGATTAATAAATGAATAATTAGTTGTTGCTTTATCGATTTGTGGTCTCAGTTTTGATTCTTTGTTAATAGACATAGTGACCTGCAAATAGTCTTCTATTGTTTGCAGCATTAAATACCTTTAGATGAAATCTGGGTAAGATTAGTCTAATATTGATTTTTCCCTTCATTTTGCTTCCAATTGCCACCAATTTAATTAGAGGTTTTAGTGCTTATTGCCTGTATTCCTGCAGTAACCACTCTGTTGCCATTTACTTAACACTAATTCAGTACATATTTATTGTGTATCTCCTACATGTCAGGAACTGTTGCAGGCATGAGAGATACAGTGGCAAATCCTGGTCTAATAAAGTTTACTTCCTAGTTGTATGTAGGGGACAGTTGAGAGTAAACACTTCAAGAACAAGATAAGTGGATAGAGATCAACAGTATGAAGAAAATGAAAGTAGGCCAATATGTTAGAAAGTGTCAACAAGGAAAGCAGACAACTCTAGGTGGTCAAGAAAATCATTTATGAAGAGGTGACATCGATATTGAGAATTAAATGACAAGAAGAAACCCTATCACATGTAAAGACCCAGGGGAAAAAGATTCTAAGAAAAGAGAGCAGCTGGTACAGAGGCTCTAACTGGCTTGTTAACAAAACAGAAAAGAGAGTGAGACTAAGATACTGAGCAAGATGGGATGTGGTGCAAGATGTGACTGAAGAGATGTGAGGGGCCCTTATAAGCCAAAGGAAGGAGGTTGGATTTTATCATAAGTGTGACTGGAAGCTACTGCATAGTTTCAATTAGATGGGACACATTGTATAATTTACATTTTAAAAAGCTCACTCTGGCGGTTCTGTGGTGTAATTATTACAGGCTCTATGGGTAATAATATAAAAGAGGAAAAATATAAGTGGGCAGACCAGTTGGTAGACTACTGCAGCGGTATAGACAAGACATGGTGCTAGTTTGGTGAGAGCAGTGGGGTTAGAGAGCATGGATGGAACCTTGATGTTTTCAAAGTGGTGCCAATAACACTTGTCAATAAAGAGATGAACAGGATTTGTTGGGGGAGAAAAAGGAGGATCAAGAATGAACCTTAGGGGCTGGGGTTGTACCTCAGTGGTAGAGTGCTTCCTAGCATGTGTGAGCACTGGGTTCCATCCTCACTGCCACAGGAAAAAATAAATAAATAAAGGCATTGTGTCCATCTATATCTTAAAAAAAAAAAAGAATGAGGCTTAGGTTTTTGTTTTGGACTTAGAAGGGGAAACCCAAAGTAGGAACAATTTGGTGTGGGAGTGATTAGTATCACCCTAATACCAAAACCAGACAAAGACACATCAAGGAAACAAAACTGCAAGGTCAAGAAGAAGCTTTTGTCAATAAAACAAGTTTGAGATGCTATTAGATTTCTAAGTGGAAATGTTAAGTAGTAGTAAAAGGTGAGGGCTGTCAGGTGAGGAGCACTGTCAACAAGTGGACACTTCCTAAAACCATGGAACTGGATAAAATCACTTTAAAAGACATCACTGATAAAGGGGACTGAGGGCCTAAAATGGAGTTGTGGGGTATGCCAACCTTTAGAGATTAGGTATAAGAAAAAATGATCAACAAGGGAGACTGAGAAGGAATTGCTAGAGAGATAGGAGGACAACTGGGAAACTGTGAAATTATGAAAATCAAGAGAAGACAGTATTGAAGAAAAAAAGATGGAGAAATAATCGACCATTGGATGTCACTCTGCAGAGGTCATTGATGACTTTGATATAATATAACTGGTGTGGAAGCTTATCTAGACCAAGTTGAAAAGAGAAAGATACATGAGGAAATGAAAACAATGAATACAGACTTTGTTTCAAAAAGTTAAGCTGCTAGGACAATTAAGAAATGGGGAGAAATCTAGAAAAGAGTATGAATTTAAAGATTTTCACTTGTATGTTTGTTTGTTTGAAAGCAGCAGGCTACATTGCATATCTCAGGAAAGAGAAATACTGATGACACGGAACAGAAAGATACCAGAGATACTTCTCTGCAACAGATAAGTCCTTCAGGTGGTCAGAGTAGATGGCATTGCCTATATTCTGCTGTCACACTGCCTTCTAAAACGTAAGTTTGGATGATGTAATTCCTCTGTTCTAAAATTCCCCTTGGCTATCCAATGCCTATTAAATAAGCCCAACTTTGTAGTCTGGCATTTAAGCCCAGCTCTAATCAAACTTTCTAGGCTTTTTATCTGTCATCAAAACCCTGTTAGGCCAGGTGTGGTGACACAAAACTGTAATCCTAGAAGCTCAGGAGGCTGAGGCAAGAGGATTGCAGGTTCGAAGCCCGCCACAGCAACTTAGCAAGGCCCTAAGAACTCAGCAAGACCCTGTCTCTAAATAAAATGTAAAAAGGGGCTGGAGCGGGGCAGGGGCTGGGGTTGTGGCTCAGTGGTAGAGTGCTTTCCAGGCATGTCTGAGGCACTGGGTTCAATCCTTTTTTTTTTTTTTTTTTTTATACCAGGGATTTAACTCAGTGGCACTCAAGCACTGGGTCACATCCCCAGCCCTTTTTTGTTTTTATTAGAGACAGGGTCTCACTGAGTTGCTAAGTGCCTCGCCATTGCTGAGGCCAGCTTTGAACTCGCGATCCTCCTGCCTCAGCCTCCCAAAGTGCTGGGATTACAGGCGTGCACCACCGCGCCCGGTTTGGGTTCAATTCTTATCACCACATATAAATAAATAAAATAATGTTCCATCAACAACTAAAACATATAAAAAGGGAGGAGGGCTAGGAATGTGATTCAATGGTTAAGCACCCTGGGGTTCAATCCCTGGTACCAAAATCAAAACAAAGCTGGCGCATGCCTGAAACCCCAGCACTTGGGAGGCTGAGACAGGAGGATCCCGAGTTCAAAGCCAGCCTCAGCAATGGCGAGATACTTAGCAACTCAGTGAGACCCTGTCTCTAAATAAAAATATAGGACTGAGGATATGGCTTAGTGGCCAAGTGCCCCTGAGTTCAATCCCCACTACCAAAAAACAAAAACAAAACAGAACAAAAAACCCTGTCAGTACCCTATATGGAAGTCAACACAAGCCACTCATTGGTCCCTTCATATTGCATTATTGCATGTGCATTTTCATCTCCAGTGCTCCTTGTTCTCTTTGGCATCAGTTGTGCCAGTTGAAAGCCTACTCATGCTTTGTTGCCTTCCATGGTGCCCCCAGCAAGAAATGAACCCTCCATTTTCTATCTCCAACAGCACTTCACAATTCTCAGGGCCTGTATAAAATTGCAATTATTATCATGTATATAGACTTCTCACATATAAAAAATGTATGTGCATTCTCTTTAGCATCATAGTTCACACTATCCTGTCTTTAACACGTTGAATGAGTGTGTGCCTTATCTCCCTTATTATATTAAATGGTCAATTATCTAAAGTCAGGGGCTAAACCTTAGTCCTCTTTGTATCTCAAACATGGCGTGAACAAGGTGTTCACTAAATATTGTACACGGATTGGAATAATTGTGTCTCCCTCTACACAGGCATATCTCACTTAATACAATGAAGGTATTTGTGAAAATTTAAAAGCATCTTGTATATGTAAGTGAGTTCTCTCTGCATTTACCTCAGAGGCTGTCAGTTTTAAAGAGACCTGTCTCTCATTCACTGGGGAGTACTGAGCTTCCACTCCCTTATGTGCCAGGTGTTTTAAAATATGTGTATTGTAGGGTAGAGTTATATGGTATTCCCTAGCATGCAGAGAGCCATATACAACATATACTTGCAGCACTAGCCAAGTTCTGCTGCATTAAACATTCTCAATACTGAGAGAATGCCCATGAAAAAGGGAAGGAAATAAAATACTCATGGCATCTATTATATGCAATATTAAATAGTATTTATATAGCACTTACTACCAGTACTATTCTGAGCATTTTATACATAGTATCTCATATTTCCTTATGAAAAACCCATGAACAGGTACTATCCATATATACATTTTACAGATGTGTAAACTAAGACACACATAGGTTAAGTGACTTACCCATGGTTACACAGCTACCAAATTACTAGGCTCAGATTTGGGATCCCCCAGCCCATCTGTACTCTGATCCTTAATCTCTACTTTACATTGCCTTACATGCTAATATATGATGTTTTATGCTTTTCTAAGCACTCTAATCTGTACCACTTGTATCCTTACAAGAAGTATATGTTGTGAACTGACCAAAGAGTATGTGACCACTTTACAGAGGAGTAAACTGAAGTCCAGTGAAGGAGAGTGACTTATTTAAAGTCGTACACTTGTTTGATCATAGGCTTCTTATTCCTCATGGAGTATTCCTTGAGGGAAATCAAGTCAGCCCCTATGCTTTAGAGTTGACTATTTTACCCCTCTTTTGCAGACAGAGATGAATACAATTGATGCATGTAAAGCACAAAGCATAGCATCCCACAAATTAGCAACTACTCAGCATATGACCTTCCTTGCCTCTCTCAGCCTCACCTCCCATACAGCTCTCTGTCCACCAGCAGTCAAGACTTTCCTTTTCCCTCATAATTGAGCAGGTCAGCCAGGTTGGCCCTTGTTAACAACAAGAGATGAGGTTACAGGGTGAAACATAGATTGGTAAATGAGAAGGCTAGGTTGCCTGGGTTTAGTGGCACTGGAATGGCAGAAATAAAAGCCTAGAAACAGGGTCAAACAGAGGTGACCAGTATTGAAAAGTTTCTGCCCATTAGAGCTGCACAACAGCACAGACAATGCAACTGCCCCAAAGTCTAACCCAGATCTGGCCTGTGGATACAGCAGGTGGAATGGAGTGAAATCAGCCCTGCATGCAGTTGCCTAGAATCCTGAAGCCATAACTTCCTAGAAGGGAATAAGTGATACTCATACCAGAATCTTTCTAGCTAGGGGTGTGAGAGTTGGCAGAACTGCTCACAGTACATGTGGCTCTTACTTAACAGACTAGATCCAACTTCAGTTTAGTGAATTTTACTTTCCAATTATCTTTGTTTCTCAACTTTCTTATTAGTTTCTTTCTCATTACCCTGGGAAAACAAACATCAGAAATTGAGCGCAATCATATCACATATAGGAGATGGCAAGCTTAGTGAAATCTCTTATCTAAATAAAAAAAAACATAATTGTATGCTAAACAGTCCATAATTCTCCTCAGATATTAGCAGATGTACTGTGCTCAAAATGTCAGAAAATATAACTGTTGAAAATAAAACTATAACATAATCCTGACAACCTGAAAGTATATGCCCATAACATAGTGGAAAGTGTTAGCAGTGTGGATCTGCCTTTCACTGCTGTCAAAACACCTTAGTGCTTTCAAACTGACGCCCAAGGTAATTTCATATACATTTTGGGCACATTTCCCATCACTTGCCCTTGTTGGCCTCTTTCCAGACACCTGTTCCTGATTATACCTGTAGCATCTGTCGAGGATCCTTGAAAAGAAGAGCTAATAGAGTTTAAGTTCTAAGGTGGAAATCAACTTCATTTGGAGAGGTGGGCAGGAGAGGAGGAAAAATCTGGAAGTCAGTAGCTGGGGTATCTGTCCAGTGGGCTTCCCTTGCAGAGGTTTTATAGATCACTGCAAGCTTCCATATCATATATCATAGCTTGACTCTCCCATCTCCCAGGCATTTTGGAGTCTCCTACATCAGCCCCTCCAAAAATGGTAAAGGTTCACAGTCTCAGTGATCCAGCTTAGGTGGGCAATTCCAAAATGGTGGGTTTTCTTGGAGGTGCTGTTCTACTAACCTGCTTAAACACATTTTAAGATCAGCTTTTGGTAGTTACAGATGACAGCACAGATGGAGAAATTAACACTCATGTGTGAAAGCACTCCAGAAATCTGGTATGTGCATTCTCCAAAGCGGCACCTGAGAGACTGCTACTACAGGGTGGGAGGCAAGGGTAACTGGCAGAGAAGACTTTGTTCATCAGTAGTGGTACTTGAGCCACTACATTAGCCAAGAAGGCACCTGTGTATTTGCCATTGGTCAGGCTCCATTGCCACAACCACCTTCTTGTTTCCAAGGAAACATACAGGGATTGAAAAGGGTACTTGGAGAGAAAGGCAAGCAAAAGGCCCAGGAACTTCACACAACTGCTTTGGAAAAGTTTTCAATTCTTTTTTTAGGTGTTTCTTGCACAGAACAGGTGGTTAAAGACAAAATGAATAAAGCAGGACTTTTGGGAAGACAGGGTACAAAAGGGTGACAGAAGGTGAAAGGAAAAGCAGGAGCCACCAGAGGCCACCCTCCCAGCACTTGGCAGAAGTGGTAGGTAAAACAGTGGAAAATACCTAAATAACTCTTTCGCATTGTTTGATGATGCTTGTTACTGTGATGGTAACATTGTTGTGGAAGCCTGGGTTCTCCTTCCAGCTCTATCACTATTTCACTATGTCGCTCTGGGCAATTGACTTCAAGAAGTTTTCTCATCTAATCTCTGTGTGTGTGTGTGTGTGTGTGTGTGTGTGTGTGTGTGTGTGTTCTCATAGTTTTACACTGCTTCAAAGCATCATGAAAGAATTGCATGTGTATGCTTTTGATTTCTTATTATGATTGAAAGCAACTACATTGTAATATATGAGAATCTTCTAAAAAATCAATAAAGAACAAAATAGTGTTATAGGACAAAATGAAGAAATAATGGGAACTTATGGAGTTGAGTAAGTGTGCAGGTACATGTTTTTGCCCTTAGAACATTTTCCCATGCCAGCATATTTAAACTTTATGTTGAAAAGAAATCAAAGCCCAGCACCAGTAGAAGGTAAGAAGTCTGGAAGGAAACACTCTGTACAGAAAGTTAGGGCTCAGCATTATTTTACCTACAGATAAGAGTGAACCACATATGAACCTTGTGGAATCTCAACCTGAATTTATACTATCCAGGAAAATGCATGTCATAAACTTAAGATGGCTCCAGACTAGCACATCCCCAGGATCCTGGCCAGTGGAAAAAAAAAAAAAAAAAAACTCTCTGAAGAAAGACAACTATCCCGGGTTCAAACTACTGCTACAAATAGCTTTCAAATATAATGAGTAGCATATGAGATAACCAGACAGACAAGAAAATACAAAATAATGTTCAGGAACCTGTAGACAAAGAAAAAATAATCATTGAGACTTTAGATATTAGACATATCAGGAACTGACTATAAAATGATGCTTACTATGTTTAAAGAAATGGGGTTAGACTGTTCTAGGAACTGATGTTATCTATGAGCAGGGTAAAAGTATGATTGTAAAACTATGACATACTGTACTTTCAGCTTTTAAAATTTTAATTGACATAATAATTATACATATTTATTAAGTATAGTGTGATAATTCAATACCTATATACAATGTGTAATGATCAAATCAGGGTAATTATCATTTCTGTTTCAGGAGCTCCTTTCTTCTAGTTTTTTTGAGATATACAATAATAGCTTTTTAATTTGTGAATATTCATTGTTCTCTATTGCCTGATTTTCCTGTAGACAGAGTGTACAGTGGTGGAGTGGCTATTCCCCTCAGTCCCTAAAGTAACCATGACTGATACAAAAACGATCAAAACATGAGAACCAAAAGGACATAAAGCAGATGCTACCTTTTTTTTTTTTTTTTTTTTACAGTCAAATGTGCTAAGACCTGGGGAGTAAGAAGCTGATAGTATGGGCATGGGAAAAATCAGGGGTACAAACAGGGTCTGGGCAAGGGCAAATGCATGGTAAAAGGATTTATGACCACAACTATGGCAACTTGGGCAATTGTTTAGATGCTTGACCATGCAGTGGACTGACTTTTGATAGTCCGCAACCATTTGGTGTATCTTTGTACATGTAGATTTCCCTGTTTTGTGTCCCAGGGACTTGGGGAGCAGCATGAGGTAATGAGTAGGATATCAGGATTGTCTTCCTGAGTGTGCAATACTACCTGTGCAGTGGTCGATGGTCCCACACTCAGAAAACATCTGTGCTTTGTTTAATATTATGCTTTCACTATCTGCTCTTATTTTCTTTAAATTCTTAATATTTTAACTAGAGACCCCATGTTTCTCTTCTTCATTTGGGCCCTAAAAATTATGCAGCCTATGCTGAAAGCCAGAGTAGTTATCAGATAGCAGCAGAAGGTGAGGATGAGGTCTATGGTCATAGGCTGAGTTTTGTCAACCTAAAGGCTCATGAAATTTCCAAGCTTAAGACTAAGTGAATGCCTAGGGGCATCATATGCAGCCCATGAGTGGAAATGGTGACAGAGGTACCAAGTCATCAATCAAGAACTATGAGGGCGATGATAATACTATCACACATCTATCCATCAGTTACTATACACCAGGCACTAAGCTAAGTACTTTTCACATATTTTTCTAATTAATTTCTTACGATCTGTGCACTGTGTTAGGGGCTGTGGGGACAGAAACAACCTTTAAAAGTCCCTTTCTGGGGAGGAATTTATTCTCTAGTTAGATAAAGTAGTAAAACAACCGAAAAGGCAGTGTGTATTTAGGGCCAACTGCATGCCCAGTCTGAGCAGTAACACAAATGGAGCTCAATAAAGGGGTTTCCATTGAGTTGGGGTGGTCAGAGAAAATTTCTTAAGGAAACTGAAGCTTGAAAAAAGACCTTAAAGGAAAGGAAGGTCTTGGACACTTGGGTCAGGGTTTTAGGAATTCTAAACAAGGAAAATCATATGTGAGAGAGGGAAGAAGTAGAAAAACGAGCAGGGTGACAAGGAGTGGAAGAAATCTTAATAAAGTAGAAAGGACATAGTTAGGTTAGAGCGGGGGAAGCAGCAAACTTCTGAAAAGGAGAATGGGGAAGGCCCCAGATACCATGATTTAGACTTCCTCTACAAAGGGGAAAGGCAGCAAAGTTTTGGACAAAAGAGTGTGTGTGGCATGATGAAGATATGTTTAGGGAAGTTGAACCTGGTAGCAAAGACAGGGGATACTGAGTGAGGTAAGTGGCTCTAGAGCTCCCCAAGGAGTACTAAAAGCATGTCTCTAAAGGCATATGGCCAAATTGTACCTCATTCATCTCCCCAGGGCTTTCCTTTAGGGCTACAAACCAAGAGGACAAGGTGAGAACAATTCTGTCGCCTCAGCCCTCTTTTCTGTTCATTCCTTCCCAGCAAGGGCCTGTCTGGACCCTAGCTCTTGCTTCAGTGCCTACGCAAACACTAATAAGTGCCAAAGCGTTGTCATAGAAACCATTGCTTCATCTCTCTCACAGAGTGCTCTGCAGCCACAAGGCTTCCAGCTTTGGGAAGCTTTTAGCAAATATTTGAAGAAAGTGGAAAATACATCAGCCAGGAGTATACATCCAGAACTGGCTAGTAGCATTGGGGCTGGAAGAAAGATGAAATATCATGGTACAGGGCCTCCTGAGGAAGCCACTGGGCTATGGAAGCCATGAGAAAACTGACCTTTGAAAGCTGTCATGACTTTTAGTTAATAGGCTGTGCTCCTAACAATACTTTCCACTACCACTGGGTTACACCCCAGGGCCTGATAGTCCCAATCCCAACCACACCCATCCCCACCTACCCAGGAGGCCACTTCTGTCACTCCAGACTTCCCTCTGAAATAGCTTAGAATTATGAGGTAAAGACTGGTAGAATCACAATAGGGCTGAGAGTTGCAGAGAGAAAAATATCCATAATAATAATAACCAGAAATAAATTTCAGTTTACTCTGTGAAGTGCACTGCATTAAGAACTTTATGAGTTTCCTCATTTAATTTTCACAATATCTTGTACAGTTGGTCCTATGAGCCTCAAGATGCTAAGTGATTTACCCAGACACTCACAAGGAATTGGTGGCAGAGCTAACAGTAGAATCCATGTTCTTAACCACTCTGTCCTATTACTTTTCATTTTTCTAATAATGGTTTTATTGCAAAATATAGTATCCATTCAAACAGATAAAAATGTCTGGTTGTGGTGGTACACACCTGTAATCCCAGCAACTCAGGAGGCAAAGAAAGGAGGATCACAAGTTTCAGACCAGTCTCAGACTTTTAATAAAACCCAAAGCAACTTAGTGAAACCCTGTCTCAAAATAAAAAATAAAAAGGGCTGGGATGTGACTCAGTGGTTAAGTGCCTCTGGATGCAGTCCCCAGTACAAAAAAATGTGTGAAAATGTACATTTTCTAAATTGTTATATTTATCTGCTTCCAGTAATTGATCCATAATGATGATGGTAATGATGATTATAATAGTCAATATTATTGGGAGCTGGGGGTGTGGCTCAATGATAGAGCACTTGCCTGGTGTGCACAAGGGGCCCTGGCTTACATTCTTAGCACTGCAAAATGACAATGCTGATGTGATGATTATCATCATTATCATCATTATCATGGTTAATATTTACTGTCCACTTAGTTTTTGCCTAAGGGTGCTAAGTGTGTTACCTACTTTCTGTATATATGTAATTTTCACAACAACCCCATGAATCAGGGACACTTATTGTCATCTCTATTTTAGAGAAGAGGAAATTAAGACTTGGAGAGGTTAAATAACTTGCCCACTGGAACTTGGCTAATAAGGAGCATGAACTCAGGTCTTCAATTCCAAGGCCATACCTGGAGTTGTTGAGTGGAAGTCCCTCTGGACCTAACTTGGCTCTTGGTGTGTTGGCAAACCTCCAACCTCCACTACTCTAATTATATCTTGGAAACAATTTTTTTTTTTTGCTACATTTACTTTTCTTAGGGAAGTTAAAGTCTCCCGGGGTCCCAGCTCTTCGCCAACCTGCAGGATATCCCCTGGATTTTCAGGGTCTGCAGGCTTGCCTCAGCCAAGATCCCAGGAATTGCGTGCCTCACAGGACAATTTTAGAACCACAGGGCACCCCATAGGTCTATCAACTCTAGTGAGATTCATTTACCTTTGTGCTCACATCTTGCCTTGTCCTCCTGGTTTGGATCCCTGCCCATTTCAGGCCTGAGAACTGACACCACATCTCCAATCATCAGAGAAGCCACTTTTTTTCCAGTACTAGGTATTGAACCCAGAGGTGCTAAACACTGATCCATACCTCCAGTCCTTTTTATAAATTTATTTTGAGATAGAGTCTCACTAAGTTGCATAGGGCCTTGCTAAGTTAGACTGCCTTTCAATTTGAGATCCTCCTGCCTCGGCCTCTGGGATTACAGGCATGCACCACCACACACAGTAAGAAGCCACTTTTGTGTGGGCTACAGTCTCCAAGTAAGAAATGATTTCTGCCCTAGTTCTCTTCCCTGCCCTTTGTCTGTATGGTTTGTTAAAGCATCAGCCTGGTCTGCTGAGCTTAGAGAAACTCCAGCACTTTCTCTCACAACCTGTCATTGAATAGCCCCACCTGGTGCAGGCTTCTAGGGTCTTTAGTGTGAGTGATGGTTGGTGGAGGGTAGATAAATGGATGCTGTTGTCTGCCCAAGTAAGAGGTTAAAGACAAATGGCAGATGCAGGTACAGCTAGGTCAGATATAAAACTGACAAACAGATGGCATCAGTTTTATATCATGATAATTCTTCTCATTTAATAGCAACAGGAACCTCAGAAATGGGAAGACTATAAGTCAGCAAGCAACATCCAGCACATGAATGAAACAGTTTCACCGAAGCCTCCTGTCAATACAATTTGTCCAAGACCTGAAAAGAAGACAGAAAATAAAACTGGTTTTCAAAGTAATGGCTGCTCTGTGAGTAAGGGAAAGGTGGCAATGGACACTTTTTATACCTCTGAATTTCATAGATCAATTTTAAAATGTCATCCAAGAAAACACAAGCTAAAATGAGAATGAGAGTGGCTAGGGGAAAAACTGTCTACTATAAAGTTCTGGCTTAGTCTGAGTTTTACCCTAAGTTTATCTTGCTACTACTGACTAGCTGGGTGACCTCTGAAGGCAGATCACAGAATTTTGATCAGGATGTCATGGTAAAGTCCATTTACTTCAGTCTTCTCTTGATGCTTGAATAGATTTAATACCACCAGCCTCTACTGATGTCCTAGGAGGGAAGAGGAGCGTACTACTCACCAGAAACTTTTTAACTACTGGAGATTTAACCCAGCAGCATTTAACTACTGATCCACATGCTCAGCCCTTATTGTTTTCTATTTTGAGAAAAGGTCTCTCAAAGTTGCTTAGAGCCTCACTAAATTGCTGAGACTGGTCTCAAACTTGAGATCCTACTGTCTTAGCCTCCTGAGTTCTTGGGATTAACAGCAACATGCACCACCACGCCTGGCTCCCATCAAAGAGTTTTAATGAACCAAGAATTAATGAGCACTCAATGTTATCTATTTGGTTATATAAAAACTCTTAGCCAAGCCGGGCGAGGTGGCGCATGCCTGTAATCCCAGCACTTGGGAGGCTGAGGCAGGAGGATTGCGAGTTCAAAGCCAGCCTCAGCAATGGCGAGGCACTTAGTAACTCAGTGAGACCCTGTCTCTGATAAAATACAAAAAAGGGCTGGGGATGTGGCCCAGTAGTTGAGTGCCCCTGAGTTCAATCCCTGGTACCAAACAAAACAAAACAAAATAAAACAAAACAAAAAAACTCTTATCCAGGCTCAGTAGTACACACCTGTAATCCCAGTGGTCAAGAGGTTGAGGCAGGAGGATCATGAGTTGAAAGCCAGCCTCAGCAAAAGCGAGGCACTAAGCAACTCAGTGAGATACTGTCTCTAAATGAAACACAATAGGGCTGGGGATGTAGCTCAGTGGTCAAGTGTCCCTGAGTTCAATCCCTGGTTTAAAAAACAAACAAACAAAAAACTCTTATTTTGCTTTGTATATGTCAGATACTGATCTAAGCAAATCAAGAATACTAAACTATTTAATCTTCATCACAGCCCTATAATATACATGTGATTATTATTGTTCCCATGTAACAGATGAGAAACTTGAGTGTTGGAGAGGCTAAAATAACTTGCCCAAGATCACACAGCTAGTAAATGTCATGATCAGGATTCTTACCTCAGCAACATGGTTTCTGACTCTATGCATTTGACCACTGCACTACGAAAAGCTTTTTTATTGTGCTCAAACTGTCTGCTTTGTTGTAACTTGCACCGCATTCATCCTAGTACTTACTCTTCCTGGAGTCCCATAAGCCACATGATGCTGAACTTCAGAAAGGCCTTTTCATGCTTGACTGCAAAGCAGCTTAGGATTCTGTAGTAATTGCTGCTATAATGTAGTGGCACCCCCTCCTCCACAGAAAATCTTAACTAAGGTTCTCCAGAAATCTTCGCCATTGCTGATTTTAGGACTGTCAGCAAAAGAGTCTCTACAAAAAATTTCAATGTAGGTAAACTTCCCATTTTCCTTTTGCTCTATTACTTGGCCACTGGCCTGGAAGAAATCAGCACTCCAGGTGCTGGATACCCCTTTACTTGTTTTTCACAAACATGTATCCAGTATAGTAGTTTGTAGAAGTGTGTTTGCAAATGCAAAATATGATAATAAAAAGACAAATCCTTTAACAAGGCCTCTGGCCTTGAGGCTGGAGCCTCACAGAGATGTCTACATTTCTAAAATAAGAGACATTACTAATTGGGCTCCATAGTAACAGCTGGCAGGGGAAGGTAAGAAAGGGGAGAATAAGCTCTCCCCTTCTCAGGTGTTGTCCTTGAAGGGTTAACTAGCCCAGAACAGTGAAAGAAAAAGCTGCTTTTATGTGAACTTCTATAAACTGTAAACTTCTGAGCTTACATACTTACATGCTGGGTATAAAATTCTGAAACTACCTGAACTTGGGGTTCCAGGGATTAATTGATTACAGCAAGAGCTGTACACTCTGAACCTGGCTGCAGCAAAATAAAACTGTTTCCTGCTATCTTTGGTGCCTTGCCTCCTCTGTTCCTACAACAATAACAATGATGAGGCTAGTACCCCAGCCCAGTAAGCAGAGAATGGCAGGGTACTGTCAAAGTACCAGGCCCACAGAAGGAAAGCAACCTTCTAAAGTAACAGAATGAATTGATAATAAAATCTAAACTTACATTTGTGTGTTGGAACTTCATATTAAATACCTTTTATGTTATAGTCCCTGGTGCTACCCTCCCTGATCCTGCTTCACAGCCCCAATACATTATTTTTGCTGATGATAATTATACCTACCATTTATGAGTGTTTCCTTATCCTCTGCCTGAAACTTTGCATACATTATTTCACTTAACCCTCAGAAGTGCCTCTATCCTGTGAGGTTGAGACTACTTTCAAATTCATTTTACAGAGATGGAAGTTGAGGCATAGGGAATACAAATAATTTGCAAACAGGTGAACAGTAAGTAACAGAACTTGGATTTGAACTGGAGATCTTGTCAATAAATTCTGGGCATACACAATCACTATGTTGAAGGCTTCTCCATGATATTTACAAGAAACCTGAGGCAGCATGCAAGATTCTTGTTGAAAGGCTAATTAGTAGTGTTAAAGCTTTATGAAGAGCCTGGTATGTTGGCATGCCTCTGTAGTCCCAGATACTCAGGAGGCTGAGACAGAAGGTTTGATGTAAACCAGGAGTTTGAGGGCACCCTGGGCAATATAGCAAGACCCTGTCTCAAAGGGAGAGAGAGAGAGATCTATGAATACCTATAGATAAGCTGTCCCTGGTGTAATCTGAATTTTTATACTGAAAAATGAGTTAATTAAATAAAAAAGGAAGATAGTTGCCTCATAACTGAGGTGATAAAATATGAGACTATAACTGATAATACATTATTCTTACGGAAGAGTCATGCTTTTTTTAGTTTTGATAGATATTTATTTATTTTTATGCAGTGCTGAGAATCAAACCCAGTGCCTCACATATGCCAGGCAAGTGCACTGCCACCACTGAGCCACATCCCCAGTCCAAGATTCATGCTTTACTTTTACAACAAAGGTTTTTTTTCTGAGAACCTACTATGTAACAGACTTGGTACTAGGATTACACTAGACATGCACTGCCATTTGTTACTTGCCAAGGTTATACTGAGCCCTTCTTCTGCCCAAAACTAAAACATTTGTTTTCCTTAAGTGGTAAAAACCATAATACCAATACTTTTTGAACAAATAATGGATGTAGGAAGATTGAAAAAGTCATCCATATCACCCCCAAATAAACTCCAAAGGGAAATCCTCTCAATTTCAAAACACTTGATGTAGGAGCCCTGTTTGGGGAGATGGCTTGAATTGCGGTTGACTATGAGCCATGGAGATTTGGGCATTGTCGCCTTCCGTAGTCTCACAGGACTTGGCCCGGGATCTCGAGTGACTTGGCCGAGATTGCTGATCGGGTCAGCGCCATTTTGGTGGTGTGTGTGGCGCATGTTAGTCGTTGTTAGAGCCAGAGAGAAAAGTTATCAGAATAAAAAGCTGTTTGTCTCCAGTTTGCCTCTGAACTTCTTCCCGCGGCTTCGTTGCTCCAAGCGGCCATCGCTTCAGGCAGCAACAACTTGACAATCAAGAGAGCTTAAAAAAATCATCACCACAATATGGCAGAGAGTTAATAGCCTTTATATATAAAGAGCTTATATATTTGTTAATAAAAACTCTAAGACTCTAGTGGTTAAATGGGCAAAAGATACAAATAATTTCTAAAGGAAGAACTATAAATGGCTTCTAAATTTGTTTTTAAAACTATTCATTCAATCTCAGCTAGAAATAAATGAAGCAATATTTAGACAAGAGATTTTGCCCATCAAAGAAACAAGACCTACTTAATAGGTACTCAGCATACTACCTTGGACAGTCAAGCTTACTCTCATGTAATTTTTAGTGTCTCAAATGGACCAGGCTGTATGTACAGTGTGAACTCCTTTATCAAGTCCCCTGCACTGAGTGTGTATTCAAGGAGAGGTTACTAGGGATTGATGAACTACTGGACCTAATAATATATGAGAGCCCAAGTTCTATGTTTTACATCATACAGAAAATTTGGCATCAGGCTGCTCCATTGACTAGCCTTTTTGGCTCTGTGGAAGTTATTTACCTGTCTATTTTAGTTTCCTGACCTGTAAATTTGGAGACATGTCATCTACTTCTCAAAATGATTATACAATTTGGAATAAGTTTCTGCCAATTCCAAGCTGTTTTATCTTGGAGAAAGTATTTGAAAGTATTTAAACTTTCTCTCCAAACTTCAATTTTTCTTATCTATTTAATGCTTTCCTCATGGGCTGAAGCAAATGTGGAATGATATACTGCATGGAAAGAATTTAACATCATGTCCAATACAGGGTTAAGTAGAATAAATGAGAGGAACTAAAATATAATATCTTGTAGTAGCAGAGAAAAATAGAATTTAAAATTCTATTTTTAAAGTACTTTCTTTCTCTTCTCTTTCTCTCTCTAGGAAAGCCTAAAATCATCCAGCTAATAATGTCTCACAGCCATGACCACAGCCTCTGCCTTCTGGCACACCAAACCACTTTCACTGTGCTCTCATGCCAGGCACCATTCAGTCTCCAGCATGGTGTCAGTTACCCACAGTAAAGAACAACAGGTGGTTTGGAAAAATCCAGCCAACTGCTTACAACTCCCTCTGGGCATTGTGGTAGTTATTAAATGGTGAACAAACTGAGGCTTAGAGATTTAGGTAAGTCCCTGCAGAGTACAACAGCTAAAAATAAGAGGTAGAACCCTTGACCCTTATAGACCACAACTACCTGCATTAACATAGCACTCAGTGCGGTGTAGTGTGTGTGTGTTTCAATATGTTTTCCTAGCTTCTTATTTGAGTTTCCCAAAAGATGAGGAAGCAAGACTTCCAGATTTGCCTAAGGTCCTATGGTTAGTTAGCAGGCAGCAATGAAAATAGATCCTAGGTCCTCCTCTGTTGGTCTAGAGTTCTTTCAACTATACTACATACAAGTCCTGGCACAGCTGTCAAGGTCAATCTCAAGAGGATGCAGCACTTCACACAAGATGCAGAGGTTGTCATGGGGACAAGAGTAGATGACTAGTGACAGCAAGCTCACCCTTTGACCCCATTGTAATCTACTTGCCTTGACCTGGGGAATTACCCAAGGACTGAAATAGCAGCATTCATGGAGTAATAATGAGGTTGTCTAAAAAAATCAGCCAACGAAGCTTATGTAAAAGCTGGATTTTATATATTGTCAGAAAGAAAGGAGTGGAGAAGTGATGACAATGTGGTCATTGAAGCATTCAGTGGCAGTCTCTTGCTTATGGAAGGTGACTTTTGTTTGCTCTCAGAATGATTTTTAAAAATGTCCTCTGGGTGTTTTCCCTCCTCTCTCTCTCTCTCTCTCTCTCTCTCTCTCTCTCTCTCTCTGTCTCCATATATATATTCACCCCTTTGGGCATAGTTTATAGCCTTCCAAGTAGGTTACTATAGCCATCTCAGAGGAAATAAGCTATACTTCAATTTCATTTCCTAGCTTCCATCCCCATGGAGAATAAAATACAGAGATAAATGAAATATAGAAGGGACAATTTAGAGTTGGTTTGTGTGCATGAACTTCTATGTTTGTGTGTTTGGCAGGAGAGGGCAAATGAGAGCTTGATATGAAAGAGAAAGAGAGAAAATACACATCTCCGGGGTGATGATACTCTAATGGCCTAAGGAATGAGACTGTGCAATGCTTTTTTAATGAGTATAGGAGATAAAGCCTCCGCACATGATTGCCAAATAATAACAAAATTAATAAATCAAGTTTATTGTGTGCTACTGACCCTGCTAAATGTTTTTTTTTAATATTTTTATTTATTTGCTTTAGTTGTACACAATGCGTTTTATTCAATGCATTTTATCTGTACGTGGTGCTGAGGATCGAACCCGGGTCGCCCACGCGCTAGGCAAGTGCTCTACCGCTGAGCCACAATCCCAGCCCCCCTGCTAAATGTTTTACAAATACCTTGTTTTAATCACAAAGCCAAATATAGAAGATAAGATCCCCGGGCTGGAGTTGTGGCTCAGTGGCAGAGCACTCGCCTTGCACGTGCGCGGCCCGGGTTCGATCCTCAGCACCACATAAACATAAATGCATTGCACTGTGTACGACTAAAGTAAATAAATAAATATTTTTTTAAAAAAAAAGATCCCCAATTCCAAGAAAAATACTCTTTCCATTATATATTGTTTCATTCCTGAAAGCTTCTGACATGGTTCCTAATTACCCTTTCTCTGGTTTTCAGTCATGAAGCGTTAGTGGTTTGCTTCTAGGAAATAGATTATAGTAAAATTAATAGGATACCAGTTCAATGATTAGATTAGAAATGATTATTATACCTATCTTTCTGGCATTCCCTCTCTCCATTACCTTTTTGGCTTGAACACATTGATGAAGAAAACTCCCACACTGGAGAGGCCGTGTAGCATGGAACTGAGGGCAGCTTCTGCCCAACAACCAGAAAGAACTATAGAGGATGGCCTAACAATCAGCAAGGACCTGAATCCTCCCTGAAACCAAGTGACAATTTAAAAGCCAATGCTTCCCCAGTTGAGCCTTGAGATGAATAGAGCCCTAATCATCATCTTGACTGTAGCCTTGTGAGACACCTACAGCAGAGGGTTCAGCTAAGTTGTGCCTGGAATTGTGACCTGTCAAAGTTGTGAAATAATATATGTTGTTTGAAGCCATTGAGTTTTGCAGGGATTTGTTACATAGTAATAGAAAGCAAACACAATATGATTCCAGTCTACAGCTTTGCTGATTTTCTGCTTATTCCTACCAAAACAAACCCATGGCACAGCCCTTGAAAGGGTTGAAAGAAAAGATCTAAGTGAGATTTTCGACTCCAGGAGAGATCCAAGAATCTGAGGATCACCTTTTGGCTTGCTTCAATGTTTCTCCTGCCTGCAGTTCTCATATCCATGACTTAAGGTGGTCCAGGGAGTTCTAGGGCCTCCCACCCACTATCAGCCAATTAGTCCAGCATTTCTCAGTGTTCAGCATATGTTCAAACCAAATGGCAGGCAGCATCAGTTGGGCTTCTCCTCACTATCAGCTTGGGGAACCCCTCAAAGTGTCACTTGGGAGTTCCCACAGGGCCCTAGCCACCACACAAGGCTGCTTCTATCCTAGCAACCATAACTGCTCCCTAGTCACTGCCCAACCATCCTGCTATTCTGGAATTTCTAACTGAGTGTGGGATGGAATAAGTGAGGGGTTTTGACAGACTTCTTAAAAGCAATTAGCCAAATGGGAATCACTTACGCTCAATTTTCAAATGGCTAATTTGGTGTCTGGGAATCTTCTTTTAAAAACAAGCATGGGTGGCAGAGGCCCCAGTATCTCTTATAACCAGCTGGATAGCTTAGCCAAGGGAGTTGCATTCCCACATGCTGAGAAAAGTCTGATGAAGGGAGTCTACCCGAATTCTTCTTGTGCCAGCTTGGGTATCCCTACAAAAATTAGAAAGAAGCCATAGCCATTGCTCTTCACCACCTTAGCAGCAACAGTAACACAGATATAACCAATGTGGGAACTTACAGATCTGCACAGTGCCTGTGAGAGAGGAGTCCCCTGACCTTGACCTTTTGGCCCTCAGGCCTGTACATTATGAATGCCTGTGTAAGTTTTAGATATGTAGGGATGGGATGGGGAAGAAAGAAGTAGAAGAGGGGCATAGCACACTTTGGAATGAGTCCTTCCCAACGGCATGTACACTTGAACAAGTATCATGTCTCACAGTAGGGTAATGGGTGTGAAGATTTGACTCATCCCACAGGTGTGTGGCACTGACGTATAGAGAGCTATGGCCATGCAGAATGTGTGTATATGACCCCTGTGTGTGCAAAGGGAAAGTGTGAATGTGTGAGCTCTCACTATATAGAGTTGGGATGTTTCGGGGACAGCATATTTAAATCTGGTGATAATCAAGTCACAATGGGATTTCTTATGTATGTATAACACGTCTCAAGTTCTCAGTGTGAGTCATTCATTGACGTGTGCGCCCAAGTGTACCTTCCCGAGGGTTAGTAATGAGGGGAAGGAAGACAAGTGCGTGAGCATGGGAGACAGAAACTGACAATGAGCCCATGAAGAGCCCTTTAAGAAGAGGACAAGGAGGAAGATCTGGCTCATTAAGAACGCACCTCATTATGGCCTGAGTTACCAGGGAGCTGAACCAAACTACTTCATTTCCTTGACAATTGAGCCAATTCCCCCCTTCTCCTTTCACTTCAGTAATCAGGAGAAAAGGAAATGGAGCGAAATTGCCACTGTCAGATGAAATTTACATGTCCTTCCAGCCTCTTTCTTTTCTAACAAGCGTCTGTGAGTGCCGGCCTAGTCTGTGCTCAGCATTGGGCAGTCTTCCCTTTGTTTTTCATTATCTTCATTTGATACACACAAGGGCATTGTTTGCAGGGGCATCCAGAGAAAAAGAATGGTTAAATGTAATACTGTGAGCTATCCAAACCTCAATTTCTGAATGTGTCTGCAAATAACAGGAGCAGTGGCTATAAGTAGGGCAATAAATAGATTATAGATTATCATGCACCCAGAAATCTAGTGCATTAAAGAATCAGGCTTGGCTGAAAACCAGAGTTGCTCGCATAATGTTCCTTTCTTGCCTGTAGTCACATAAATACAACCTAGATTTACTGGTCTTTGAGGGCATTGATCTAAATGTTTATAGCCTTGGGAAAGTTTCTGAATGAAAGCTGCCAACATGGTAGCCAAAAATAAATGTTTTCTAGAATGAACAATTATTTTAAAATGCAGTATAATGCCTTATAACCAATTTTGTGCTATGAACCCCTACTGAAGTCTGATGAAGCCTGTGGATCCCTCTCAGAACAATTTTCTAAATGTATAAAATTAAGCATATATGAATACTAAGAAAGCCATCAATACTGAAATGATTTTATTATTAAAAAAACTTTGTGATATAGGACATATATGTGATTCTTTATTAATATATTAAACAACAAGTACCAGCAATGAGTCTCATAACTACTGTAATTTTGAGGTAGTGATACACACAAATAATATTTCAAGATATTGGCAATATCTGTAGTGTTATAGAAAATAACCATGATTTCTATTAGTAATAAAGTCACAATTAGTGCTACTACTAGTCATTTTTACCTACATTTATAATTGAAGAAAAAGTTGTTTCAGTTAGAGATTAGTAAAAATATAAATGTACTTTTTTCCCATCCAAGTTCATAGACCTCCCCACAATTTAATTCACAGACGTTGAAATGAAAGGGAGAGAGAAAGAGCCAAAGTTGAAAATGTGGTTGCAAGAGTAACCCCTAAATAAGACAATGTTCTAACCACTGCAGAAAATTCAAAGTAGGCTGGAAAAAGATGAAGACACCAATTATATTGAAAGCAAAAAGAAATAATAGTGACAATTACAAAAACAAATAAAAACAACACAGGAAAAGTTGCTCCAACCCATGTTTGAAGTTATGACTGATTGAACCATAAATATTTAGTTGCCATGGTAACTAAGCATGATGATGAACCAACATCCATCAGAAAAGATTAATGTGTATTTTACCCCTAAGTTTTCTGCTCAGAAAAGCCCTGCATTGGTTGTCCTCTTTATTGGAGGAAGCCTAATCTTCTTGGGTTGGCTTCCAGTGATTCCCAGTATCTTCCTCTTATAAGAAGCCTTTTCTGGTCCTCTCAAATAGCCCAATCGCCACTTGCTCTAGAGTCTACCTGACCCTCTTTATCTACTTCCAATTTGGGGCTCATTATATTCTAGTTCCCTATTCCACATATCTTTCTCACACTATTCTGTGAGCTCCTGAAACATACGCCGCAACTAGCCGCAACTACGTGGAAGACAAATGTCTCACAGTAGGCAATCTGTTTGTGTGTTGCATGTATATACAAATGAGTGAAATGTTTTGTTTTTCACTGATGAGTCATTTCAAGCAACTGGCTTTACCCATATCACTAGTTCACTCTGCAGTTTGGTTAGAAGGGTGAGAGTGGGCTCTACAGAGTTAATTGTTTACCAGTTGCCAAAAGTCTAAAACAGTAAAAAGTACATCTGTCTACAAACTGAATTATCATGTACCTTAATCTTTCACAGTGAGAGTTAGCTTCAAATTTATTCAAACTAAGCTAAGATGCAGCATTTGTATCAATGTTAGACATATCCAAAACCTCATGAAAGAAATGGGAGATGCCGGGCGCGGTGGCGCACGCCTGTAATCCCAGCACTTTGGGAGGCTGAGGCAGGAGGATCGCGAGTTCAAAGCCAGCCTCAGCAATGGCGAGGCACTTAGCAACTCAGTGAGACCCTGTCTCTAAATAAAATACAAAAAAAGGGCTGGGGATGTGGCCCAGTGGTCGAGTGCCCCTGAGTTCAATCCCCGGTACCACAAAAAAAAAAAAAAAAAAAAAAAAAAAGAAATGGGAGATGCCCAGGAAGTATTTCATGATATTTTGAGGCAGCCTACGTGAACTTCAAAGATAAGCAGGAATGAAATGAACTTGAGATATATTTTCCTTTTCTCAGTCTTCCATCCATCCATATATCAGTCACATTTATCCACCAATTCATTCATGATCTATATATCCAATATCCCTTCATCCATCTAATCCATTCATCTATTTAACCAGCATAACTAAGGAAGTTTAAAGAGACACAGATAGGAAAAGAAGAACCCAAATTAGCACTATTTGCTGATGATATGATTCTATACCTAGAAGACCTAAAAAATTCCACCAGAAAACTTCTAGAACCCTTTGGTTTTAAAAGCAAACTGGGTTGCCAGCTGAAGGCATTAATCCCAATTCTCACAAATCACTCAGATCAGAGACGCAAGTGCATGTTCACAATGTGCCCTCACTCACGGTCCCACAGAGTTGGCTCATGGATAGTCATCTAGCATCTTGATTGCCAGGAGGCAAACCTTACCAAGAAAACTCCAAGGGTAAAACACGTCAAAATATAGTGTGCATAGGTATAATCCAGGGAGCTTGATCAAAATGGAAATTCCTGAGTGTCGATCTGAGAAATCCTGCCCCAGTTTACCAACAGGGAGTCTAGGGATCTGGCTTAGTGGTTAAGCAGCCCTGGATTCAATTCCCATTAACAAGGAAAAAAAGAAAAGACAAAGGACCAATAGTAAGGGCCATGAAGACCCCACCACCTCCATGTGCCTTTAATTTCTTTTATCTGTCTAATTGCTCTGGCCAGTGTTTTAAGAACTATGTTAAATAGAGGTGGTGAAAGAGGGCATCCCTGTCTTGTTCCAGTTTTTAGAGGGAATGCTTTCAATTTTTCTTCATTTAGAAAAGATGGTGGAATGAGGTGGACATCATTACCCTAAGTACATGTATGAAGACACAAATGGTGTGACTATACTTTGTATACAACCAGAGATGTAAAAAATTGTGCTCTATATGTGTAATATGAATTGTAATGCATTCCATTGTCATATATAACAAATTAGAATAAAACAAACAAAAAAAACCCAAAGGGTTGTGAACATGCAGTATTTAGGGAAGTGGCTTATAGGCCAGGCGTAGTGGTGCACACCTGTAATCCAGGTGGCTCAGGAGTCTGAGGCAGAAAAAAAAAATAACTAAGGAAGTTTAATCTTGGAATCTTAAAAGGCAAAAGAACTCCAAAATTAATCTAGTCTCCTAAACTGGGTGTCAAGTGAAAATTCTTGAGGTGAAAATGGAAAATTGATCTTCAACAATTGTTAAGTTGAACTACGCAGCCCTTCTCTAAGCAGCTTCATAGATCTCTTTACCTCTGCCATTTCCTCTCACTACAAAATCCCAGTAATTCTCACAGGTTCGTCCTGACACCCTTGGGCACAAATTTCTCCTTAGGAAGCACTGGTAGGGATCTAGGGGAAGGAGCTTTCTTCTCAATGTCTTCAAAGGTGGTAATTTTGTTGCAGTCTTTTTGACAAATGTGGAGAAATGGCAAGGAGTTTTAGGGACTATGTGACCAAGAGAATCTCTCCTTCAAGTTTGCCTCCTATGCAGCTCACTGAGGCTTCACTGACTCTCAGTTCCAGAGAAAGTGTGCCAGAGAACAATCAGCACAGGAGATGAAGAGTCACTGAAATATCTGAAAGCCATATGGGAAGTTGTTGCCTCCTAAATCATGCCTCCTACATAACTTTGCTGGCAGGCAAGGAGAGCTGGGCAGGGTGAAATGGCACTATGACTCAATTCTTAATTTTGGCATTGGTCTGCTACTCCTGGAAGAATTACATGAATACTGTTGAGTGCAGCCAAGTGGGATATGTTGCCAAGGTAAGAGTTAACAGCTTTCCTCCCAACCAGGGAAGGGCCTTCACTGCTTACTCCTTAGGTCGTGTCTATCCCATGCCCATGAAATCCAAAAATACGAATTAAAAGGTGGGGAGATCTGGGAGTATAGCCAAGTGGTAGAGCATCTGCCTAGTATGTGTGAGGCTCTGAGTTCATTTTCCAACACCATAAAAATATTACATTTCATATTACAAATATAGAGCACCTTATAACATAACACTGTTTAAATACAAAGTAATGAATGCTATTGTTATATATACAACATTGAATAAAAAATAAAAAGAAAAAAATTACAAGGATCTTCTTCCAAAAACATATGGGGTCCTGGCATACTACCTCACAGCTAGACTCCATTTTCCTATAATTGTGGACTGTAAGCTTTTGGATTTCTTTTTTTGTTTTTAATATATTTTTTTAGTTGCCAATGGACGTTTATTTTATTTATTTATATGTGGTGTTGAGAATCGAACCCAGTACCTCACACATGCTTGGCAAGCATTCTACCACTAAGCCATAACCCCAGTCCCTTAAATTTCTTCTTTATCCCACCAGCCCCAAAGGGTTCCTCCCTCATTGTCCACTACATAGCAACTATTCTGAGACTCTTCTTGTTCATGACAGTTCTTCACAATTCACTGAGGCAGGCTCTAGGTGCTTTTATTTATGTGGTAACTCTTGCCTGGAGTACCTTTTCTTTTACCTATCCAAGACCTGTCTACCTTGCTGGATCCAGCTAAAGTAGTCCCACAACTGTGACTCTTTCATCGTCTTCTATGAGCCATCATTGCTCCTGTCTTCTCCGAGGCCCTCTGGCGCTGAGTCTCTGTCACTCACATTTCCAAGCAGAGTTTTATCTTTGCCTATAGATTTCTCTTCCTTGACTGTCATCTCCTCAAAGTTAGAGACTATGAAAGGTAACATAATGTATTTCCTGGTCCCAACAGAGCCTCCCTTTTGTCATCTGTAAAATGGGATAATAACAGCAGTTTCTTCATAAGTTGTTGTGATAGATGAGATAATATTTGGAAGGTACTTTGAGCACAGCAAGTGATAACAGTGTTTTCTATTATTATTATTTACCACATATATCCAACTTTTATTAGCATATGTATTTAGCTTCCATGTTGGTTTCATTTAACCACAAAACAGTCTTTTGATATTTATTATTAAATTATTAATCATCATATATTCAAACTGTAACTCAGATTTCTAACAATTATTTGATTTACTATGATAAATATACATAAAATAAATTCACCACTTAAACCATTTTGAATATATAATTCTGGCACATTAAATACATTAACACTTACCAAGAGCAACAGTATGAAATGCTTTCTTTATTTGTTGGGAAGTATTGAACATAATACACCCAGGTCTTTTTTTTTTTTTTTTTTTTTTCTTTCTTTTTTTTCTTTTTTGGTACTGGGGATTGAACTCAGGGGCACTCGACCACTGGGCCACATCTCCAGCCCTTTTTTGTATTTTATTAGAGACAGGGTCTCACTGAGTTACTAAGTGCCTCGCCATTGCTAAGGCTAGCTTTGAACTCGCAATCCTCCTGCCTCAGCCTCCCAAAGTGCTGGGATTACAGGTGTGTGCCACCGCGCCTGGCACACCCAGGTCTTTAATGAGCAAATAAAATAAAGATGACAAGAGCTGAACTACAGGATTTTATTATGTACTATCACATAATCAGATTAATTATCAGTAATATCAAGTAAGTCAGTCCCTGAAAATGGGTTTTTGTAGGGACTTATTGGCACTGTTTCTATTTATTAAAATTTGTATCTTATTCTCTTAACTCTATGTTCTTTAAAGTTTTGGGGTCATATTGTTAAAATATTGAGTTTCTTCATCTAGCCATTGTCAAAACATATTTTATTGGAAAAGTTTTCTTTTGTGAATAAGAAATAGAGGGGAAGAAAACCATCTAAAATGAGAGAACTTCTAATAAAGCATAGAAAGAAAAACATACATTCACACTGTTATACTAATGCAACCACCATCTATCTCTAGAAATTCTTCATCTTTCCAAACTGAAACTTTATGTCAATTACACAATAATTCTTATTTTCCCCATGCCCAGCCCCTCATACCCACCATTCTACTTTAGATTTACTATTTGATTCCTGTAAGCACCTTTATGTACATGGAATCATACAATATCTTTTTGAGTCTGCTTATTTTATTTAGCATACTGTCTTTAGAGTTCATCCATTGTTGTAGCATATCAGAATTTCTTTCCATTTTAAAGGGTGAATAATATCCTATTATATATACATAACACATCTGTATACATATAAATCATCTGTTGATAGATACTTGGTTTACCTCCTCCTTCTGGCTACTATAAATAACTCTGCAATGAGCATGGGTATATTAATATCTGTTCAAGTAAGTCCACGTTTTCAATTTCAGGGGGTATATGTCCAAAAGTGGAAATGCCAGAATATATGGTAATGTATTATCTCACTTGTGGGTTTGATTTCCATTACCATAATGATTAGTGACTTTGAGCATCTTTTCATGTGTTTATTGACCACTTGTATATCTTCTTTGGAGAAATTATCTATTAACTCCTTTGTCCATTTTCTTACACAGATTGTTTTTGTTGTTGTTGAGTTTTAAGTTTTTCTTAATATATTCTTAATATCAATCCTTTACCAGATATATGCAAATATTTTCTCTTATTCTATGGATTGCCTTTTCACTGCTAGTGCTTTGATTGATTAAAAAATTCCATTTTAATGGAATCATTGGGATTTTGATACAGATTGCACTGAATGAGTAGATCACTTTGGGAAGTAATGATATCTTAAATAAATTAGATCTTCAATCCAAGATCACAGACTGTCTTTCACTCATTTAGGTCTTGTTTAATTTCTTTTAGCAATGCTTTATAGCTTTCACTGTACACATCTTTTCCCTCCTTAAGTTTATTACTAAGTATTGCATTCTTTCTGATGCTTTCTAAAATTCAACTATTTTCATTTCCTTGTTCATTGTCATTGTATATAAATTTATTTTAACTGATACAAAAATTTAAAAATTGTACATATTAATGAATGTTATTTTTAAATGCACATATACAATGTATACATCAGGTTAAACCTTTCTCCATAAACAATTCTCATTTCTGTATGGTGTAACTTTGAAAATCCTTCTTTTTACCTTTTTGAAATGTACCCTTCATTTTACTGATTTTCTCTAATGTTTTTCTATTCTATATTTATCTTTAAAGAACTTCCTTCTTTTTAAATGTATGAATTTATGTTATAAATCACACTTTTAGCACTGCTTTCACTGCTTCCCATAAGTTTTGGTATGACATATATTCATTTTCACTGTCTCAAGATATTTTCTAATTTTTCTTGAGATTCCTTCCAGTCAAAAGCAGAGACCACCATCTTTGCTGAGTTTTCAGTATTTAGCATTATGAGCCTTCAAGGCAACACCAATTTTAAAATAAAATAACAGGTCAGAAATTTCTATTTATCTCCAAGAGTCCTCAGAGAAGATACTTTAATCAACTCATAGTTCCTCTCTTCCTTCCTTTCTTTTTCCCTTCTTTCCTTCCTTCCTAAGCATTACACAACTATATATTGAACAACCCCTATGGACTAAGCACTAATGTATGCATGAGATGAGTAATGAATGTACCCCACTGAAAAAGAGCTCACTGGATAGAAGTCACATCTGTGATCTTCCATTCTACCTGCATTAATGGTTGCTCTTAGAAAGAATACAAACAGCTAATTATGTTTCTGATCACAAAACCAATTTGAATCTTGCAACCTCTCCTTTTGCACTCAAGCACATGTGCATGTGTGCATGTGTACACACACACACATACACACACAAACTTTTTAGTAGGTGAAATGCCAAATTTCCCCTTTTGGCTTCTCCTTGTCTCCAGTTATTCTAGCACTATTTGTCCATGTCCCAGGCATCTAGTACACTAGTGGTGAGGTCAGCTGACATTTATAGGGAATTTACCTTATGCTTGGCACAATGCTCCCACCTGCAGCCATAGAGATTCCACTTCCTGTCAGGGCCACATTTGATCTTCACCCTTCTAAATCATCCCTATCTTTTGGACAAATTACAAATGGTTATCCTTTTAGTTCCTAGTTAACTAGAGAAAGAATTTTGCTAAAGTATTCATGGCCAATAATGGATTGATGTGCTTTACTAGATTCAATGGCTTGGTCAGTATACCATACCATTCCAAGCAACCATGATGTGCCTGGCTCAGAGCAAGCCACAACAGGAAATATAAGAAGAATCAAACAGTCTTTACCTGAGTAGCTTGAAATCTCACTGGAAAGTCAGGATATTTGCACATTAAAAAAACACTAAAAGCAAAAATAAGTGAGTGGGAGTATACCAAACTTAAAAGCTTCTGTGCAGCAAAAGAAATAATTTAAGAGCAATCCATAGAATGAAAGAAAATATTTCCAACCCATATTAATGATAAGGAGTTAATATCCCAAATATATAAAGAACTCCTATAACTCAATGACAACAAAATAAACAACTTGATTAAACAATTAGTATAGTATAGGAATAGACATTTCTCCAAATAAGACATATATAGATGGCCAATAAGCACATGAAGCCTGAGGAAGGAGGATTAAGAGTTCAAAGCCAGCCTCAGCAATAGTGAGGCACTTAGCAACTCAGTGAGACCCTATCTCTAATGAAATACAAAAAAGGGCTGGGGATAGTGGTCCAGTGCCCCTGAGTTCAATCCCCGGTACCAAAAAAAATGCAAAGCAAGAACACAAAGAGATAATCACTACACACTCATTCAGATGGCCATCATCATAAAGAAAACAAAATAACAAGGGTTGGTAAGAATGGAAGAAAGTGGTACCTTTGTGCATTGCTGGTAGGAACTGTGTGGTTGCTATGGAAAACAATATGGCGGTTTCTCAAAAAACTAAAATAAATATAGAACTACCATATGATCCAACAATTCCATATCTGGGTATACCTCTAAAAGAACTGAAAAAAATTGGTCTTGAAAAGATCTTTGTATATCCATATTAATAGGAGCATATTCACAATAGCCCAAAGGTGGAAGGAACCCAAGTATCCATCAATAGATCAATGGGAATAGAAAATGTGTTTTACACATACAATGGAATATAATTATTCAGTCTCAAAAAAAAGAGATAAAATTCTTTCACACTTTAACCTAGAGGACATGTTAAATAAAATAGTCACAAAGAGACAAATACTGCATGATTCTAAATATATGATATATGAATATAGTCTTTGTTTTCCATTATGGTACTGAGGATTGAACCTAGGGCTTAACACATGCTAGACAAGTGCTCTACCACTAAGCTACATCCCTCTTTTAAATAATTTTATTTTGAGATACAGTTTCACTCAATTGCCGAGGCTGACTTCAAACTTGCAATCCTCTTACCCCAGTCTCCTGAGTAACTGGGATTATAGACATGCACCACCCTGCTGAGCAGTCACCATATTTTTAGAAACAGAAAGTAGAAATGGGTTGGAGGTGGGGAGGGTGAAAGGGAGAGTTTATCGTTCAATAGATATAAAGTTTCATTTTGCAAAGTAGAAAAAGTTCTAGGGGTCTGTTATGTAACAGGGTGTATATAATAGTTAATACTATTGAACCATAAATCTAAAAATGATGAAGGGGGTAAATTTTAATGAAATATGGTTTTTATCCCAATAAAAAACAGTGCTGAAATATTAAAGAACATAGATATGAAGAGAGACCATAATTCTTAGGATGATGCTGATTTCATATTTACTAACAACTGCTCATTATTACTGAGCAAAGGATCTGTGGGAATTGAGCCTTTGCTGGTGTAGGGACTTGGAGGGAACCACCTCTCAGAGTACTTCCTTCCCACTTAGTGAGAAGCACCCTGTTTTACCTTCCACTGGTTGTCCACTAGTCTTTTTATATTATTCTGTACATAATTCCCTACTTCTGATCTCCCAAAAATCTGACATCAGTGTATATACTACTACCTCTATCTTGGCTTAGGACTTCACATCACTCTGTACCTGGGCTATTCTAATAAAAGTTAATATTTGTCCATTAATTCCTAAATGCCAAACACTGAATGGGGAACTTAATATAATCCTCTTATAAACTTTGAAGATAACTATTATTATTGTTTCCATTTTACAGATGAGGAACTTGAGGCATGGGGACTTCCCAGAGTGGCACCACTAAAAAGTATCAGAGCCCATGTTTAATGATCCCTCCCATAAGCCTTCTACATCCGAAAGCAGTACATTATATATATTTAAAAAAAAAAAAAACAGAATCTAAAGGAATTTCTTTCTTTTTTTGGCTTTTTTTTTTTATTTTATTTTTATAATTTTTAATATGTACAACTCATAGTGCATATATTTAGTATCTTTTTACATACAACTGTTTGTATACAAAGTATATTCGTACAATTCAGGTCTTCAATCATGCATTAAGGAAAATGATATCTGTCTCATTCAACCACCTTTTTTTTTCTCCCCCTCCCTCCCCTCTTGCTCCCTCCCTTCCCTTGACCATTCTAGTGTTCCTCTAATCCTCCTATGTACCCCCATCCAACAATACTTTGAAATAGCCTCCTTATATAAGACAGAACATTTGGTACTTGGATTTTTGAGACTGACTAACTTCACTTAGCATTATGTCTTCCAACTTCATCCATTTACCTGCAAATGCCATTAATTTGTTTTCTTTTATTGCTGAGTAAAATTCCATTGTGTGTATATACCACATTTTCTTAATCCACTCATTTACTGAGGGACATCTAGGTTGGTTCCACAACCTAGCTACTGTGAATTGCGCAGCTACAAACATTGAGATAGCTGTGTCACTGTAATATGCTGTTTTTAAGTCTTTTGGGAATAGACCCAGGAGTGGGATGGCTGGGTCATAGGATGGTTCCATTCCCAGTTTTCCAAGAAATCTCCATACTGCTTTCCATAACGGTTGCACCATTTTGCAGTCCCACCAGCAATGTATGAGTGTGCCTTTTTCCCCACATCCTCTCCAACATTTATTGTTGTTTGTGTTCTTGATAGCTGCCATTCTGACTGGAGTGAAGTGAAATCTTAGAGTAGTTTTGATTTGCATTTCTCTAATTGCCAGCGATGTTGAACATTTTTTCATGTATTTGTTCATTAATCGTGTATCTTCTTCTGAGAGGTGTCTTCTCAATTCCTTAGCCCATTTATTGATTGGGTTATTTGTTTTTTTAGTGTAAAGTTTTTTGAGTTCTTTATATATTCTAGAGATTAGTGCTCTATCTGATGTGCATGTATTAAATATTTGTTCCCAATTAGTTGGCTCTCTATTCACCTCACTGATTGTTTCTTTTGCTGAAAAGAAGCTTTTTAGTTTAAATCTATCCCATTCATTAATTCTTGGTAGTAATTCTTGCGCTACAGGATTCTTATTAAGGAACTTGGGGCCTAATCCAACATGTTGGAAATTGGAGCTTACTTTTTCTTCTATTAGGTGTATTGTCTCTGGTCTAATTCCTAGGTCCTTGATCCACTTTGAATTGAGTTTTGTGTATGGTGAGAGATAAAGGTTTAATTTCATTTTGTTGCATATGGATTTCCAGTTTTCCCAGCACCATTTGTTGAAGAGGCTATCCTTTCTACACTGTACATTTTTGGCACCTTTGTCTAATATAAGATAGCTTTAATTATATGTATTAGTCTCTGTATCCTCAATTCTGTACCATTGGTCCACCAGTCTGTTTTGGTGCCAATACCATGCTGTTTTTGTTACTATTGCTCTATAGTATAATTTAAAGTCCGGTATGGTGATGCCCCCTGCTTCACTTTTCTTGCTCAGGATTGCTTTGGCTATTCTGGGTCTCTTATTTTTCCAGATGAATTTCATGACTGCTATTTCTATTTCTTTGAAGAATGACATTGGGATTTTGATTGGAATTGCATTAAATCTGTATAATGCTTTTGGTAGTATGGACATTTTGACAATATTAATTCTACCTATCCAAGATCAAGGTAGGTCTTTCCATCTTCTGAGTTCATCTATAATTTCTTTCTTTAGTGTTCTATAATTTTCGTTATAGAGGTCTTTCACCTCTTTCGTTAGGTTGATTCCCAGGTATTTTATTTTTTTTTTTTTATGCTATTGCAAATGGGGTATTTTTCATCATTTCCCTTTCAGAGTCTTTGTCGCTGATGTACACAAATGCCTTTGACTTATGTGTATTGATTTTGTATCCTGCAACTTTGCCAAATTCGTTTACTAGTTGTAAAAGCTTTCTGGTAGAGTTTTTTGGGTCTTCTAGGTAGATTATCATGTCATCAGCAAATAGTGCTAATTTGAGCTCTTCTTTTCCTATCTTAATTAAAGGAATTTCTTTACTGAACATCTTTTTGATATCACTTTTTCTTTGGTTGGAAGATCAAGTCATCACAGCCTTAGGAAGTGAATTCCTATAGAACAAGGAAGCCAGGGAAGGTTTCTTGAAGTAAATAGGACTAGAGCTGGTCTTTGCAGAGCGAATGCAATTCAGACAGAAAGAGATGAGAACAGTGGGTATATCAGGTTTTGGGGGTATAGTGTATGCAAAGGCAGAGAAAAGAATGCTCAGTTGTAGGGTATATCAGGTTTTGGGGGTATGGTGTATGCAAAGGCAGAGAAAAGAATGCTCAGTTGTAGGGTATATCAGGTTTTGGGGGTATGGTGTATGCAAAGGCAGAGAAAAGAATGCTCAGTTGTAGGGTATGTCAGGTTTTGGGGGTATGGTATATGCAAAGGCAGAGAAAAGAATGCTCAGTTGTGGGGTATATCAGGTTTTGGGGGTATGGTGTATGCAAAGGCAGAGAAAAGAATGCTCAGTTGTAGGGTATGTCAGGTTTTGGGGGTATGGTATATGCAAAGGCAGAGAAAAGAATGCTCAGTTGTAGGGTATATCAGGTTTTGGGGGTATGGTGTATGCAAAGGCAGAGAAAAGAATGCTCAGTTGTAGGGTATGTCAGGTTTTGGGGGTATGGTATATGCAAAGGCAGAGAAAAGAATGCTCAGTTGTATGGAGAAGTCAGAAAGCAGAACAAATGCTTGAGGCAAAGAGTTCCTTTGAGGGAAAAGTGCAAGTCCAATGGGAAAGGGCAGCAGTCTTGAATGCCATGCTTAGGGGTTCCAACCTCATGACTAGACTAGTGATGTTCACAGTGTATGTCTGAGCCCAAGGGTTCTGTCAGGAGGTAAGAAAGCAGGGAGGCTTAGGCCCTAACTTATTGCTTTGACTAGAGCCTGTCTACATTTTTTAGAGAATGTCTACTTTCATCTGCCTTGTATTTTGGGATCTTAACTATCCAATATTTTGCTTGGAAAAAAAAGGTTCCCCTGCTGATTGGAAACCAAAGAATAAATATTAAATAGGCAAAATAAATGGGCAAACTGACTAGCACTTCACTGGGTAACAGAAAGCCGCCTATGATTTTTGAGCAGGGGCTTGACAAAACTAGGACTTTGTTTTAGAAATATAATTCTGTCAGGAGAATACAGTGTGGACTAGAAGAGGAGAGAGTAAATAGGGAGATCTTTGGGGGTCTTCCTGTAGCTATTTAAGGTAGCAAGGCCAGTGACAGTAAGAATGTTTAGAAAAAGGACAGTTTCAAATGTTCTAGAGGATATACATATAGCATGGTCAATAGAGCATGACTGACAAGATATAAGGAGAAGGAAAGAGTCAAGGGGTTATATATCTACAGAGGACATTTCAGCTACTAAAGAAAATATTCAGGGTCAGAGAGACCATTCCAAAATGCCTCAAGTCATTCCATGCTGGAGCTGCACTTCTGATTCATCAAAAGAGAAAACTAGCCTTTTGTTATTCATCCTCCAGAGTAATTCAAGCAAAATAAGGAGCCATTTTCAGGACCACTCAGAGGCTAGTTACAGGATATTCTTCCTGACCAAGAAATTCTCTTAGGAGTCTTAAGGAAAAATGGAAAGAGAGCAATGTTCTTATAAGACTGTTCCATTCATGTGGAGGGATAACTATTTTAGATTGGGCTCTAACAAATTGAGATTGGAAAAATAAGGCAGCAACCAAATTTAATTCAATCGTCTCTAGAGCATCTAACATGTTACTAGTCCTCAATCAGTGTGAAATCAGCCATGGAAAGAAGCATGAGTTCACATGATTCACGTAAAAGAGAAATTGGGTTAGGCCAAGTGAGAATCAAGCAGAAACCTGATGAGAAGTGGAATTAGGATGTCATGTTATACCACTCTTCCCCAGTGGAAATAAAACTTGATGTGCAATCCCAAATTCAATGCTAATTATGTGTGTTGCTAATTATATACGTGTCTTTGGACAAGTCATTTACCTGGCCAGACCAAATTCTCTATTGTCAAATGAGGAGCGTGATTTTCATCTTACAAGGCTCTTACAATGGTAGAACTGGATTGCGAAAGTACTTTAAAAAACAAAGAATCATACACATGACAAAATACCTTGATATAGATCTCATATGTATAGACAGTGGTATGTGACCAAATGTTTTATAAATCAAACTACACATTAATATCATGACATTTTGTTACACAAACATGAAAGAATCTTATAGTGAACACCCAGGGATGTCCTTGATACTTATATCAAGGCACTTTTTTTTTTTTTTTTTTTTTTTTTTTGGTACCGGGGGTTTGAACTCAGGGGCACTCGACCACTGGGCCACCACATCCCCAGCCCTTTTGTGTATTTTATTAGAGACAGGGTCTCACTGAGTTGCTAAGTGCCTTGCCATTGCTGAGGCTGGCTTTGAACTCGCAATCCTCCTGCCTCAGCCTCCCAAAGTGCTAGGATTACAGGCATGCGCCACTGCGCCCGGCTTCAAGGCACTTTTTAAAAAAATATTTATTTACTTTAGTTGTACACAATACAATGCATTTATGTTTACGTGGTGCTGAGGATCGAACCTGGGCCGCGCACGTGTGAGGCGAGCGCTCTGCCGCTGAGCCACAATCCCAGCCCAATATCAAGGCACTCATGAGCAACAATTTTGCTAAAGAAATTCCTTTAGCAAAGTGTTTTGGTGTTGCTCATTTTATGCTAACATGTGTTCTCTCCTTAGTATTCCAGCCCTTTTGATCCCTTTGTATTGTCCCACAGAGGAAACTGAGAGAGAACCCAAACATGTTTCCTGCTAATAAAATGTATTCTCTTTTTGCTTCTTGAGGTTGGACTTAGGATGATCATGGCTAGAAAGGTAGGAGAATAATTTGACTGGAACAGTGACAAAAGCATCAGGAGAATTTGGTCCATTTTGGTAAATTACAACCTACCACTTTCTGGGACCTCACCCAAGAGAAGATCATATCCTTTGATGCCCACACTAAAAAAGTTTTTACTATGGGGCCATTGATTAGTGGGAAGGCAAATTAAATCTGCTTAACTGTTGAACAATTAACTTTCTGGAAACAAGAGGAAGGAATCAGAATGCTATTTATGAACATCAGCCAAGCATCCTTTGCATTAGTTAAATTAAAACCCTTTGACCTAACAATCTTTCCCATCAACGTTGGTAAATATGTCTGGACTAATGAAGATACTGTATTTTTTATGGGAATCACTACAAACTTCTAAATATTCTAAACACTCATCAATTGATGAATGGTTGAGGTTGAATAAACCTGGTATATTTATATTATGGACAATTATTCAGGTACTTGAAACGATGAACCAGATCAATAACCATGGCCCTGTCTGGAGGTCTGTGATACACTGTTAAGTGAAAAAGTCAAGCAGAGAAACATGTATATCACATCCTAGTACAAACAGCATCCCCTAAGAACGTGCTACATAACCACATATATTTGAATGTACACAGAGAAGTTCATGTGAGGATTGAGACCCACACTCTTTTTTTTTTTTTTTTTTTTTTTTTTTTTTTTGGCACCGGGGATTGAACTCAGGGGCACTTAACCACTGGGCCACATCCCCAGCCCTTTTTTGTATTTTATTTAGAGACAGGGTCTCACTGAGTTGCTAAGTGCCTCGCCATTGCTGAGGCTGGCTTTGAACTCGCGATCCTCCTGTCTCAGCCTCCCAAAGTGCTGGGATTACAGGCGTGCGCCACCACGCCCGGCGAGACCCACACTCTTAACATTGCTTATGCTGCAGAGATCAGAAGAATGGGGGAGAACAATAATATTTTTCTTTTAGCATCTGTGCATTATTTCACTGATAACAGTGAACATGTGGAACATTTGAAATTTCTGAAAATATTCAATAATTCTTTCAAAGAACTTTACATGGGACTGCTCCCCTCCACTGCTTCCCTGGTGTTTCTGTTCCTCTATCCTGCTTGTCTCCATTAATGGATAATAAAAAAGTTATTATTTGCTCGGAGACTACTGACTGCTTTCCTGCTAAATCATTTTCATGGCAGGAAGGTAGAGGAATAGAAATGCTTTTAAAACTGGGCCTCATCTCCCAGGCCTATCCCAACATTTCTGGGAAACAGAAATAACCCACATGAGAAGTCAGACATTGCCTTGTGCAGTACTCTTTCCTGTGAGAATAAGAGGCAGCTGTGTTTGAAAATCATGCATACATTTCAAGGAATCAGGAAATAGGCAAGTTCTGTGATGGAGGAGTACCAACTGCCCAAAACACCTGTTCCCCTATTGCGGTCTCCTTTCCCCTGCCCACCCTCCAAGAATAATGAACCAAGACATAAAAAGCACCACCATCTTGAGCCCCCCACTTTTAGGCACACACTGAGCAAGGCATTTTCAGATATACCATCTCAAGTTCATCTGTACTATAACCTCTATGATAGCTAAGCTGTGATTTTTCAAAAATCTAAGGATTTCACTGGGTACATTTGGCCCCTTGATATTTCAATGGCTGAAAATTTTCATAATGCTCTTCCAACTACATTTCAAAGATGTGGATATAAAGTTCAGAAAAGTTGCCTAGTTTTTAAGAGACTGCACAGTCGCATAGAGTAGAAAAGGGAATGACATGTCCAAGATTTGATTTAGCCAGAGAATGGTGCAACTTTCCAAGGTTATAACAGAGCAGCTAAGGAGGGCAAGTTCTCCAACATGCAACTGGATGGCTCTCACACAATCCCAGGAAGCCATTATTGGTTACATCAACTCTTGACATTGGCATAGCATATTACATCTTCTACTTACAAGTCTGAGGAAGATGAAGAAGGAAATTATATAGATGAAGAAAGAAACAGTTTCTGATGGGTTCAGTGCCTTAATGACAGTCACAAAGCTTTTTTTAATTTATTTGATCTTTCTAGATATACATGACAGTAGAGTGTATTTTGATATATTGTACATACATAGAACAAGTATAACTTCTTCCAATTAGGATCCCATTCTGTGGTTGTACATGATGTGGAGTTACACTGGTAGCGTATCATATATAAGGATAGGAAAGTTATGTCCAATTTATTCTGTCTTGCGTATTCCCATCCTCCCTACCTTCCCTTTATTCTCCTTGTCTAATCCAATGAACTTCTATTCTTTCCCTCCCTTGTTGTGGGTTAGCATCCACGTATCAGAGAGAACATTCTGCTTTTAGCTTTTTGGGATTGGCTTATTTCTCTTAGCATGATATTCTCCAGTTTCGTCCATTTACTGGCAAATGCCATAATGTCATTTTTCTTTATGGCTCAGTAATATTCCATTGTGTATATATACCACATTTTCTTTATCCATACATCTGTTGTAGGACACCTAGGTTGATTCCATAGTTTTAAGTTCATGAGCCAAGGCTAAAGTCTATTTAGTGAATAAAGCAAGCTACTGAATGTGCTTGCTGCACATTTTCTTTTCTCATCTGTTAATTATCCTTGAAGAAACAGTATTACTCAGTGTGTTAAAAAAAAAAAAAAACAACAACATGGTTTTGCCAGGCATTGTTGTGCATACCTATAATCCCAGCAACTCATGAGGCTAAGGCAGGAGAATCTTGAGTTCAAGGCTCCTGTAATCCCAGCAACTTGGGAGGCTGAGGCAAGAGGATCTCAAGTTTAAGGCCAGCCTCAGCAACTTAGCAAGGCCCTAAGCAACTTCAGGAGATCCTATTTCAAAATAAAAAAATAAAATTGACTGGAGACATGGCTCAGTGGCAAAGTGAACCTGGGTTCAATCCCCAACACCAAAAATTTAAAAATGATTAAAAAAAAACCATGGTTTTGTCCATTGTTCACTATGGAGCCTTGGATAAATCAGTCATCAGCTCTGTGCCTCAGTTTCCTCATCTATAAAAAGTGGATACTAACAATGCCTGCCTCCTAGAATCACTGTAAAGATTTTTATATGAAATAATTCACATAAGCCATTTAGCACAGTGCTTGGAACACAATAATTTAGTAATTTTAAGCTGTTTCTTTTTGAAGGGGGGTGTACTAGGGATTGAACTCAGGGGCACTCAGCCACTGAGCCACATCCCCAGCCCTATTTTGTATTTTATTTAGGGACAGGGTCTCACTGAGTTGCTTAGCACCTCACTTTGGTTGAGGCTGGCTTTGAACTTGCAATCCTTCTGCCTCAGCCTCTTGACCTGCTGGGATTATAGGTGTGCACCACTGTGCCCGACTTAAGCTATTCTTTTTATATTTTAAAATAGTTAAGGTGTGGCTTTTATCCATAGGTAAAAATATATCTCTGTGAGGCTGTGGACCTACTAAGGTTATTTTGTAATACTGTACATGGTTTAATACAGAACCACTTATAACAATGGGGAACCCAAAGACAGAAGACACAATGACGAAGGGAACAGTGGCTCTCAGGTTATAAATGGCCATAATTCCTTCCAGGTTATCTTCTGGCTGTAAGATACTGTGCTGTGCCAGCTTTCAGGTGTGACAAGCTGAGCTTGCCATGGCAAAAAGTACTTTCATGAGCCCTGATACACACTGTGTGAGTGCCATCGTTTGGAGCCAACACTTCCTCTCTCCAAAAATGTTAATATATCAGTCAGATATACTCACTCCTGTGGCTTCAAAGAACAGGAAGAAAGATAGGGATAGATAGAGATAGATAGATAGATAGATAGATAGATAGATAGATAGATAGATAGATAGAGATTGTGTTTGGAAATACAGATTGGCAAGAACAAAGTGGGAATGGGGACAGGTATGGAAGAGCTACAAGAGGGGAATCAGAAGCAAATGAGCTGAATACATCCAGCTTAAAGGGGTAATCAATTCAGAATAACTTAGGGGTCATGGTTCTACAACACTAGGAATATACTAAATGCCACTAAATTGTTCATTTTAAAATGGTTAATTTTCTGTTACATAAATTTTACCTCAAATTTTTAAAAAATCTAACTCAAGAGGAGGATTACAATGCTATGGTTCTAAAGAGAACTTTATGTAGATGATAATTCTGGTCTGGGGTTCAAAGGGACTTCATAGGCAATGAATGCCTATTTGTGTCTCTCCTGTAACCTGTTCTCTCCATTCTGCCCACTTCTTGAGTGTATGCACACACACATACACATACATGCTTGAACATGTGCAAGTGCATACACAATTTTTTTTAGAATAGCTCCTAAGATCCAGGCACAGTGGTAAACACTTGTAATCCCAGCAACTCAGGAGGCCGAGGCAGGAAGATTGTAAGGTTGAGGCCAGCCTCAGCAAATTAGTGAGACTTAACCAACTTAGTAAGACCCTGTCTCAAAATAAAAAATAAAAATGCTGGGGGTGTTGCTCAGTTGTTAAGCACCACTGGATTCAACCCCAGTTACCCCCCCGCAAAAAAAAAAAAAAAAAAAAAAAAAAAAAAAAAAAAAAAAAAAAGCACTTCTGAGATACTTGACTGCAAAACTGCAGATAACAGTAACACCCAGCCTTTATGGAGCTCCCACTTTATACTTAGATTTAATCCTCCCAGAGGATTTTAATGCTACCCAGAGGTAGAAATTAGTTTCATGCCCACTTTACACATGAGGGAATGGAAACTGAGAAAAGTTGCACCAGTTGCTTCATAGTCTCCAAGCAAGTAAAGCAGACATGGTGAATCAAACCCAGGCAATAAGCTGCAGACAGCTGTGCTTACAGAGCATAACACTCACTTTTTAGTGCTCCCAACACCTACTCTCTACCAGTATCATGGAGACTAGAAAATGGTACAAATAAGCTGTCCTGAAGAAAATAACAATGCAAAAAGCCGGGCATGGTGGCATATGCCTGTAATCCCAGCACTTGGGAGGCTGAAGCAGGAGGATCGTGAGTTCAAAGCCAGCCTCAGCAATGGCAAGGCACTTAGCAACTCGGTGAGACCCTGTCTCTAATAAAATACAAAAAAGGGCTGGGGGGCTGGGATTGTGGCTCAGCGGTAGAGCGCTCGCCTAGCACGTGCGCGGCCCAGGTTCGATCCTCAGCACCACGTACAAATAAACCCATTGTGTACAACTACAGCAAATAAATAAATATTTTAAAAAAAAAAAAAAAAAAAAAAAGGGCTGGGGATGTGGCCCAGTGGTCGAGAGCCCCTGAGGTCAATCCCCGGTATATACACACACACACACACACACACACACACACACACACACACACAAAGAAAATAACAATGCAGACAGCAGAGTATCTACTAGAGGAAACTGCAAGGATTATTTCAAAAGATGGTTGGCTGCTAGTTTAATCTCATAAGAAGGAATGTAGAAAAGAGCTGATAAGAAAATAACAATAGTAAGCACAAGAATTATGTTTATTCACATTGGCTGAGCAAATTACCATGTACCTAGACGGGTGCAATGGTGCACACCTGTAATCCCAGTGGCCTGGGAGTCTGAGGCAGGAGGATCATGAGTTCAAAGCCAGCCCCAGCAACTTAGGCCCTAAGCAACTCAGCAAGACCCTGTCTCCAAATAAAATACAAAAAAGGGCTGAGGATGTGGTTCAGTGGTTAAGAGCTTCTGGATTGACACCTGGTTTAAAAAAAAAAATTACTATGCACCTGGCATTTGTTTAACACTTGGCTGACCTCAATTATTCCTTTTTTTTTTTTGGTACCGGGGATTGAACTCAGGGGCACTTGACCACTGGGCCACATCCCCAGCCCTTTTTTGTATTTTATTTAGAGACAGGGTCTCACTGAGTTGCTAAGTGCCTTGCCATTGCTGAGGCTGGCTTTGAATTCACAATCCTCCTGCCTAAGACTCCCAATTGCTGGGATTACAGGCATGCGACACCGCGCCCCGGCTTCAATTATTCTTTATACAAACCTGTAAGTTACCTACCAGAACCAGTCTTATTTAAGGGGAAGGAATTTGCGTTTCAAAGAAGTAGAACAATGTAACTCAACTAAGGTAGACTGGACTTCAACTAGTCTTGGTGTACACATAGAAAAAGCTCAGTAAATACCCATCAAATGAATATTATCTTCCATGTATTGAGCATTAGCTGTGCACTCTTTCATTTAATACTCACAACCCTATAGATTTTGTGTTATTATTGGCTCCATTTGACAGAGGAGGAACCTAAAGCTCCAAGATGTTAAATAACTTGTAAGTACATACAGCTATCAACTGGTAAAACTAGGATACAAATTCAGGGTTGACTAACTCCAAAGCCTATCTCATTTGCCTTCTAAGACCATTCTCTGGGGCTGCACTGTAGGTGAAGCCCAGCTGCCTCCTTCTATGCATCTGTTAGCTAACTTTGATTTGGATGTAAACAAGTGAGATAAAAATAATAGGCTAGCCTCTAATTCAATGCATGGAAAACAATCACAGCAGGGCTGGCAGAGGTGAAAGGAATTACCATCAGGAAGAAAGGAGAAAATAAGGCCTGGAAAATTCTAATAGAGACAGAGGCTGTTCTCCATATGCTCCCACAAGGGAAGAGACCTTCTGGCTCCCCTTAAAGAACTCAAAGCATGCCACAGCCATCAGGGAATGAGAATCTTCTTTGGAATTCTGTTTCTAACAAATGAGTCCCTACCTAGAGGAAGCAGCTGGGCCCAGGCAGCCTGTACCCTGACACCTCATCAGAATTACATTGCTCTCTCCAAAACCCCCAGGGGTTCCAAGTACTACACAACAGGAGGGGCTGAACTTTTCCTGTGACCTATACCATGGGCTTGCTTTTGACGAAAACAAATCATACCCACCTCCACTTGCTGCAAGCCTTTAAGCTTGTTCTGTTGGGTGCCCTGTTCTGTTCACTGTATCAAACTGACTCTTTGGTTCAGATCACGGGGATCCCAGGAAGTTATAATGGTCAAAAGAGCAAGATTAGAGCTAGGCATGGTGGCACACACCTGTAATCCCAGTAGCTCGGGAGACTAAGGAAGGAGGATCACAAGTTCACAGCCAGCCTCAGCAATGGCGAGGCATTAAGCAACTGAGACCCTGTCTCTAAATAAAATATAAAATAGGGCTGGAATGTGGCTCAGTGGTCAAGTGCCCCTGAGTTCAATCCCCAGTACCATAAAAAAAAAAAAAGAGCAAGATTATCCAGAGTTCGATATGTCTACCCCATTTCACTTTCATAATTTGTCTTACAATGCTGAGCTCTGAGTGGGTAACTCCAAAATACTTCTTTACTGACTGACAGATTTATGTGAAGGTAATTCAGTCCAAGAAATTTACTGTTTCAAGGGTGGTCCATGGGCAAGAGGTATTGGCATCACCAGAGAGTGTATTAGTGTATTAGAAAGGCAGGATCTTGGCTAGAGGTGTATTTTGGTGGTAGAGCATTCCGCTAGCATCCTCAGAGGTTTCCATCCCCAGTAGTGGAAAAGGCGGGGGGTGGGGGGGCAGGTGGATAAAGAGTGCAAGAGAAAGATAAGAGAAAAAGAAATACATAATCTCAGGCCTCACTTTAGACTTTCTGAATTAGAAACTGAGTTTTAACCAGATCTCCAGGAGCTTTGTCTGAGCATTAACGTGGAAAAAGCATTGGTATAGGATGATTGTTCAGAAAGGCTTTCATTTTCCCATAATCTGCGGCAGGTCCCCCATTCCTTGTGCTTTACTGAGGTTTCCAAATGGTTCCAATGGTTTCCAAATCTGGTTGTGCATATTTCATCTGGGGAGCTGGGTGGAATTTTAAAGGAATTTTCTGTTTGGAAAAAAAAATTAAACTAACAGAAAAATTCTAAGAATAGTACAAAGAACTCATGTATATCCCTCACACAGATTCACCAAATGTTAACTTTTTGCCATATTTGCTTTATTCCAACCCTCTATATTTCTGTTTGTTTTTCCTCCCTAATTCACTTGAATTCATTGTAAACATCATGCCCTTTTCCCCTAAGTACTTCAGCGTGTTTTCTAAGAAGGATATACTCTTACATAATTAGAGCACAAGTTACCAAGTTCAGGAATTTTTAACACCAATACAATAACATTATCTACAACATAGTCTATAGTCAAATGTGGTGAATTGTCAGAATTATGTCCTTTGTGATGATTTTGTCTTCCATTTAAGGAGCTTTTAAGAAGTACCAATGTTGAGACTATACCCCACAACAATGAAGACAGAATCTCTTACTTCACTTAACGTTAAGTTCTCCATTTCCATCCATGTTGTTGCTAATGGTAGGATCTTATTCTTTTTGTGGCCAAATACTATTCCATTGTGTATATATACTACATTTCATCAATGAACATTTCAGTTGATTCCATGTCTTAGCTCTGGTGACCAGTAATGCAATAATCATGGGCATACAGTTATGTCTTTGGTATGCTGATTTTATTTCCTTTGGATAGACACCCAGAGTATGATAGCAAGATCATATGGCAAATCTATTTTTGGTCTTTTGAGGAAACTCCACACTGTTTCCATAATGGCTGTACTAATTTACATTCCCATCAACAGCGGAGATAAGTTTCCCTTTCTTTACATCCTCACCAGCATTTGTTATGTTTTGTCTTAAAAGAAAAAGAATCTCTGAAGGAGACTGCATATATATATATTTAAAGCTCTCCATTAGGTTCGAATATTTATCCAAGGCTAAGAATTACTGTGCTATAGATTTTTTTTTTTTCAGTGAACCCTGTGAATCATAGGGGTAGGAACTCTTGTCAGCAAGGTGTGCCCTGAGTATAATTTATCTAGACCCCATGTCTCCTGTAGTCTGAGTTCTGACATCCCTAACTGCCTTTGAGGTTCCCTGGGCCTTTCCTTGCTGCCTTCTGGTGCCACCTCTCTAATGGAAACAACGTTCATTTTTCCATCCTATTATTTCTCCTACAGCTTCTCAGCACAGAGAAGCTCCTCTTTCTTTATGAAAAATGAAGGCTTGAAAATGGTATGTGCTCTGTGCTGAGTTCTCCACCAATGCTAATCCTAACAATTTGGCTACATCACCCAGAATTGAAGAAGTGCAAGGACAAATGGTGGGGAAAGAACACTAGGGATATAGCAAATCAATTAGGTGAGGGCCAAATTTCTCACTGGGCATGCTGCAAAGTTTATCTAGCACAGGAGAATTGCTTTCTTCTAACTAAACTGTTCTTAAATTATCTTGGCTTAGAAAGTAAGCTGCTGAGATGAGCAGATGTGGTATGCTAGAGGTGTACCGGACAAGAGGGTAATATACAGATGGGGAGTAACTTAAACACCAGACAGCTAATCCCAAGAGCAGGCAGGCTTTTGCATTTCCAAAAGAATTTGGGTCAATCTAACTGGTCAGTCTAAACACGTCAAGGTATCTGTTCTACTTCCATCTGTTAGCCACCTAAGGGGAAGCCTGAAAGGCCTGAGAGGAGGGGCTGACAAAGAATTCATGTTATCTATTCTGCTGGGGGTAGAATTGTTTCCCAAGCATCAAACCAGCATTGCCACCGCTACCCTCCATACCCTCCCATCCAAACAACAGTTTCACTGCAGCCAAAGAAAGTTAGGTTCCTCTGAAAAGGGTCCATTAGAAGGGGTCAAATCTGAATTCATATATGCTTGTAAATACCTTCTGGAAGAAAGGTGAAGGCAGAAAAGGGATCATTTGGCTTCAAAGTGGCTTTGTAAAGTCCGGACAAATCGACTTGCTTTTAGGATATATTGATATTCTTTAATATTCAAGTGAACTAGCCTACTCAGATGGATTGCTTTAACAGATGCATCTTTGCAGTTAGTTAATGACAAAATATTTGTGATCAGTTAGTGTCTTTCTTCTTCACAGTAACTCAATAATGTGCCAAATGAGATCATTCCTTCTGGCCCAGGACTCAAGAACATTTTGAATTGTGCACATCCTGATTGAGAACTAAAGCATACTCTAGTTATCACCAAAGTCCAAATGGAGGGCACTTGTATTCCTAGACAACCATTAGAAAATACCTTAATTAGGACCCAACGTGCCCTCCAATGAAAGAGATGATCATGCCTCCATATTTTTGTTCACATTTTCTTCTCTAGAAGCAGCTCTCCTTCCTACTTGACCATCTCAACTTGCTGAAACCCTGCCCAGATCAAAGGGCACCTTTTCCATGAAGCCTACCCTGATCTCATATAGTGAACATTCATTCCTCCTGGCTCCAAGATCTCACATCATACATTCTAGCACTTACACTACTATTTCACTATTATAATTATTTTTTTTTATTTGTACATATGTTTCTCCTCCTACTCCCTCTACTCAGGAAATTGAGCTCCTTATCCCTGTGGCCCTGTAATGTTGAAGTCAAGAATGCCAGTCAGGGATGCCCTGCCAGAGAAGTGGGCAGAGGTGGGCCGAGCAATGGAGTAGGTAACCTCTAAGCTCCCTCCCAATTCAGAGGTTGTACAATCCTGGCTGACAGTATCCCTAAGGGCAGGAACTGCACCCTCCACAGAGTGGCTGACATGTCTCTGGGGAACTGCTGAGCTGACAAAACTACATTCTCTGAAGCAGGTGTGGATTAACAAGAACTGGCTATGCCTCTCTTCCAATCTCTATATATCTGTCACTGTCATGTGTATTTGAAGGTGACATTATTCTGCTAGTCTGGCTCAAGGGCTGCAGTCCTTTTCCAATTCCTTCTCTATGAGACTGTCCTTCTGAGTGCTATGCAAGTTGATGATCCATGTACGTAGTGATGCCTGCAGTATTTAGGGCTTAGCTTGTGTATCTAGACCAGTGGTTTGCAAATTTGAGTTTGCATCGGAATTACCTAGAGGACTTGTTAAAGCACACATTGCTGGGCCCCAGACCCAGTAGGTCCAGGGTAAACCTGGAGAACTGACACTTTTAGCAGGTTCCCAGATGAAATTGATGCTGCAGGCCTCTAGGCCACACCTGAGAACCACTATTCCAGGCAATGGCTTTACTCACAAGGATATGTCTTCTTGTCTCTGACTCCTGCCCACCTCATCTGAGGGGCCTCAAGGATAAGCCCTGAACTGGAGCCTAAAGTCTAGAGTTCCACTGAAGATGCTGGATCTGGAAAGTTGTGTATCCTGGGCAAGTCTCAGCACTGCTCTGGGTCTCTACGTGCCTCATGGGTGTAAGGTAGGGGGTGACATTGACAATTGTTACTCTGAGTATTTCCAGAATTTAGAGTTGGTGGTTACTCTTCTCCCTAGCCCAAACTTTCAAGTTGGGATGTACAATATCCCCTCAGCACTAACTCAAGCATCCAATTGCCCACTACTGTCCACCCATCATTCCAAGATGGAGTTGGAGCCACCCCAGTTGCTTGGAGGTTTCCCTCTATAGACATCTCTGTATGTATAGCCCAAAGAGCAAAGTTGGTACCTTGCCTCTTGGAGATTCAATCTGACTTTCAGGGCATCTGTGTCCTATTTAAACAACACTTTAGCACAGATATAAGAAAACAGAATCCTTCAGCTAATCACCCATATGTAATTCTGGTTCTAACCACTTGCTGTATAACTTTTGGTGAATTTAACATCTCTGAGCATTACTCAACTTTAAAACAGGGAGACTAACAGTGACTACTCACAGGTTGTTGTGTGGGGTAAATGAGATAGTACATGCAAGGCATTTACTGAAGCACATAGTAAATGCTCAAAAATGGCAGCTTTTATCAGGCATGATGGTGCACACCTATAATCCCACTACTTTGGTAGGCTGAGGCAAGAAAATGACAAGTTCACAGCCAGCCTCAGCAACTTAGTGAGGCCCTAAGCAATTTAGTGAGACTCTGTCTCAAAATTTTAAAAATTAAAAAAAATGCCTGGGGATATGGCTCGGTGGTAAAGTGCCCTGGGGTGCAATCCCCAGTACCAAAAAAATGTTAGCTAATATTTCCAAAAATAGTTTAATGGCCTTCTCCATAACACTAGAAAAGTAAGAAACCAAAAAATGCTGTGGTTTTAGATTTTCTTCCTTCTTATAGGTCTCCATAGTATAAAATATTGTTAACAGTAATATTTTATCCATATACAATTGTTTACAATTTTCAGAAATATATCCAATCTTTATAACACTATAAAGGGCAAGTGGTCTTGTGTAGACTAGTTGAGATGTTCCTAAAACACCGTTCCTGTCTAATAAGCTTCCTATGTAGTAGGCTGGCTCTCCCTGCATGAACAGTGAGAAGAAGCAGCATCCTTGGCCATATTTGCCAGCTGAGGAGCCTCCAGGAAACCCCATTGGTACCTGGCCTATCTTTTCAGGGATCCATCAGGCCAGCGGGCTGCTTCCCATGTGGCATCATTGCCTACATTCCTCAAAGTACAGGCATTCCCAGGTCCCAAACACATAAACAATGGTAACTGAATAACCCAAGGACTTTTGAAGATATACATAAGCCAAACCAGCACAGAAATGTCTTGGACTTTTCATCAATTCTACCTTTTAGTCCAAGAAAAATCAGCCCATATCTTTCACTCCCAACTACACTTCTCATGATTTTACGCTCTGCAAAATCAGGATAATGTCACAGGCTATGACACCAGTGCCACACTCATCATTAATTATAGTTCAATGCTTGGGGAGAGGAATAAAGCACAAAAGACTCAGAAACATGTTATGACACTTGATAATGATCTATTTACTCAACAGAAATTGTACAAGAATTCTAGACTTCAGGGCTGGGGTTGTGGCTCAGTGGTACAGTGCTTGCCTAGTGTGTGTGAGGCACTGGGTTCAATTCTCAGCACCACATAAAAATACATAAATAAAAGAAAGGTATCGGATCCATCTACAACTAAAAGAAGTCTTTTTAAAAAAAGAGCTGGGCGTGGTGGCTCATGTCTGTAATCCCAGCTGCTCAGGAGGCTGAGACAGGAGGATTGCCAAAGCCAGCTTCAGCAATGGCAAAGCACTAAGCAACTCAAGTGAGACCCTGTCTCTAAAGAAAATACAAAATAAGGCTGGGATGTGGCACAGTGGTCGAGTGCCCCTGAGTTCAATCCCCGGTACAAAAAAAAAAAAAATCTAGATTTCAGCAATTTCAAATCCCTGCTATTTCTTTCAAGTTTCTGTCAATGGTGACTGCTAGAAATAGAGGACAATAGTAGGTTCTCTATTTGGGGTCCCTTATTTGACTTCCCTGATCTTTCCTCAGTGGTTGCCTCCTTTCAGTTATTTTCAAGGTCCCAGAAACAGACAAGCTGACCTTGTTCACTCTGCTGTAGCCACACTGGGGCTTCCTGCAATTCCTTAACCAGGTTAAACATGCGCCCTCAGGGTATTTGCATTTCCCTTCCAATTCTCCACTCCTCCTCCAGACTCCTGCTCCTTCAAAGTCTGTGTTCAAATGTCTTTACCTCTGGATAATGGTAAACAAATCCCTTAACCTTTCTTTGCCTCTTTTTTCTCATCTGTAAAATGGAGATACTATTAATATTAATCTCGCAGGGTTTTTCTGAAGCTTGATGGGGACAGTGTGAGGATCTTAGAGCAGCAGCTGAAATAAAGTAAGCATTCAATAAATATTACTATTATGCAAATTTATATACTTTACATGAGAACCATATCCCATAGGTCATTTCATCCTATATTCAAAGCAAACCCTTAGGGGAAGATATAATTATTTTCTTTTACTGATAAGGCAGTTGAGGCTTAGAGAAGTGAAAGGATTTATCTGAAGTCTCCTAGCTAATAAGTGAGAGAGCTGGGATAAAGATATAGGTCATTAGTTTCCTAGTCCAGTGCCCTGTTTCTATACTGTCTTAGACATAGCAACTTTTACATCAATGCCAATAGTCACAGAATGAGAATTTGAGCTCACATTGGCCTTTGAGCATCACATTTTCTTGGTGCCAGACAAGACCTGGGACTAACCGCTGAGCTTCATCCTTAGCTCTTATTTTTGATTTTGAAACAGGAACTTGTTAAGTTGCTTAGGGCATTGCTATGTTGCTGAGGCTGGCCTCGAACTTGCAATCCTCCTGCCTCAGCCTCCTGAGCCACTGGGATTATAGGTCTGTGCCACCACAACTGGCCTAGGACCTTAAAACGAAAGTGAGAGGGAGAGAGTACTTACTCTTGGAACAATGGGCAGAGGGACAACCACAGGCAGATTCCACCTTATATAAATAAAATTCCCAGGATGGTTGGAATGTAGAAGGATTTTTACAAGAGAAGGGTCACTGTAAATAGTAATAAGTACCTAAGTCAGCCTACCAAATGTACATAGATATACACAGCAGTGCACTGTTACTGCTATGCAGTAGACTAAAGGCAATAAGACAAGACTGGAGAGGTAGGCAAAAGCCAGATTCTACCAGGTCTTGATGACTCAGGAAAAAAGTTAGATTTTATTTAAAATATAATGGGAAGCCACTGGAAGCTTTTAAGTAAAGGGATGACATTACCTGATTTACATTTTTTAAAAGAGAACGCTAATGCTAAGATACGAAACCATACAGAGTATGATTCTGTAGTGAGACACACTGGGCTTGAATCTGAACCCTATCACATTGTAGCCTGAAATTCTATTCAATGGAGACAATAAAGGTACCCCCCATACAGGTGCTGCTCAGTATGTGCTAGGTGCAATTATTAGAATTAGCAGAGGTAGAAGTACTATTTTAGTAGTATAGTCACAACTTTGGGGCAATACACAGATGTGTCCCAGATCAGTCAGATGGTGGTTCAAGTGAACTTTTTTTGGATTCCTAAGACCTGACACAATGTTGGAGTATCTAGTTGCAAGAGATGATGGAAAAAGCATGCCTGAGGTTGCTGCCAAAGCACTATGGGGGTTTCCCTGTCTCTTCTTCCAACCTCAGGACACGATCATGCTGCTGGCTAGGTCCTGGTATACAGTTACCTCTGAGCAGAGACTGAGATGATTAGGGAAGGCCCAGAAAAACACGCATTCTTTCCTCACCCTTGTGTCACTTCCCCAAATACCAAATGGTTCATTCATTTGAAAATTACTATCAATATGGGATTGATAAGATGAACTTTGAGATACAACAAAAACAGCACTATATTGTTTTAAAAAATAAAAAAAGACGAGTTGAAACTATATGTTCTACCAAGGAAAGATACTTCCAAAAGATTGTAAGTGAAAATAGCAGGTCACACAACAAAAACAGGACTATGGTAAGACCCTATTTAAATCCTAGAGCTGTTTATATATACATTTTACATATATGCAAAATCATTAACAGAAGCTATCTGTAACAAAATTACAGATGGACTTCTATTTACTAATTCCTGTATATGTACATTTGTTGACCATTACAACCAGCCCATATTACTTATTCAATGAGAGAAACTATACTAATATTTCTATTCTGCAGAACAAAAGACCCCATCTTAGATCATCCTCATCCATCTTGTCTTGTAACTGCAACATGTCTTGGATTCAGAAGTGTATTTGAAATTATCTCCTCTAAGTTTCTTATGAATGAACTAACATCAAACAATTACATAGTAACAGATTACAAAACAGTCAAATGGATTGGCAAAATTATTAAGCAATTTTACCCAAAACTTAGGTGGCAACCAGCAGAAATGTCTCCAAAGAAAGGCCATAGGGCTTTTCCAAATTTTATTAATAATTTAGATGATATAGAAAATGTATTTACCACGTCTGAAGATGACTCAAAGCTGGCAGGGTTGAAGAACAAAACTGAGATCCAAAATGAACTCAGATGGGCTGGACTGCTGGGCTAAAAATTAAGAAAAAATGAAATTAAAATAAGATAAAGGAAAAAAAATAAGTTTATCTCATAAGGCCAGAAAGGGGGAAGCATGTCTTAGCAGCTCACATAAGCAAAAACAAATAAACCAAAAAAGATTTGAGGTTTGAGCTGACCCACAAGCATAATTTGAGCCAACAGTTTAATGTAGCTAAATTATTTAGCTGGGAAAAACAATAGAGCACAATTTTAACTTGTATTAATCAAAGTACAGTGTCTGGATCCTAAAATATAATCACTATCCTGTAATCTTCACTGTTCCCTCCTGGAGTCTCCTGTTTCATTCTAGATATCACAACTTTTATTTTCTTTTTTATTGAGGGGGGTGTTGGTACTGAGGATTGAACCCAAGGGCACTTAACCACCATTTTACATCCCTATCCCTTTTTATTTTTTGAGACAGGGTCCCATTAAGTTGTTTCAGGCTTCACTAAGTTGCTGAGGATGGCCTCCAACTTTCAATCCTCCTGCCTCAGCCTCCCCAGTCACTAGGATTACAGGTACGTGCCACCATGCCTCGCATATACATCACATTTTAAGAGGTTCACTGAGAAAGTGGAACAACTCCAGAAGAGGGACACGGGGTTGACAAAGGGAACCACTCCACAATAGGAGTTGCTTTTGAAAGTGCCAGAGATATGGAGTCCATAAAGGAGAAGGGTTGGGGGATATATGGGATACCCACCTGTCTAAAAATCACTAGTGTTTTCCTATGGAAGATAAGCACTTATTCTAGGTTAATCGCGTGATAGAACTAATACTACTGCCACCCAGTGGTAGCAAGGAGGCACATTTTCAGTCAACCTGTCAAAAGGCTTTCTGACCTTGAGAAGGTCCTGCAAGAGGCTGAGCAGGCTGGTAAAGCTGGGAGGGTTTTAAGTCAAGGCCAATGAACAGATGCCCAGTGGCAGGATTATAGAAAGTGGGTCTCTGTCCCCTATGCTGTGTCATCACCTCCTTTTTATGTACCCCCGCTGGACCAAGGAGCCCACTCTCTGCAGTTCACGGCAGCTGGGGCTGCTGGTTCTTGTTTATTCTCATTCAAAGCCTATGGCAGGAAAACCCACTGCTTAAAGGAGGGTCAAACAGCTGATGTAAATCAAACGGGGTTCTTTCCAGACAAGCTCCTTTTGGCTTTCCATCTCCCTATAAATGCCAGTCATAGCAATGACCTACAAAGCCTTAAACAATCTGGCCCCAGTGACCTCTCTGATTTCCTTTCCCATTATTCTTCCCCTTGTTGGATTCACTCCTGCAACACAGGATTCTTGGTGGTTTCTTAGTGACAGACATGCTTTGGACTCAGGGACTTTGCTTTTGCTCTTTTTTCTGCTTGCAGTGCTGTTACCTGAGCTACCTGCATGGCTTGTTCTCACGTCCTTCAGTGCTACAGCAAAGATCATCTCCTCAGTGAGGCCTCCCTGACCACACTCCTTAAAATTATAGGTTATGCAGTCTTCCCCCCGCTCGCTCGCGCTCTCTCTCTCTCTCCCTCTCTCTCTCTCTCTCACACACACACACACACACACACACACACACACACTCCTGACCATTTTGAAACTCCTTATCACCCAATTTGAAATTTTTTTCTCCATAGCTAAAAATCGTGTAACATAATATTTTATATTTTTATTTTGTTTTCCTATATTCTGTTTTAAGTTCCTTACATGCAGGAGTTATGCTGTCCTGTTTTTTATGGTATCTCAACTTCTAGAACTCTGGTTAGCACTTTAATACGTGTTCAGTAAATGTTTAATGAGCTGTATCCCATGTGCATGCTATTTTCTGTATTCTTGATTATCTCAACAAAAGAATTTTTTTTAGTACTTGGGATTGAACCCAGTTGCACTTAACCACTGAGCCCCATCCCTAGCCCTTTTTATTTTTTATTTAGAGACAGGGTCTCACTAAGTTGCTTAGGGCCTTGCTAAATTGCTAAGGCTGGCTTTGAACTTGCAATGCTCCTGCCTCAACCTCCCAACTCACTGGGATTACAGGTATGTGCCACCGTACCCAGCTAACAAAATATTAATTTTGTGTGTCAATAAAATTTAAAAAGAAATTTCAGAGTTAAAACTGTACCCAAAATGTTGACAAGAGGTTGTATCTTAGTAGTAAGTTTTGGATGGACTTTTCTCAATTTCCCTGTTTTTTTGTTATGCAATCATGTTACATTAATGGTCAATGGCCATAATAATTACAGTTGCTAATATCTGTTGAATGCTAACCATGTATCAGACATGATGATAAGCACTTAACTTGGATTAATTCAATTTCCACAATAGTCCTCTATAGTTGGCATTACTATCATTCTCATTTTAAAGACAAGGAAACTCAAAAACAAGGAAGTGATATGATTTGCCCAAGGTCACAAAAATTAGGTTCCAATGCCCATGTTATTAACCCCTATCTTCAATGTTAGATGAATATTGATGAGAATGGTGCAACTGATATTTATTTAGTACTAACTATGCATTAGACACTGTGCTAAATGTTTAACAGACATCATCTCATTTAAAGCTAATAACAGGCTTATGAGGTAGAAACCATTACATGACCATTTCTCAGTATGAGACTCTCCCTGTTTCAATCAACCATACCCACAATTCCACTTAACCTGTCTTGATTTCATAAGCAGCATGCTTTGATTCTCTCTTTTGCATCCCAAGCCAGTAGAGAAGCTATAGAAGCTGGTGATAACCAGCCAGCTGCTGCTCCATCTCTTCACTCCATATGAAATGTGATTTTGTTCCTCACTTGCCCTGTTACCCTGTTGAGAATAACTTTCTTCTTCCCTGACTAGCCGTATCTTGTCCATGTTTTTCCCCCAAAGCATGGTTTAAATGCAACTCCCTCCAGGAATCCTTCCATGGTCTTTCCACCCATGTTCTCACTCATCATATAGTCTCACTGAGCTCCATTCATCTCTTCCCACTCGGGTATGTCTTTCTCAGTTGGACTATAATATCACAAAAGCAGCTGCACCTTGTGCTCCTTGAAATTCCCTGAACCAATGATACATTAGCTTGCACATAGCAGGTGCTCAATAACTATGTTGCTGATTTAATAATGATACTATACTCTCATATTTGTAAAAATATTCTTCTCAAGGTGATCTCATAGAATATTATATCACTTGAACCTCACAGCAGCCTTTAGAGATAAGAGAGGTAGATGGTATTTTTCTCACATTTACAGTTAAGGAAATTGAGGGTTGGGGAGATTAAATAAGTTGTCTCAGTTCACATATCTGAAAATTGAGCCCAGATCTGGACTTGAGCCCTGGAGTCTTTGTACTAGACCACATGGATTCTACCGGAAAGGCACTGCTGGTGGGAACAATGCTAATAACATTCCCATAAAGACCTTGTCTTGATTCTATCACTGGATCAAAAGCAATAAAGAATGCCAAGAGGCAATATCCTCAGTTGAGATTGGGAAGGCAGGTAAATTCATATGCTCTGGTGAGAAGCTTATCAGATGGATGGTGATGACTCTGTTATTCTTTGTGAGAAGGGAACTGGGGGCTGAATGCTGTCCTTTATACTGGGCAGGTTAGCTCAACCCTCAGCAGAGGGAGGCAGCTTCACAGGCAGCATGGTGAATGTGAGAAAGCATTAAGAGGCAAGAGACCTGGGTTCAACATCCAGTTCTGCCACAAGCTAGCTATGTGAACATGAGGAAGTGAGGAAGGTACCTAACCTCTCTGAACCTGTTCTTCCTCACTGAAGGTCCCCAATTTATAAGACCATTCAGAGCCCTAATGTTTCATAAATCAATGACACAAGTCACATATTGATGATCCATGGGCCATATCTGGGCCACAGACATATTGTCTTTAGTGCCAATAGTGTTGAATTTTTAAAAAATTCTTAACCAATATTGAAAGATCAGATAAGATTTTATATAAGCATTCAGATGTCCAAGTTTACTATGAAAATAAGAGCTGGTTTAAAAATCAAAAAACTTCCATATACTTTGGTTTCTAATTTTGTTTGTTTGTTTGTTTGTATTGGGGATCAAACCCATGACACTTTATCATTGAGCTACATTCCCAGCCGTTTTATTATTATTTTTTTCTTTCTTGAGACAGGGCCTTGCTAAGTTGCTGAGGCTGGACTCGAACTTGCAATCCTCCGACTTCGGTCTCCATAGTCACTGGGATTACAGACCTGTGCCAGTGGGCCTGGCAATTTCTAGTCTTTCTAGGAAAAAAGATCTGGACATGTGGGCTTATTTTCTCATCTATTTATTATTTATAATAGAATATAGTAGGTAGTTTGAGAGGTACCATGAAGAAAATATAAAGCCAGGTGGGAGACAAGGAGTTGTGAAGTGGTAAGGTTTGGGGTTATGCAAGGTCTACAATTAGGACAGAGGGTGGACAGAGAAGGCCTCACTGATAAGATAATCACATTGCCACAGGATCACAATGGACTGGAACCTAGCAGTAGCTGTTCCTTTTAGATAGAGCATGTGAACGAAAGGTTCAGAGTGATAGATAATACCCTCAACATACCAAGTGTGGAGTGAAAAGACACTAATGATGTGGGTTGATGTGAATTAAAAGACAGTTTCATTTATTTCTTTGTTTGTTTAATTTCACTGAGGCAATAAAAGAGTTCCAGATAATAAAATAAATATCAATGGCTGGGAAAAGGAGAGGAGCACAGGGAACATAACAGGTGTTTGGAGAGAGGCTTGGCAACAAAACACATCAATAAACCCAGATGCATTTTCTGTGTAATGGGGTCAACGCAATTAGCTTGGTACCTGTACCTATATACCTAACTCACCCTTACATCTCAGGCCAGGGCATTACATGTATTAGAACTCATTCTAATTAGAAAACAACCAACTCTGTTGACCCAAGCATACTATGGAAGTGATGGTAAGAAAAGATAAATGGATCCCCCTCCACACTCATGCAAGTCGTTGTTTGTCTGGTCTGGGACTTGATAGATTATTTCTCTGCATGCTAATTTCTCCAAGTGAAAAATGATTATTTTAAAACTTTCTGAATATGACCTATACTATGTTTAAGTATTGCTTCATGAAATGTTTGTTTTATATATATATATATGTACATATAATATATATGCATACTTACATGTATATATATATATATATACACACATACATATGCAAATACATACAAACTATATAATGTATAAACTACGTAAATTTTTTATACCCAAAACTATATATGGGGCTGGGGCTGTGTCTCAGTGGCAGAGCTCTTGCTTCACACATGTGAGGCACTGGGTTCGATCCTTAGCACCACATAAAAATAAATAAACTAAAGATGTTGTGTCCACATATAACTAAAAAATCAAAAACTATATATGTACATACATAAACAAACATTTCATGAAACAATATTTTTATCTTTATTGTATGCCATGCACACTGTTATTTCCTCTTCCATTCCTGTCCTTGCTGCTGTTGTTCTTAATGCTGGTCACTATCCATGGAGTTGATTTCCCTAGTAGTGCCTAATGATTGTCAGCTTCAAGAATACTGCTCGGCCGGCCGGGCGCGGGTGGCGCACACCTGTAATCCCAGCACTTTGGGAGGCTGAGTCAGGAGGATCACAAGTTCAAAGCCAGCCTCAGCAATGGCGAGGCACTTAGCAACTCAGTGAGACCCTGTCTCTAATAAAATACAAAAAAGGGCTGGGGATGTGGCCCAGTGGTCTAGTGCCGCCAATCCCCGGTACCAAAAAAAAAAAAAAAAAAGAATACTGCTCTAAGCCGGGCGCGGTGTCGCATGCCTGTAATCCGCAATTGGGAGACTTAGGCAGGAGGATTGTGAATTCAAAGCCAGCCTCAGCAATGGCAAGGCACTTAGCAACTCAGTGAGACCCTGTCTCTAATAAAAAAAAAAAAATGTGGCCCAGTGGTCAAGTGCCCCTGAGTTCAATCCCCAGTACCACAAAAAAAAAAAAAAAAAAGAATACTGCTCTAGATCAATGGTTTTCAAATATGGCCCCACATTGCAATCCCTTAGAATCTTTCTTTGATGAACACACACTTTTTTTTGAACACACTTTTTTTTTTTTTGCAGTGCTGGAGATGAACCCAGGGTCTCATGCATGCTAGGTAAATGCTTTCTACCAATGAGCTACACCCTCAGCCCCAACACATATTTTTGTGCTTCTTTCCAAACATATGGAATCAGAATTTCTTTAGGGTACAGCCCAGGAATCTATTTTTTACTAAGGACCAGCTATGCACTGACATTAAAGAATCACAGTTCTCCTCAGCAACAGAAACAAAGAGCATCAAGAATATATATATATATATATATATACCAAGGATTGAACTCAGGGGCACTCGACCACTGGGCCACATCCCCAGACCTTTTTTTTGTATTTTATTAGAGACAGGGTCTCACTGAATTGCTAAGTGCCTCACCATTGCTGAGGCTGGCTTTGAACTTGCGGTCCTCCTGCCTCAGCCTCCCAAGTGCTGGGAGTACAGGCAAGCGTCACGGAGCCCAGCTAATAATAAGTACTTTTATTAAATGCATACTTCATGTCAGCACTATCAGCCTAAGAGTTTTCCATTCATTATCTCACTTAAATCCTCACAATGACCCACTTTACAGATGAGGAAGCTGAGTCTCAGCTTTGATAAGTTCCTGAAAAGCACACACAGGGAGGTTAAGGCAGTGGCATTTAAATAAACTATGAGCCATAAGAGTTTGGTCCTTTGAGCTCACTGTTCTACCAGTACTGATTCCTCCCCACACCTCTCCTCTCTGCACCTCCACAGACCCTGGATCTGTCCTGGAATATTCTCTACCAACCCAAATGCTGGGGCATGCACCATTATGGTGCAACCACCAGAGGCAAGGAGCAGACTTAGAACAACAATAATAATATTCTGCACTTAAATTCAGTTTTACTGTTCCCAAAGCATATGCATGTGTACTTTCTCCACATTTCTACTTTTCAGTTATGCTTTGAAGCAGAAAGGGCACATGAAAAGCCAGAGACCCAAAGAGGGGAAGCAGCCTACCCAGAGTCTCACAGCAAGTTCACAGTCAGGCTGCAATACTCTGACACCCTCTGGCAAGAGTCCAAAACTGCTCTAAGGCTGGCTTTCTGTAGAGCTCCCAGCTCTACCTCATTTCCCATCCAGATCCTTTTAAGGCAGAAGAGGAAGGGATGTCTTGGTTGCTGCCTCCCTACCCATAGAATTTACCATCAAGCTCAAAAATGAATATGCTCTCCACACACACTGCCTGAGGGAAAGATTGCCCTGACCTCCATAGGACTATGCTGAGGACTGGTTGCATTTCTATTTTTGCCATGCAATTTGTAAAAAATCCCCACACTGTGCTTCAAAGAAAAATAATGGACTTCATGATGAAAGGAAAAGACTCTATCCCTCCCACAGAGGTTAAAAGCCACCAGCCACTAGCAAAGCAGACTTTGGGAGTCTCTGCTGAGCAAAATGTTGAGAGAGCATAGAAAACCTACATGGTGCAGCTGGGGTTGTGGCTCAGTGGTAGAGGGCTTGCCTAGCATGTGAGAGGCACTGGGTTCCATCCTCAGCACCACAAAAAAAAAATAAATAAATAAATAAATAAATAAATAAATAAATAAATAAGGCATTGTGTCCATATACAACTTTTAAAAAAATTGAAAAGAAAACCTACATGGTGGATTCCAATAATCTTTGCAATAAAAGAAAGAGGCTGGAGGGATGAATGGCCCTCATCTTTTCATTCTCCCCTTAACAGCTCTTGAGGCAAACCTCTCTCTCTCTCTCTCTCTCTCTCTCTCTCTCTCTCTCTCTCTCACACACACACACACACACACACACACACACACACACACACACACACATCACTTGGTGAAAATAAAAGCAAGACTCCTTTATCTTTTTTTTTTTATTTTTTTTTTTAGTTGTAGATGGACACAATACCTTTGTTTTCTTTATTTTTTATGTGGTGCTGAGGATGAAACCCAGGGCCTCACAGGTGCTAGGCAAGTGCTCTACCACTGAGCCACAACCCAGCCCAAGAAAAATATTTTTATTATGCCCATAAGCATGCTGACATATGCTAAGGATGAGAATGGCACTACCTTCTCTCACTCTTATTTTTCATTCTCTGCAAAGTCTGCCTAGTTGGTTGCCCCTTCTCCAGGTGTCAATTTCTCTTCCCATGTGAAGGTGGCAGGTACAGTACATCCCTATAATAGCTGAGCTTTCACCCCACAGAGCTTCCAGCTAATGCCGTTCTCACCTCCATGGAAGCATTCCTTTTGATGTCAGAAAAATTTAAAGAGGTGTTAAATTTGCTTTGTGGCTGCAACTCCCTGTTAGTTTGGCAAGGCTGGCTTAGGATTTGATGGTTTTATAGCTTTTGATATCAAGATAGCAAAAATATCTCAGCTTTTTAATTTATATTGTCAATCACCAAAGTGGCTCCTTCCCTGCGGGGATGCTAACTAGTCTACTGTTTGCAGACATAGCACGTGCCCCTCTTTTACCTGCTTCCCAAGGCTGGCTTCAAGACAATGGGATTGCTCAGGAGGGTGGCAGGCGTTTGGAAAAAGGAAGCAGAGGAAATGAAGAGCTCTTTCACTCTTCTGCAGCACAGAGAGATTCACATCAAACTGCCTGAATCCAAGTCGCTGAATCTCCTGGGTCTCAGTTTGCTCATTGTCAAATGGGGATAATACTAGGAGATAGCTCCTAAGGTTGCTGTGGAGATGAAATGAGTAAAGAGCAATGTTTAGCATGAGCTAATAGCCAAATAACTGCTGATGATGCTGATGATTAAGCCTCCAAGCTTTCTGATGGTTAACATCCTGAATTTTCTGACCATCTCATTTCACCAGAGGATCTGAAAGTACATTAAAGATGGGGCTAAAATGACGTATGTTTTAGAGCCTCCGGGGTAAAGTGTCAAAACTGCCTAAATTCCTGTTTGTTTGTTTAATTACGTACTCAGCAAATATTTATGGGCTACCTGTTACATTGCCAGGGATTGTGCTTAAGTGATGAAAACATAATGGTAAACAAGATGAAGTCCCTGCTTAACAGAGGTAACACTCTGGAAGTGAGGGGCAGGGACAGATAGAAAAAAAATACCATGAATCATGAAACGCAAATGAGCCTGGTGAGCTTGAGGGACAGAAAGTGTGCTGGGGCTGGAGACAGGACAGGAGAGGGAGGATAAAATGAGATGAGGCTGTAGACGATGGCAGGGACCTTGTAATCCAGGTAGGAGTTTTATCTTTAGCCTAATAACACTGGCGTATAAATGGAAAGTTTGAAGAAAAGAATCAATATATTTAAAAATAAAGTTCTTGCTGACTGTTGTATGGAGTTAAGATTGTTGGGCAAAGGGCCACCATAATCTGCGACCAAAAAAAAAAAAAAAAAAAAAGACTAGCTCTTCCCCAAGTAAAAAACAATAAAACTGGACAGGTCTAATTGTGCATACTTGTAATCCCCCCTATTTGGGAGGCTGAGGGAGGAGGATTGCAAGTTTGAGGCCAGCCTAGGCAACTTATTAAGACCCTACACTAAGATAAAAAAAAAAAATGAAAATGGTTGGCAGAGTGGAACTCAGTTGTAAAATGCCCTTGGGTGCATTCCCAGTACAATAAATAAATAAATAAAGTTTGGCTTTTCTTGCACAATCTAATCAAATTTAAGTTCTGCCCAAGGGAGTTTATTAGAATTGTGGTGGGCAGCAGCCTACACTGTGTGCACCCACATTCTTCTCACTAGTACATTTCCTTTCATTTTGTACCCCATTGTTCTACCTTCTCCCCAGATGAGGCAACTCTGGGTAGTAGGGATGAGATTTCAGCCCGAGATTAATGGACAGTGGGTAAAAGAAGTGAATTCAGGACACACCCAAGACTCGGGCAGGACAGAGTCCACTTGTGTGTGCCACCATGTGTGTATGTTTATGTGTGCATATGCTTTTTGGAGTGTGTGCAAGGCCATATGCATTGCTGCAGTTTTATATAGGAGCAGTCTCTCTTTTGCTGCTCTCTGAATTAGAGCCAAGAATCCCAGAATGTCTACACCCATCTGCACGATCTTATGTAAGTTAGTACGCATCTATGATATAAATGGCACACCCATAGCTATCAAGACCTTGTGCAATATACAACCTGAACAACCATACATGGCAACCCTGGCAAAAAGAGTGAAATCAAGTAGGAGTCTGTAGCAGTGGTCTGGGAAAGAGATGGTAGTAGTTTACACTAGCTTATAGTTGAGGAAGTGTTGAGAAGTGTTCAAAATAAGGATATATTTTGAAGGTAACTCAACAGGATTTGCTGATGTCTAGGATGTGATCTGGAAGAAAACAAGAGAAATTCAGGAGAATGACTAGAAGTTTGACCTAAGTAAGCAGGTAAATGGTAGTACCATTTGCTGGAATATATTTGTGGGAGAAAAAATCTCAAGTCCTGCTATGGAAAGTCTTTATCTACTATAGCAGTCCACCCAAATGTCAGATTTAAGATCCTCTCTCCCAAAATCTCAAAGTACCTTATTCAAGAAGCCTCTGGAAAATTGTTAATCCTTCATACTTAATCTTCACTTCAGTGGTTTTTTTTCTGTTTCTCCTTTTATCTGAGATTAAATGCTTTCAGTTTGTTCCTACCAGTTTCTCCTAATTTCTCACTTATATACAAGATCCCTCTGTGTCTGTCTCTATCTCTTTCTCATTTCCAAATGTCCCTTTCTGAGATTGCTTTTTGTAAAAAACCCCAAAGCCTTCCTTTTGGGGGAGTAGGTCTTCATTCAAGGACAGCTTCTCCATCTGCCACTGCCAAACAGCCCAGAACTCCATGACTTCACCCAAACACTCTTCTCTATAGAGGAAAAAACAGTACTTGGAGCATGGAGCAGAGCCAAGTGAGCTGAGAAAATGAGCCAAGTGCTGAGAAATTAAAGAAAGTAATGCTGACAATGGGGGAAAAGAACTAATCAGGAAATCTCAAGGTCACTGTGATCTCTTTGATTGCATTAACATGTAGTAGCAGAAGACTACAGATTGATTAATGCTGCAGCAGGAGGGAACAAATGTAAGCAGTGGCCAGAGTTACACCTTCTGTAGGGGAGTCAATGGCAGGAGGTGAAAAGGAATCTCCTTATTCTTGGGTCAATCACATTCCTTTTTTTCCACTACAGGGAATTGAACCCAGGGGTGTTTATCCACTGAGACACATCTCCAGCCTTTTTTTAAAAGTTTTTGTAGTTGTAGATGGACAGCATGCCTTTATTTTATTTGTTTATTTTTATGTGGTGCTGAGGATTGAATCCAGTGCCTCACACATGCTGGGCAAGCACTCTTCCACTGAGCTACAGCCCCAGCCCTCCAACCCTTTAGAGACAGAGTCTCACTGAGTTGCTTAGCGCCTTGCTAAATTGCTAAGGCTGGCTTTGAACTCGCAATCCTCTTGCCTCAGCCACCAGAGCCACTGGGATTACAGACATGTGCCACTGTGTGAAGCAGGCACATTCCTTTAGAACCCACTGTTTCCCTAGACTAGTATCAAAGGAGGGACCAAGGCACCAATCACCTTTTATAAACCTAAATCACCCCCTATGCACAGTGCCCATAACTCATGTTAGATCATAGCTACTGCTTCCTCTAAATATCCTTTTCCTGGGATGGCTTGGGGTGAGTTTTGGAAAAGTAGATCTCTTTGGGGACTGCCTTTGCTCCATCAACCCTGGCTTTGACTCTCACCCTTGAGAGCTCTTTGTACCTTCCACTCTCTAACTTTTTATTTCAGTGCTGGGGATAGAACCCAGGGGTTTCATACATGGTAGGCCACTGAACTACCCTCAGCCCATTCCTTTGTCTTAATCTGGCCATATTGCCAGAAGAAGAAAGGAGTTCTTATTTTCAGTGACTACTTGTAGGCCCACCCCTCTGTAAATCAAAGATGCCATGCTATGGTCAACCTTGTGTCATTCCAACCCACAAAAAAAAAAAGTCATTTGAACTGTGAAGGAGCCCGCTTAAGAGAAGGTTGCCTAATGCAGACAAACACATGAAATAAAATAATAAAATACTAATAACAATCATAGCCAAAATTTTTCAACTCTACTTATTGTGCCAGGTAACGGCCTGACTGCTCTATACAGGTTATCTCATTGAATCCTCACAATGAACCAGGTATGATTAGTGTCACCATTTCACAGCTGAAAAAACTGAGGATAAGAGAGGTTTATGCACTTGTTGAAGGTCACAGAGCAAGAAACAAGCACAGTCAGAATTTAAACACAACTCTGACTTCAGTGCAAGTGCTCACAACCAACTGAGTGTGCATGATAGACCCAAAAACATCCTTCCTTTTTCAGCCTCTTTTTTCCTTTTGCAGTAGGTGCTCCAAATATCTCTAAAACCATTGGGATGCCTCCCAAACTTATGGCTCCAGTCCTGATCACTCTATTCTGCTTTAATCCTTAACCAAATCCTTTCTACTAGATGGTTCCTTTCCACTTGTTACCACCCCCCCCATCTAGTCCAGCTAGACCCACCTCAAACTTCTTTTATAAGCTATCCCTTGATTGGCCTCTTTCTGCCAACATTATTCCAATTTCCAGGTTCCCAAATTCAGAATCATCCCCAGTTCTCTCTGACCACATTTAGCAGGTACCAAATTATAGTGACTTTCTGTCCACAATCTCCACCCTCCCACCTCTCTCTCTTATTGGCAATTGAACCCAGGGGTGTTCTAACACTGAACTAAAGCCCTAACCTTTCTCTATTTGTTTATTTTGAGACAGGTTCTCACTAAGTTGCCCAAGCTGGTCCTGAACTTGTGATCCTCCTGCCTCAGCTTTCTGAGACTCTGGGATTACAGACGTGTGTCATGCAAGCACCTGTATAATGTCTCTTGAATCTACCCTCTCTTTACTTCCCAATGCTTCTTAAACACCTTTGGCATCACTTTAAAAAAAAAAAAAAAAAAAACTACACAAATTTATTATTTTATAGTTTTCATGGGTAAAAAATCCAGGAACAGGGTGCCTGAATTTTCTACTCAAGATCTAACATGGCTGAAATCAAGATGTGGGCCAGGGCTGTGATTCATCTGAAGGTCTATTAGTTTAAAGTATACAAGTATAGTATAGGGCTGAGGTTGTGGCTCAGTGGTAGAGAGCTTGCCTAGCATGTGTGAGGCACTGGGTTGGATCCTCAGCACCACATAAATAAAATAAAAATATTGTTCCACCTAAAACTAGAAAACAAATATTTTTTGAAAAAAAAAAAGTATGACATAAAGAATTTCTGGGCTGGGGGTTGTAGCTCAGTGGTAGAGCACTTACCTCACATGTGTGAGGCACTGGATTCGATTCTTAGCACTGCATATACATAAATAAATAAAATAAAGGTCCATCAACAACTAAAAATGTTAAAAGAAAAAATAATTTTCATATACCCTTCATTCAGATTCCCCAAATGCTAAAATAGCATTTTCTTCATCCTTTTCTCTTTTTCTGCATATATATTTATACATTCAGACTGTAACTTTTTTTTAACAATTTGAGAGTACAATGGAGATCACATCTTTTTATCCCTAAATATCTAACTATCTAAAACTAAGGGCATTTTCTTTCATAACTACAGAAAATTATCACAATCAATTATCATAATTATCATAATCAATGAACAATTAATATACATACCATACAACATTATCATCTAATCTGAAGACCTCTTTCAAATTTCACTAATGATTCTAATAAGAACCTTTAGAATAAAAGAATAATTTTTTTGGCCTAGGACACAAGCATGCATCAATCATTCAGTTTAGTTTCCATGTCACTTTAGTCCCTTTTGAAAACAGAAACATTTCTCAGTTTTTCTTGTATTTCATGACCTTGACATTTCTAAGGAACACACTAGCCTCTGATTATTGCTCTAATTCATATCACATTGAATAGGAAAAGAGAATATTCCCTGACTTTTCAACTTCAGAAATCACAGAATTTGGAAGGGCCTGAATATCGAAGTACTGCACTGGGTCAAATCTGTTGTCATGCACCACCTCTCAGAATTCTAATGAGCCATGTGCATTGGTTCACACCTGTAATCCCAGTGGCTCAGGAGGCTGAAGCAGGAAGATCGCAAGTTCAAAGCCAGCCTCAGCCAAAGCAAGGTGCTGAGCAACTCAGTGAGACTCTGTCTCTAAATCAAATACAAAGTAGGGCTGGGGATGTGGCTCAGTGGTTAAGCACCCTTGCGTTCAACCCCTGTACCAAAAAAAGAAAAGAAAGAAAGATTATGTACATCATAGTGCAACATGGAGATTCTCTGAGTGGGCCTAATCTCATCCCATGAATTCTAACAGCAGAGCACAGAGTATTTTCTCTGGCTAAAAAGCAGAAGACAAAGTCAGAAATTTAAGACATGAGAAAGACTTGACCTGCAGACAGAGTGGGCTACTTTAGAAGGAATGCAGGTGGCCTTAGGAGAAGAGGTGACTTAAGGCAGACAATCATTAAGGAAAAGGGGACTTCAGACCCACAACTTCAAGGAACTGAATGATTTTGGAAGTAGATTTGTTCATAGAACTTCCAATTAGTGCAGCTGACACCATTAATAGAAAACCCAGCAGTCAAGTTTTCCAGGCCTTTTGACCTAATGAGTAGACTGAAAATAAAAATTAACATACCAAAATTTGTGGGACACAGGTAAATCAGTGATAAGAAGGAAATTTGCAGCAGTAAATGCATATATTATAAAAATGGAAAGGTCTCAAATTGGCATTTAAGCTCCTACCTCAAGAAATCAGAAAAGGAAAAGCAAAACAAATCCAAAGGAAGTAGAAGGGTGAAAATACTAAATATATGACTGGAAATCAGTGAAATTGAAAATAGAAAAGCAATAGAAAAAAAAAATCAATGAAACAAAGAGCTCGTTCTTTATAAAGATCAAGAAAATTGAACTGATCTAGCAAGACTGACAAAGAAAAAGAGAGAAGACACAGATTAACAATATGTGCATGAAATATCACACCACAGGCCCCATACACATCATGAGGATAATAAGAGAATACTACAAACGATTGTATGCACAGTGATTTGACAGTGTGGATGAAATGCACTTTTCCTTACAATGCACGAACTGCCACAAATCACCCAATATGAAATAGATAATTTGAATAGACTTGTAATTTTTAATAAAATCCATGCTTTAAAAGCCCCCAAAAGATCTCCAAGACCAGAATTCACAGCAGAATTTTGTCCAATATCTAAAGAAGAATCTACACCAATTTTCTACAATTATCTTCCACAACATGAAAGAGAACACTTTTCAATTCATTTTAGGAGGCTCATATGACCCTACCACCAAAACCAAAGACAGTACAAAGAAGAAAGAAGAAAGGGGAAAAAAGGAAGGAAAACAGGGAAGAAAGAAGCAAACAAGAAAGCAATATTCTTCATGAATAAGGATTCAAATATCATAACATATTATCAAATATAATTCAAAATTATTTGACAAGAATTACACACCATGACCAATTAAGATTTATTTCATAGAAGCAAAACCGGTTCAATATTCCAAATCAATCATTGTAATCCACCATATCAACAGGCTAAATAAGAAAATGATATCATAATATCAACTGATGCAGAAAAGCATCTGACAAAATCCACCTCATTCATGCTAAAACAAAAACAAGCCATTCTCTCAGAAACCTGGAAATAGTGAATATCTTCAACTTGATAAAAACATACCAAAACAATAAATAAATCCAAAAAGAAAAAACTGCTAACAAATTGAAGCCAACAGTATATAGAAAAGGATTATACACCATGACCAATTAGTGCTTATCCCAAGAATGGCTTAACATCTGACAATCAATTAATGCAATATACCATTTCAATAGGATAAAGAACAAAAACCATAGGATCATTTCAATAGACATAAAAATTGATGAAATTTAACAACACCATTTCATGACATGATAAAACACTTAGTAAGTTATGGATAGAATGGAACTTCCTCAACATGGTAAAAAAAAATACAAAAACCCACAGCTTACATGACATAGATGTTCCAAAATTGATGATGAGATTATGTGCTGATAACTCATCATAAACCGAAAATAATATGAGTCATAAATGCATTTCATACATCATAACTTGGCAACATACTACACTGTAGAGTATCAGTTTTTCCCTCCTGATATTGTGACTATATGGGGGCTGTGGATTTCTACTGTCATTTAACATCATGAGAGTATCATACCACATACTGAATGATTTTGAAGACACAATTGTTGTGAAAATACTTTATGTAAAACCAGTGATTGAGCCGGGCACACACGCCCAGCACTTTGGGAGGCTGAGGCAGGAGGATCACGAGTTCAAAGCCAGCCTCAGCAATGGCGAGGCACTTAGCAACTCAGTGAGACCCTGTCTCTAAATAAAATACAAAAAAGGGCTGGGGATGTGACCCAGTGGTCGAGTGCCCCTGAGTTCAATCCCCAGTACCACAAAAAAAAAAAAAAAACAGGGATTGAAAAACTGTGCTCTTTATATGTAATATGAAATGAATTGTACTCTGCAAGCATGTATAACAAGTTAGAATAAAAATTAATTCATTAATTTTAAAAATTTGAATTATATTCTCTTTAGAATATGGATCACTTTCATACCATTATAAAGTCAAAAAGTCATAAGGCAAACCATTGGGAGCCATCTGTACTTTTAATAGTGAAGGACAGAAAACTATCAGCTTTATTTACATACAGTAGCAATGAGCAAACTAATAAAAATCAAGAAAATGATTCCATTTACGATACACCAAAAAATAAATATTTAGGAATATATTTAACAAAAAAGTGCAAAATTTACAATCTGTAATGTACAAAACATTGTTAAAAGAAATTAAAGTCCTAAATATATGAAAGATATCCCATGTTCACAGATTGGAAGACAATATCGGAATGACAATAGTCTCAAAATTTACCTATAGATACACAAATGTTATCAAAAAACAAATGATATACACAAATGGTATCAAAAATCCCACTTTCAGGGCTAGGTTATAGCTCAGTGGTAGAAACCTTGCCTCGCACATGTGAGGCACTGGGTTTGATACTCAGCACCACATAAAAATAAATAAAATAAAGATATTGTTTCCATCTTTAAAAAATCTTCTAAAAAATCCCAATTGCCTTTCTTTTAGAAATTGGCAAGATAATTCTAAAATTCATATGGAGCTACAAGGGACCACAAATAGTTAAAGCAATCTTTAAAGAGAACATCAAGAGTCAAGCATGGTGGTGAGCTCCTGTAATCCCAGTGGCTCAGGAGGCTGAGGCAGGAGGATCACAAGTTCAAAGCCTGCCTCAGCAATGGCAAGGCACTAAGCAGCTCAGTGAGACCCTGTCTCTAAATAAAAAATAAAAATGGCTGTGGGTGTGACTCAGTGCAAGGAGCCCCTGGGTTCAATCCCTGGTTAAAAAAAAATCAAATTTGGAGAACTAATACTTCCCAGTGTAAAACTTACTAAAACTGCAGTAATCAATACAGTGTAGTCCTAGCAAAAAATTACATATAAAGAGAAATGGAATAGAACTGAAGGTCTAAAAAATGAACCTTGTTTTTTGACAAGCATGACAATAAATTTCAACAGGGAAAGAATGCTCTTTTCTGGGACAACTGCTTGTCCACATGCAAAATAATTAAATTGGACCCCTTCTTCACCCCATATGAAATAAATTCAAAATGAATAAGGTATGTAAATATAAGAGCTAAAAATACAAAATTCTCAGGAAAAAATCGTTGTGATGGGCTGGGGTTGTGGCTCAGCGGCAGAGCGCTGGCCTCGCACGTGCGTGGCCCGGGTTCGATCCTCAGCACCACGTAAACATAAATGCATTGCATTGTGTACAACTAAAGTAAATAAATAAATATTTTTTAAAAAATCGTTGTGAATGTTAGTGAGCTTGGATTATGTAATAGTTTCTTAGAAATGACACTAAAATCATAAGTAAAAAGAAAAAAGGTAAACTATTTAACATCATCAAAATTTTTAAAATTTTAGAAATATATACTTTAAAGAACACAAAGCCAGGCACAGTGGCCCAAGCCTTCAATCCCAGTGACTCGGGAAGCTGAGGCAGGAGGATCACAAGTTCAAAGCAGCCCCAGCAACGTAGCAAGACCTTCAGCAACTTAGTGAGACCCTGTCTCTAAATAAAAAAAAAAAAATTAAAGGGTCTGGGGGTGTTGCTCAGTGGATAAGCACCCCTGGTTCAATCCCTGGTACCTAAAAAAAAATGTTGGGGCTTGGGGAACAGCTCAATAGTAGAACACCTGCTTGGTGAGCATGAGGCCCTGGGCTCAATTTGAAAAAAAAAAAAAAAAAAAAAAACAACCCTGTATTTTATATACTTGTAATAAACATGTGAAAACCAAAATTTAAAATATAATATCGGGCTGGGGTGGCTCAGCGGTAGAGCTCTCGCTTAGCACTTGCACGGCCCAGGTTTGATCCTCAGCACCACATAAAAATAAAGGCATTGTGTACAACTCAAACAAATAAATACTTAAAAAATAAAATATAATATCACTTATAATTATTTTAAAAATGAAGGACTAAATCTAACAAAACCTGTACAGGACTTGTAGGTTGAAAACTAAAACAAAAACAAAAAAAAAAAGGAAAAGAAAAAAAATCAAAGATATAAATAAAATTCAATATAGTCAATTCTCCCAAAATATATATGCACATGTAATGTAATTCCTATTAAACTCCTAGTAAGGGGCTGGGGTTGTGGCTCAGTGGTAGAGTGCTCACCTAGCATGTATGAGGCACTGGGTTCAATCCTTAACACCACATAAAAATAAAATAAAAATATCATGTCCACATAAAACTAAAAATTAAATTTAAAAAACTCATAGCAAGAGCCGAGTGCAGTGGCACACGACTGTAATCCCACTGGCTCAGAAGATTGGGGCAGGAGGATTGCCAAAGTTCAAAGGCAGCCTCAGCAACTTAGCAAGGCCCCAAGCAACTCAGCGAGACCCTGTCTCTGAATAAAATAAAAGAGAGCTGGGAAAAAAAAAAAGAGGGCTGGAGATAAGGCCCAGTGGTTAAGTGCCCCTGGTTCAAATCCCTGGTACCCCCACCCCAAAAATAAAATCGTAGCAAGATTTTGTGAATACAATTAGACAATATTATTCAACAATATACTTGGAAGACAAATGATCTAAAAGAGATAAAACAATTTTGATAAAGAAAAATAAAGTGAAAGAAATTGCTTTCATGGTTTTCTACAAAACTAGAATAATCAACAGCGTATCATACTCACAGAGAGCTAAACATATAGATCAATAAAACATTATAGATGACTCAGAAATAGATTTACACAAATATGCCTAACTGATTTTTGCCATGGATGAGAAAATAATTCAATGGAAGAATTACTTTTTAAACAAAGGATGAGAACATCGTAGGGGATACCATGAATTCGGACCTAAACTTCGGACCTTACACAAAAATTAACTCAAAATAAATCATAGATCCGGTTACAGTGGGGCATTCATATAATCCCCATGGCTCTAGAGACTGAGGCAGGAGTATCACAAGTTCAAATCCAGCCTCAGCAATTTAGTGAGGCCCTAAGCAACTTAGTAAGACCCTGTCTCAAAATAAAACATAATGGCTGGGGATGTGGCTCAGTGATTAAGCACCATTAGTTCAACCCCTGGGACCAAAAAAAAAAAATAGATCATAGATTTAAATGTAAAACAAACTATAAACTTTTAGAAGAAAACATAGAATGCTGGGCAGTAGCCCATGCCTGTAATCCCAGCAGCTCAGGAGACTGAAGCAGGAGGATTGCCAAAACCAGGAGCATTCAAAGCCAGCCTCAGAAACTTAGTGAGGCCCTGAGCAACTCAGGAAGACCCTGTCTCTGTATAAAATACAAAAAAAGGGCTGGGATATGGCTCAGTGAGAAAGTACCTCTGGGTTCAATCCCCTGTAGCAAAAAAAAAAAAAAAAAAAAAGAAAGAAAGAAAAAGAAAAAGAAAAAAGAACATCTTAGAGACCAATGCTTGTTAAAGAATTCTTAGGCATGACACCATGACATCAGAAGCACGATGTGTGAAAGAAAAACATCAATAAATTGGACTTCCCCCCGCAAAAAAAAAATATTACAAACTGTTCCATGAAAGACTCTGTTTAAAGAATACAAAAACAAGCTAACGACTGAGAGTAAAAAATATTTTCGAACCATGTATCTGACAAAATATTGCTATCTACATAGTGAATGCTCAAAACTAAATGAAAAATAAAACCACAAAATTCAGTTCGAATGGGAAAAGATGTGAAGAGACATTTCACTAAAAAGAATATCATTTTAGTCAGATTTTTCATTGCTGACCAAAAGACCTGGAAAGAACAATTCAAGGAGGAAAAGTTTACTTGGGGGCTTACGGTTTCAGAGGTCTCAGTTCACAGATAGCAAATCCATTCCTGGGGGTTCCAGGTGAGGCTGAAGATCATGGCAGAGGAGTGTGACAAAGGAAAGCCGCTCAGGAAATCACACCAGGAAACAGAGAGACGCCACTGGCCAGCTACAATATATATATATATAAGCCAAAGGCTAGCCCCAATAGCTAGTCCTTCAGCCACACCCTATGGCCTTCAGTTACCCTAATAGATCCCTACCAGGAATCCCCACCCTTCTCAAAGGAATTTTTACTTTGGCACTCTAGAACTTAAGATTGGAGTGGTCTAGTCAATTTCTGAGATGCCCTCAAGCCATCTTATTGTATCTGGGAAAAGTCTTTTTAGCATTTCTTTAGTGGCAGTAATATCTTTAATAACAGCAATTTCCCTAACCCCAGTTTAACCCTGCCTTTCAAGTAAAGTTTTTCAAATCTTTCTGTTCTGATTTCTTCTTCTGAATATCACAATAAACTTAGCTAAAAGCTGCCAGATGAATACCATGCTGCTTAGAAATTTCTTCCACAAGATTGAGGTCCATCATTTTTAAAGTCAGCCTCACAGAAGTCTCAGGACACAGGCAAAATGTAGACAAATTCTTAGCTAGAATGTAGCATGAATGGCCTCTAATCCAATTTCCAACAGAGTTCTCCTTTTCCTCTGAATCCTCTTGAGCCCTGTCTTTACTATCTACAGTTGTACTGGCATTGTGGTCTTCTGAGCTCCCACCAGAATTGCTTATTAAGCTTCCCTTACAACAACCTAAAGCATTTCTAGCTTTCATCTCTAAACTTTCCAAAATTTCTCCCACAAATTTCAAAAGCTCCAAAGCTTCTGAACCACATGCTCAGTTTAGTCACTGCAATGACCCCACTTCTTAGTACCAATTTCTTTTTGAGTCAGCTTTTTCATTGCTGCAACCAAAAGACCTAACAAGAACAATTAGAGGAGGGAAGTTTTATTTAGGGGCTCAGGATTGCAGAGGTTTCAGTCCCCAGGATATGAGATAAGACAGAATGTCAAGGTGGAAGGGTGTGGTAGAGGAACGTGGTTCAACAAAGGTGTGGTAGAGGAAAGTGCTCAACAAAGACAATCTAAACCCCAAAGGCATGCCCCCAGGGATCCACCTCCTCCAGTAACATCCAACCAGCCTTCCTTCACCACTCAGTTAATCCCTATCAGGGGATTAATGCACTGATTAGGTTAAGGCTCTCATAACCCAGTCATTTCACCTCTAAGCCTTCTTGCATTGTCTCGAATATGAGCTTCTGGAGGACACCTCACATCCAAACCACAATAGATACTTAGATGGTAAATAATCACATGAAAAGATGTTCAACATCATTATCCATTAAGAAAATTAAAATTAAAAATGTAAAATATGATCACATGTTTGTAGGTTGTCTAAAGTAAAATCTGTGATACCACCAAATGTTGGCAAGGATACAGAGAAACTGGATAAGTCATACATGACTTGTAAGAATGTAAAATGGGTGGGCTGGGGTTGTGGCTCAGCGGCTGAGTGCTCGTCTCGCACGTGTGCGGCCCGGGTTTGATCCTCAGCACCACGTAAACATAAATGCATTGCATTGTGTACAACTAAAGTAAATAAATAAATATTAAAAAAAAGAATGTAAAATGGGAGAGCTACTCTGGAAAAAAGTTTGGCAGTTTGTTATACAACTCAACACGTACCCAGCAATTATACTCCTGGGCATTTATCCTAGAAAAGAATACTTCTGGGGCTGGGATTGTGGCTCAGCGGTAGAGTGCTTGCCTAGCATGTGTGCAGCCCGGGTTCGATCCTCAGCACCACGTAAAAATAAATGCATTGTGTGCATTGTGTACAACTAAAGCAAATAAATAAACATTTGTTTTTAAAAAAAGAATACTTCTTTTGTGTGTGTGTGTGGCACAGGGGATTGAACCCAAGGCCTTGTGCATGCAAGGCAAGCACTCTACCAACTGAGCTATGTCCTGGGTCCTAGAAAAGAATACTTCTCTCTGACAAAAACGTGTACATGATGGTTCATAGCAGCTGTATTTTTAATAGCCCCAAACTGAAAAGAACAAAATGCCCTGTGATAGGCGAATTGTTTCACAATTTTGAAACATACATACCATGAAATATTATGCAGCAGTACAAAGGAATGGGTTATTAAGATATGCAAGAACCTGGATGGATCTCTAGGATTTTATGCTGAGTTTTTAAAAAGCCTAGCTCAAAAAGTCACAATATATTATTCCTTTTATGTCACACCCTTGAAATAACAAAACAACAGAGACAGAGAATAGCAGTTGCTGGGGCTAGGGCTAGTAGGGCTAGAAAAGTGGGTGTTACTATTTAGCAATAGTATGATGGGGGTCTTTGCAGTAGTTCTGTATCTTGACTGTGATCAACCCCACAAGTGTGACCAACTGACATAGAACTAGGTACACATGCTGTGCCAAAGTATTTTTCTGGGTCTGACGGCATATGATGGTTATGTAAGAGGCAACCAATGGAAGAAACTGGGTGAGGGGTACCTTGGGACCCCTTTGTAACATCTTAACAACTTCCCATGAACCTACAATTATTCAAAAGTAAAATCTTTTTCAAATTGTGGCTTATAATTTTTTCTTAGTCTCTATCATCTTGATATTTGAAAGAAAAAAACTTAGTCATTGAGAGATTCTATAAAAATATCTGGATTTCCATGTTTTCTTGAAAAGTCATAAGGCATGAAAACCCTGGGTCCATATTCCCAGGGTTCTCACTGCTATTTTATATGGGAATTACTCTCTTCAACCCATCACAGTACTTTCCTATGCTCCTGAGCCCTTAAAGGTATTCGAATTTGTAGCTCCTAGTTATGTCTTTGTCCCCAACCAACCCTGTGCTTGCCTGAACACTCTTACCCATTTCCTGCACTCATGCCCAAAACAGGAAGCCTGCAAAAGAAGCCTTAATACTTGCCCACTCTCCAGCTCAGGAAGATACCTTCAGGCCTCCCCTTTCTGTTATCATGGTGGAACCTCCTCATTCATCAATACCTGATTTGTTTGCTTTCACCCCCTTAGCCCTGTTCCAGTTTTTGCAAGCCTTTAGGATGTTAACTGTAGCAATGGGTTCCTGAACCATAGTCAGGCACACATGGGGTCTCAAGTGGCACATCACAGGTCAGGGCTTTCCACTTCTCCCTATCTGGGCAGAAAGATCACACACTCAGAGCATACTGCAAGCTCTCTGAGGTCCTGCTGAGTAGTCTAGAATTCCCTTGCACAGTGAGAATGTTGTTTACCAGGACACATGGGCCACAATTATTGTTCTCTAGCACAGACAGTACAGGCTCATCCTTTCCCTACATTTTTCTTTTCTTTAGAGTTTAATTATGATTCATTTATAATTCAGAGAAAATTATGGAAAATTGTAAATGAGAAAAGTAATCTACAACCTCAGTGCCTATACACAATCACTGTTAACATTTTGAATCCTTTCTTCCAGTCTTTTTTCTATATTTGTACACACACCCACACCCATACACACCCCCACACAGATACTGTCTTTCCAATGGTGCCACACTATATGTCTTATAGTCTGTTTTTCTCACTTAATTGTTTATTATGGACATGTTTCTTTGTCAATAAACATTCTAAAACATCTGTCCCAACCTATTTAAGATTAGATTTGAATAGGACTGTGTTGACTGTTTTTTTCTTCTCATTTTCTTTAAAGACGGCTCCTCTCTCTCCCTCTCTTGTCTCTCTACCCCATCCTACCTCTCCCTCCCCTTTCTTTTTCCCTCTCCATCTTTCTCTCCTTTCCCTCCTTCCTTCTTTCCCTCCCTTTCTTTGACATACTAAATGAATCAAATTTACAGGGGTTAAGGTTTTGCAGAAAAGTAGTAGGCCTAAAGAGCCTATAGAATGAAGAGGAAGAGGTTGGTCTGCTAAGCCAAGTGACAAAATGAAATGTCCTACCTATTTGGCCACTCATTGAAAGAGTGAGGCTACATCAGGTTAGTGAATCATAACCATCTTTATTACCAAGAATTCATATGTGCCAGGCACTGTGCTCATCAGTTTACTTTGAGTTTGTACCTTTTGTTTTGTTTTGTGCGGGGGGCTTGAACCCACGGGCACTTAACCACATACTCACATACCCAGCCCTTTTTTTATATTTTGAGACAGGGTCTCACTGAGTTGCTGAGGCTAGCTTTTGAACTCCCAACCCCCTTGCCTCACCACCAGAGATGCTGGGATTACAGGCAGGCACCACAGAACCTCTGAGTTTGTTCTTTAAAGCACAGTGAAAAAGAAGCTGCAGCAGACTGTCTAGGTTCAATTGCTGACTCCCACTTACTTACTAGTTATGTGCCTTGAGCAAAATGCTAATCCCCTTTCATCCTCAGTTTTACATCTATAAAATGGGGATAATAAAGAGCCCCTGTCCGGAAGGTTATTTTAAGGATTTCATGAGTTACAGCATGCAAAGTGCTTACAAGAGTGACCAGTTCGCAGTAGCTGCTCTCTTATTAATGATCAATCCTCTTAAGAGCCCCATGAAGGAGGGAATGTCATTACTCCTTTGTAAGAGAGCACAAAACTAAGGCTTGAAGAGATCAAATAATTACCTTAAGAACCTGCAGCTAGGGCTGGAGTTGTGGCTCAGTGGTAGAGTGCTTGCCTAGCATGTGTGAGGCACTGGATTTGATCCTCAGCACTGCATAAACAAACTAAATAGACAAAATAAAGGTAATTTTAAAAAAGATCCTGAAGCTAGTAATTCACCAGGTTAAGATCTAGATCCAGGCTGCCTCCCCTCTTTCCAGTCTGCTTAATCACAGAGCCAAAGGGCTCCTGCTTCCTTGTGACTAGAAGCTGATTTTCTTGTTGCAAAAGCCTGGTGATGAGGCTAAGTAGAAGAGGAAAAGGATAATGAGAGCCAGATGGCTTTCCCTCACCTTTGACCACTGCAGCAGACTTCAGACCTGGATAGGGCTCAAGGCAGGACCCTGACCAGAGAAGTATATCTCAATAGGTTCTGATCACCTGCTTGGGGACTTAAGCTTTCAAATTTTCTGACTCTCACACACACTTTGACCTGCCCTAGAAGGACTGCTTACCTGGATCTGATTGTCCCTCTGTCCCGTTTTCAATGCAAAGCCTTCTCTCTTCAAGGCCACGTGGCCTTCAGGGTCATCAGCCTCACTGTGGCCAGAAAAGCCAGCTGTCTAGAGGCTGGCCCCTTTGTTCCAGAGAAGTTGGTAAATCAGCGGTAATCCCCAATTCACAGCGATAATCAGCTCCCTGTCTGGACGGTCAGGGCTATGCAAAATAACAAGTGGGGCCGCACCTGTTCTGAGGGTCTGTTACCCATAAAGCAAGCTGCTCTGAATGGCCCAAGCCCCCACAGGAGCAGCAGCTGCGGCCTGGAATCAGGGCTTTGTTAGCATAAGAATGGGTCCAGCCACGCCAGCCAGCCTGCCTGCCAACCAGCCAGCTTCCTTCTCCCCCCTCTTCCCATCTTGCCAAACACCAAATGGGCTGCCCTCATTGTGGGAAGTCTGGCTTAGCATTTCTTTTTCAACTGCACTGATCAATTTTTCCTTTACGGAAGAAAGAGAGCTTTTCTTTCTTCAGATATGGCTCAAGTGGCTGAAGATGCTGTAGATTTATCTACTCACTACTCACCATATTCTCACTTTAAGGCAAGGACACAGTAGTACATGACTCCAAGAGGCACACTGCACAAAGACTATTCCTCAAATAGTGCTGCATAGTGCAGTAGAATTGTGCAGTGCACAGCCTGTGCAACCCTGCTCCAGGGGCAAATGTAGGCTATATAAAGGCTTCTAGCCATTTACCACTTAAAATGTGGTCCATGGTCCCAAGTACATCAGCAGCACCTGGGAGCTTGCTAGAAATGCAAAAGTTCAGGCTCTACCCCAAACTTACTGGATCAGCAATCTGAATTTAGCAAGATCTCCTGGTGATTCAAATGCACATTAACATTTAAGAAGTACTAGACTGGAAAACAAGACCTTAGGTTTCACATCTTATACTAGAACATGCTAAAGTTTTCAAATCATAAAAATCATGGCTCAAATCTTAGCACCAACAATTACTAGGGATGTGACCTCAACCAAGTTACTTAACATCCTTGAACCTCAGGTTTCTCATTCATAAAAGGGCAAAAATAATAATACTGATAGGTTAACTGTGAGGATGAATAACAAAAATGTATATGCCTAGGAGCTGGGGTTGTGGCTCAGTGGTAGAGCATTTGCCTAGCATGTGTGAGGCACTGGGTTCCCTCCTCAGCACCACATAAAAATAAATAAATAAAGGTATATTAAAAAAAGGAAAGTGCCTAGTCATGTCTCAATAAATAATAGCTAAATAAATAATAGCTCTTATTATTGTTTTTCTCCCTGGTAAATAACAATACCCTGCCAACTTCAGATGATTGAGATATTGACTTGCTCCTGTTATATATTAATCAGAAAGTACCCTTTACCTCTCCTTTGTCTCCTATGGGAACTTGAAGCAGTAGGTTTAATTGATGATGACACCTTTCCATTCATATAGCACCTTGAACTTCCCAAAGCATTTTCACACTGATTATCTCCTAAGCATCAATAACTCAAGGTATCAGAACTAAAATGGCTCTGAGAAACCATCTGTTCCAATACCATCCTTTTCTGATCAGAGGATCAGGATCGTTCAGTGACTTGTCCAAGGTCATAAAATAAATTGGTAATATGATCAGCATTTAGAACCTGATACAAATGTCATTCCCAGCTGAGAGCTTTTGCTCAACAACAGTTTAAATAAGAATGTTTGGTTGACAAATCAGAATAGTTTTGTAGCATAGGGCCCTTGTTATAAGTGAGAGTGTACATCTTTGCCTTTCTTAAATGCAGATGAAAAGCCTATAGCCTGAGCTCAATCACAGTTTGAAAGAGTAAATAAGGACCACAGAAGCTTCTCTGAGAATGAAGAGCTTATTGAGAATCAGTTCATGTGGGGGTTGGAAGGATGTCCTAAAGTTCTCTCTATTCTGATAGAGGGAACACAATTTCATTTCACAATATACATATGTAACAATCTTTGATCACTGGAATATTCTGTAGCTTTAAAAAGACTCTTCAATCACTTGGGAGTATATTAGAGATACGTTAAATAGAAACTGCAAGTTATAGAACTGTGCACAATTTGATATCTGAGACTAATCAGGAACAGTGCCTGCATCAAGGCCATCGGTGTTCTTCCAGCAGAGTTCTGGATTTCATGTCTATGACAGGCTCTAATAACTTTTAAGGGCAAAAGAAAGGCCTTAGAACACTCACAGAATGTCATATCAAGCTATGAGGGACTTCAGTCTGGGCAATGCAGCCAAATAAACACATCTGGAGGAAACGTAGTTCCTAAACACAAGGTCTATGAAGCTTTCACATTTTTTGACATAAGAGATGCTGTTCCATTCCTGATAAACAGAGAACTTGTTAGAAATTGTTGTGAAGGTCAGCATCAATGATATTCTTTCTTCTGGCTGTAGAATATTCATTCTAATAGAAAATATTCTTAAAGGCTTAGGATGATAAACAGATAAAAAGCACAGTTGCCCTAGTTAAATTAGGGATTTGGCCATGGTATGTGGTCCACTCAGTTGCTGACCCCTAACTTCATTCCAGAACACAGAGGAATCCATAAAGCATAACTTAAAAAACATTTTTATATGGGCTGGGGTTGTGGCTCAAGTGGTAGAGCACTTGCCTAGCATGTGTGAGGCACTGGGTTCTATCCTTAGCACCACATAAAAATAAACAAAAAAAATTAAGGTATTGTGTCCATCTACAACTAAAAAAAAATTTTATGAATTCTCAGGGGACCATTAATAGCACATGGGAAGCTAAGTTACATGGTAAATTTTTGCATGGTAGAAAAATTATTCAGGTTCAGAAAACAGCTTGAAAGAGGCTGCTATAAAGCCAGGCAATCCAGATAGGAAGGTAGTATAATGAGAAATGATGTGAATCTAGAGAAGGGGAAGTCACAATAAAAAGGAATAAATTGATAACAGGGATTTGGGAGGTAGATTGGGAAGAAATGGTCATTGTGGAAGGTGAGGAGATGAAGGAGGGTTTTGGATGGTTCAAATTTCTGGTTCAGTGGAGAAAGAATATATAAAAAGTCAAGTTCCATTTGGGGCACATTGGCTTTGGGCTGCCTGTGGAATTTCCAGATAAAGACAGCCCAGGGACAGTTAGATAAATAGATCTAGGGCTCAAGAGAGAGATCTATGTGTGGTGTGGGTTATATATCTGGGAGTCAAAAACATGTAGGTGATAATAGAAGCCACAAGCACAGATAAAATTGCCAGGAAGAAACAGAGAGATTTCTGGAAACACTCATAATTCAAGTCTGGGAAAAAGAAGGTCTCAAGAAGCAGCCAAAGAAGTAGAAGATTAATCAAGAGAGAATAGTGTCATGGAATCTAAGAGAGAATAAATATTCAGGAGGGCAGGTAATAGAAGTTAATGATTCAGAAACACTGAATAAGGTAAAAGACTGAGAAACGTTCATTAGATTTGCCAATTGGGATATCACTGGTGTCCATGGCAAAAGATGTTTCATAAAAGCAGAAACCAGATTCCACTGGATAGAAGTGAATGAAGATTGACAGAATGGAGATGGGCTAAGCAGACTTTTTTTTTTCTTTAAAGAAGTTCCACTGTGGGCTGGGGTTGTAGCTCAGTGGTAGAGCGATTGCCTAGCACCTGTGAGGCACTGAGTTCAATCCTCAGCATCACATAAAAATAAATAAATAAAATAAAGGTATTGTGTTCATCTACAATTAGACATTTTTAAAATATTTTTTTAAGTTGTCAATAGACCTTTATTTATTTGATTTATTTATATGTGGTGCTGATAATTGAACCCAGTGCCTCACACATGCTAAGCAAGCACTGTACTACTGTGCCACAACCCCAGCCCTTAAAAATAGATTTAAAAAGGGATGTTGGAGATGGGGCTGGGGCTGAGTGGTAGCACACTTGCCTGGCATGTGTGAAGGACCAGATTCAATTCTCAGCACCACATATAAATAAATAAAATAAAGGTCTATCAACAACTAAAATTTTTTTTAAAAAAAGAATGTTGGCCGGGCGCGGTGGCGCACGCCTGTAATCCCAGCACTTTGGGAGGCTGAGGCAGGAGGATCGCGAGTTCAAAGCCAGCCTCAGCAATGGCGAGGCACTTAGCAACTCAGTGAGACCCTGTCTCCAAATAAAATACAAAAAAGGGCTGGGGATGTGGCCCAGTAGTCAAGTGCCCCTGAGTTCAATCCCTGGTACCAAAAAAAAAAAAAAAAAAAAAGAATGTTGGGGGGCTGGGGTTGTGGCTCAGTGGTAGAGTGCTCACCTAGCATGCGTGAGGCCCTAGATTCGATCCTCAGCACCATATAAAAATAAATAAAGGTATTGCGTCTATCTACAACTAAAAATATTTTTTAAAAAAAAAGAATGTTAGCCGGGCGCGGTGGCACACACCTGTAATCCCAGCACTTGGGAGGCTGAGCCAGGAGGATCACGAGTTTAAAGCCAGCCATCAGCAATGGTGAGGCACTTAGCAATTCAGTAAGACCCTGTCTCTAAATAAAATACAAAAAAGGGCTGGGGATGTGGCCCAGTGGTCAAGTGCCCCTGAGTTCAATCCCCAGTACCAAAAAAAAAAAAAAAAAAAAAAAAGAATGTTGTGGGGTTGGGGTTGGGGTTGTGGCTCAGTGGTAGAGCACTCGCCTAGCATGCACTCAGCCTGTGTTCGATCCTCAGCACCATGTAAAAATAAACCACATTGTGTACATCTAAAGCAAATAAATAATTTTTTTAAAAAAAAGAATGTTGTATGGATTATCCACTGGAGCATTAAAGTCATCCAGGATAAAAGCATGACTTATAGTGGAGTAACAGATATCAAAAGTCCAGGAGTGGGGCTGGGATTGTGACTCAGTGGTGGAGTGCTTGCCTAGCATGTGTGAAGCACTGGGTTCAATCCCGGACACCACATAAAAAATAAACAAATAAAATAAAGGTATTGTGTCCATCTGCAACTAGAAAAATATTTTTTTAAAAAGTCCAGGAGTGGTGCACCTGTGCCTAGCCCTCTGCCTTTCCCTTGAGTTTGTCTCTATCTCTCCCACTGTGGCTCCCCAGCCTGCACTTGCACAAAGAACTCAGCGCTGACACCATCCAAACCCACAAGGAAAATGGTGGAAAATTCACTCTCACCATTGCCACAAAGAGCAATTTTTGACTTTTTTTTTAAGCTCCCAATTTGGCTTCATACTTTGCCTTGTGTGAGCTTTTATTCCTGAATTGTGGCTAAAATCCTTTCGCTAAACCTATTGGCCTCAAAAATATTGGGCAGTCACATTACCTGTCTATCTACTTATTACTATAAGTAATTTATATGTACTAATTATTACTCCATTATTTGGTTATGTACTCTTATTTAAAATTAACATGATGAGTACTTTTCCACTCAACTCCATCACATACAACTATGGTAAAAATCAATAGCAGAAGAAATATCAAGAAGAGGCCATCTCAGGGTTAAGAGATACTCCTATTAGTGAAGTAAACCAAATGTTCTTTCTTACAGCCAAATAATTTTACATTAAAAACTGAGTTTTGGAGCCGGGCGCGGTGGCGCACGCCTGTAATCCCAGCACTTTGGGAGGCTGAGGCAGGAGGATTGTGAGTTCAAAGCCAGCCTCAGCAATGGCGAGGCACTTAGAAACTCAGTGAGACCCTGTCTCTAAAATAAAATACAAAAAAGGGCTGGGGATGTGACCCAGTGGACGAGTGCCCCTGAGTTCAATCCCCAGTACCACCAAAAAAAAAAAAAAAAAAAAAAAAAAAAAAAAAAAAAAAAACTGAGTTTTGGGCCAGGTGTGGTGGCGCATGCCTGTAATCGTAGTGCCTCAGGAGGCTGAGGCAAGAAGATCTTGAGTTCAAAGCCAGCCTTGGCAATGGCAAGGCGCTAAGCAACTCAGTGAGACCATCTCTAAATAAAATACAAAATAGGGCTGGGGATGTGGCTCAGTGGTTGAGTGCCCGCGAGTTCAATTCCCAGTACCCCTCCTCCCCACCCCCCAAAAAAACCAGAGTTGTGTGTAAACATGCTAACATCAAGCATGATAAGTTTTTTGGGGGGGTGGGGGGGTACTAGGTATTGAACTCAGTGGCACTAAACCACTGAGACACATTCCCAGCCTTTTTAAATTATTTATCTCGAGGCAGGGTCTTGCTGAGTTGTTTAGGGACTCGCTAAGCTACTGAGGCTGGTTTTGAACTTGCAATCCTCCTGCCTCAGCCTCCCAAACTGCTGGGATTATAGGCATGCACCACTGCGCCCGGTGACTATTTTCTCTTATTAATGCCAAGTATTGAAATGTAAAAATAAAAATCAAAGTTGATGTCTTAGGTAAAGTTCAATTAATATTGCAAACATTTCCAAATATTTCTTATTATTACACAGAATAAATAAAATACTACATTGCCTAATAAGAAAAAAGTCCCAGAAAAGTGCAATTGGATGAGAAAGGCAAGAGTTGATAAGAGAGAACAGCAGGCAGTATAGATAGCATGTGCCTCAAAGGAGCATTTGTTTAATCTTGTTTTTAAAACAATGTATTTTAAGATAATAAACTAGTTTGTATTTAATTTTGTTATCTGCTCCATTATTTTTTGTTAATTTTGTTGTCAGGATAGACATAAAAGTTTTGAGAAAAAGTGCTGGGGAAATAGGAGAGTGTAGACATCACCCCCAGCTCTGTGGAAAATGGAAGCCAGCATAATGAGCAGCCTCTGCTTGATAAAACTTCAGGAAAATTGATGTGCCAGTTAAGGCAAGCAGATATCAGTGGTATAGAAACCTAACTACAAATCCCAGCGGCCCATGAGGCTCAGGCAGGAGGATTACAAGTTCAAAACCAACCTCAGCAACCTAGCAAGGCACTAAGCAACTCAGTGAGACCCTGTCTCTAAATAAAATACAAAATAGGGCTGGAGATGTGGCTCAGTGGTCAAGTGCCCCTGAATTAAATCCCTGGTACTCTCGCCCCCAAAAAACAAAAACCATGACTACATACTACATTAGCATCAACTTGAGTAGCTCCACAAAAGTAAGAAGCCAGGCTCTTCTTCAAGCCAACTGAGAATCTCTGGAGATGGGGCCCAGGCTTCAGACCTTGTTAAAAAGCTCCCCAGGTAATGTGAGCATGTAGCCTGCACTGTAATGTGCTGATGTAGATTATACTGCAAGAGTGTGAAGGGCCAGGGGAATTTGTTGATGTGCGACATAGGTCTCAAAGGGCACAGGTGAAAAGCTTGGGAGAAAGGATGGAGTGTGAAGAGAAATCACAAACGTGTGGGGACCAAATTGAGAGGTCTCAAAATTCTGAGTAGATCCCTTTGGAAGGAAATAATTGGTGTGAAGTTATCCCAGAGTTAAAACAAATTAGGAAGGTACTGATTCTCAACAAGGGCCAGCCAATTCCAGATTGGGGAATGGAAAAAGTTACAGTCAGGATCAAGGATGGCAGTACTGGAAATGAGTTTTGCCTGCAAGTTCCCCTTTGGTGGCCTTGGAAAGTAGAAACTGAAGTGGATCCCTTGATCTCCATTGATTTAGGCCATGTGTTCTGCAACTGATGACCAAGTCAATCATGTGTCTCCACCAGGAGAGGTGGAAGTCAAGGAAATGGGGAGCCATGATGATGGAGCTGCGTAGAGTTAACCCCCTGGATACTTGGAAGAACTTGGTCTCCATGATATCCAGACCACTGGCGGTGGAGACAGAGTAAAGTTTGCTTAGATAGGAAGCTGAGCTGACCAAATCAGGATCAGATTCCCTACCATGTGAAGCTGGAGACAAGAAACTGCTAACTATCCTTCCCACTGAGAGGATAAATCCACATTCATCCCCCTCTAACACCTCTGGATGAGAGCTAGAGTGCAAGGCAAAGCCCACCTCGGTTCCTCTGAAAAGTATCTTGCAGTTTGGAGGTGCCAGGCAGTGTTGCTTCTACAAATCATACCACACACTCTTTTAGCCTTCCCAAAAATGGACCTACAGTGTTTGTTATGGATTCGGACCTCCTGGCCTTTACCACTGTGGTTATAAGCATTGTTATACTTTCCTTTTTTTCCTTTTTATACTCATTACTTTTTTCCTTTTTATACTCATCCCTGGACATCTATGCATGTCTACAACTACACGTGGAAGTATCTTGGGTTCCTGGGCCTAACTAATTTCCCCTAAGGAGGGAGCAAAGATGAGCTAGGTTGTACCCAAGGAGCTGGCTGTACCCGATTTCAGTTCCAGAGCTGAGCGGCAAAGTAAGGATATTACAAAGTGCAATACATGGGTCACCTGCATCAGAATTCCCTGGGATGCTTATAAAAACACAGATTACTGGGCTCTCACCTCAGAACTTCAAGATCAGACAATTCTCTGCAGAATCTCTGTAGGAATTGCATAAAAGCTACCATATAGCACCTTTTTGTTTTATTGTGTCTCATTTGGGCATGGTAACTGAACTATATTTTGTGACCAAATCTAAGATTCCATATTATACTATCCATGGCTTGTGGTCTCCAGGTGCCACATATTGGAACCCATGGCCACGAAGCTCCGCACTTGTCTGAACAACTCAGACCCTTGGGCCACTTCAGGTCTTCCACTCTGCCCATCCTGAGCTAGCCTACACATTCCCATGAGACCATTCTTCTGTGATCACATAGCTTTTACTGCACTGCTGAAGGATGTTCTGCAGACCAAAGTTAAGTGTGCCCTGTGTATCATGTGGATACAGCAGCAATTTTTCAAAAGGCGATTAAAGATTAAATGAAGTTCAAAGTCAGTATCAAAGCACACATATCTCTTGAGTGTGTCATATTTGTTTTGTTTTTTTTTAAAGCTTAATCCAGAGCCATTCCCATGGGCTTATGAGAAAAGTAAAGTTGAAAGAAAAAGGAATTCCTTCCCATAATAATTAGTCAGCATTCAATGCATCACATCTTTGGGTGCTTTGGGGGATAGGGTTTACAGAGATGTGTAAGACATAGTCAGTGTCCTCAAAGAGTTTAAAAACTACCTAGCAAGACAATAAATACATTCCTGTTAATTATCATCAAAATAAGGTGATAGAGTATAGTATACTGTAGATGCTAAATGAGCATTATAAACCAAACATGGCACAAGAAAAAGCTAAATTCATTTTTTTGGGGGGTGGTACCAGGGATTGAACTCAGGGCACTCGATCACTGAGCCACATCTCCAGCCCTATTTTTATTTTATTCAGAGACAGGGTCTCACTGAGTTTTTTAGGGCCTTGCTAAGTTGTTGAGGCTGGCTTTGAACTTGTGATTCTCCTGCCCCAGCCTCTTGAGCTGCTGGGATTACAGGCATGTGCCACCATGCCTGTCAGGAAACCTAAATTATGAATGTTTCAGTATATAGCCCCATGAAACAGAAAATCTGTTAATTTGCTCAAGCCAGAATTATGCAAGTCTTCCTTGATCCCTCCTTCCCCTAAGCCCCTATATCTAGTTCATTAGCAAGTCATTTTTGTTCTAGCTCAAAGGTATATCCTGGGGCTAGATAGCTCAATTGGTAGAGTGCTTTCCTCACATGCCCAAGTCCTTGGGTTCAATCCCAAGCACCACACACACACAAAGTGTATCCTGAATCTACTCATTTGTCTTTATGGCCACTGCCACCCCTAGTCTAAACCACCAGCATCTCTCTTCCTGGACTACTGTCATAGCCTCCTAATATGCCCCTCTTTCTCTTCTTGGCATTCTCCAGTTCAATTTTATACAGTTGCCAGTGTGACATTTTAAAAGTATAAATTACATTATTAAAAGTATAAATTACATTATTTTGACTCTACACTTCAGCCTTTCAGTAGCTTCCTGCTGAATTCAGCATAAACTCACTTCCAGAGCCAGTAAGGCTCTGCAAGGTATCCAGCTTCACTGAGACTCACTTTTTCCTTGATTCACTCTCCTTAGAGAGTGGCAAGCACCAACCTCAGGGTCTCAGGACAAGCTGTATATGGAACACTCTCCATGAATACTTATTCATCTTTCAGGCCTCAGCTTAAATTCATTTCCCCCAGAAGGGTCTTTCTTCATGCTCCCTGGGATCTCATGTGGTCTCCCTGCTCTTTTTCTTCACAGCACTTATTACAATTTAAAATTATATATGTCTGGATTTATCTGTTTAATATCTGTCTCCTCCACTTGACTGTGAACATCACAAGGGTAGGATTTATGTCTATTTTGCTTATAATCACATTCTAAGCACCCAGCATAGTGCCTAGTATATAATAAGATGATCAAAATTTGTCCTTGAAGCCGGGCGCGGTGGCGCACGCCTGTAATCCCAGCACTTTGGGAGGCTGAGGCAGGAGGATCGCGAATTCAAAGCCAGCCTCAGTAATGGTGAGGCACTTAGCAACTCAGTGAGACCCTGTCTCTAAATAAAATACAAAAAAGGGCTGGGGATGTGGCCCAGTGGTCAAGTGCCCCTGAGTTCAATCCCTGGTACCAAAAAAAAAAAAAAAAAAAAAAAAAAAAAAAATTGTCCTTGGGATGCAAGTATAAAGGAAACAGAATAAAGAAGTGAGATAGGGCTGGGGTTGTGGCTCAGTGGTAGAACACTCGCCTTGCACGTGCACGGCCCGGGTTCGATCCTCAGCACCACGTAAACATAAATGCATTGCATTGTGTACAACTAAAGTAAATAAATAAATATTTTTTTTAAAAAGTGAGATAGGCCGGGCGCAGTGGCGCACGCCTGTAATCCCAGCACTTTGGGAGGCTGAGACAGGAGGATCGTGAGTTCAAAGCCAGCCTCAGCAATGGCGAGGCACTTAGCAACTCAGTGAGGCCCTGTCTCTAAATAAAAAATACAAAAAAGGTCTGGGGATGTGGCCCAGTGGTCGAGTGCCCCTGAGTTCAATCCCTGGTACCACAAAAAAAAAAAAAAAAAAGTGAGATAGGGGCTGGGGATGTGGCTCAGCGGTAGAGCACTCACCCAGCACGTGCGCGGCCCGGGTTCAATCCTCAGCACCATGTAAAAATAAACACATTGTGTACAACTAAAGCAAATAAATAAATATTTTTTAAAAAAAGTGAGATAGTCTGAGAAGGATTTTTGGAGAAGCCCAGGAGCAGAAAGAATACTATGAGAAAATTTGTGTGAAAGATGTATTCAGAGGATGGGGACACCCCACTGTGGCTGGGGTATGGAGTCTGTGTTAGGTAGCCACTGCTGGAGATGTATGTTATAGTCATTTATAGCGATATAGTAGAAAAACTAAAATCCCAAGAAAAGAAGTGTGACTTTTACTTGTACCTTCCACCATGCCTCCACCATTGATTTCAGTTATGGGCTGAATATCCTTATCCAAAATGCCAAAGGTTTTGGATTTTGGAATATTTGCATAGACTGTACCAGTTGAGCATCCCTAATCTAAAAATCCCAAATCCAAAATGATCCAAAATCTGAAACCTTTTGAGCATCATGTTAGCATCATGTCAACTCTCAAAATATTTTAGATTTGGGAGCATTTTGAATTTAGGATTTTTGGATCATGGATACTTGACCTATATTCCCAAAACAACTCCAGGTGGGCAGAATGTGGCACTCCTCCTCAGCTGCTAGCAGTTAAGGGTGATATGGCCCTCCTACTTCCAGCCATGGTTAAGGGTCCAACAGGATTCAGAATGAGCAATGTCTACTGTACCCAAGCACTTGGTGGGGAAGTGGAAAGGGTTTTGAGGAAGGACTTGCTGTCAAAGTATATACAAAGTTCCTTTGGGTCATGCAGTCTGCTCTGAATATGCTATAGGTATCCAGCTTCCTGCCTGACATCTTACTACTCAGGCAATACAGATATTTCTAGTAGTAATAAAGTAATAATAGTGCCTACTTCATAAGATTATAATGAAGATTAAGTGAGAAAATATGTATAAAGCAGTTAGCATGGTGTCTAGTACACAGTAAGCACTCAAGATAAGTTAACTGCTATTATTATTCTATTTCTCTAAAGTAGAAATAATAATAGTTCCTACCTCATAGGTTTTGTGACTATTAAATGAGCTAATACATAATAATATTTAGCATAGTGCCTAGCATATAATAAGCACTCAATAAATGTTAGATATTATTACTGTTATGTGTAACACTAAAAGCAGCAGCAACAATAAAAATAAATAGTTCAGAAGTACTAAGGCCCCAAAGTACGGTAGAGACATTGTGAAACCCAATAAAGGCAGAATTTGCTTTGGGGCCCCCAAATGCAGTGATTAATCTAGAGAAAGGATAGATTGATATACAGCCAGTGATGGGCAGGGCAGGTTGCTTGGTCACCAGGCTGAGGCAGGTGATGCCCTGGGAGGTGGCCCCCTCAAGGTAGGCCCTGTCACCAGGGCTCAATTCCCAGCTCTATTGATCAAGTAGGAATTGTCACTATGGCAGCATCTGGTTGCCGCACTCGATGGATTACATGGAGAGGAGACAAAGGGCTTTCTAGCCGGTTGTCTTGGAGGAATGCCAGAAGGGAATACACGGCTGGCAGGGCTGATTGGGGAGGTGTGTGTGTGTGAGAGGGGGCAACTCACAGAAATTCATGCTGCGTGGGACCAGGCTCCTGTGGGAGTTGCTAAGCTGGGTCTGCTTTGTCCCCGTTTTTGTCACCATGTGAACCATTTTCAGGCTTAAAGAATCAGCTGTTCTTCAGAAGCAGCCTGTGTACACTGTGCAATGCTTTTGTATGAAGCCCTCAGTCTCAGAAGCTCCCCCAAAACAGAGGCCATCTCCTCTGGTTACCTCAAATAATGTATACCTCACAGGTATCAGAAATCTCTGCTGGGGTGGGAGGTAGGCCCAAAGGTGGCCCAGACACTGAGAAGCCAGGGGTCAAAGAACTTACAAGCTCACTAAGCATGGCAACTGATTACCAGCAATACCTTATTAAACATATGTATGTTCCAGAAAGTATCCTAAAAGTTTTGCAGGATCATCTTTTCTATTCCTTAAAAAAAAAAGAATTATTAACTATTACTATTGTCCCCACTGCACAAGTGAAGAAACTGAGATTTAGAGAGGCTAAGCAGCTATCCAAAGTGCCTGAGCCAGGACTCAAAAGTTTCCATGGAGGTTTCAGCATTCATAATATAAGTTAAAATATAGCTGCTGTGCATAAAGGGCAGTACATGAATGAGCACTATCTATGAGGCAGAAATATATTAACTCTTTGATTCCATACTACAACTCTATGATATAGATGCTGATATTACTCTTTCCATTTCACAGAGCAAAGAAGAAACTTTCCAAGACCCCATGGCTATAGAAAAGAGAAGGAATTGAAACTTAAGCAAATGTTCCTTTTTACCTTTACACTACCTTCTCTTTTCCCCCAAGACAGCTCTTTCACCAGGGAAAACCTGAAGACATCCCCATTAGTATACAGATCACCTCTTACTTAGGATGGTTTGACTTAGAATGGTTCAGTTTCACAGTGGTGCTAAAGGCACACACATTCAATAGAAAGTATACCTGCAATTTTGAATTTGTATCTTTCCCTATGCTGACAAATGTGGCAGGATACTCTCACCACAAACTCCAGCACTCAGTCAGTCATGAAAACACAAGGACAAATAATTAAGACCTCAGTTGCCAGTGGATTTTAGATGCAGGTATTCAATATTTTATGAGACACTCAATATTTTATTATAATAAGGGCTTTTTGTTAGATGATTTTGCCCAACTGTAGGTTAATGTAGGTGTCCTAACCACGTTTAAGGTAGGCTAGGCTAACCTATGATACTTGGTACGTTATGAGTATTAAATACATTGTTGACTCATGATATTTTTAATTTATGATGGGCTTATGAGGTAATTATCCCATTGTAAGTCAAGGAGCATCTGTATGTTGGACTACTTTTTCAAAGTCATTTTTTTAAATGATTTGATTGCTTCACTATCTCACATGGAGAAGGGACAATGAAGATCATTGAAGATGGAAGAAGAGACTTAGAGAGGCAGCGTGACATGTCAGCATTTAGACACGGAACAAATGACTGAGGCCTCACAAGACCTTGGTTCCCTGATATCTACTGACTGTCAGGATGGAAATGAGGAGATCATAGACACTACAGAAAATGGGTGTAAGAAAGTCCTACTCTGAGGGCCCCAGCTGGAAGGGGATTTATCTTTTTGGTACTGGAGAGAGAACCCAGGGGTGCTTAACCACTGAGCAACACCCCCGTCTTTTTTATGTTTTATTTTATTTTATGTTTTATTTTGAGACAGGTTCTCAGAAGTTACTTAGCGCTTCACTAAGCTACTGAGGCTGGCTTTGAATTTGCAATCCTGCCTCAGCCTCCCGAGTTGCTGGGATTAAAGGCATGTACCACAGTGTTCAGCTTGAAGGGATTTTTAAGAGAAATTATAACCAATACAAGATCTTTCCAGGAAAGAGCCAAGAAGAAAAGAAAGCAAATGGTTTGTTTTTGTGCAGCAGTGTTGAACTGTACTATAGTCAAAGAGAAAATGTGGTCCTCCTTCAAATGGGGCATTAGGTTAGGATTTATGCATGGACTCAGCCCCATAGGTATATTCTGGACACCACAGTGCATGGTTTTGTTGTGCTCATGAATTTGAGTCAGATCAATTCTAGTTCAATGAGTGTATTGGTTGATGCCAGATACCCCTGACTTCATGCTGCAAGTTTGATAATGAGAATGAGGAAGGACTCAGGTAAATGGGAAAGCCAAGAATCCAAAGCCAACTAGAGTGTTGTTCACCCTATAATGGGTCCTCTTCCTGGCTGCTTCCCTTATCCCAGTCCCCCATTCACTGAGACTATCCAGGAAGTCACTATCTCCCAGAGGTCATTTAGACCTTTGGCATCAGCCACCTGATGGGAGTAGTAGGCTAAAACAAAAGTATATTTCACATTCCTAAGATCTCTGAAATTAATAATGGTCACAGGAGGAATTACAGGAATTTACCTCTCACTGCCAATATTTACATGTTTATTCAGTTATCAGTTCTCAAGGCATAAAACCAGTCTCCTAGTTCCACTCTTAAAATGACACATAATAATTCTGGAAACACTGGGCTACTATTAAAATTGACCCACTTTCCATTCCTTTTTTAAAATATTTTTTGCCAATGGACCTTTATTTTATTTCTTTATACGAAGTTCTGAGAATCAAACCCAGTGCCTCACTCTACCACTCTAGGCAAGCACTCTACCACTGAGCCCCAGCCCCAGCCCCTACCTTCCTTTTTTTTCCATTTGTTTAATCTTCCTTCAGGGCTCAAACTAGCCACACCCAAGAAAATGAGTTACTTCACATATCACCCCTTTGGTGTATCTCAGACTTATAACCATGGGGAGCCTTTAATAGCAGAACACTGTTTAATCATCGTGGCCCCAGGACCAGATAGAGTCACTTTGCCACTCACCATCTGAGAGAATTTATGCGAGTCACTTGGCTGCTGTGAGCCCCAGTCTCCTCCTCTATAAAATGGTAATGCTAATAACATCAACCTAGTAGAGTTGTGAAGACAGGCAGAGAGTCGATCAGTACCTGGCACACGGCAAATACTCAATAAATGGTAGCTAGATATAAAAAAGAAAGCTCACTGTCTCTGAAAGTTTGCCTTGGAGAAACATTTCCCAAGTTCCAACTTCTCCTGTAATGAAGTGAAGGGTTGAAACTGGAACACAAGGAAATCAGTAGGACAAATGAGCACCCTTGGTGCTGACTCCTCTCCTTTTGGCATTTACAGGAGAGGATGATATCGAGAAGGTGCCTAAGGCTGAAGCAAAATCAGTGGTGTGACCAGGGAGGGGGTGTTGAGTGGGGAGAAGTTAGAGTGTGATGGAGATTGCAGGAAGTTAGGGCATAAAGGGTTAGAGATTGATGAAGGGAAAAATAAACAAAGTTTTACAAATCAAAAAAGGAAATAGAAACTTGAAATGAGAGTCAAAGGATAGGGTTAGGCTGAGAGGATCTAAGAGTTCTGGATATTGTTTTGTCCTTTCTCAGTAATGCCTCTACTGAAGGTTTTGTGCCAAAAACCATAAAATATGCTCATTATCAGTCAGTTTGTTCCTCCAAATTTGCTGTTATTAAAAAGAACACTCTGCTCTTCACTCACCTCTGCATAAACCAGCCCCAGGAAATTAGATCAAAACCCAGTCTCCTCAAGTGTAGTTTCGTAGGTTTTTAAAACACAGCAACAGAGAGGCCAGGACCTCCCCACTTTGGAAAATAGTTTCGTTCCCTCAGGTCAGAGAGCCCAGGAGATCTTGCCTCCTGAAAGTTACCTCAGATGGGAGTTATAATCTTCTCTAGAGTCACCTAAGAAGCTAGCTAACAACATTTCCTGGGTCTGCTGTTGGAGTTTCAGATTTAGTTTGGTTGAAGTGAAACCTCCTATATATTTTTGAAAAGTGCACCCAAGTAATTCTGTCACAAAGTAAGCTTTGACTTTGGAAACAACAATGCTTTTTTTTTTGCTTTTTTTTTTTTTTTTTTTTAATGGAAGAACTACAGTATAGATCATCTCTTTCTAAATATTGCTCTCATTTTATGTGTGAGGACTATGAAGCTCAGAGACATTTAAGGTCTTGTTTAAGTTTACACAGCTAATGTTGAGCAAAACCAGGACCAGAACCTGAGCCTTGTTCTGCCTTGCAATTCAGTGTAAGATCCGTTTGCCAACAATCTTTGTCTCTACTACTGAGATTTTCCTTTTTGGATTAAGTATGGAAATAAGATGCCCTGTACTGGTTCTATTCAGCATTAAAAAGCAGTTTTACCTTCATAGAATAATTAATTATGGAAACACACACACAACATTCCTCAATTCTACTGAAAGCACCTAGCATAGTTTTTTAAAATTATCTTTCCTCTTGTAATCATCATAAAGGAGAAATGTATCATATGATTTACATGTAGAAATCATTTATGGCTATCATGTTTAAGTTTTAAATCATTCAGCATTGAAGAAAATAGACATTTTCCTTAAACAGGACATTCATTAGATTAACAATTAAAAAACACTTTTAAGGAAGCAAAGATTAATGATTATTAATATCATGTAGCCATCAGTTCCCCAGTGAACTATTCTTACTCTAGTCCAAAATCTTAAAAGAAAAAAAATGTATATATTAGATACATTCTAAAGCCATTTGCCAAATATCAAGATTTTGAGGTAAGTGGGAAACCACAACTCATAATTGTCAATAGTTTTAAGTAATTCAAATCATTCATTTGGGAACCAACCCATCTTCAGACAGCTGAGAAGCATTCCAGGGGTGGGTTATACCAGTACCACACTAGTAAAGTGAATGTTAGGTAAGTACAAAGGGCATTTTTAAATCCATCAAATTAGAAAGTTTCACTTTAAAGGCATCCCTATCCATCCCTACAGGAGAGAAGTTGATAACTAATGGTTAATTAGCAAGTGTTAGTGGATTATGTCAGGAGCCTTTCCCCTCAATGTTCAACTCAGAGCATTTATCCTTTGCAGATGTGTTCTCTATCTGTAAAATGAGCAAGCAAAAATTGTCACCATTCTTTCATGCTTTTCTGTTGCTCTGTCATCCCCAAGGGATTTTAAGGTTGCTACTGTGCTCTTCACATAAAAGATATTCCTGAACACATAAACCATCACTCTGATTTCCATCTTCTCCTGATCCATAGATCCTACCTTTAGCCTAAAGCAAACACCAAAAGTCCTTTGACCATTTCTGGATGCTGGCAGAAAAAAAAAAGATGAAGCAAGCCCAGGCAGAGTGAGGTGAAAAGCTACACCTGTACCTGTTTGCCACTATTCCCTTTGCAGAGAGTGACATCACTGTTTATTTCTGTTAGCATCACTTCTCACGGGAGGATCTCAAACTTGTCCTCATTGCAGGAAGCCAAGTTAAAACCTGATTCCTATTCAATACTCAGCCTTTAGAAGACTCTAGAACCAATCTCGCTAACCTCACAGGTGAGTGAAGGTGCAACAGCAGCTTTCTCCAAGTTTCTTAAGACAAGGTAGAATTCTAAAGTTAATTTGTCATTGCTTGCTGCTTTGGCTGCTGCCAACAGAGATGACCCTAAATGGCCATTCATTTCACAGTGAATTTATAGGGATTTGATGTTGGAAAATGCTTTTGACACAGTTCTAGTTGGAAATGAATTTATAGGCATGTTTATTTAAATAATTGAAAGTGAAACATGTATTACATGTGTTCTATGTACAGTTAGGGATTTCTGCTTCTAAATTTTCATGGTGTGTAATATGAATTCCTTCCTGGTACTTGATGTAGAACCCCAACCTAAATTATCAGAAGATATCAACTGGAGGGCCAAAATGTGCTTTTATACACTGTGATAGGGCATAAATTGGTGGAAACACTTTAGAAAGCATTTTGGCAATATCCAGAAAAAATGTTAAATGAACACATTTATCTTAAAGAAGTAACAAGCCAAGTACATATAACATAGCACAAGGATTTTTGGTTGTGACATTGTGTGCTCACAAAGGAACAGATTGATAATTGTGATTTTTAAAAATCATAACTATTATTGTACAGTGAAAGGCAAAGTTTAAAGACAAACAATAAACTGTTTAATACTTTTGCAACATAGATATTAGATACATGTTACTACCTAAAATGTATAAAGAGATTCCTGTTATCAAAATAAGAAAGAACAACTAAATAGAAAAACAAGCCACACGGAAGAAATACAGACAGCCAAAAAACAGATAAAAAGAATGGCAAAGAGGGGCTGGGTTGTGGCTCAGCGGTAGAGTGCTCGCCTAGCATGTGCGCGGCCCGGGTTCAATCCTCAGCACCACATAAAAACACATTGTGTACAACTAAAAGCAAATAAATAAACATTTAAAAAAAAGAATGGCAAAGAAAAAGGAGGACATTTTTCAGTCTTCTTGTTGTCAAAGATTAAAAGTATCAAAAATATCTGAAGTTGGTAAAGAACAGCATGGAGAAATGGTCTTTGTTGGTACAAATGTAAATTTCTACAGCATTCTCAGGGGCCACTTTGGCAGGCTCTGTTAAAATCAGAGATGTAAAAAACAAACTTTTGAACTAGCAATTTTACTACTGCAGATTTATATGACAAAAAAAACTTGAGGGGCTGTGGATATAGCTCCATTGGTAGAGTGCTTGCCTCACATGCACGAGGCCCTGGGTTCAATCCCTAGCACCACCAAAAAAAAAAAAAACAAAAAACTTGAAACAATATGCTGAGATGCACATACAAGGAAAAACACTGTACCAGTATTTAACAATATAAAAATTAGAAATTATATAAAACTTTAATAAAGGTTGGATTAAAAAATTATGTCACAGCCATATAATGGAATACTATACAGTTATTAAAAAGAAGAAAATAGCTAGATGTATACTGACAAGAAAAGACTTTCTGGAACATGATTTAGTAAAAAACATGTTGGAGAATAGTATGTAGTATGTGGTCACATCCTTGATTATTTTATGCACATTAATACATACACAAATATTCATAAAAACATGAACAAAATTATATATACCAAACTGCAAACATGGTGGGGAATCTCCGCTGGAGAAGCTAGAAACAGTCTACTTCATATCTCTATTTTTACAGGCACAAATGAACATGTGTTCGTTTTGATAATAAAAATGCTTTTTTGAAACAAGAAGTAAGGCTTACTGTGACACTCCCCCACAATGTCCAGCTCCCACTCCAGTCTCTAAAGATGTCCTTTTCCAAGGACACAGTGTCCCAGCATCTAGGACAACTTCTAATACCCAAAACAATGAGCTTTTGCTATTTAGAGTTTGAACTAGGAAAAGAAAAACTGGAGAGAAGAAGAAGAGTTCCTAATTCCTTAGGAAGGGATTTTCCTTTCATTCAGATATGGCATAGTGGACAGGCTTTCTCATAAGACCCTCTTGCTCATCCTCCCAAATCTCCTGCTGTTCATCCTGCCATGGATTCTCCCCTTTCTGTCCTCCAAGCTCAAACATTCTCTCTCTTTTCTTTTGTGGTATTGGGGATTGAACCCAGGGATGCTCTACCACCAAGCTACAATCCCTAGCCCTTTCTATCTTTTTATTTTGAGACAGTTGCCCAGGCTGTTCTTGAACTTGTGATTCTCCAGCCTCAGCCTCCCAAATAGCTGGGATTATAGGCTTGAGGCACTATACTCACACCAGCCCAGTTCTCTTTCATAATGTTAGACATGGTTAGCTCTTTTGAATTCCTTTCATATTTTGAATTCAAGTTCAGCATTCAATCTCATTTTTTCATCTTAAAGAAATTCCACCCTAACTATCCCTCTCCTAGACTATTTGGTACAAGGTCACCCCAGCGTTTCCAATTGCCTACAAGTTAAGGTTGACAATTTCACCCCTGTGAATCTTTATTAAGGGAAGATGTACAAGTGACCCTAGACTGAGCATCAACATGAACAATAAGCCACACTGGTGCTCTGGACCTAGATAGCCCTGAAATTACATGAACATGTTAGTGTGTATAGGACTTTCTCTGGGGAGTACACCAGTAGCTTTCTTCAGACTTTCAAGAGGGTCCTTGGCCCATAAAAATATCTACTGTGGTAGAGGGACTGGGATGACTGAGTCATCCAACTGAGAATCAAGGGCAGAACAACCAGTCCTTGAGCTTCCAACTGTGCACTTGGCTTGCTGAGTCTGAACATCACACACTCAAGAGGAATGGAGAGGACAGGAAAGAAGAGTGGTCTTTGGGGGCTTCACTAGAAACCTGTCCCTCTCCTAAAGCCACCACATGGATGCCCACACAGCTCAGACCTGAAAATTACCTCCAAATCTAAATGAATAAGCCAACCCACCTTCCCTGCACTACACAACTAGGCAGGTAGATCTAATAGAGGAGCACTCAGAGATAGCAGATGTGAGTTTTAGCTATTACTTTGACTTCTGTCAGGTGGTAGCTGTGTAACTTTGGGCAACTCACTTCACTTCTGTGGTCCTCAGTTCCTCATCCAAACAGTTTTGCACCGGAGGAACTTGTAACGGCACTTGCAGGTCTACCATTTGATGAATCTCCCCTCCTGGGCAGACATCTTCACTAAGTTTTCCAAAATTTTGCTCTCACTTTCCAGCATCACATAGTCTTAAACTAACCCAATTCTTTCTTGTGGCTAACAAAAATCCTTCCTACTGTAACTTGCTGTTTTCATGTACAGAACACTCAAGAAGCAGTAACTCCAATGCCTCCACATCAGAAGAGATACTACCCAAACCTAGTTTACAATGATTATTACCATGATTCTCAAGAGCTCTATTGTCCTTTCAGGGCACTTTGTAAAGAAAAGAGATTGAAAGAATTTACAGGAATCAAGGGAACCAGGAAGAGCCAATAATCATGTGAGTGCCACTTCCTCTGCCTCTATATTTCCTTAAAGATGCATTCAGCCTTGATGAAATGGACTCCTGCAAAGAGGATTCCAACCCAGAATGAGCACTGGGGCCACTAGAGATGAACCCTGAAGCAGTGAGCTTCCAAGATGGCCTTTAAAACTTCTCCTGAAAGATAATAAGTGTGAAGGATAAAAACAACTTTCCTACTAAACTTAATTCCCACCTCCAGGGTTCTCTGGTCAGCAGGGTGTGTTTCACATTGATGATTTTTTTCTGAAATCTGTACTGATGATAACTCTGAATCAGGAAATTAAAGGCCACACTGAAATTTTCAGGATGTGAAAGGAAATCAGCCCAGAAAACTGAGTCGCCCAAGGTTGAATGAGGATAGGTCTTTGCAGTCAATGCAAAGCAGAGAACTGAGGCAGTCTGCCCAATAACTCAGCAGAAAAACAGGATTTGGGCCTGAACTATGAGGATAATTGCTTTAATTCTTAACTTCCCTTTCATAATAACCTTGAGTTTACATAGAGCCTTTCTTCTAAGGAGCTCAAAATACTTGCAGAGATATTATCTTAGTTGTCATCACACCATCACAGACAGTGAGAGCAATGATTATTATCAGCCTTATTTTACAGATAGGGGAAGAAAGAAAAGCAAGAGATGTAAAGCAAGTCATCCAAGTTTATTTCTCATCCAAGTTTACCAGCTAGATATTGTCAGCCTCTGAACCAAGTGAAGAATGCTTTCACCCAGCATCACCCAAAGAATATTCTTCTTAACACCAGTCCAGCCAAATGCTTGTTGAAACACCAGATTCTGTGGGCAAATATCTGAGAAATTCTGTATTTTATTTTCGTGGAGAGTCAGAATATACATTAGCCTAGTGGAAGATTTTAGAAGCCCTGTAGCAAACAAACCTGCTTCTGTTTAAGCAAAAATTTCCCAAACTTAACTTGACCACAAAATTCTATGTGTGTGTGTGCATGGAGGGGTGAATACTAGCATTCTGTCTTCTTTGGAACACACATCAAGAAGCACTGATCTGGCCATGGGACTGATTTGAGTGTCAGGAGAGAAGATAGATCAGTTCCAATATAGCCTCAGCTGTGGGGATGTTTTCTAGATATGTTAAATGATAGCTTTTGGAATCAACAGTGAACAAAGCACCTTGATGAGACCAAAGGACCCCATCATCTCCTCTGCTGCAGGACATTGGCCAGAAGAAGAAGGAAGTCAATTCAAGTCCACCTCTTCTTCTGATGTTCTTTTCAAATAGAACTCAGACTATTTCTGGTCTTCATTTAAGGGAGGTGGTGTTCAAGATGCTGATCCATATTCTCAGAGCCCACAGTTTTAACTAGCATGATTTTGTACCCACCAGGCACTTACAGTAGAAATCATCAATCTCTAGCCTCAATTCAAGTCCCGTTCATCAACCTATGCAGCCAGCACTGGCACAACAAAACAAAGACTCTAAAAGTGCCCTTATTCTAGCTTAATTGCATGAATATTAGAGTAGTCATTATGTATCCATTTCAAAACTAACACACAGCACAGAAATCTTCTGCTATTGTGTTTTTTTGTTTGTTTTGTTTTGTTGGTACTGGGGGTTGAACCCAGGGTCACTTAACCACTGAGTCACATCCCCAGTCCTTTCTGATATTTTATTTAGAGACAGGGTCTCACTGATTTGCTTAGGGCCTCACTAATTTGCTGAGGCAGGCTTTGAACTCATGATCCTCCTGCGTCAGCCTCCAGAGCCGCTGGGATTACAGGCATGCACCATGTTCCAGGCTGCTATTGTTAATTACCAGTGACACTACTAAAAGTACCTAAAATGTAAAAGTACCTGAAGATCCTGTCCTGGTTAATTTGTATTTTAGAGATAATTTAATTGGTAAGAGATCACAGCCAGTAAATATTAAAATGGATTCAATATTTATTGCTATCATTTTCATATTTTCTCTTACTATTTATTTATTGAACATCCACAGCATGAGGAGAAATTCCTGCATTGAAATTGGTAACTTGTGGCTCAGCGGTAGAGCGTTCACCTAGCACGTGCGTGACCCGGGTTCGATCCTCAGCACCACATAAACATAAATGCATTGCATTGTGTACAACTAAAGCAAATAAATATTTTTTAAAAAAGAAAGAAATTGGTAACTTGTATAAAAAATACCTGTAAGCCGGGCGCGGTGGTGCAAGCCTGTAATCCCAGCACTTTGGGAGGCTGAGACAGGAGGATCACGAGTTCAAAGCCAGCCTCACCAATGGCAAGGCACTTAGCAACTCAGTGAGACCCTGTCTCTATTTAAAATACAAAAAAGGGCTGGGGATGTGGCCCAGTGGTCGAGTGCCCCTGAGTTCAATCCCGGTACAAAAAAAAAAAAAAAAAAAAAAAAAAAACCTGTAATGCAGGTATATCTGTCTTTATCAACTGGATATGTGAAAAATTCTGTGTTAATAAATTTTTGGAAAAAACATTTACTATAAAGATCAGAGAGTCACTGTTATTTAAGATGATCCAATTGTGAATTCTTTTGTAAAGCAACAAATTCTGCATGTGAACACTGTCCATTTAGTTTATTTGTCTTGCAAATCCATTCACATGTATCAGATTGGCTTAAAGCAAAATACACTAATATTAATAAATGAGCTAGACATATCTTAAGATGGGGATGTGTTCTGATCCTTATCAATCTGCAGTACTGGCTCCTTTTGGATTCACAATTAATCATCATTCCAATCCACAGAGATTCATCCTGGGTTTTTTGAGAATTTGACAGTAATACTTCCAGACTCCCTGCAGTCTTACTTAACTATAACCTCTCTGCCTTCATACATGCTGTTCCTTCAGCTTAGGATGCCATTCTCCACTTAGCCACCTGGCGAATTAATTCTTGAAGATTCAACTCAAATGTCACCTTCCCCTGCCTTGTCATAATCCCCACCCCAGCCAGGCACCCCTACTCAATGTTCCCACAATACCTTGCCCATCCGTTGTCACACTCTGTCTGTTTACATGCTCTATCTGGCCTATCAGACTACACTCCCTGAGAGTTGAGATGATGTTTTATTCATTTCTATACTTCCAGTACCTAACATTACTACTGATACATAGCAGGTGAGCAATAAATGTCAGTATATCCTCTAACTGTATATTTTTGGACCCTGAAAAGCAATGCTTTATTAAAATCAAAGGTTTAGCAGTTTTGTTCATCTTATTGATCTTTTCTTTCTTTAATTAAAAACAAAATTACCAAACCACTTCACGCTTTATGGTTCAAGGGGGGAAAAAACCTTCTAAAGCAAACTCAGGACTAATACATAGGTGTATTTAGTTTGATCCTTTTTGTCTAAATACACAGTTACATCCTAAGAGACCACTAACTTCACTGCAGTAAGGAAGACATAAGAATCCATTAATTAAAGGGGTGAAGGAGGCACTGCAGGGATCACTATAAGAACCTTTGATTCTCATTGGCTGAGAAAGGAAAGCCTGCTAAGAAAGTTGGACATTTTGGGGGGAATTATAAAGATGTCCAGCAGGTCTTGGTCAACCTAGTTGAAAATTCCACATCCAAAAAGTACTAAACAACTGCCCCAGCTGGGGGGATTTCCATCACTTTGAAACCATCATTACCCTTCCAACGTGGGCAGAAACAGGTTGGACCTGATCCTCCTGCCTGCGTGTTGCTGCAGTCTGGCTTGGCATGGAATAAGACCCAAGGACATATAATGCCAGGAATAGCCCAGCCCTATGGCGCAGGCACACACGCACACACACAACTCACACTCACTAAATCCCACACAAAATCCGCACCACATCCGCGGCACACACCACTGCATTCCTATATTCCCCGTCACACACAGGGAGTGCCCCGTCACATTCTCTCACTTCCCTCGTCTGCCGGGCCCACACCCCGCTCCGCCAGCAGACAGCAGCCTATCTTGGAACTGGAGGCTGGTGAGGACTGGTTTTTGTTGTATGTAACAAAGCTCCATACACCCAGGTGCCCCGCTGGATCGACTCCATCAATTTCTCCCCGCCCCCATCCCTGTGCTCCCAGAACAAGAGAAAGCTCAGCTCTGGAAAGTGGATGCAGGGAGTGAGGGCGCAAAGAAAGAGAGATTTAGGGATGGGCGGGGGCAGGAGTCCGGGCAGCTTCAGTTCTCTCACGCCATGAACGAAAAGGGAAGGCGAGCTGGCAAAGGGACCGAGCTGCCTTTCCACCCCATGTCTCCCATTTATTCATAAAGCAAGACTTAAAAAAAGAATAATCTACCCTCCCTCCCATCCAGCGGGTGCCCCTCCCAGCGGCTTTTGGAGCCACGGCCGCTCCAACAACCCGCAACAAAGCACCCACACACACCACCCCGCGCACAGACCTGTTCCAGCCTCTTCGCGGCCGGAGAGAGGGAGAGCTGCTGCTGAGCGTTCTGCCCTTCGCTGCTGGACAGGAGGAGCCGGGGGTGGGAGGAGGAGCAGGAACTGAGGGAGGAAGGAGGAGCAGAGGGGATAGGAGATCACAGCAGCAGCAGCGGCGGCGGCGGTGGGAGGAGGAGGAGGAGGAAAAGAAGGAGGAGGCTGCTTCTGTGGCAGCAGCTGAGGATGCTCTGGCGAGAGGCAGGGCTGGGTGTGCGGGGTGTGGGCTCACGTGCGCCCCATGGCCCGGGGATGCGCGCGCGCCTGGGTGTGTGAAAGCATCTGGGTGTATTTTGACTATGATTATTCCAATTCCGACCTAGTCTGGAACTTGTGGTTCCTGCAGCCAGGCGGAAGTGAAACCCTTCCAGGCTCCCAAGCTTGACTGTGTGGGCTGGGGGTGTTGGGGGTAGGTAGAGAAGGTGCTCACACCCCTTCCTTCGGTCTTTTTTCCGGGCGCTGGTTAGCTTGCATCCGCACCCATTTCTGGAAACTCTATAATCTAGGAGAAAAGAAAGAGATTAAGGACAGTCACCACCACCATCACATTGCATTGAATGAACTCTCACACACTACTGGGTGCTGTCTGCACTACTCAGAAGATTAATTTCTGTTCTAACTGGGAATTGACTTTCATGAGTTGGAGGGTCTATAATTTTGAATATGATCTACATTCTATCCTTTCTTTACTCTTTTAATCTGCTCACCCAGTCAGCATTATCCAGGTCCCCCGGCTTCTTGGGTGTCAGGATGTCACCTAATCCTCATGTTGTTTTCCCTCTTGAAATGGAGTATTGGGTTTAGATGAGAACCAAGACTGGTTTCCTGAAGATGAGAGGGTTAAAGACTCTCATGGATTCAACTGGAGACCCAGTTTGCACCTGCACCTCTAAAACTAAGATAAGAAACCATTTTGAAAGGCTCGATTTTCTGCTGTGATTTAATCCTTGGTGAACTCCTTGCTTTGGGCCATGGTGAAAGTATCCTTCCCACTGTAGACCTTTTGAGCATTTTGCTTCATTGTGACTAATGGATTATGCTCATAGAATATTTTGGATTCTATTAAAACACTTCCTAATGACAAAACTTCCTACCACAATATCTGAGTTAAGCAGGGAAAATATCATTATTCCTATTTCACAGATAAAGAACTAAGGTTCAGCCACAGCAAATTTATTTGCCTAAAATTACTTGCTCATAGGTAGCAGATCCAATATTGAGACCAAGGTCTTCAGATTTCCAGGCCCAAGTCCTTTTTCAAAATTACATCTAAACCCAGTGGCTTGGGAGACTGAGGCAAGTTCAATGCCAGCCTCAGCAACTTAGTGAGGTCCTAAGCAACTTAGTGAGACCCTGTCTCTAAGTAAAATATAAAAAAGGGATGGGGATGTAGCTCAGTGGTTAAAGTGCCCCTGGGTTCAATCCTCAGTACCACATAAAAATACATCTTAAAAAGAAATTCAGATTCATTTACTGATCTTCATTTGGAAACATACAGTTTGCTAAAGGCAGTTGAAATTGTTAACTAAAATGAGACATTGAGTACAGCCAGAAGAATGAGAAGTTATGCTACATTTGTGTCCAATGTGTCAAAATGCATTCTACTGTCATGTAAAACTAATTAGAAAAAATAAAAAATAACAAAAAATAAAATAAAATGAGACTTTGAAAAAAAAATTTGCAGTTGATAGATTTACGTGTAACCCACAAGTTAGTAAACAACAAAAAAGAATTAAAGATTATTAGGCCAAAGTATTCCTAGGGAATTAGGCTTGTAAATTATTTCCCCATGAACTAGATCTGCCTCCTCTAAGATATCAGAATGAATAATTGTTTGCCACCAAGAGAGGAAACCTGTCTGCTACACACCAATCTGGGCAGTACCAAGAGTGTAGATATCAAACAGAAAGAGCAGGGTAATGCAATGGGAAAAAAGCTCAGCCTTGCAGCCAGTGGTCCTAGCTAGAAAACCTTGCACAATGACCCAGAATTATGATCTACCTGTAAAATGAGTGTAGAATTTGTGACAAAGAAAGAAAGTGATGCAAGTGCATGTGGTATAATAAGGCTCAATAAGTGATAAATGTTATTAGGGAAAAAGAAAAGCAATAACTTCTTTAATGAGTCTTTCTCCATTAACTGCAGAAATTCTTTATTGTCAGTATTGCCTCAACACTGGAGAAATGCAGAGGAATAGATTGCTTTTCTCTAGGACGGGAGAAGTCAAGTGCTGGTGATATGAGATAGAGAAAATGAACAAATAGAGATGAGAGTTTCTCTCCAGTTCTAAGGACCAACATGGAAATTAGAACAGGACCATCAGAGGATAATGAAAACAGGATGCTTAAGATTGGGGAGTGAATCTCATGGTACAGATTTTTGCTATTTACACTTACTGTGATTGATTGGGAGAATATGCCTGGGGGCCAGGTACGGTGGTGCACGCCTGTAATCCCAGCAGCTCAGGAGGCTGAGATAGGAGAATCACGAGTTCAAAGCCAGCCTCAGCAATGGGAGAATAGGCCTGATAATGGCGTTGAAACAATGTACATGGATTACTCAAAAGAGTGTTTTAGCTTTTCTAAACAAATCCCTGTTTATTAAAAGACCTAATAATGAACTCCATTCATAATCCATCAGAAACACCTGAATCTGATACTCAGCCAGAAACTCCTGGTACCAATCAGACTAGTATATTATTATTATTATTATTATTTATTATTATTATTATTGGGTACTGGGGATTGAACTCAGGGGCACTCGACCACTGGGCAACATCCCCAGACCTTTTTTTTTTTGTATTTTATTAGAGACAGGGTCTCATTGAGTTGCTAAGTGCCTCACCATTGCTGAGGCTGGCTTTGAATTTGCAATGCTCCTGCCTCAATCTCCCAAGTGCTGGGATTACAGGCATGTGCCACTGTGCCTGGCTCCAAATAGACTATTCTTGTTTGAGCCTTGCCAAGCACAGAGAGGTTGAGTCATAACAATGCTCAGAGCCAAGCTGCAAAAGAATGTGATGGAAGTAAAATCTGTCTCTTATACCCTTCCAGTCTTTTTGTTTGCACCCTTTCCTTCCCCCTTCCAATCTATGGACTTCAAAATCCCTGGCTTTGGGCTGGGGTTGTGGCTCATTGGTAGAGTACTCCCCTCGGATGTGTGAAGCCCTGGGTTCAATCCTCAGCACCACATAAAAATAAATAAATTAAATAAAGGTATCATGTCCATCTACAACTAAAAAAATTTTTTTACAAAAATTCCGTGACTTTCCAAACTAGGAAAAAGATGACCTGAGTAATTCATTCACAGTGAAGCACCCTTATATATTTCTCTTCTCAAAAGGTACTCTAGTAAGAAAAGACAACACTAAACTCAATGAAATGGTCACTACTGGCAGGAGCAGAGGCATTGTGGATGGCAGAAATACATTGGGTGTTTTTAGATCACATTCAGTGTGAGTTTCTCCATGAATAAAACCAGATATTTGGGAACATTAATTCATGACATGAGAGAAATTCAGAATAGGAAGAAGTTATTCTTTCCAGTCCAATCCCTTTGTCTCACAGATGAGTAAAATCAGGCTCAGAAAGGTTAAATGACTTTTTTCCAGAACAGATACATCCCAAGAACAAGAGCTATGACTTGAATTCCAAGGACTGAGCACTTTTTACTACACTGTGCTACTCTATCAACCAAGAAGAAAACCAGGAACAATTGCTTAGAAACTGATATTTGAAACTTTTTTTTTCCAGGTATACAAGAATGGCATAAAAATAAGAATAGAGGCAAGAAAGAAAAATATACAAGCCAAATTTTTTCCTCAGTAGCTGCCTCTAGAAGTTATTTAAAAAAATTTTTTTTAGTTATAGATGGACACAATACCTTTATTTATTTATTTATTTATATTATGTGGTGCTGAGGATGGATCCAGGGCCTCACATGACTTAGGCAAGTGCTCTACCACTGAGCCACAAGCCCAGCCCTAGAAGTTATTTCAAATAAAATTGACATAAAAAATGATCTCGCCGGGCGTGGTGGCGCACGCCTGTAATCCCAGCACTTTGGGAGGCTGAGGCAGAAAGATCGCAAGTTCAAAGCCAGCCTCAGCAATGGCGAGGCACTTAGCAACTCAGTGAGACTCTGTCTCTAATTAAAAAAATACAAAAAAGGGCTGGGGATGTGGCCAGTGGTCGAGTGCCCCTGAGTTCAATCTCCGGTACCACAAAAAAAAAAAAAAAAGATCTCTGTGATGCCAGGCACCTAAAACTGGAAATGCAGTATGAAACTAAGTTGTTAGTGGACACAGTTCAGGTCACTCCTTGAATATCACATTTTAAAAATAAATATCTGTTATCAGATTATAATGATCCAATACTCAGAATAGAGTATCAGGAAGAATATAGTTAGCAAAGATTTCCCATTTTTAGGGGCCTGATGATTAAGGTTTTTTTTTTTTTTTTTTTTTTTTTTTTTTGTGGTACCGGGGATTGAACTCAGGGGTACTCGACCACTGGGCCACATCCCCAGCCCTTTTTTGTATTTTATTTAGAGACAGGGTTTCACTGAGTTGCTAAGTGCCTCGCCACTGCTGAGGCTGGCTTTGAACTCGTGATCCTCCTGCCTCAGCCTCCCAAAGTGCTGGGATTACAGGCGTGCGCCACCACGCGCCCAGCTATGATTAAGGTTTTATTGTGATTGTATCACAGAAACTGTTTAAAAATAATCTGACTTTTAAAAATTAAATAAAAGGGCTGGGGTTGTGGCTCAGTATTAGAGTGCTTTCCTAGCATGCATGAGGCACTGGGTTCAATCCCCAGCACCACATAAAGATAAATTTAAAAAATTAAGTTATTATGTTCATCTACAACTATAAAATACTTTTTAAAAAAATAGAATATAAAACCCATCAAATTTCAGTTTGCTTTCCTTTGTTTTATTTGTTTCCTATCTATGATGTTGATGTTTATTTAGGATTAAAACATTCACACAAGATTTATTAACTAATCTCTCTTTTTCAGTATGTGTTTGGAATTTTTCATAGTAAAAATGTTAAACAGCTGGGTACGGTGGCACACACCTGTAATCCCAGTGCCTTAGGAGCCTGAAACAGGAGAATTGAAAGTTCAAAGCCAGCCTTAGAAACTTAGCAAGGCCCTAAGCGACTCAGCAAGACCCTGTCTCTAAATAAAATATAAAAAAGGGCTGAAATGTTGCTCAGTGGTTAAGCACCCCTGGGTTCAATCCCTGATACCAAAGCAATAAAAACTAAAAAAAAATAAAAAATATTAAACAAGATATAGTCCCTGTCTTGTAAGAACTGGAAGGAGCTGAATGCAGTGGCACATGCCTAGAATATCTGCTATTCAAGATGCAAAGGTAAGAGTATTACAAGTTTGAGGCGAGCCTGGGCAACATAACAAGATCTAGTCTCACAAAAAAGGAAAAAATAAAAAAAACTGGCCAGGTGCAGTGGTGAACGCCTGTAATCCAGTGACTCAGGAGGATCATGAGTTCAAAGCCAGCCTCAGCAACAGCAAAGTACTAAGCAACTCAGTGAGACCCTGTCTCTAAATAAAATACAAAATATGGCTGGGGATGTGGCTCAGTGGTCAAGTAACCCTGAGTTCAATCTCCAGTACAAAAAAATAATGGCATACTATACCCCATAGGTACAATAATGTGTCAATTAAAGTGCCTTCATAGAGGGATTTATTATGCCATATTTGTACATGCATACAAGGTACTTTGATCAATCCCATTCCTGAGTACCTTCCCTTTCCCTTTCCTCCTTGCTCCTGCTGATCCTCTTATTCTACTCTAGTGATTTCCCTTCTATTATTATTATTTGGTGCTTTAAAATTATAATTATATATATATATATATATATATATATATATATATATATATATATTATATATGAGTCATTGTGCTATGTTCACACCTGGACCTAGCATAATTTGGATGATTTTGTACCTCAGATACTTTCCTATGTTCTTCCTCCTCCTTCCATCTGGATTCCCTTCCTCTACTTTATTGGTCTCCCTTCTATTTTTGTTATATCCTTTTTATTATTCCACTTTTTTCCCCTCTCTCTAGCTTCTACATATGAGAGAAAACATTCAACCTTGACTTTTTGAGTCTGGCTTGTTTCATTTAGCATGATGTACTCCAGTTCTAACCATTTACCAGCAAATCACATGATTTCTCTCTTTTTGGACACCTAAACTGGTTCTATACCTTAGCAATTGTAAATTGTTGTCTAAACAGACATTTATTTTATGAACATTGATATGCCTGTATCACTATAACATACTGATTTTAGTTCTTTGGGATAAATACCAGGGAGAGGTACAGCTGGATCATATGGTGGATCCATTCCTTGCCATTTGAGGAATCTCTACACTGCTTTCCAAAGTAGTTGTTCCAATTTTCAGTCCCATCAATATCGTGTAAGCGTGCCTTTTCCCCCACATTCTCACCAGCATATTACTATTTGTATTCTTTTTTTTGTGGGGGACAGGTACTGGGGATTGAACTCAGGGGTACTTGGCCACTGAGCCACATCCCCAACCCTGTTTTGTATTTTATTAGAGACAGGGCCTCACTGAGTTGCTTAGTGCCTTGCTAAATTGCTGAGGCTGGCTTTGAACTAGAGATCCTCCTGCCTTTGCCTCTGAAGCCGCTGGGATTACAGGCGTGCTCCACCACACCGGCCTTATAATTTGTATTCTTGATGATTACCATTCTAGCTGGAGTGAAATGGAATCTCAGTATAGTTTTGATTTGCACTTACCTGATTGTTAAAGATGTTGAACATTTTTTTCATATATTCATTAGCCATTTGTATTTCTTCTTTTGAGCAATGTCTGTTTGGTTTTTTTTTTTTTTTTTTTGGTACTGGGGATTGAACTCAGGGGCACTCGACCACTGGGCCTCATCCCCAGCCCTTTTTTTTTTTTGTATTTTATTAGAGACAGGGTCTCACTGAGTTGCCAAGTGCCTCGCCATTGCTGAGGCTGGCTTTGAACTCGTGATCCTCCTGCCTCAGCCTCCCAAGTGCTGGGATTACAGGCGTGAGCCACCGCGCCTGGCTCTTTTCTTTTTTTTTTCTTTTCTCTCTCTTTTTTTTGTACTAGGGATTGAACCTAGGGCACTTAACCACTGAGCCACATCTCCAGCTCTTTTCATATTTTATTTTGAGACAGGGTCTCACTGAGTTGTTTAGGGCCTCATTAATTTACTGAGGTTAACCTTGAATTTGTAATCCTCCTGTCTCAGCCTAGAATCATGAGTTCAAAGCCAGCCTCAGCAACAGCAAAGTACTAAGCAACTCAGTGAGACCCTGTCTCTAAATAAAATACAAAATATGGCTGGGGATGTGGCTCAGTGGTCAAGTAACCCTGAGTTCAATCTCCAGTACAAAAAAATAATGGCATACTATACCCCATAGGTACAATAATGTGTCAATTAAAGTGCCTTCATAGAGGGGATTTATTATGCCATATTTGTACATGCATACAAGGTACTTTGATCAATCCCATTCCTGAGTACCTTCCCTTTCCCTTTCCTCCTTGCTCCTGCTGATCCTCTTATTCTACTCTAGTGATTTCCCTTCTATTATTATTATTTGGTGCTTTAAAATTATAATTATATATATATATATATATATATATATATATATATATATATATATATGAGTCATTGTGCTATGTTCACACCTGGACCTAGCATAATTTGGATGATTTTGTACCTCAGATACTTTCCTATGTTCTTCCTCCTCCTTCCATCTGGATTCCCTTCCTCTACTTTATTGGTCTCCCTTCTATTTTTGTTATATCCTTTTTATTATTCCACTTTTTTCCCCTCTCTCTAGCTTCTACATATGAGAGAAAACATTCAACCTTGACTTTTTGAGTCTGGCTTGTTTCATTTAGCATGATGTACTCCAGTTCTAACCATTTACCAGCAAATCACATGATTTCTCTCTTTTTGGACACCTAAACTGGTTCTATACCTTAGCAATTGTAAATTGTTGTCTAAACAGACATTTATTTTATGAACATTGATATGCCTGTATCACTATAACATACTGATTTTAGTTCTTTGGGATAAATACCAGGGAGAGGTACAGCTGGATCATATGGTGGATCCATTCCTTGCCATTTGAGGAATCTCTACACTGCTTTCCAAAGTAGTTGTTCCAATTTTCAGTCCCATCAATATCGTGTAAGCGTGCCTTTTCCCCCACATTCTCACCAGCATATTTACTATTTGTATTCTTTTTTTTTGTGGGGGACAGGTACTGGGGATTGAACTCAGGGGTACTTGGCCACTGAGCCACATCCCCAACCCTGTTTTGTATTTTATTAGAGACAGGGCCTCACTGAGTTGCTTAGTGCCTTGCTAAATTGCTGAGGCTGGCTTTGAACTAGAGATCCTCCTGCCTTTGCCTCTGAAGCCGCTGGGATTACAGGCGTGCTCCACCACACCGGCCTTATAATTTGTATTCTTGATGATTACCATTCTAGCTGGAGTGAAATGGAATCTCAGTATAGTTTTGATTTGCACTTACCTGATTGTTAAAGATGTTGAACATTTTTTCATATATTCATTAGCCATTTGTATTTCTTCTTTTGAGCAATGTCTGTTTGGTTTTTTTTTTTTTTTTTTTTGGTACTGGGGATTGAACTCAGGGGCACTCGACCACTGGGCCTCATCCCCAGCCCTTTTTTTTTTTTGTATTTTATTAGAGACAGGGTCTCACTGAGTTGCCAAGTGCCTCGCCATTGCTGAGGCTGGCTTTGAACTCGTGATCCTCCTGCCTCAGCCTCCCAAGTGCTGGGATTACAGGCGTGAGCCACCGCGCCTGGCTCTTTTCTTTTTTTTTTCTTTTCTCTCTCTTTTTTTTGTACTAGGGATTGAACCTAGGGCACTTAACCACTGAGCCACATCTCCAGCTCTTTTCATATTTTATTTTGAGACAGGGTCTCACTGAGTTGTTTAGGGCCTCATTAATTTACTGAGGTTAACCTTGAATTTGTAATCCTCCTGTCTCAGCCTAGATCTTTTGTGCATCTATTGATTGGGTTCTTTGCTTTTTTTTTTTTTTTTTTTTTTTTGGTACCAGGGATTAAACTCAGGGGCATTCGACCACTGGGTCACATCCCCAGCCCGTTTTTGTATTTTATTTAGAGACAGGGTCTCACTGAGTTGCTAAGTGCCTCGCCATTGCTGAGGCTGGCTTTGAACTCGTGATCCTCCTGCCTCAGCCTCCCAAAGTGCTGGGATTACAGGCGTGCGCCACCGCTCCCGGCCTTTGCTTTTTTGTTGTTCTTATTTTTGGTAAATTTTTTTGAGTTTTGGATATTAAACCCCTATCAGAAAAGTAGCTCTCAGAGATAAAATCACAGCAGCTCAGGAGGCTGAGACAGGAAAATCACGAGTTCAAAACCAGCCTCAGCAAAGTCAAGGTGCTAAGCAACTCAGTGAGACCCTGTCTCTAAATAAAATACAAAATAGGGCTGGGATGTGGCTCAGTGGTTGAGTACCCCTGAGTTCTATCTTATTATGATTTTTTTTTTTGGTACTGGGGATAGAAAAAAAATCAGAATAATTTCCAAGAAAGCAGAAAGATGAAACAATAAAAATGTGGAATATAAATATAAATATAATAATAAATATAATATAAAGATGAAATATAAAACAAATATATAGTAGCATCAACTAAACCAAGAGTTGTTTCTTTGAAATGACTAATGCACTAGACAAACTTCTAGCAAGATTAATCAAGGGGGAAAAGATAGGTAGCACAAATATACATTTTTTTATTTTAAAAGTGGGAAATAATTTCAGATGCTGCAGCAATTTAAAATTATAAAAACAAGGGGCTGGGGTTGTGGCTCAGTGGTAGAGCACTCACCGAGCATGTGTGCGGCCTGGGTTCGATTCTCAGCACCACATAAAAATAAAGGCATTGTGTACAACTAAAGCAAATAAATAAATATCTTTAAAAAATATAAAAACAAGACAACATGAAGAACTTTTATTTCAATATATTTGAAAACTTAAAAATAGATACATTCTTAGAAAAATGCAGATTACTACAAGTGACTTAGGAGTAAGAAAACTGAAAAAGACTTTTATTTATTAAATAAAATGAATCAGCCCTTAAAAACTGTTCCCACAAAGAAAACACCAGGGTCACAGTGCCTGACAGACTAGATTTATCAGCCATCCAAGAAAACCTCATTCCAATATTATCCCAACTCTTCCAGAAGAAAATAAATTAGTAATATTCCTGAAGTTATTTTTTATAACAAAACCTGCTCAAAACTATATAGGAAAGGAATATTACATGTCAGTTTTACTCATGGTTACAGATGCAAAAATTATAAATAAAATATTAGCAAACTAAATTCAGAAAGATGTAAAAATAAAATGAATATTTTCCAAGTTGGGTTCCTTCCAGGTATACAAGAATAATTTGGAGAATTAATTAATATAATTGATCATATTAACAGATTAAGGAAGAAAACAAAAGCATATGATCATATTAGTATATTGAAAACTCAATAATGTCTAATGTTCATTCATAATTTTATAAAATGCCTCTTAGCTAACTAAGAGTAGAAGGGATTTTCCTGTACCTCAAAAGGGCATTATACCAGTAACTAGTGCAAACACCATACTTACTAAGGAAAAACTGAAACTATTTCCTTTAAAATTAACAGAGTTGCCTCCTCGCATAACTCCTGTTCAGCATTATCCCGAAGATTCTAGTCAGTGCCATGAGACAAGAAAAAGAAAGATTAGGAACAGAAAGAAATGGTAATTATTTGAAGTTTGTGCAGTACATTTTGTGTCAATTATACCTCATTACAGTTTTAAAAAACTTTCTGCCTTAATCCTGCCCTAACCTGAGCCAACCTGGCCCATTACACAATTTGAACTAAGATCTCCAGGACTGAGATAAAAGCAATCCTATTACAAGAAGACCACAGTCCAATTACTTCCACCCACATGTCTCCCTTTTTAGTAAAATGGACTTGGTTGAGGCTAATTATTTGGTATAGGAACAGGAATTGCTGGCAATCAAGGCTATATTTGAGGCATAAGGGTTTCTGCACCTATAATGATATAGCACAACCTGTGCATCATGATGCTGTTGAAATACAGATAGAAGCTCAGCTTTCTCAGATAAAATGGTACTCTTTTAAGAGAGGTAGAGGGGCTGGGGTTGTGGCTCAGCGGTAGAGCACTAGCCTAGCACGTGCGCGGCCTGGGTTCGATCCTCAGCACCATGTACAAATAAACGCATTGGGTACAACTAAAGCAAATAAATATTTAAAAAAAAAAAGAGAGGTAGAATTTTCACATCCACTGTGCCCTGGTGAGTAGATGCCCAATGGTGTCAGCCTTTGTGTAGGCAAGACCCCACCCCATGAAGTCCCCTACACTGGGAGCCTTACTCTCATTATCATCAAGTTTACCTCACTGAGGCAATTAACATGGACAACAGACAGATGCCTCTATGCAGGAGCACTGGCTGGGGGGCCAGAATATTCCAGCTCAAGAAGGATAAAAGGGTCAATGCTAACTATTTGCTGGTACTATATCCTGGTAGCAGCGATGATTCTACTACAGTGGTGTATTCAAAACCTTGAACAAGCCGGGCGCGGTGGCGCACGCCTGTAATCCCAGCACTTTGGGAGGCTGAGGCAGGAGGATCGCGAGTTCAAAGCCAGCCTCAGCAATGGCGAGGCACTTAGCAACTCAGTGGGACCCTGTCTCTAAATAAAATACAAAAAAGGGTTGGGTATGTGGCCCAGTGGTCGAATGCCCCTGAGTTCAATCCCTGGTAACCACAAAAAAAAAAAAAAAAAAAAAAAACCTTGAACAAAGAATGCAAGGACTGGGCTGGGGTTGTGGCTCAGCGGTAGAGCGCTCGCCTAGAACGTGCGCGGCCCGGGTTCAATCCTCAGCACCACGTACAAATAAACGAATTGTGTACAACTAAAGAAAATAAATAAATATTTAAAAAAAAATAAAAAGAATGCAAGGACTGATGGTAGCCCCATGTCTGTCACAATGCTAGCTAGTACACTAGCATATGAAGCACATGCAGACTGATCAAAGGATACAGCTGAAAGTCTCAACAGACTAATATACCTTTGTCATCACTGCTATGAGGTTGACCATGCACCTACTCTCTGTTTCATAATCATAGTACTATCTTGGTTGTAGAGGATTCCCTTACCAGAAGGCCATTGCAACTACCAATGTAGCATATTGCCTAGGGAATGGGCTTTGGAGCCAGAAAGCAGTTATTTGAATCTCAGCTCTCTCTTTATTAGCTGTGATCTGGAATGAGACACTTAACACTTAACCTCAGAAACTGGGTTTCCTGTGAATATATTAAAAATAATTGGATTGCATATGTTAAATATGTGAATATGTTGTGTGAATTTTATCTCAATAAAGCTGTTACTAAAAATATATAATATATAAAGCCACCTTCACAGTCATCTGTCTTCACCTTCTTCTACTTTCTTGTAAGAAGTCTGATATGTGTCATTTTCTCTCTCTCTCTCTCTCTCTCTCTCTCTCTCTCTCTCTCTCTCTCTCTCCCCATCCCTGTTTGGTTTTTGTTTTTTATTTTTTTTGGTACAGCCTATTGAACCCAGGGGTGCTTAACAACTTAGCCACATCCCCAGCCCTTTTTATTTTTTATTTAGAGACAGTGTCTCACTGGGTTGCTTAAGCCCTCGTTAAATTGCTGAGGCTGGCTTTGAACTTGAAATCCTCCTACCTCAGACTCCCAAACTGCTGGGATTACAGGTGGGTGCCATGGTGCCTGACCTGATATGTGTCATTCTCGATCATTAAAATCAAGTTTCATTTATATATAACTGCATGGCTTCATATGGTTTTAGGATGACATTGTAAATTTGTTCTGCAACTTGCATTCTCCATCTACTCATGGGATTCAGAATCCATTTCATGTCAAGCATATATCATTACTTCATTTGAGCAGCTATATATAGTTCAGTGTGATATGGATGATGATGGATGAATCACAGTTTATTCATCATTATTCTATTACTGGACACTAAAATTGTGCTTATTTCTGATATCATAAATAATATTTAAGTAAATATCTGTATACATGCCTATTTATTTACTTGGGCAGACTTTTTTGTGTGTGTGATGCTGGGATTGAACCCAGGACCTTGTGCATGTGAGGCAGACACTGTACTAACTGAACTAATCCCAAGTCCTTGGGCAGACTTTTTAAAAAATATTTATTTATTTGTTTTAGTTGTACACAATGCCTTTGTTTTTACATAGTGCTGAGGATCGAACCCAGCCGCGCACGTGCTACAAGAGCGCTCTAATTCTGAGCCACAACTCCAGCCCTTGGGCACACTTTTTAAGAAAAAATATAGTAGTTAACAAAGGACTTGCTACATTAAAGTATAAAGCACATTTTTAAATTTATTTATTTATTTATTTATTTTACATTTTGACATATTGTACACAAATGGAGCACAACTTCTTATTCTTCTGGCTGTACAAGGTACAGAGTCATACCAGTCATGTAATCATACATGTATATAGGGTAATAATGTCTGTTTCATTCTACCATCCTTCCCATTCCCACAGCCCCATACCTCCCCTCACTCCCCTCTACACAAACCAAATTTCCTTCATTCTTCCCTACAGCCCCCACTATGAATCAGCATCTGCTTATTGGAGAAAACATTCAGATTTTTTTTTGTGTGTGTGTGTGGTACCGGGGATTGAACTCAGGGGCACTCGACCACTGGGCCACATCCCCAGCCCTTTTTTTGTATTTTATTAGAGACAGGGTCTCACTGAGTTGCTAAGTGCCTCGACATTGCTGAGGCTGGCTTTGAACTCGCGATCCTCCTGCCTCAGCCTCCCAAAGTGCTGGGATTACAGGCGTGCACCACCGCGCCCGGCTAAAGATTTAGTGCTTTTTTTTTTTCTTTTCTTTTTTTTTTTTTTTTTTGGGTACTGGGGATTGAACTCAGGGGCACTCGACCACTGGGTCACATCCCCAGACCTTTTTTGTATTTTATTTAGAGACAGGGTCTCACTGAGTTGCTAAGTGCCTTGCCATTGCTGATGGCTGGCTTTGAACTCGAGATCCTCCTGCCTCAGCTTCCCAAAGTGCTGGGATTACAGGCGTGCGCCACCGCGCCCGGCTCAGATTTTGTTTGTTGGGGGGATTGATTTATTTCACTTGGCATGATATACTCTAATTCCATCTATTTACCTGAAAATACCATAATTTAATTCTTCTTTAAGGCTGAGTAATATTCCATCGTGTATATATACCACATTTTCTTTACCCATTCATCTATTGAAGGGCATCTAGGTTGATTCCATAGTTTAGCTATTGTGAATTGAGCTGCTATAAACATTGACGTGGCTGCATCACTGTAGTATGCTGATTTTAAGTCTTTGTGGTATATACTGAGGAGTGGGATAGCTGGGTCAAATGGTGGTTCCATTCCAAGGTTTCTGAGGTATCTCCATACTGAATAAAGCACATTTAAATGTTGTTTTTTCCAGTTCTTCCAAATAACCCTCCAAAAGGGCATCTCAAATTACATACCAACAAACAGCTTATACAAGTACAAATTTTTCCTCACCCATTGTCCATTTTTTAATTGAGTTGCTTGTTTTTCTTTATATTGAGGTTTGAGCGTTCTTAATGTATTCTGGACACAAATGATTTCTCAGATAGATGATTTGCAAATATATTTTCCCTGTGATTCTCTTAAGAATGTTTGAAAAGAATAATTTTAATTTTTTTTTAGTTGAGGCTGGACCTTTATTTTATTTATTTATACATGGTGCTAAGAATCAAACCCATTGCCTCACACATGTGAGGCAAGTGCTCTACCTCTGAGTTACAATCCCAGCCTGAAATATTCCGTATTATTCATTTTTTGAAGAAAATTTGCAGTAGATTTGATATTATAGATTCCATAAATATTTGGTAGGATTTTTCCAGTGAAAGCATTTGGGTCTAAAAATATATTTGTGTGAAGGTTGTTAAGTACAAACACCATTTCTGTAATAAATATATAGCTATTCATATTATCTGTTTCTTCTTGAGGGAGTTTTGATAGTTTGTCATTCAAAAAGTTTATTAATTGGGGTGCTGGGGTTGTGGTTCAGAAGTAGAGCACTCGCCTAGCATGCGTGAGGCACTAGGTTTGATCCTTAGCACCACATAAAAATAAAATAAAGATAATGTGTCCACCTATAAATAAAAAATAAATATTTTTTAAAAAAATGTTTATAAATTGGGCTGGGGATATAGCTCAGTTGGTAGAGTGCTTGACTTTGTGCACAAAGCCTTGGATTCAATCCCCAACACCACAAAAAAAAGTTTGTAACCCCAAATTAATAATTTGTCTAATGTACTGACACAGTGTTATAATTAACATTCCATTAATAACCTTTCAATAAAAATAGAATATGTAGTTCTGTGCCCTTTCTGTTCTTGATATTGGAAATTTGGGATTTTCTTTTCTTTTCTTTTCTTTTTTCTTCCTGATTACTCAGCCTAGAGGTTTATCAATTCCTTTGATCTCAAAGATTCAGGTTTGGGTTTCATTACTATCCTGTTCCCTATATTATTGATTTACACTTCAACATTCATCATTTCTTTTCTTTCGATTATTTAGGGTCTGATTTGCCTTCCTTTTTCCTGTTTTTAAAAGTGGAAGCTGAGGTTATTAAGAACTTTTCAATCTATTTCAGGCTACAAACCACAAATTGTAATATATCATGCTTCAATTTTCACTCTGTTCTAAATAACTTTCAATTTTCCTTTGATTTTTTTAAATTTATGGGTTATTCAAAACTATATTGCTTAGTTTTCAAGTATTTGGGAAATTTTTTTAGATATTTATGTTATTAATTTCCAAATTTAATTCCATTGTAGGCAAAAAAATATATCACTTGAATCCTCTTGAATTTATTCAGAGTCATTTTATCCCCAAGAATACAGACTACCTTGATGAATGTTCCACATCCACTTGAGAAGAATATATCATTTGGAATGTTCTACAGATGTTAGTTACATTTACTGACAATGTTATTTGAGTTTATTATATCTTAGCTGAATTTTTGTTTCTCTACTAATTATTAAGGGATAGTTATTAAAATGTGCAACTATAATTATGTATTTGTCTATTTCTTCTTTTAGTTCTATCAGCTTTTGCTTCACATATTTCTAAGCCCTTCACTGGGGCCATAAGCATTTGGAATTGTAATGTTATTTTGCAGAATTGACCTCTATCATTATGAAGTGACCTTCTTTTTTAAAATTTTATTTTATTTGCTTACTTTTTAATGTGGTGCTGTGGATCAAATTCAGAACCTCACATGTGCCAGGCAAGTGCTCTACCCCTGAGCCACAACCCCAGCCCAGAAATGTTCTTCTTCATCACTGTAATATTCTTTGATTTGAAATGTACTTGGTCTTACATTAACACAGATATGTCAGCTATCTTTTGACTAGTGATTGTGCATCTTGTTTCATCTTTTTTTCTTGTAACCTATTTATGTCATTATATTTAAAGTGTGTATAGTGGATGCATCATATAATCATGTTTTACTTTTTTAATCTAAGAACAGATCATTTATTTAATGTGATTATCAATAGGGCTAATTTTTAGTGTATACTGTTGGTATTTATTTTCTATTTCTCTCATCTGTTCTTGTTTCCCCTTTTCTTCTTTTTCCACCTTCTTTTGGATCAATTACGTGTTTTCATGACAATATTTTATCTCCTTATTGAATTACAAGCTAGAATTTTTGTTTTGCTAATTTAGAGGTTGCTTCCTGATTATAGAAAATGTTTCTTTTAGTGATTACTGTGTACCTTCAAGTGAATTTGAAGCACTTCACATGCAGCATAAGAACCTAAAAACAGTATAATTCCATGTCCTTCCCTTCCAGACTTTATTCTATTGCTGTCATAAATTTTACTTTTACATATTTATAAACCCTGAAATTCATTGTTTCATTTATTGAAGAAATAAGCTATCATTTAAAGAGATTTAAATAATATAAAAAGCATATATTTATATAAACAGTTATCATTTCTGATCCTCTTCATTCCTTTGTTTAGTTCCATATTTCCATCTGGTGTCATTTTCTTCTGCTTGAAAGACAACCTTTAACATTTCTTGTAGTGCAAGACTGTTCATGCTGAATTCTTTCAAGCTTTTGTGTGTCTGAAAATATCTTTCATTTTAAAAAGGTGTTTTCTCTGATCATAGAACACTAGGTTGACAATTCTTTTATTATTATTCCAATCTCTTCTTACTTACACCATTTGTAATGAGAAATCTACTGTCAACCTTATCTTTGTTCCTCAGTATATAACTTGTTTTAGTTTCCTTTGGCTGCTTTTAAGATTTTTTTTCTTGATCACTGGTTTTGAAGAATTTGATTAGGATGTGGTTTTGTATTCTTTTATTCATGTTTCTTTTATTTGGATTTTTTGAATTTTTGAATCTGAGGGCTTATAGTTTTCATTAAATTTAGTAATTTATCAATGAAATTATTGTTTCCTCAAATACATTTTGGCCTCTATTTGCTTTTCTTCAAGGACTCCAATTTCTCATTTATTTTACTACCTACAATTTCTTATTGCACAGCAATGGACTTTTCATGATATTAACTCTCCCCTATGTATTTTGTTTTAAGTGGTTTTTATTGCTACATATTTTAGTTTAGTATTTTTCCTCTACAATGTCTAATCTTCTGTAGAACCACTTAGTATATGTTTAATCTCACACATTGTAGTTTTCATCTCTAAAGCTCTATTTAATTCACTTTTAAAAATATTCCATGTCTTCACTTAAGGTTCTGAACATATGGACTATAGTTAAAGTCACTGCTTTAATGGCTTTGCTAGTTCTTTTTTTTTTCTTTTTATTGGTTCTTTTTAGCTATACATAACATTAGGATTCATTTTGACAAAATTATAAAAGCATGGAATATAATTTGCTCTAATTCAGTCCCCAGTACTTCCCTTTTCCCTCTCTTGCTAATTCTATTATCTGTGTCAGTTCTGAGTTGATTTTAATTGGTTTATTTTTGTATTCGTCAATGGCTGATGGATATTACACTGAGTAAATATATTATAATTTTTTTCTATTTAGTAATCATTTCTCTCATCTAATTTTTTTTTCAAATTTATTTTTTATTCTAAGTTGTTAGAAATGACAGCAGAATGTATTACATTTCATATTATAATTTTTTATTGACTCAAGTACTGACAGACCTTCTGTTCTTTCTACCATTTCTAGTATTTTACTAATACAATTAATACTTCAACGAATATTGCTATAGTTTGGACATTTTGTCCCCACCAACCTCATGCTGAAAGGTTTTTTAAATACCTTCATTTTGTTTATTTAGTTTTTTTTAATGTGGTGCTGAGGATTGAACGCACTGCTTCACTGCATGCTAGGCAAGCACTCTACCACTGAGCCACAACCCCAGCCCTCATATTGAAATTTGATCCCCATTGTGAAGTATTAAGTGGATGGAAACTTAATGCAACTATGGTGTTTAGAGGTGGGGCCTTTGAGAATAAATTAGGATTCTTATGTTAAAGACCCCATGACTATATCCTGGTGGTTTTATAGGAAGAGGGATAGAGACCACATGACATATAAATATGCAAGCTAGATATCTCTTGCCATGTGATTCCCTGTGCTGCCTTAGGACTCTTCTGGCAAGAAATTATCACTAAAAAAGGCCTTTGCTTTGGATCAGAACCATAAGCAAACTTAGTCTATGATATTTTCTTATAAGCAATGTAAAAACAGGATAATACAGACACCTTTATATTTATGCCGTTGTACACAGGATAAATTTCTGAAATTGAATTACTGGGTTAGAGAGTATGCATGGTTTACAAAACATTTAGCCAGATGTTGTGGCTCATGCCTATAATCCCAGAGATTTGGGAGGCTGAGGCAGGAGGATCGCAACTTCAAAGCCAGTCTCAGCAATTTAGCAAGGCCCAAAGCAACTTAGCAAGATACTGTCTCAAAACAAAAGACAAACAACAACAACAACAACAACAACAACAACAATAACGGGTTGCAGATGTTGCTCAGTGGTTAAGTGTCCCTGGGTTCAATCCTTGGTACCAAAATAAAACAAAACATTTATTTAGTTGAAATTTAAATTTAGTATTTGTTTTGGCCCCATTAAAAGGAATCAGCGTGTTTATATATATAATATACAGAAAAGGTGTAATTCTAAATTCTTTTCTTTCTTTCTTTCTTTCTTTTTTTTTTTTTTTTTTTTTTTTTGGTACCAGGGATTGAACTCAGGGTCACTGGACCACTGGGCCACATCCCCAGCCCTTTTTTGTATTTTATTAGAGACAGGGTCTCACTGAGTTGCTAAGTGTCTCGCCATTGCTGAGGCTGGCTTTGAACTCGCGATCCTCCTGCCTCAGCCTCCCAAGTGCTGGGATTACAGGTGTGCGCCACCGCGCCAGGCTCTAAATTCTTTTACTGGTGTCCATTTAGACACTACTAATTTGGTTTGCCCACTCTGAGAAGCTTGATGATGTTCCTCTTGCCTATCCTGGTTCTCCACAGTTGGCATTGCCACTCTGTTTCTATTGCTTTCCTAAGACTCTTATATGACCAATCATTTTAGATTGATTTTTCCTTTAGATGCAATTTTGTTATTTGTGATATCCAAGGACTATCGGAAGAAACACCTCCTATGTCTATGTCTCCTGTTCTGTAGGAATAAGTATTTGGGCTGTTCTGCTTCCCAGATTCATATTATGGAAAAGACATCGTGCAGTAAACTTTCCCCTTGGGCATCAATGCAGGACTGCAAGCATGTCTGTTAGCTACTACTTATGGACACTGTACTGGCCCATGGTCTAGCTTGATAGAGATCTGTACTGCCATCTTCGGACTGCAAATTCTGCTGCATATGAAGATATTTACTGGAATCAGAGAAAGCTGCTGTTCTTTTCTTCCCTGTCTCTTCTATACCTCTTGCAAATTGAGAAATATATTTGATAGCTTAGTTTGTCAAAAGGATGCCAATGTACTTTGTCTGTATTAGGGACAGGAATGGATTCAGGAGCCTAAGCAGTTTTCTTGACCAAACCTACTCAAGGAAACCCAACTGCCTACTTAATTCATAGCACCCAGTATTTGAACGACATTTACCATCAATAGGTATTTCTGTTTGGGAGACCTCTGAGCCTCAACATTATCTCATATATGAGCATATAAAAAGATGTAGAGGGCTGGGCGCGGTGGTGCACGCCTGTAATCCCAGCACTTGGGAGGCTGAGGCAGGAGGATCGCGAGTTCAAAGCCAGCCTCAGCAATGGCTAAGGCACTTAGCAACTCAGTGAGACCCTGTCTCTAATAAAATACAAAAAAAAAAAAAAAAAAAAAAAAAAAGGCTGGGGATGTGGCCCAGTGGTCGAGTGCCCCTGAGTTCAATTCCCGGTACCAAAAAAAAAAAAAGATGTAGAGGGCCATAGCTTCCTTTCACTCATTTCTCAACCATCCTTGGTCCTTTTATTAGCCCATTTTCTGTTATATAACAAAGTACGGGAGACAGGGAACTTTATGAAGAAAACAGATTTACTTTTCTCACAGTTCTTAAGTTTTCATGGATATGACCCCAACATTGGCCCAGGTCTGGGGAGGACCTCATGCAGATGGCATCACCATGGTGAGATCATGTGTAAGAACAAGAGATCACATGGTAATATATTAAACCAGAGAGACTGGTGTGGGGCCAAGCTTGCTCTTTTATAGCAATAGTCTCATGAGGACTAACCAGAGTCCCATGAGAAATATATCAATTCCTTCTGAGGGCACAGTCCCTAATAACCTAATGTCCACTGTTAGTCCCACTATTGAAAGACCCTACTACCTTTAAACATCACCACACTGGGGACCAAGCTTACAACACATGAAACAGTGGGGGACAAACCACATCTGAATCATAGCAGTTCTTGACCTTGCTTTCCTGGAGTCTGAAGACACAGCCATTAATACAGGGGATAAATATCAGTAAATTTTATATATCAAAGATTGGTGGCAGAAAAGATGGATTTGGGCTGGGGATGTGGCTCAGCGGTAGAGCACTCGCCTAGCAAGTGCACGGCTCGGGTTCGATCTTCAGCACCATGTACAAATAAACACATGGTGTACAACTAAAGCAAATAAATAAATATTTTTAAAAAAGAAAAGATGGATTCACATAGAGGGTTTAGCTAGAGTCAGAAACATATGTTTGTTTATTTGTTTGTTTGTTTGGTACCAGGGATTGAACTCAGGAGCGCTCAATCACTGAGCCACATCCTCAGCCCTATTTTTTGTATTTTATTAGAGACAGGGTCTCACTGAGTTACTTAGCACCTCACGGTTGCCAAAGCTGGCTTTGAACTCGAGATCCTCCTGTCTCAGCCTCCTGAGCTGCTGGATTACAGGCGTATGCCACTATGCCCAGCAGAAACCCATGGTTTTGATAATGCTCATTCTCTTCAAGTGCCCTATGTGATGGTGTTTGTGTGTGTGTTCATGTGTGTATGTGTGATTTTCTCCCATACTGCTGTTACCCTCAAAAATCCAGTATTGGTCAGTGTACTTCATGCCATGCCTTTCAGTATTTTTATAGCCTACAGTTCTTTAGCTCCCTGTAACATGTTGGAATGTAGAAAGTAGCATATGTGGAAGCCAAACTTACTGTAAAAATAACTATTTCTAGCTGGATGCATGTGATAAGTTGTGGGAAAAATCAGGCACAGTAATTAAGGGGAACCAGTGTGTTGTTAGTAAAAGGTGAAATAATAGTTACTGCTCTAGTTAGTATTTGTTTGATATTTCCTATATGACCAGTGGTAGGTAACTGCCAAATGGATATTAGCTTGAAAAGAATTAAATAGGGCCCTTTAAAATCAGGATGATAATTGAAGGCAGTAATTAGAGATGACATAGCTGAATAATTTAGAATGAGAAGATTCATTTGGTAAATAAAATAACCATGGCTGAAGTAGATGTGGAACTGGTTCAGAGTATGCAGTGAAATTTGTTTACATATAATATATGTATATGTGTGTATGTACATTCATATATATATGTGTATGTGTATATGTATGTATATGTGTATGTATGTGTTCGTGTGTGTGAGTATGTGTGTGTGTGTCTGCCTTGGCCAGGAATGTATAAAATCATGAAAAACAAACATATTAAATAGTTTACTGTTAGATACAATTCCAGAGATGTTTGTTTTGTGATCTGAAGGGAGTACAGAAGACTTTTGGACTTACTAGTTTACTCATTTACTTGGAAGCATCTATCACAAGTGATGACTCATTGGAGATGTTGGTAAGAGAGGGAGCCACTATTAAAAACTATGTTGGGCCGGGTGTGGTGGCGCACGCCAGTAATCCCAGCACTTTGGGAGGCTGAGGCAGGAGGATCGCGAGTTCAAAGCCAGCCTCAGCAATGGTGAGGCACTTAGCAACTCAGTGAGACCCTGTCTCCAAATAAAATACAAAAAAGGGCTGGGGATATGGCCCAGTGGGTGAGTGCCCCTGAGTTCAATCCCTGACACCACACACACACACAAAAAAAACTATGTTGGGGCTGGGGTTTGTAGCTCAGTGGTAGAGTGCTCACCTCGCATGTGGAAGGTACTGAGTTCCATCCTCAGCAACACATACAAATAATATAAAGGTATTGTGTTCATCTACAACTAAAAAAATATTAAAAAAAAAAAAAAACTATGTTAGCCAGGCGTGGTGGTGCATGCCTGTAATCTCAGCACTTGGGATGCTGAGGCAGGAGGATTGTGAGTTCAAAGATAGCCTCAGCAATGGCGAGGCACTTAGCAACTCAGTGAGACCCTGTCTCTAAATAAAAATACAAAAAAGGGCTGGGGATGTGGCCCAGTGGTCGAGTGCCCCTGAGTTCAATCCCTGGTACCAAAAAAAAAAAAAAAAAAAAAAAAAAAAAAAAAAACTATGTTGAAGGTCTTGACTTGAATGGATCACAGTAGCCAGTATGGTGTGGTCATGTCACATGGGAAGTGCTCATATACGTGCCTTTTCAACTGGGAAGTACAATCATCTACTCTTACATAGTAGGCAATTCTAACATTCTCTGTCTTTCTGGGCTGTGATTGAATGGGCTTGGATCTCATCCAGGCACTGCCAGGAGTAAGTATCTCTCTTCAGCCTACTGTGGTTCATGCCTTGCTAATTATAGAGTATAGTAGTGTAGGGTTTGAAATCAGAGAGATCTGAATCTAAAACCCAGCTCTTGAACATTAGCAAGTCAGTTAATTGCTTTATACATTAGTTCCCCAATCTTTGAAATGGGGGACGTAATAGTACTAATCTCAAACCATCATTATGAACATTTAAAGGAAATAATTTGTATCAAGTATCCATCTCAGTATCTTGGTCATAGGAATAACATTAGTTATTATTTTCCTTGGGGTTGGCTAATGTTAAGGTAGGCTGGAGAATCTGCCAGCATGGGGCTGTCTCAGTCTCTCCCCTTTGCTCTTTGCTGCATTTATTCTGAGGTAATGTTGGATTCCTTCTTCCAAACAGCTGAAGTTCTACTGTGTTGGATTTAGATGGGAGTGTACTACCAATGGAACTTGCATTGACCACAACGAGAGGGTAAGTGGAATGCAGCCTGCAGAGGATGGAACAGAGGCAAGCAATCCAAGAGATAGCATTCTGGGGAGAAATTGTAGTCAAAGCCAGGCAAATACTCAAGTCTAGATATTAGTCCAAATGGGCTGGGTGGAGCAGGAGAATCTGTTATCCATGCAACAGAACAGAGACTGAGGAAATTACTTAAGCACTACAAAGGGCTTGGTTACAGGGTCACATTTCGACTCAACATATACAAGTTGATTGGCCTGAGCAAGTTAATTAAACCTGGTTTTAAGTCTGGCTCCGCTACTTCCTTAGTTGGTGCCCTCAGATGAACTGCTAATCACTCTGTTCCACAGTTTCTTCATCTGTGAAAATATAGATAAAAATACATCGGGGCTTGGGATATAGCTCAGTTGGTAGAGTGCTTGCCTCGCATGCATAAAGTCCTGGGTTCGATCCCCAGCACGACAAAAAAAGAAAAAAAATGTCAAAAGATGCTTGTGAACGAGGTGTTAAGCATGACCCTGTCTCTAAATAAAAATATAAAATAGGGCTGGGGATGTGGCTCAGTGGTCAACTGCCCGCCCCTGAGTTCAATCCTTAATACCAAAAAAAAAAAAAAAAAAAAAAAAAAAATGCTTGTGAAATTTAAATATGGTAATCTCCACAAAATGTTTCATATAATGTCTGACACACTGTGAGTTCTCAATGAATGTTATTGCTGTTAAACAGAAGGTGGAAGAAAAGGCTGGGAGAACTTCTTAATCTGTGAAGCTTATATATTAGCAAGTATTATAGGGTGCCTTTGACCACAGCATGAACAGAAGGAACCAGAAAAAAACATTGATTCAGCTTGCACAGACAGAGTCTCTTCCCCAACTCTCCTAATGCCTGATATCTAATAAATTACAGACGGAAATAGTTCACAAAGTGGCCCACTGTATCCACAATGGAAAGGATGAACTACTCAAAAATGACATTTTTCATCTTGGCAAGCTGAGCTGCTGGGTATTAGGTGTTTCAGTTTATTATAGTCCATGACTGCTAGTCATTGGTATTGAATATCCTTGAAATAAAATCTCTACATTTAGCCAGGCGCGGTGGCGCACGCCTGTAATCCCAGCACTTTGGGAGGCTGAGGCAGGAGGCTCGCGAGTTCAAAGCCAGCCTCAGCAATGGCGAGGCACTTAGCAACTCAGTGAGACCCTGTCTCTAATAAAAATACAAAAAAGGGCTGGGGATGTGACCCAGTGGTCGAGTGCCCTGAGTTCAATCCCCGGTACCACCAAAAAAAAAAAAAAAAAAAAAAAAAAAACAACTCTACATTTGTAGGTTAACCTTGATGGTCAATAATCCCTATACCTACAAAATTAGTGGAACACAGTCAGGGATATTTCCTTCCTGAAGAAGTAGGAAGAGAAAAAAGATAGTAATGTAGCTAGGCTCCTCTTAAATTAAGTTGGCCTCCTTAGTTTTTTTTTTTTTTTTTTTTTTTTTTTTTTTTTTTTTTTTTTTTTTTTTTAGTTGTAGATGAGCACAATACGTTTATTTATTTATTTGTATGTGGTGCTGAGGATTGAACCCAGTTTCTCATATGTGCTAAGCAAGTGCTCTACCACTGAGCCACAATCACAGCTCCTTAGTTGTTTTTGATGACATTGGTTTGTATGGAATAGAGCCATCTAGACCTAGGACCCCAGGATAAAAAGTGGTTCTAGCTACCAGAAGATTTGGGCTATGAATTAGAACCAGATTATATCCTTTTCCCTCTTGAAAATGTCAACCTAGAGGTTATTAATTGCTGTGAAATGGGATGGAAACCTCAGATACCCATAGATCATTCTGAATAACCTGGGGCTCCCAATTTGGTATGTCCAGTACTTGGTCAGGTATCATACAGTCATCTTGAATGGTCAGGCCTTGGTTAAAGAAAACCACCTTTGGGCTTTTCAAGGTCTGTCCAGGGATAGTGTTGCTTCTGATGGCTCAGAACTGAAAAAAAAATGGAATTCTTGTGAGGTCAGATCATGGGAATAAATTAGGAAATCCTTTAGGTAGATATATAACAAATCTGTCAATGAGGTTGTCTAAGACCAGGTATTCAAATCAAGGTATTGTCTCTTTTTATTTGGCTCAAGAGTTAAGAATGCTTTTTTATGGATAAATATTTACAACTGATTTAGTTATAGGGAATTCTAATATTGAAACTAAATTAACTGAAACACTTTTCAAATAATTCATTTTTCTCATTAGTAGACCTATAGTATCAAAAACTACAATTGGTTATTATTGTTTTTGGAATTTAATTAGTAAAAGTTTCTTGAAATTTCTTTTCTTTCTTATTAAAAACACATACATAGCACCTTTGTAGTTGTTCTTGGTCTGCAAAGCCTAAAACGCTGGAGATATACCTCAGTTGGTAGAGTGCTTACCATGCATGCACAAGGCCCTGGGTTCGATCCTCAGCACCAAAAAAAAAAAAAAAAATGCCTAAAATGCTTATATCTGATCATTCACAGAAGAAAAATTTGCTGATCTTTGTGTAAGTTAATAAAACTAATATTTATTGAGTGGTTAGTATATGCTCAGGCATCATTCTAGGAAATTCACATAGATTATCATATTTATTCATCACAATAATCACATTTGCTATAAGAATTAACATCTTCACTTTGAAATTGTTAAAATGAAAGCACAGAAAATGAAGTCATCTGCCCAAGGATGCAGAGCTGGGAAGTGTTGGAGCCAGAATTTGAATCCAGAGTCCACCTCTAGAATTCGCTCCATTAATCACAGATGTTTTAGTAAGCTTTGTTTTACTGTGACCAAAATACCCAATAAGAAAAATTAAAGGAGAGAAAATTTATCTGGGTTTCAGAGGTCTTAGTCTATAGATGGCTGAGTCTTTTGCTCTGGGCCAAAGGTGAGGCAGGACCTCATGGTTGAAGGGCACTGAGGAGCAAAACATTTTACCTCATGAAGGCCAATAAGCAGGTGTGGAAGGAAGGAGTAGCAAGGAAAATGAACCCTTCCAAAGAATATCCCCAATGACCCACCTCCACTAGTCACACTCCACCTGCCTCCAGTTACCCTTCAATCAGTCCATTCAAACTAAGATGGACTGATGACGTTATAGTGATTATCAACCCAATCATTTCACCTCTAACCATTCTGCATTAACACAGGAGATTTGGGGGGACACCTCATATCCCAACCATAACAATATAGTTGAATACGTAATGAATCAGACATCACACAAACCCCAAAGTTGAATAGCACATTAAGACTAATCAAGGCACATGTGGCATGTCTACCACCTTTTCTTGCTCTGCCAAATTTGTAGGCCTTTCAGAGGTCAGCTCTGTGCAATGAGAATTTAGCAATCAAAAGAGTAAGCATATCATAGCTGCAGGAATCCCAGCCGAGATGGAACATTCTGTTTTTCTATTTCACAAAGAGCACCAGAAGGTCTCTTTTTGGGCTTTGGTGAATTCCTCCCACAAATTAGTTTCAACAAACACACAGAAGGCCCAGGTATTAGACTCTAATGGGTACTGCTTGGCAGAGTCCCGAGTATTGGGATCCTCTCCCAATCATATGAATGAAAAGGCAGAAGCTATTCTTCCTCTGTGCTCCAGAACACCTCTTGGTCCAGGTGTTCAAGCGACAGATGAGTTAGACCTCAGGGTGTACAAACAACCTTGGCATCAGAATGTAGAGGTATAGCAGACAATACAGATTTTCCAAACAACAAGAATAGGATGGGAAGTGAGATATGGTTTTCCATGCAGGAGAGGCTAAGGTCCAAGGGGAATTCTCTCTGAGAAGCTTAATTAGCAGAGAGTCAAAACCTTTGGTGTAAGAAATTTGAGACTGTCTTGGATCCATCTAGGAGATGACCTCCTGCAGAGAAGCAGGCTTAGAGCTTTGGGGTAGTAGTGCTGGAGCTCTTAGGGTGAAAGATGACTTGTCTGTAGGTCTTTTCTAAAATGGGTTTTAATATTACTTAGATAAACACATCTTCAGGTCACAAAGGCAACTAAAAGTGACCTCAGCCGGGCACAGTGGTATATACCAGTAATGCCCGTGGCTCAGGAGGCTGAGGCAGGAGGATCGTGAGTTCAAAGCCAGCTTCAGCAATTTAGGGAGGCACTAAGCAACTCAGTGAGACCCTGTCTCTAAATAAAATACAAAATAGGGCTGGGGATGTGGCCCAGTGCTTGAGTGCCCCTGAGTTCAACCCCTGGTACCCACCAAAAAAAAAAGGAAACCTCAGAAGCACCTCAAAACCTTCAACATGACCAGCACAGCCTTATTCTGGACTCACCTCTGAGTCAGCAGTCTTAAGCATGCCCCTATAGCACACTTGTGTGCCAGCAGGGTGAGGCCCACATGCCCTGTGTCTGTTACCGTGGTCTTCAACTCTGATCTTTCTTCCTCTTAAGGCTGCACAACACAATATCAACAATAATAATTACAACTAAACTGTTTACCATTTTAAAGTAATGTGTGTGTGTGTGTGTGTGTGTGTGTGTGTGTGTGTTCCAACACCATTTCATTGGCTCATTGCCTCTCTGACCTGAGTGGGAAGCCACACCATGGCAATTCATCCTGGAGTTTTCTGCCTTCACAGGCTACCATGAGTATAGATTTGGAACCAGGCATACTTGTGTTTTGAGTCCTGGTTTTGCTTATTCATTAACTATGACTTACATGCTCAGAACCTTAAGTTTCCTCATCTATAAAGTGGACATAACAATAGTTCTTACTTCATAGAATTCTTGTAAAGATTAAAGAAGTGAATATATCTAAAAAGCCTGCAGTCCATGGTACATCATAATCTCTCAAAACACATTAGTTCTTCTTACTGCAGTAAGGTGGCGTGTTAGATATAGAAGATATAAATACTTCTTATCTACTTGGATGTATTTTCTACTAGATAATAAGAAGTGATGTGCAGATAGATAAATGTTAATAATTGGCTTTCCTGAGAAAGGAACAATAAAGAAGGGGGCCTGCTTTGTAGTGTTTAGTGATTTATGTGGAATAAATACTCTGACCATGGCCAATTTCACATTATGAACATGATGTAACTGAAGTAGAGATGGGAAGGAATGTAAATACTTAAAGACAGGGCCATATTTTAACAGAGTTTTTGTCAGAATTAAAGTGCCACATCTCAAGCAAAGTAAGAAGGCTTATCACCCTGGGCTGACTCTAGTTATTCGAAGAGTAGACCCAGTTCTGAGCACATTGGCTGGTGTAGAGCAGCTGTCCAAGAAATAAAGATGAACTGAAGAATTTCTAGACATTTTTAGAATACAGAGAAGTTACTCTCTGCTCTGGCTCATGGCTAATGGAACACAATATGGAGGCTTCAGACACCAGCTCTACTACTCAATAGCTATGTAAATGACCGGATTATTCTTGAGCCTCACTTTCTCTTTTGCAAAATCACCTCCAGGGGTGCAGAATGGTTAAATGAGGTGAGGAGTAGGAAAGTGCCAAGAGCATTTCCTGACTCACAGCAATTTCTTAGCAAATGCTAATTAACAAAGGGCTCCCACTCAGGCTTTACAATTGGTGACTTATTTTGCTTTTACTTTTTTTTTCTTCTTTTGACCCAACGCATCTGGATTTCAGAAAACACAACAACATGAGGTAAGGTTGGGGGTTAAAGAGGCACAGGAAGCTGGACCTCCCATGGTGGGATTTACTCTGAGAGTGTAAACTGGTTGGTTTTGGCAGAGTAGGAAACACCTGGAGGCTCCGGGGTACCCATGTGCACAAACAACATAGATTTCTCCCATCATCTGCCAAGTTCCTTGGAAAAATAGGTCTTAAAGGGGGCACACCTTTAATTTTATAGGCCTGAATCTTTAAAAAAATTTTTTTTTAAAAAAATATTTATTTATTTGCTTTAGTTGTACACAATGCAATAGCATTTATGTTTACGTGGTGCTGAGGATTGAACCCGGGCTGCACACGTGCTAGGCGAGCACTCTACCACTGAGCCACAACCCCAGCCCCTGAATCTTATATTAAAAGTTAAAAGCAAATAGAGATTACAGGGGGCTAGTCTGAATAAACCAGGGGATCCAGGAATGCAGAAGAAAAGAGAGAAATGGAAAGAAAAAAATGGAAAGTAGCAAAAGACACATTTCTTCCCTAACTCTAAGTTTTGCTGAGAGCTGGCCCTGTTGACACAAATACAGAACTTTCATTTTTAGCAAGAAATACTTTTCTGAAGAGCTAAAGAAAAAAATACTCAACTCTCTGGAGTTAGCAGACTGTGCTGCTGAAATAAGATCCGACATGTGACTCATATTCAACCTAGGAGAACATCTGGAAATCAGCTTGCCACCCTTTCTTTGCTAGAGTAAATGCCCACCAACTTAAGAGACCCCAGTCTGGAAGAATAGTAACATTTCTGAAAAGCCTAGTGACAATTACATCTTTCCTAGTGCTGAGAAAAGGCTGCAATTGAATCTTCCTCACCCCTCCACTTGCCATGTGGCATGTGTTAACTGGAGTGAGAGAAAGTCCTGTTTGAAGATGTGACCTGGAGAGTTCAGCCTAGCCTCTGCCTCTCAGTTCCTGGGTTCCCCTGGGAAGAAAATACACCATTCATTGTAAAAGTGGCAGTGCCTTATTATGTAATGCTGGAAGACATTAAGGGAAATATCAATAGCTAACATCTACCCAGTGCTGACTACATGCTGGTCACTTTACATGTTGTCTTATTTTATCCTCACAACAAACATGGGAGATATTATCCCATTTTACAGAGGAAAAACTGAGGGTTTATGGAGGGCAAAGTAATCTACCCAAGGTTACACAGCTAGCAAGAAAGAGGTGGATGAAGGATTTGAATGCTGGCATATCAGACCCTAGAGCCTAGCCACCCCACTGTGTAATCACAGGAAACTCTTTTCTCCATACTTTCCAGGAGTCTAGTCCTACTCTTTCTATCTGGTGTTGTCCTGGCCTCAGGACAAAAACCTATAACATTCTTCATCTTATTTCTAGATTATTTTAAACAGCTAAAAATAAGGCTGAGAGGACTGGGGTTGTGGCTCAGTGGTAAAGCGCTTGCCCAGCATGTGTGAGGCACTGGGTTCGAACCTCAGCACCACATAAAAATAAAGGTATTGTGTCCATCTACACCTATTAAAAAAATAAGGCTAAGAAAGTCCTAGCATCCACACTTTGGGCAACAGGCTAGCCAGGGCCACTACAGAGAGATGTGCATTTCTTGAATTCCACAAATGCACCCAGCCAAGTTGGAAAGGGGGGAGGCAATGCTCCATGACAAACAAAGCCCTGGCTGCATTTGCCATGCCAGTGGAAGTGAGGCTTTTTTTAATTTACCCACCTAAGAGAGAGTCTTTTTAACATAAAACAAAGATGTGCTGTGGGCAAACTGGAAAACAACCTGTTCACATGCTCATATTCACTGTCAAAAAGAAGTGTTAGTGGTAGATAGGCTGCCTAGGGAACCAATACTTCTGGGTCCTAAACCTCTTCCAGAGGGTAGACTCATGATCTTCTTAGCTCTGTCACTCCACTTTTTTGCCCTGAGCAATATGATCATCTATCTCCAAGCCAGGATCTACACTAGCACATAGGACATTATTAGGTGAATTATAAAAAGGCAACCATGATTCAGCAATCCCACTTCTGGATATATATCCAAAGAAATTGAAATGAATATGTTGAAGGAATGTCTGCACTCCTGTGTTCATTGCAGTCTAGATATAGTATCAACCTAAGTGTCCATTAGTAGATGAGTGGATAAAGCAAATGTGGTGTAACAATTAAATATTATTCTGCCTTAAAAAGGAAGAGCATTGTCATTTGTGACAACATTAATGAACCTGGAGGAATTTATGCTAAGTAACCAAGACACAGAAAGATAATTACTATATGATCTACATGTGGAATCTTAAAAAGTTGGACAGAGAGAAGTAGAGAGTACAATGATAGTTATCAAGGCTGAGAGGGTGTGAGGGAGCTAATGGGGAATTATTGTTCAAAAGTTATTAGTAACAGAGTTTTAGTTAGAAGAAATGTTTTGGGAAAAAAGAATATTAAAAAAAGAAATTACAAGGAAAATGAGAGGGGCAGAAGATTAAGAATGGGCAAATATTTTGATTTTTAAATGGACAAAAAGGTGATAAAAATGCTGTAGACTGGTTGGTTTTATATTGAAACCTTATGAAATATTGGAATAATTTGGGAACTCATGAATATCAGAATAGACAAAGTTCAATAAGAAAAAGATATATAAAATTCATTTTATATCAGTTTTTGAGGGATTAACACATCAGATCAGTGTTGTATTGGGATTCCTAGAGGGATTTCAAAGTTAAATAAAGGAACCTCTGTGGGAAAAAAAGAAGAAATGTTTTGAGGTCTATAGTACAGCAGGGTGATTATACTCAATAATGTATTATAGTTTTCAAAATAACTAAGAGTAAATTGCAAATGTCTCAATAGAAAAAGTGATAAGTAAGCAAGCTGGTGAATATGTTTATTAGCTTGATTCAGTCATTCCACAATATGTATATACATCAAAATATCATTGTACCCTATAAATGTGTATACTTATTATTTGTCAATTTAAATTTATATTAACTAGAAAAATGAAAGAAAAGGCAGCCCTGCTGGGAAAACAAACAAACAGAAATATACCTCTTCCTTAGGGCTGATAGAATTCTGAGTCAGAAAATACAACTGGAAAATGGGGATACAGGATGGATTTAAGCTCCCATTTTCACTCCTTCTCCTTGACCAGGCAAAATATCTATAGAGGAGACACCCTATTTAGTTTTCTACACAAGGGCCAGGCCCATGTCCCCCAACTCACAAGTCTCTTCCTTTTTTGACCTCCAAGAAAACCGAATGTATTTAAGATTTAGAAAATTAGTTATTTTTGCAATACTCTGAATTATTTCCCAACTAGACAATAAGACTACTGAGATCAAGATTGATTGGGGTATCTATTCCTACATTCCTCACAACACAGGGTGCTTTTCTGGGTACTTAGGAGCCAATCAGTAAACAGTTAATGTGAGAAATTGTATTGTGGTGGAGGAGGGGCAAAATGGGAATTGTTTGTGTCCTGAGATGAATGATGCAGTATTCACATTTAAAAACATCCTGCCCCAGCTCCACCTAACCACACTCTCTAGGAAGCACCCTTTGTCCAGCCTCTTGAATAACCTAAGCCTCTTTACTTCCTTGGGAGCAAAACAATCCTCCTTTAAGGTTAATTCTCCCTGGGAACCACAGAGCTGCAGTTAGACCCAACTTTTACAAAGTGGATTTCACTGTCTTTGTTGTTCCCTTTGGAGCCCAAGGATGAGTGATTGACATTTTGCTAACATGTAAAGGGGCCTCAGCCTGCCAAACCCATCTAACTCAACCACTTTTGCATGTGTTTACTGTAGCAGGAAGCACAGGCTGCTATCTACGAAATAGAGGAATACCACAGAGAAATGAGTACTCCTGAGAATGTCTAGGTTCATATCTTGAAACAACATTCTCAGGCCCTGAAGAAATATATATTAATCAGTTGAAATGCAAGGCCAATTTATTTCAGTTATACTGTAGTCAACACTTGGAAGGATTTTCAAACAATGAATTGTGATAAACACTGAATTAGGTACTCAAATGCTAGAGGATGTTATGGTATGTAGTCCTGTTGGATGAGGAAATACTATATAGTGTTCTTGAATGTTTAAACAACTACTGAGGTGGGGCAGGGGTTGTAGCTCAGTAGTAGAGTGCTTGCATATAAATAAATAAAATAAAGCACTGCATATAAATAAACAAAATAAAGGTCCATGAATAGGTTAAAAAAATATAGATATATAAAAAAAGAACTACTGAAGAAAGGAGAGAACTCCTCAATTCCTAATCTAGGTTGAGATTCTTGCTTCTTTGGGATTTTAAAAAACTGTGGTAAAATACATACAACATAAAATATACTATCTTAGCCATTTTAAATGTATAGTTAATATTATGTACATTCACATTGTTGTGAAACCAATCTCTAGAACTCTTTTCATCTTAAAAAATGGTACCTATGGGCTGGGGTTGTAGCTCAGCAGCAGAGCGCTCGCCTCGCACATGCGCGGCCTGGGTTCGATCTTCAGCACCACGTAAACATAAATGCATTGCATTGTGTACAACTAAAGTAAATAAATAAATACTTTAAAAATGGTACCTATTAAACAATAGCTTCCCAATATGGAGATTCCTTGGAAAACTGGGAATGGATCCACCTTATGACCCAGCCATTCCACTCCTGGGTCTATTCCCAAAGGACTTAAAAACAGCATATTACAGTGACACAGCCACATCAATGTTTATAGCAGCACAAGTCACAATAGCTAGATTGTGGAATCAACCTAGATGCCCCTCAGTAGATGAGTAGATAGAGAAAATGTGATATATATACACAATGGAATATCATTCAGCAATTAAAGAGAATAAAATAATGGCATTCGCAGGAAAATGGATGAAGTTGGAGAATATAATGCTAAGTGAAATTAGACAATCTCAAAAATCCAAATGCCAAATGTTTTCTCTGATATAAGTAGGCTGATTCACAGTGGGGTTGGGTTGGGGAACATAGGAGGATTAGAGGAACACTAGAAAGGTTAATGGGGAGGGAGGGGAAAAGAGGGAGCAAGGGAGCATGAAGGGGTAATAAAAAAGAAGATGGTAGAATGAGATGAGATGGATATCAGTATCTTAAATGCATGATTGAAGACATGAATACTATGAATATACTTCATATTCAAACAGTGTTATGTAAAAAGGTGCTCTATATGTGTACTATGAATTGTAATACATGCTATTGTTATATATACAACAACTTCGAATAAAAAAATACAAACAACAATAATTGTTTGCAAGGATGTGGGGGGACAGGCACACTCATACATTGCTGGTGGGACTACAAATTGGTACAGCCAATCTGGAAATCAGTATGGAGATTCCTTGGAAAACTTGGACTGGACCCACCATTTGACCCAGCAATCCTGCTCCTCAGTCTATACCCAAAGGCTTAAAATAGCCTACTTACAGGGACACAGCCACATCAGTGTATATAGCAGCACAATATTGTGAAGCTAAATTGTGGAACTAACTCAGATGCACTTCATTAGATGTATGGATAGGGAAACTTTGGTATATATACATAATGGAATACTACTCGGCATTAAAAGAGAATAAAATCATGGCATCTGTAAATAATAAAAAAAAAAAAAAAAAACCAATAGCTTCCTACTCTTCCCTCTACTTAGTCCCTGGACACATCATTCTATTTTCTCTTTTTATGAATTTGACTCTCAGAGTACCTCACATAAAAAGAATCATATATTTCCAAGGGATTTTTGTACACATGATAGAGATAACTTATATTCTGATTGTAGTGCCCAAGTTTGATTCACAAAAAGCCTCTCTTTGGCTTACCCATTACCCCTAATGGATTCTGCCTATAAGAAGACTTTCTTCTTCTGCCTCTTAAATGTTGGTAATCTTTGAGATTCAATCTTGGAAACCTCTGTTCTTCTCATTCTACATAGCCTTTCTGAGATTTCCTCCAATTCCATAGTATCTAAAGATTCACGAATGTATGTACTCTATATACTTTATATACTCTAGCCTATATCTTTTTTTCTACACTGTATATCAATATATTCAATCTCCTACTTGGCATTTACACTGGGGTATCTCCTAGATACCTCAGACACAACATGTCTAAAATTGAGTTCATCACCCCCACAATCTACTCCTACTTCAGTGTTTCTAGGTTAGTGAATGGTACTACCATACACACTACTCCTCAAGCAAGAAAGAGGACCATCTATAACTCCTACCTCTCCACCACCCATAGCATCCAATCACCAAGACCTATAGGTTCTATCTTGCAAATGTCTTATTTACCCATAACTTCAACAAGTGATGACACAAAGAACAAATTCATGGTACTCCATTAATATATAAAACTTTTTATGTTTTTTTTTTTCTTTTTTGAAGTGCTGAAGATTGAACCTAGGGCCTTGTGCATACGAAGCAAGCACTCTACCAACTGAGATATATCCCCGGCCCTTTTGTATGTTTTCGTGTCTTAGTTAAAAAGAACCTAATAGTAGAATACTACCATTTCCCTTTTTGCCTTTATGGTATTACTCACATGCATTTTACTATACGTATGTTATAAAACCCCACAACATGTTGTTACTATAATATACTGTTATTATTTCTGTGTAAACATTCCACCATCTTTTAAAAATAATTAAAATAATTTTAAAATATTAATATATTTACACATCTATAATCATTTTGGTGTTTGTCATTATTTTGTATGAATCTATATATTTATTTGCTGTCACTCTTTTTTTTTTTTTTTTTTTTTTTGTGGTACCGGGGATTGAACTCAAGGGCACTCGACCACTGGGTCACATCCCCAGCCCTTTTTTGTATTTTATTAGAGACAGGGTCTCACTGAGTTGCTAAGTGCCTCGCCATTGCTGAGGCTGGCTTTGAACTCGTGATCCTCCTGCCTCAGCCTCCCAAAGTGCTGGGATTACAGGTGTGCACCACCGCGCCCGGCTTGTCACTCATTTTTGAAACCACTTTTGCTGGGTACAATTCTAGATTGAAATGACTTATTTTCAGTATTTTAAAGATATTATTCCACTGTCTTTTCTCTTCCATTATTTATTTTTTGGGGGGAGGTACCGGGAATTGAACTACTCAGGGGCACTCGACCACTGAGCCACATCCCCAGCCCTATTTTATATTTTATTTAGAGACAGGGTCTCACTGAGTTGTTTAGCACCTCGCTTTTGCTGAGAGTGGCTTTGAACTCATGATCCTCCTCCCTCAGCTTCCTGAGCTGCTGGGATTACAGGCGTGTGCCACAATACCCCGCTCCATTATTTTTAATGTGAAATATGCTGTAATCCTTATCCTTGTTTCTTAGTACATTATATGTCTTTTACCTCTTGAGATTTTCTCTTTATCACTGATATATGAGCAACTTAATTATAAAGTACCCGAATGTATTTTTTCTCTTGTTTCTTTTTTAGGGTGGTACTGGGGATTGAACCCAGGGGCACTTAACCACTGAGCCACAACCCCAGCCCTTTTTATTTTTTGAGACAGTGTCTCCCTAAATTGCTTAGGGCCTTGTAAGTTGCTGAGGCTGGCTTTTAACTTAAGGTCTGAAGGAGCCCTAATTAGGAAGGGCTGTTGCAGCTAGCTGGAAGCCATAAGTTCCACCTGATATGTGACGCACCTGTAGGCACCCGCAAACCTGAAGGTATATAACCGGGTGAAAGCGGTCCGAGTTAGAACGAATTCATTCGGTCAGTCGGGCAGCCACTCGGTCGGTCAGAAGAATCAGAGCGGCCAGAACATAGGCAGAGCGGTTACAGAAGAGAAACCAGATAGAAGAAGTAATGATTGGTCAGAGTTAGGCCGAGACTCCTGAGGAAGACAGAAGACAGAAGAAAAGTAGTAAAAGCTTAACTCTGCCTCCGAGAATTTTCCTCCCGTGGCGGCACCGTGGCTGGCCACAACAGGCAGCTTACAAATGGTGGTCCGTCCGGGGCTCGGCAGACAGAAGAAAAGCTAAGAAATAAGAGCAATGAAAAAGCATAGCCTCAGACTCAGTTGAGACCAGCAAAAAGAGTAGAAACAAGAGAGCAGAGCCTCTGACTCAGTTGAAGCCAGTTAAGAATTAAGCCGAAGCAGAGTAGCTGGCCAAAAGCTGAAGCAGAGTAGACAGCGAAAAGCTGAAGCAGAGTAGCCAGCGAAAAGCCGAAGCAGAGTAGCCGGCCAAAAGCCATAAAAAATATAGAGAAAAAAGCCTTGAGCTTTAGTATAAAGAAAAAAGCCATGAGCTTAAAAGAAAATAGAGAATTAAATAGCATGGTAAAAACCATGCAGAAAAAAAAAAAAGCCATTGAGCTTTGGCAAGAAAGCCATAAAGAAAAATAAAGAAGAGGAAAAAAAAAAAAAAAAAAAAAAGTCAAAGCCGCTTATGCAATTGTGCTTAACTAGGTGCGTTAGCTGCTCCTCAGCATTAGGCTTCCTTAAAGCCACAGCACCTTCTCAAAAAGGGCTCAAATATCCACCCTTTCAAAAATAAAAGGTGAAAAGCTAGGTAGGGACAAGAAAATAAAAGAAAATAGAGAAAATAAAATAGAGAAAATAGAACAAAAGCACCTTTTTAAACTAAAGGGAAGGAATATGAAGGAGCCCTAATTAGGAAGGGCTGTTGTAGCTAGCTGGAAGCCATGGGTTCCACCTGATATGTATGTGACGCACCTGTAGGCACCCGCAAACCTGAAGGTATATAACCGGGTGAAAGCGGTCCGAGTTAGGAGAACGGAGAATTCAGTCAGCCGGGCAGTCACTCGGTCGGTCAGAAGAATCAGAGCGGCCAGAACGTAGGCAGAGCGGTTACAGAAGAGAAACCAGATAGAAGAAGTAATGACTGGCCAGAGTTAGGCCGAGGCTCCAGAGGACTGGTCAGAGTAAGGCCGAGACTCCTGAGGAAGACAGAAGACAGAAGAAAGAAGAAGGAAGAAAGAAGAGAGAAGAAAGAAGCTCTAGTCTTTCTCTAAGCTAAGCTCTATCTTTCTTTAAGACTCTACTCTAAGCTAAGAAGAAAAGCTAAGCTCTATCTTTCTTTACTCTAAGCTACTCTACTCTAAGCTAAGAAGAAAAATCTTTCTTTCCCTCTCTAAGCTCTAAGAAAGTAGAAGTAAAAGTAGTAAAAGCTTAACTCTGCCTCCGAGAATTTTCCTCCCGTGGCGGCGCCGTGGCTGGCCGTGACAGGCAGCTTACAAAGGTCCACTTGCCTCAGCCTCAAAAGTGGCTGGAATTGCAGTCATGTGCCCAACTTTCTCTTGTTTATTATGCATGTAGTACACTGAACTTTTTTGGCTTTTAGGTTTTAGTTTTAATCAAATTTGGAAAAGTTTTGGCAATTATTTCTTCAAATATTTTCCCCCTAGCCCTCCTTCCTCTTCCTTTTCTTCTCCTCTTCCTCCTATTCGTCTTCTTCTTCTGGCACTCCAATTACTTATAAATTAGAATGTGTGAAATTTTCTGATAATTGATGTTCTTTTAAAATTCTTTTTTCTTCCAGTGTTTTGTGTTGGATATTTTCCATTGCTGTCTTCATCTTAAAGTTCACTGAGACTATAATATGGCATTTATTAATTTTTCTACCATTTATCCCATTCAATGTATTTTTCTTTTCTTTTCTTTCTTTCTTTTGTTTTGTACCAAGGATTGAACTCAGGGCAGGCAACCACTGAGCCACATCCCAGCCCTATTTTGTATTTTATTTAGAGACAGGGTCTCACTGAGTTGCTTAGTGCCTTGCTTTTGCTGAGGCTGCCTTTGAACTTGTGATCCTCCTGTCTCAGCCTCCTGAGCTGCTGGGATTACAGGCATGTGACACTGCCCCCAACTTCAATGTATTTTTCAACTTACACATTGTAGTTTTCATTTCTGGAAAAAAATATTGAAGTCTTTTTTTTTTTTTTTTTTTTTTTTTTTGTGGTACTGGGGATTGAACTCAGGGGCACTCGACCACTGGGCCACATCCCCAGCCCTTTTTTGTGTTTTTTTTTTATTTAGAGACAGGGTCTCACTGAGTTGCTAAGTGCCTCGCCATAGCTGAGGCTGGCTTTGAACTCGCGATCCTCCTGCCTCAGCCTCCCAAAGTGCTGGGATTACAGGCGTGCACCACCGCGCCCGGCTTGAAGTCTTTTATATATCATTCATGTCTCTAATTTTTGAAAACATGGAATACAGTTATATGTCTTGAGGGCCTTCTCTGCTAATTCTAATATCTGTATCAGTTCTGGATAGTTACTAACCAAGTAGTTGTCTACTGTTCTATTTTTTTAAATATTTATTTGTTTGCTTTAGTTGTACACATGCGTTTATTTGTACGTGGTGCTGAGGATCGAACCAGGCCATGCACGTGCTAGGCGAGCGCTCCATTTCTGAGCCACAACCCCAGCCCTGTCTACTGTTCTTATTAATGGAAAATATTTTCCTGTCAATCTTTAATTGGATTTTTACCTCATTGGTTCCTGGATACTTTTGTATTTTTACAAATATTTTTGAGCTTTCTTCAGAGATGTAATTGCTACTTGGGAACAGTTTGATCTTTCAGGTAATTATTTTTTACATTTCTCTATTTGTATTTTTTATTTATAGACAATAGTGGAGTTTATTATGACATATTCATAGGAGGATATAATTTGCTCCATTTCCATTCTCAGTACTTCCACTTTTCCTCTTCTCCTCCCTATCCTTGTTCCCTTTATTCTACTCTACTGATCTTCCTTTTATTTATTTATTATTATTATTATTATTATTTTGTGGTAGTGGGGATTGAACTCAGGGGCACTCGACCACTGGGCCACATCCCCAGTCCTTTTTTTGTATTTTATTAGAGACAGGGTCTCACTGAGTTGCTAAGTGCCTCACCATTGCTGAAGCTGGCTTTGAACTCGTGATCCTCCTGCCTCAGCCTACCAAAGTGCTGGGATTACAGGCGTGCGCCACCGTGCCTGGCTTATTTATTATTTTAAAAATTGGTGCTTTAGAGTATACAGAAAGATTGAATTAACTGTGGTGTATTCACATATATGCATGCATAATTTGGCCAATATCATTCCACAGTTTCTTTGTGTTCCCATCCCTCCTCAATTTCCTTCTTTTACTCCACTGACCTCCCTTCTATTTTAATGGAATCCCTCCTTTCATTTATTTTGCTCTAGTTTCTGCATATGAGAAAAATAATTTGATCCTTGATTTTCTGGGTTTGGTTTATTTCACTTATTATGATTTTCTTCAGTTTTATCCATTTACCAGCAAATGACCTAATTTCATTCTTCTTTATGACTGAGTAAACTTCCGTTGTGTATATACCTCATTTTCTTTTTTTTAAAAAAATATTTATTTATTTGCTTTAGTTGTACACAATGCGTTCATTTGTACATGGTGCTGAGGATGGAACCCGGGACGCACATGTGCTAGGCGAGTGCTCTACCGCTGAGCCACAATCCCAAGCCCCTATACCTCATTTTCTTTATCCATTTATCTGTTGATGAACACCTGGGCTGATTCCATAACTTGATTTTGGTAAATTGCACTGCTATAATCATTGATATGTCTGTAACACTATAGTATGCTGATTTTAGTACTTTTTGATAAATACCAAGGAATAGTACAACTGGATCATGTGGTGGATCCATTCATAGTCATTTGAGGAATCTCTGTACTGCTTTCCAAAGTGGTTATACTAATTCATAGCTCCACTAACAATGCATGAGTGTACCTCCCCCCCATTTGTTATTATTTGTATTCTTGGTGATTACCATTCTAACTGGAGTGAGATGAAATCATAGTGTAGTTTTGATGTGCATTTCTCTGATTGGTAAGGATGTTGAACATTTTTTCATGTGTTTGTTGGCCATTTGTGTTTCTCCTTTTGAGAAGTGTCTGTTTAGTTCTTTTTCTCATTTATCAATTGGGTTTTTTTTATTTTTTATTTTTTGGTATTGAGCTTTTTGAGTTATTTTTATATTCTGGATATTAATCCCCTGTCAGAGGAATATCTGGCAAAGATTTCCCATTCTGTGGGTTGTTTGTTCACACTCTTAATAATTTCCTTTGCTGTGCAGAAGATTTTTTTTTTTAAATAATGGCATCCCATTAATTGATTCTTAGTTTTATTTCTTGAACTTTACAGGTTTTGTTAAGTAAGTCAGTGCCTGTCCCAACATCATGGTGTGTTGGGCCTACATTTTCTTCTAGCAGTTGCATAGATTCTGGTCTAATTCCTAGGTCTGTGATCCACTTTGAGGTGACTTCTGTGCAGGGTGAGATATAGGGATCTAATTTCATTCTTCTACATATGGCTATCTAGTTTTTCTAGCACTATTTGTTAACGGGCTATCTTTTCTTTAACATTTTTTTTTTTTTTGGTACCAGGGATTGAACTCAGGGGCACTCAACCACTGAGACACATCCCAAGCCCTAGTTTGTATTTTATTTAGAGACAGGGTCTCACTGAGTTGCTTAGCACCTCACTTTTGCTGAGGCTGGCTTTGAACTCACGATCCTCCTCCCTCAGCTTTCTGAGCCACTGGGATTACAGGTGTGTTCCACAATGCCTGGCTTCTCTAACATGTTTTTTGGTGCTGTTGTTAAGTATCAGATGATCATATCTATGTGAGCTTATTTCTGTGCTTTATGTACTATTCCATTGTTTCTCATGTCTGTTTTGATGGTAGTACCTTTTTTCTTTTTTTGGTACCAGGATTGAACTCAGGGGCACTCGTCCACTGGGCCACATCTACAGCCCTTTTTTGTATTTTATTAGAGACAGGGTCTCACTGAGTTGCTAAGTGCCTCGTCATTGCTGAGGCTGGCTTTGAACTCATCATCCTCCTGCCTCAGCCTCCCAAGTGCTGGGATTGCAGGCATGTGCCACTGAGCCCAGCTTGATGCTAGTACCATTTTTTTTCTTTTTGCACACTATTTTTGTTACCATATCTCTGTAGAATAAATTGAGACTTTCATCCCCATATCCTCAACTGATTCATTCCACCAGGTCTGCCTGATTCCCTCTGTCCATTCCACATCCCAGAAACCTCTCATGGCATTAAACCAGGTCAATTTTATGACTTATCTCATTTGCTTCCTGTATCCCAGGAATAACTGTGTTTTAGTTGCTAATACTTGTTGTTTTAATATTTTTGCTTTTTATATTCTGTTTGATTTTATTTTTCTGGTTGTCTAAAGATAAAAGTATAAGTGGTCTCTATTACTATACCTTGCATTGGTTTTTATCTAAGTATCAGAACACTATTTAAATTTGAATAGCTACATATGACTAATGGCTACAGAGTGGACAGTGCAGCTCATGGTGGGAGTTCCAAGTTTCCTCTCATGGTAGCAAAATAATTGCAGAATCACTCAGCTCTCTCTTCTAGAATCAAATGAGGGATTGAGAGTGTGGAAAAGTGCTTCTCTCCCAGTGTATCCAACAAGATCCAGGCCCAATGACACTAATAGATTCATACGCTTGAATGTGAACCAAATATTTATGCTTCAGGAAATGAGATACATCGCCTTAGGCTAAGGTTCTATGGCTACACCTGGAATACATGATTTGGAATCATCTAATCCATATGGATGGAATGTGGGATATGTATGGGTCCTCAAACCAAACTCAGATATCATTAGAAGGAGGGGGAAGGTTGTAAATGATCATCAGTATTTTCAGGATCCATTTGATACATTGCTCTCTAGACATAGGTCAGATTGGTGATGGGCCATGGACAACTGGATATAAAGATGTGAGTGCAATGTGCAATATATTTGATTTCTGGAGCTGAGGTCTCTTGCCAATACTGTAATACAATTTTCTGAAATGATATTCCTCAGGACTTTCTCACATTTATTTCAGGAAAGAACCTAAACTTCTCTCTTCTAGTGACACTAGCCTCTCTAACTTGCCATTCCAAGGGAGCTATCTTTATAACAGCACTACCAGCCGGGTGAGGTTGTGCATGTTTGTAATCCCAGTTGCTCTTCGGGCTGAGGCAGGAGGATCGCAAGTTCAAAGCCAGCCTCAGCAACTTAGTGAGGCCCTAAGCAACTCAGTGAGACCCTGTCTCCAAATAAAAAAAAAAAAAAAAAAAATATATATATATATATATATATAAAGGGCTAGGGATGTGGCTCAGTGGCCCAGTGACCCTGAGTTCATTTCCTGGTATCCCCCCCCCACAAAAAAAAGTAGCAGCACTACCAGATTCTCCACATTGTTAGCTATACTCACTTCAAGAATATTTTTGGAAATTATTGAGGAAAATTTGTATTAATTATTCTTTAAATATATCATATAATTCAGCAGTGAATTTATCTGATTCTTGGCCTTTTTGATAAGAGACTTTCATTACTTATTAAATCTTATTATTCAGTCTGTTCAGATTTTTTCTATTTCTTCATGATTTAATATTGGGAAGGTATATACGTTCAGCAATTTGTCCATTTCTTTTTTTTTAATATTTATTTATTTGCTTTAGTTGTACACAATGCAATGCATTTATGTTTACGTGGTGCTGAGGATAGAACCCGGGCCGTGCACGTGCTAGGCGAGCGCGCTACCACTGAGCCACAACCCCAGCCCTCCATTTCTTCATTGTTATTAAATTTGTTGACACAAAGTCATTCATAATATCTCTAATGATACTTTGTATCTCTGCAGTATGAGTTATAAATTTTTTATCTCTGATTTTATTTATTTGAGCTTTTTATTTTTTCTTAAGTACCCAAGGACTTGTCAGTATTTTTAACTTTTCAAAGACCAACTCTTTGTTTTGTTGACACTTTGGATTTTTAAGTATCTATTTTTTTTTTTATCAGATCTTCATTATTTCTTTCCTTCTTCTAACTTTGCATTGATTTGCTCTTGCTTTTCTACATTTAAATATAGGTTGTTTGGTTAGTCAGCTTCCATTACTGTGACAAAATACCTGAGAATAACAGTTTAAGAGGAGAAAAGATTTATTTTGTTTTATGGTTTCAGAAGTTTCAGCTAAATGGTCAGGTGACTCCATTGCTTTTAGGCCTGTGGTGATGCAAAAACATGGCAGAAGGACATGCCAAATAAAGCTGCTCACCTCATGACATCAAGAATTGGAGAAAGAGAAAAAGGAGCCAGGGACAAGATATACTCTTTCTGGGAAAGCCCCCAGTAGTCTAGCTACTTCAATAAGCCCCCACTTCCTGTAGTTTCTACCACCTCCTAATAATATCATCAAAGTATAAATGCATTAACGGATTAATCACTGGTGCTTTAGTTCCTTAATGATCCAATCATCTTCTTGAAGACTCCACCTCTGAACATTGGTTCATTGGGAACCATGCCTTTAACACATGAGCCATTGGAATATATTCCAGATCCAAAATATAACATGATGTACTTGATATTTTTCTTCTTTTTTTTTAAAAGGCAAGTGTTAATTACTATAACTTTATTTTTAGTACTGTTTTTGCTTCTTAAATTTTTCCTTGATCCATTAATTTGTTCATGAGTATTTTTTACAAATTTCCATGTATTTCATTGTGTCCATTTTTTTTTTTTTTTTTTTACCAGAGATTGAACTCAGGGGCACTCAACCACCTAGCCATGGTGTGCTAGGCGAGCACTCTACTGCTGAGCCACAATCCCAGCCCCTCCAATGTTTTTCTTGTTACTGATTTCCATTTTTGTTGCACTTGGTTAGAAAAGTTACTAGATATGTTTTTAATATTAAAAAAATGTTTAAAAAGTTGTTTGGACTTCTTCAGTGGCCTGTACTGGAAAATGTTCCATGGGCTATTGAGAAGAATGTGTATTCTGCAGCTATTGGATGAAATGTTCTGTAGATATCTATTAGAATCATTTAGTCTAGGGTGTGATTTAACTCTGATTTTTGTTTGTTGATTTTCTGTTTGGATGATGTTTCTACTGATGAAAGTGAGGTGTTAAAGTCCCTAATTACTATTGTATCAAAATCTATCTCTGAGCCGGGCATGGTGGCGCACGCCTGTAATCCCAGCACTTGGGAGGCTGAGGCAGGAGGATCAAGAGTTCAAAGCCAGCCTCAGCAATGGCGAGGCACTTAGCAACTCAGTGAGATCCTGTCTCTAATAAAATACAAAAAAGGGCTGGGGATGTGGCCCAGTGGTCGAGTGCCCCTGAGTTCAATACCCGGTACCAAAAAAAAAAAAAAAAAAAAAAAAAAAATCTATCTCTGTTTAGGTTTGTTAATATTTGTTTTATATTTGCAGGTGCTCCAGTTTTGTGTGCATATATGTGTGCAATTTTTATTTCCTCTTGATGAATTGACTCCTTTATCTATAAAGATAATTCCTATTCTCATCTTTTTTTTTTTTTCAGTACCAGGGATTGAACTCAGGGTCACTCAACCACTGGGCCACATCCCCAGCCCTTTTTTGTATTTTATTAGAGACAGGGTCTCACTGAGTTGCTAAGTGCCTCACCATTGCTGAGGCTGGCTTTGAACTAGTGATCCTCCTGCCTCAGCCTCCCAAGCGCTGGGATTACAGGCGTGCGCCACCGCGCCCAGCTCTTAATTTTAGTCTTTATGCTAATGATATAAATGGTTTGTGAACCATGTTAACAATAATATTGCATATTGTATTTGTCTGTATACTCTTACCAATGAGATTTATACCTTCCAATGTGTTCCTCTTACTCACTGGTATCTGTTTAAATTTAAAGAATTTCTTTCAGAATTTCTTGTATTACAGGTCTGTTAGTCATAAATTTTCACTTTTTTTGTATTTTTGGGTCTTTATGTCTCTTTTTCTAAATTATAGCTTTGTGGGTATGGAAGTTTTTGTTCCTTGAGTATTGTGAATATTTAACCCCACTTCCTCCTGGCTTGTAATATTTCTGCTGGTAAGTCTTGAGTTGGGATAATTGGAACACCTTAATGTGTTATTTGTTTTTCTTTTCCTGCTGCTTTTGGAATTGTCTCTTTGTCTTTAACTTTTGAGATCTTGATTATAATGTCTCATGGTACACTTGAGTGAACTGTATCTGACAGGTGACTATTTCTTTTTCTTTCTTTTTTTTTTTTTTTTTTTGGTGCCAGGGATTCAACTCAGGGGCACTCAACCACTGAGCCACATCCCCAGCCCCTTTTTCTATTTTATTAGAGACAGGGTCTCACTGAGTTGCTAAGTGCCTCGCTTTTGCTGAGGCTGGCTTTGAACTTGAGATTCTCCAGCCTCAGCCTCTGACAGGAGACTGTTTTCATACAAGTACTTGTATATTTGTATCCTGTTTTAGGTTTGAGAAAATTTTTTATTATCTATTTGAATAAACTTTTGACCTCTTTGGAATTCTCAAGTCTTACTTTAACCCCAGTGATCATAATGTTTGTTCTTTTAATACTGTCCAGATTCCCGTAATCATTCTTCATGCCTCTTCTTTCTTTGTTTTCTTCCATCTATGTATTTTCAAATAGTTCATCTTCAACCTCACTGATCCTTCTGTTTGACCTATTCTGCAATTGATATGTTTTGTCTTTTTATTTATTTAATTTAGTGCACTTCCAACTCAAGATTTTTGATTTAAAAAAAATTTCCTCAGCCAGGTGCTGAGGCACATGCCTGTAATCCCAGTGGCTTGGGAGGCTGAGGCAGGAGGATTGAAAGTTCAAGTCCAGCCTCAGCAACTTATCGAGGCCCTAAGCAACTCAGTGAAACCCTTTGTCTAAATCAAATATAAAAAAATGGCCTGGGGATATGGCTCAGTGGTTAAGTGCCCCTGGGTTCAGTCCCTGTCCACAACAACAACAACACAACAACAACAACACAAACTTCAATATTTCTGTTTTTCTGTTACGTTTCACTGATAAAGTACTGGATTTTTTCTCTGACTTTTCTTGAATTTTGTTAAAACAGCGATTTAAAATTCTCTGTCCAATATTACACAAGTCTTGATTGCTATATGGTTGATTTTTGGCCACTTATTTTGTCTATTATGTAGGGTCCTGGATCCCTGAAAGTGTTTAAGGATTAGGCATTTACTCCAGTCCTTACAATCTAGCTTTATTTGTACGTGTTCTTCCAAAAAGTATTAGCAGACTGTTTATTTTCTCTGAGCCTGTGGTCATTTCCACCATTTAATCACTAGGTGGTACCCCAAGTCATTGTTTCAGCACTAGAGGGTGCCCCAGCATGAAGTTTACCACAAATCCACAGTTTGTTGCTCAGGATGGGCTGAGAGAGTGTCTTAGAGAAGTTCATCCATGGAAGCCTCTACCTGAGGTTGGGGTTGGCCAAGATACTTGGTTCACAGTCACTGGCCTGTGGTCAGGTGACATGGGATTTTGTCTAGAGTTCAATGCAGAATCTTGGCACCCACCTCTCTCTTCTTCCCCAGAGTAGAAAATTACTGTCTCTGTGTTGTTCTGCCTTGGATTGGGGGTTAATGAGGTGGGCAGTACTGTGGCTACCAATACTCCAATACTATGTCTCACCCAGAGCCCACAATCTGTCAAGACTAGTATGGCAGGAACAGGATTAAGGCCCATGCTGCTATGGCATGTCTACAGCTGCAGTTTAGTTATGGCCCAAGACTTCTGTAGCCAGCCACAGATAAGGTTGACTGGAATAGAAGTTTGTCTGAACAGGGCTATGATTCTCAACCTCCCACAAGGTCAGGTTCAGAGGCTCTGTTTATGGGCAATGGCATGAGAACAACAGCAATTGGTATCCACTCACTGTTGGATTTCACCAGGCAAGCAATTGGCAGTGCTGTGCCTCATTACCACTGTGTACACAGTGTTAGTGAAGCAAGGAGGGAGTATGGTGGCTCCGGCCCCAGGATTCCACAGTAGTATGAATTTTTGGCAGCCCCACCCCATCAGTTGGGATCAGTGTCAGCAAATACTGTTGGTGTCCTTTGTCATTAAAGTTGTTAGTATCTGTGGCAAAAGGAAGGACTATTGGGTAAGTGGTGGTAAAGGCTGCTAGGGGCCTCCAAATCTTCTTTTTCCTACACAAGGAAAGATCATGGCTTAATGGTATTTTTTCTTGGCACTGAGATGTACTGAGCTTGAGGATGGGCTGAAGCAGATAAAATGCTTCCTATACTTTCCTATGTGGCCATCCTTGCTTGTTACACTTCGCTCTATTGCTGAATTTTTTTCATTATTCTCACAGAGCTAATTTTTTAATATTTATTTAATTTAATTTGTTATACATGCTTTTAGAGTGCAATTCCTTTCATATTACATATAAAGAGCACGGTTTTCCAAGTCATTGGTTTTACACAAAGTGCATGAGTTTTTATACATGCACTTAGTATATTGATGTTAAACTCCTTCTGCCATTGTTTCTATCCCCTTGACCCTCTCCCTCCACTCCCCCCTTTTTTCTATTTAACATTCCTTCATTCCTCTCATCCCCCCTCCCTTGCCACTATAATTCAGTATCATCATAGCAAAAAAATCAATCGACGTTTGGTTTTCTGGGATTGGCTGACTTCACTTAGCATTATTTTCTCCAACTCCATCCATTTACCTGCAAATGCCATGATTTTATTCTTTTTTAGTGCTGAGTAGTGTTCCATTGTGCATATTTACCAAAGTTTCCCTATCCATTTATCTATTGATGGGCATCGGGGTTGTTTCCATAATCTAGCTATTGTGAATTATGCTGCTATGAATATTGATGTGACTGTGTCCCTGTACTATGCTATTTTTAAGTCCGTTGGGTATAGACCAAGGAGTGGGATAGCTGGGTCAAATGGTGGTTCCATTCCAAGTTTTCCTAGGAATCTCCATACTGCTTTCCAAATTGGCTGCACCAATTTGCAGCCCCACCAGCAATGTAAGAGTGTACCCTTTTCCCCACATCCTCGCCAGCATTTATTGTTGTTTGTGTTTTTGATAGCTGCCATTCTGACTGGTGTGAGATGAAATCTTAGAGTAGTTTTGATTTGCATTTCTCTAATTGCTAGAGATGTTGAACATTTTTTCATATATATTTGTTGATTGATTGTATATATTTTTTCGGAGAAGTGTCTGTTCAGTTCCTTAGCCCATTTATTGATTGGGTTGTTTGTTTTTTTTTGGTGTAAAGGTTTTGGAGAGCTTTATATATCCTTGAAGTTAATGTTCTGTCTGATGTGCATGTGGTAAAGATTTGCTCCCATTCTGTAGGTTCTCTGTTTACCTCACTGATTGTTTCTTTTGCTGAGAAGAAACTTTTAGTTTGAATCATCCCATTTATTAATGTTTGGTTTTAGTTCCTGCGCTATAGGGGTCTTATTGAGGAAGTTGGGGCCTAATCCAACATGTTGGAGATTTGGGCATACTTTTTCCTCTATTAGGTGCAAGGTCTCTGGTTTAATTCCTAGGTCCTTGATCCACTTTGAGTTGAGTTTTGTGCATGGAGAGAGATAGAGGTTTAATTTCATTTTTTTTTTAACATGCCACAATTTTTATTGCAATGTGGCCATTTTTGTGAGGGCGGGGAGTTTGATCTCAAAACAATGTTCCATTTAAGGTTCTTTTTTTTTTTTTTTTTTTTTTTTTTTTTTGGTACCAGGGATTGAACTCAGGGGCACTCGACCACTGGGCCACATCCCCAGCCCTTTTTTGTATTTTATTTAGAGACAGGGTCTCACTGAGTTCCTAAGTGCCTCGCCATTGCTGAGGCTGGCTTTGAACTTGCGATCCTCCTGCCTCAGCCTCCCAAAGTGCTGGGATTACAGGCATGCGCCACCGCGCCCGGCAATTTAAGGCTCTTTTATACAGAAATTGCCATCATGACTGATATTCAAAATATCTTTAGTGTTGCAAGACTCACATGGTAAACATAAAACTCCTACACTTATTCAGTAGTGTACACTCAATGGAAAACAAAAGGCATTAACAACAGCTCTTTCTTTAAAGAAGATATACAGGTAATAGGAATGAACACTGAGGTACTAGGATAAATTGATGACACAGTTAATGAAACTTAATTGGCATTCCTTTGGAGGGAATTAAACTCATTTTTTTAAAAAGTGCTTTTAATGCATAGTGTTATATTCATGGTGCCATGTCACAAAAGGCTTGCCAAGGCAGGTGAGGTGTATGAATGCTCCAGCGCCTCACAGAACTACAATCAAGTACAACTATAAATAATACTGAAAAAAGTTCACCATCTGACCAGTGGATAATACTTTCAAGGCATTCAATCTGCTTACCCTTTGCAGTATTCTAGACTATTTATATTGACAATCACAGTCATTGTAGTGCTTGCTGCAAGGGAGGCATATAACCAGTTGTTTTAGCTAAAATAAAAACAGGAAGGCATTCCTCCTACATAAAAGTAACCGTATTAAAGGGTCTAATGGCAATCACTGACAGGCTGCTTAAATGAATGATATCTCCTTCATTCACTGTGTTGGAAGGGCTCAGTGGAAAAGGAAAAAAACAAAAACAAAAAAATACCTAATGCTATTCCAATGGACTGAGCTGGATAAATGAAACCCCCTTAAGATCCAGATGGCACTTGATGGTCATTTTATAACCGTTTTCCTTCAAGTGAAACTACTACATTGCCTCCCAATTTCTCTCCAAGTGTTGACGGGTCCTTAATATCATCCAAGCCATTTACTTGTCACTCATGTTTAATACCTGTAAATTTCTTTTTAATGGCATCTTTAGAGCTAGCATAAATCATCTTGCTTTTTAAGGGTGCACTCTCAGGAGCTCAAAATATAAATACTAGGTCTTCTTTCTTAGACTCTTTTGTTTCGTATGTGGCATCGTACAAAGCATATCGGCAATCATTCAGAGGTAGCAACTTCACAAAAGATGTGTAGGGGTCCTCTACAGTATCACCAATGTCACCCAACAAAATCTGCTTTGCTTCCTTTACAATTATTTGTCTTTTGTCATCGCTTAAACAGAAGAAAACTGCTTTCTTTCTTTTTTTGATCTCCTCTTGTGTAGAAGATTTTCTTACTTTCATATCATTAAAAACTTTGATGACTTCATCATTCGCTGTAACTCCAGATGCCACAGTGCCCATGGCTGTGACTGCGACAGCGGCTCCGGCTCTGTGGATCTGGGAGGAGGAGAAGAAGGGGCAGGCGGGCGGGCAGGCAGGCAAGCAGGTGGCTGTGAGTGCGGGGCACGCTGGGAGCTCTAATTTCATTTTATTACATATAGATTTCCAGTTTTCCCAAAACCATTTGTTGAAGAGGCTGTATTTTCTTCAATGTATGTTTTTGGCACCTTTGTCTAATATAAGATAACTGTAGATGTGTGCATTAGTCTCTGTGTCTTCTATTCTGTACCATTGGTCTACTGGTCTATTTTGGTGCCAATACCATGCTGTTTTAGTTACTATTGCTTTGTAATACAATTTAAGGTCTGGAATAGTAATGCCACCAGCTTCATTCTTCTTGCTAAGAATTGCTTTGGCTATTCTGGGTCTCTTATTTTTCCACATGAATTTCATGATTTCTTTTTCTATTTCTATGAGGAATGACATTGGGATTTTGATTGGGATTGCAATGAAATTGTATAGTGCTTTTGGTAGAATGGTCATTTTGACAATATTAGTTCTATCTATCCATGAACAAGGTAAATCTTTCCATCTTCTAAGATCTTCTTTAGTTTCTTTCTTTAGTGTGCTGTAGTTTTCATTGTACAGGTCTTTCACTTCTTTTGTTAGGTTGATTCCCAAGTATTTTATTTTTTTGACGTTATAGTAAATGGGGTAGATTTCCTAGTTTCTCTTTCTGAGTATTTGTTGCTGATGTACAGAAATGCCTTAGATTTATGGCCATTGATTTTATATCCAGCCATTTTGCTGAATTCGTTTTTTAGATCTAGAAGATTTCTGGTGGAGTTTTTTTGGATTTTCTATGTATAGAATCATATATCATCTGCAAATAGTGATAGTTTGAGGTCTTCTTTTCCTATCCATATCCCTTTTATTTCTTTCGTCTGTCTAGTTGCATTGGATAGGGTTTCAAGAACTGTGTTAAATAATAGTGGTGAAAGAGGACATCCCTGTCTTGTTCTAGTTTTTAGAGAGAATGCTTTCAGATTTTCTCCATTTAGGATGATGTTGGCCTGGGGCTTAGCATAGATGGACTTTACAATGTTGATCCCAGAGCTAATTTTTAGTATGCAGTTTTAAAATCATTATTTTGTGGAAGATATGGTCTGGGACATCCGAATCTGCCATCTTGCTGACATCACTCTGATGGGATAATTCTAATGGTAAAGATCACCATTATTCAAGCAGCATATTACTGCCTTGGCAATAATATCCCAGCTGCACTATATACGACTGCCAAAATTATAAAGGAAACTTTCTGTCCCCAAGGACTTGAAATTCACCTGATCTCTCACTAGAATGTCATGTTTATATCCTTGCTTTTGAGGTTGTGGTTCAGAGGTCTCCACATTTGTGTCCACCTGCTACCATCTGCAAATTAAATATGGATCCTTTAAATGAGCTCTTGGAGGTAACCCCATATGCTACTGTCTTCCTCCAAGAGGAACACCCACTTCCAGAATTACTGGTTTTCATACTCTATTTTTGTAGTATATGGTCTTCTTTTACCAGTTCATGAGAGGTAAACATGTGCAACTCTTGCAACTCTACATTCAATGATATTATATTAGTGCCTTGAAATCATCCGGGATGGGAATATTTACACAATGAAAACTGTCAAACATTGCAAATCAGGGGTCCTCCAACCTTGTAAAGCCAGTTGTTAACACATCAAGCAGCAAACCCTTGCTTGTACTTTACCTCCCCATTTTAATAAGTCCTGTTTGTTTTTTTAGGCTGGCACAGACACTTTCCTATTTTTTTAAATAAAGCTATTCTTATTGAGGAAGTTGCTTCAGAGAGCTGTTCTTTGATTCCAAATATCACATTAAGTGACAGGAGGCATTCTATCCAATTTTTCCAGCATAAGTGATATACCTTTGATCAGAACTACAACAACCTTTTTTTCTGACTCAAGAGGTAGAGTACCAGTCAAGCTAGAGAGTCCTTTTGACTCCTGGAGACTTCTACTTGCATTACAGAAAGGAGTGCTGTGGCAGTGGTGTATATAGACACTCTGCTAAGTGACAGATCAGTATTGGAACTGTGGAGTTTCAGTATCCAGCCTTTTTGTACTTCCATAACTCCCACTCCTGTAGAAAATTACTGATGATTCTTAGTGGTAGTCCTACTTTCCACTGAAGACATTCTGTTCCAGGATTATAGGGGGAAGTTAGGCAAGTTACATTTCTGGTCTCCTAATATGCAAATAACAAAATGACAACATGTTCACATAGCATTTAGGTATCACTCACTATTTTAAGAGTTTTACATGTGTTGATTGATTTAACCCTCACATTAACACTAAAATGGGTACAATTATACACATTGTAAACATGAGGACATTGTGGCATAATGTATTAAGAACTTTGCCTAAGTTCACATAGCTAACTAACAGTAGAGTCAAAAGCTTGACTCAAGCTCTTTGCCTTTGGATTTTATGCTCTTAACTACTACATTATGTTTCCTACTAACAGAAAAAATGTGGGCAAGTCTCCTGATATGTTATAATAGTACACCTCTCAACAGAGCCAACATATGTTTAAGCACTTCCATTCGGGGAGAATCTTTTCTGAGCAATAGATTTCTGTTCTGCTAGTGAATTTCAGCTCCTGGGATGTAGCTGGAATGAAATGATTTTCCTCTAGCACAGTTCTGAGATAATCTCTAAGATACAGATCCCAAGCCCCCTAGAAATGCAAAACGTCCAGACCCTAGGATAGACCCATTAAGGTCCACCTGCATTTTCCACTACAGCTGTCAACATTTGCCCTCCAACTCATATTAAAATCAGCTGCCTGAGATCATTACTCATTGACAACTGTGGAGAGTGTGTGCCCAAAGGCTGGGAAAGCAGCTGTGTATATTTTCCAGGAGGGCTGGTCTAGTCATGTAGTAGAGCTGGCTTGTACTGGCTCATGAGAGCCAATTGTTAAAATTTTAAGAATGTAGTGAACTGATTATGAAATATGATCCACCATTAAAAATCAAATCATATAAACTTTATATAAAAAAGATAAATACTCAAAATTCATTGCTTCCTAAATATTTTACTATCTCTCGTCCTGATCCTCTATGCTGTGGAGGTTATTTATGGATATTGTGTCTGTATGGTGGAAATAGTGTATTACTGCATATCCCTTCCAACTCCATGTTCAGTGACACCATGTTGGCAGCTTAAAGCATGATGGTTTGCATGATGGTGAAAATATTTATACCATAAATATCAGCAATTGCTATAAATTAGGGCTACTTACTTCTTCAAGAGAGCTGATGGTTGAGCATTTACCATGCCACTGTAGTCCCTGTGTCTTGACCTAGGTGGCATTGCCCTCCCCAAAACATTCAGCCCAACAGCATGGAATACAGAGGGGCCATATGATATCAAGTGTGAACTCTCAGTGGTGAGTGGGCTATCACTTCCAGATCAAGGCTTTGAAGCTCCCACCTCTCCAGTACAGAGCTTTACTAATTTCAGATGACATAGGAATGCCATTTAGTTCACAAATGTTTATTTCTGAGTTCTTATATACTTACTAGTCACTCTTTTAGATTCTGGTGATTATCTGTGTCCAAAAAAGACTAAAATCCCCACCTTTGTGGAGTTTTCATTCTGGTTGGGGTGGAGAAGACTGAAAATAAACAAAACTCGAATAGCATGATTTCATGTGATCCTGTGATAGGCATGGCAGGGGGGAACTACTTTAGATTGGGTGATCAAGAAAGGCCTTTGTGATAAGATGACATTTAAGTTGAGATCTGAATGCCAAGAAAGAAGCATCAGTGTGACAATCTAGATGAAATTGTTTCAAGCAGAAGGAACAGTAAATGCAAAGGCCTCAAGAGGTAGGAATGGGTCATGATTGCTTCAATTCTTGCAGTTAAGAGAGTATGTTTTGAATTCAGTCTACTTGAATTGTTACTGGCCCTACCATCTGGTCTGTGACCCTAGGCAAATCATATAACTTCTGTGTGCTAAGTTTCCTTTTCTTTAAAATAGTATACTAGTAGAATGGGCATCATAAATAGTCATGAAACTTAAACAAAATAATGCATGTAAAGTGGTTAGCACAGTGGCCTGGCACATAGTATATGTGTGTTAGTCAGCTTTTCATCAGTGTGATCAAAATACCTGACAAGAACAACGTAGAGTAGGAACAGTTCATTTTGGACTCATGATTTCAGAGATTCAGTCTGTTTTGAGCCAACTTCATCTTCATTGCTCTGGGCCTGAGATGAGGTAGAACATCATTGCAGAAGGATGTAGCAGAGTAATGTTTCTCAGCTCACAGCAGACAGGAAGGAGGAGAGAGAGAGAAGGAGAGGGATAGGGAGGGAGGGAGGGAGGTGGGGAGAGAGAGAGAGAGAGAATGTACTAGGAGCCAGGGATGAAATATAGCCTCCAAGAGCATGCCCCCAGTGACTTACTTCCTCCAGCCACACTCCACATACCTACAATCACTACCCAGTAATCCATTCAAATTATTAATCCATTGAATGGATGCATCCACTGATTAGGTTACATATTTAAAAATCAAATCATTTTACTTCTGAACATTGCTCTGTTGCTTAAAACAAGGTTTTTTTGGGGAACAACTCTTATCCAAACCGTAATAGTATATAATAAAAAGTACCACCTATTATTACTATTGACAATGCTGACAGGCACCACCTGTGAAAGGGTTCAGTAACCATGGAGACATGCCATTAAGCTAAAAATGGAAGAAAATAGACCAGTGTAGTCTATTACAGTGTTCATTGTTCCATTGGACCCTCACCCTTTCTTGCCTAGAAGTTCTTCAAGTAGGCTTGGGCTTTCATGGTGTAATAAAGGGATAGAATTACCTGATGCCCCGTGTGCCCTCTCAGTCCTGTATCATGTAGAACACTAGTTGTCATGAAATGTTTTCTGGTAGTGAGCAAGAAAATTTCCTTACACTGAAGTCCCACTGTTCCCTTCACTCTGGACTCCAGGACTCAAGTTATTGCTCAATTTTTGTATTCTATCTTAGACCCGAAGAGTAAGACACCCAATTTGCTGCAGCGATTCATTTACTTTCCTTGATGAGACTCCAGGTTTCTTTCTAAATTAGAAAAATGTAGATTTCTATCTTTGCTTAAATGCCAATGATCTCAATATGATTACTGCTACCTTCTCATACTGATTTCCAAGATCTGTGAGGCATCATGAAATTGGACTTGTGGTGGCCTATAATTATGTTGATTTCCTGGAAAGTGACAAGTAGAAGTTGCAACTTGGCCAAAGCAAATTTACCATAAAACTATTTAGCCTAAGCAATGTCCTGAATATATTCTAGGATTTAGTGGAATGGGAGAGAGCATAGCACTTGAGAGTTGTTTAGCATAGGTGTTCAGAGCATCAGCTTTATAGACAGACTACTTTGGTTCAAATTCCAGCTTTTCCAAGTACTACTATATGACTTTGGAGCAAATTACTTATCCTTTTCATGTCTTAGTATGATAAGAATAAGATCAGGGACATATTAAGTGCTCAATAAATGTTACTCATTATTATTTTAATGACCAACATCTTATGTGATCTCCTGCAGACAGTCTGTTCTTTATCTAGATGACATCCTACTTAGTTTTTGGACTTACTTTCAAAAGCAAAATGAATACATGGTCTGATATATTCAGAACTTCTTGAAGTGGCATTACCTTTGAATCCACATTGAAAAGTAGAGATTTCAAAATTGAGAGTTGAATTCTTGAACCCACTCCTGTCTGGCCAAAATGCCAACTATCCAGGAATAATTTTCCCTCAGGTCAGTCAAAGAAGCCCATATATCCCTGAGATTCACCAAGTACTATTAAGCATTAATTCACCACTTCTCTGCCCTGACATTGTTAATGGTAGATCTTTATCTGAGGGTAATGGATTCCTTTAATCTCAAACCACAGCCATAGTCATAAAGACTCTGTTCACCTTTGATAAAATTCCAATCTATCTAACTAGCCATGCCATAGCAAAGCTGATTCCTCCAGTTTTGTTGGGGTCTATTTTTATCACAGTACTACTGGGCACATCCACTGTGTTTGATTCTCTAGGAAGTTTATTGTGGATGTCATCAATGTCCTTCTTTGCAAAAGAAAACTATAGACTATCAAAGCTATCTGAGATAGATGTTGTTACTTCCTCAAGCATCCTAATACTTGGTGACAGAATATTCAGATCACTGAAGTCAATAGCAACTTAGGCACAAGGTCTGTTCATTGCTACTTAACCTTCCAGGCACGCTTGGCATGCAATAGGATGCCAGGAAAACAGGGTGCCTATAAACTAAGAAATATATTTGAAAAAGATTTGTTATTTTTGAAAACTCAGCAAACTAAGCCAGGCATGGTGGTACACACCTGTAATCCCAGCACTTGGGAGGCTGAGACAGGAGTATCGCAAGTTCAAAGCCAGCCTCGGAAATAGAAGGCACTTAGCAACTCAGTGAGACCCTGTCTTTAATAAAATACAAAAAAAAAGGGCTGGGGATGTGGCTCAGTGGTCGAGTGCCCTTGAGTTCAATCCCCAGTACAAAAAAAAAAAAAAAAAAAAAAAAAAAAAACTCAGCAAACTAGAATCTCAGGAAAAATTACTTTGCATTTCATTGGACTTCTTTAACACCTATTTACAGTTTACTATTGTTTTTATTTCCAATCACAAATAAGGAGCCTATGCTTTTTTTGTGAATCTAGCCCTTGTGTTTTATTTTTCTTCTAGTGGTTAGACCTTGCTATCTGCTTTACCCCAAACTGCCAGAATTTCCAAAGGGATCCTGAAAACTGAGTGCTCACAGGTGGGTAGGAAATGTCACTCAAGGAAATTTAGGTAACATGGAATTTTATGATTATTAGACACAGTCACAACTAGTAGCATGGGCCACAAAATGTTAGCTATGTAGAGTAGCACCTTATTTAGTTTCAGAGTCATTCAATTGGATTTAGGTGATGAGAAATGCCCATGCCCTGATACTACTCCAGTTGTTTACTGTGGTTTATCCCATACTTTAACTATGGGGTCCATAGACAATGCTGTGATAATGGCACTCTCTAGTACATTGCAAACTCTGACTTCTGTATCTGGGTCAAAGATAAGTTCAGTTTTTTTTCTATTCCTGACAAGAAAATGCTCCTGGGACACCATCACACACAAATTCATTCCCAACCAGGACTTTTCCACAGCCACAACAACATCTTTGTGATGGTGGTGGGTGTCCTAACAATTTTTTTTATTATATCCCAACTTGGTTTCCCATTCATTCATTTGCTCAATAAATATGTATTAAATATGAAAATATGTAATAAATATGTAATATGTACCATTCTGGTAGTATGGAAACAGTGTTTCAAAGGAACAACAAGGTCCTTGACCTCATGGATGTTGTAATCCAGGAGGAGGAAAGCAATAAATAAGTAGGTAGTTAGGTAGGTAGATAGATAATAGATCTTTCAATTGATCTGCAGAAGTTGATAAATTCCACCAACTGAATTAATAGAGTGATTTTTAAGAAAGTAATTACTAAGAGTCAACTCTAGACAAAAGCATTGGGAAAATTTTCTTTGAGATAAGACCTACAGGATAAAAAGAAACAAACCATGCAAACAACATTTCAGGAAGAAGGAATAACAAGTGCAAAGGTCTAATGTTAGGAAAAGGCCTAGCTTTCTGGAACAGGCAGAACAGGCTGCAGAATTGTAAGTGACTGGGTAACTGATACAAAATGAAGATATAAAGGTAAACAGGGGTACCACCACCTTATTATCTTACAAGATCCTTTGCATCTATGGACTTCCCAGCCATATGACCCATCTGTGTGACATCCACCTACAGACTGAATCAAAGAGTTGAATCAGTCCAATGTTAGAAGAATTTCTCCACTGCAATACCACCTACCAGCCACATGACTGATCCACTACTTCGCCACTGCCAAAGTTGTCTATGTCATCTCACTATATTCCTATTTCAGAAACACCTACTCTCATAGCAACTCTATTCTTAGTCATCACTATTTTTTAAAAAAATTCTTGCATCAAAGGTATCCTTGTAGCCAATTTACACAGTAGGGTAACTAAAGGATGCCTATAAAATTCCTTATACTACATTCTGGTGGGTCAAAGAGAATAGACCTACTGATACTGGTTGAGGGATGATGGGAAATTTGATAAGAAAGGCAGTGTATGGATTGCCTCTAGGAACATATGCACCACAGAAGTTCAAGGATTATTGCTTGGGAACTTGCAAGCTATCTACCATAACTCTAGTTCTCTAGTACCAAGATCAACAAATCTACCATCAACTCTAGTTCTCCAATACCAACATCATTATTATTCCCAGATTTTCAGTGAGCACCCACTCAATTTTAGACATGTTTCCTGCTGCACCTGACCCACAAAGACATGGTTTTCCATTCTGCATTTTGGTGTCCTTCCCAGATGATCTAGGATGGAAAAACTTGAGAGAGAGAGGTATGGGGCTCATGATGATAGTATGGTAAGATCTATACTGGGTCTAATGGTAGAATAACCCAAAGATGGCAGTCACCATCTCATCTCTGGAAAGTAACAGGCCAGATATTATAAGACAAGTGCAAGAAAATCCTAAGATCCTCCACTTATCAGAAGGAGTCTGGTAGGGCACAGTATCTACTCTGTTGTCTTATTTTATTATCTTCAAAAGAACCAAGACAGTAGTCATGTAATCTAAATGAAAAGCCACTGAAGTCATGAAGTCATCTACATTCTAGAATAGTTTTTTTTTTAAAAAAATATTTATTTATTTGCTTTAGTTGTACACAATACAATGCATTTATGTTTATGTGGTGCTGAGGATTGAACCTGGGTCGCACACGTGCTAGGCGAATGCTCTACTGCTGAGCCACAACCCCAGCCCCTCTAGAATAGTTTTATTCCAGGCCTCTTTCTCATCTCCTCTCAGGGCACTCAACCTCTCTCACTGATCTCACTGTTTCCATCTCCCTCAAATTAATTCCTTGATTGCTTGCTTTGGTTTAGACCCATGTGGACTGTTAACTTGATTTTGGAATGTATTTGTGGCTCTGACTTGGAATTCCCTTAGGACAATGCTTCAAGCAACTTCCTTTGGATTCCATTATGTGCAATAATAATAGCAATGAAGATGAAGATGAGGTAGGAGAGGATAGATGGAGTTAACATTTTTTAACTATTACTTAGTGTCAGACATTGTAGTAAGTATTTTATTTTTGTCATCTTATTTACTACTTGAAAAACTCTACAAAATGCTTACTGAGAAATGTGAGGCTCACTAAGATTAAGATCAGACTAGTAGAGAGAGACACAAAGCTAGGATTCCAAACCAGACTAATTTAACCTCAGAACCCACGATCTTTTTAAAAATATTTTTTAGTTGCAGGTGGACACAATACCTTTATTTTATTTATGTGGTGCTGAAGATCGAACCCAGGGCCTCACACATGCAAGACGAGTGTTCCACCGCTGAACTACAACCCCAGTCCTAGAATCCACAATCTTAACCACATATCCAGCCAGACCTTCATCAGAAAAGGGGAGTCAGACATACACTAGCCTATCTTAACACTGGGCCCCCTCTAAATATGGCCAGACTGATAGTACCCAAGGTCATGGATACTGCATATAAGGCTGTGACTGAGTCTTTGAATAAAGGAAACTTGTCCAGGATTGCCTTCTTCCCACCTGGACAAACCTCCTATCTTAGCCACTTTTTTTTTGATACTTTGTATTTGGGTTCTATTGTTTATCCAGACCCATATTTGTTTAGTGACCTGGTAGCACAAGAGATTAAACAGAGGTGAAAGCATTATTGCCCCAGCATCTAGCCTAGGCATATGATATGAGTCTTGCACACAAACTCAAGGATACCATAATCTGCTCTTCAGAAATCAATAGAATTAAGTCCCTAGGTATGAGTTCTTGCTGGCACCTATTGAGACTGGGGGATGTGCTTCTACTGCAATTTTTTGGTCCATGTCTTCTTCATGTACCTAGAGTATTACTTCCATCTCTAAATTAATGACCTTCACTTCCAGATGCTGTGTGAGGGCCTAGTTATGATCAATACTCTCTGGTGGGCTAGCTGGTACACAGGCAGATATGGGGGAATACATCAGAAGACATGTTCCAGGGCCAATTTATGTAAAATATGGTTAGACTTTTGATGAAATACAAAATTAGATCATGCCACTACTCTGCTTAAAATTTTCAATAGCTCATCATTGCCTACAGGGAAATGTACAAATAAGTTAACACAGCTTCCCAGATCTTTCATGACAGCAGCTTTCAAATGGTTTTCACCAGGATCAACAGTAGAAGCAACATTCTACGCACTGTCTACCATTTCTCCTGCTTATCCAGATTTTTCACACTAGAAGCCCATAACTTATAACTACTTTCTGGAAAAAAAAATGCACTCCCTTCCTATTGTCTGCCTTTCTGGACCCTATCTTATCAGTTAGTCCTGGGCCCAGATCCCAAGAAATAATTTTACTCATGGATGCAGACCTATTTCTGCAGCCCAAGTGCCAATCATGTACCCTCACTTAAGCTAAAGACTCAGGTTTTTCTGGAAGTATGTGGACAGCTGGTATGGTATAGTTTGATAGTCAAGCTCAGAATTTGGGAGACATTTAGACTATAGAGTTTGGATGCTGGCTTTGCCTCTCATAAGCTGTGAGATGCTTCCCTGAATAAGCTGCATGACATTCATTGCCTGAATTTCCTTCTGTAAAATGGGCATGATGAGAATTATTGTGTTGATCTCATAATATATTGAGAAATATATGAACCAATTCATATAAATCACTCAGGGTCTTACTGTTTATCTAGATTGATTTCCTAATAATTATAAAGGAAGAGTGTAGGCTCTGCAGTCAGACAGCTCTGGGTTCAGATTCTAGCTCTTTCATTTGTTACTTACGTTAATCTCAGCAAACTAATTAACCTTTGAACCCATTTTCTCTACCCAAGAAAAAAGATAATACTAGAGTTGTGGGGATTAAATAATGCATATACAAGTGCTTGGCATAGTTTTTGGCACATAATAAATGTATTAGTATGATTTGTAATAATCAGGTTTAATACTATTACAATGATGGTGATAATGATGGTACCTTGAGAGAGTCATCAGGCCCTTGACCTCCACCAAAAGAAGGCTCAATGCTTTCTGTCTGTTATTTTTACTTTTTGTTGTAGAAAAACACCCATAACAAAAAAATCTGCCATTTTAGTGATTTGAAAGTGAATAATTCATTGGCACTGAATACACTTGAAATGCTGTACAACTGGGGCTGGGGTTGTGGCTCAAGGGTAGAGTGCTCACCTAGCATGTGTGAGGCACTGGGTTCAATCCTCAGCACCACATAGAAATAAAATAAAGATATTGTGTTCACCTAAAACTAAAAAATAAATATTAAAAAATGCTGTACAACCATCTTCACTAATTCCAGAACTTTTTCATTGCTCCAAATGGAAACTCCGTACCTATTAAGCAATCATTGTCCAACCCTCTCTCTGCCAGTCTTTAGCTAATATCAATCTGTTTTTTTAATCTCTATGGTTTTGACTATTCTGGATATTTCATATAAATTAAGTCATATATTATAAAAACTTTTGTGACTAGATTTCACTTAGGATAGTGTCTTCAAGGTTCATCCATGTTGCACTTATGGATTAGTACTTCATTCCTTTTTATGGCTGAATAATATTCCATCGTTGCATATATTACAACTTGTTTATCCAATTCTTCTGGTGATGATCATTTGGGTTGTTTCCACCTTTGCTAATACTGCTACTATGAACATTTTTGTACAAGTATTTTTTGAGTAACAGTTTCAGTTCTTTTGGGGATGTATTTAGGAGTAAATTTCCTGAGTCATGTGATAAATCCATTTTAAATTGTTGAGAAATTGTCAAAACTGTTTTCTACAGTGGCTGAACCATTTTAAATTCTTACCAGTAATGAAAGAGCATTTCAATTATTTCACTTCTCACCAACACTTTTTGTTTTCCATTTCCAGATTATTATTATAGCTACCTAGCAAGTATAAAGTACTTTCTTATTGTGGGCTTTGTTTGTTTGTGGTACTGGGGATTGAACTAAGGGGCATTCAACCACTGAGCCACATTTCCAGCCCTATTTTGTATTTTATTTAGAGACAGGGTTTCACTGAGTTGCTTAGCACCTTGCTTTTGCTGAGGCTGGCTTTGAACTCATGATCCTCCTGCCTCAGCCTCCTGAGCTGCTGGGATTACAGGTGTGCTCCACTGCACACAGCTCTTTGTGGTTTTTATTTGCATCTCCCTAATGACTAATGATGTTTTACATTTTCTCATGTGCTTGGTGGCCATTTGTATATCTACTTTGGAGAACTCTTTATTGAAATCCTTCAAATCTTTTATTTAATAGGGTTCAAATCTTTTATTAATTTTATTAAATGTAGTTTAATGACTTAATGTGCATTTATTATCTCACAGTTGTGCAGGTCAAGACTTAGGCATGAGTGGATTCTCTGCTCAACTTTTGGTTTTGAGGATCCAACTTTTTGGTTTTGAGTTAAAAGAATTTTAAAATGTATTTTGGATACAAAATCCTTGTTGGAGGTGGCAGCAAAAGATGGGGGTGGAAGTATCCCATGATGGAGGCAACAGCTTTCAGACATGAGGCTGGAAGGATGGGCTCTGCGATGGCATTGGGCAGCCTGTTTAGTGATGCTGCACTGTGGCGTGTGGTGCTGCAATGGGCAGCTACCTCCTGGCCCTGTCTGTTGTCCCCCAGTGGAGATTACCATGTAGGGAGGGCTATGGTGGCTTGGGTGGAGCCACCCATTGGTGGATAGGGAACCACAGTGGTGTTTCTCTGTAGGGGCACACAATTCACAGTTGCTAAACTGTGGAAGTAACTAGATGCCCTTCGATAGATGAATGGATAAAGAAACTGTGGTATAGGGGAGATCCAAGATGGCGGATTAGAGGAAGCCGCACTTCAGGGCAGCTCCGTGGAAAGAATCCAACAAAGCAGATAAATTGCCTTTCATCATATATATATAGGCCGAAAATACCGATCTCCTGGATGGTTTGATTACCACTACCAGGGAGAGAGGGAGACAAGCTGTCTGCAGCGGCTGGAGCCGCGAGGCTTCTGCAAAACCGCATGGGTGGTGCACAGGCCGTGCGAAACAAAGTCAGTGTGGGGAGACCGCGCTGCGACTGCAACCCCAGCCACACTCAGGGCACACCAGCGTGAGACCAGAGATAAAAACCAGCGATAACAGCCGGCGGGATTAGTGCTGGGGGACCACGGGAGACCGCGGGTCGACAACACCAGTTCGAATGCACATTCGGCCCGACACGACCCTCAGCAGTAGGGCCCTGGAGAGAGAGGCGCAGAGACCAGCGAACAGCAAGCAGGGGCAGAGTTGGAGCGGGCCACAGTCCGAAGCAGCACTGTCTGCGCCACAGTTACAGTTGCGGCTTCCCGGTGCCACCTCGGCAGGGAGACATCCACCCAGCGGCTTTGGGATCGATCGGCGAGGACACGGGAGTCTGCGGAGCTGCTGTTGACTGGGAGGAGAGCACTGCCACCTTTGAAGGGTGCAGTGGCTGACCCAGACAAAGGGGAGGTGACGGAGAGCGACGGCTGCAGCCATCCAGGGACCCTCCAGCTCTCTGAAGACAACGCACACCTGGGTGAGGCTCGGGTGGCCAGCAGGGGAGGGCGTGTCTGAGGCCAGCGCAGTGGCCACAAGAAGCTGCAACTATGGGTGGGCTTGGGGAGGAGGTGCCTTCTGGAGGGTCCTCTTCCCGGTGCCATTCATCTGCTGACACACACAAACCCCCTGGGCCACTCCTTCACTGAACCGTACAGCCACTGGCATGGGGTGCGGCCTTGATTCCACTAACAGGATCGCAGACTGGATGTGATCCGATAACAATAGGCTTGAACTGGAAGGGAAAAAAGAGGGTGGCTTCCCAGGGCCCATTTTGTTTGAGACTTGGGGTTCGACTATTTTTTTTTTTTTTTTGGTTTGCTTGTTTTGTTGGATTTCGGGGAGGTTTTTTGTTTGATTGTTTGTTTGTTTATTTTTCTTTTTCTTTTTTTTTGGCTTTGTTTTGTTCTGCTTTTTTTTTTTTTTTTTTTTTTTTTTTTTGCCTTGTGCATTGATTGTCAGTGTGTTTGTTTGCTTCCGCCCCTTTTTTCTTTCCTTCTTTTCTTCCTTCTCACTCTTGCATCTTTTCTTCATCCTTCATCTTTCATGTTTACACCCTGCCAGTGCATACTAAACAGAGGCAAAAACAAGTTATACGCAGAACTTGGGATTTCTAGAACCGGTGCAATTGAACTGGGTAGCAAAGCGGTGTTATATATAGTTTACTCTCTATTTTCTTGATTCTCTCTCTCCTCTCTCTTACACCAATTCCTACTCTTTTATCATTTCTTTTTCTTTTCCAACTTACTTTATATATAAATTGGTCTTTCCACCTAATTGTCTACTCCGTTCTCTTTCTTCCCTCGTCTACTGATACTAAACCACTTCAATAGAAACCTCTTGTCATACTTTCCAAGAAAGAACAATTTAAGACACTTCCTTCTTCCTAAACATAACACCTCTGTATCCAATACTTGAAGCTATGGAACCCCATCAGAAGCGTACAGAGTAAATTGGAAATAATATCTGGGTTAACCAAATCTGTACATTGTGATCAAACTTGGATTTTCTGAATAGAAAGTGTTAGGTTTTAAAAGTGTAAAGGAATTGTAAAGCGATCTGATAGCATTGTACTACGGGAACAACATAAGGCTTTAAGGTAAAATCGAAATAGTCAAGGTCCCACAGTGCAGGAAGAATAGACACACAAGCAACATGAAAAAACAAGGGAAGAAAATGACACAAACAAATCAAGATACCTCATCAGTAGATGTCATGGCAAGCACAGTTGGTCAAATGCCAGAGATGGAATTTAGAAATTACATATGCCAAATGTTTATGGAACTTAAGAATGAACTCAAAAATGAGATGAGGGAGCAAATACAGGAGGCAAAAGATCATTTTGACAAAGAACTCCAAAAACAAATACAGGAAGTAAAAGATTACTTCAATAGGGAAATAGAGGCTCTAAAGAGAATCCAAACAGAAATTCCAGAAATGAAAGAAGCAATAAACCAAAATAAAAGTTCAATTGAAAGCATCTCCAACAGAGTAGACCACTTGGAAGAAAGAACCTCAGACAATGAAGACAAAATATATATCCTAGAGAATAATTTAGACTATACAGCAAAACTTGTTAGAAATCAAGAACATAACATCCAAGAATTATGGGACAGCATAAAAAGACCAAACTTAAGAGTGATTGGCATAGAGGAAGGGGCAGAGTTTCAAACCAAAGGAATGAGTAATCTATTTAATGAAATAATTACAGAAAATTTTCCAAACTTGAGGAATGAATGGGAAAACCAAGTTCAAGAGGCATACCGAACACCAAACAAACAAAATCTCAATAGATCCACACCAAGACACATTATAATGAAAATGCCTAATACACTGAGCAAGGAGAGAATACTAAAAGCCACAAGAGAAAGGAAGCAGATTACATATAGGGGGAAACCAATCAGACTATGTTCAGATTTTTCAACCCAGACCGTAAAAGCAAGAAGATCCTGAAATAGCATATTTCAAGCTCTGAAAGAAAAGGGATGTCAACCAAGAATCTTATATCCAGCAAAATTGAGCTTTAGATTCGAAGATGAAATAAAAACCTTCCACGACAAGCAAAAGTTAAAAGATTTCACAACTTGAAACCCAGCACTTCTGAACATCCTGGGCAACATTTTTTGTGAAGAACAAGAGAAAGATGATAACAAAAATCAACAAAGGGAGATATTAAACTAAAGGAAATACCAACCAGAAGAGAAACCAAATCAAGCTAAAGACCATAATTCAAATAAAAATGATTGGGAATAAAAATCACATCTCAATAATAACCCTGAATGTTAATGGCCTAAATTCACCAATCAAAAGACACAGATTATCAGAATGGATTAAAAGAAACGACCCAACCATTTGCTGTCTCCAAGAAACACACCTCATAGAAAAAGACATCAACAGACTGAAAGTGAAAGGCTGGGAAAAGTCTTATCACTCACATGGCCGGCGGAAGCAAGCAGGGGTTTCCATTCTCATATCAAATAAGGTAGACTTCAAACCAAAACTAATCAAGAGGGACAAAGATGGATATATCTTATTACTTAAGGGAACCATCCATCAACAGGATATAACAAACATAAATCTATATGCCCCAAATAATGGAACACCTACATTCATCAAACAAACTCTTCTCAATCAAGAGTAAAATAGACCACAACACAGTTATTCTAGGGGACTTCAATACACCTCTTTCACCAATGGATAGATCATCCAAACAAAAGCTAAACAAAGAAACCGTAGGCCTCCTTAAAACAATTAACAATTTAGACCTAACGGACATATATAGAATATTTCATCCCTCAGTAAACGAATACACATTTTTCTCAGCAGCACATGGCTCCTTCTCCAAAATAGACCATATATTATGTCACAAGGCAACTCTCAGCAAATATAAAAAAATAGAGACACTACCCTGCATACTATCGGATCATAAAGGGATGAAATTGGAAATCAACGACAAAACAAGGAATGAGAAAAACTACTCCATCAACTGGAAGCTAAACAACATGCTACTGAATGAACAAGGGGTTGAAGAAGACATCATAAAGGAGATCAAAAAATTCCTAGAGGTAAATGAGAACACAGATACATCATATAGAAATCTCTGGGACACTATGAAGGCAGTAGTAAGAGGAAAATTCATTGCACTGAGTTCATTCCTTAAGAAGAAAAAAAACCAACATATAAATGACTTAACATCACACCTCAAAGCATTAGAAAAAGAAGAACAGACCAACACCAAGAGCATCAGAAGACAGGGAATAATTAAAATCAGAGCAGAAATTAATGAAATTGAGACTAAGGAAACCATTCAAAGAATTGACAAGACTAAAAGTTGGTTCTTTGAAAAAATAAACAAAATTGACAGACCCTTAGCGATGCTAACGAAAAGAAGAAGAGAAAAAACTCAAATTACTAACATTTGTGTTGAAAAACGGAATATCACAACAAACACCTCAGATATACAGAATATAATTAGAAATTACTTTGAAAACTTGTACTCTAATAAAATAGAAAATACTGAATGCATTGACAGATTTCTAGAGTCATATGATTTGCCTAAACTGGATGTGGAGGCTATACACAATTTAAACAGATCAATTACAAGTGAAGAAATAGAAGATGTCATCAAAAAGCTACCAACAAGGAAAAGTCCAGGACCTGATGGGTTTACAGCCGAGTTCTATAAGACTTTCAAAGAAGAACTAATACCAATGCTCTTCAAACTATTTCAAGAAATAGAAAAAGAGGGAGCTCTTCCAGACTCTTTCTATGAGGCCAATATCACATTAATTCCAAAGCCAGGCAAAGACACATCCAAAAAAGAAAACTTCAGGCCCATAACTTTAATGAACATAGATGCAAAAATCCTCAATAAAATCCTGGCAAATCGGATACAAAAACATATCAAAAAGATAATGCACCACGATCAAGTGGGGTTTATCCCAGGGATGCAAGGCTGGTTCAACATTCGGAAATCAATAAACATAATACATCACATCAATAGACTTAAAGACAAAAATCATATGATCATCTCAATTGAAGCAGAAAAAGTATTTGACAAAATACAACACCCCTTTATGTTCAAAACACTGGAAAAACTAGGAATACCAGGAATATATCTTAACATTATAAAAGCTATTTATGCAAGGCCCTGAGCTAACATTATCTTAAATGGAGAAAAATTGAAAGCATTCCCTCTAAAAACTGGAACAAGACAGGGATGCCCCCTTTCACCACTGCTATTTAACATAGTACTGGAAACTCTGGCCAGAGCAATTAGACAGATGAAAGAAATTAAAGGGATCCAGATAGGAAAAGAAGAGCTCAAATTAGCACTATTTGCTGATGACATGATAATCTACCTAGAAGACCCAAAAAACTCTACCAGAAAACTTTTACAACTAGTAAACGAATTTGGCAAAGTTGCAGGATACAAAATCAATACACATAAGTCAAAGGCATTTGTGTACATCAGCGACAAAGACTCTGAAAGGGAAATGATGAAAAATACCCCATTTACAATAGCATCAAAAAAAAAAAAATACCTGGGAATCAACCTAACGAACGAGGTGAAAGACCTCTATAATGAAAATTATAGAACACTAAAGAAAGAAATTATAGAAGAACTCAGAAGATGGAAAGACCTACCTTGCTCTTGGATAGGTAGAATTAATATTGTCAAAATGTCCATACTACCAAAAGCATTATACAGATTTAATGCAATTCCAATCAAAATCTCAATGTCATTCTTCAAAGAAATAGCAATAGCAGTCATGAAATTCATCTGGAAAAATAAGAGACCCAGAATAGCCAAAGCAATCCTGAGCAAGAAAAGTGAAGCAGGGGGCACCACCATACCGGACTTTAAATTATACTATAGAGCAATAGTAACAAAAACAGCATGATATTGGCACCAAAACAGACTGGTGGACCAATGGTACAGAATTGAGGACACAGAGACTAATACATATAATTTCAGCTACCTTATATTAGACAAAGACACCAAAAATGTACAGTGTAGAAAGGATAGCCTCTTCAACAAATGGTGCTGGGAAAACTGGAAATCTATATGCAACAAATTGAAATTAAACCCTTATCTCTCACCATGCACAAAACTCAATTCAAAGTGGATCAAGGACCTAGGAATTAGACCAGAGACAATACACCTAATAGAAGAAAAAGTAAGCTACAATTTCCAACATGTCGGATTAGGCCCCAAGTTCCTTAATAAGAATCCTGTAGCGCAAGAATTACTACCAAGAATTAATGACTGGGCTAGATTTCAACTAAAAAGCTTCTTTTCAGCAAAAGAAACAATCAGTGAGGTGAATAGAGAGCCAACTAATTGGGAACAAATATTTAATACATGCACATCAGATAGAGCACTAATCTCTAGAATATATAAAGAACTCAAAAAACTTTACACTAAAAAAACAAATAACCCAATCAATAAATGGGCTAAGGAATTGAGAAGACACCTCTCAGAAGAAGATACACGATTAATCAACAAATACATGAAAAAATGTTCAACATCGCTGGCAATTAGAGAAATGCAAATCAAAACAACTCTAAGATTTCACTTCACTCCAGTCAGAATGGCAGCTATCAAGAACACAAACAACAATAAATGTTGGAGAAGATGTGGGGAAAAAGGCACACTCATACATTGCTGGTGGGACTGCAAAATGGTGCAACCGTTATGGAAAGCAGTATGGAGATTTCTTGGAAAACTGGGAATGGAACTACCCTATGACCCAGCCATCCCACTTCTGGGTCTATTCCCAAAGGACTTAAAAACAGCATATTACAGTGACACAGCTATCTCAATGTTTGTAGCTGCGCAATTCACAATAGCTAGGTTGTGGAACCAACCTAGATGTCCCTCAGTAAATGAGTGGATTAAGAAAATGTGGTATATACGCACAATGGAATTTTAGTCAGCAATAAAAGAAAATAAATTAATGGAATTTGCAGGTAAATGGATGAAGTTGGGAGACATAATGCTAAGTGAAGTTAGTCAATCTCAAAAATCCAAGTACCAAATGTTTTCTCTGATATAAGGAGGCTATTCCAAAGTATTGTTGGATGGGGGTACATAGGAGGATTAGAAGAACACTAGAATGGTCAAAGGAAGGGAGGGTAAGGGAGGGAGCAAGAGGGGAGGGAGGGGGAGAAAAAAAAAAGGTGGTTGAATGAGACGGATATCATTTTCCTTAATGCATGATTGAAGACCTGAATTGTACAAATATACTTTGTATACCAATAGTTGTATGTAAAAAGATACTAAATATATGCACTATGAGTTGTACATATTAAAAATTATAAAAATAAAATTAAAAAAATAAAAAAAAAGAAACTGTGGTATATATACACAATGGAATATTGCTCAGCATTAAAAGAGAATAAACTCATGGCATTTGCAGGTAAATAGAGTTGGAGAACATCATGCTAAGTGAAGTAAGCCAATCCCAAAAAACAAAGGCCAAATGTCTTCTCCAATAAGCAGATGCTAATCCATATGGGGGAGGGCATGGGATGAGTGCAGGAATTTGGATGGGACAAAGGGGAGGAGGTAGGGGGCAAGGAGCTAGGAAAGATGGTGGAATGAGATGGACATCATTACCCTAGGTACATGTATGATTGCACAAATTCTGCTTCATTTGTGTACAATGAATCAAAGAGCTTTCTATTGTCATGTATAATTAATTAGAACTAATGAAAAAAAAAAAACCTTGTCAGAAATGATTTACAAATATTTTCTTACATTGTGTGGTGTGTCCTTTCCATCAGTTGATAGTGTCTTTTTGTTGTTGTGCTGGGGATTGAACCCAGGGCCTTGTGCATGTGAGGCAAGTACTCGATCAACTGAGCTATATCCCCAGCCCCTTGATAATGTCCTTTAATGCATAAAATTTTAATTTTCATGAAGAAAAATAGATGACCTGTAGTTAAATGACTTAAACATTAAACATTAAATGTAGTTTAATGACTTAATGTGCATTTATTATCTCACATTTGTGCAGGTCAAGACTTAGGCATGACTGGATTCTCTGCTCAGGGTTGAGGCTGCAATAAGGTGTCATGTAGGTGCCTTGAATGGCTTGTTCCAAGTTTCCACATGCTCTTGGCAGAATTCAGTTATTTGTGGTTGGAGGACTGAGGTCCCTGTTTCCTTTCTGGCCGTTGGCTGAGGGTCACCCTCAGCTTCTAGAACCCACCCTCAGGTCCTTACTTCATGGCCATCTCCATGTAGCAGTTATCAACATGGCAGTGTTCCCTGTAAAGGCCAGCAGTGAGTTTCTCATGGGTCAAATTTCTTCTTTCTTTCATTGCTTGTACATTTAATATTGTATCTAATAACCTATTGTAAAATTCAAAGACATGAAGATTTACCTTAATCATTTTTCTAAAAATATTATAAATGTCTGTTATATTTAGGTCTTTGACCTATTTTGAGTTAATGTTTGAGATAAGGATCCAACTTCTTTATTTTTCAGATATACATCCAGTTGTTCCAACACCATTTGTTGAGAGACTATACTTTACCACATTGAATGTCTTGGTACCATTATAAAAAGAATCAATGGTTGTACCATTTTGCAGTCCCACCAGCAATGTATGAGTGTGCCTTTTTCCCCACATCCTCTCCAACATTTATTGTTGTTTGTGTTCTTGATAGCTGCCATTCTGACTGGAGTGAAATGAAATCTTAGAGTAGTTTTGATTTGCATTTCTCTAATTGCCAGCGATGTTGAGCATTTTTTCATGCATTTGTTAATTAATCGTGTATCTTCTTCTGAGAAGTGTCTTTTCAATTCCTTAGCCCATTTATCAATTGGATTATTTGTTTTCTTGGTGCAAAGTTTTTTGAGTTCTTTATATATTCTAGAAATTAGTGCTCTATCTGATGTGCATGTATTAAATATTTGTTCCCAGTTAGTTGGCTCTCTATTCACCTCACTGATTGTTTCTTTTGCTGAGAAGAAGCTTTTTAGCTTAAATCTATCCCATTCATTAATTCTTGGTATTAATTCTTGCGCTACCAGATTCTTGTTAAGGAACTTGGAGCCTAATCCGACATGTTGGAAATTGTAGCTTACTTTTTCTTCTATTAGGTGTATTGTCTCTGGTCTAATTCCTAGGTCCTTGATCCACTTTGAATTGAATTTTGTGCATGGTGAGAGATACAGGTTTAATTTCATTTTGTTGCATATGGCTTTCCAGTTTTCCCAGCACCATTTGTTGAAGAGGCTATCCTTTCTCCACTGTACATTTTTGGCACCTTTTGGGAAAATGGGAATGGAACCACCCTATGACCCAGCCATCCCACTCCTGGGTCTTTTCCCAAAGGACTTAAAAACAGCATATTACAGTGACACAGCCACTTCAATGTTCATAGCAGCACAATTCACAATAGCTAGGTTGTGGAACCAACCTAGGTGTCCCTCAGTAGATGAGTGGATAAAGAAAATGTGGTATATATACACAATGGAATTTTACTCAGCAATAAAAGAGAATTAAATAATGACATTTGCAGGTAAATGGATGAAGTTGGAGAATATTATGCTAAGTGAAATCAGTCAATCTCAAAAATCCAAATACCGAATGTTTCCTCTGATATAAGGAAGCCGTTCACAGTATTGTTGGGTAGGGGTACATAGGAGGATTAGAAGAACACTATAATGGTCAAAGGGAAGGGAGGGAAAGGGAGGGAACAAGGGGGAAAGGGAAAAAAAAAGAAAAAAGTGGTTGAATAAGACGGATATCATTATTCGAAATGCATGATTGACGACTTGAATGCTGCAAATATACTTTGTATACAAACTGTTTTGTGTAAAAAGATACTCCATATGTATAGTATGAACTGTAATACATACTACTATAAATAAAAATTTAAAAAAAGAGAGCACTCTACCACTAAGCCACAACCCCATTCCAGGGTTGTCACCTATTTGATTGCTTGATATTGAGGAGATTTTGTTTGATATATGTAGCTGTTCCATTATTTGTGAACACATGTTTATGACTGTTATTTCTTCTTGTTGTATGATTACCGTGAGCTATATGAATGGCCTTTGTACCTCCTGATTAACTGTGGTTTGAAGCCACTTTATCTGACATGAGAATAAAAATCCCTGCTTGTTTAAAAAAAATAGAAAACACTTAAAAAAAAAAAAGAATCAATGGGCCATGGATGTATGGCTTTCTCAATTCTATTACATTGATCTATATGTCTATCCTTATTCCAGTTCAACACCGTTTTTGGTATTGCACCTTTGTAATAAGTTTTGAAATTGGAAGTGTAAGCCCTCCCCTCCAATTTTGTTCATTTTCCAGATTTTTTGACCTTGAGGGTCAAATGTTACATCTCTGGAATAAAGACTATTGGCATTTTGACAGTGATTGCAGTGACTTTGTGTATAACTTTGATCAGTATTGCAATTTTCACAATATTGTCTTGCAATACGTGAACATGGGTTATTTTTATATTTATTGTTTTCTTAAATTTCTTTAAGCAATGTTTTATATTTTTAGCATAAAAGACCTTCTATTCCTTGGTTTAAATTATTCTGAAGTATTTTTTTTGGGGGGGGGTTGCTGGGGATTGAATTCAGGGGCACTCAACCACTGAGCCACATCCCCAGCCCTATTTTGAATTTTATTTAGAGACAAGATCTGACTGAGTTGCTTAGCTTTTGCTACTTTTTCCAAGGCTGGCACTGAACTTGCAATCTTCCTTCCTCAACCTCCCAAGCCACTGAGATTATAGGCGTGCACCACCACACCTGGCTACTCCTAAGTATTTTTTATATGTAGTTTTTAGTTGTAGATGGACACAATATCTTTAGTCTTATTTGTTTATTTTTGTATGGTGCTGAGGATTGAACCCAGGGTCTCATGCATGTGGGACAAGTGCGCTAGTACTGAGCTATAGCCACAGCCCTTATTCTTAAGTTTGCAAATGGAATTGTTTTCTGAACTTCCTTTGTGAATTTTTCATTGCCAGTATATAAAAATTCAATACAGCCGGGCGCGGTGGCGCACGCCTGTAATCCCAGCACTTTGGGAGGCTGAGGCAGGAGAATCTTGAGTTCAAAGCCAGCCTCAGCAATGGCGAGGCACTTAGCAACTTAGTGAGACCCTGTCTCTAAATAAAATACAAAAAAGGGATGGGGATGTGGCCCAGTGGTCAAGTGCCCCTGAGTTCAATCCCTGGTACAAAAAAAAAAAAAAAAAAAAAAAAAAAAAAAAAAAAATTCAATACTACCTTAAAGGAAAATATCTCAAAACTCTATCTCAATTCTAATATTGTCACCTATGATTTCATGTGATTTATGAAATTAACAGATGGAAAATAGCCTAAAAGACTCTTTCAGATAGTCTGAATATATTATAATTCACTTTGGCCTTTGTAATACCTAAATGTCTTTCATTAACAAATAAGCAGTGTCTTAGTCCATTAAGACTACTACAATAAAATATCATACACTGTGTAACTTATAAACAACAGAAATTTATTTCTCATTGTTTGGGAGGCTTGAAGATCCAAGATCATGGTACCAATAAAGTGGTTGTCTAGTGAGGGCCCATTTCCTGGTTCATAAATGGTGCCTTCTGGCTACATCCTCAGATGGTAGAAGCTCTGAAGTCTAATTCCTGAGCCAAGATATAGTCAGCCAAAGTGTTTTCATGGATATCAAGGGCAAAATGACATGCATCAGCCTTGCTGGACTTAAACTCACTTGACTAAGAGACCCCATCTAGCCATTCATTGGGATTTCTTGGGTGTTAGCAAAGGTTCAATACTTCCTTTTCTACCATAACTGCCTAGTTCACCAGACTCACTTGACAGTACGGGGGTTCATCTGGATTCTAAACTTTTGTACATCCCCCAAAAAACTAACGGATTTTTTCATTTCCTATCCTTAGACATACCCATTGCTTTTTGCATTGCAGTGGTAGAGATCCTATGTCCGAAGTACTTTGTGACCAAACTGGGTATCCACATGTAGAAGAATGAAACTAGATCCTTATCTCTCATTCTGCACAAAAATCAACTCAAATGGATCAAAGACCTAAGAATTAGACCAGAAACTAAGAAACTCCTAGAAGAAAACATAATGTCAACACTCCAACTTTTAGGCAGTGGTAATAACTTTTACAATAGCACCCTTAAAGCTCAGGAAATAATGCCAGAGTTAATAAATGGAACAGCATCAAATTTAAAAGTTTCTGCACAGCAAAGGCAACAACTAGGAATGTGAAGAGAAAATGCACAGAATGGGAGAAAATCTTTTCTAACTACTCTTTGGACGGAGAATTAATATCTAGAATATATAAAGAACTCAAAAAACCTTTACACCAAAAAAATCAAATAATTCAATTAATAAATAGACAAATTAATTAAACAGACACATTTCAAAAGAAGAAATATAAATGGCCAACAAATATATGAAAAAATGTTCGACATCATTTGCAATTAGGGAAATGCAAATCAAAACTATACTGTGATTTCATCTCACACCAGTTAGAATGGCAGTCATCAAGAATGCAAACAATAACAAATGCTGAAGAGGATATTGAGGAAAAGGAACACTTTTATACTGTTGGTGGGACTGTAAATTAGTACACTATGAAATCAGTATGGAGGTTCCTCAAAAGAATAGGCATGGAACCACCATATAACACAGCTATACCACTTTTTGGTATTTATCTTAAATAACTAAAGTCGTCTTACTACAGTGACACATGCATGCCCATGTTTATAGCAGCACAATTCACAATAGCAAAACTATGGAACCAGTCTATGTATCCATCAACAGATGAATGGGTAAAGAAAATGTGGTATATATACACAATGAAGTTTTATTCAGCCATAAAGAAGAATGAAATTATGTCATTTGCAGGGAAATGGATGGAACTAGAGACCATCATGTTAAGCAAAATAAGTCAAACTCAGAAGGTCAAGGGTTGTATGCTTTCTTTGTAATGCAGAAGATAGAGAGAAAAAAAGGAAAAGAAGGCAGGGAGAATCTCGTGAAAATCAAAGGGAGATTAGTAGAGGAAAAGGACTAGGGAGTGAGAGGCACAGAAGGAAGGGGACTGCTGGGGAGTGATATTGGCCCGATTATATTGTTATATTGTGTATGGTGTGCATGCAGAAACATGTGACACCAATCCTATCAGTAGGTACAACTATAATGCACCAATAAAAATATAAGGAAAAATAAGTCTTTTGTGACCTCCAGCTCTACACTTACTTATCTAGGAAGTTTCTTCTGGAGTCAGTGATGATTGACCACCAAGGCCAACTGATGTTGGTGTGCTTTCAGACCACTGAAACCTGGACCATAAGAGATGAAGTCATAAAGTCACTCTGTACCAGATAAGTCATTCTACTTATTTTTATCCCATACATGTGATCACCAGCTGCACCTCCAAGTTGTTCCTGATTTTCCAGGGTACTATTTTATTTTGACCAGTTTACAGTTTAATTCCACCAAACTAATGACCACATGTGGCATATCAACCTGATTTTAAAGCAGGATTTTTCATTTTTTCAGTTGAGGCACTATTAACATTTATTCCAGAAAATTCTATGTTGTAAGATATATATCTGCATCTCTGGCATCTACCTACTATATGCCAATAGCACCTCCCCCACCATGTGGCAACCAAAAATGCTTGCACAAATTGCTAAATGTGCCTTGGGACATAAGCACTCATTGGAACCAGATGATATTTGTAGAAACTAAGGGGTGCACCAAAACAAAACAATAAGCCAACAAACAAAATCTCTGCCATGTAAAGTATTGGTAGAAGGAGGAAGCCAGCAAGTACAAACTTTGAGGAAGGACACCTGCATGCAACCATACAACATAGTCCTCTTACACCCATTTATTATAGAATCTGTAAGGATATTATTTGGGACTCTGAGGGAAGAGATGCTGTCAACTCCAAGGTCTTCAAGCTCAAGCAGACCTCTAACATATCCAACCTTTCTTGCCTTACTGTTAGCATCACAGCAAGGGGTTAGCAATCTCAGCAGAGAAATGCAGGTTTATTATGTAAGTAGTATTAGGTTCAAGGAAAGTTCTAGGAATTGGCACCCAAAAAAGTAATAAAGGCCCAAGAAACATCCAGAGAACCTGAATGGTACCCCCCTGGATTTGTGCAGTGCTTGGCATGCCATTATAGTTTTGGGGGGCACATTCTAATCTCTGGAATCCTCCCAGACACGTTTCAACCTTCCACCAGGCAAATCTCCAGGGACTAATGGCTTGTTTCATCTGGAACAGCAGCCTGTAAAGAAAGAGTGGTGTTCTTTACGCATCAGTCCCTTTAATTGCTCCCAGCATGCCTGTGCCAGAGGCCCTAGCAAGTTTTTGAATGCAAGCCAATTCCTGCAGGCTTTATTCTGCCTTTTCCTTGTTTCAAATCTCACACAATGCTCTCCCTTGGCCCTACGTATATCTCCTGTCTCATCTAGTGCCACACTATCCCTTTGATCATCATAGTCTAGCCACAGTGGCCTCCTTTTTGTTCTTGAACATGCCAAGCTTTTCTCTTGCCCTCAGGCTTTTGTACTTGCTGTCCTCTGCACACTTTGCTTCTAACTTCAATTCCCCCTTGAGGTCTCTGCTTAAAGAATATTTCCTTAGAGAGCCTATCTCTGACTCGATAATTTAAATCACTATTCCCTGTTGTACCCTTACTTTTCTATTCACCCTCATATTACCCCATATTTTTTGGTAGCACTTATTACACTCATTTGGGTAGTGTTTGTTTGTTTACAGTCTCTTCACTAGACTCAACTCCCTGGAGGTGAAGACAGTGTTAATTTTGTTTATCGTTGCATTGTATCTTTGGTTCCTATCACAGTGCCTGACATGATTTGCAGTCCAAAAATATTTGTCAAATAAATGAATGTGTATCAGCTGAAGAGTCTTTCTTGTGAAACATACATTTTATTAGCTTGAACATTTAATTTTGAAAAGATTAGCTGTCGTTCTGTACTTAATTTGATTCTTACACCTTTTCCATGGTTAATTTGATCTAAGATGGTTAAACTTTTCAATGAGACACAAATTGGATCATGTCATTACCTAGCTTAAAATCCTTCAATAGCTTGCTATAGCCTACAGGAAAATGTCTGAAAATGTTGGCGGGGCTTATAAGGCCTTCTGTGATAGTGAATTTCAAACTTTTTGACAGTGGCCCATAGTACAAAATACATTTTTATGTGGCATCCCAGTACCCACCTATATAAATATGTTTAAACATAGTTGAAAAAAAATTTTTCACAAAAGCATTCTTACCTTTACAACATGCAATTTACTATATTTTATTCTATTATAATCCATATCATTTAGTAAAATGTTGGTCATGGCTTACCAAATTGATTTTCTAACACCATAATGGGTTCCAAGATACAGTTTGAAAAACACTGCTCTGTGATTCAGCCTCCAGCTGCAGCTCCTCTTCCAACAATGCTGACCTCCTTACAGTTCCACTCATGGGCCATGACATTCACCTTTATTTAAATGGCTCCCATCATTTGTAGGGCCCTTACCTGTGTTACAAGACTCAGCTCAACATTCAATGGCTGCTTGCCCTCTCCAAGGAGAAGCGATCACTCCTTCCTATGGGTATGCCCCACCTCACTCATCAGTATTTTATAACATTATCCTTTATCAAAGTCCTTAACAGAGTGTGCCACATGTGGTTTCTTATCCATTTCCTCTTTCAGTACCAGGTGTGAGTAAAAATATATAAAGCATCAGAAGGTACTTGGTCCCTTAATGGATGGCAAAAACATTCAGTAGCTCTTGGGGATCATTAGGTACCATCGTTTTGATTCCCATTTTCCAACTTCTCATGAAAGAGGTGGACTTGGTTCGGGTTCCAGTGGAAAGCCTTAATGAATTCTTGTATAGCACCAGAATAAAGGGTTAGTGACTATCATTTTTTCCATATTATACATCTACCATTGGGTCTAGTATTCTTCTCCAAATGGATGGGGTAGAGGGTGGATGTGACAAATTCAAATGATGGTAACCTGGGGACTTGGAGTGAATGTTATAATTGGCTCAAGTTTGCCATGTCAGTACCATTCTGACTATGGACACTCTTTCTGATTTCTTTACCCTTTGCAATTAAAGTTTATACCCGGTTTCCTGGGCTTGATTTTCTGTGCTTCATAATTTGAATTATCTTCTTTGGGTCTTTATGTTTGTGGCTATCTCATAGTGAGAGAAAGAAAAAGAGAGAGAAAGGAAAGAGAAAGGGGTGTTCTTTGCTTCTCATAACTCTGTCCTAGCACTGGCTCTTTTGGTTGACACTCTTAGGCTGAGTTCACCCCAGCCCCATGAGAGAGGATGTTCACAAGTGTAAAATTGGCTAGCTGGGCATAGTAGCACACACCTGTAATCTCAGTGGCTCTGGAAGCTGAGTCAGGAGGATTAAAAGTTCAAAGCCAACCTCAGTAAAAGCAAGTTGGTAAGCAACTCAGTGAGACCCTGTCTCTAAATAAAATACAAAATAGGGTTGGGGATGTGGTCAAGTGCCCCTCAGTTCAATCCCCAGTACCCACCCCACCCCCCACCCCCCAAATTGCTAAGTCCCAGTCCCTGTTCTCAGAAAGAATACAGTTTAGGGATCATATTGAACATCTAGAACTTGCCTTAATCCAACTTTTAATTGCCCTTACCTAGCTGGAAACCCTTCCCTCTTGTGGATCCCTCAGCTTTTTGGTGAAAACAGTGCCTACAAATCACCTGGAGTGGCCAAAGTACACCTAACCAGGCACTTCCTCAGAGGTCTCCTTGTTACAAAGGGGGATGGGTTTCCACTGCACTTCCTTCTGTCTGGAGATTACATCCCTTAAAGATACTCTACCTTTCCTTTCCAAGGTGTAGCTTCCTGGCATCCACTGACTTATGGTATCAGGAAATTTGAAGACAGTTTATGAATGAGGTCCTCTATCTCACTTCCCCATATCCGAGCACGTCTTACGAAAAAGAAGAGAATTAAGTTGATATGCCAGAATGTTTACATTATTTAAACAATGATAATAGGGGATTGCAACATTTTTTCTCAAGTACAGAGTATCATTACACTTCAGGGGGCTGGGTTTCCATAATCCTGAACCTGGTGGGGAGCACATCTCCTCTAAATCAGGGTGGGAATGAATGAAAGGCAGAATCTTTTTAAAAATATTTATTATTTTAGTTGTAGTTGGACACATTACTTTTATTTTATTTATTTACTTTTATGTGGTGCTAAGGATCAAACCTAGGACTTCACATGTGCTAGGCAAATGCTCTACTGCTGAGCCACAACCCCAGCCTGAAAGGCAGAATTTTAGACAATTTGAGGGTTAAACTATTTAATGATTCCCTTTAGAATATGCAGTATCTCAAGGATACATATATACTTTATGAATGATATCATAATATCATCCATGAGACTGAAACTAGTTATTTCAAGGACATATTGACATACTCCTAAGATCTGCTCTCTCATGAAGTACCAGTTTAGACAGTTCTGAAATGATTATAGAAGGGGCACCACATACATGGGAGAAAATATGGCATAATTACATTCACTCCATAAAGAAGCACTATTTCTGTTTTTGACTCTTAAATTTATATCTCTAGCCTGAACCTGTCCTATGAATACCAGACTCACATCATTGACTGCCTCTGGGATGTCTAATAAGCATGTCATATTTGATGTGTTCCAAAGTGAACTCCATCTCTGCTCCCAAGAACTTGGTCCTCTCATAGATTTCTCAATATCAATTAATATGAATGCCACCTTTCAGGTTGCTCAACTAAAACACTTGGACTTCTCCTTGATTCATGTTTTTATCACTCCACATTCAGCATCTCAGCATACCTTGCCTACCTCACCTTCAAAATATATTCAGAATCAACCATCTGCATCTCTACTCTTCCCACCATGATCTGGGCTTCTGCCTTTTGCAAAAACAGCTTTGCTTTATTGAAATATAATCCATATACCATACAATCATTCAAAGTATACTTTGAATGATTTTTTAGAATATGTATAGTGCTTTGAAACCTTCACCAAAATCAATTTGAGAACATTCAAGGCAAGGGAACAGCAAGTACAAAAATTATGAAGCATTAGTCAAGGCTATTTCCTTCTTCCTCTATTACACCAGGACTCTGCCACCTCAGATTTTTTTTTCTTTTTTGGTACCAAGGATTGAACCCAGAGATGAACCACTGAGCCACATCCCCAGAACTTTTTATTTTTTATTTTGAGACAGGATCTCACTAACTTGCTCAAGGCCTTGCTAAGTTGCTGAGGCTGGCCTTGAACCTGTGGATCCTCCTGTCCCAGCCTCCTGAGCTGCTGGAATTACAGATGTGTGCCACCATGCCTACACCACCCAGAAATTTTGCACTTGCTTTTTTTTTTTTTTTTTTTTTTTTTTTTTTGGTACCAGGGATTGAACTCAGGAGCACTCGACCCCTGGGCCACATCCCCAGCCCTTTTTTGTATTTTATTAGAGACAGGGTCTCACTGAGTTTCTAAGTGCCTCGCCATTGCTGAGGCTGGCTTTGAACTCGTGATCCTCCTGCCTCAGCCTCCCAAGTCCTGGGATTACAGGCGTGCGCCACCGCACCCAGCTGCACTTGCTTTTTTCCTGCCTTGAAGGCTTTTCTGTGACATCTGCATGATTTTTCTATAACTTCCTTCTGGATTTTTCTCAAATGTTATTTTCTAAATGAGATCATTCCTGGCTGCCTTAGTGTTACTCCCTCCCCTTCAAATGTGTCATATTGCTCCTTCTCTGCTTTGTATTTTTCCCCCTTGGCACTTGCAATTATCTTACATATCTTATATACTTTGCTGTTTATTTAGTTTATTGTCTGCATTTTACATTAGAGTGAAACTTTTATGAGAACAGAGATTTTGATGTGTTTTGCTCAGGTCCAATACAGCACACCCAATTTCTTGCTTATGTATGTCCCATAGTATCAACTCAACAAATACTTAAATGAATAAATAATAAATGAAACATCAGGCAAATGAATGAACTGTTCAAAGCATGAGCTATGGAGTTAAAAAAAAAAAAAAAAAAAAACACCTAGTTTCAAATCTCAGCTCTGTCACTTACCAATAGTGTGACCTTGACCTCAATGTGAATGTGACCCTGAGCATCAATGTTTTACACGACTCATAGGGCTGATGTAAAAATTTCAATGAGATAATATGTATAAAGCCCTCACAACAGTTTCTGGCATATAGAACATATAAGTGACACATAAAAATGATAATTATAAAATATTCTCTAAAATGCATATTTTTACAAACACAGATCATGGCATTCTTGGATGTAAAGTGGCAATATTCCTGCACCAGCAATGACAGAACAGGGATTCTTGAGGAAATGAGGAATCACCTGGGGATCTTGTCCATTTTCCCAGTTTAAACTCCCCTCTGAATCTGAACAAGATTTTTTAAAATTTTTATTTATTTGCTTTGGTTGTACACAATGCATTTTATTCAATGTGTTTTATTTGTACATGGTGCTGAGGATCGAACCCGGGTTGCCCACATGCTAGGTGAGCGCTCTACCGCTGAGCCACAATCCCAGCCCCCTGAACAAGATTTAAATGATCTTTTTAAGTAGAAACGAGTCTTCCTCTGTCTCCAAATATGTTTGAAGACTACTCTTCTCCACCCAGTTCTTTGACACCCTGACTGGTATCATTCATGATTTGTGGAGACAGGTACCTTTGCTATTTTCATATAGACCATCCTGCCACAAGAGGATCCCTGAAAAGGATCTTCCTAGAAAATGTTGTGAGCCTAAGTTTGTTGGAATGTCCTCAGGAAGCAATAGGAACTGACTTCTATCCTCAGAAGAAATTTGTGGGGGTTTGGAACCACTGTGATGTGGCATCTAAGGGATGGAATGCGAGAGTGCTGAGACTCTGGTACAGTAGTTCACAAACTTTAGCTTGCATCAGAATCACATGCAGGGCTTGTAAAAACACAAACTGTACCCCCACAATTTTTGACTTTGTAGGTGGGGCCCAATAATTTTTCATTTCTAACAAGTTCCCAGTTAATACTGAGGCTGTGGAAGACAAGGGGGTATACTTTAAAAAGTACTGCTGGAGTCCAAGAATCTGATTCAGTAGGTGGAGCCTAATCAAGAGTTATGGTTTGGATCTGGAATGTCACTCAAAGGCTCATATGTTGAAGGATTAGTCCCCAGTGCAGCAGTAATCAGAAGTGGGGCTTTTGGGCAGCAATTGAATTATAAGGGCCCCTGACCTCATCAGTGGACTAATAATTTTGTTGGGTTTATAATTTGATAGCAGGAAGTAGGTCACTAGGGGTATGTTCTAAAAAGTTATATCTTATCCCCAGTATCTTCTCCCTCCCTCCCTCCTTCCTTCTCTCTCTCTCTCTCTCTCTCTCTCTCTCTCTCTCTCTCTCTCTCTCCTCTCCCCTTCTAGGGCTGCCATGACATGATGGATTTGTTCTGCCATGTCCTTCTGCCATTATGTATTGCTTCACCATGAGCATAGAATGAATGGAACTAGGCAACCATGGACTGAAACCTCTGAAACTGTGATCCAAATCATTCCTCCTTTTAGTTGTTTTTTTTTTTTTCAGGTATTTTGTCACAGCAATGAAAAGCTGACTAACACCCTGGGTAATCTCCATTTAAAGCAAGCACTCTAGGTAATTCTGACACAGGTGCTCTATGGACCAACTACACTTTGTGATGTCTGGTGTCTTAGTCATCTTTGCTGCATTAGAGTGAAATACCTGAGACAGGCTACTTATGATTTAAAAAGATGTTTATTTTGGTTCACAATTCTGGAGGTTCAAGTCCATGATCAGGCAACGACATTTGTTTGGGCCTCTGGTGAGGGTGGCACATAATGGTGGGAGCACATTAGAGTGAGCATTACATCTTGAGACAGAAAGCTAAGGTTCCACATTCTCCTCTGAGGGCACACTTTCAACAACCTAAGGATCTTCTACTAGGCCTCAACTGCAAAGGTCCACAGCACCTCACAATACTACCTTCAGGTCCTAAGCCCTTACAATTGGGCTTTGCGGGACACATATCCAAAACTAGTACCTGGTATGGATGCCCTGAAAATACTGGTTGAGTACATTCTGGGGTGGCATCCACGTGTTTAACAAGTTCTGAATCACATTAAATTTTTTAAAAAAATTTTGTAGTTGTAGATGGACAACATGCCTTTATTCTATTTGTTTATTTTTTTATGTGGTGCTAAGGATCAAACCCAGTGCCTCACACATTAGGCAAGTACTCTGCCACTAAGCTACAGCCCCAGCCCTTAAAGTTTTTTTTAATAACTTTATTTTTATGTGGTGCTGAGGATTGAACCCAGTGCCTCATACAGGCTAAGCAAGCACTTTACCACTGAGCCATAACCTCAGCACCACATTAAAGTTTTGAAAGGCGTTTTTCCCTGTCATTAAGTTAGCTAGACTGATGGAACAGCTTTTACCTGCTCTTTATGAAGTATAGATGGACATGTGAAGAGGGGCACAATGCATGTCCACACCAGCTAGTGAAATCTTGTATGGTTAAGGCCTTTTACAGGAACACTTTTTGAGAATATAAGGGCTGTTGTGCAAGTTGAGGCACCAGAAAGGGGAATTTTGATGGAAGCTAAGTAGCTGCATGGCGAAGCAAGGTTTGCAAGTGCAAGGGAGGTCAAATTTCAAATTCTTGGACAAGAGACTCTGATGGCAATTTATGCAGGTATACTTCTACTTGTCCTTGAAGACCCTGCTCTGAAGTTATCATTTGCTTAATAGTGACCTGGGCAGCCAACTCAAAGTTGTTCTTTAGACAAGTCATAATAGAGAATTATAAGATGATAAGGTTAACAGAAATCTGAGAGAGAGAGAGAGAGAGAGAGAGAGAGAGAGAGAGAGAGAGAGAAAGAGAGAGAGAGCGCTTAGAGGTAATGCACCTAAATTTGCCGTCATGGCAATTATGGATGTGGACACTGATACCCATAAACAGGAATAGATTTGGGAGATAAAACAAACACAAACAGAACAACCCTACACTTATGCCAGAAAGGAGATCCTGAATATAGCTTAATAACAGGAGCTAAGAACCATGCTAGGCATTTCATATGCATTATCTTGCACAATAATTACCACAAACCCATTATCTAGGCACTACTAGTACTCTTTTACATCATCCCCTGAAATCTGAGGTCTATGGAGTCTTTTGCATCTGTGCACATGTGTGCACTTGAATAGAGGTTGTTACAAGGGCAGCAAGCTAGATAAACCCACAGCCAAGTTATTAATGTCAGCACCTTGATTGGTCAAAGCAGCAAGTTCCAACCACCTAATAACCATGTTTGGGAAGTTGATTGGCAGCTATTTCATGACAGGACACTGGGAAGGAAAGGAGACAAAATGGCTACCTACCAGATATAATGGCACATGTGCAGTAAAGGAGAGAATAGGCCAGTTACACATAGAGAAGAGGCCATTCCTCTGCCCACAGGCAGAGAAAAGACAGCTATGCAATTGAGCCTATAGCAGCTGGGATAAGGTTGAGTAACAAGGAAATCTGGGGTCCAACAGAAAGTTGGCAGTGACACATTTCAGGATTGAGGACTTTAACACAGCTGGAGAGTGGCTGAACTGATGTTTGAGTTCAAGTCCATCTTAAGCAAAAGACAGCTTTATTTATATCAGTGGGTCTCTCATCATTTGAGATGCCTTGGATTGACCTGGGGGGTTAGTTACAAATATAAGTCTTTGGGCCCACACCACAGAAATTCTTATCCAGAGAAGTCTGACTAGAGATGAGAGATCTGCCTTTTCAAACAGACTCTCCAAGAAATTTTGATGCAGCTGGCACAGTGCCCGTAACTAGATATATACAATCTTGGACATTCAACCAAATCAAGGCCACAAAATGGTAGTCATTGTCAACATTCTTACAAACGTGACATACATCTTCCCCTGCATTTTGCACCTAGATGTCTTCAACCCTGGTCACTACTTTCCTCAGAAGGGTGCTTCATGTTAGGGTGTTCAGAACCAAATGTTCTGAACAAAGGCTCCGATTCATGGTCTTTCCCCTTTTAATGAAAAAAACATATAAAGTGATCATGGGTGGCCCAGAATTACTGATAACCCATTAATATTTCTGGAATTTTGTAATTCACACATGATAAAAGAAAATTCAAGTTCAAAACAGCAAAGCATTAATTGTAGAAAATTATTTCTCACTTCCCACCCTCTAAAGGAAACCACCTTTAGTAATATCTTGTGTGTCTTTCCATTTTTTTAAAATCAACTACTGATTTTGGAAGATGTGCTTCAAATCTGCCTGTTTACCACCCAGTGGTCAATAATTAGAGTTAACACTGAGTATACCCTACGCATATACTGGTGAATTTACACATGCTATCTCATTTAATACTCCTGGTGAAGTCAGGTAGTATTGTTTTTCTCATTTTATAGATAAATAAACTAAGGCTCAGAAAAGATAAGTAATTTGCCTAAACTCACACAGAGAACGCATGATAGAGCTAAGACCTAACTTACTCTGGAACTACACCTTTACCATTCAGCTCTACTGCTTCTTGGCAACATATACTAATAACAGCTAATATATACTGAATATATACATTATGCCAGGCACTGTCCTAAGCACTTTAGTTGTCCTAAGCATTGCCTTATTTTATTTATTTATTTATTTATTTTTTTTGGTACCGGGGGTTGAACTCAGCAGCACTCGACCACTGGGTCACATCCCCAGCCCTTTTTTGTATTTTATTAGAGACAGGGTCTCACTGAGTTGCTAAGTGCCTCGCCATTGCTGAGGCTGGCTTTGAACTCGCGATCTTCCTGCCTCAGCCTCCCAAAGTGCTGGGATTAGAGGCATGCGCCACCTCGCCCGGCTAGCATTGCCTTATTTTAACTCTTACAATATCCTGTTGAGTTGGGTATTATTTTTATCTTCATTTTACAGATAAGGAAGTAAAGGGACAGAGAGGTTAAGTAACTTGCCCTAAAATACACAACTGGTAACAAGCAGGGCTGGGGTACAAAGTTAGACAGTGTGGCTTTCATGTCTGCATATTTATCCCCAATGCCATGTGGTCTCCTTATGCATAAGAAGCATATAACTGAGTCTAAGGGCTCATTTCTTTTCTCTCTCTCTCTCTCTCTCTCTCTCTCTCTCTCTCTTATTATTATTATTATTTTTTTTTTTGGTACTGGGGATTGAACTCAGGGGCACTCAACCACCGGGCCACATCCCCAGCCTTTTTTTGTATTTTATTAGAGACAGGGTCTCTCTGAGTTGCTAAGTGCCTCTCTGTTGCTGAGACTGGCTTTGAACTCGCGATCCGATCCTCCTGCCTCCGCCTCCCAAGTGCTGGGATTACAGGCGTGTGCCACCACACCCAGCTTAAGGGCTCATTTCTCATACCTGCTGTATTCACACATAACTGCTTCTGGTGTCCCTGTTCAGAAAACCCCCTGTTGCAACAAATTCGACACCCCTTTGATGCTTTTCTGCATCCTTGGACTTCCTCACCCCGAACATTTGAGACCAGCTTTCCTAGCCCATACCAAAAACACTTACAGCAACAAGCAAGCCACAGTGACCCATCTCTCATCATGATATTTACACTGCAGACCACTCTATTCCTATCTCTGCCAGGCTATCACTCTCTGGCCTTTTAATACTTTGACTTGTGCTACCTCTGGATCCTTAACCTGGTTTTGAGACTAAGTTTAATATTCTATGTTCATTTTTCTCCAATAAAATTGATTTGGTTGACCCTTCCATTTTGTGACCCAGCTTGTCTCTTGAAAGGAATGTCCACTCTTTCTCAGCCCTGAAAGCCCATACTTCAACCACAGCTGCTTTCCCTCTTTCTAGGTGGGCTCCAAACCCCATGTAGTAGGGAGTCAAACAGGTTGCCTCCAATTCATGCTTCTCAGGGTCTCACCTGCTCTTTGGAGAAAGGGAAGGCAGATTTCCCTTGGCAAGTGCACATTCTGGCAGCTAAGTTAGCCACAGAGAAGCCACAGCTGCTCTTCTGTAGAAGGCGATGCCTCTGGGTACAGCTGCCAAGGGATCTCCAGCTCTGCCTCTATGCCACTCTCTGGAGAAAAGAGGAAATGGTCCTAGGAAAAGGAAACCTAAAGTGGCTCCAGTCTCTGGCTTCTGCCCCAGCACTCTTGTGCAGGAGCCTGAATGCAAGGGAGTAAGACATAGTGAGGGCCCACTGCTCTAGGAGCTGGTTCATTTTCTTTTAGGGTCTTCTGTGGAATTCCTGATCACTTTCTTCTAAGAGCCTGTCAAGGGGGTAGCCCAGCCTGCAATCTCTCCCTCCCCTCCCCACTCAGAAAGGGTCTAAGGCAAGGCCTTCTGAACATGGCTTCTACAGATGAGGTTCATCCATAGAAGGGATCTGAGAACTTGAATGCAGAAAATACATCTGTGTCACAATACACAATATCTTTATTTTATTTATTTTTTTTTATGTGGTGCTGAGGATCGAACCCAATGCCTCCCACCATGCTAGGCAAGTGCTCTACCACTGAGCTACAACCTCAGTTACACATCTTTGTCTTTACTAGCCTCTAATTTCAGTTTCCTTCAATTCATGTAGCATTCCCTGAAATTATGAACATAAGCATTAATCCACAGTGGTATCAGCAGAACCTGTGACTTTGCCAACAGTGGAAGTCACAGACTGTTGCCTGTCACATTACAACAGTTGTATTCCAATGTCTTCAAACATAGTTATGTTTATCACTAATTTGAAATTATAGTACTAGAAACCTGACACTAGATATTGTTATTTAATGTATGATAAAGAAGCACATATATTGTTATTTCACTAATTCATCTTTAATATTTAGACAATCATATTTCAGTATAGTAGGTTTCCCCTTTATTGTCATGTGTTTTGCTTTAGACATTTAAAAATATGATTGTAAGAAAGAGTTCTGTTGGTTTCACAGGCCAACCAAAGGGCTCCATGGTACCTATAAGAATTCCAGCCTTAGGAAGTCTGTTTAGCTCTGTCCTAGGAATTGTGCATTTGCTAAAACAGCAAGCAGAACAGAGACAGGTGGTGGAAGGCTGATTGTCACACTTCATCTTCCCACCATTGCCACCAGAGCCCACCCTTCTTCAACCACTCTTCTAAAATAGAAGGTGTCAATAACTGCAATGCAGTTGAAAAGCTCATTCCCCATGGTTCCCCATAGCGCAGCATGTACCACTAGATGGCGCAATTGTATGAGCTGGTGGCTAGGAAGGGACTCTTCTCAATGAATCCCAGAACCATCATATGTGCAGCAATCATTCAGGATTGAAGGACTTGTTGTCAAACCCCAACCAGGACTTTCAGAGGCCTTTAAACACTGAAAAGACTATAGTAACCCTTTATAGTGTGTATTTCAAAATAAAGGCAAAACTAAACTTTAAATAATATTGCTCAAATTCTGGTCATTTTTTTTTTCTAGATTTCCTGATTGCCAAATACTGGATAAGGTCTTTGAAGTTGAACTTTGCCTATGATCCTAACTTCCTGGGGCTTTAATTGTGCCTTTAGTCTGCCTGCCTAACAAGAAATCCAGCACTGCCTGCTAGTCAAGGAGTAACCAAGCCAGATGCTGCTCTGGACCCCAAGTGAGCCCCAGGCCCTACCAGCTACTGAGTCACTCTATGCAGGACACTGGAAAAACCCAGGACATCTGGTGACTACCTCTAAGCTCCTGGTAGACTGGAGGTTTCAGATAGCTCTGTGAACCTTGCCCAGCCAATTATGTTGTTTAAGCCAGCTCCAGCATGGATGTACTTCATCCTGTGATTGGGAAAATGATGAATCATTGAGTTATATATAAGAGTTTATATGTGGCATTGTGCAAATGTACTGGCCAGAAACACCACCTCTTGACTTCACTGTGTTCCTTGATCTCTGGCCTCTTCTAGGGAGACAATACCAAACTCCTACTATCCTCTGGACATCTGCAGCTTTTGGGGATTTCCTAGCAGTCACCTCTACAACCATTCTTGCATGAGTTTCTGCCAGACCTTCTAATTCCCAGCAGAGACCCCGTACCTTTGTAAAAAAGTAAAATCATGAACTAGCTCTTCCAGTGTCAGTTTTGTCACCATATGGAACCCTTTCCAATGCTGGTAATTGTCAATCTCTTGGATGCATCTGTGAGAAACCCAGGATAGTGTAAACTTAGACTTCCAGGCCCTCTAAATACCCTGTCAAATCCAGGACAATGAAGGACTAAAACCTCTGTCGGTTTAGACATTTCTCTGATAGTTCCTGCATCTGATAATGGCCTACAGCTTGTACAACACCTCAGCTTTTCAAACAGTCTATGAACCAAATCCTAAGACCCTCTGTGTCAGGGTTTCATTATTACTGTTTCTGTAGTCCATCAAGTCCTTGGCACAGCCAGCCCAAGGCCTACCACAACAGTACTTATACTGGTAAATGAACATTTTAAAAACTGACAGTTCCTTGGCCTCTTTCTACATACCCAGGGAATCTGCATGAAGTCAGACAACATAGAAATCCACTTGCCCTGAGAAGCGACCTCTCTAATCGTTAAGGATATACAGCAATCCCAGCCTTCTGTTGGGCACTTCTTTAGTTTTCTATACTTAGTGTCTCACACCACCAAGGGCCAGGAAACCAAGGAAACAAACCAGTCAGAATAAAGAGCACCTTAAATCTTAAATTTAATAAAATCATTTATTAGCTTTGTGGTTGGTAGAATGTGCTGCTAAATAGGTTCTATGTGAAAGTACTTAGCACAGAGCAAGTAGTTAATAAATATTTGTGAATGAATGAATGAATTCAATGGTTAATAGTAAAAAAAAAAAAAAAAAAAACCAAGTGCACTACAGAGGGTTGTAGGCTACCGTTATGCAAACCTGAAAAAGGCTGCCCTGAGGAGAATTGGAGTTGGAATTGGCCCTGCTTCCCATGGACCACCATCACCTATTGAAAATGACCATCTCAGGATAGGGCTGTAGTTCAGTGGTAAAGCACTTACACCAAGCCCTGAGTTCAATCCCCAGTATCGCAAGAAAAAAAAAAAAAAAAGTCACACATTGTAGAGTCTAGGGAAAATCTACTTCCTCACAGCTCTGTTTAACCCTATCTTACATTTAAAAAAATACTTAAATACTTTTCATGCTCACGATGTTACCAGACACCATTCTAAGCCCTTTACCTATATTAAATTATTTAGTACTTACAACACTCTGACATATGCACTGTTTTATTTCTATTTAGGGGTGAGGGAAGTGAAGCACACAGAGAGAAAGTAACTCACTCAAGGTCAAAGAGCTGGTCAGTGGCAAAGTTAGAATTCAGACCCAGGAAGCCTAGCCCCACAGTCCATGGGCTGAATCATTAAGCTGTAGTCTGCTTTACTGTGTGATGCCGCTGATAAGACCCTTTTAAGGAGCTGGTGTTGTGGCTCAGTGGTAAAGCACTTGCCTAGACCATGCGAGGCACTGGGTTCCATCCTTAGCACCACATAAAAGTAAATAAAATAAAGGTACGGTGTCCATCCACAACTAAAAATATTTTTAAAAAGACCTTTTTAAGTTCTAGTCCATAGTTCCACCCACTGGATTTCATTTGCTCCTATATGTTATGTACATGTGATCTGACTATTGGCACCCAGTCACCAAGACTTTACCCAAGCAGAATCCCAGGAAAACTCTTCCTCCTACCAGACACAAAAAAAAGCTCCATGAAGAGGATCTATCACAGGGGAGAGACAGAAGATGGGAGGAGCTGAATTGGAAGAACCGGCATTGGGGATAGAGGGAGAGGCATCAGATACAAAATAAATTGTGAAGGAAACATCAGCAGGATTAAGGCATGAGGAAGAAGAGGTCAATGATCATCTCTAGGCTTCTGGCTTGGGTGACTAAGGAGTTCTATGGAGATGTCATTTGCTGAAGGGTGGGCACAGAAGAGCTGTGTGGTGGGGAAGGTAGTCATACTCCTTGCTAGCCTACATGATGCATGCATTGTGTGCCAGCACCTTACATATACTCTCCAGAGTCATCTGGATAAGCACTCTTTGAGGAAGGAGGCAGGTGGTCTTAGTACTCTCTGTGTACAGATGAGAGGAGGGTGAGGCTTGAAGACTTTCAGTAACTTTCCCAAGATCCCAGTCAGTAGCGGAGCTGGGGTTTAAACCCAGGTCTGTCTCACTCCAAGTCCATGCTTGTAAGCAACTAATGAAAGACACACTGCCTATATTCAGATCCCCATTCCTTGCTCTGCCTGCTATTTCAATTTTGATTGTCTGTCTCCATGGTTCTGGAATTATTGCCTTTCTAGTGTCTTTTTTTTTTTTCTTTTTTGTACCAGGGATTGAACCCAGGGGCCCTTAACCACTGAGCCACATCCCCAGCCCGCCCCCCCTCCTCCATATATATTTTAGAGATAGAGTCTCACTGAGTTGCTTAGGACCTTGCTAAGTTGCTAAAGCTGACTCTGAACTTGGAATCCTCCTGCCTCAGCCTTACAAGACACTGGGGTTACAGGTGTGTGCCACCATACCCGGTTCTAGAATCTTAATTTTGACTTGGGCCTTGATGGCAGCTCCTACTTGGCAATGACTCCTAGCCTTTCTCCAACCTTCAAGATTTGAACACTGTGATCTCTTCCATTCTCTGCACCCTCCAGTCAGAAACTTCATTCTACCCCATTCCCTGGATACTGGATGTCCCCAATATGCTGGATATGTCTACACAGTGAAGAATCCCTATATTCTGCCCAACTTCTGATACCACCCCACCTAATTATTCAAGCAGTTTAAAAATATGTTAATAATTATCTGCCTAAAACATAATTCTGCTTTATATGTGAACACGAAGTATTTTTTGTACTATTTTAGTATATACTGAAATTTCCAGGAATACAACTAACATATAAATTGAGGAAAATTTGTGCTTTGTTTTATTCAGAACCCTCCCAAGAGTTGTTTAATATTTTTGAAGATCGTGTTGCCAACAGCAACACTGCTCTTGGTAATTGAATCAGTAATGCAAGACCCCTGTCTGTGCCTGCATTTGTAGTGTTTGTTTTCGTGGCGTTTCTATACCTAGATGCAAGTCTCTGTCTGTTTCCTTAGGTTTTCTAGTATGAAGTGGCCTGAATCTTTGAAAATTTATTATCTATTAAAATAATTTTCTTGGATTGGGGTTGTGGCTCAGTGGTAGAGCACTTGCCTAGCACGTGTGAGGCACTGGATTCAATCCTCAGCACCACATATAAATACATAACTAAACCAAAGGTATTGTGTTCTTCTAAACAAAAAAATATTAATTTCTTTTATTTCAACCTTACAGTAAGTTAGTCCCCCTTTCTCTCCAATTATATTTGTATAGTACACGCATATAGAAATATATAAAACTATGTATAGTATTATAGACACATTATATTGACTATGAATTTCCCTGTTTTATTTCAGAACAGTAAAAGGGTTGTAGCAAAGCAGATATTAAAAATGATGTTATTCTCTAGCAATTAGAGAAATGCAAATCAAAACTACCCTAAGATTTCATCTCACTCCAGTCAGAATGGCAATTATCAAGAATACAAACAACAATAAACGTTGGTGAGGATATGGGGGGAAAGGTACATTCATTCATACATTGCTGGTGGGACTGCAAATTGGTGCAACCACTTTGGAAAACAGTATGGAGATTTCTCAGAAAACCTGGAATGGAATCATCATTTGACCCAGTTATCCCACTCCTTGGTTTACACCCAAAGAATTTAAAATCAGCATGCTATAGTGACAAAGCCACATCAATGTTTATAACAGCACAATTCACAATATCTAAACTATGGAACCAACCTAGGTCCCTTTCAACAGGTGAATTGATAAAGAAAATGTGGTACACATGCAAAATGGAATATTACTCAGCCTTCAATAAGAGTGAAATTATGGCATTTGCAGGTAAATGGATATAGCTGGAGAATATCATGCTAAGCTAAATAAGCCATTCCCCAAAAGCCAAAGGCTGAATGTTTTCTCTGATTTGCGGATGATAATTTACAATGGGGGGGGGTAGGGAAGAACAGAGGTGTTTTGGATTAAGCAGAGGAGAGTGAAGAGAAGGGAGGGGTGTGGGGAGGATAGTAGAATGAATCGGACATTATTTATTACCCTATATATATATGATTACACAACCAATGTGATTCTACATCATGTGCAACCAGAAGAATGAGAAGTTATACTCCATATATGTATGTTGTGTCAAAATGTATTCTACTGTCATGTGTAACTAATTAGAACAAATAAAAATGATGTTATTAAAGTGCCCTATGATGCTTTGTATGTATATCTCAATCATCGCAAAACCTGAATGAAATGGGTATTATTTTCACTTTTATTTTACAGATGAAGAAGCACAGATAAATTAAGCAACTTGTCCAGGGTCACACAATAAGTACAGAACAACAATCTAAATTCAAATTTGTGCACATTTGAATGGTAGTATAGAAGGTTATCTGTAATGTCTCTTATTGATACGAAATAGGCTCAGGATGATTCTAATGGCAGAGTACTCAAAAATTCTTCAGGGATTCCTAGAAAAACTATAGGTAAACCCGGGATGATTGAAAACTTTCAGGCACATTTGAGTATGTTTATTTAACACACACAGCCAGTTGATATCTTGAGTCAAACTTAATGATGTCTTATTCGTTAATTGCTTCTTGTGTCCAATTAGATTGCAATACTGCCTAAAGAAAATCTGTGCCAACCATAGTTTCCATTTGAAAAAACTCAAGTGCGTTGTCTGACAGTGAATGTGACAATGGGACCAAATAGGTTCCATCTGGACTGTCTTGGAAAATTCTACCCCCTCCCCATCAGCAACTCTGCACATTAATAGGATTAACAAATGAGAAACCCAGACTTTATTGTCCTCATTTAACAAAATCTCTCATGTGGAAAGGCACATCACACACCTGCCATATTTAGACAACTTGTCAATTCTTTTTTTTTTTAATTTTTTTTTAGATGTTGATAGGCTTTATTTTATTCATTTATTTATATGCAGTGCTGAGAATAGAACCCAGTGCCTCACACATGCTGGGCAAGCGTCTTAACACTGAGGCACAACCCCAGCCCCCTTGGCCATTCATCTTTTTTTAATGTTTTAACTTGCACTGTTTTTATTCTAAGTTGCTATAAACGACAACAGAATGCATTACATTTCATGTTACACATATAGAGCACATTTTTACACATCTCTGGTTTTATACAAAGTATATTCACACCATTCATGTCTTCATACATGCACTTAAGGTAATGATATCCATCTCATTCTAACATCTTTTTTTTTAATTCATCCTTTTGCACCCTTCCTTCTTCTCCCTCCCCATTGGCCTTTCTAGTGTTCCTCTAATCCTCCTATTTATTCTCTGGAAAAGCAGGCTCAATGGGCTTTTCCATGCCTCTGTGGAGAAATACCTCATTTCTAAGCATCTCTGAATTTGATCAATAGGTGGCAGTGTTCTCCAAGGTTTTAATAGCATGCTTTTTTTTTTTTTTTTTTTTTTTTTTTTTTTTTTTTTTCATGAGTCATAGGTCAAATTGACCATTTCTCCTGCCAACAAAAGAATGCCCAGATGTTTTTCATACTGTAATTTCAGGAAAGGTAACTTGTTTTGGGAAACTTGTTGGCGTTTTAACAATAACCTTGAACCAGTACAAATACAGCTAAATCTTCTCGGTTTAGTTCAAATAGTTTCAGCCCATATTATGTCATAAACACTGAGCTAGATGTAGGGGTACAGAGATGAAGCCAGACAGTTTGACCCTTAAGAAAAGCACAGTCTAAAAAAATGGGGAGACCTGTGAATAAACAAAAAGTTATATGACAATATTATAAGCACAGTGATGGTATAAACTTGGGGAAAAGGGGAGCACCCACTTCAAAACAGATGCTCAGGGAATCCTCCTGGAGTAGGTGACAAAAAGAGCCTAATTTTAAACAATGGCCAGGCATTAGCCAGGGAAGAATGTGGGAAAAGGTATTTCAGGTATAGGAAACAGTCCAAGCAGAAAGGCTTGCTATAGTGTGGTACATGCTGGGGAAGTAGGTAGCAGGTGTTGGGCAAATAAGAAAACAGGGTATGTAGTGCAGGGTAGACAGAGGTCAAGTCAAGGAATGCAATAATAACCTAACAACCAGGAACTGATATATGAAGCCATCTACTCTTTCCAACTACTTCCTGAGATAACAGCATCATAGCTTACCCTGAGAAGGAACCTTCTTTTCATTTCTCACAACCCTATGGTATACTTAAAAGTATCATTGGCCATCATTTATTGAGTCTCGACTAAGGAATGAGCAGTACACTAAGATCCCATTCATGCATTGCCTTTCTCAATATCAGCAGTAGCTCGATTAAATGGCCATTATTTTGCTCTTATCATCTTCATTTTACAGATGAGGATAGCTAGACAGGTTATGTCCTATTAGTGTGATGACCATCTTCACTTCCCCAAATCCCTCAAGTAATAAATTTTCCTGCAGCCCAGCAATCAACCCAAATCTCATATGTTATCTAAATGTGCCTAATTGTACATCTTGATGCTACATTTCCAGATGCTAAGACAGTTATGACTTAATTGATTGTCATAATACTATGATTGTCATAGTGAGACTCACAGTGGACTAGAAATATTGGTGCCAGTTGGAAATATAATTCCCTTATCTCTAGTAGGTCTATTGAGGGACCTACTAAATCAGAAATCCTGGAGGTAGGTTCTGGCAATTTGTGCTTTAACAAATCTCCAGGTGATTCTGAGACATAGTAATGCTAGAAAATCACTCTTTTATACTGTTGTTTCAATATTGTATGTGTATGTAATTTATTTAATCTCCCAACTCAAGATAGGGAATCATGTCTACTTTTTTTTTTAAAATATTTATTTATTTGCTTTAGTTGTACACAATGGGTTTATTTGTACGTGGTACTGAGGATCGAACCCGGGCCGCACACGTGCTAGGTGAGCGCTCTGCCGCTGAGCCACAATCCCAGCCCTCATGTCTACTTTTATCACCCTGCCTACCATCTGAACTCCCTGTCCCCTGGCATGGAACACTATGAATATCCCATATCTGCTACTAAAAATCTGTGTATAGGCCCCTATCCTTTTTATCCCTAAATTTATTTATCTGTATAATGGGAATAATGGTAATAATAATAATAATACATCCTTCATTCAGTTGGTGTATCAAGAGAGAATCCAAGTAAAACTTGCACACAGTTCTGCTTGACTTATATCAAGTGCTCAGTTTTATAAATAATTGGCTATTTGTACCTACTATTTAACAATACTCCTGAATTGAATAATAACTGAGAGTATATGTGGATGCAGAGAATGGGAGTAGTAGAAAATGCAGGATTCAATAGTGGGCCAGAGAATACGAGAAAAAGCTGTTTTGAGTACATTCTGCTAGCACTACAGGGCTAACCTGACAGTCCAGAAACCTGAATTTTTTAGGTAGTTAGAAAAGGAGAAGGAGAAAGGGCAAAAGAGGCAGTAATAGAGCTTGTATAATTTATAAGAAATGTCCAGAATAGACAAATCCATAGAAACAGAAAGTAGGTGGGGAGTAAGGAGTATGGGTGGGTGGGAATGAAGTATGACTGTGAATGGGCATGGGGATTTCTTTAGGGGATGATGAAAATGTTCTTGAGTTCAATAGTGGCCATATTTGCACAACTCTAAATATACTCAAACCACCTAATTATATACTTCAAAAAAGCAAATTTTGTGGTACATGAAGTATATCTCAAACAACAGCAACAAAACCTTAAAAAAAACCACAAATAGTACTGATCAATCTGGAAAGAGAAGTCAATACCTTTGCCTTTTACTCACATTAAGGTCCAAGAAACTAGGAACAGATGCAGAACTGAGATCAGGAATGAAAAAACACCATGTTAGGTTTTTTCTTTTAAATTTTGTGGAGCTGAGGATTGAGGATTGAACCCAGGATCCCACACATACTAAGGAAGCACTAAATTACTGAACTACACCTCCAGCCCTTTTTATTTTTATTTATTTTTTTTGATACTGGGGATTGAACTCAGGAGCACTGGACCACTGAGTCACATTCCCAGCCCTATTTTGTATTTTATTTAGAGACAGGGTCTCACTGAGTTGCTTAATGCCTCACTGTTGCTGAGGCTGGCTTTGAACTCGCGATCCTCCTGCCTCAGCCTCCCAAAGTGCTGGGATTACAGGCGTGCCCCACCGCACCCAGTTCCTTTTTACCTTTCATTTTGGACAGGGTTTTTCTATGTTGCTGAGACTGTCCTTGAACTTGTGATCTTCCAGCCTCAGCCTCGCTCCCAAGTTGCTGAGATTACGTGTGTGTGCCACTGCCTCTAGCTAAGACAGACAGAATCTTGTGGTTGAAGTTTGTTGTACCTTTTTTTGCTTCTTACATAGGAGCTCAAGGCACTGTGTTCAATCCTCAGCACTACATAGAAATAAATAAAATAAAGTTATTGTGTCCAACTACAACTAAAAATAATTTATTTATTTATTTATTTTTATTTATTTTTTAGATTATTTATTTACTTATTCATAATGCACAAGTATATCATCTTTTTACATACAACTGCTTGTATACAAAGTATGTAAGTACCATTCAGATCTTTAATCATGCATTTAGGATAGTGATATCCATCTCATTCAACCACCATTTTCCCCCCTTTTCCCCCCTGCTCCCTCCCTTGCCCTCCCTTTCCTTTGACCATTCTAGTGTTCCTCTAATCCTATGTACCCCCATCCAATCACACTGTGAACTAACCTCCTTATATCAGAGAAAACATTTGGTGTTTGGATTTTTGAGATTGACTAATTTCACTTAGCATTATATTCTCCAACTTCATCCATTTACCTGCAAATGCCATTATTTTATTCTCTCTTATTGCTGAGTAAAATTCCATTTTGTATATATACCACATTTTATTTATCCACTCATCTACTGAGGGACATCTAGGTTGGTTCCACAACCTAGCTATTATGAATTGTGCTGCTATAAACATTGAAGTGGCTGTGTCACTGTAATATACTGCAACTAAAAAAATTTTTTTAAAAGACAGAAAGCCTGTCGTTTTCACTAAGAACCACCATATAAATGGCATACAATTATGTTGCAAGAGAGAAAGACACAATTTGATCATAATAAAAATCCAACCGATGACTGGCACACAATGGGAATTCTAACAAATGTGTGTAACATATTTGAGGTCAACATGGGTGAAAATATCAACCTTTTAATTCCCCTAAATCTTTGGGCAATATAACCTAGCCAAATAGCCTGGAAGATTTAGTTATATCCCCTAAGGTCCCAAACCACTTAATTTTTGCTCCAAGATTTTAGAGTTTCCAAGAAAATCATTCAATGATTATTTCACTGAATGATAAAAGCACGTTTATGCCTTTATAATCAGGACTTGATGACTTTTCAGGTTTAAATATATGCTCCACAGTGTTAATTATGGGGAGGAGGCCACTTTATTTTATTAAAGATAGTCTAAACATGTCTGCTTTGTAGAACCTCTGTGTGACAAGATTGCTTCCTGCCAAGAGAGCTCTACCAGGAAAAATCCGAGACAAGAAAAATAAATAATCACAAAGCAATGAATGCTGGCAAAAGCAATTTAAATGAAAGCAAAAGGGAGGACAAGTCTAATACAGTGAAGGATGCCACATACCACAGGCCCAACTTTATAGGTCTCAAATCTTAAACCAAGTTCATAATATGAATCTGTATAACACTTTGGTTAAGCATATAGATTCTGGAATTAGGCTGAGTTCAAATATTGACTTTTCTCTGCTCTCCTGACTTCCCAAGACATTTACAGCATGTATTATAATCTTTATTGTTATGAGCTTACTCCTACTAGATTATAAGTTCTATGAATAAGGCAAAGAGTCACATAGTAGGAACCAAATAAATACTAAGGGAGTTGAATAGAATGGTTAGCTTTCTGTTCTTGGAAAACTAACTTCTCTGCCTCAGGTTTTATCCATCTGTTAATTGTAGATAGTTTTAAAACCCGCTTAATAGGGTTGTTGGGAGGAATCTACATAAAAGTGCCATGCCTTTCACCTACTAAGCACCAAAAATGCAAATTATTATTATAAAGGAGAATATGTAGGTAAGCACTATGCTGAGACAGGCAACTCAATATGTTGGAGTCCTTTCTTTAAGGGTGATATTTTATTTGCCTATAAAACAATCTGAAGCAAACCCAGCAGGAATGTTAATGCAAAAATTCAGAGTCAACCCCTATACCACTTCTCAATATTTATCTAAAAGAATTAAATACAAACTTTAAGGAGGCATACATATTCAGGTTTATCATAGCATAGTTCACAATACCCAAGTTATGGAAACAATCTAGGTGTCCATCAATGGATGAATGGATAAAGAAAATATGGTATATATACACAATGGAGGATTACTCAGTCTTAAAGAAGAAGAACGACTTTATGGCATTTGCAGGAAAATGGATAGAACTGGAGAACATCATCTTAAGCAAAATAATCTATATCCAGAAAATCAAGTGTTGTATGTTTTCTCTCATATGTGGAAGCTATATAGAAAAAAAACAAAACAAAAAGAGGGGCTTCATGAAAATAGAAGGGAGTACAGCAGGGAAGAGGAAGGGGGCAGAGGAGGGAGGAGGGGAGGGTAAGGGAGATACTAGGGAATAAAATTTACCAAATTATGTTAGGTGCATATATGAATTTATCACAGCAAATCATATTATGTACAATTACAGTGCACCAACAAAATTTATTCTTAAAACTCTGGGTCATGAATACTTTGATGACTTTTATGTTATTCTACTGTATTTTCTCATGTTGGCATTTCTCAAACATTACCCAAAGTTTTGGCACTTTTCCAAAAGATAGGTAGGGCCACCTGTTGAATCTTGCAAGGCAATTTTTTTAATAAATATTTATTTATTTGCTTTAGTTGTACACAATGCATTTATTTTTATGTGGTGCTGAGGATCGAACCCGGGCCTCGAGCGTGCTAGGCGAGCGCTCTACCGCTGAGCCACAATCCCAGCCCACGAGGCAAATTTTTAATCCATAGGATGTTGTGGGAATGACTGTAAGTTCTGAAGCCAGGTCAGAAGATGCAACTTCTGTTTCCTCTTTGCATTCTGGAACACTTATGCTTGGAGCTCTGAGAAAACATGTTAGAAGTATAACCACCCCAAAGCTACTAGACAGTTGAGGAAGCCAGTTGTGTGAAAGGGTCACATGCAGGTGCTTCTTTTGGTCTTTGAAATCTTTGAATTCTCTCATCCCAGAAGGCAGACAGGTAAGTGAACAAGACTTCATATGATTGCAGCCCCCAACCATTAAGTCCAGTTTTCCCAGAAGAGGCATCAGATATTTTGCAGCAGGGACAGCTTTCCCCAGTGTACCTTTTCTTAATTCCTGACCCCAGAATTCTATGAGCATAATGAAATAGTGTTTTTTTAAGCTGCTCATTTGGGTGGTCATTTGTAAAACTATGTTTGAAATATTTCAAAATGTAATAGATCTTTCAAAGGACCAGATCCCCTCTCATGCTGCCACCTCCAATTCAAGTTTGTTTCATTTGAGGAAGAGCTAGGATGTACCTCAAGAGTGAGTAGCTATATTGTGAAGTCATTTGAAGGGCACTGAATCTCCAAAACACATTACTTCCTTCTAAGGTCTAAAATCAAAATTTGTTTGAAAGATTTTATGTATAAAAGTCCATTAATAAACCAGGTATGATGGCACATGCTTGTAATCCCAGCGGCTCAGGAGGCTGAACCTGGAGGTCAGGTTCAAAGGTAGCCTCAGCAACTCAGCAAGGCCGTTAAGCAACTTACCAAGACCTTGTCTCTAATTAAAAAAGAGCTAGGGATGTGGCTCAATGATTAAGTGCCCCTGGTTCAATCCCCAGTACCAAGAAAAAAAATCGTAAATTAATAAAAAAATTAAACCCCTAAAAGCCATAGAGGTGGGAACAAGAAAGGAGGTCATTAGACTGAGGCATCCTGTTCAGAAAAGATAGACTTATCAACAAATGAGTTTCTAGATGTGCGATGTAAAACAATACAACTGAAAGAAATACATTATGTAACTTTAAACTTCTGTATCACCATCAGGCCCACTATCTGTCCTACCGTGGATTATGTTTTTATAAACCTGGCTATTATCTAGTGACTAACACACATATATTGTAGAACATTGCCATCTATGGTGGAACATTTAAATTAGAATAGGCTATAGATTATGATTCATGGTCATTGGCTAAACCCTTAATTGACAAAATAGTTTGTTATATAAAAAATCCTGTGACACTATTTAGCTGCAATGATTCTGAACATTTGCCTAAGTTAAAAAATACATCAGTCATTAACTATTTGAGAACAGAAAGAAAGAAATTAATTCACTGTCTTGTTTTAAAGTTAAAAGCCTAATTTGTCCCATGTAAACCCTGAAAATATAACACAATTTGAATAACTTGTTTTGTATTTCAAATATATGTGTACACTTTAAAAATATGTGTACACATAAAATATATTTGATCCCTGTGTGTCCGGCTCTCTGAGAAGTCCCAGGTTACACTACAGAACTGTCATTTGGAGGGATACAGGGGACAAAGTTTAATGATGAAGTTTTATGCAGCAACTTTTTTTGAAATCTTTTATAACCTTGAGGTCTAGTTATTGTGTGATGAAATAAAAAAAAAAAAGGTCTCAGAGGGAGAAATGAGGGGCCCTGGAATGGGAATCTCTTTTATGTCAACTATTCCTCTCAGCAAGTTTTTCCTGGGATTCCCTGAGGAAAGGGTTGCAGGGGGCTGGGGCTGACTGGATCAGCCTTTTCTCAATACGGATGTTCTTGTGCAAACCCGGATGTTCTGGTGCAAAATTGAACTCCTCTGTGAATCCAAACAGGGTAGCAGCACACATAGTTACCATGGTTACTCCTCTATTGCACAAGCTCCTGTTTGATGCCAGGAAAGGGCGTGTGCCAGACTGCGGTGGAACCATTCCCTAGAACACTAACCCTGCCTTGAAAGCACCCTAATCCATTAGTGTTGCCAGCAGAGGGCTCTACACGGCCTGCAGTTCTGCTGTGGGGGCCCCAGAAACTACCCAGAGGGGTTTCACCAAGCTGTGACAGCTGACGCTGTTCTGTGAGGCTGAGGAGCATTTGCTTCCTGAGAAGAGTTCCAAGACAAGAGGCATGTCCCACCCTGCCTCTCCCTGGCCACCAACCTGGCCCAGGATCCCCCAAGGATTGCCAAGTATGTGCCCTTCTTTTCTCCCTATTTTACTGCTTCCCCTTTATCTCTTGGGCTTTCCACAGTTGCCTACTCATTTTCCCCTTTTATTTGACCTTTGACTCGTTTCTCACTTTAATAAAAAAATTGTTCTCCTGCTTTATATTTCCTCTCTTTCTTTCTTTTGATCAATTATTTCTCTCTTCTTTACTTTTTTTTTTTTTTTTTTTTTTTTTTTTTGGTGCCGGGGATTGAACTCAGGGGCACTTGACCACTGGGCCACATCCCCAGCCCTTTTTTGTATTTTATTAGAGATAGGGTCTCACTGAGTTGCTAAGTGCCTCGCCATTGCTGAGGCTGGCTTTGAACTCGCGATCCTCCAGCCTCAGCCTCCCAAGTGCTAGGATTACAGGCATGCGCCACCACGCCGGGCTTCTTCTTTACTTTTGAAATCTTAACTCAGCTTATCCACCACTCTTCATCCAGAGATTGCAAACTGGTGACTTGTGAGGCAAACTTGGCTGGTAGTTGGGTTCTGTTTGTCTCACAGGGTGGTTATTTTCTTTGTTAATTGTTTGCCAACATTAAACAATAGGAGATTTCCCTTTATAAGTCTGGATTTTGAACTTCACTTGAAAAAATAGAGTATGTGGCAATTTTGGCTCACATTCCCACAAGGCAATGATCAGCTGGAGCTCAGCTGGGGTGTCCCTTGGACCAGGCAGGTACTCTTCAATATGTCACAAGCCCAACAAGTCCTCTTCCCTGAAGATGGCTATTACCTGCTTGGCCCCTATACATTTCAAATCAGGGTTTCAATTCTCTCCTCCAGTCTTCTCTTCCTTCTTTTCATGGCTGCTATAAACACACTGGTTAAGCTCCCAGTGTCTGAAGTCACTCAGAACTGGAAGTAAATTTTACTTTTCAAGCTGCATGCCTCACGTAAATCTCTCCAGTTATCTAAACATTACTTTTCTCATATATAAAATAAGAGTGTATTAATACCTGATATCAGGAGTGTACAAATGTCTTTACAAAATAAATTATTTGTAGGCATGGACAGTGACAGCAGTAAACCATTACATGTTGTTAACTGACTGGGAGGATCAAATGAGATAATGCTTGTGATGTGTTTAGCACAGTGTCTGACAAATAGTAGACACTTAACTAATGATACTTATTATCACTCTGTTCTTGTTTGCATTTTCTCCACTGTCTTCAAACCTCTCTACTTTGCTTTCTGTCTACCATCCCTTTTTTTTCTCTCTTGCCCCTCTGCCCACACATTTGTGTGCACAGCCCACACATTTGTGTGCACATCATCTTGTGCCCCTTATTTTTTGTTTACTTCCTTTGTTTATTTTGAATTTACTCCTTTTAGTTCTAATACAACACCAAGATACACCCTGACATAATCACAAAGGCATGGAACACAATTCAGTCCCCAACACTTCTCCTCCTCTATCCATTTGCAGTTTACTTTTCTTTTTTTAAGGAGTATCCTGTGGATATACCCAATGCTGGGACCCACCTTGCTACATCCAGGCATGCTCATATGAAAGTTCCATCAGATTGAGTCCACTATTCTTCCCTTTTCCCATCCCTTCTTCTTCCTCCTTGATCCCCTTCCTCTACTCTGCCAATATTTCCTATATTAAGATGAAGTTCCCCTCCCTGTGTTTTTTCCTTTCTTGTCGCCGCCTGAAGCGATTGCCACTTGGAGCAACGACGCCATGGGAATAAGTTCAGAGGCAGACTGGAAACAAACAGGCTCCTTATTCTGCTAGCTTCTCTCTCCGGCTCCAACAACAACTTCCCACACGCTATCCACACTCTGCTAACCACACAAAATGGCTCTGACCCCGTCTGCCAAGTCCCAGGCCAAGTCTCACGAGATCATGCAAATGGTGCCGACCCAATCCGCAATGTCCCAGGCCAAGTCTCGTGAGATCATGGAAGGTGGTAATGCTTTATGGCTCACAGCTAACCGCAATCTTAGCTATCTCCTTAATTAGGGCTCCTACACTTTCTCTCTTTCTTTCTTGTTTTTTTAAAACCACACCTTATTTCAGATTAGCTTCTGCATATCAGAGAAAACATTTGACCTTCGAAGGAAATGTAGTATATGTACACAGAGGAGTATTACTCAGCCATAAAGAAGAATGACTTATGACATTTATCAACAAATGGATGAAACTGGAGACTTCCTTCATTTTCATTCTTTTTCTTTCCTTTCTCTTCATCTTCAAGGATTATTCAAATAGTTACCCTTCTTCCTGCCTTTTTTCTCCCTAAACTTTCCCTAATTCCTTTCCTTGCTCCCCTCCTCCTCATATACACTTACTCCAGTCGATTGTAGGTTTACAAACCTGGAGTTCTAGGATTATGGGATATGACTATATGTAACATTAAACTATTTCTTTATTTCCAGATCTTGAAATAGATTTACAATGGGTAACAGGAAGTGTTTTAGTCAGATTGCTCATGGTTGTGACCAAAATACATGAAGAACAAAAAAACACTTGGAGGAGGAAACGTTTATTTGGTGCTCATGCTTTCAGAGGTCTCAGTCCATAGACAGCTGACTTCATTGATCTGGGCCAAAGATGAGGAAACAAATCATGGGGAAGGGCCCAGCAGAAGAAAACTGCTCATCTCACTTCAGGGTCTGGAAGCAGAGGGAAAGAGAGGGTGCAAGAAGTCACAGTGACTCACGTTGTGTAGCCATGCTCCACCTGCCTATAGTTACCACCCAGCCAGTCTATTTAAACTAGAATGGTATCTAATTGTTTCACCTCTGAACATTGCTACATTACCAGGAATTTTGGGGGGATGCCTAATATCCAAGCCATAGCAAGAAGTATAAAACTGTAAATCTAAAGATTTTTCCTTGTGAGTCAAGAGAGGAGTAAGAAGGCTCCATCCCCACTTCCAGAGTTTTCAGGCTTTATTTATTTATTTATTTATTTATTCATGGTGCTTGGGATTGAACCCAGGGCCTTGTGCAAGCGAGGCAAGCACTCTACCCACTGAGCTATATCCCTAGCCCCCTTTTCAGACTTTTGTACATAACAAGCTAATTAGTATAGGATGCTCTCTCTCCTTTGTCTAAGACAGTGAGATTCCCTGGGACCCAATTTGTTATATAAAGCTATTGAAATTGCCTTTTATTATGAAATATTGAAGACATATAAAAGACGTTTGTTTGACAACACCCAGTTTAGGAACATCAAGTATAGCAGTATAGCTGAAGTACCTTCAGTGTCTCTCTCTGATTACACCCCCTACTTTTTCTCCAGATATTTCCTCCATCCTAAATTATGTGATTATCATCCTTTGGATTCTTTATTCTTTTATTATACATGTATGTAGCAGCAAGAGCCCTTTTAATCAAGGTACAATGGCACACACCTATAATCCCAACAGATCAGGAGGCTGAGGCAGGAGGATTGATTGCAAATTTAAAGCCAGCCTCAGCAAAAGTGAGGCACTAAGCTACTCAGTGGACCCTATCTCTAAATAAAATACAAAATAGGGCTGGGGATGTGGCTCAGTGGTTCAATCCCTGGTGCCCCCCACCAAAAAAAAGAGCCCTTTTAAAGCCTCTGCCAACTCCTTAGTAGTAGACTTCCACCATTTTGGCAGAGGTGACAGACAGAAGGAGGAGGTTTTGAAGTTTCCTTGGTGCAGACAGCTTTCACCTACATACACAGCCTAAATGCTATTCTTTTTTAAAATATTTATTTATTTGTTTCAGTTGTACACAATGCCTTTATTTTTATGTGGCGCTGAGGATCGAACCTGGACAGCGCATGTGTTAGGCGAGTGCTCTACCGCTAAGCCACAACCCCAGCCCATAGATGTTATTCTTTAGGCTACCAACAGTTAGCAAAGAGTGTGATGGATAAGAACAGGGACCCTGCAACCACACTTATTGGGTCCAGATCCCAATGCTGTGGTGCCTACCTACATAACCTTATAAAATCTTAACAATAGTGTCTGGCACATACAATGTGTTCCTTAAATGAAGCTTTTGATGGTAATAGTGAAGGGCACTAGCTAGAAAATGAAGGTGGAAGACTTCTTACTTTGGCATATATAAAAGGAGGCATCAGCTAGATAGTGCATGGTCTCTAGGACCCCAAATGGGAAGAGAAATTTCACGGATCTGGGTGAAGTTGACACAATAAGAGTAGTTGGTGGCCTGCCCTACTCTGATTAGTGCCTTATGAGGTGTTTGGATCTTGTAACAGAAATTTCACAGACCCCTTCAAGTTTCATTCCAAGAGCACATTCCTGATAAGGACTTGAAGATTATGCAATAAAAAGATGATGTTATGATAGTGTCTATGCAAAGATAATAAGTTTTAATCCAATGGAGGGGGGAGAAAAACAGGAGATCAACCAAAAAGACAAGAAACATAGGAAAAACCAATGGATTTAACCTATTTTATTATAGCTGCCTCCAAGGTTTGATCCTGGGATTCTGCAACTATGGTGGTGTCATTGACGCATATGGGAAAGTTGATGGTGGAGGGGAAAGCAATTCAGAGTGGAAGAAGAGTCAAAGGTTATAAACATTGATCTGAAAATTATGGTGGACTATATAAATGGAAATGCTCTCAAAAAGCTTTATAAAGTATAAAGGTAATTGCTCCATTTGGATAATTGTGCAAATAAAGCAAATAACGGGCAATGATTCTTCAGTATTAGGTCTTATCAATTGGTTTCGTAAGGCTTAGGGATCTGCACTTTAATATTATTTCAAGTGACTCTGCTACTGGTGGTCTTCACACAGAGCATGCTAGAAAAATTTCTGATCCATGCAGTGAAGAAGGGAGTTTCATGTGTACAAGATGGTAATATAGCAGAACAATGCCAAGGGAAGGAGGTCAAAAAACAATCTGGCTTGCTCTTCAGAAATATTTGCCTAGGACAAAGCCCAACCAGGACTTTGATAAATGAGGCCAGTCCCTTCCTTCCATTCCAATTCTGTCTTCTCTTCCCTGACTGGGAAATAAATCATGTATTTTTGCATGGTTATATTATCATCTTGTATTTTGTTGTTGGTATCTGGCTTGGAAGATGTAAGGAAAAATCAGTACTGGGGAACAGAGACGGTTTAGTGTTTTGGGAGAGGGCAACTGGGATGGAGATGGAGGTGGGGGTTTTAAGTTTTGCATCAAGGTCTCCCTGTACAACTTGAGCTGAGTTTACTACTCTGAGATATATCAATCTAGGACATTGGATGAGACATTAGTGCTACAGATATACAATTGAGAGTTATTAACACAAGAGGATAAGTTACATCTTCAGTATGTGAAATGAAAAGATTTGGTAAATATTTTACTTATTTATCAGCATAGACAAGTAATCTGGATAATTCACAGTGTTCATTAATGATTGCATGGACTGCATAATTGCAAACTTCCCATCTCACTTAGAGCTATTATAAACATGGTTTTAGTTACCACTTGAGAACCTTGCCTTGGGAAAGATCAAGCAAGAAGTGAAGAGATCCAGATAAATTAAGCTGTACTTGAAGAGCCATAGAACTGAGAACTGCTGTGAGATGGTAAAACCAAAGAAACTCTTGGCTAAAAGAGGCATGGAATTGGAGAGGACAGCTTGAAGCTGTTTAAATTTCTAGAGGGATCAATAAAAGCCAACAGACTGGGCGTGGGTTGTGGCTCAGCGGTCTAGCGCTCTACTAGCACGTGCGAGGCCCGGGTTCAATCCTCAGCACCACATAAACATAAATGCATTGCATTGTGTACAACCAAAGCAAATAAATAAATATTTTTTAAAAAAATCCAACAGACTCCTCCTCTTTTCTATAATTCGCAAAGTTTTACTCAATGAAACTAGTGGCAAATAAACATGAAACAAGTACAATGAATTATGTTTGCCTGTATGTCACCCCTTTGTGAAAGTCACTACTGGAGGAAGCTATAAATGGAAATGTCTGGACCATGCTTTAAAAGTGAATAGGCTCAGGATAGCTGGGTCATAAGGTGGTTCCATTCCAAGTTTTCCAAGGTATCTCCATACTGCTTTCCATATTGGCTGCACCATTTTGCCGTCCCACCAACAATGTATGAGTGTGCCTTTTTCTCCACATCCTCGCCAACATTTATTGTTTTTTATGTTCTTAGTAGCTGCCATTCTGACAGGTGTAAGATGAAATCTTAGAGTGGTTTTGATTTGCATTTCTCTAATTGCCAATTCACAGTCGGGTTGGGATGGGGAACATAGGAGGATTGGAGGAACACTAGAATGGCCAATGGGGAGGGAGGAGAAGGGAGGGGGCAAAAGGGTGAAGAAAAAAAAAGATGGTAGAATTAGATGGATATCATTACCCTAAGTGCATGTATGAAGTCATGAATGGTGTGAATATACTTTGCATACAACCAGAGATTTGTAAAAATGTGCTCTATATGTGTAATATGAAATGTAATGCATTCTGATGTCATTTATAACAACTTAGAATAAAAAATAAATTAATTAAAAAATATTTTTAAAAAAAGTGAATGGGCTCAGGCTGGGGTTGTGGCTCAGTGGTAGAGCGCTTGCCTAGCACATGTGAGGCACTGGGTTCAACCCTCAGCACCACATAAAAATAAGTAAATAAAATAAATATATTTTAAAAAGTGAATGGGCTAGATTCAATTCTAATAACATTTGCATCTTTGGCTCAAGTAAAAGAGAACACATCTTCATGCTTCAAGTTCCAGACCCATAACTTGGTAAGGTGGGAGAATAGTGAATGTCAGGAAGAACTGTGGCTCCTAAGAAGAGCAATCTATAATTAACATACACTTAGGGTTTTCTGTAGTTATTTTGGGTCAGTTTACAGGAATCTGGATCCATTTTTCTCTTACACTTTTCTTGGAGCTCTGCCGAGTTATGTTCCACACAATTCACATTTGGAAGTATCATTAAAGAAGATATAGCTCAAATTTTTCTTTTTTCAAATGTGATTCAGAGCCAAGAGATGACTTGCTTAAGTTTCCAAACCTTCTTATGTGCATGGACAAAGGCATAAATGTGCAATTGCTCCTCTGCTTACCATGGACATCCTCATAGACATAATGTAAGTTGGGAATATCGCAGGGTGAAAATATATTGAATACACCTAACCTACCAAACATCATTGCTTAGCAACCCAGTACACTGTAGCATCTTGGTTGTTTTCCCCTTGTGATCATCTGACTGACTGGAAGCTGTGACTTGCTGCATTATAATAAAATATTGTTCTGTAAGTTGCTTGCCTGGGAAAAGATCAAAATTCACAATTTGACGTATGGTTTCTACTGAATAAATGTTGCTTGCACACCATCATAAGGCCAAAACCTTATGATTGAATCCATCATAAGACAGGAAATCTATCGTCAAACTAGTTATTTAGGGTGTTAGAGATACAATGCTCCAATGCTCAAATGATTGACTAGATCAATGGTTCTCAACACTGGCTGCAGAAGTGGTATTCAAAATATTTAATTACAGGTACAGTACTGGGCACTGATTAATTACAATGGAATCTGGCTAAATGCTGAAGCAGTGTCCTGGAGGACTACCGCTAGGCTAGGAATTAGCACATTAGTTACTGATTATGGGGAACTCTGGGGGTTCTGGGATGGAGAAAACAAGGTGTCTAGGACATTTGGGTCTCAGGGCATTTTTCAGCTTCCTTAAAAGTATATTTCGAGCCGGGCGCGGTGGCGCACGCCTGTAATCCCAGCACTTTGGGAGGCTGAGGCAGGAGGATCGCGAGTTCAAAGCCAGCCTCAGCAATGGCAAGGCACTTAGCAACTCAGTGAGACCCTGTCTCTAATAAAATACAAAAAAGGGCTGGGGATGTGGCCCAGTGGTCAAGTGCCCCTGAGTTCAATCCCCGGTACCACAAAAAAAAAAAAAAAAAAAAAAAAAAAAAAAAAGTATATTTCGAGCTGAACATGGTGGTGCACACCTGTAATCCCAGTGACTTGGGAGGCTGAGGCAGGAGTATTGTGAGTTTAAAGCCAGCCTCAGCAAAAGCAAGGTGCTAAGCAACTCAGTGAGACCCTGTCTCTAAATAAAATACAAAACAGGGCTGGGGATGTGGCTCAGTGATCGAGTGTCCCTGAATTCAATCCCTGGTACCCCCCCAAAAAAAAGAGTATATTCAATACTTTCCCATCATATATGGCTCTACCAGTGCATCCTCATTGAACTATCTACCTTGCTTGGCTTGTACACTGGAATTAGAATCATTTGGAGAATCTTTTTACAAAAAGGATTCAGTGGCTAGGTAATTTTAACGTGCAGCCAGGAATAAAGAATCAATGGAACTATATATTTTGGTATTGTGGAGGGCTGTTTCTTTTTAAGCTTAGCTCACTATGATCATTCAGAAACACAACTGGAAAGAGATCCATGGATAATGGCTATTGGGCTTCCTCTAAGCTGTAAGGACTTATCTTGGTTCCTTAACAAGCCTTCATGACACTGCTTGAGCCCCACTTTCTGTACAAATTATCACTGTAGCAAACTGAAGTCATCACATTCAGTCTGGGTATAAGGTAAGACAGAAACCCCACACAAGGTTATATTCAACTCTACAAGTTAGGATGAATATCTTTGTGTGTCTAATATAATTTTCTTTATATTGTGAGCTTGTATCTCTGCAAGCAATATATTAAATGTTTATCCTGTTTTAAAATAACACATTTTTAACATATTTAAACAACTTTTAACTTTTTTTAATTTTTTATGTGGTGCTAGGGATTGAATCCAGCACCTCATGCATGCCAGGCAAGCACTCTACCACTGAGCTACAGTCCTAGCCCCGATGCTAATCCTTTTTAGTGGGTACCAGGGAGGGGTGTTGAAGTCTGGGATGGAAGGTTGCACCAGATGAGGCAGGTTACTTGAAGAGGTCCAAGAGACAAGCTTACTTAACAGAGGATGGTATTACTTAACAGAAGACTGAAATGGAGTTCATCATGGGGATGAGAGTTATGGGGGTACATGGGAGACAAACAATAACTTGACGAACAAAATAAGATGGAAAAATTCAGGTACTATATATGGATAAGCATGGAGAAATCAAATACGGGAAGAGATGGGAGATAAGGAGTCCTTGTGGAAAAATCACATGCACCATTGTTTTTATCTCAAGATTTTTATCAATATTTTCAAATCTATAGAAAAGTTGAAAGAATTTTACAGTAAACAAACACCCATATACCCAACACCTAGACTTGACAATTTAGACATTTTATTCTGCTTTGCTTTATTACATACTTTATTTCTTTATTCCTCTATATATTTATTAATTCATCTTGTTATTTACACATGTGTCAACATGAATTACGGACAACAAAACATTTCCCTCTAAATAGTTCAGCATGCTTATCATTAACAAGAGTTCAGAATTTATGGTACTTTTTTCTTTTGAAATTAAATTTACATTAAATGAAATACATAAACCTTAATGAAACCACTAGTGACTTGTTAGAAACTAACGCCCACATGTAATCAAAGCCCATTCCAAGATATAAGATGTTACATCAATTCAGAAAGTTTCTCATGTTCCTTTATAGTCAGTCTCCACCCTCTTACCTTAGAAAACCACTATTTTGTCTTTCACCATAGATTAATTTTTCCTGTTCTAGAATTTTATATAAAATGAAGTAATAGAGTTTTTAGTGTTTTGTTTAAACATTCTTTCATTCAGCATAACATTTTAAAGATTCATCCATACTGTTGTGTATATTAGCAATTCATTTCTTTTTATTTAAAAGTAGTTTTTCTTTGTATATATACACCACAGATTTTATCTGTTCACCTATTAATGAACACCTGCATTATTTCTAGTTTGAAGATATTATGAACAAACCAGTTATGAGCACTCATATATAAATTTTTGCACAGACGAGTGATTTCATTTCTTTTGGATAAATACCTAGGAAAAGAATTTTTATATATTAGGGTAGCTGTATATTTACTTTTATAATTGACTGTCAGACATTTTCCCTAAGTGTCCATTTGACATTCTTAGCAAAAATGTATGCAAGTTCTAGAACCTTCACATCTTTTATAACACGGTGGCATTTATGGTGGTTGTATAATGATAATCTCACTGTGATTTTAGTTTACGATTCATTGCTGTCTAATGATGTTGACTACATAGATACGTACTTATGGACTATTCATGTATCTTTTTTTGTGGTGCTGGGTATCAAGCCCAAAGCCTCATGTATTGTAGGCAAATGTTCTACTGTTGAGCTGTATCCCAGGCCCCTATTCATTTGTGTATCATCAGTCCCTAAAATTTTGTGAAGATTCTGTTCAAATATTTTACCCATTTTTTTAATTCAAAGTTGTATTCATAATAGTAGAATGCATTACAATTCATAATACACATATAGAGCCTCTTTTTACATAACCCTGTTTATATACAAAGTATTTTCATACTATTCAAGTCTTCAATCATGCATTTAGGATAATGATATTCATCTTATTATACCACCATTTCTTTTTTTCCCCTCCATCTCCCCCCCTTGCTCCCTCCCTTCTCCTCCCTCCCCTTTTACCCATTTTTATTAGGTTATTTATTCATATATCCTACATGAGTCTTTTTTCTTATATACATTTTTAAAATATATTTTCATAGTGTATGGCTCATGTATTAATTTTCTTGATGGCTTATTTTGATGTTGAGATGCTTTTAATTTTGGTGGTTTAATATATCATTTTCTTACTATATGGTATTGTGCTGTGTCTTAAGAAACTTCCTACCCCCAGGTTATAAAGATGTGCTTCTGTTTTATTCTAAAATTTTTATTGCTTATATTTTATCATTTGGTATATGACCCTACACAAATAGATTTTTGCTATGATCGGAATATTTGTGTGCTCCCAAATTCACATGTTGAAATCTTAATCTCCAGGGTGATGGTATTAGGAGGTGGGGCTTTTTGTAGGTGATTGGGTCATAAGGATGGAGCCCTCATGAGTGTTTTTAGTGTTCATGTAAAAGTCTCAGAGACCTGTTCACCCCTTCCAACATTTAAGCACACAGTGAAAAGATGGCTCTCTATGAATGAGAGAACAAGCCACCCTCACCAGTAATCTACCAACACTTTGATCTTGATCTTAGCCACTAGAACTGTAAGAAATAAATTTTTTGCTGATTATAAGCCAAACGGTCTATGGTATTTTCTTATAATAGCCCAAATGGATTAAGACATGTGGTCTAAGGAAGGGACTGAGGTTCAGTTTTTTTTTCTCTTTTAATATAGAGTTTTCCAACACCATCCATTGAAGAGTCTTCACTTTCCTGAAGGGATTGTTGTGATATCTTTCTAAAAATCAAATGACTGTATTTGGGCATAGATATTTGTGGACTCTATATTTTCTTTCATTGTTTTTCTTGTCAATAATATGTGGTCATGATTACTTACAGTAGTTATACAGTAAATGCTGAAGTCAAGCGAGTCTTTCTTCTTTTAAATATTGCTTTGTATATCTATGTCTTTTGTATTTCCAGATAAATTTTAGAATTAGTTTTGTACTTTTCTACAGAAAATCCAAATGGGATTATTTGCATGTTGTCAGATCCATAGGCTAATATTGGGAAACTGACATCTCAACAAGATGAGCCTTATGATCCATTTATTTAGATCTTTAATTTTTACATTTTTATTGGTACATATTAATTATACAGAAAAGTGGGTTTCATTGTGGCATATTTGTACATGCATGTAACATAATTTGATCAATCTCATTCCCTAATACCTCCTCTTGCGCTCTCCCTTACGTCCCCCTGTTTCCCTTCCTCCACCCTTATGGTCTCCCTTCCACTTTCGTGAAATCCTTCTTTTTTCCTTTTGTTCCCTCTTGTTTTCACATATGACAGAAAACATATGGTATTTGCCTTTTTAAGTATGACTTATTTCCCTTAACATAATACTCCACAGTTCTATTCATTTCCTGCAACTGCCATTATTTCATTCTTCTTTATGACTGAATAAAACTCCATTGTGTGTATAGATATACCTCATTTTCCTTATCCATTCATCTGTTGATGGAAATCTAGGCTAGTTCCATAGTTTTGCTATTGTGAAATTATGCTGGTGTAAACATGGGTGTGCATGTATTCCTATAGTATGCTGACTTTAATTCTTTTGAATAAATACAAAGGTGTGGTATAGTGTGATCAAATAGTACTTCCATTTTTAGTTTTCCTAGGAATCTCCATACTTATTTCCATAATGTTTGTGCTAATTTACACTCACACTAAGATTATATAAGAGTTTCTTTTCCCCTGCATCCTTGCTAGAATGTATTGTTATTAGTGTTATTGATTGCCTTTCTGACTGGAGTTAGATGGAATCTAAGTGTAGTTTTGATTTGCATTTCCCTAATGGCAAAAAGTATTAAACATCTTGTCAAATAGTTGTTGGCCATTTTTCTTTTGAGAAGTGTCTGTTTATTAAATGGTTGTCATTTATTGAATGGTTTATTTATTTTTATTTTTGGTGTTAAGTTTTTATATATTTTGGATGTCAATCCTCTCTTGGAAGGGTAACTACCAAAGATTTTCTCCCATTCTGTAGACTATCTCTTCACAGGGTTGTTTCCTTTTTTTTTTTTTTTTTTTTTTTTTGAGTACTGGGGATTGAACTCAGGGGCACTCAGCCGCTGAGCCACATCCCCAGCCCTATTTTGTATTTTATTAGAGACAAGGTCTCACTGAGTTGCTTAGTGCCTCATCATTGCTGAGGCTTCCTTTGTACTCGCGTTCTTCCTGCCTCAACCTCCCCAGTCGCTGGGATTACAGGCGTGTGCCACGGTGCCTGGCTACAGGGTTGGTTGTTTCCTTTGTTGTGTAGAAGCTTTTTAATTTGATGCCAAGCCATTTGTTGATTCTTGGTATTATTTCCTGAGATATAAGAGTCCTATTTAGGAAGTTGTTGCCTGTGCCTATATGTTGGAGTATTTATGGTCTTATACCTAGGTCTTTGATCCATTTGGGTCAACTTTTGTGCAGGGTGAAAGAGATCTAGCTTTATTCTTTTACATATTGGTACCCAGTTTTCCCAGCATCATTTCTTAAAGAGTCTTCATATTCTCCTATGTACGTTTTTGATACCTTTGTCAAGAATCAGATGACTGTATCTATGTGAGTTTGACTTTGTGTCTTCTATTCTATTCCATTGGTCCACATGTCTGTTTTTCTTTCTCTCTCTCTTTCTTTCCCTTTCCTCCTCCTTTTTCTCCTTCTCTTCTTCTTCCTCCCCTCCTCCTCTTCTTCTGCTTCTACTTCTCCTTTTCCTTTTCCTTCTCCTTCTTCTGCTGCTGGGGATGAAACCCAAGGCCTTGTGTATGTTAGGTTGCAAGTACCCTACCACTGAGCTACAACTCTATCCCATAAATGTCTGTTTTTATGCCAGTACCAGGCTGTTTTTCTTAATATGACCCTATAGTATAATTTGAAATCATGTATTGTGGTGTCTCCAGCATTACTATTTTTGCTCAGCATTGCTTGGTTATTCTAGTCCATATGAATTCTAGGACTTCTAGTTCTGGGAATAATGTCAGTGTTTTTTTTTTCTGTTGTAGAAAATGATGAATTAAGCAGAATTTATTTCCAAGCTCTTCAAAGATTATTACAAACACAAAGTATCCTTCCAAAAGTATCCTAAATTAAATAAAAGGCACATCATCAAAATAAAACACTTTTTGGGGCTGGGATTGTGGCTCAGCGGTAGAGCGCTCGCCTAGCACGTGCGCGGCCCTGGTTCGATCCTCAGCACCACGTACAAATAAACCCATTGTGTACAACTAAAGCAAATAAATAAATATTTAAAATAAAAAATAAAAAAAATAAAACACTTTTGACATGAAAAATTCTTTCAGGTCAAATTTTCATGTTACTTTGTTTTTAATCATTTGCAATGTTCTGTATGAAGGTCATATTTTAAACATCTTTTAAAGACATAAAATAATGTATCTTTTAAAAAGTTCAACCACAACTATAATGTAAAGGAACTTTAAAAATATCAAATCTGCTTCATACACAAGATGGGGCAACCTAATATACATCAAAACATGACTTTTTCCAAACAAGTTTACTGTGTTTAGTGTTAAAAATAAAACAATCAGGGCTGGGCTATGGTTCAGTGGTAGAGTGCTTGTCTCACTTGTGTGGGTCCCTGGGTTTGATCCTCGGCACCACATACATAAAATAAAGGTATTGTGTCTGCCTACAACTAAAAAATTATTTAAAAAATAAAACAGTCTTCTTATTTAGAAAAAAATAAGACATTATTTGATTAGTAGAGTTTATTCTTTCCCCCAATTTCATACTTCCTTGTCTTCATTTAGTAATTGTAAATTTATGATAGAATAACAAATTTTATTATAGTATAAAAATCTTAGGAACAACGAATTACAAATACTCCATTTTTAATAAACAAAAGGTTTTTTTTCCTTCCTAAAATGTAAACATCCAGTAAACAAAACATACATGATATTCTAGGTATAGCAACTCCAGTAACTCACTTATTAAAGAGGTGTATTTTGGTATATTTGGTGGTAAGGTCTTCGTTTGTCTTAATACAAAGCACTTCACCAGGAGAACCAGGCCATCGATATTTAAAACAACTCTATTTCTTCATTCAGTTTCCTTATTTGAGTAGAGAATCATTAATTTATGTAGAATTTTGGCTGTAAGACCAGGCCACAGGAAAGATCTGAAATACATCAGTCATTTGGCTGAAGAAAAGTGTTTTCTTGAGACTTGGAGTCAGTCATTCATTACTTTGTGCTTGAAGGCATTCCTCAACAAATTTCTTCCCAGTCCTCAGAGTAAAGCACAGTATCTGGGCTCTTGGAAGGGGTTGCTTCTTCCTGGAACACCGACCAGCAGTGCATCCTTACAGGCATTCTGCATGCAGTACTGTTGAAACTCTGCCACAGCCTCAGAGACCTTGATCCTTTTCACTCTGCCTTCAGCTTGAGATGCTCCACCAGGCGCTGCAGGGCGCTCACGCTGGCTCTGGAAGGAATGGCGGCACAAGCGCTGGCTCCAAGGGCCTGTCTTTGGTACTTTTACTTGGATCACATTGAATCTGTAAATTGCTTTTGGGAATATGGCCATTTTAACAATATTAATTCTGCTTATTCATGAACATGGAAGGTCTTTCAATGTTAAAATGCTTTCTTCTATCTATTTCTTCAATGTTCTATAATTTTTCTTGTAAAAGTGGTCTGTCACCTCCTTGGTTATATTTATTCCTAGATACTTTATATTTTTGAGGCTGTTATGAATGTAATTCTCTTCCTTATTTCTTTCTCATTAGGCTTATTATTGGTGTATGGTAAAAGCTATTGGCTTAATTTGTTTATTTTGTATCCTGCTACTTTGCTATATTTATTTATCAGCTCTAGAGTCTTCTAGTGGAGCCTTTACAGTCTACTCAATATAGGATCGATCATATTATTTGGAAACAGGGGTAATTTGATTTCTTCCTTTCCTGTTTGTATCCTTTTCATTTCTCTCCCTCACCTAATTATTCAGGCTAAAATTTCAAGTATTATATTGTATAAGAGTGGTGAGTGTACAGCTATTCTTATTCCTGATTTTGGAGGAAATGTGTTCGATTTCCACCTATTTAGTATGATGTTGGCCTTGGGTTTCTCATGTTTAACCTTTTTTGTTGTTGTTGTTGAGGTAAGTTCCTCCTCTCTTCTAATTTCATCAGAATTTTTATCATGAAGGTGTATTGAATTTTGTCAAAGTTTTTTTGTTTGCTTCTATTGAGATGATTGATGTTTTATTTGTCCTTGATTCTATTTATGTAGGGTTTTATGTTTTTTGATTTGCAAATGTCAAACTATCCTTGCATCCATGGAATGAAACTAACTCGATGATGATGAATCCATGAATGCAATTTGCAATTATTTTGTTAAGTATTTTACATCTATGTTAATTAAGGATATTGGTATGTAATTTTATTTCTTAATGTGCCATTATTCAGGTTAGGAATCAGGGTGATACTGGCTTCATAGAATGAGTTTGGAAGTGTTTTTACCTTGCGTGTTTCCTAGAATGGTTTCAGGAGCATTGGTGTTAGTTCTTTAAAGGTCTAGTAAGATTCGCTTGTGAATCCACCAACCCCTGGGCTTTTTTGTGTTGGAAGACATTTTATTACTGCTTCAATCTCATTGCGTAGTATTGGTCTCTTTAGTCTTTCTATACCCTCTTGGTTCAATTTTGGTAGATCATATGTGTCTAGAAATTTTTCTGTTTCTTTTGCTTTTTCTAATTTATTGGAATATAGATTTTCAAAATTGACCTTAATTATCTTCTGTATTTCACTGATATCTATTATAATATCTCCTCACTGATATCTATTATAATATCTCCTTTTTCATATCTAATTTTATTCACCTGTACCTTCTATTTTGGTTAGCTTGATCAAGGGTTTTTCAATCTTTCTTATCTTTTCAAAGAACCAACTCTGTTTCATTTATCCTTTGCATTCTTTTGTCTATTTCATTAATTTCAATTCTGATTATTATTATTTCTTTCCTTCTGCTGGTTTTGGGATTGGTTTATTCTTATTTATCTAAGACCTTGAAATACATCCTTATGTATTTGAGATCTTTCTGATTTTTTTAAAGGTAGGCAATAATAACTATAAGCTTTGCTCTTAGAACTTTAGAACTGCCTTCACAGTATTCACAGGTTCTTTCTTTCTTTTCTTTTCTTTTTTTTTTTTGGTGGTACCAGGGATTGAACCTATGGATACTTAACCACTGAACCACATACCCAGTCATTTTTTGTATTTTGTATTTTATTTAGACACAGGGTCTTATTGAGTTACTTAAGGCCTTGTTAAGATGCTGGGACAGATTTTGAGCTGCTGGGATTACAGGCATGCACCACCATGCCTGGCTTCCCATGGGTTCTTTTTATTTTATATGTTTTTAGTTGTTGATGGATACAATATCTTATTTATTTATTTTTATGTGGTGCTGAGGATTGAACCCAGTGCCTCATTTGTGCGAGGCAGGCACTCTACCACTGAGCTATAGCCCCAGTCCCCCATGGGTTCTTGTATATTGTATTTCTATTCTCATTCAATTCTGAGAGTTTTAAAATTTCTCCACCGATTTCCTCAATAACCAACTAATCATTCAAAAGTGTATATTTCAGCCAGGTGAGGTAGCACATGTCTGTAATTCCAGTGGCTCTAGAGGCTGAGGCAGGAGGATTTCGAGTTCAAAGCCAGCCTCAGCAGAAGCAAGGCACTAAGCAACTCAGTGAGACCCTGTCTCTAAATAAAATACAAAATAGGGCTGGAGATGTGGCTCAGTGGTCAAGTGCCTCTGAGTTCAATCCCCAGTACCTCCCCCCAAAAGTGTATTTTTCAATTTCTATAATTTATTTATAGTTTTTGTAGCTTTTCTTGCTGTTGAGTTCTAATTTAATTTCATTGTCATCCAATAAGCTGCAAGGAATAATTTCATTTTTTCTGTTTCCTAATACTTTCTTGGTAGCTTAATATATGATCTATTTTGGAGAAGGTGGTATGAGCAGCTGAAAAGAAAGTGGATTCAATTTTATATAAAATATTCTGTAGATTAAAAGCTTTTTAAATATATTTTTAAATTGTAGATGGACAAAATACCTTTATTTACTTATTTTTATGTGGTGCTGAGGATGAAACCCAGTGCTTCACATGTGCTAAGCAAGTGCTCTACCACTGAGCTACAACTTCACTACCCCCACCTTTTTTTTGTAACTCTGTAGTATCTTTATTGTTTTTTGGTCTGGATGACCTATCTATTAGTGTGAGAGGTATATTGAAATCACCCACTATTATTGTACTGTGGCCTATTTGTCATTTTATGTAGAGTAGTATTTATTTTATGAAATTGGATACACTCATATTTGGGGTATAGATATTAAAAATTGTTATATCTTTCTGTTGCATTATTCCCTTTACTATTATATAGAGACATTCTTTATCTCTTATGAATAATTTTGGTGTGAATTCTTTTTTTATCATACTCCTTTATTATTCTCTTTTTTTCTTCTTAATTTTAATTTGTTATATGAAAACAGAATGCATCACAATTCATATTACACATATAGAGCACAATTTTTCATATCTCTGGTTGTATACAAAGTATATTCACACCATTCGTGTCTTCATACAAGTACTTTGGGTAATGATGACCATCACATTGCACCGTCTTTCCTGCCCCATACCCCTTCTTCTCCCTCCCTTTTTCCCCTTTGCCCTATCTAGAGTTCATCCAAACCTCCTACCCTGACCCCTTGCAGCATATTATGAATCAGCTTCCTTAAATCAGAGAAATCATTTGGCACTTGCTGTTTTGGGATTGGCTAATTTTACTTAGCATTATATTCTGCATCTCCATCCATTTACCTGCAAATGCCATGATTTTATTCTCTTTTAACACTGAATAATATTCCATTGTGAGACTATACCACATTTGCTTTATCCATTCATGTGCTGAAGGGCATATAGGTTGGTTCCACAGTTTAGCTATTGTGAATTGTGCTACTGTAAACATTGATGTGGCTGTGTCCCTGTAGTATGCTGTTTTAAAGTCCTTTGGGAATAGACCAAGGAGTGGGATAGCTGGGTCAAATGGTGGTTCCATTCCAAGTTTTCCAAGGATTCTCCATACTGCCTTTCATACTGGCTTCACTAATTTGCAATTCCACCAGCAATGTATGAGTGTGCCTTTTTCCCCACATCCTTACCAACACTTATTGTTGTTTGTGTTCTTAATAGCTGCCATTCTGATAGGAGTGAGATGAAATCTTAGAGTAGTTTTGATTTGCATTTCTCTACTTGCTAGAGATGTTGAACATTTTTTTATATATTTGTTTATTGATTTTATATCTTCTTCTGAGAAATGTCTGTTCAGTTCCTTGGCCCATTTATTGATTGGGTTATTATTTTTTTTTGGTGTTAAGATTTTTGAGTTCTTTATATATTCTAGAGATTAGTGCTCTATCTGATGTGCATGTGGTAAAAATTTGTTCCCAATTAGTAGGCTCTCTATTCACCCCACTGATTGTTTCTTTTGCTGAGAATGAGCTTTTTAGTTTGAATCCATCCCATTTATTGATTCTTGATATTAATTCTTGTGCTATAGGAGTCTTATTAAGGAAGTTGGGGCCTAATCCGACATGATGGAGATTTGGGCCTACTTTTCCTTCTAATAAGCTCAGTATCTCTGGTCTAATTCCTAGGTCCTTGATCCACTTTGAGTTGAGTTTTGTGCAAGGTGAGAGATAGGGGTTTAATTTCACTTTGTTTCATATAGATTTCCAGTCCAGTCATCCCAGCACCATTTGCTGAAGAGGCTATCTTTTCTCCAATGTATAGTTTTGGTGCCTTTGTCTAATATAAGATAACTCTAATTATGTGGGTTAGTCTCTGTGTCCTCGATTCTGTACCATTGGTCTACATGTCTATTTTGGTGCCAATACCATGCTGTTTTGTTACTATTGCTTTGTAGTATAGTTTAAGGTCCAATATAGTGATGCCACCTGCTTCACTCTTCTTGCTAAGGATTGCTTTAGCTATTCTGGGTCTCTTATTTTTCCAGATGAATTCCATGACTGTTTTTTTTTCTATTTCTATGAGGAATGCATTTGGATTTTGATTGGAATTGCATTAAATCTGTATAGTGCTTTTGGTAGTATGGTCATTTTGACAAAATTAATTCTGCCTGTCCATGAACAGGGTAGATATTTCCATCTTATAAAGTTTTCTTTAATTTCTTTCTTTAGAATTCTGTAATTTTCATTGTAGAGGTCTTTCATCTCTTTCATGAAGTTGATTCCCAAGTATTTTTTTTGATGCTATTGTAAATGGGGTAGATTTCCTCATTTCCCTTTCAGAAGATTTGTCACTGATATACAGAAATGCCTTTGATTTATTTGGTGTTGATTTTGTATCCTGCTACTTTGCTGAATTCATTTACTAGTTCTAGAAGTTTTCTGGTGGATTTTTTTTTGGGTCTTCTAGCTGCAGAATTATATTATTGGTAAATAGTGATAATTTGAGTTCTTCTTTACCTATCTGTACCTTTTTAATTTCTTTCATCTGTCCAATTGCTCTGGCCAGTGTTTCAAGACAAGTGGTGAAAGAGGGCATCCCTGTCTTGTTCCAGTTTTTAGAAGGAATGCTTTCAATTTTTTTTTTTTTCCATTTAGAATGATGTTGGCCTGGGGTTTAGCATAGATAGCTTTTACGATGTTGATATATTTTCCTGTTATCCCTAGTTTTTCTAGTGTTTTGAACATGAAGGCTTGCTGCATTTTGTCAAATGCTTTTTCTGCATCTATTGAGATGATCATATGATTTGGCTTGGATTCTTCTTGGCCACATATAAGAATAACTACTCCTTCTTGCTTTGGGATTCTATTTGCATGGAATATCATTTTCCACTCTTTCTTAGTCTTTTGATGTCTTTACTGATAAGGTATGTTTATTTGCAGACAACATAGAGTTGGGTCTTGTTTTAGTCTAGTTTACCAGTCTATGTCTTCTCATGCTATCTTGGTTGTTCTTAACTACTTCTGTATGTAGGAGTTCTTCAAGATTTTTTTCTGCAATGTTGACCTAGTGATCATGAATTCCCTTTGTTTATGTTTATCTTGGAAAGTTTCATTCATTCTGAAATTCTAAAGGATAGTTTTTCAGGGTACAGAAGTCTAGGTTGACAATTGTTTTCTTTCAGAGCTTGAAATACATCATTCCAAGCTTTCCTGGTCTTTAAAGTTCCTACTCAGAAATCTGTTTTTCTGGTTGATTTGACTTTATAAGAAAGTTTAAATTTTTCTTTTGTAGTTTTTAAATTTTTTCTTTGTTCTGAATTTTTGCAATTTAAATTATAATGTGTTATGGAGAGGTTCTCTTTTGGTCATATCTTTTTTCGGTTTTACATGACTACAAAAAACATGATGTTGGTATCATTCTCAAGGTTTGGAAAATTTTCTGTTATGATATCACTGAATAGATTATCTATGTGGTTAGTGTGTATCTCTGTTCCTTCCTCAAGACCTGTAAGTCTTAAGGAAAGTCTCTTAAGTCTTAAAAATAAAGTCCCAGAGTTCTTGTATATTCTGATATTCTGATCACAGTTTCTTTTTTTTTTTTTAAATTTTTTCTTCTTCATTGCCATCTGAATGTTCAGGTTTATGTACCTTGTCTTTGAACACTGAAATTCTATCTTCTGCTTGATATAATCTTTTGATGAGATTTTCATCTTAGTTGTTAATTTTATTAAGTTTTTTATTTCCAGAATTTTCCTTTTTTTTTGAGAATCTTTATCTTTTTATTGAAATGCTATTTCATATCCTATATTTTCTCCCTTAGTTCATTCCTTAGATCTTCTTCTAAATTCATTGTTTATTTGAAACAACAATCTTTTGAACTTATTATCTGGCAATTACTCCACTTTAATATCTATTGATTCAGTTATTGGAGGGTTATGTAATCTTGGAGGCCTCTTATCACCTGTTTTTCTCATGTTTCTTATGTTTCTTTATTGAGATTTGTGCGTCTGCCTGGATGGATACCTCTTTCATTGTTAAATGGGAGTCTTTATTTATTTTTGTATGATAGTAGAATGTATTTTGACATTTTATACACATATGGAGTATAACTTATAATTCTTCTGGTTGTACAGGATGTAGAATTACCTTGGTTGTGTAATCATATATGCACATAGGATAGTAATGTCTGATTCTTTCTACTGTCTTTCCTATTCTCATTCCCCCTCCCTTCCCTTCATTCCTTTTTGTCTAATCCAAAGTATTTCTATTCTTCACCATCACCACCCCTTATTGTGTGTTAGCATCTGTATATCAGAGAGAACATTTGGTCTTTGTTTATTTTTTGGATTGGTTTATTTTGCTTAGCATATTCTCCAGTTGCATCCATTTACTAGTAAGTGCCATAATTTCATTCTTCCTTATGGCTGAGTAATATTCTATTGTGTATATATATACACCTCATTTTCTTTATCCATTGATCTGTTGAAGGGCACCTAGGTTGGTTCTGTAGTTTAGCTATTGTGATTTGAGCTGCTATAAACATTGATGTGGTCACATCACTGTATTATACTGGTTTTAAGTCCTTGGGAGTATAAACTGAGGAGTGGGATAACTGGGTCAAATGGTGGTTCCATTCCAAGTTTTCTGAGGACTCTCCATTCTGTTTTCCATAACACTTGCACCAATTTGCAGTCCCACCAGCAATGTATGAGTATACATTTTCCCCCACATCCTTACCAGCATTTGTTACTTGTATTTTTGATAATTGCCATTCTGGCTGGAGTGAGATGAAATCTCAGTGTAGTTTTAATTTGCATTTTCCCAAATGCTAGAGATGTTGAACATTTTTCATATATTTGTTCACTGATTACATTTCTTCTTCTGTGAAGTACCTGTTGAATTCCTTTGCCCATTTATTCATTGGGTTATTTGTTTTTTGGAATTAAGTTTTTTGAGTTCTTTATATATCCTGGACATTATTGCTCTATCTGAGGTGCAGGTGGCAAAGATTTTCTCCCATTCTGTAGGCTCATATGAGAGTCTTTTTTTTTTTTTTTTTTTTTTTTGTGGTATCAGGGATTGAACTCAGGGGCACTCGACCACTGGGCCACATCCCCAGCCCTTTTTTGTATTTTATTTAGAGACAGGGTCTCACTGAGTTGCTAGCCTCGCCATTGCTGAGGCTGGCTTTGAACTCGCGATCCTCCTACCTCTCAGCCTCCCAAAGTGCTGGGATTACAGGCGTGCGCCACCGCGCCCGGCTTGAGAGTCTTTTTATGTGAGTTTCTCTTTACTTTGTTCTCTGTGCTAAAGTATATCTCAGCATTAAAGCACTGACTCAAACATGTTCAAAGTGCCATGATCAATATTCAGCACCCCGTTGAGAGAATGATCATCAGTAACTGCAATGCCTTGAGAGCAAACCATATACTAATAAGCCCTAACAACTTAATAAAAATGTTCTCTATTACTTTACTGGTCCATAAGTGGAAAATGGGAGTAATACCCTATAAGAGGCCAAAAAGTTAGGTATTAAAGAAAGTAAAATTGATATTAAACTATATAAGGAATGCAAATAAAAGAAAGATGAAGCAGAAAGAAAGGAGCAGGAACAAAGAGAGAAGAAGCAATATTAAGGAGAGAAAAAATAGTGAATACACAAAAAAGAAAAAAAAAGGTTAAAATGAATTAATTCAGTTAACACATTATAACATAAAAAATGGGGAGGGAGAGGGAAGAGTGACAGAATAAAAAACAAGGGGAGGATAAAGAGAGGGAGAGAGTATAAAAATAGTAGAACTATACAATGAATAACTCCAATTAATACATTACAATTTAAAAGAAAAATACATGAAACTGGAGTAAGGTATACAATGTCAGGTAGTGTAGAGGAGTCCTAACAAATCAACACAGAAGACAATAAAAGTGAAACGAAAAAAAAATCTAACATTAAAGAATACAATATTACTCCTCATCAAGGTATTTGAGATGGAGAGATTTCTTACTGGGTCTTCAAACTTTGAATTATGCTAAGATGCAGTAAATGTCCAAACCTCAAATGCGTGACAACTTAGTGTCTGGGTATGGAAGTAGTGACCACACCAGCTATCTCTGCACTGGGTTGGTGGGCTGTATATTTAGTTCTTCACCTGTATATCTTATCCTTCTACTTCAGAATATGCCCAGAACTCAGGTTCTTGCACCTATGTACACTGACATTGACCTGCTGACTTCTGGCATGAATCTGAGAGGCTCTGAAATTTCTTTTGCATTTACAGACACCTAAAAGCTCTCAGAAGCAGTCCTGGGGACCTACACTGGAGTGCAGCCAGGCCCAGGTGGTCAGTCCCATTGACCTCCACCCTAGTGCGGCCAGGCTCAGGTCAGTCCCGCTGACCTCCCCTTGAGTGCAACCAGGCTCCAGTTAGTTCTGCAGACCTCCACCCAAGTGCAGGAGCCACAAGGAGCCCTGCCCAACTCTGAAAGAGTGTAGTCAGGCCAAGGACAGTCCCTGGGACCTACACTGGAGTGCAGCCAGGTCCAGGTCAGTCCTGCTGACCTCTACTGTAGTGTGGCCAGGCTCAGGTCAGTCCCACTGATATCTGCTTGAGTGTGGCCAGGCTCAGGGAAGTTCTGCCAACCTCTGCCCGAGTGCAGGCAGGCCCAGGTCAGCCCAGCACACACCCACAGAGCTCACGCAGGCCTAGGACAGCTTCACTGACCTCCACTCAGAGGACCACATCTACCAACTAGCAGACCACCGCAGGAGCTCAGATCCAACCAGGTAGCATTCATTGAGGGACACCGGCAGGTTCTGAAAGCCCAACATTAAGGGGAGGCACAGACAACCTGCACAGACATTACAAGAATATAGGATAGAAACTGTAATATATCAGATATACACTGCAAGAAAGGAAGGCAAATAGACAATGTGAATAAACAAAGGAGGAAAGTACACCAAACAAATCAGGATACTACAATAACAGAACCCATGCTCAGCAAAGTGGATGAAATGTCAGAGAAGGAGTTCAGAAGTTTCATAATTAAAATGATCTGTGAATTAAAGAATGATCTAAATGAGCAAATACAGGCAAAAATTGACCACTACAACAAAGATATAAGAGAGCAAATGCAGGTAGCAAAAGATTACTTCAAAAAAGCGATAGAAAGTGTGAAAAAAAACAGAAATCCTTGAAATGAAGGAAACAATAAAAAAAAAAAAAACACAATAGAAGGCATCACCAACAGACTAGATCAGCTGGAAGAAAGAACTTCAGACAATGAAGACAAACTTATAATCTTCAAAATAAAGTAGATCACACAGTGAAGATAGTAAGAAACCATGAACAGAACATCCAAGAATTATGGGACAGCAGCAAAAGACCAAATCTAAGAGTAATTGTGATAGAGGAAGGCACAGAGTTTCAAACCAAAGGAATGCACAATGTCTTCAATGAGATAATACCAGAAAATTTCCCAAGCATGAAGAATGAATTGGAAAACCAAATATGAGAGGCTTATAGGACACCAAATGTACAAAATTACAACAGATCTACACCAAAACACATTATAATGAAAATGCCTAATATACAGAATAAGGATAGAACTTTAAAGGCCTCAAGAGAGAGGAATCAGCTCACATATAGGGGGAGACCAATTCGTATCATGGCAGATTTTTCAACTCAGATACTCAAAGCTAGGAGATCATGGAACAACATATACCAAACTCTGAAAGAAAATGGATGCCAACCAAGAATCTTATACCCAGAAAAAATAAGCTTTAGATTTTAGGACAAAATAAAAACTTTCCATGATAAACAAAAGTTAAAAGAATTTACAATTAGAAAGCCAGACCTACAGAACATCCTTGGCAAAATATTCCATGAAGAGGAAATGAAAAACAATGATGAAAACCAGCAGTGGAAGGTATTACACTAAAGGAAAAACCAATCAGAGGAGAAACCATGTTAAGTTAAATACCAACAATGGGTGGGAATACAAATCATGTCTCAATAATGACTCTCAATGTTAATAGCCTAAACTCACCAATCAAAAGACACAGACTAGTAGGATGGATTGAAAAAAACAGACCCAACAATATGCTGCCTCCAAGAGACTCATCTCATAGGAAAAGACATCTACAGGCTGAAAGAGAAAGATTGGGAGAAATCCTACCACTCACATGGACTGAGGAAACAAGCAGGGGTTTCCATCCTCACATAAAAATAAAGTAGACTTCACGCTAAAGTTAATCAAAAGGGATAAAGAAGGACACTACATACTGCTCAAGGGAATCATACACTAACAAGACTTAACAATTATAAATATATATGCCCCAAACAAAGGAGCATCCATGTTCATCAAACAAACTCTTCTCAAGTTCAGGAGTCTAATTGGCCACAACATAATAATTCTTAGAGACATTAACACACCCCTTTCACCACTGGATAGATCTTCCAAACAAAAGCTGAACAAAGAAACTATAGAACTCAAAAATACAATAAACAACTTAGACTTAACTGACTTATATAGAATATTTCATTCTTCAACAAGTGAATAAACTTTCTTCTCAGCAGCACATGGATCCTTCTCTAAAATAGACCATATACTGTGCCACAAAACAACTCTTAGCAAATATAAAAAGAAAATAGAGATACTATCCTGCATTCTATCAGACCATAATGGAATGAAATTAGAAATCAATGATAAAATAAGAAATAAAAGCTACTCCAACACCTGGAGACTAAATAATATGCTACTGAATGAACAATGGGTTGCAGATGACACCAAAGAAGAGATTAAAAAATTCTTAGAGTTGAATGAGAACACAGACACAACATATAGAAATCTCTGGGACACTATGAAAGCAGTTCTAAGAGGAAAGTTAATTGCAGGGAGTTCATTCCTCAAAAGAAGAAAAAGTCAACAAATAAATAATTTAACATTACATCTCAAAGCTCTAGAAAAAGAAGAAGAATCCAACACCCAAAGCAGTAGAAGACAGGAAATATTTAAAATCAGAGCTGAAATCAATGAAATTGGAACAAAGGGAACAATTTTAAAAATTGACAATACAAAAAGTTGGTTATTTGAAAACAAGTAAAATTGACAGACCCTTAGCCAGGCTAACAAAGAGAAGGAGAGAGAAAAACTCAAATTACTGCTGCTAGACACTACAGAAATACAGGAAATAATTTGAAATTATTTTGAAAACTTGTACTCCAATAAAATACAAAACACTGAAGGCATCGACAAATTTCTAGAGTTGTATGATCTGCCCAAATTAAAGCAGGATGACATACACAATTTAAACAGACCAATTTCAAGCAATGAAATAGAAGATGCCATCAGAAGCCTACCAACCAAGAAAAGCCCAGGACCAGATGGATACACAGCTGAGTTCCACAATACCTTTAAAGAAGAACTGATACCAATACTTTTCAATTTATTTCAGGAAATAGAAAAAGAGGGAGCACATCCAAACTCATTCTATGAAGCCAATATCACCCTGATCGCCAAACAAGTTAAAGACACATCAAAAAAAAAAAAAAAAAAAAAAAAAAAAAAAAAAAAAAAGAAAAAAAGAAAGAAAAAGAAAACTTCAGACCAATATCTCTAATGTACATAGATGCAAAAATTCTCAATAAAATACTGGCAAAATGGGTACAAAAACATACCAAAAATATAGTATACCATGATCAAGTGGGGTTTATTCCAGGGATGCAAGGATGGTTCAACATACGGAAATCAATAAATGTAATTCATTACATCAATGAACTTAAAGATAAGAATCATATTATTATTTCAATAGATTCAAAAAAAGCATTCAACAAAATACAGCATCCCTTCATATTCAAAACACTAGAAAAACTAGGGATAACTGGAACATATCTCAACATTGTAAAAGCTATCTATGCTAAGCCCCAGGCCAACATCATTCTAAATGGAGAAAAATTGAAAGCATTCCTTCTAAAAACTGGAACAGGACAGGGATGCCCTCTTTCACCACTTCTATTTAACATAGTAATTTAAACACTGGCCAGAGCAATAAGACAGATGAAAGAAATTAAAGGGATACATATAGGTAAAGAAGAACTCAAATTATCACTATTCACTGATGATATGGTTTTATACCTAGAAGACCCAAAAAATTCCACCAGAAAACTTCTAGAATTCATAAATGAATTCACCAAAGTAGCAGGATACAAAATCAACACCCATAAATCTAAGGCATTTCTATATATCAGTGACAAATCCTCTGAAAGGGAAACGAGGAAAACTACCCCGTTTACAAAAGCATCAAAAAATAATTACTTGAGAATCAACTTAACCAAAGACATGAAATACCTCTATAATGAAAACTACAGAACACTAAAGAAAGAAATTATGGAAGATCTTAGAAGACGGAAAGATCTACCTTGCTCTTGGATAGGCAGAAGTAATATTGTCAAAATGGCCATACTACCAAAAGCACTATACAGATTTAATGCAATTCCAATCAAAATCCAAATGACATACCTCATAGAAACAGATAAAGCAGTCATGAAATTCATCTGGAAAAATAAGAGACCCAGAATTGCTAAAGCAATCCTTAGCAAGAAGAGTGAAGCAGGTGGTGTCACTATACCAGACCTTAAATTATACTACAGAGCAATAGTAACAAAAACAGCATGGTATTGGCACCAAAATAGACTGGTAGACTAATGGTACAGAATGGAGGACACAGAGACTAATGCATATAATTTCAGTTATCTTATATTAGACAAAGGCGCCAAAAATGTACATTGGAGAAAAGATGGCCTCTTTAACAAATGGTTCTGGGTAAACTGGAAATCTATATGCAACATAATGAAATTAAACCTCTATCTTTCACCATGCACAAAACCCAACTCAAAATGGATCAAGTATGTAGGAATTAGACCAGAGACACTACACAGAAGAAAAAGTAAGCTCTAATCTCCAACATATCAAATTAGGCCCCAAGTTCCTTAATAAGACTCCTGTAGCACAAGAATTAATATCAAGAATCAATAAATGGGATAGATTCAAACTAAAAAGCTTCTTCTCAGCAAAAGAAACAATCAGTGAGGTGAATAGAGAGCCTACTAATTGGGAACAAATTTTTACCACATGCACATCAGATAGAGCACTAATCTGTAGGATATGTAAAGAATTCAAAAATCCTAACACCAAAAATAAATAAATAAATAAATGGGCCAAGGAACTGAAAAGACACTTCTCAGAAGTTAAAAATCAATCAACAAATACATGAAAAAATGTTCGACATCACTGGCAATTAGAGAAATGCAAATCAAAAACACTCTAAGATTTCATCTCACACCAGTCAGAATGGCAGCTATTTAGAACACAAACAACAATAAGTGTTGGCAAGTATGTTGGGAGAAAAGCACACTCATACATTGTTAATGGGACTGAAAAATGTTACAGGCAATATGGAAAGCAGTATGGAGATTCCTTGCAAAAATGGGAATGGAACCACCTTATGACCCAGCTATCCCACTCCTTGGTCTATACCCAAAGGACTTTAAAACAGCATACTACAGGGACACAGCTGAAGGAGCCTATAATCAAGGAGATAGCTAAAGATTGCGGTTAGCTGAGAGCCATAAAAGATGTTCTAGTTTCCACCTGATATTAATACATTATTCAAAGAATCTTTGTATGCCCGTGAACACTGCGTGAAGCACCTGTAAGCTTGAGCTGTAAGCACGTGTCCTTGTTAAAGCTATATGTATATAACTGGGTGAGGTTCGTTAGTGTGTGTGGGGAAGAAAAAGGTGGTGGTTGGAGTTAGAGCATTTGGAGTGATTGTTGGAGCTGGAGAGAGAAGAAGAATAAAAGACCTTTTTTCATTTTCATCCTGCCTCCGAATTTTCCTGTGGCGTTCGCTGCTCCAAGCGACTTCCGCTTCAGGCAGTGACAGGTGGTGGCCTGTACGGGGAATTCGGAGGCAAGGTAAGAAAAAAGAAAATTTAAAAAGATGGGAGCAAATATAACAAAAACTCGGTTTATAAAAGCCATGAATGAAATTTTTGATATTGAGAACTCAGATAGTGAGAAAAGTGAACAAGAAAGCATATCCTCTGACTCAGTGGAGACCAGCAAGGAGAGTAGGAATGTAAATTCAAAAGTAAGATCTGCAAAAGCCATCAGAAGCTTAATAAAATTAGCTGAGGAGTATGTACTCTCCTTAGAAACTGAAACTCAGGATACTAGTGAAAGTGATAATAGTAACAAGGAGCCAAACCATGAAAGTACGGTCTCCTCTACTGAGCCGGTTAGGAATTATGAAGCTAGTAGTGAAGAGGAATCAAAAAGCGATTCGGAGAGCACAGTCTCCAATAAAAAGAACAAAAAGAAATTAAAAAAGAGAAAAGACCGTCAAATAGAGGAACCACTAGTGCCCTCTGCTCCTTCATGGATAGAATCCCTAACAGAAACAATAAAGAGTATTGATCAGAGTGTACTTGCCCTTGAGGTAGAAATTGGCGGCCTTTCTGAGCGCTTATACGCTCTCGAACAACATAGACCGCAGGAGCACCTAGAACTGCCAGTATTTCAAAATGAACAGGGACAAAGATATCACGAGTCCCTAGACTTTAAAACAATAAAGAATTTTAAAGAGGCAGTAATGACCTATGGGCCTCAAGCTCCGTTCACATTAAGTATGATAGAGTCACTTAACACCCTAACCTTAGCCCCCTCAGATTGGAAAAGTCTATGCAGAGCGGTACTAAGTGGGGGACAATACCTAATCTGGAAAACTCAATTCCAGGAACTTTGTTCAGAAATACCAAAGAGAAATGCTGCAGCAGGTTTCCCTCAACGCAATATAGATATGCTCACAGGGAGGGTCAGTTCGCCGAACTACAAAATCAGCTACAATACGATCCAGGTGTGTATGCCCAGATACACACTGCAGCTGTGAAAGCCTGGAAGACAATCTCAGGCACAGGGGATCTGCAAGGCAGCCTATCAAAAGTTATACAAGGGCCTAACGAACCTTACGCTGATTTTGTAGATAGGCTCTTAAAAACAACATCTAGAGTTTTTGGAGAAGTCGAGCAAGCTATGCCCCTAGTTATCCAATTAGCATACGAGAATGCTAATAAATATTGCCAGGATGCAATAAGGCCGTGGAGAAGTAAAAAAGACTTATCAATTTATATCAGACTGTGCAAAGACATTAACGAGGCTGTTATCACAGGCAACGTAATTGCTGCAGTGATGAAAAATTCCTCCCCTCAAAATTCCCAAAGGATTCAACCTAGAACAGGATATTCCAGACAAAATTATTATAATCAACCAAGATATGCTAAGCAATATCCCCCAAGGGTAATAAAATCAAATTCATACCATGCTCCAGGCCGATGCCCCAGGTGCAAAAAGGGTATACACTGGGCCAATCAATGCCATTCTAGATATGATATATATGGAAATGATTTATCAAGGATTTCAAAAAACGGGGCACGGGGCCCAATGCCCCGGGGCCCACAAATGTATGAGGCACTAGAGGAGGAAGGCCCTCAGATTCAAATGATTCCTCGTCACAGTCCCTCCTACCCATTAACTCCCTTATCAGAGGGACAAGAGGAAGTGCAGGATTAGATCTCTGTTCTACTGCCCGGATGGTCCTGACACCTGAAATGGGGGTTCAGCTGATTCCTACGGGAATCAGGGGACCTCTCCCTTCAGGAACTGTGGGACTAATCCTTGGGCGTAGTTCCAAAAGTTTATTAGGCTTTAATGTTATACCAGGGGTTATTGATTCAGATTATAATGGAGAGATTAAAATAATGCTAAGTACACACAGGGGCATCATCTCCGTAAATCAAGGAGACAGAATTGCACAGCTGCTCCTCATTCCCAGTCTCCATAATTCTTTTAAAAGCATGCCACAAAATAGAAATAGCAGAGCATTCGGTTCCACTGGTTCAGGACCTATGGCTTTCTGGGTCCAGGACTGTTCACGGAGGCCTATGTGCAAATTAAAAATTCAAGGTATAGAGATGGAGGGGCTGATTGATACAGGAGCTGATTCTTCCATCATAAATCTACAACAATGGCCTAAGCACTGGCCTCTACAGAAAGCCTCAACCAGTTTAAGAGGCTTGGGATACAGTAATACCCCAGCTCAAAGTGCTGTAATCTTAAATTGGCAAGACAATGAAGGCCATACAGGAACATTCAAACCCTATGTTTTAAACAGCTTGCCAGTTACCCTATGGGGAAGAGATATCTTACATCAAATGGGGCTACACCTAGCGACCAAGCCTGCAGGTGTTAAGAATAAAAATCCTAATCATAATAAAAAAGGCAAAGGACATTTTTTCTAGGGGCCACTGAGAAAACAATTTTAAAAATACCATGGCTCTCTAATAAGCCAGTTTGGGTCCCTCAGTGGCCCCTATCCAAAGAAAAATTGCAAGCGGCCCATCAATTAGTTAAAGAACAATTAGAAGCAGGACACATAGAGCCTTCCACCTCTCCCTGGAATTCTCCCATATTTGTAATTAAGAAAAAATCAGGAAAATGGAGACTATTATAAGATCTAAGACAAATTAACAAAACAATGCAAATTATGGGCCCTACTCAACCTGGACTTCCTAATCCTGTAGCTATTCCAAAAAACTATTACCTTATAACCCTTGATATAAAGGACTGTTTCTTTTCCATTCCCCTACATCCTCTGGATGCCCCCAGGTTTGCTTTTTCAATTCCTTCTATTAATAATAATGGCCCTGATAAAAGATATCAATGGAAAGTATTGCCGCAGGGAATGGCAAATAGCCCTACACTGTGCCAACTATATGTGGACAGAGCTATACAGCCCATTAAAAACAAATATCAAGACCTCATGTGTCTACACTACATGGACGATGTTTTATTAGCTCACCCTAATCAACAAATCTTATTTAATATATTTAGTGAAATAACAAAAAATCTAAAAAAATATGGATTATATATAGCAGAAGAAAAAGTTCAAAGCAGATCACCTATACTATATTTAGGCTTTAAAATCATGGATACTTTTGTTAAACCCCAAAAAATTCTAATAAGTAAAGAACATTTGACCACCCTCAATGATTTCCAAAAATTACTGGGTGACATTAATTGGCTTCGCCCTACACTAAGCCTCACTACTGGACAATTAAAACCCTTATTTGACATCCTTCGTGGGAACCCTGACCCATCCTCACCTCGAACATTAACTCCTGAGGCCAGGAGAGCTCTAAAATAAGTAGAACAGGCCATTGAAAGATCCCATTGCGATAGATTTGATTTTGCACAACCACTAATATTGATTATTATTCCTTCACAATATACTCCAACAGGAGTATTTTGGCAACAGGGACCTATATTATGGATACATTTGCCTGTCTCTCCTAAAAGTACAATTGAGTCTTATACCTCCATGGTGGCTAAACTTATTCTTCAAGGACTTAAAACCTCTGCTAAAATATTTGGAATTCATCCCGCTACTATTATTACTCCTTATTCATCATCACAGGTTGAATATTTGTGCTTCAATGATAATGATTGGGCTATAGCTAGATGCTCTACTTCTGCAAATTTTGACAATCATATTCCTAAATCTCCTATACTGTCCTTTTGTATCAATCATCCTATCATATTCCCACAGGTAATAAAAAATCAACCCATTCCTAAAGCATTTAATGTATTTACAGATGGATCCTCTAACGGTACTGCTGCAGTAGTCACTCAAAATGAAAAAATGATTCATATCACTAATCAAAAATCAGCTCAATTAGTGGAACTCGAAGCTATAATAATAGCTCTGGAAAATTTTAAAGAACAGCCTATGAATATTTTTTCAGACAGCCATTATATTGTACATGCTGTCCCAAAATTGGAGCTAGCAGGTCCAATAGCACCACATACTCGAGCTTTTAAATTGTTTTCTCAAATCCAAAATCTCCTATGGCAACGAAAAGAACCTTTATTTATAGGTCACATAAGAGCTCACACTAATCTGCCTGGTCCTCTCCATGAAGGTAATCAAAAAGCTGACGCCCTCACTAAAACAATATTTATATTTACTACAGTACAACAAGCTACTTTATTTCATTCCCAGTTCCACGTTAACAGCACTACCTTAAGACAAAAATTTAAAATCACAAAAGAACAAGCTTGTAGAATTGTAAAAGAATGTCCATCTTGTGTAACACTTTTGCCCAATCCACATTATGGGGTTAACCCACGAGGTTTGATGCCCAATCATTTGTGGCAGATGGATGTCACACATGAGCCAAGTTTTGGAAAATTACGATTTATTCATGTCACCATAGATACATGCTCAGGCATGATTTTTGCTTCTTTACATTCCGGAGAAAAAGTTAAAGATACTATATCTCATTGTCTGCAAGCTTTTGCTGCATTGGGCATCCCCAAAATGCTTAAAACAGATAATGGCCCTGCATATACATCCACATCCTTCAAACAATTTTGTACAAAGTTCAATATTATCCACAAAACAGGTATCGCTTATAATCCTCAGGGACAAGGAATAATTGAAAGAGCAAATCGGACACTTAAAAATATGTTACTAAAGCAAAAAGATGGAAACTGGAAAAATCCTAAGGACAGATTGGCAGTTGCCCTGTTTACCCTAAATTTCTTAACTTTAGATTCTAATGGACATTCGGCTGGAGATAGACACTGGAACCCACACCAACAACATAAACCTTTGGTTTACTGGAAGGATGTTCTCTCAGGTACATGGAAGGGTCCAGACCCAGTATTAATTTGGGGGAGAGGATCTGTTTGTGTTTTTCCAAAGCACGAATCCTCTCCAATATGGATACCATCTAGATTGATAAAGCAGGTACAAAGTCAAAAGGATCAAGACGAAGTTATTGAGGAGTCTAGATTGAATAAACAAGTACAAAATCAAGAGGACCAAAATGAAGGTATGGAGTGATTCCCTTAAAAGAGTCCTCCATTAAATTTACAACTTAAATTTCATTCTTCCCGGCCGGGACAAGAAGATCTCTCTTCAGTGTATACACAATTGTAATTTTTTTTTCTCTTTTATATATGTCTTTATGTCTGTGCATTTGTCTAAATTTCATGTTAATGTGATGTCACAAATATGTTTATATGTGCGTCTGTCTAGTGTGACGTCACAAATAATTAAGCGCTTAAAAAAAAAAAAAAGGTAGATAGATATAGATCCAAATAACAAATAACGTTAATTCATTTAAGCTTAGAATATTCTAATTTGATAATCAATAGATAGATAGATAAATAGATATTTATATAAGTTCAGAATATTTTAATTAGATAATCAATTATAATGATAATCAATTTTGATTTATAGTTGTCTCCGGGACTTCTCTTCAGCTGTGAATATGTTTAATGTTGTATAACCTGATATTTTGGTGTTCCGACAGAGGATCATTTATTTGTTATTAACTTCATTTGTTTAATAGCTGATTAATTTGAATTATTTCAACAGGTATAGGATTGCTGTGTATATAGAGACTCGAGGATTCCAGCTAACAAATTATTTTTCCAAAATGCCTTTAGCTTTTCTTTATCTTTAATGCAGTAAACACCCTCAGTTTCTCTTTGATTATTTCTGAATGTGATATTTTGCCAGCTTATGTTTGTGGGAGCTTAAGCAGCAATGTGTGTGAGCAGAGATCAACTTTTATTTTCTACTCTAATAATTCTTTTTTTTAGTTTGACAGCTCACCTTTTGATCTCAGTGCTGGAATAGCACTGCCTTTCCCTTAATAATGGATGCTTGAGTTTTTAGGTAGCGGGCCCTGAAGATTTGCCGGTGGAAATGTCTAGACATAAAAAAGACAGCTGCTGCTACAACTGCAGGGACCGCGGTCGCTGCAAGCATCCCTGCTGCTCAAGCATCAACAACCTAACCAGCAGTGTGGCCTCTGCTCTGCATGCATGGGGCCTCCTGAATCTATGTGTTATAACTTATGGACATTTTGATTTTCCATTATTTTGGGACATTACGGGACAATGCCTTGCGGGTATTTGTCTAAGAGAACTCAGTGCGTTACTTGATGAAACTAAGGGCAGCTGATTCGCTTAAAGAACTTGATACGATATGGAAACTTGGCTCGTCAGCAGTAGGCTTACCGCCTTAAAGCCGCAGCATCTCCTAAAAATTGGACGGCTGTTAGTCAACACACAGTCGATCCTGAAGGGCTCTATTGGATGGCTGGTTAGCCTATGACGGGTAAGATCCCCAGAAGGGGACAACCTAAGACACGGCACAGTCGCACGGGACAGTCTAATGTGGCTGGCATGTCAACCTAAGCCAGGAGTCAGGACAGCCTAGACTCCCATGACGGGTAAGAATGTCGGTTGCACATGGACGTCCTAGAACATCCCCTCTTTTAAAACTAAAAGGGGGAAATGAAGGAGCCTATAATCAAGGAGATAGCTAAAGATTGCGGTTAGCTGAGAGCCATAAAAGATGTTCTAGTTTCCACCTGATATTAATACATTATTCAAAGAATCTTTGTATGCCCGTGAACACTGCGTGACGCACCTGTAAGCTTGAGCTGTAAGCACGTGTCCTTGTTAAAGCTATATGTATATAACTGGGTGAGGTTCGTTTGTGTGTGTGGGGAAGAAGAAGGTGGTGGTTGGAGTTAGAGCATTTGGAGTGATTGTTGGAGCTGGAGAGAGAAGAAGAACAAAAGACCTTTTTTCATTTTCATCCTGCCTCCGAATTTTCCTGTGGCGTTCGCTGCTCCAAGCGACTTCCGCTTCAGGCAGCGACACACAGCCACATCAATGTTTATAGCACCACAATTCACAATAGCTAAACTGTGGAAACAACCTAGATGCCCTTCAGTAGATGAATGGATAACAAAAATGTGGTATATATACACAATGGTGTATTACTCAGCAATAAAAGAGAATAAAATAATGGCATTCACAAGTAAATGGATGAAGTTGGAGAATATAATGCTAAGTGAAGTTAGCCGATCCCAATAAGCCAAATGCCAAATGTTTTCTCTGATATAAGGAGGCCTATTCACAGTAGGGTTGGGATGGGGGGGAGCATAGGAAGATTAGAGGAACACTAGAATGGCCAATGGTTAGGGAGGGTAAGGGAGGGGGTAAAAGGGCGAAGAAAAAAAAAGATGGTAGTATGAGATGGATAGCATTACCCTAAGTGCATGTATGAAGTCATGAATGGTGTGAATATACTTTACATACAACCAGAGATATGTAAAAATATGCTCTATAAGTATAATACGAAATGTAATGCATTCTGCTGTCATTTATAACAACTTAGAATAATAAAAAAAAAAAAAAAGCTCTCAGAAAGATCTGCGGTGTTAGGGTCCTATTTGAGTTGCTGGGGTCTTTAGCTTCCCCCCTAACCCGGGATAGGCTCCTCCGGCCGGCCGGAGAAGACTGTGGGGGGGAACACACCCCAGCGGAGGCGAACTCGGGAAAGGTAAAAGCCTCTGACCGCCCACAACCAGCCCCCCTATCAGAGGACAAACAGACGGGTCAGGGAGAACAGTCAAGGCACGAACTCAAGTTTATTGAGGAAGTTGGACGGTCTTATAGAGTACATGAGCCAATCAACAGAAAGAATACAGGGACACATAAGGAGCATGGGCAAATCGTATTGGCCGAGCCCCTACCCCTACCCTTTAGGGTAGTTTTGGTTCCCATGACACGTCAGGAGAACACCTCCTGAATAGGCCAGGTCCATAACAGGGAGTGGGAAGCAACCAAAGAGTTAAAGTTCTCTATTCTTTCGGCTGGCCGATGTGTTCTTAAGTCCCCAACGCTGCAGGATATCCTCTTCAGTGTCTGCTGTCCTCCTGCCAGATCTGGCCCTGGTGGGGAGGGCCACACTCCAAGGGTTAAGAGTACATATTTTTGTCATGCCCTTCTCCAGGTGAGGTGGCTCTGAATGTTCCCCTGATGAATCCTAGAACTTGAACTTCTTCTCTTTGGACAGATTGGACTGTATTGGCCTGCATTTAGTGTGTACTCATCCACATAATTCTAGACCTCCAATTTAAAGAACTTGCCACCAGCCTCCTGCAGTTCAGAGCTCCCAATGTGTTCATGTAATCTCATTGTGGAGCCTGGGCACCCAGATTAAAGTGGAAAAAATGGCTAGTGGGTCATGGGAATGCAAAAGGAGGGGGTGGAAAGAATGGAGGAGGAGGAGGAGGAGGAGGAGGAGAAAAGAAGAAGAGGAGGAGGAAAAGGAAGAAGAAAAAAAAGAGTGCAAGGATTTCTGTTCTCCTACACAGACAGTGTAGACAATGAAGTCCCTTTTGTTATGGTTTGGATTTGAGGTGTCCCCCAAAAGCTCATGTGTGACTCATGCATTGCTGATGGGACTGAAAATTGGTGCAGCCAATCTGGAAAGCAGTATGGATATTCCTTAGAAAACTTGGAATGGAATCACCATTTGATCCAGCTATCCCACTTCTTGGTCTATACCCAAAGGACTTAAAAACAGCATACTACAGGGACACAGCCACGTCAATGTTCATAGCAGCACAATTCACAATAGCCAAACTGTGGAACCAACCTAGAAGCCCTTCAGTAGATGAATGGGTAAAGAAACTGTGGTATATATACACAATGGAATATCACTCAGCAATAAAGGGAATAAAATCATGGCATTTGCAGCAAATGGATGGAGTTAGAGAATATCATGCTAAGCAAAGTAAACCAATCCCCCAAAACCAAAGACTGAATGTTTTCTCTGATACATGGATGCTAATCCATAATGAAGTGGGGCATGGGGTGATTGGAGAAACATTGGATGGGGCAAAGGGGAGAGGAGGAGGGGCATGGGAGTAGGAAAGATGGTGGAATGAGATGGACATCATTACCCTAGGTACATGTATGACTGCACAAATGATGTGACCCTACTTTGGGTACAACCAGAGAAGTGAAAAATTGTGCTCCATTTGTGTACAATGAATCGAAGAGTATTCTGCTGTCATGTATAACTGATAAGAATAAATAAATAAATAAATAGAACAAAAAAATAAAGTGTAAAAATTGTGATTAAAAAAAAAAGCACATGTGTGAGACAATGCAAAAAGTTTCTGAGGAGAAATGATTGGGTTGTGAGAGTCTTAAACCAATCAGTGATTTAATCCCCTGGTAGGGATTAACTGAGTGGTAATTGAAGTGATAGGATGTGGCTGAAGGAGGTGGGAATTGGGGTGTGGCTTTGGGGTATATATTTGCATTTGGAGAATGGAGACTCTCTCTCTGCTTTCGGGTCACCATGAATTGAGCTGCTTTCCTCTGCCACCCTCTCCCAACATAATGTTCTGCCTCACCTCAAGCCCTGAGGAATGGAGCTGGCATTCTATATGGACTGACCTCTGAAAATGTGAGCCCTCAAATAAACTGCTCCTCATCTATAATTGTGCTGGTTGGGTCCTTTAGTCACAGCATCAAAAAAAGCTGGACTAAAACACCCTTTAAGATGGTTTCCTTTTCAAGTTCTTTCCAAGTCTGAAAGATGTGCAGGGAATTGCCTGTAAGTTCTTTTCCCATGTTGTCTTGCTATGCCATATGTAAGTTTTCTTTCTGTGCAGACAGTATACCTGCCCAGAAGTAAAGTCTTCATTTCTTAAAATCTTTATGATTCCTTATTTCAGCTCTCTGGAAGGGATCTTCTGCTCCCCTACAAAGAAGCCATGCACCTGTCACTGAGGCAGTCTATTTCTTTTTCTAACTTTTATTATCCAATAAACCAGAACAGAAATCCCGGCACTCTTTTTTCTTCTTCCTTTTCATCCCCTCCTCCTCCTCCTCTCCTCCTCCTCTTCCATCCCCCTCTCCTTCCCTCCCACTCTCTTCTTTGTTATTCCCATAATCCAACAAACCAGGATTTTGCCTGGTCACCAAGTCTCTATGTTGAACTCCAGTACTTTTCATTTGATCCCTTATGTCATCATGCAGCTGCATAGCCATTGATTTAATTCAGTCTCAGGGAGCAGCCAGTATGTGCTGGATACCACTAGTTTGCCATTTTCCAACTCAATAAATCTTTGATTTTTCTTAACAAGGCTTTGTGCTTTTCAGTTTAGATGCCTTGGCACATCTTTTGTTAAATTTAGTTTTAAGTAGTTTGGTTCTTTAGATCTTATTGTAAATGGAATCAATTTTTGAATATCACTTTACAATTGACTGCTAGTGTAAGAAATGCAGGGATTGGGAAGGGGAAGATGGTGGAAGTAAGCTAAGCATCAAGTCCAGATCTCCTCAGAACACAGAAACGAGGTACTAAAGGAAAAACAGAATTGAGAGTTGGGTGACAAAATAAATACTGTAACACTCAATATTACAAAGTCTGAGGCCTGGAGAAATTGGAAGATAGGTTACCCAATTAGAAAACAAACTCAAATTTAGCTAACCCTGAACCCAAACCTGGGCATAGAAAGGTGGGGAGTGGAAATTCTCTTAAGCTCACCCACTTAAAACAGTTGAAAAGACAGACAAAATTTAAAGCACAACGGTAACAGAAGGTTCCTTGAAAGAGAACAAATAGCTTAAAACAAACAAAAAATGAACCAGGGTCTCTAGTCATCTTGTGATGCCCTCAGCTGACCAGTAACCCCCTTAAATCAGCATGTTGTCGTTCCATACCCAGACAGCTGCAAATTATACCAGAGGGAAGTTCCCTTCAGTGGGATCTCTTAAGAGTCCAGATATAAAGAACTTCTAGAAGCCAAAAATTGCTGAAACCCCCTCAAGCTTCCCCTCACTGTGAACAAGGGGAATGGAATGGGCTGGTGGGGACCTGTACTGGGAAGTTCTCCTAAACCTGTGCAACCTCTGTGACCTGGGCAAGGGTGAAAAGCTCTGTGTAGCATCAACTCACTCTTCAGACATTAACAGCAACGGAACAACTTTGTCCCCAGAGGAAAGTGGGTTCATCAGGCCCTGACCACTGACATAGGAAGGAAGCACCATGGGAAGCCTAGGGACAGTCCCTGGGATCACAGCGCCATACCAGAGGGAAGCTGCCTGAATATTCAGTGACACAGAGACATGGCAGAAAATTACCAAAGTCTAGGCAGCAGGAAGGGGCTGATTGCAGCCTTACCTCATACACAGCCTGACCTGTGATCAGCACTGACAAGTCACAGGGCATTTATTGGTTATTTATAGGACCCTACATCAGACTTAGTAAACAGAAGGAATCAATGCCTGCCATTCACAACCTGGGACAGTGGAAACTAGAGTCCAGGTGAGCTACCAGAGACCCTTCATTACAGTGCCTCAGAGATTGGTGTCAACCAGGGGAATATTTCTGCATCACAGAACACCCATGGAAAAGCCACAATCACAGTTCCTCTGCTCACTGACAGCCACCAGGATCTTCACTACCATGAAAAGGATTCTGTAGAGGGGAGCAGGTACTTGGTGGCCCATAACAATCACAGGGACACTTCAGAACTGGTATCCTGTACTACTGCACACAATAGAAACAACAAAGATACAACACTACACCCTCCTAGAAGTCAGCTGCAGGTCCCTGAGTTGACAAGCCAGAAGTTGCTGGTAGGAGGTTCATGCAACTAGGGAATTGGCTCCTGCGCCCTTGCAACTTGGGAGGGATCCACAGCCGAAGACTGATGGACTTCTGCTAAATGTCCAAACGCCGATGAAATCCAAACCAAGATTCAACAATAATTTGCTTCATTTTGATATGGTTTACTATAAACAACTCTAATGTCAACTTTGATCATATAAATAACTGTTTAACTTGAATGATAATTGTTAACCCAATAGCCAACATTGTACCTTCAACATATTTGAATGTATTTCATCTTTTTTTTTTTTTTTTTTTTTTTTGGTACCGGGGATTGAACTCAGGGATACTCGACCACTGGGTCACATCCCCAGACCTTTTTTGTATTTTATTTAGAGACAGGGTCTCACTGAGTTGCTAAGTGCCTCGCCATTGCTGAGGCTGGCTTTGAACTCGCGATCCTCCTGCCTCAGCCTCCCAATCATCTAATGTTTTAAAGCATTAATTGGAATCAATTTTCCTATCATGATTTGGTAGCTCTACTTTATACTTGCTCCTCTTACTCCCTACTCATCCTCTTGCATTATTTACTATTACCTCAAATACCAACCACCATTTATTTATTTCCCCTTTATATCTTCATGTAAATTCTCCCCCTTTTTTTGTCCAATCTTCCTTTATCCTCACTTTTAGCCTTCACTTAAGGTTTTAGTATGTGTACAAAATTTAACAACTAGGTTCTTTAAAACATACTCCAGAACTTTACTATAGGTTTCTACCCGAATATGCGAAACTGTAGAAAACAATTACAACAGGAAAATGAATGCCAACTAAAGTTACTATACCCAAGAAAATTAAGCTTCAGAATTGAGGATGAAACAAAAACCTTTGATGATAAAATATTACTCAGCAATAAAAGAGAATAAGATAATGGCATTCACAGGTAAATGGATGAAGTTGGAGAATATAATGCTAAGTGAAGTTATCCAATCCCAAAAATCCAAATGCAGAATCTTTTCTTTGATATAAGGAGGCTGATTTACAGTGGGGTTTGGATGGGGAGCATGGGAGGATTAGAGGGACACTAGAAAGGCCAATGGGGAGGGAGAGGAAGGAAGGGGGGAAAGGGGGTAAAAAAAGATGATAGAATGAGATGGATATCATTACCCTAAGTGCATGTATGAAGACATGAATGGCGTGAATATGCTTTGTATACAACCAGAGATATGTAAAAATGTGCTCTATATGTGTAATATAAATTGTAATGCATTCTGCTGTCATATATAACAACTTAGAATAAAAAAAAAAGAATACAGGAAAAAAACCTTCCATGATAAACCATAGCAAAAAGAATATATGAGTAGAAAATCTGCAGTACAAAACATACTTAATAAAATATTTCATGATGAAGAAATGAAAAATGAAAATGAAAACCAGAATAGGGATGAATTACACTAGAAGAATAGTCAAAGGAAAATCAAGTCCTATTTGAAATAAATCAAAATGGCAAGAAATAAAAATCATCTCTCAATAACAATATTGGATATAAAAAGTCTAAACTTTTAAATCAAAAGACATAGTTTGCCAGATTGGGTGTTTTAAAAAGACCCAACAATATGCTGTCTGCAAGAGACTCATCTCACAGGCAAAGACATCAACAGACTGAAGGTGAAAAAATGGGAAAAAACATAACATTCACATGGGACTTGTAACAAGCAGAGGTTACTATCCTCATATCAGATAAAGTGAACTTCAAGCCAAGATTAATCAAAAGAGACAAAGAAGGTAACTTTATACTGCATGCCCCCAAAACAGAGCATCTACATATACCAAACAAATTCTTCTCAATGTGAAGAATCAAATAAACTAAAATACAATAATATTGGGTGACTTTAACACACCTCTTTCACTGTGGAATAGATCATCCAAACAAAAAAATAATTAAACATTCTACAGAACTAAAAAAAAATATAATTAACCATATGGCTGTAACAGATATTTATAGAATAATTCATCCACCAATGACTGAATTCACTTTCTTCTTAGAAGCACATGGAACATTTTCTAAAATATATTATACTTTAGGTCACAAATCAAATCTTAGCAAATAAAAAAATAGAGTTGATACCTTGATTCTGTCAGATCATAATGGAATGGAATCAGAAATCAACATAAGATAAAAATGAGAAACCACTCTAACACCTGGAGATTAAATAGTAGACTTTTGAATGATGAGGGGTAGTAGAAGAAATCAGGGATGAAATAAAAAATTCTTAGAAGTAAATGAGTATAGTGATACAACATATCAAAATCTCTGGAACAGAGCTGGGGTTAAGCTCAGTTAGTAGAGCACTTGCCTAGCAGTGTGAGGCACTGGATTTGATGCTCAGCACCACATAAAATATAAAATAAAGGTATTATGGGTGCTGGTGCTCAGTGGTAAAGTGCTTGTCTAGTATGTGTGAGGCACTGGGTTTGATCCTCAGCATCACATAAAAAAATTAATTAATTAAAGATATTGTGTCCATCTACAACTAAAAGAAAATTTTAAAAAACTTTAAAAAAATAAGGTATTGTATTTATCTGCTATAAAATATTTTTAAAAATCTCTGGGACAGTATATAGACAGTTCTAAGAGGAAAGTTCATAGCATTGAATCCATACCTTAAAAATAGATACCAAACAAATAATCTAACATTACATCTCAAGGCCATAGAAAAAGAAAAGCAAACCAACACCAGAATTAGAACACAGGAAATAATTAAAATCAGAGCCAAAACCAATGAAATTGAAATTTTGAAAAACAACATAAAATATTATTATGGTCTGGATATGCGGTGTCCCCCAAAAGCTCATGTATGAGAAAATGCTGGAAGGTTCAGAGGAGAAGTGATTGGGTTGTGAGAATCTTGGTATTAACTCGGTGGTAATTGTAGGCAGGTAGGGTGTGGCTGAAGGAGGTGGGGCATAGGGGATGTGGCTTTTGGGTATATATTTGTGTCTGGCAAATGGAGTCTCTCTCTGCTTCCTGATCATGTGAGCTACTTCCCTCTGCCACAATCTTCCATTATGATGTTCAGCCTCACCTTGATCCTGAGGATTGGATCCCACTGTCTTTGGATTGAGAACTCTGAAACTGTGAGCCCCTAAATAAACTTTTTGTCTTCTACAATTGTTCTTCTCAGGTATTTTAGCTTCATCAGTGAAAAAGCTGACTAAAATAAACATCAATGAAACAATGAGTTGGTTTTTGGAAAGGATGAACAAAATTGATAAACCCTTAGCCAAACTAACCCCCAACAAGGGGAAAACTCAGTTTTTCAAAACTGAGATGAAAAAATGAAAAAAGGAAATATCACCACATATACTACTAAAATCGAGAAGATAATCAGAAAGTACTTTGAAAATGTATGCTCAATAAGCTAGAAAGTCTTGAAGATATTGACAAATTCCTAGAGACATATGTCCTATCCAAACTGATTCAGAAAAAATATAGAAAAGTTAAATAGATCAATTTCAAATAATGAAATTGAAGCAGCTATCAAAAGCCTTCCAACAAAGAAAAGCCCAGGACTGGATGGATACTTAGCCAAGTTCTACCATTCATTTAAAAAAGAATTTAAACTGATCCTTCTCAAATTATTTCATGAAACAGAGAAAGAGGGAGCACTGCTAAACTCATTCTATAAAGCCAGTATCACTTTGATACCAAAATCAGACAAAGACACACCAAGGGAAGAAAATTTCAGACCAATATCCTTGATAAACATAGATGCAAAATTCTTATAAAATATTGCCAAACCACATACAAAAACACATTAAAAATAGTGCACCACGATCAAGTGAGTTTCATCCCAGGGATGCACGGTTGGTTGAATGCATGGAAATCAATAAATATAATTTACCACATAAAAGGCTTATAGACAAGAAACACGTGATCATCACAATAGATGCATAAAAAGCATTTGACCAAGTGGTGCACACATTTGTGTTTAAAACACTAGAAAAACTAAGGATAGAGGGAACTTACCTCCACTTTGAAAGGGCCATATATGACAAATGCAAGGTCAATATTATTCTGAGTGGAGAAACACTGAAAACATTTCCTCTAAAAACAGAAACAAGGAAAGTATGCCCACTTTCTTTTTCTTAATGTTTTTATTTGTTCTTTTTATTTATATATGACAGGAGAGTGCATTTTGACATATCATGCATACATGGATTATAACTTCTCATTTTTTGGTTGTGTATGATGCAGAGTTACACTGGTCATGTATTCATATATGAACAAAGGAAAGTTATGTCTGATTCATTCTACTGTTTTCCCATTCCCATCCTTATCCCTTCTCCCCACCTCTGCCCTGTACAATCCAGTGAGCTTCCTCTTCTCCTTCCCTCTGTCTATTGTGAGTCAGCATGCACATATCAGGGAAAATATTTGGCCTTTGTTTTGGGGTGTTGGCTTATTTCACTTAGCATGATAGTCTCCAGTTCTATCCATTTACTGGAAAATGCCATAATTTCATTCTTGTTTATGAGGATACCCACTTTTACCACTCGTATTCAACATAGTCCTTGAAACTCTCACCAGAGAAACAGGCAAGAGAAGGAAATTAAAGGGATATGAATAGGAAAAGAAGAGCTCAAATCATCTCTGTTTGCTGATGACATGATCCTATATTTAAAAGATCCAAAAAGCTCCACCAGAAGACTTCTAGAGCTGATAAATTAATTCAGCAATGTAGCAGAATACAAGATCAACACTCACAAATCAATTGCATTACTATATTCCAATGATTAATCTGCTGCAAAAGAAATAAGGAAAACTATCCCATTCACAATAACCTCAAAAAATATTTGGAAATCAACCTAACAAAAGAGGTGAAGGACCTCTACAATGAAAAGTATAGAACACTAAATAAAGAAATTAAAGAAGAACTTAGAAGATGGAAAGACTTCCCATGTTCTCAGATAATCAGAATTAATGTTATCAAAATGATAATACTACCCAAAGTGCTATATGGATTTGATGCAATTCCCACAAACATTCCAACTACATTCTTCACATAACTAGAAAAAGCAATTATAAAATTCATTTGGAAAAATAAGAGGCCCAGAATAAACAAAGCAATTTTTAGTGAGGAAAGTGAATCAAGAAGCATCACAATATTGAACTGCAAAGTATGCTACAGAGCTATAGTAACAAAAACAGCATGGTATTGGCACCAAAACAGGCATGAAGTCCAGTGGAATATAGTAGAAGACACAGAGGCAAACCCACATAAATACAGTTATTTGATACTAGACAAAGGTGCCTTGGAGAAAAGGCAGCCTTTTTAACAAAGGTTGCTGGGGAAACTGGAAATCCATATGTAGTAGAATGAAATTTAACCTCTATCTCTTACCGTGCACAAAACTCAACTCAAACTGGATCAAAGACCTAAGACTTAGAACAGAAGCCCTGCAAGAAGAAAATATAGGCCCAACACACCAAAGTGTTGGCTCAGGAACTGACCTCCTTAACAAGACTCTTAAAGCCCAGAAAGTAAAATCAAAAATTAGTAAGTTGGATGACATCAAATTAAAAAGCTTCTTTGCATCAAAGGAAACAATTAAGAGTGTGGAGAGAGAGCCAACAGAATGGAAGAAAGTCTTTTTTTTATTCTTTTAAAATATGTATTTATTTATTTTAGTTGCACACAATGCCCTTATTTATTTTTTTCTTTCTTTTTTTATTTATAATAGTAGTATGTATTACAATTAATAATGCACATATATAGCATATTTTTACATACAACTGTTTGTATACAAAGTATATAAGTACCATTCAGATCTTTAATCATGCATTTAGGATAATGGGAAGAAAGTCTTTGTCACCTGCTCATCAAACAGGGCATTAATATCCAACATATACAAAGAACACAAAAACATAACACTAGGAAAAAAACCAAATAACTCAGTCAATAAATGGGAAAAAGAACTAAACAGACACCTCTCAAAAGAAGGAATACAAATAGTCAATGGCTAACATCTCCAGCAATTAGAGAAATGCAAATTAAAACTTCATTAAGATTTCATCTCACTCCAGTCAGAATGGAAATCATCAAGAATACAAGTAACAATAAATAAAGATGTGGGGGCACAAAGGTAAACTCATACATTGTTGGTGGGACTGCAAAGAAGTACAACCACTCTGGAAAGAAGTATGGAGATTTCTCAAGAAACTAAGAATGAAACCAATGTGTGACCCACTTATCTCACTCCTTGGTATATATCCAAAGGATTTTAAATCAGCATACTACAGTGATGCAGCAAATCAATGTTTATAGCAGTAAAATTCACAAAAAAACAAGATACAGAGCCAACTTAAATGCCCTTCAAAAGATGAATGGATAAAGAATATGTAGTATATATACAGCATGGAGTATTACTCAGCCATTAAGAAGAATGACTTTACAGCATTTGCCAGTAAATTGATGAAACTGGTGATTATCAAGCTAAGTGAAATAATTCAGTACCCAAAAGTCAAAGTTCAAATGTTTTCTCTGGTATGCAGAAGCTAATCCAAAATAAAGGGACATATAAGAAAGATCAGGGGAGCAGACAAAGAGAAATGAAGGAAAGGGAGGGGGAATGGAATAGGGAAGGCACTGGAATGAATCGGACCTAATTTTCCTACTATGTGTAAGCTGCCTGTCGTGGCCAGCCACAACGCCGCGGGAGGAAAACTCTCGGAGGCAGAGTAAAGATACTACTACTTTTACTTCTACTTTCTTAGAGAGAGCTTAGAGAGAGAAAGAAAGATTTTTCTTCTTCTTAGAAAGAGCTTAGAGAGAAAGATTAGAGGTAGCTTTTTCTTCTTCTTCTTCTTAGAGCTTAGAGAGAAAGATAGAGCTTTTTCTTCTTCATCTTCTTAGAGCTTAGAGAGAAAGAGAGAGAGCTTGAAAGAGAGAGATTTCTTCTTTAGAGAGAGAGAGAGCTTAGCTTTTAGAGCTTCTTTCTTCTTTGTTCTTTCTTCTTTCTTCCTCAGGAGCCTCAGCCTGACTCTGACCAGCAATTACTTCTTCTATCTGGTTTCTCTTCTGTAACCGCTCTGCCTACGTTCTGGCCGCTCTGATTCTTTTCTTCTTCTCCAACCCAAACTCTTCTTCCGACCGAGCGACTGCATGACTGACTGAATGAATTCATTCTTCTCCTGACTCCGACTGCTTTCACCTGGTTATATACCTTTAGCTTTGCGGGTGCCTCACGTGCATTTACAGGTGCGTCACATACATACTTATTATCAGGTGGAACTTATGGCTTCCAGCTGACCGCAATAGCCATCTCCCTAATTGGGGCTCCTTCAACTATGCACATATATGAATATAACATAGTGAATCTCACTATCATGTAGATCCACAAGACATCAATGAAAACAAAAACTATAAGCACATGGCAGTAAGATCAATATAGTACATGGAAGAGAACAGGGGGAGGGAGGAGAGGAGAGAAAGGGGAGTACTCAGGACTGAATTAGAACAAATTATATTTTATGCTTTTATAATTATGTCAAAATGAATCCCATTGTCATGTATAACTAAAAAGAATCAATAAAAATAAATTATCTGATAAAAAGAAAAGCATTTTATTTTTATGTTGACATTGTACCATGTGACTTTATTAAATTGATTTATTAGTTCTAGTATTCATTTTACTTTTTATTTTTTTCTAGTAATTATCTTAATTCCTTAGAATTTTCTATTTCAACAAACATGTTATATGCAATAGAGATAATTCTAATTTGTCTTTTTGTTTATTTATGCCTTGAATTTCCTTTGTTTATTTATTACAATGGCTAGAGCCTCCCAGTGTTGAATTAAGGTGGTCAAAACACAATATTTTACCATTAATATGGTGTTAGATGTACATTTTTCATAAATACCCTTTATGAATAGAGGAAATTCCTTTCTATTCCTAGTTTCCTCAGAATTCCAACCTTAAATGTGTGATAATTATGTCAAATATCTCTTCTGCATACTTTGATGTGCTTATATGAAATTATTCTGGCCTTGAATTTTTCAGGAAAAATTTTTGATAATAAAATATATTTATTTAATATGGTACTATTGATACTTTATGTTTTATCTTGTGTCAGTTTTGGTTAGTTATATTTTTAATTAATTTATCTATTTCACCTATACTATTCAATTTCTTGGCTAAAAGTTCTTAAGAATATCTGTTCAGTTCCTTAGCCCATTTATTGATTGGGTTGTTTGTGGTTTTGGTGTAAAGGTTTTTGAGAACTTTATATATCCTTGAAGTTAATGTTCTGTCTGATGTGCTTGTGGTAAAGATTTGCTCCCATTCTGTAGGTTCTCTGTTCACCTCACTGATTGTTTCTTTTCCTGAGAAGAAGCTTTTTAGTTTGAATCCATCCCATTTATTAATTCTTGGTTTTAATTCTTGCACTACAGGGGCCTCATTGAGGAAGTTGGGGCCTAATCCAACATGATGGAGATTTGGGCCTACTTTTTCTTCTATTAGGTGCAAGGTCTCTGGTTTAATTCCTTATCAGAAGATGATATACAATCAATCAACAAATATATGAAAAAATGTTCAACATCTCTAGCAATTAGAGAAATGCAAATCAAAACTACTCTAAGATTTCATCTCACTCCAGTCAGAATGGCAGCTATCAAAAATACAAACAACAATTAATGCTGGTGAGGATGTGGGGAAAAGTGCACACTCACACATCACTGGAGGGACTGCAAATTGGTGCAGCCAATCTAGAAAGCAGTATGGAGATTCCTAGGAAAACTTGAATGGAACCACCATTTGACCCAGCTATCCCACTCCTTGGCCTATTCCCAAAGGACTTAAAAGCAGCTTACTATAGGGACACAGCCACATCAATGTTTATAGCAGCACAATTCACAATAGCTAGATTGCGGAACCAACCCCGATGCCCATCAGCAGATGAATGGATAGGGAAACTTTGTTATACATACACAATGAAACACTACTCAACACTAAAAGAGAATAAAATCATGGCAATCACAGTAAATGGATGGAGTTGGAGAAAATAATGCTAAGTGAAGTTAGCCAAAACCAATGGTCGAATGATTCCTTTGCTATGATGATACTGAATTATAGTAGCAAGGGAGGGGGGATGGGAGGAATGAAGGAATGTTAAATAGAACAAAGGGGAGGGATGTGGGGGCAAGGGGAGAGGAATAATGGCGGAATGAGATAGACATCAATACACTAAGTACATGTATGAAAACACAAATAGTGTGAAAATACTTTATGTAAAACCAGTGACTTGAAAAACTGTGCTCTTTATATGTAATATGAAATGAATTGCACTCTGCAAGCATGTATAACAAATTAGAATAAATAAATAATTTAATTAAAAAATAAAGTTCTTAAGAGTGTAGCCCAGGAGTGCGGGCACAATCCTGTAACAATCCCAGAAGCTTGGAAGGTTGAGTCAGGAGGATGGTGAATTCAAAGCCAGCCTCAGCAATGGCGACATGGTTAGCAACTCAGTGAGACTCTGTCTCTAAATTTAAAAAAAATACAAAATAGGGCTGGGAATGTGGCTCAGTGGTTGAGTGCCCCTGAGTTCAATATCCAGTACCAAAAAATAAAAAGTTCTTAAGAGTCTCTTAATAGTATCATTTCAATGCTTATACATTGTTAATGAATATCAGTATTTCATTCCTGATATTGTTAATTTGTATTTTCTGGGATTTTGCCTCCTCATTGTACTTACTTGGGGTTTATTAATTTTATTTATCTTTTCAAAGAATAAATTCTGGCTTTATTAATTTTCTCTGCTTTTATCCTTTTTTAATTTCTGTTCTTTATTATTTCCTTTCTTCTAATTTGTCTTTAATTTGCTCTTTTACTAGAATACAATGAAAATTTATGTTATTAAATTTTGGACCTTTTTTCTTTTTTATCATAATTGTTTAAAACTATTTTCTTTTATGCATAGCTTAAACTGCATCCCACTAGTTTTGGTAAATTTTACTTTATTACCATTCAATTTCATTTTTTAATCTTTATTAACACATAATAATTGCATATATTTATGATGGTGTAATGTGACATTTTAATCCATGTATGCAATGTGTAATGATCAAATTAGGGTGATTGGCATATATTTCACCTCAGATACATGTCATTTCTTTGTGTAGGGATCATTCAAAATACTCTCTACTAGTTATTTTAAAATAATTAATTGTTTTCAACCATAGTTATCCTACTGTTTCACTCAGCCTGAAATATTTTCTAATTCTCCTTGTGATTTATTATTTGACCAAGGGGTTATTTGGAAATGTGATATTTAATTTACAGATTTTTTTGAGGTATTATATTGTCAGTTTTATATTTAATTGCATCATGGTCAGAGAACAGACTGTATAGTATCAGTCTGCTTGGGCTGACATAACAAACTACTACAAAGTTTGGGGCTCAAAACAACAAAAATGTATTGTCTTACAATTCTGTAGGCTATAAATCCCAAATTAATGTGTCAGAAGGGCCATGCTCCTTTTGAAACCCTTAAGAGAGATCCTTTCTTGCTTCTTCCTAGCTCCTGCTGGTTTGCTGGCAATGCTTGACTTTCTGTTGCTTGCAGCTGCAGTATTTAAATCTCTGCTTCCATCATTATACTGCATTATCCGATTATGTGTCCATATTTCTGTGTTTTCTCTCTTCTTTTAAAAAATTTTTTTAGTTGTTGATAGACTTTTATTTTATTTTTTTATATTATGTGCTGAGAATTAAACCCCATGTCTCACACATGCCAGGCAAGTGCACTACCGCTGAGCCCCAGCCCCAGCCCTCTCCTCTTTTATAGGGGCACACATCATAGTAAATTAAGGCCCCAACTTTCTCCAATATCACTTAAGTAATGTGAAAACTCTGTTTCCAAATAAGGTCCTTGTTATTGTTTAGATATGCAGTATACACCCAAACTGATAATGCAGAAATATTTAGAGGTAAAATTATTGGATTCTGAGAGTTGTAACCTAATCAGTCCATCCTAGTTTGAATGCACTGAGTGGTAACTGCAGCCAAACAGGGCTTGGCCAGAGTAGGTCACTGGAGGCATGAGCTGGAAGGGTGCAACTTCCTGTGGCCCCTTCCATGCATTTCCTCACTTGGGCTTTTAAGCTCACTATGAGGTAAGCAGATTTCCTCTACTGGGCCATTCACCCATGGTGTGCTCTTTTGCCTTGGACCCAGAGCAATGGAATGGGTCATGAACTGAGTATGAATGGGTATGAACTGAGACCTCTGAAACTGTGAGCCCCAAATAAAATTTTCCTCCTGTAAATTGTTCTTGTCAGGTATTTTGGTCATAGTGATGATAATGCCAACTAAACAGGCATTTTCTGTGGTATTGGGGATATTTAATCTCTTTGGCATTATAATTCTATCTATAATATCAACTTTTAAAATCTATTATAATTTTTTTATTTACCAACATATGATCTGTCTAGATGAGCATATACTATGAAAATTTGAAAACAAATTGCTACCTACTGTGTTAGATGTAGTGTTCTAAAAATGTCACTTGGGTCAAGATGGTTGATGGTATTGTGCAGATCATATGCCTTAACTTATATTTTTGTATATTTTTTCTATTACTGAGAAAAGGATCTTAAAATATCCTACTATAAATGGAATTATTTAATATTTCCTTTAATTGAGACCATTTTCTTCATACATTTGGAGGCTTTTTTAGTAGACATATGCCTATATGTCTTTAATGTCTTTCTGATTGTCATTATGAAATTTCCCTTTATTTTTCTTCTCCATATTTTAATTGGTGCATTATTGATGTATATAATGGTAGGATTTTTTGTTACATATTAATAAATTTACACAATATAACAATATAATTTGGCCAATATCACTCCCCAGAACTTCCTCCCTTTCTCCAATCCTACCACCCCTGGTTACTTTCCTCTAGTCTACTGATCTCACTTTGCTTTTCATACAGTCATCTTCTCCCACTATTCTTTCCCTTTTTCCTCTATAGCTTCCACGTAGGAGAGAAAGCATACAGCCTTTGACCTTCCAGGTTTGGCTTATTTTGCCTAACATAATGGTCTTAAGTTCTATCCTTTTTCCTGCAAATGAGAGAATTTCATTCTTCTTTATGACCAAATAACACTCCATTGTGTATATATACCATTTTCTTTATCCATTCATACACTGATGGACACCTAGGCTTGTCCCACAGTTTGGCTATTGTGAATTGTGCTACTGTAAAAATGGGTATTCATGTATCACTGTAATATGATGACTTTAATTCTTTAGGATAAATACCAAGGAATAGTATATCTGTGTCATATAGTGGTTCTATACCTAGTCTTTTGAAGAACATTAATACTGATTTCCATAGTATGAAATTAGCTTGTACTAATTTACAATCCCACCAACAGTGTAAGAGTGTTCATTTTCTTCCATATCCTTTCCAGCACTTATTTTTTCACATGTCTAATTACAGAGCCATCATTTATTTAAGCACTTATTATTTGTTGTGCACAATGATGTGTCCAACCTCTTTTAAAAAATTAATTAATTAATTTTAATTATGTATATATGACAGCAGAACACTTGATTCATTGTACACATTGTACACAATTGCAGCACAACTTTTTATTTCTCTGGTTATACATGATGTAGCATCACACCGTATGTGCAGTCATACATATACCTAGGGTAATGATGTCCATTTCATTTCACCATATTTCCAGCCCCCATGTCCCTTTCCCACCCCTTCCTCCCCTTTGCCCAATCAAATTTCCTTCATTTTTCCCATGCCACCCCCCATTATTGATCAGTATCCACTTATCAGGGAGACCATTTGGCCTTTGTTTTTTTGGGATTGGCTTACTTTGCTTAGCATGATATTCTCCAACTTCATCCATTTACCTGCAAATGACATAATTTTATTCTCTTTTAGTGCTGAGTAATATTCGATTGTGTATATATACCACAGTTTCTTTATCCATTCATCTATTGAAGGGTATCTAGGTTGCTTCCACAGTTTAGCTATTGTGCATTGAGCTTCTATGAACATTGATGTGGCTGTGTCACTGTAGCATGCTGATTTTAAGTCCTTTGGGTATAGACCAAGCAGTGGTATAGCTGGGTCAAATGGTGGTTCCATTCCCAGTTTTCTAAGGAATCTCCTTACTGCTTTTCAGATTGGTTGCACCAATTTTCAGTCCCACCAGCAATGTATGAGTGTGCCTTTTTTCCCACATCCTTGTCAACACCTATTGTTGTCTGTATTTTTGATAACTGCCATTGTGACTGGCATGAGATGAAATAGTTTTGATTTGCATTTATCTAATTACTACAGATGTTGAACACGTTTTCATATATTTGTTGATCAAATGTATCATCATCATTCATAATGGAGAAAAATTGGAAGCATTCCCTCTAAAAACTGGAACAAGACATGGATGCCATCTTTCACCACTTCTTTAAAAAAATTTTTTTGTAGTTGTAAATGGACAGAATGCCTTTATTTTATTTGTTTATTTTTATGTGGCGCTGAGGATCAAACTCAGTGCCTCATGCATGCTAGGCAAGTGCTCTGCCACTGAGCTACAGCCCCAACTTCTCTTTCACAACTTCTATTCAACATAGTCCTTGAAACTGTAGCCAGAGCAATTAGACAGATGAAAGAAATTAAAGGGATACAAATAGGAAAAGAAGAACTCAAACTATCATTATTTGCTCATGACATGATTCTATACTTAGAGGATCCAAAAACCTCCACCAGAAAACTTCCAAAATTAATAAATGAATTCAGCAAAGTAGCAGGATATAAAACCAATACCCATAAATCAAATGTATTTCTATACATCAGCAATGAGTCCTCTGAATGAGAATTTAGGAAAACTACCCCATTCACAATAGCCTCAAAATAAAATAAAATAAAATACTTGCGAATCAATTTAACAAAAGTGGTGAAAGACCTCTACAATGAAAACTATAGAACACTAAAGAAAGAAATTGAAGAAGACCTTAGAGGATGGAAATATCTCCCATGCTCTTGGATAGCCAAAATTAATATTGTCAAAATGGCCATACTACCCAAGCTGTTATACAGATTAAATGTGATTCCAATTAAAATCGCATTGTCATTCCTTATAAAAATAGAAAAAGCAATCATGAAAAATTTTTTGAATCTTTTTTTAATGTAGGTGGATACAATACCTTTATTTTATTTATGTGGTGCTGTGGATTGAACCCAGGGCCTCACACATACAAGATGAGTGGTCTACCACTGAGCCCCAGCCCCAGCCCCAGCAATCATAAAATTTATTTGGAAAAATAGGAGACCCAGAATAGCCAAAGCAATCTGAGGAAGAAGAGTGAAGCAGGAGGCATCACAAATACCAGACTTTAATCTATACTACAAAAATATAGTACAAAAAACCGGCATGGTATTGGCACAAAAATAGGCATGTAGACCAATGGTACAGAACAGAAGACACAGAGACAAACCCACATAAATACAGTTATCTCATACTAGACAAAGGTGCCCCAAACATACATTGGAGAAAAGATAGCCTCTTCAACAATGGTGCTGGGAGAACTGGAAATCCATATGCAGCAAAATCAAACTAAATCCCTATCTCTCACAATCCACAAAATTCAACTCAAAGTGAATCAAGGAACCAGGAATTAGATCAGAGACCCTGTGTCTAATAGAGGAAAAAGCAGGCTCAAATCTTCATCATGTCAGATGAGGCCCCGACTTCCTTAACAAGACTCCTAAAATGCAAAAAATAAAATCAAGAATTATTAAATGGGATGGACTCAAACTAAAAAGCTTCTTTTCAGCAAAAGAAACAATCCGTGTAGTGAAGAGAGAGCGTACATTTGGGGAGCAAATTTTTGCCACAAGTATGTCAGATAGAGTACTAATATCCAGGACATATGAAGAACTCAAAAAACTTAACACCAAATACTAAACATCCCAAACAATAAATGTTTCTATTCTTTTTTAAATTTTAGTTGTAGATAGACACAATATCTTTATTTTTTCAAATTTATTTTTATGTGGTGCTGAGGATTGAACCCAGTACCTCACATGTGCTAGGCAAGCACTGTACCACTGAACCACAACTCGAGCTCCTATTGTTTGTATTTTTTTTTTTTTTTTTTTTTTTTTTTTTGTGGTACCAGGGATTGAACTCAGGGGCACTCGACCACTGGGTCACATCCCCAGACCTTTTTTGTATTTTATTTAGAGACAGGGTCTCACTGAGTTGCTAAGTGCCTCACCATTGCTGAGGCTGGCTTTGAACTCGCGATCCTCCTGCCTCAGCCTCCCAAAGTGCTGGGATTACAGGCGTGGGCCACCGCGCCCGGCTTGTTTGTATTTTTGATGACTGCCATTCTGATTGGTGTGAGATGAAACCTCAATGTAGTTTTGATTTGCATTTCCCTCATTGCTAATGATGTTGCAGATTTGTATTTCTTCTTTTGAGAAGTGTCTGTTTAATTCATTTGCCCATTTATTAATTAGTTAATTTGTTTTATGGTGTTTTCTGAGTTTTTGTATATTCTAGATGTTAATTCTCTGTCAGAAAAGTAACTAGCAAAGAGTTTCTCCCATTCTATATGTTCTCTCTTCACATTCTTAATTGTTTCCATTGTGTGTGAAAGCTCTTTAATTTCATTCCATCCCATTTATTAACTCTTGGAATTACTTCCTGAGCTTTAGGTGTTCTATGGAGAAAGTCATTGCCTGTGTCTATATGTTGGAGTGTTGACGTACATTTTCTTCTAGGAGTTGCATAGTTTCTGGTCTAATTCCTAGGTTTTTGATTCAATTCGAGTTAACTTTTCTGCAGGGTGAGATATAAAGGTCTATTCATATTCTTCTACCTATGGATAATCAGTTTTCTGTATTGTCAAAGAAGCTGTCTTTTATCCCATGTATGTTGTCAGCACCTTTGTTAAAGATCAGATGACTGTAGATAAGTTTGGATTTGTCTCTGCATTTTATATTCTGTACTATTGGTCTATGTGTTTGTTTTCATGGCAGTACCACACAGTTGTTGTTACTATAGTTCTGAAGCATAATTATAATGTTTCCCACATCGTGTTTTTGGTCTAGAATTGCTTTGGCTATTCTAAGTCTTTTATTAAGCCAAATAAAGTTTAAGACTATTTTTTTTCTAATTCCATAAAGAATATGATTGGTATTTTTATGGGGATTACATTGAATTTGTACATTGCTTTTGGTAGTATGGCTATTTAAAAATAATAATTTTGAGCCGGGCATGGTGGCACATGCCTGTGATCCTAACACTTGGGAGGCTGAGGTAGGAGGATCACAAGTTCAAAGCCAGCCTCAGCAATGGCGAGACACTTAGCAACTCAGTGAGACCCCATCTCTAATAAAATACAAAAAGGTCTGGGGATGTGACCCAGTGGTCGAGTTCCCCTGAGTTCAATCCCTGGTAGCAAAAAATAAAAATAAAAAAATAATAATAATTTTGCCTATCCATGAGCACTGGAGGTTATTTCTTTCTTCAATGTTCTAGAGTTTTCATTGTAGAGGTCTTTTATGCACTTGGTTAGATTTATTCCTAGGTAATTTTTGAGGCTATTGTGAATGGGATTGATTTCCTGATTTCTTTCCAAGCAGATTTATTGTTGGTATATAAGATATATTGATTTTTGCATGTCAATTTTGTAACCTGCTATTTTGCTAAATTTGTTTATTAGCTTTAGCAGTCTTTTGGTGGAATTTTTTTTTGGATCTTCTTAATACAGTATAATATCATCTGCTAACAGTGATAATTTGACTTATTTTCTTATTTTTTATTGCTTTTATTTCCTTCTCTTACCTAACTGCTCTGGCTAAAACTTCTAGCACTATTTTAAATAAGAGTGGTGAGATTGGACATCCTTTTCTTGTTCCATATTTTAAATAAAATTATTTTAGCTTTTCACCATTTACTATGATGTTTCCTTTGGTTTTTCATATACAGCATTTATGATATTGAAGTACGTTCCTTTTATCCCTATTTTCTTTAGTGTTTTTGTTATGAACTGGTTCTGAATTTTGTTGAATGTTTTCTGTGCATCTATTAAGTATTTTTTCTTAACTCTGCTATGTGATGAATTACATTTATTGATTTGCATGTATTAAACCATTCTTGCATCTCTGGGATAAAACAAACTTGGTCATGATGTATGATCTTTGTAATATGTTGGTGAATATAATTTGCTCATATTTTATTAGGATTTTTGCATCTAATTTCATCAGGGATATCAGTCTGTAGTTTTCTTTCCTTGATGTGTTCTTATCTAATTTTAGTATGAGCATGCTACTGGCTTCACAGAATGCATTTGGATGGAACACTTCCATTTCATGGAATAATCTGAAGCACATTAGCATTAGTTCTTTAAATGTCTAATAGAATTCAGCTGAGTATTCATCTGGTCCTGGCTTTTTGTTGTTGTTGCTGTTTGTTTGTTTGTTTTTGTTTTTTAGTTGAAAGGCTTTTTATTAATGCTTCTATCTCATTGCTAGTTATGGTCTGTTTAGATTTTCTATGTCTTATTGATTCAACTTTGGAAGGTTGTATTTGTCAGGAAATATATACCTTTCTTCTAGGCTTTCCATTTTATTGCAGTATAAGTTTCCACAAATGGTTAATAATTATCTGCTGGATTTCTGTAATGTCTGTGGTGATCTCTCCTTTTTCATCTCTAATATTATTAATATGTGACTTTGCTCTTTTTCTTTTGGTTACTTTGGCTAAGGGCTCATCATTCTTGTTTGTCTTTTCAAAGAACCAACTTTTTTTTTGTTTTGTTTTTACTTTTTTTATTTATTCATTTTTTAAAAATTCAAAGTTGTATTTACAACAGTAGCATGTATTACAATTCATAATACACATATAGAGCATCTTTTTACATAACACTGTTTGTATACAAAGTATATTCGTACTATTCAAGTCTTCAATCATGCATTCAGGATAATGATATCCATTTTATTCTACCACCTTCTTGTTTTTGTCCCCTCCATACCCCCTTTCTCCTTCCCTTCCCCTCCCTCCCCTTGACATTTCTAGTGTTACTCTAATACTCCTATGTACCCCAACCCAACACCACTATGTATCATCCTCCTTATATCAGAGAAAACATTTGGCATTTGGATTTTTGAGATTGACTAACTTCACTTAGCATTATATTCTCCAATATCATCCATTTACCTGCAAATGCCATTATTTTATTCTCTTTTATTGCTGAGTAAAATTCCATTGTGTATATATGCCAAATTTTCTTTATTCACTCATCTACTGAGGGGAATCTAGGTTGGTTCCACAACCTAGCTATTGTGAATTGTGCTGCTATAAACATTGAAGTGGCTGTGTCACTGTAATATGCTGTTTTTAAGTCCTTTAGGAATAGACCCAGGAGTGGGATGGCTGGGTCATAGGGTGGTTCCATTCCCAATTTTCCAAGAAATCTCCATACTGCTTTCCATAACGGTTGCACCATTTTGCAGTCCCACCAGCAATGTATGAGTGTGCCTTTTCCCCCACATCCTCTCCAACATTTATTTTTGTTTGTGTTCTTGATAGCTGCCATTCTGATTGGAGTAAAATGAAATCTTAGAGTAGTTTTGATTTACATTTCTCTAATTGCCAGTGATGTTGATCATTTTTTCATGTATTTGTTGATTAATTGTGTATCTTCTTCTGAGAAGTGTCTTTTCAATTCCTTAGCCCATTTATTGATTGGGTTATTTGTTTTTTGGTGTTAAGTTTTTTGAGTTCTTTATATATTCTAGAAATTAGTGTTCTATCTGATGTGCATGTATTAAATATTTGTTCCCAATTAGTTGGCTCTCTATTCACCTCACTGATTGTTTCTTTTGCTGAGAAGCTTTTTAGTTTGAATCTATCCCATTCATTAATTCTTGGTAGTAATTCTTGCGCTACAGGATTCTTATTAAGGAACTTGGGGCCTAATCTGACATGTTGGAAATTGGAGCTTACTTTTTCTTCTATTAGGCGTATTGTCTCTCGTCTAATTCCTAGGTCCTTGATCCACTTTGAATTGAATTTTGTGCATGGTGAGAGATAAGGGTTTAATTTCATTTTGTTGATATGGATTTCCAGTTTTCCCAGCACCATTTGTTGAAGAGGCTATTCTTTCTCCACTGTACATTTTTGGCATCTTTTTTTCTAATATAAGATAGCTGAAATTATATATATATTAGTCTCTGTGTCCTCAATTCTGTACCATTGGTCTACCAGTCTGTTTTGGTGCCAATACCATGCTGTTTTTGTTACTATTGCTCTATAGTATAATTTAAAGTGTGGTATGGTGATGCCCCCTGCTTCACTTTTCTTGCTCAGGATTGATTTAGCTATTCTGGGTCTCTTATTTTTCCAGATGAATTTCATGACTGCTTTTTCTATTTCTTTGAGGAATGTCATTGGGATTTTGATTGGAATTGCATTAAATCTGTATAATGCTTTTGGTGGTATGGACATTATGACAATATTAATTCTACCTATCCAAGAACAAGGTAGGTCTTTCAATCTTCTGAGGTCTTCTATAATTTCTTTCTTTAGTGTTCTATAGTTTTTGTTATAAAGGTCTTTCACCTCTTTCATTAAGTTGATTCCCAGGTATTTTTTTTATGTTATTGTAAATGGGGTAGTTTTCATCATTTCCCTTTCAGAGGCTTTGTCACTGATGTAAAAAATGCCTTTGACTTATGGGTATTGATTTTGTATCCTACTACTTTGCCGAATTCATTTACTAGTTGTAAAAGTTTTCTGGTAGAGTTTATTGGGTCTTCTAGGTATATTACCATGTCATCAGCACATAGTGCTAATTTGAGCTCTTATTTTCCTATTTGGATCTCTTTAATTTCTTTCATCTGTCTAATTGCTCTGGCCAGAATTTCAAGTACTATGTTAAATAGCAGTGGTGAAAGGGGTCATCCCTGTCTAGTTCCAGTTTTTAGAGGGAATGCTTTCAATTTTTCTCAATTTAAGATAATGTTAGCTTGGGGATTTGCATAAATAGCTTTTATAATGTTGAGATATGTTCCTGTTATTCCTAGTTTTTCTAGAATTTTGAACATAAAAGGGGTGTTGTATTTTGTCAAACACTTTTTCTGCATATGTTGAGATGATCATATGGTTTTTATCTTTAAGTCTATTGATGTGATGTATTATGTTTATTGATTTCCAAATGTTGAACCAACCTTGCATCCCTGGGATAAACCCCACTTGATCGTGGTGCACTATCTTTTTGATATGTTTTGTATCCGATTTGCCAGAGTTTTTTTGAGGATTTTTGCATCTATGTTCATTAAGGATATTGACCTGAAGTTTTCTTTTTTAGCTGTGTCTTTGCCTGGCTTTGGAATTAATTTAATATTTGTCTCGTAGAAAGTGTCTGGAAGAGTTCCCTCTCTTTCTATTTCCTGAAATAAATTGAAGAGTATTGGTATTTGTTCTTCTTTGAAGGTTTTGTAGAGCTTGGCTGTGAATCCATCTGGACCTGGGCTTTTTTGGTAGGTAGCTATTTGATGGTGTCTTCTATTTCCTCACTTGAAATTGATTTGTTTAAATTGTGTATAGCCTCCAGATCTAGTTTGTGCAATTCATATGACTCTAGGAATCTGTTGATGCCTTCGGTATTTTCTATATTTTTAGAGTATAAGTTTTCAAAGTAATTTCTAATTATCTTCTGTTTTTCTGATGTGTTTATCATGATATTTCCTTTTTCATCATGGATGCTAGTAATTTGAATTTTTTCTCTCCTCTTTTCTGTTAGCATTGCTAAGGGTCTGTCAATTTTATTTATTTTTTCAAAAAACCAACTTCTGGTTTTGTCAATTCTTTGAATTGTTTCTTTATTCTCAATTTTATTAATTTCAGCTCTGATTTTAATTATTTCCTGTCTTCTACTGCTCTTAGTGTTGATCTGCTCTTCTTTTTCTAGAGCTTGAGGTGTGATGTTAAATCATTTATTTGTTTTTTTTTTTTCTTTTTCTTTTAAGGAATGAGCTCAGTGCAATGAATTTTCCTCTTAATACTGCCTTCATAGTGTCCCAGAGACTTCTATATGATGTATTTGTGTTCTCATTCACCTCTAGGATTTTTTAAATCTCCTCCTTGATGTCTTCTGCAACCCCTTGTTCATTTAGTAGCATGTTGTTTAGTTTCCAATTGTAGGAGTAGCTTTTTTATTTCTTGTTTTAACATTGATATCCATTTTCGTTCTGTTATGGCCTGACAGAATGCAGGGTAGTATCTCTACTTTTTTATATTTGCTGAGAGTTGCTTTGTGGCATAATATATGGTCTATTTTAGAGAAGGAGCAATGTGCTACTGAGAAGAAAGTGTATTTGTTTGCTAAAGGATGAAATATTCTGTATGTGTCCGTTAGGTCTAAGTTATTAATTGTGGTAATGAGGTCTAAGGTTTCTTTGTTTAGCTTTTGTTTGGCTGATCTATCTATTGGTGAAAGAGGTGTGTTGAAGTCCCCTGGAATAATTGTGTTGTGGTCTATTTTACTCTTGAAGTTGAGGAGGGTTTGTTTGATGAATGTAGGTGTTCTGTAATTTGGAGCAATAGATTTATAATTGTTATATCTTGTTGATGAATGGTTCCCTTTAGCAGTACGAAATATCCATCTTTGTCCCTTTTGATTAACTTTGCATTGAAGTCTACCTTATTTGATATGAGAATAGCAACCCCTGCTTGTTTCTGCAGCCCATATGTACGGTAAGATTTTTCCCAGCCTTTCACCTTCAGTCTGTTGATGTCTTTTTCTATGAGGTGGGTTTCTTGGAGACAGCATATTGTTGAATCATTTCTTTTAATCCAGTCTGATAATCTGTGTCTTTTGAATGGTAAGTCTAGGCCATTAACATTCAGGGTTATTATTGAGATGTGATTCGTATTCCCATCCATTTTTATTTGATCATGGTATTTAACTTGATTTGGTTTCTCTTCTGATTGGTGTTTCCTTTAGTTTAATAATTCTCTTTGCTGATTTTCATTGTTATTTTTTCTTTTCTTCTTCATGGAATATTTTGCCCAGGATGTTCTGAAGTGCAGGCTTTCAAATTGTAAAATCTTTTAAATTTTATTTGTCTTGGAAGGTTTTTGTTTCATCCTCAAACCTAAAGCTTAATTTTGCTGGATATAAGATTCTTGGTTGACATCCCTTTTCTTTCAGAGCTTCAAATATGTTGTTCCAGGATCTTCTAGCTTTTAATGTCTGGGCTGAAAGATCTGCACATAGTCTAATTGGTTTCTCCCTATATGTAATCTGATTTCTTTCTCTCATGGCTTTTAATATTCTCTCCTTGTTCAGTACATCAGGCATTTTCATTATAATGTGCCTTGGTGTGGATCTGTTGTGATTTTGTACATTTGGTGTTTAGTAAGCCTCTTGAACTTGATTTTCTCATTCATTCCTCATGTTTGGAATATTTTCTTGTATTATTTCATTGAATAAATTACTCATTCCTTTGGTTTGGAACTCTGCACCTTCCTCTACCCCCAATCACTGTTACATTTGGTCTTTTTATGCTATCCCATATTTCTTGAATGTTCTGCTCATGGTTTCTTACCATTTTTGCTGTCTAATCTACTTATTTCTCCAGGATATATATTTTTGTCTTCATTATCTGAGTCCTTTCTTCCAAGTGGTCTAATCTGTTGGTGATGTTTTCAATTGAACATTTAGTTTGGTTTATTGCTTCTTTCATTTCCAGAATTCCTGTTTGGTTTCTCTTTAGAACCTCTATCTCCCTAGTGAAGTAATCTTTTGCTTCCTGTATTTGTTTTTGGAGTTGTTTGTCAAAATGATCTTTTACCACCTGTATTTGCTCCCTCATCTCATTTTTGAGTTCATTCTTAAGTTCCATAAACATTTGGAATATGTAATTTCTGAATTCCATTTCTGGCATTTCACCAACTATGCTTGCCATGGAATCTACTGAGGAGGTATGTCAATTTGTTTGAGTCACTTTCTTCCCTTGTTTCTTCAAATTGCTTGTGTGACTTTTCTTCTAGTGCTGTGGAACCTCGACTATTTTGTTTTTACCTTAAAGCCTTATGATGATCCTGTAGTACAATGCTATCAGATCCAATTATAAATACTGTATACTTTAAAACCAGACACTTTCTATTCAAATAATCACAGTTTGATCACAATGTACAGATTTAGTTAACTCAGATATTGTCTCCAATATACTCTGTATGTTTGTGATGGGGTTTATAATTTCATGTATTGGACACAATAGGAGGAAGGAAGTGAGGTTATTGAGTTGTTCTTTCTTCGTAAGTGTGAAAAGAGAATTCTGTGGAAGTGGTTTAATATCAGGAGACGAGAGAGGAAAGAGAATGGAGTGAACAATTTAGTGGAAAGACTGATGTATATATAAACCAAATTTATGCAACCATTGAGAGAAGAAAAAAGAAAGAAGGAATAGAAAAAAAGAAAAAAAAGGAAGACAAAGAAGTAGGAATTAGTGTAAAAGAGAAGAAAGAGAAAGTGAGTAAAAAAATAGAGAATAAAGTATATATAACACTGCTTTGATGTATAGTTCAGTTGCCCCCGTTCTAGAAATCCCAATTTCTGCATATAACTTGTTTTTGCCTTTGTTGCGAATGTAATGTCAGGATGTAAATAGGAAAGATGAGGGAAGAAGAAAAGAGACAAAAGAGAGAAGGAAGAAAAGAAAGAAAGGAAAGAGGAACAACAACAAACACACACACACACACAAAAAAAAAAAAAAAAAAAAAAAAAAGTCGAACCTAGGAACAATTCTCAGTCAAGCAACACCCTGGGAAGCCCTTCTTTTTTCCCTTCCAGTTTAACCCAGTTGTCCCGAATCACGTCCAGGGAGTCACAGAGAACCTGTTGGTGGAGTCAAGCTTGCACCTCTGGCCAGCGAAAGAAAGGCGCAACAGAAGAGTGGCTCAGGGGGGGATGTGTCAACAGGTGAATGGCACTGGGAAACGGTGGGTCCAGAAGGCGTCCACTCCCCACGCCCACTTACAGTTGCAGCGACTGGAGGCCACTGCGCTGGCCTCAGACACGCCCTTCCCTGCTGGTTGCCCGCGTCTCACCCAGGTGTGTGCTGTTCTCAGAGCACTGGCTGGATCCCTGAATGCCCGCAGCTGCTTCTCCTTTTGTCCTTGTTTCTTTGTCCCGGTCAGCCGAGGCTCTCCTCAAAAATGGCAGCGATCGCTCTCCTCATGCTCAACAGCAGTTCCCCAGACCTGTGTGTCACTCCCGAGCATGCAAGTGCCACCCAGCAAATTGCAATAAAGAACTCTGTGTGGACACTGCCCTTGTCTAGCTTTCTTTTTAATCCTTGTGTGTTGTTCAGCTTTAAAGCAGTTGCCCGGGACTTTCCCCTACCATACCGCTGGTGTGTCTGTTGAACTCTCGTGCTGGGCCCTCGTGCTTCCGCGATCTGGAGTTCGTTGTATTTCACCATCTCACTGTACCGAGAAGCACGAATGTCCCAACACCCTCACAGTTGAAGGAATAGTGCTAGCAACTCGTTCAAACTTCCCACTAAGCCTCTCTTAGTGACTGACTCCCAAGAGCACCTCCCTCCTGTCCGCCATCTTCCACCCAAATCTCAAGAACCAACTCTTGACTTCATTAATCCTTTGTATTTTTTTAATTCTCAATTTCATTGATTTCAGCTCTGATCTTAATTTTTTTATTTTTATATAATTTTATTTTTATAATTTTTAATATGTACAACTCATAGTGCATATATTTAGTATCTTTTTACATACAACTGTTTGTATACAAAGTATATTCGTACAATTCAGGTCTCTGATCTTAATTATTTCCTTCCTTCCTTCTACTTGTTTTGGGATTTGGTTCTTTTTTTTTGGTTTATTCTTTATCAAGTGCCTCAATATGCATCATTAGATTGTTTAATGGGATCTTTTGATTTTCTTGTGTACACACTCAGCTATAAACTTGCCTCTTAGAAATGCCTTCATAGTGTCTCAGAGGTTCTGGAATATTGTTTCACTATACAAATTTGAGACTAAGAATTTTTAAATGTCTCCCCTGATTTCTTCTATCACCCATTCATCATTCAAAAGTGTATTGTTCAGTCTCCATGTGTTGATTCTTAATTTCATTCCATTATAATCTGATAAGATGAGGAAATATATATATATATTTGTATTTGCTAAGAGCTGCCTTGTGGCCTAAAATACCATCTATTTTGGAGAATGTTCCATGAGCTACTAAGAATAAAGTGTTTTCAGTTCTTTTTTTGAAAATTTTTTAGTTGTTTATAGGCTTTTATTTAATTAATTAATTTATATGTGGTGCTGAGAATCGAACCCAGTGCCTCACATATGCCAGGTAGGTACACTACCGCTGAGCCCCAACTCCAGCCCATGTGTTCAGTTCTTGTTGGATAAAATACTCTATAGGTCTTTTAAGTTTATTTGATTTATATTTTTCAGATCCAAAGGCTCTGTACTGATTTTATGTCTGAGTGACCTATGTAATAGTGAAAGAGGTGTGTTGAAATCACCCAGTATTATTGTACTGATGTCTATCAGAGGCTTTTATTCAAGTAGTGTCTCTTTTATGTAATTATTTGCACCCACACTTGGAACACAAATGCTTATTATTTTTATAAGCTCTTGTTGAATTTTTCCTTTTACTAGTAAAAAGTGACTTTTTTGTCTCTTTTGATTAATTTTGGTTTGAAATCTGCTTTGCCAGATCTGAGTGTAGCTACTGCTGCTTGTTTTGGGGTAGCATTTGTATAGTAAATTGATTTCCATCCTTTTACTTTCAGCCTGTGGCTGTCTTTGCCTGCAAGGTGAATCACTTGAAAGTAAAGTATAGTTAGGTCTTGTTCTTGAACGCATTCTTTTAGTCTGTATGTTTTAATTTGAGAGTTGAAAACATTTATGTCCAATGTTTTATAGAGAGATATTTATTAATTTCTACCACTTTCTTTTATTTAATGTTTAGTTTGGTTCTGTTTCTTGTTTTGTTAGCTATTCTTGAAATAACACTTGTTTGTTTGTGAGCTCTGGTGTTTTTCATTTCTTCTGTGTTGCATATATCTTTAAATAAGTTCTATAGTGCCAGCTCCTTGTTAATTATTTTAGTTTCTGATAATCTTGGAAGATCTTTATTTCTTCTTTGATTTTTGAAGGATAGCATTGCTGGATATAGCAATCTTGGTTGACAGTTGTTTTCTTTCACGATTTGGAACACAAGCCCTTCTGACTTTTAGAGTTTGTGTTAAGAAATCAGAAGTAATTCTGATCAAATTACCGCTAACTGTGACCTCACATTTTTCTCTTGATGTTTTAAAAATTATATCCTGATTCTGTATGTTAGATGTTTTAATTATAATGGGTTTAGAGAGGTTCTTTTTTGATCTTGTCTTTTTGGAGTTTTGAATGCATCTTGTATCTGGAAGTGCATCTCATTCTCAAGCTTTGTAAACTTTTTTTTTGCTATTTTCCTGAAGACATTATCCATTCCATTACTGCATCACAACTCTCCTCAATTCCAATGACTTTTTAAAAATTTTTTTATTATTCTAATTTGTTATACATGATTGCAGAGTACATTTCATTTCATATTACATATAAAGGGCACAATTTTTCAATTTGCTGGTTTTATATAAAGTATTTTTCAACAATTGTGTCTTCATACATGTATTTAGGGTAATCATGGATAACTCAGTCTGCCATTATTCCTATCCCCTTACCCACTCCCCTCTCTCCCCCCCTCTTTGTTCTATTTAAAGCTCTTTCATTCCTCTAATCTCCTCTCTCTTGCCTTTATAAGTTAGTATCTTCATATCAAAGAGATCATTTGACCTTTGGTTTTTTGGGATTGGCTAACTTCACTTCGCATTATTTTCTCCAACTCCATCCATTTACCTGAAAATGCCATGATTTTATTCTCTTTTAGTGCTGAGTAGTGTTCCATTGTGTATATATACCAAAGTTTCCCTATCCATTCATCTGCTGATGGGCATCGGGGTTGGTTCCGCAATCTAGCTGTTGTGAATTGTGCTGCTATAAACATTGATGTGGCTGTGTCCCTATAGTAAGCTGCTTTTAAGTCCTTTGGGAATAGGCCAAGGAGTGGGATAGCTGGGTCAAATGGTGGTTCCATTCCAAATTTTCCTAGGAATCTCCATACTGCTTTCCAGATTGTCTTCACCAATTTGCAGTTCCACCAGCAATGTATGAGTGTGCCTTTCCCCCCACATCCTCACCAGCATTTATTGTTGTTTGTTTTTTTGATAGCTGCCATTCTGTCTGGAGTAAGATGAAATCTTAGAGTAGTTTTGATTTTCATTTCTCTAATTGCTGGAAATGTTGAAGATTTTTTATTCCAATGATAATCTTAAGTTTGGTCTCTTAATGTTTCCCCTGTCTTCAGCATGTTCTATTCTATTAGAGAGACTTTCAACTGAACACTTTATTTGAATTATCGCCTTTCATTTCCAAAATTTCTGTTTGGTTCTTTTTCAATATCTCTATCTCCATATTGAATTTCTCATTCATATTCTGTACTGACTTCCTTGGTTAATTTAGTCATTTTTCTGTGTTCTCTCAGAATTCATTGATCATTTGCATAATCATTATTTTGAATTCTTTTTCTGGTATTTCATCTGCTTCAATATCTTTGGGGTCAGTTGCTGGTGGATTATGAACTTTAGAAGGGGTCATGTTACATTGTTTTTTTTCCCCTTGTATTTCTGTGTTGGGTTTTATACATTTGTTGAGATGAATATCTATTCCACTTTTACGTGTGGGCCTTTATATGGCACAACCTTCTCTTGCCAAAGTGTCCTACAGTGTTCTGGATTGAGATCACCCCTTGTAGGTATGGTGTCCACAGACATTGTGTTCATTCTCTCTGTTTGTGTTGTAGTATGAAGGCGCCCCTCTAGCTTTCCTACTTGGGGCCTGGTCATTGGTTTTGGTCTTTGTCACTTCTATTCTTTGTATTAAAGTATAGCTGACATGTGAGTGTGGTTAATTTGTGTGTGGAGCAAGGTGCACAGTTGTCATCAATAGCAGTAATAACTGAAACAACATAAATTTTGGGGCAGGAATTATATAGATGAATTAATTCTAAAAGATGGTAAAAATAAAGTTCATTACAAGAAAGGAAAATGTTGTATGAAGGTGGAAGAGAGCTTATGATATTCAAAAAGTAAACAGAATGCAGAGGGAATGTGGGAGGTGATAGTTATAAGGAGGGTGGAGAAAATTTCGAAAAAAAAAAAAACAAAGTAAAGAAAGAGAGAGAACAAGAGAATTTGGCTGTTAGCAGGAAAAGAAAGGAGAGAAAGAGAAACAAACAAGAATAAACAAACCAAAACCCTAACCCTCAATAGGTAAGGCAAGGAAAATAACTGTATTTAAAAATGGTAAAAGAGAGAAAAAAATGAAACAAACATATATGAGTATAAATATGCATGAACCAATCAGCACAGCAAGTTCTCTCTCTCTCTCTCTGTCTCTCTGTCTCTCTCTCTCTCTCTCTCTCTCTCTCTCTCTCTCACACACACACACACACACACACACACACACACACAGACTCACACACAAAGAAAAAAGATTATTGACAAAAAAGGAAAGAATCCTCCCCACTGAGTTGATTGAAATGTTTGATGAGAATGGATGGTCACTTCCTATGCCTACTGTACTCCTTTCCATGTCTTCTTGGGCTAGGTATTGAGAGAAATAGAGGAGGCTAGGGGGCTGGAGGTTGTGAACCCCTTCCTCTTTTTATGTTGCTCATTGAGCTTCCTTTGATGTGGCCTAAGACTGAAGCTGGTTGAAATAGCTCTCAGCTTCCCTTCTTACCAGTATAGGGCAGGACAGAGTAGGAATTACTGTCAATTGGAGTTTCATCTGCACAGACCAGACCTATGCACTCCCAGGGTGATGTGATGCTGCTGCAGAGTCTTATGAGGGGAGTTCTGGCAGGGGCTTAGGTCTAATTAAGCCTTAGGGACTTTGCTGGGTGGTATCTGCTCTGGACAGATTATATCAATACACCCCTAGGGCCCTGCAGATGCAGGGAGTCTGGATCTCAGGAGAGTCCCAGGAATTTTACTGTGGGGCAGGGGAGTCAATCCTCCACCCTTCTGCCCACAATCAGTCTTCCCAGGCTTAGGCCCTGAGTGTATTCACACCCCCCTGTTCAGATTCATAACCCTCTTCAGCTGATCATGTGAGCCAGTAGACTCAAAGGAAAGGACTCATTGGGCTTCTCTTCATTTTTTTGACTTAAATCCCCTTGGGTGCAATCTTCTCTGTGCCTGTTACACTCACATTTTGCTAAGTACACCCTATGCCGCATGGTAGGTGCTTGCTGGGAGAGGATGGCAAAGTTCACTGTGATCTCTTGGGCTACTGCAACAGCAAGCTGCAGCATGGCTGTCTCAAAACGGCTACTGCCTCAGCTCTTCACTTACCAGTTGAAAAACACCAGTTTGCAGTGATGCCTTTGGTCCGCTAAGTTGAGAATGCTTTTCTGATTTCAGGTTTTTCCCTATCTGATCAGTTCATTGTTTGTGTACGTTATCCCTTCCCTTTGTGGTGAACCAGCACTGTTGCTGCTGCTTCAACTGGCTTGGCTCCAATGCGCTTTCTTCTTTGTTCAATGCACCCAAATTACTGAGACTCTAAGATACTCTGACAGTCCAATATTGAATTTTAGTGAAATCCCTCTTTCATATGCTTCACTGTGATACAGTAGTCCCACTGCTTGAATCCTGAGCTGCAGAGCATCTAGGAATGCTGTCTTCCTGTAATCTTCCATCTTGAATCTGAAATTTACCTTTTCACTTTTCATGGAGGTCTTCTTCACCAGCTATTAATAGAGCCACTTTAAACTTCTTATTTTTTTATTGGTATCATTTCTTGCCAACCACTTGCTTTCAACCTGTCTCACTTTTGTATTTAAAGTGCATACACTGTAGACAGTATAGTTGTCTTAATAATTTTATTGATTTAATAATGTATGCCTTTTAATTGGAGTGGTCAATTAATTCATATTTAATTTGATTATTGACATGGCTTGTTATATATCTAATATTCTATTAATTGATTTCTGTTTTATTTTTTTGTTTTTTTCTTCTTCTTGACTTCTTTTGAAGTTTTAAAATGCATTTTAGAATTCCATGGTAAATTAAAATCTATTTTTTGTCATATTTCTATACATTACCTTTTTAGTGGCTGCTCTACGTATTCTAATATATATTCTTCATTTTTCATTGTCTGCTTAAGTGGTAATATTTTAGCATTTCACATAAAATATAGAAAACTTTTCAGCTATTTAGGTCAATTTAATCCCTTCCCATCTATATACTATACTTGTCAGATAATTTATATATGCATATATTTTGAAGCCCACATGATAATGTTATACTTGTTGCTCTAAACATGTAAATTTATTTTAAGAAAAATTTGTTTTGCAATACTGTGGTTTGAAACCCAGTAACATTCTACACTGAGCTACATCCCAGCCTTTTATTTTGCATCCCCTTTCCTTCCTCTCCTCACCATACCCCTGTTCCTTTTCCTCTACTGTTCTTTCTTCTCTTTACTTATAGTTTTTTTCAATTGGTACCTTGTGGGTACATATAAAGGTGAGATTCACTGTGTTATAGTCATACACACACACACACACACACACACACACACACACACACATGGGAATGTTTGGTCAGAGTCATTTCACTGTTCTTACACTCTCCTGTCCCTCTTCTCTTGCCCTCATAACCCTTCGTCTACCCCACTGGTATTGCTCTTATTTTCATGGCTTTTTAAAAACTTTTTTTAAATTTTGAGACAGGGTCTTATGAGTTGCTCAGGTGGACCTCAAATTTGAAATCCTCCTGCTTCAGCCTCCGGAGGAGCTATGATTATAAGTGTAGACCACTGTACCTGGCTTAGTTTAAGAAAATTAAGAGAAAGTATTTTTATATTTACTGGATATTTACCATATCTGGTACTGTTATACTGTTCATTTCTTCCTGAAAATTCTGGTTTGTAACTTGCATCCTATCTCTTTAGCCCAATTATCTCTTTTTCAGTAATTTCTTGGAGTACAGAACTGTTGGAGATAAAGTCCATTTATTTCCCTCTATGTAAAACTATTTTTATTTCACTTTCATTCTTAATGACTAATTTCTTTTGATATAAAAATATTATCCCAGAAGAGAGAATAATATCTCTCTTAGAAGAGAGTGGAATAATATTTTTTTAGATTATTTATTTATTTATTTATTCATAATGCACAAGTATATCATCTTTTTATATACAACTGCTTGTAAACAAAATATATAAGTACCACTCAGATCTTTAATCATGCATTTAGGATAGTGATATCCAGAATGGTCAAAGGAAAGGGAGGGCAAAGGAGGGAGCAGGGGGGGAAAAGGGGGAAAAATGTTGGTTGAATGAGATGGAATAATATTTTTAAGAAAACATGTTTCTTCTAATTCCAACATTTCTAGGGTTTTTGAATCATAGCTTCCCTGTACAATGTATCTTTTTTTCTTTATCTTTGGTTTTCATTCATTTAATGATGATTTATCTACATTTAAAGAAAAGTTTCTTGGGGTTTATTGAGATAGCTGAATCTGTAAATTTATGTATTTTGCCAAATTTGGAATATCTTGAGACATTATTTCTTTTTAAAAAAAAAATATTTAGCCGGGTGTAGTCGCACATGCCTGTAATCCCAGCACTTGGGAGGCTGAGGCAGGAGGATCGCAAATTCAAAGCCAGCCTCAGCAATGGCGAGGCACTTAGCAACTCAGTGAGACCCTGTCTCTAATAAAATACAAAAAAGCGCTGGGAATGTGGCCCAGTGGTTGAGTGTCCCTGAGTTCAATCCCCGGTACCAAAAAAAAAAAAATTATTTGTTATGTGGTGCTGAGGATCAAACTCAGGGCCTCATGTGTGTGAGACAAGCACTCTACACTGAGCTACAAGCCCAGCCCCAGACATTATTTCTTTAAAAAGTTTTTTCTCCACTGCAGTTTCTCTCTCCTTCTGGAATTCCAATTACACATGGATCATGGGTTAGACATTTTATATTGACCAACTGGTATCTGAATTTCTCCCCCACTATTTTATAAGATTGGATAGTATCTGTGAATCTGTTTTGAAATTCAGACCTTCCTTTGTCATCTACATTCCTCTGTTACGCCTAGATAAAATTTCTATTTCAGATATTTTTCTGTTTCAGAACTTTTATGTTTCATTTTTATTATTCTTAATTCTTTACTGGTATTCCCAATCTTTACATTCATCTTACAAATATTTCCTTTATTGAGGATATGATGATAACAGCTTAAAAATTATTGACCTCAAAGTTCAATATTAGTCATTTCAGAGAGAGCCTTCATTAAATGTTTTTTCTCTTGAGAAGGAGAGAAGAAACAATTTCTTCTGCTGCTTCACATATTTTTTCCTATTATCATATAGTTTTGAATTGTAACCTGAACATTGTAAATATTTTGGTGTTGAAATTCTGGGCGATATTATATTCCTTTGAAGCACATCAATAATTTTGTTTTAGTAGGCAACTAAATTGGTTGATCTGCTATTAGATCAATTCTTCTATGCTTAGCAGAACTACTTAGAGTTCTCTCTGAATGTTTGAAATTCATAGATTAGACAGAGATTTAGGAGGAATTCACACATAGAATTTATACCTTCTCTTATTTGTTGCTTCCCTTTCGTAAAATACCCTTTTATCCCAGTGTTTGTGATTGGTCCAAGTCCTATCCTTTTGATACTCAATCCAGAAAAAATTGCCACTTTTCTATCAGAGTATTAGGTAGTTCCATAGCACAGACTAGTGCCTGCCTCTAGTCAAGAAGCTAGCGAACTTACCCTTTGCCATTCTCTTTGGTCAGCTATTAATTCCCCTCCAGAATCTTCCTGCTTTTGTTTGCTTTGCAGGTCCTTAATATTTTATATATATATTTTAATCATCAAGAAGATTGAGCCAATAGGAGATTACTGAACATTACCAGAAATAGAACCTATTCATTTCTCCTAAAATAATATCAATTACAGAAAAATATGTGGCTATATTCTTTGTTTTTCTTGTTAAAAATTGAAATCCTATGGATGAGCAAAAGTCTTGGTCCATACAATTTTATTCCCTTAGCCTATATTAACCATTTTTAGTTTGGAATATTGTTCCAGAACTTTCTCTATGAAATAAAAAAGTGTGATGTACACTAATATATGTTTACCCACATAAATGAGATATGTGGTATACTTTGGGTTAACAGCATAAGGTCTAGTCTAAACTACTTGAAATCAAATCCTTATTTTAATACTTTCTATACCTATGTGACCTTCAAGAATTTTGTCAAACCTCTGCACCTCTGTTTTCTCATCTGCAAAATGGTAATAATTGACCAGAACAAGAGGTAGGCATCCGCCCACCTGTGGGAAGGAGAGATCCAGCCTCCAGTTTGCCTGGCCTGCAGGGCCAGAGTGGCAGCTCCCTGCTGCTGAACGCAGGGCTCATCCTGAGGATAAGCCCCCTCCACTCTTCCACTGTGCCATTCTGCAAAGGGCCAAAGGTGCAGCCTTGACTCCATTAACAGGATTGCTGACTGGATATGTTCCGGGTCAATTGGCTTAATCTGGAAGGGAAATAAGAAGGGCTTCCAAGGGTCCATTTGGCTTGAGACTTATTCCTGGTTTCAACGTTTTTGTCTGTTTGTTTGTTTGTTTTGTTGTTTCTTGGGGGGTTTGTTTGTTAGTTTTTTTTTTTTCTTTTTGTTGTTGTTGTTATGTTTTGATTGACAGTGTGTTTGTTTGCTTCTGCTCCTCTTTGCTTTCTTTCTTTTCTTCCTTCTCACTTTAGTATTTTTTCTCCTTCCTTCATCTTCCCTATTTACACCCTGCCATTGCATACTCAACAAAGGCAAAAACAAGTTATATGTAGAAATTGGGTTTTTTTGAATGAGTACAATTGAAATATATAGCAAAGTGGTGTTATATATAGTGTATTATCTATTTTCTAGACTCACTCTCTCTCATACTAATTTCTACTCCTTGGTCACTTTTTTTCTTTTTCTTCCTTTTTTTTTTCTCTTTTTCTTTTTCTCCATCTTTCTTTATTTCTTCTCTCAACCGCTACATAAATTAGGTTTATATATAAATTGGTCTTTCCACCTAATCATTCACTATTTCCTCTCTCATCTGCTGATACTAAACCACTTCCATAGAACTCTCTTTTCATACTTTCTAAGAAAGAACAAGTCAGTTCACTCACTTCCCTCTTACTAAACATATCACCTCTGTGTCAATTACTTGAATCTATAAAGCCCCATTAGGAGCTTACAGATTAAATTGGAAACACTATCTAGGTTAACTAAATCTGTACATTGTGATCAAACTGGGATTCTCTGAATAGAAAGTGTCTGATTTTTTTTTTTTTTTTTTTTTGTGGTACTGGGGATTGAACTCAGGGGCACTCATCCACTGGGTCACATCCCCAGGCCTTTTTTGTATTTTATTTAGAGACAGGGTCTCACTGAGTTGTTAAGTGCCTCGCCACTGCTGAGGCTGGCTTTGAACTCGCAATCCTCCTGCCTCAGCCTCCCAAAGTGCTGGGATTACAGGCGTGCGCCACCACGCCCGGCTAGAAAGTGTCTGATTTTAAAGTGTAAAGGAAATATAAGGGGATCTGATAGCATTGTACTACCGGAGCAACGTAAGGCTGTAAGGTAAAATCAAAATAGTCAAGGTCCCATAGTGCAAGAAGAATAGACATAAAAGCAAGATGAAGAAACAAGGAAGGAAAGTGGCACAAACAAATCAAGATACCTCCTCAGTAGATTCCATGGCATGCACAGTTGGTGAAATGACAGAGATGGAATTTAGAAATTACATTTGCCAAATGCTTGCGGAACTTAAGAATGAACTAAAAAATGAGATGAGGGAGCAAGTACAGATGGCAAAAGATCATTTTGACAAAGAACTCCATAAACAAATACAGGAAGTAAAAGATTACTTCAATAGGGAGATAGAGGCTCTAAAGAGAAACCAAACAGAAATTCCGGAAATGAAAGAAGCAATAAACCAAAATAAAAGCTCAATTGAAAGTATCACCAACAGAGTAGATCACTTGGAAGAAAGAACCTCAGACAATGAGGACAAAATATATACCCTAGAGAAAAATCTAGATTACACAGAAAAAATGGTAAGAAACCAAGAACAGAACATCCAAGAATTATGGGACAACATAAAAAGACCAAACATAAGAGTGATTGGGGTAGAGGAGGGGCAGAGTTTCAAGCCAAAGGAATGAACAATTTATTTAATGAAATAATTACAGAAAATTTTCCAAACTTGAGGAATGAATGGGAAAACCAAGTTCAAGAGGCTTACCAAACACCAAAGATACAAAATCACAACAGATCGACACCAAGACACATTATAATGAAAATGCCTAATATACTGAGCAAGGAGAGAATATTAAAAGCCACAAGAGAAAGGAAGCAGATTATATATAGGGGAAAACCAATCAGACTATGTTCAGACTTTTCTACCCAGACCGTAAAAGCAAGAAGATCCTGAAATAGCATATTTCAAGTTCTGAAAGAAAAGGGATGTCAACCAAGAATCTTATATCCAGCAAAACTGAGCTTTAGATTCGAAGATGAAATAAAAACCTTCCACAACAAGCAAAAGTTCAAAGATTTTGCAGCTCGAAAGCCAGCACTTCTGAACATCCTGGGCAAAATTTTTCATGAAGAAGAAGAGAAAAATAACAACAAAAATCAACAAAGGGAGATATTAAACTAAGGGAAATACCAACCAGAAGAGAAACCAAATCAAACTAAAGATCATAATACAAATAAAAATGGATGGGAATAAAAATCATATTTCAATAATAACCCTGAATGTTAACGGCCTAAACTCACCATTCAAAAGACACAGATTATCTGAATGGATTAAAAGAAATGACCCAACAATTTGCTGTCTCCAAGAAACACACCTCATAGAAAAAGACATCAATAGACTGAAGGTGAAAGGCTGGGAAAAGTCTTATCACTCACATGGCCTGCAGAAGCAAGCAGGGGTTTCCATTCTCATTTCAAATAAGGTAGACTTCAAGCCAAAACTAATCAAAAGGGACAAAGATGGATATTTCTTACTACTTAAAGGAACCATTCATCAACAGGATATAACAATCATAAATCTATATGCCCCAAATAATGGAGCACCTACATTCATCAAACAAACTCTTCTGAAATTCAAGAGTAAAATTGACCACAACACAATTATTCTAGGGGATTTCAACACACCTCTCTCACCAATAGATAGATCATCCAAACAAAAGCTAAACAAAGAAACCGTAGGCCTCCTTAAAACAATTAATAACTTAGACTTAACGGACATATATAGAATATTTCATCCCACAGTAAAAGAATACACTTTTTTCTCAGCAGCACATGGCTCCTTCTCCAAAATAGACCATATATTATGTCACAAGGCAACTCTCAGCAAATATAAAAAAATAGAGATACTACCCTGCATGCTATTGGACCATAAAGGAATGAAATGGGAAATCAATGACAAAACAAGGAATAAGAAAAACTACTCCATCAACTGGAAGCTAAACAACATGCTACTGAATGAACAAGGGGTTGAAGAAGACATCAAAGAGGAGATCAAAAAATTCCTAGAGGTAAATGAGAACACAGATACATCATATAGAAATCTCTGGGACACTATGAGGGCAGTAGTAAGAGGAAAATTCATTGCACTGAGTTCATTCCTTAAAAGGAAAAAAACCAACAAATAAATGACTTAACATCACACCTCAAAGCAGTAGAAAAAGAAGAACAGACCAACACCAAGAGTAGCAGAAGACAGGAAATAATTAAAATCAGAGCAGAAATTAATGAAATTGAGACTAAGGAAACAATTCAAATAATTGACAAAACTAAAAGTTGGTTCTTTGAAAAAATAAACAAAATTGACAGACCCTTAGCGATGCTAACAAAAAGAAGAAGAGAAAAAACTCAAATTACTAACATTCATGATGAAAAAGGGAATATCACAACAAACACCTCAGATATACATAATATAATTAGAAATTACTTTGAAAACTTGTACTCTAACAAAATAGAAAATACTGAATGCATTGACAGATTTCTAGAGTCATATGATTTGCCTAAACTGGATCTGGAGGCTATACACAATTTAAACAGATCAATTACAAGCGAAGAAATAGAAGATGTCATCAAAAAGCTACCAACAAGGAAAAGTCCAGGACCTGATGAGTTTACAGCTGAGTTCTACAAGACTTTCAAAGAAGAATTAATACCAATGCTCTTCCAACTATTTCAAGAAATAGAAAAAGAGGGAGCTCTTCCAGACTCTTTCTATGAGGCCAATATTACATTAATTCCAAAGCCAAGCAAAGACGCATCCAAAAAAGAAAACTTCAGGCTCATATCTTTAATGAACATAGATGCAAAAATCCTCAACAAAATTCTGGCAAATCGGATACAAAACCATATCAAAAAGATAGTGCACCACGATCAAGTGGGGTTTATTCCAGGGATGCAAGGCTGGTTCAATATTTGGAAATCAATAAACATAATACATCACATCAATAGACTTAAAGATAAAAATCATATGATTGTCTCAATAGATGCAGAAAAAGCATTTGACAAAATACAGCACCCCTTTATGTTCAAAACACTGGAAAAACTAGGAATATCAGGAACATATCTCAACATTATAAAAGCTATTTATGCAAGGTCCAGAGCTAACATTATCTTAAATGGAGAAAAAAATGAAAGCATTTCCTCTAAAAACTGGAACAAGACAGGGATGCCCCCTTTCACCACTGCTATTTAACATAGTACTGGAAACTCTGACCAGATCAATTAGACAGACGAAAGAAATTAATGGGATCCACATAGGAAAAGAAGAGCTCAAATTAGCACTATTTGCTGATGACATGATAATATACCTAGAAGACCCAGAAAAACTCTACCAGAAAACTTTTACAACTAGTAAATGAATTTGGCAAAGTAGCAGGATACAAAATCAATACCCATAAGTCAAAGGCATTTTTATACATCAGTGACAAACCCTCTGAAAGGGAAATGATGAAAACGACCCCATGTACAATAGCATCAAAAAAAATAAAATACCTGGGAATCAACTTAACAAAAGAGGTGAAAGACCTCTATAAAGAAAATTATAGAACACTAAAGAAAGAAATCATAGAAGAACTCAGAAGATGGAAAGACCTACCTTGCTCTTGGATAGGTAGAGTCAATATTGTCAAAATTTCCATACTACCAAAGTCATTATACTGATTTAATGCAATTCCAATCAAAATTCCAATGTAATTTTTCAAAGAAATAGAAAAAGCAATCATGAAATTCATCTGGAAAAATAAGAGACCCAGAATAGCCAAAGCAATCCTGAGCAAGAAAAGTGAAGCAGGGGGCATCACCATACCGGACTTTAAATTATACTATAGAGCAATAGTAACAAAAACAGCATGGTATTGGCACCAAAACAGACGGGTGGACCAATGGTACAGAATTGAGGACACAGAGACTAATACATATAATTTCAGTTATCTTATATTAGACAAAGGTGCAAAAAATGTACAGTGGAAAAAGGATAGCCTCTTCAACAAATGGTGCTGGGAAAACTGGAAATCCATATGCAACAAAATGAAATTAAACTTGTATCTCTCACCATGCACAAAACTCAATTCAAAGTGGATCAAGGACCTAGGAATTGGATCTGAGACAATACGCCTAATAGAAAAAGTAAGCTCCAAATTCCAACATGTCGGATTAGGCCCCAAGTTCCTTAATAAGAATCCTGTAGCGCAAGAACTACTACCAAGAATTAATGAATGGGATAGATTTAAGCTAAAAAGCTTCTTCTCAGCAATAGAAACAATCAGTGAGGTGAATAGAGAGTCAACTAATTGGGAACAAATATTTAATACATGCACATCAGATAGAGCACTAATTTCTAGAATATATAAAGAACTCAAGAAACTTTACACCAAAAAAGAAAATAACCCAATCAATAAATGGGCTAAGGAATTGAAAAGACACTTTTCAGAAGAAGATACACAATTAACCAACAAATACATGAAAAAATGCTCAACATCGCTGGCAATTAGAGAAATGCAAATCAAAACAACTCTAAGATTTCATTTCACTCCAGTCAGAATGGCAGCTATCAAGAACACAAACAACAATAAATGTTGGAGAGGATGTGGGGGAAAAGGCACACTCATACATTGCTGGTGGGACTGCAAAATGGTGCAACCGTTATGGAAAGCAGTATGGAGATTTCTTGGGAAAATGGGAATGGAACCACCCTATGACCCAGCCATCCCACTCCTGGGTCTGTTCCCAAAAGACTTAAAAACAGCATATTACAGTGACACAGCCACTTCAATGTTTATAGCAGCACAATTCATAATAGCTAGGTAGTGGAACCAACCTAGATGTCCCTCAGTAGATGAGTGGATAAAGAAAATGTGGTATATATACAGAATGGAATTTTACTCAGCAATAAGAGAGAATAAAATAATGGCATTTGCAGGTAAATGGATGAAGTTGGAGAATATAATGCTAAGTGAAATTAGTCAATCTCAAAAATCCAAACACCAAATGTTTTCTCTGATATAAGGAGGTTAGTTCACAGTGTGATTGGATGGGGGTTCATAGGATTAGAGGAACACTAGAATGGTCAAAGGAAAGGGAGGGCAAGGGAGGGAGCAGGGGGGGAAAAGGGGGGAATAATGGTGGTTGAATGAGATGGATATCATTATCCTAAATGCATGATTAAAGATCTGAATGGTACTTATATACTTTGTATACAAGCAGTTGTATGTAAAAAGATGATATACTTGTGCATTATGAATAAGTAAATAAATAATCTAAAAAAAATGGTAATAATTATATTACTGACCTCATAGGTAGAATTTTAATGATGTTAACAATTAATTAATAAATATAATGCACTTGGAATGCTATCTGGCACATATCAATCCCTCAATCAATACTAGAAATTATTGTTATTCTTCAACTCATTTTTTTCATTAATAATGTTCTGAATATTATATAAATGTATGTATCCATATATACATATTCATATATACATAACCATATACATACGTATGCAATTTTATCCTAGTTTATAGTATGGCATTATATTCAATTTTATCCTACTTTATTGTATTGCATTATATGGATGCATCAAACTTGTTTTGCCCATCCTCATACTAACTGATATTTAAGGGATTTCACTCTATTCCCTTTTTATGAATAAGACCAAATGAACATGCTAGTATATACTTCTTTATGTACACAGAGGAGCATTCCTTTAGGAATAAATACCTAGAAGTAGAATCATTAGGCCAAAGTATATGTGCATTTCAGTTTCGTGTGTAATATGGAATAAAGAAAACAAATAATTGAGTTATTTTTAAAAATCAACACTACTATCCCAAAGAACAAGGAATCTCAGAGAGATATAAAAGTAATGTAGAGAGGTTAATAAAATCCCATGTCTTGTGTTCAGTGAAGTAAGCTAAATACAGAAAAATGAGTGTTGTATGTTTTGTTTCATATGTGGAAACTAGAAAAAAAAAGACTTGAAAGTAAAAGAGGGATGAGGATGATTAGGGCCTAGAAAAGGAGCTAGGGGGGACAAGGAAAGAGAGGATGGTGGAGAGGGTAGAAGAAGGGAGGGTGTGGATGATGAATGAACAATATATACATGTACAGATGTGTCACAATGAAATGCATTAATTTGAACAATTAACATGTATTAATAATCATAATAATAAAAATAAATTACAATTACATACCATCCCAAGTATGAATTGGAATGATCTACATTAACTCATATTGTACTCAAACAAAAATCACAATAACTAATCTAGCAGTAATACACATTTTTAGTACTCAGATAGTGGTCTTGAAAAACACCTCGTGAAAATGAGGTTGCTTGAAGAAACAATCAAAATCCTTTCAATTGTCTTCAAAGCCCGACATAATCTGGTCTCAGTCTTATCCTTGTTCCTCACTGCTTTCTTCACAACTAACTCTGCTCCTGTCACACTTACATCCTTGATTTTAGCATTCCCGGTCTCTCTTACATTTCTATTTTTTCCCATAGCACTAACATACTTATACATATATATATATATATATATGCATAGATATGTGTGAATCTATCTTTTCCATCAATCTTAAAGATAGATAATTGTCTAAATAGTCCTGTATTAATATACCATCCCAATTCTCAGTGGTTAAAACAACAAGCATTTTTTCACACTCTTATATCTCTGCTTTTACTAGGAATTGGCTTCAACCAGTGATTTGGGTCTAATTTTCCTGTTCTTGTTTCCCATATTCTTTGAACTAGCAAGCAACAAAGGACATTCTCTTCTCAAGTTTATGGTAGAAGCACCAGAAAGCAAGCCCAACTACATAAGCACAATATAAGTTTTGTTTCCATCACCTCTACCAGTATTCCACTGGGTAAAGCAAGTCTTATGGCCAAGAACAATATTAATGAAATAAAACACAATAATAATATACTCTGTCTCTAGTAGGAGGAACCATGGAGTCAAAAGTTAGAGTATAGGTAAAGGGTGAATATTCAGAGACAAAATTAAATATACTATACTTATTACTTTCTGTTACCTCAATTCACATATACTTTTACAAACTCATATTTTATTCACTGATATAATTTCAAGAACCTAGTACAGCACCAGATACCTAATAGGTACTCAGTAACTATTTCTTGCATTAATATGTGAATGAAGTATTTTTGTCAGAATGAATTATTCCTTAGTCCCTGCTTTCATAGCACATAGTTTAGACTTCTCTGTTGTCTGTTAACATATTAGGCCTTCTATGTTTTTTCCACAGGAGACACTAGTGCATTCATATTCTCAACAACAAGGGGGAAAGGGTGGAATCTCAAGGCTCAGTTTCCTATGCTGAGTTATGAGAAGTCTCTGTAGTTTAGGATGGCATGGCCTGCTGCTCTACTATACATGCAGCATTCTACTTGCAATGGCAAGTGAAAAACAAAGACCATGACAGGCAGCCTGCTGGGCACTTCTCACTCAAAAAGAACAACTCTAGTCATGATGTAGAATCAAAGGAATGAGAAATGCAGAATTGTTCTTTCTACCCTCCAGCAAAAATTATCTGTGCCATTTCTCATCTCTGCCAAATCCTGTATTAAGCTAGCTGTCACACTGGCAAGTTTCTGGAACAATTTTCTCTAAGATGTTAATGATTGATAATGGCATATTGTTTTATCTCCTTTGCAGCTAAACAGGATGGTGTCTTAACTAAGGATCTACAGGGTAGGAGAGAAGCTAGATGGGGCAAGTGGCTTTTCTAGTGCTCCCTTGTGACCTAGCAGGTGATCTGGCCAATAATAATAATTTTACACACACACACACACACACACACACACAACTGAGATTCTGATTTTATTGGTCTAGGCATTAGAATTTTAAAAAGAAAAGGTCCCAAAGGGATTATAACATGTAGCAAACCTTGAGAATCATTCTTCATGGTTCAATATAAATATCAAAAGCTTGTAAACACTTGATGGATGGAGCGCCAAGAAATTTCTTTTTACTGATTATCCCCTAATCATATAATAATTATATTTTTTATCTCTCTCATATTTAAACCAAAACCTCTACTTTCCCTTAGAATTATTTTTATTTTTCTCTTAATAGAAAAACTTCTGGAAAGGATTGTCTATACTCTCTGCATCCCATTTCTTTCTTCCTATTTTCTTTTGAACTCAGTCTCATGAAGTGTTGTTTTCCACCATTCCTTTAAAACTACTCTTATCAAGATCACTAGCAACATCCACATTGTTAAATCCAAGTATTATTTCACAGTTCTCATCTTAATAGGCTCATCAGCACACTTTTTTAACTGCTTCTTTTTGGTTGTACATAATATTAGGATACATTTTCACATAATTAAAAAACATGGAATATAATTTGCTCTAATTCAGTCCCCAGTACTTCCTCTTTCCCTCCCCTTCTTCTCTATGTTCCCTTCCCTCTACTATGCTGATCTTTCTGCTCTCTACTGTTAGCCTTTTTAGTTAGTGTCTTGTGGGTATACATGATGGTGAGATTCACTGTATTATATAAATAATTGTGCATGGGAAAGCTAGGTCAGATTCATTACTCTATTCTTCCTTTATCATGTCCCCTCTCCCTCACCCTTGGTTTCCTTCATCTAGTCCATCAGTCTTCTATTTTGATGAATTCCTCCTATATTTCCTATTCTCACTCCCCCATCTCCATTTTGGACTAATTTCTGCATATGAGAGAAAATATTTTACCTTTGGTTTTTGGGACTGGCTTATTTCACTTAGCACGATGCTCTCCATTTCCATCCATTTGTCAGCAAACGCAATAATCTCCTTCTTTATGACTGAGTAATATTCCATTGTGTATATGTGCCACATTTTCTTTATCCCTTCATCTTTCGAAGGCACCTTAGTTGGTTCCCCAAGTTGACTATTGCTTCAGCACATATTTTCATAGTAAATCACCCTATCCTCCTACTTACTTCACTAGGCTTCTAGGATACTTCTCTTATCCTTTTCCTAGTTCCTCCATGGTCACTTCTCAGTCTTCTTCGTTGATTTTTGCCTCATATCCCTAGTTTTTAAATGATGAAGTACCCAAAGCCAAGTTCTAGCACATCTTCTCTATCTGCACTTGTTCATTAGAAGATCTCAACCTGGGTCATAATTTAGTTTTATCAATACATTGATGACTCAAACTACCTATTAATGGACACATTTGGATGTCAGTTAGGAATTTTAAATTTAATGTGTCCAAAACACAGTGCTTGATCTTCTTCAAACCAGTTCCTACTGTCCTCTTTCTCATCTCACTGTACATGCAAATTCTTTTTTTTAAATTTTTTAATTCTAATTTGATATACATGTTTGCAGAATGCAATTCATTTCATATTACATATAAAGAGCACAATTTTTCAAGTTGCTGGTTTTACATAAAGTATTTTCACACCATTTGTGTCTTCATACATGTACTTAGGGTAATGATGTCTAACTCATTCTGCCATTATTCCTATCCCCTTGCCCCTCCCCTCTCCTTCCCCCCCCCTTTGTTCTATTTAAAGTTTGTTCATTCCTCTCATCCCCCCTCCTTTGCCATTATAAGATAGTATCTTAATAACAAAGAGATCATTTGACCTTTGGTTTTTGGGGATTGGCTAACTTCACTTAGCATTATTTTCTCCAACTCCATCCACTTATCTGCAAATGCCATGATTTTATTCTCTTTTAGTGCTGAGTAGTGTTACATTGTGTTATGTATACCAAAGTTTCCCTATCCATTCATCTACTGATGGACATTGGGGTTGGTTCCACAATCTAGCTATTGTGAATTGTGCTGCTATAAACATTGATGTGGCTGTGTCCCTGTAGTAAGCTGTTTTTAAGTCCTTTGGGTATAGACCAAGTAGTGGGATAGCTGAGTCAAATGGTGGTTCCATTCCAAGTTTTCCTAGGAATCTCCATACTATTTTCCAGATTGGCTGCACCAATTTGTAGTCCCACCAGCAATGTATGAATGTGCCTTTTTCCCCACATCCTCGCCAGCATTTATTGTTGTTTGTGTTTTAGATGGCTGCCATTCTGACTGGAGTAAGATGAAATCTTAGAGTTGTTTTGATTTGCATTTCTCTAATCGCTAGAGATGTTGAACATTTTTTCATGTATTTGTTTATTGATTCTATATCATCTTCTGAGAAGTGTCTGTTTAGTTCCTTGACCCATTTATTGACTGGGTTATTTATTTATTTTTTGGTGTTAAGGTTTTTGAGAGCTTTATACATCCTTGAGGTTAGTGTTCTATCTGATGTGCTTATGGTATAGATTTGTTCCCATTCTGTAGGTTCTCTATTCGTCTCACTAATTGTTTCTTTTGCTGAGAAGAAGCTGTTTAGTTTGAATCCATCCCATTTCTTGATTCTTGGTTTTAATTCTTGCACTATAGGAGTATTATTAAGGAAGTTGGGGCCTAATCCAACATGATGGAGATTTGGTCCTAATTTTTCTTCTAATAGACGTGTGGTCTCTGTTTTAATTTCTAGGTCCGTGATCCACTTTGAGTTGAGTTTTGTTCATGGTGAGAGATAGAGGTTTAATTTCATTTTGTTACATGTGGATTTCCAGTTTTCCCAACATCATTTGTTGAAGAGGCTATCTTTTCTCCAATGTATATTTTGGCACCTTTGTCTAGTATAAGATAACTGTACATGTGTGGGTTAGTCTCTTTGTCCTCTATTCTGTACCATTGGTCTACTGGTCTATTTTGATGCCAATACCATGCTGTTTTTGTTACTATTGCTTTGTAGTACAATTTAAGTTCTGGAATAGTAATGCCACCTGCTTCTCTCTTCTTGCTAAGAATTGCTTTGGCTATTCTGGGTCTGTTACTTTTACAAATGAATTTCATGATTGCCTTTTCTATTTCTATGAGGAATGATATTTGGATTTTGGTTGGGATTGCATTCAATCTGCATAGTGCTTTTAATAGAATGGTCATTTTGATAATATTAATTCTACCTATCCAAGAAAAAGGCAGGTCTTTCCATCTTCAAAGATCTTCTTTAGTCTCTTTCGTTAGTGTACTGTAGTTTTCATTGTAGAGGTCTTTCACTTCTTTTGTTAAGTTGATTCTCAAGTATTTTATTTATTTATTTGAGGCTATAGTAAATGGGGTAGATTTCCTAGTTTCCATTTCAGAGAATTTGTCACTGATATACATAAATGCTTTTGATTTGTGGATGGTGAATTTGTATCCTGCTACTTTGCTGAATTCATTTACTAGTTCTAAAAGTTTTCTGGTGGAATTCTTTGGGTCTTCTAGGTATAGAATCATATCTTCAGCAAATAGTGCTAATTTGAGTTCTTCTTTTCCTATCTGTATCCCTTTAATTTCTTTCATCTGTCTAATTTCTCTGGCTAGGGTTTCAGAATCTATGGTAAATAGAAGTGGTGAAAGAGGGCATCCCTGTCTTGTTCCAATTTTTAGAGGGGATGCTTTCAATTTTTTTTTCCATTTAGGATGATGTTGGCCTGGGGCTTAGCATAGATGGCCTTTACAATGTTGAGGTATGTTCTTGTTATCCCTAGTTTTCTAGTGTTTTGAACATGAAAGGGTGCTGTATTTTGTCAAATGCTTTCTCTGCATCTATTGAGATGATCATATGATTTTTATCTTTGAGTCTATTGATGTGATGAATTACATTTATTGATTTCTGTATGTTGAACCAACCTTGTAGTCCTGGTATGAACCCTACTTAATGGTAGTGGACTATCTTTTTGATATGTTTTTGTATTCAATTTGCCAGCATTTTATTGAGAATTTTTGCATCTCTATTCATTAGAGATATTGGTCTGTAGTTTTCTTTCTTTGATGTGTCTTTGTCTGGTTTTGCAATCAGGGTATATTGGCCTCATAGAATGAGTCTGGAAGTGTTTCTTCTTTTTCTATTTCATAAAATAGTTTGAGAAGTATTGGTGTTAGTTCTTCTTTAAAGGTCTTGTAGAACTCTGTTGTGTATCCATCTGGTCCTGGGCTTTTCTTGGTTGATAGGTTTTGATGGCATCTTCTATTTCTTTGCTTGAAATTGATCTATTTAAATTGTGTATATATCCTGATTTAGTTTGGTCATATCATATGTTTCTAGAAATATGTCAATGCCTTTGATATTTTCTATTTTATTGGAGTATAAATTTTCAAAATAATTTCAAATTATTTTCTGTATTTCTGTAGTGTCCATTGTAATATTTCCTTTTTCATCACAGATATTGGTAATTTGAGTTTTCTCTCTCCTTTTCTTCGTTAGCATAGCTAATGGTTTATCAATTTAATTTATTTTTTTCAAAGAACCAACTTTTTGTTCTGTCAATTTTTTCAATTGTTTTTGTTTCAATTTCATTAATTTCAGCTCTGATTTTAATTATTTCCTGTCTTCTACTGCTTTTGGGGTTGATTTGTTCTTCTTTTTCTAGGCCTTTGAGATGTAATGCTAGCTCATTTATTTGTTGACTTTTTCCTCTTTGAAGGAATGAGCTCCATGAAATGAACTTTCCTCTTAGTACTGCCTTCATAGTGTCCCCCAGATTTCCTCCTGGTTCTCCTCCCAGTTGAGGTGTGGTGGTGGGGGTCGGGCAGGCAGGCAGCAGTGCCTTCCTCTCCCATGTCTCCTCCTCCTATTACATGCAGATTCTTTATTCCTTTTGCTAAAATCCCAAAACTTGGGGATATCCCTTTCATCTGATCTATCAGAAAATACTGTCAACTCTATCTTAAAATTTTTTTGAGAATCTGATCATTTCTCACCACATTCTCTCTGCCACCCTGGCCCAAATCACCATCTTATCTTGCCTTGATTATTACACTGGCCTTCTAACTGGAGCTGTAGCTTCTGCTCTGGTCTACTTTAAGACTTTTCTTGGTGTTAGAGTATAAAAGTCCACATATCCAAAGCTGCATGACTTTAGGAAAGGAATTTAACTTTGTTGAGCTTCAGTTTCCTGATGGGACCAGTGAGTTCCAAGTGAGACAAATCAGTGAAATGGTCAGTTTGTATGCAAAATGGGTAAATGTATGTATTGCTAGCATAAAGAAATAAATTAGTCAAAATTGCTCAAAACCATTAGGACCATGGACCCTAACTTAGATCTCCAAGATTAATGAATTTCTAACCCAACTAGAATTAGGTATGCCAACTTATTTATCAAAAGCCAAATACTTTGAATTCACATGTAAAAGGCTTAGCCATGCAAGCTTAGCCGGGTCTGTTGTGACGTGGATTCAGATCTTAGCTTCATCATTACATGACCTTGAGTGAGTAACACTTAATCTCTTTGAGACTGACCTTTCTTCTTTGTGAAATGGGAATAAAAATAGCACCCTGTCCCATGATGTTACTGTGAGAAATGAATTAGACAAAGCATATTAGTTTAATGCTTAGCACATATTAACATTACAGTTATTGTTATTTCAATAACCATTGTTCTAATACACCATTTATCTGAGGCTTAAGGAACTCTGGTTCTTCACAAATATTAGGTGTTACATGAATACTTATTTCACATGTGAAGGAGTTCAAGTTTGAGCCAGGCTGATCCACCCATTAACACATACTTGGAGTCCATCAGCAGAATTTTTTCTTTTGCACCTATGGACTATAATGCAGACATCAAATGTACCTTTCAGGAGCATAAGGGGGAGGCAACTGTTGAGGATGATATGGCTAGAATTTTCATTTATACTTCTGAGGCAGCTGAAAATGTATTCAGTCTTTAACATTTCAGGAAGAGATATGACCATGAAAATACAGATAAAGGATCAAGTTTTTTAAAAACAATTTAAATAGAATATTTTCAATTAAACTGAAATAGACCACATCAAACATATGACGGGAAGGGAAGGGGAAGGATGGAGTATATTTTCATGGGAATTCCTAGCAGCCCAATCTCCTCACTCTGTTAATATCCAACTGGCAAACAAATATGAAAATTGATATAAAATTGCTTCTGAGACTTTCCTTATGGCACCCAAACCACCAAAAGATTTGGTTAATATGAGGAAAAACTCACTTAGAACACTTTGCTTGGTTACACATAGTCAAAACCTCTAGATGATTTAAATTTTCACTTCTTAGCCAATTCCTTGGGTGACAGGCATCCATAAATCAAATTTACTTTTTTAAAAAATTTTAATCTGATTCCTTGCTTTTAGAAATGGAAGCATTTTAACCACAATAGGTCACAATCAATTTATCATTGGGGCACAAAGAACATAGAAAAGCTACAGAAAAGCCACTGTAGTGGCCCATGACTACAGTTTTAGCTAATCAGGAGGCTGAGGCAAAAGGACAGCTTAAGTCTAAGAGTTCAAGGCCAGCTTTGGCAACATAGTGAGGCCCTGTCACACCCACAGACAAAAAGAAGTGGAAAGAAAAGGAAAGGAAAGAAGGAACATTTTAAGTGAAACAAAGAATGTCAACCTTAAGCTTTGAGAATATTTCTCCCCCCAGTTTTATTGGGGTATAATTGAAAAATAAAAATTATAAATATTTATGATGTACAATATGATGTTTTGACATAAGCATATGCTGTGAAATGATGATCAATAAAGCTAATTACATGTTCATCACTTCATATAGTTACCATTCTTTTGTGAGGAAAAGAATTAAGATCTACTTTATTAGCAAATTTCAAGTATACAATTCATTATTATTAATATAGTTACTGTGGTATACATTAGATCTCCTGAACTTACATTATAATTGAAAATTTGTTTCCTTTGACCAAAACTCCACGTATCATTTGTGACAACAGGATGAACCTAGAGTTTAGTTCTTCTCCTTTTTTTTTTTTTTTTTTTTTGGTGGGGGGCAGGTACCGGGGATTGATGTCAGGGGTGCTCAACCACTAAGCCACATCCCTAGCCCTTTCTTAATATTTTATTTAGAGATATTGTATCACTAATTTGCTTAGTGTCTTGCTAATTTGCTGAGGCTGGCTTTGAACTCACTATCATCCTGCCTCAGTCTTCTGAGCTGCTGGAATTACAGGTGTGTGTCACCATGCCTGGCATGGAACATATTTTTAAAAACCATTTTCAATGGAGTTTCATTCAGTCATAAGGAAAAATAAAATTATGTAATTTGCAGGAAAAATGGATGGAACTAGAGGCCATAGTTCTAAGCAAAATAAGTCAAACTCAGAAGCTCAAGGGTCATATGTGACCCTCTCTCATATGTGGAAGCTAGAGAGGAAAAAGGAACAGAAAGTTGGATGGATCTCATAAAATTCAAAGGGAGATCAGTAGAGGAAAAGGACCAATGGGTGTGGGAAGAGAGGATGGAGGAGGAAGGAAGTGCTGGAGCATGATATTGTCCAGATTATGTTATATTTTGTGCATGTATGAATATATAACAACAAATTCCATCATTATATATAATTATAATGTACCAATAAAAATGTGGAAAAAGTCATTTTTAGTAGTGTATTTTTAATTTCTCTCCAACTTCTCCCTTCACTTTTTGTGTAAATCCTACCTTGGAGGCAGGGGATTGGTAGTGCATCAAGAAAAAAATAGTTTCCCAGAGTAATTATCAAATTCTTTTTCTGTTTTGAAACAAATATTGCAGTTGCCAGTGAATGCTTTTCAGAGCTGTAAGCACCTGTCATCAGTCAAAAGAGTAAGTTTTATATTGACGTTGGAAGACAAACAGTTAAAGAAATAGGAAGCAGCAGCTGGCTGTCCACTGGCTGAAGAAATTAAAACTGAGTATGGCATACCCCACCATCTCAACAAGCTGCCTCATCTTTTCCCTGAATCAATGTTCCTAAGCCATAGACAGGAGAATTGAAAGGAAAGAAGATCCTCAAAGCAAACTCTATCTTTAAATAATTTTGTAAACCATATAATCCAACTCCCTTCCTCTTTTAAACACACTTCTTCAGAATCTTCAGTAAAATTATTTGCTTCCAGCATTTGGCCTGTAAGTGGCACTTGTCAGTATCATGAGGTACTTAGTAGTGACAGAGAACAGGAAATATGCTAAGAAATCTTGACTCAAATTGCGCTGTTACTAATGATAGTGTAACTTTAGCAGAGTCAATGTTCTTTAGTAAATAAGGAGATAATGTAAAACATTACTAAAGGATGTTAATGGTAATGTTGAGCCAGGAACCACATTCTTACTTATACTTTCTCTACCCCACCTATCCTGTCTTCTGAGCAAAATTATCAGGAGACAAGGGAGGATAAAATAGACTAATTCATATACTGTATTTTTATTACAAAGACAAGGCTCCTGCAAAGTCCTTTGAGATGGTCTTTCAGTACCTGGGCTTAGTGGCAGGGAGCTATCTCCACTCTCCTCTCCCTTGACACCACTCCTTTTAACCAATGAATATCTTGCTTAGGGTTTGATTAGGTAAAATTATTTAAGTTTGTATTTGGATAATTTTTAAAAAATATTTTTTAGCTGTAGTTGGACACAATACATTTATATATATATATAATTTATATATATATACATATATATATATATATATATATATATATATATATATATATATATATAGTGTTGAAAATTGAACCCAGCACCTCACACTTGCTAGGTGAGTGCTTTACTGCTGACCCACAACCCTAGCCCTATTTGGATAATTTTGGACATATTAACCAGCATGTGTTTTCATTCCAGATGTTTCCTGTTACTCTATTACCCTTCTCCCATCAAGCAGATTCATCCTAAAGCATCCATTGCCTCAGAGTAGGGCTATTACAGCATAATAATGGAAGAAAGGAAGGACAGAGTCAATTGTTGGCTTTTGAAGTTCAAATAGAAACAAACCAAATACCCCTCAATATTAGGCTGGATAAATAAGCTGTAATATCTCCAAACAATGGAATACCATATAGCTGTTAAAGCAAATGATCAAGAGTTACATGATGACAACATTGATGGAATTAGTGATATATTTAATGAAAAATGAAGTCCCAAAAGGTAATATATGACACATGTTTAATAAAATGTGAGAAAACCATGATTGTAAAATTAAAAATTGCTTTTTATAATATATATGCAATAAGATGATATAAAAACAACCAAATGATAAACACAGGATTCAGCATAATGATCATATTATGTAAAACCTGGTAGTGGGAGGCTGGGATATGAGGAAGGTGGAACACATGGTTAGGTGTAGGTTACTGTTAAAGATTCCCCAAACTAGCCGGGCGCGGTGGCGCACGCCTGTAATCCCAGCAATTTGGGAGGCTGAGGCAGGAGGATTGCGAGTTCAAAGCCAGCCTCAGCAATGGCGAGGCACTTAGCAACTCAGTGAGACCCTGTCTCTAAATAAAATACAAAAAAGGGCTGGGGATGTGGCCCAGTGGTCGAGTGCCATTGAGTTCAATCCCTGGTACTACAAAAAAAAAAAAAAAAAAAAAAAAAAAAAAAAAGATTCCCCAAAAAAGATTCCCCAAACTAGCTGGGGATATAGCTCAGTTGGTAGTGTGCTTGCCTCACTTGCATAAGGCCCTGGGTTCAATCCCCAGCACCACACACAAAAAATGTTCCCCAACCTTCTAGCTTAGTTTAGTTATGAAAGATTTAAGAAAATAGCATTTCTGATACAACTAACATATGAAACCCATGTGAATAAGATGTTCAATCAAGTCTTATATTTATCTGGGAATATGATATATGGAGGCAAACCAGACACATTAGTCTTCCCTTTGCCTCATAACTGGCTGTGTGACTTTCAGCAAATCTCTGGGCCTCACTCTCATTTATATAAAATAAAAGTGGTAATTAGAGCCCAGGTCAAGCTCTGACCTGGCCAGTAATTAACTGTGTGACCTTGGGTACATTCTTTCACTTCTCAGACTCTCTGTTACCTCATATGTAATAGAAGGGAAATACATGATATCTGCACATTTCTTTTAACTCCAATAATCTCAAAGTCATATGGACTTTGAACTTCACGAGCACTAGATACAGCTAATATCCTCTGAGTCACTAACTATTAATATAAAGGTGACTTTTATTTTCTTCTAAAAGTTTACAGCCAAATTAGGTTTGTAAAGGGTCATTTAACCAAATCTACAGCCTGTCACTCAGTTGGCCAGAAACAGCTGAGATGTTAATATTTAACTATGAATAACAGCAGGATTCCTCTGCAGAACTAAATACAGTCAATTTTTGTTATTTTTCTAAATATTATTGGCTTGGCTGTCTCTTCTTGAGAACAGTTTTTAGGGTCATTAGTATAATCAGACATCCCTCTTCTCCTAATCCAATCTCAAAAGAGAGAAGGTGGGACTATTTATTTATTTGTTGGAGTCTGTGTATATTTTTTGGCCCCCTGCCAAAAAATTCTATTTATTTGTCTGCAGAACACCATGGATATGGGGAGGAGGGAAGAATGACATTTGTAAGGCACAGGTCTGGCAAGCTAGAAATCTGATGACAGAGGAACCAGAAGACTCACTGTTGGAGTAGTGTGGAGGTAAGGACAATAGAGGTAGTAGTATATAACAAGATATGTATAAACACATGTCCCATAGTCTGTAATGCAAAGAGACACAGAATAAATGGGGTCAAAAGGGGATAAAAGCACAGGCCATAGATTCAGAAAGACATGGGATTGACTCCTGTTTCTGCCCCTTACTATAAATGGATGACAATAATAACACCTACTTCATAAGGTTGTTGTGGGGTCTGAATAAAAGAGCATGTATAAACTTAAATAACATCATACCTGACACACAGTGAGTACCTAATAAATGGTAAGTAGTGTTGTGATGATTAAAAACAGATTCCCCCAAATTAGGAAGAACCCTAAGATCACCTAAACTATTTGTCCTTGGATTGTACAGATGAAGAAGCCCAGGTAGACTCGGAGAGGTGAAGAGACTTGCCTGAGGGCACACGGGTAACTAATGGCAATACCAATACTAGGCTCTGGTCTCCTGGAGTCCATTACTAAGATCTTTCCATCCTGATACACACACACACACACACACACACACACACACACACACAGAATGGTGATGAGGGTCACTTGGTCCTTTGTGCCATTCTACCATTTCATTCTCCATTCTGAGGACTATTACAAAGCCCAGAGTGGTTCCTGTTTAGGGTAGATTTTAGTTCAAAGGAGCCAACTTACCTTTAGGGAAGATCACAGCAGAGAAGAGTGGAGAGAGCTGCTTCTTCAGGAACTAGAGCTGCCTTTTTTTTTTTCAGGGCTGGGGATCAAATGCAGGGCTAGGCAAGTGCTCTACCACTGAGCCACACTCCCTAACCCAAGAGCTGCCTTTTTGGGTGTACATCTACTTTGTGCTAGGCCTTGTATGGGCTTACCTGGGGAGTCTTCCACCAGTGCCCAGGCTCATGGCATCAGTGCTGCCCTCAGGAGTGAAAAAGATGGTGGTTTTTTCTTTTGTGAAGATAACATGGGATTTTTCTCGATGACTGTCTCCTCCTAACTACCACAAGGAATGAAGATATTTTGTGAAGTACTCAGGGTTCTAACCAAAATAGTTTACTTCTAGTCCAGCACGGGAAATGAGCAATTAGAAAAGGGGATAGATGGTTCACTGAAGTGGGAGACTAAAGGCCTTCCAGCATGCCAGCCAATGGTGCTTTAATTGTGGATTGTGAGTAGAATGACAGGGGAGAAGCAGGAGCAGTGGAGGCTGTATGGGACACTTAGGGAGGTTGGAGCCAATAGCAATTTACCCAGAAGTGAAGAAGTATATCAAGTTTACCAATGGTACAGTTGTACCAGGGGACACCGTAAGGTGCCAGACTTGGATTTACTCAGATGGGCTTTAGGTCTGGGGCTAACAAAGGCAACCAACCAGAGCTGGGCCCAGCACTCTAAAAACACATGGTAGGCAACTGTGTCCATGGCAGTGTTCGAAGACAATTGAGCAGAAGCTTGAGAACTTTACCTTCTGACAAGTGACCCATTTACAGCCACACATTTCTCCCACAGTGCAGAACTCTTCAGATATTGTACTAGATACTTTTAGAAGAGGGGTCTTTTGCAATAGATTGATAGATTGATTCAGTATTGCTCTGAATAGAAACTGAAGGGGAAGGCTCTGATCTGTGGAGGATACCCTACTATCTTTTAGCACACATACTATCTTTCTTAACCCTGACATTTTGTCACACGGTAACTCCCCTTCTCCTTGTCCCATGTGATAAGGTGATCCAAGAAACCACAGAATTCACAGAAGTACTGGATCTCCACAAGGACTCTCCAAAGGCATATTTAGTCATTGTTTTTTTTTTTTAAGTAGAGCTTGTCAAATGGCCTGCATAAAGATGATAATTAAATTAAATGAAATTAATCCCAAGAACTACTATTATAGGATTGGCTGATTACATAGGTAGCTAAGATCCACTAACTACTGTTTTCCCTGCTGGACTAGGAAACAACATTTTTGTGCTGTATGAATAAATAAGAGCAACACAGCCCTCTCGACTGAAGGAACTCTTCTTCACATGCACAGAAAACTGGAGGCAGAACAGAGTCTCTGGGGTGTGCACTCTGGCCTGATGGCCTCCCTCCTGAATGCTCCTTGCTGTGCTGTGCCACAATTAATCAAGCTTTCTAGGTTTTAGTTAATTTCAGGACCCCAATAAATTGGTTTGTACTGGCATTAGTCCAGCCCTGATAATTTCACAGCCATGTGCTTGGAAACTGCTGCAAGTTTGCACAGGACTTAGCAAGCAGGGAGCTGGGGGAGAAAGCATAAAAGAAACTCTTGTTTGGCTTAAGTTCCATTAATGTTGGAGAAAGCTGAACTCTAAATGACAGAAAAACACGGTTTAGCACATGGACTTTGTAGCGGAGTGGGCTTCTCTGTGTTCTTTTAACTCCCTCCCCCTTCAGCTCATGGTGGATTTGAAAACAATAAAATTAAATAAACCCAAACCTTTAGTTTGACATTTCTCTTTGTCTGATTGTTCTCAAGTTTTTGTCTCTGATTTCACAAGAGTCCCTTGAGGAATAAGCACTGGAGCCCATAATCTAGTAAAAGGTTCATCTGGGTTTAGACTTTTTTATTTTTAAAGATATGATTCTTTGAGGATTTTTGTTTTGTGTTGTTTTCTCCCCAATTTCATGTTGCTTTTATGACTTCAGAGGTAAGAAAATTTAATGACAGTGAGACGAAGAGTCCCTAATAATAATCGAAGTTTGGGGCTGCCTATGTAACTGCTATGCAAAATAACCCCAACTACTAAGTCTTGCAGGCTTTCAGAGGCGCAACCATGTCTTTGGCACTCAGGTTCCAGAATGTCTTGTAGCCAAAGAAACAGAGACTGGAAGGGGCCAATAAGCTGAGTGAATGGACACCTAGAATATGATTTTACAATTGAGCACACCCTGAGCTTGAATGCTGTGAGAGTTCAATTCTTACATTTTACAGATGGGAAAACTGAGGTCCACAGGGAGCAGGAGTTTGGGATATGACCTATCCATGGCAGAGACAGGACTAGAGCCAAAAGTTCTAATTCAATGTTTAAGAATTCTTCCAGGTTGTGATGTGGCTTCTCTTGTGTCAAGAACATTATATTTTCTCTAATATGAAAAGGGGAAAAAGAAGACTTGGACACTTCGTTATAGGGCCAATGTGAGAGTGACTGTTTAGATTTTTAGATTCTTTTGGCACAACTCCCTGGATGTGCAGATTCTCTGCTAAGTTTTTAAATCATCCAAACAGAGAAAACTGGAGATGAGTGTTTGACTGTGTCTACATGATGCCTAAACAGACAGTTGATTCAGTCAAAAAATATTATTCATGTTGCTGGTTTGGCAACACAACTAGTTGGTGGATTAAATCCTTCATTTTTTAACTCCTTGAGAGTCAGAAGATAAAGCCCCAGACCAGCAGTCAGAAAACCTGGCTTCTAGGGTTTGTGTTGCCACTGATCCCACCCACCTCTCTGGACCTTAGTTTCTGCTATTGTAAATGAATAAGATTTTGACTAAGTTGTGTATAAGGTGCTTCAGTGTTTTCACCTTCTACGGTATTCTATGCACACTTAGTCCTTTTGCCTTATTGGGTGGGAGAAAATGATGTGTCTATCTGAGGTCTTCTCCATCTGCACATGAAGTCAGAGGCCCAAAGTTATAGTGTGAGAAGGGGTTTCTGGATGTGATTCACAGCCTATTTCCATTTCACTCTGCACTTGGCTTCTAAATAGGCAGCACTCTATTCACCCCAGGCCCATCCCTAACCCTCCTCCTCATAAGGAGGAAAGGAGTCCAGTAGTCAGTCGACAGGAAAAACTCAGCATTACTGTGAGGAGTCCTGTACTTTGTCTTCTGATCTCATCAGCCCACACCTCCCTCCCAGATTAGCCAAGTGTGGATTGAATAAAGAGTTCCATATCAGGTGATGAATCTGATTCTTTCTGGTCAATATGTGACTTTTAGCCTGTGAATAAGATCTCCTGGATCATACTCCTTACCAATTAATTTGTCGAAGCTCTTTGAATGAATTCAAGCCAGTGGTGTACTTACAAGCTCTCACCAGCTTGTAAAGTGATCGTGAACAGATTTTAAGAACTCCACATTAAGTGACAACATATTGTTAGTTTGAAATTGGCCATGTTGTGGCTATTTACATAACAGAAACTGGAAATTGCTAAATATTGGGCCTCCCCCTCTACTTGCCCCCAAGAGCCAGTTCTTAAACAATTATCACTGTACACCATGGTTCATACTTAATGTTTCTAGGGGCTGGAAAGGTAATGTGAATGAGTAAAAGAGACCTGAGGGTAACAAATGGGACATGATAGGGAGTAGTGGGAACTGTGGCAGTTGGTAAGTACATATACTGTCTCAAAGCAGCCACCTTTACTCTGCTGCAACTTATGTTACCAATTACAGACATCAGACCAGTGTTGCTAGCAATTCTAATTTTTCAAGATGAGCTAGAATAAAAGCTTTTATGTGAAATCTCCCAGTAATAAAAATTAAAGATTGTTTACATATAACTCAAATTTTGAAAAACAAACACTCTGTTTAGTCCAGGCAAAACATGTAGACAAGCTCTTCTCAGCTTTCAAGTCAGCAGTTTGGCACCTTTGCTTTCTGAAGTCTCTGGTTCTTTCTCCTGTTCCCTGAATTATATCTTCCATGCTGAGAAGACAGCATACTTCCTAATAAAAAACAACTTTTCCTTCCTTGATAACTGAAAGAATAGGTAATTTGGATCTGAGCATATATGAGTAGCTTCTTATAATCTTTTTAATAATGTTGTTTAGTTGTCAATGGACCTTTATTTTATTTATTTATTTGTGGTGCTGAGAATCTAACCCAGTGCCTCACACATGCTAGGCAAGCACTCTACCACTAAGCCATAGCCCCAGCCCTGCTTCTTATAAACTTACTCTGGCTTGTATCTTTTATCTAGTTCATATGCTATAAAGCTGAAGAAGAGGATACTAGCCTCAGACTTGCACCTAACATCTAATGACATTCTCCAGACACTAGGACAAAGGCTGGTATTGTGCACCTGTGTGCTAGGAGAGAGTGATTTTCATTTTGGCATCAGCCTCATGGCTATTCCACTTGAAGGTATGTTGGCACTCACCTCTCCAACTTACTCCCTGCCTTCAAGAACAGGGTGGGAAATTGGGCTAATTACTGGTTTTCTCTTCCTGCTTTTATCCCCACTCTGTTCTGAGACAGGCAATCTGAAGCCTGAATAGCTAATAAAGGACTTTACTGAATGTGTAACAGCTTTCACATTTGGGACTAAATGGATGGAGGCAGGGAGCGGAAAGTGAGGGTGGAAGCAACTATTGTGCATATGCTATCTGCCAGGCACTCCACAGACATTAGGCCATTGAATCTCAAAGGCAACATTATTATAATTTCCTTTTGACATATAAGCAAACAGGTTCATGAAGGTTTATGACTTGTTGAGATTCTAGTTCAAGTATGTGTGATTCCAAAGATTGATTCCTTTGAGTGTACCATGTTACATCCTGAGGACAGTTATATGCTGTCATTAAGATAAGAAGATAGACACTTTTGTTGGTTCTATTGAAAATAATAATGGATCAATCTGCTACATCACTCTGGGAATAAACTTGAATACCTTGGGAAGTTCATGATGGTTGTAGGGACTGTGAGTTCCTTGAGGTCCTATACTAAGCTATCTAAACAAATGCAATTTGGTAAAGTAATTAAACATTCTATAGCTATAGAGTGTCTAGGGAGGTAGTTTCTATTCTACCATGCTGCATTTTTTCTATGCATAGCATAACACTTGGACATATCCTATCTCCTGTTTATTTTTTATGACATTCTTGGATAACAGGTTTTTTTATTTGTTCTAATTAGTTATACATGATAGTAGAATGCATTTGGACACATCATACATAATTGGTGTATAATTTCTCATTCTTCTGGTTGTACATGATGTAAAATTACACCAATCGTGTAGTCATTTTTATACATGGGGTAATATTGTGAGATTCATTCAATTATCCTTCCTACCCTATACCTATCCCCTCCTTTTACTCCCCTCTACCTAATCCAAATTAATTCTATTCTTCCCATCCCCCCACTTATTGTGAATTGCCATCCACATATCAGAGAAAACATCTGGCCTTTGGGTTTGGGGGATTGGCTTATTTTGCTTAGCATGATAGTCTCTAGCTCCATCCATTTACCAGCAAATGCCATAATTTCATTCTTATTTAAGGCTGAGTAATATTCCATTGTGTATATATACCACATTTCCTTTATCCATTCATCTGTTGAAGAAAATCTAGGTTGGTTCCATAGTTTAGCTATTATAAATTGAGCTGCTATAAACATTGATGTGACTGTGTCACAGTAGTATGCTGATTTTAAGTCTTTTGGGTATAAACCAAGGAGTGGGATAGCTGGGTCAAATGGTGGGTCCACTCCAAATTTTCTCTGGTTAACAAGTTTTAAAAACACCTTTGTAAAACTGCTTGAAAATGCAGTTAAACTCTGTGAAACAAAACCTTTGATCCAAAGTGGTAATTATTATGCTCTGCCCATGTGTCCCATTCATTGTAACTGAGGGGCACACTACAACTTTGGATCAAGGAAGTCATTCCTTTTATCTTTAAGATATTTACAATAATCCTGTATGTCATAAGTTTACCTTGATTTTGATGATAAATATATTCCTGAAATTTCCTGTAAACCAAATCTTGTTCTCTCAATGGCCTTTCTTATAAACCTGGAGCTATTATCCTTTGGGGGAAATGATCATATAAAATACTTCCACAAAAATCTTAAAATCACTTAAAAGGAAAACCACTTCTCTAAAAATCCTATTCAGATATAACACAAAGCCCAAATAAAAAATACCTTGGGTTATTTTTCTTTACTATAAATAACTGAAAGACATAAATGGAAAATGACAGCTTAACTAAAAAGAATACACTCAACCAAAAAATACCTGCCTCTAGGGCTGATGATGTAGCTCAGTGGAAGTGCACATGCTTAGCATGTGTGAGGAACTAGGTTAAACCACTAGCACCAGAAAAAAAAGGCATCACATTTCTATTAACTTTGTTTCCAAGATACTATAAGTTACTTTCTCCATTTACTGCTATGGTTTTGAAGTTCTAGGAAACAGAATTGTTTTAGCTAGTGGTAGCAGTTAGGATTGGCTAGGATATGCTGCAAAAATAAGCAACCTTCAAATGTGAGAAGCTTAACACACAAAGGATTCTTTATCACTCACTGTAGATATTCAAAATAAGTCTTCTGGTGGGTTTGCTCATCGAAGTCACTCAGAAATCCAGGCTTCATTTCAGTACATGCACACATTCCTGTGGGAGGGAGAAGGGAATGGGGTGAATTATACACCTTTGAAGTTTTCACACAGAAGCAACATATCACTTTCACTGACCAAAGCAAATCAGATGGCCATGCTTAACCCAAAAGGGGGAAAAGGAATAAAATCCTACCATGAGCCCAAAAGGAAGAAAGCTGGAAACATTAGATGAACCACTCAAGTCACAACCAATTCTTTTTTCTAGTGCTTTTTAGAAATGGCTAGTAGAAAGAAAAATATAACAAAAGAAATTTAGTAATAAACATGAATACATACAAGTAACAAAAGAGGCTCATAAAATATAGTTTACCAATCCCAAAATGTCTATAGAATGAATTGTTAATGTCTACATATTGAATAAAGAATCTAAATAATACAATTTCTAGGTTGGTCTAGTTGTTTTGTATAAAGGATAAATCTATGCCACAAACTTTATGAGTCTGGTCACTTTTTGAAAGTTAATTTGATAACCTGACTTTTTCATGTTCCAGTGGGACAAGAAGTATTTATAAAGCTAAAATCTATGACATCAGAATATTGTGAAATATTAGTGATTCTGTAATACATCCACTTATACATTTATTAAATGAGTTCTGAAACACACAGTATAGAAGATAGACACACAAAAATCAATTCATTCATACTTACTAGCAATGAATATATGGAAATGGAAATTAAAACACAATAACATTTATAATTGTCCCAAAGACAATAAAATATGTAAGTATGATTCTAATGAAAAATGTATGGAGATCTATGTGGAAAACTACAAAAAAAGTGATGAATGAAATCAAGAAAATATAAATTAATATAGAGATATACTGTGCTCATGATTTGGAATATGCAACATATTAATATCAATTCTCCCCAAATTGATCTACAGGTTTAATGTAATCCTGTTCAAACCTGTTTATTGCAGACATAGACAAGTTTATTTTACAACTTTGTGTGGAAACCTGGGTGACCTAGGTTAGCCAAAGCAATGTTGGAAAAGAAGAATACAGTTGGGGAAATCATTTGACTTGATATTAAGACTTACTATATTTCTATAATAATCAAGACTCTGTGGTACTGGTGTAAGGATAGACACATAGATCAATGGGATAAAGAGAGAAACCAGAAATACACCTACACAAATATGCCTAACCAATATTCAACTAAGGTGTAAAAGCAATTCAATGGAGAAAAGATAGTTTTTTCCACAAATGATACTGGAGTAATTGGACATCCATAGCCAAAAGAAGTAAACTTCCACCTAAACCTCACACTTTATATAAAAATTAACACAAAATAGACCATAGATTCAAATGTAAAACTTAAAACTATTAACACTTTCAGGAGAAAAATTTAGGGGAAAATAGGACCTAGAGATAGACCAAGAGTTCTTAGACTTAACATCAAAACATGATCCATAAAAGCAAATTTTGATGAATTGGATCGCTTCAAAATTAAGAAACTCTTATTCTATAAAGGCCCATGAGAATAGGGTAAAAAGACAATCTACAGACCTAGAGGAAATATTGCAAAGGTATACAGAAGTCCAATATGCACATGAAAAGATGGTAGATATCATTAAGTTTTAAGGAAATGAAAATTAAAATCACAAGGACACATCAGTATATATGTATCAGAATGATTCAATAAAAAATAAAGACAACAACAAATGATGGCAAGAATGCAGAGAAAGTCGATCTCTCATACACTGCTGGTGGGTAATCCTGTTCAAATCTCAGTTTATTGTAGACCTAGACATCTAAAAATAGTATGGCAGTCGGCAGTCCTTATAAAACTACATAAGCATTTACCTTAAATCCAAGAACTGTACTGCTGGGCGTTTATCTCTGAGAAATGAAAATTTGTTTATGTACAAACCTATGGACAAATATAGCAGCTTTATTGGTAAATGGCCCCAATAGGTTCTTCAATGGATGAATGGTTAAATAAACTAACATACCATACCATGGGTTACTACTCAGTAATTAAAAGGAGCAAACTATGGACACCTGGAACAACTTGAATAGGTCTCCATAGGATTATGTTGAGGGGCAGGGAAGCCACTCTCTAAAGGTTACATACTCTGTGATTCCATGTAACATTCTTCTAAAAATATTTTTAGTTGTAAATGAACACAATACCTTTATTTTGTTTATTTTAATGTGATGCTGAGGATGGAACCCAGTGCCTCACACGTGCTAGGCAAGTGATTTACCACAGCCCATATGTAATATTCTTAAATGACAAAATTATTGAAGTGGATAATAGTTTCATGGTTATCAGGGAGTAGGGGCAAGGAAGGAACGAAAGACAAAGGGTGTGAGTGCAAAAGTAGCACAGGGGATTCTTGTATTGTTCTATATTTTGACTGTGCTAGTGATCCTCTGAACCTACCTATGTGGTAAAATTGCATAGAATCATACATGCAGGCAAACGAGCACATAAAAACTGGTGAAATCCGAATAAGATGAAGGGGTTGTCCCAATGTCAATTTCCTGAATGTGCCATTATACTCTAGTTGTGCATGATGTCACTATGGGGGAAAACTTGGTGAAAGGAATTCAGGATCCGTATGAATCATTTCTTGCAACTGCATGTGAATCTACAATTATCTCAAAAATTTTAAAAAAAGTTTTTAAAAAGTGAATATGAGATTATTTATGTTCTCATCCCCATTTAATAAATAAAGAAAATAAAGTATGGAGTTTAGTTTTATAAGACCTGGTAGGAAGTCTAGACTAGGATTCACCCAAATCGGAGTTCTAATTCAGAAATCAAGACTGGAGCTGACAAAAAGATCACAATTTACAATAATAAAGAAATTTTCAGAGAATTTCAGAAGACCCATATACAGTTGCCTAAAAATGTATAAAAGATTCTGAACAAGTTCAGTAGAATGAATTCAATAGAACCAATTAACAATAACAGTATTTTAAGCCACTAAATTTTGGGATGTCTTATTATGTGGTAATCTGAATACTACATTGACTAATGGAAGTGAGTTGTTGTAGATAAATAGATTGAGCTTTCAAATTCCATTAAGTCTATTTATTTTAAATGCTAGGATCTATGTTTGTCCCAGACTATTTTTTGAAACTAGTCCTTGCCCTGGAAGAATTCACAGTATAGTGAGACAAAACAGCAGCACATTAAATAGCATGAGAACAGTTATAAGGCAACAAATCACCAAATTCAAACTAATATACTACAGCACAAATTGAATGCATGTGGCAATGTATGGCTACCCAAGCAACAGAATAGAGCTAGACATTCTTGGCCCTGAAGGCAACATTTCGGAAAGGGCCCCCTTTCTTTGTTAACAGTGAAATAAACATCTCAAGCAAAGCAAGGGCTGGTTGGATGATATTAACACTTCTGAAGAAAGAAAAAAGGAGGTAACTTCCAGGACCAATTATTTCTCATTTTAAATTTTCTCTGGTCTCTGTTCTTGATATGTGGTTGTTGTGGTTTTGACAAACTACAATTTCCCAGAGTGTCAATTTCTTCATCTATTGACTGAATATAATGATCAGAACCGAAAGTCAGGAATCCTGAATTGGAATCTTATGTCTGTCTAGCTGTGTGACCTTAGATACATCACCCACATCCCAACATCAGAATTCTCTTCTGTGAAATAAAAAGGTTGAGTCAAATGGTTCAGATGGTTTCCAGAAACTCACACTTGAAGCCACTGATAGTTCGGTTTCTTGTGAGGGTTTAAAAATAATGATATAATGCATATGAAAGTGATAGGGAACTGACAGACTTGAGCAGTGGGAACATGAGGTTAAGGGAATAATTCATTTTTTTTCCTGTTGGGTGCTGGGGATTGAACTCAGGCTTCAGGTATACTAGGCAAGTGCTCTGCCACTGAGCCACAAACCCAGCCCTACAAGGGAATAATTCTATAAACTGGGCCCACAATGCTGACCCCCCACATGCTTTCTCTTTTAAAAAGCAATTTACCTGCATCCCTGCCTGTCTTAAGTCGACAGGATATGTTACATTCCTCAGCAAACTACCTGTTAATCTGCAGGAGAAATACAGGCCTGAGATGCCAATAAGAACACAAGTTACCCTGAAAAGGGGGACTTTTGTGCCCCTTACACAGAGCAGATCCCGGAACTCAGGGAGATAAGGATAATTTCCCTAACCACAAAATCTGTTAGACCAGGTTCCAATTAGAATTGGTCAGCATGGGCCAAAGTGACCTAGAGTTGACATGTTAGTGGGGACTTGAAAGTCTGATGTCATTGTGCTGTTGATCAAAAGTCAAGAGGTGGACCTGGTCCAGACTCTCTGGAAACTTCCCTAGGACCTTCAATAAAACAGAAGGGCAGGAAAGGCACCCACTCCCCTCTCCTCTCTGAGAGGACCCACTCTCTCCCTTGAGAGAGTCCCCTTTTACACTTTCCTTTAAACTCACGACCCTTACTCTAAGTGATGTGTCTGAAATCTTCCTGTCCTGATCTCAAGAATGGGGGTAAAGAGGAGGCCTCAGTTTTGCCATAGTCCCCTGCCCTGTAAAAAAAAAAAAAAAAAAAAAAAAAAAAAGTACTCAGTAAGGATCTGCACGTGTTAGGAATATTGATATTATCCAATTGGTGTAAAAGAGCCCAGCAGCTCTCCTCCAAATTTGGCACTACAGATATAAATGGGTACCGTCAAAGTAGCACATTCAGAGGCCTTAAAATATTTTGGTAATTCTTCGCAACTATGCTTCATTGAATGAACACAAATACGGAGTAGTTTGTCTCAGGTTCACCAAGACATCAGCAGTGCTGTGGTGATTTTAATGTTGGAGTCTTGGCCCAACCTGGACTTTCTGGGACTGCTAAAGCAGTTTTCTTCCTCAAGACCCTTAACAGTTAGCACAGAGGCCCTTTCCGATGGGGCTTGGGAGCTCTTTTTGTGGCAGAAAGTAGATTTCGAAGTTCCCTCCAGCGCTCCCCCCCCCCCCCCCATCTCCATCCCGTCTTTACCGAGGTCAAACCTTTGTCATTTGCCACAATAAAGATCTGCAAAATGCCCCGAAATATTAAAGCAACGTGCTAGGGCGTAATTTGCCGGGCCAGCCCAATTTGTATGCGGTGCACCAGCTCTGGATTGTACCAGGTGCTCCTGAAAAAGTCATTTTGCCTCGCGATAAAGGGTGTGGGAGTTCCAGGCAGGGAAGACAGAGGGTAGCTAGGGTATTCAGGGCGCGCACGAGCGGTGGGAGGCTCCTAGGTGCATCCAGTGCAGAGGGGGAGGAGGGGCCGGAGGAGATGTGCGGTCCCTTTAAGACCCCAACGCTCGCCTAGCCAAAGGAGGGGGGGTGTAGTGGGGGCGCTGCGTGATGGGAAAGTCGCCGGCTGAGCCTCACACTTTCTCCCGGTTTTTTAACTTTCGGGTTGGGGGAGCAGGAATAAAGCCGTTGTGCGTGCTTGCGGACTTCCCGCCGGCCGCGAGCGGCCCGCCTCTTGGGCCAAGTCGGGAGCGGGCGGGGCGGGCGGGCAGGTGGCCCCGGGCCGGCGCGCCCGCGCCTTGGCTCTGCCCCCGAGAGCCGAGCGAGCCGCTGCTCCCTCGTGGTGTGAGGGCGGTGATGTTTTTCCTCCCACCCACTTTTGAGTCCCCCCTCCCCCTTCGCGCGCACTGTAGCTCTCGCCACAACCTGCGAGCCCCAGACCTCGGAGGAGCGTCCTGGGGATCTCGGAGCGCGTGCACGCGTGGCAGACGGAGGCCAGTGCCCAGGTCAGTGAGCAGTGCTCCGCGCCGGCTTCCCCCATGTCCCTTTCCAGCCTTTGCACAGGTTGGGTGCCTTACGCTGGCTGGAGGTATCCCTGGTAGTTTCCCCAGGGAGCCTTGAACTCCAGAACTTGCCATCCCTAGTCGTCCTATGGTACAGCTGCTAGCCGCTGAGATGGAGGTGGGGCCCAAGGCACTGGACCCAGGCAAGTTGGGGGCCCTGGATTCGAACTCACAACTCGCCACTCCTCATTTGGCCTACGTTTCTACGGGTTCTGGTACTTTCAGAGGCCACTAGGGTACTCCCTGCCAGAACTGCCTAACTGTACTCTGCAGGCCTGGCAATTCTGCATGTGTCCAAGAGCCTGTTTTCTCATTGACTAGTGTCCTGGACCAGTGGCTGATTAATACGTGTTAAAATTAATGAAGCTGGTGGAGGGGCAAGAGGCTCCCCTCTCCTCTGGACATCTGCCTCATTTTCTGGCCAGGCCGCTGGGGTCAGAGCTTGAGACTCTAGGCTCAGGAAGCAGTGGTATTGCTAGAACACAGGCCTGGAAACCCTGCCTTCCAGTCCCTCCCATCCCTGCCACTAGCTCAATTTATTTGAATTCTCTGTCCCCCACTCTGTCCCCCTCTCCATGCCCATCTTGAAGGTGGAGTTGCATGGAATAAAGTGAAATGACAGATAGAAAGGTGTTTTGTAAGCCAAATACAAGGCATTGTTTTATTACTCCTAAGCAGCAAGGAAGGTGTTGCCTCTTACAAGAGGTATCCTGGGCTAAGCCCTGCCATTTTTTGGTGGCAACCCACTAAGAGTTAACTGAGCTTTTCTTGTTGGGTGGTAGTGTGAGGAGAGGATTTCAGATGATGGACAAGGGCCTGAGACTCTAGTGTCTTTCTTATTGTTTGTCAGAAACAAAATTGCTACCCTAGGGGCTATCCCACAGATGATAGTGAATGTGAGATTCAAGGTCAGTCAAGCCTCTTGGGAGGATTAAAGAAACACTGTGGGGCATGAAGAACTGGCTAACATGTGCTCATCCCTTAGCCTTCTCATTGGAGATGTCTCTTTGGTTCTGTTCTAGCCAGGAGACATGTTCTGAGTGTGGGCTCCTGTCACTTGATGGCTCAGATTACTTTGTAGTTACAGCTGGGCAAGGAGCAGTTGGTTCCTTCACTTGATGTAAAGGAACAATGTGAATGCTTGTTTCAGGGAGGCACCTTAAAGATATTGATCTTTCCCTTACTATCAGCCACTTTCCTGTTCTCTTATAAAGCCCACAACCCTCCCAAGCCCAGCCCTCACCCCCAGTATTCATTGTAGGATTTTGTTTCCTTTGTTGCTTTCTTGTTGGGTCCTGTATCCCCCTGAAACTTGTCAATGGTTACATTTCTAAGTAACCTGTAAAAGAGTCAGTGCAAGTTTGATGGCCCAACAGCCTGTGTGAAGCAGACAGAGAGTTAATGCAGAAATAACTCCAGTTAACTGGGTCAAAGTATAATTTGAAAAATTAAGGACAGTTTGGCTCTTTGCAAGAATAAGAGTCGGATGTTTGCTAAGCAAGGCTTGCTTGTGTTTACTCCTGCAGTCCCAACAAATGTCTTGAACCACTCTCTCCCCCAAAATAAAAATTAAAAAGATAAAGGGAAATCGAATGGTTGGGAGACCTGAGAAGGGAACTCTTCTCAGTTCGTATTTCTGCACAGAATACAAAGGCGGGACTTCAGGATCTTGTAAATCAAAAAAGAATATTTATAAAGCGATTCATTTTCTGATGTTCTCCATCACCGCCTGGGAGGCCACGCAGATGACAGGAATGCCAAAAGAGATTAATTGCTCTCTAGTCACCAACTTTTCTATTTGCTCATAACATTAGCTGGGACCCAAGAAAAGCAAAAAATTCTAAGGGCCGTTTTCTTGCCAGCTTGAGTTATGAAGTAATGCTACTGTTCACAGAATCGCCCAACCATTGTACAAGAAAAACAACCCTGCTGGTTCTTTCATGGGGAGACCCAAAAGCCATGGCTTCAAAAATACCTCCTGAGATGTATATAGGATTGTGATAAATTGGACTTCAGCAGTTTAAAAGCTCTCTCTTTTGGAAGCTTGGAGGATACTCTTATAAAAGTAGACTCAGGAAGAACCTCTCACTAAGGTGGGAAACTGCATTTAATTGTTCATGCAATTGTCTTGCTTCAGGGGAACCTAGTAGCTTGCAGGGTACAGAGCTATTCTGAGGGATTGAAATTGGACCATATGCACTATGGAGATTTCTTGGAAAACTGGGAATGGAATCACCCTGTGACCCAGCCATCCCACTCCTGGGTCTATTCCCAAAGGACTTAAAAACAGCATATGACAGTGACACAGCCACTTCAATGTTTATAGCAGCACAATTCACAATAGCTAGGTTGTGGAACCAACCTAGATGTCCCTCAGTAAATGAGTGGATAAAGAAAATATGGTATATACACAAAATGGAATTTTACTCAGCAATAAAAGAGAATAAAATAATGGCATTCACAGGTAAATGGATGAATGCTAAGTGAAGTTAGTTAATCTCAAAAATCCAAATACTGAATGTTTTCTCTGATATAAGGAGGCTGATTCACAGTGGTGTTGGGTCGGGGTACATAGGAGGATTAGAGGAACACTAGAATGGTCAAAGGGAAGGGAGGGGAAGGGAGGGAGCAAGGCAGGATGGAGGGGAAAAAAAAGAAAAGGTGGTTGAATAAGATGGATATCATTATCCTAAATTCATGATTGAAGACCTGAATGGTATGAATATACTTTGTATACAAACAGTTGTATGTAAAAAGATGTTCTATATGTGCATTATGAATTATAATGCATACTACTATTATAAATACAAAAATATTTACATTCTGAAATGGAAAAAAAAAAAAAATTGGACCATAAACTCATGGAGGAGACTAAGACTTCAGAATCCAGGCTGTTGGAAACTAGAAACTTCAGAAAATTTGATCTTTTATAAGGAGCTGGGAAAAGGTAGAGAAAGAAGTCAGATGGGCACTGCAAATCCTGCATGATAGCATAAATTATTTTCTATGATCACTTTATTTCAGTTACATATGCATAATTTGAAACAATGGATGTTAAATGATACTGGCAACTTCATAGCATTTAATGTTGGAGCTGTGGCATCTACTTCAGAGAGATCCCAAAGAGATTCAGTGCTCCAAAGTGAGCATCTTGCATTCCTTCAAATTCTTCATGCCTGATATTTAAGTTGGACTCTCTGAAACCATCATTGAATTCAGTTCCTAGGCAGGTTTAACCCCAGATTGAGTGGTGTGTTTCTTGACTATTTAAATATTTTCCAATCTCCTATTGGAAGAATTTTGCAAACTCTGAAGTCTATGGAAATGACTCGTGACTGAGTATGAGCTACAACAAACTTTCTGTGCTCCAAGGCTCAAAAGGCTTAAAATTTCTACCCCTTAGACTGGAAATGCCAATCTCATATTTTAAAGAATTGCAGTTCTTTTAATGGTCTTTAACTTGGTGGTACAAGCTGAATAAACGACCTGTTTTAGGTTGGCCTAACTTCTCTTAAAATGGCCCATTTTAAATTTCCATTTTACAATGGACTTTATGAGTAGGAATATGTCTGAACCATTCTAAGCAATAAAACTTTTCAGGTGTTGAATTGCATCCATTTGCTTGTTACATCTCTCTTCCAATGTAAGTAGCCAAACGGAAGATCCTTATAGATCTCATAGAGGACACTGGAGAAACATTGATCAATTTGTAATTGATCCCTGAAGGATTAATGATAACAGTAATCTTGAAGCTTAGATTAATTAACTTTTATTTCAGAAATTGTGTGAGTCTCATACCTATTACTTTTACCTTGCTTGCCAAAATAGCCCTTTTGCAAAGTCCAGTTTCTCTTTTCTCTCAAAAAAAAAAAAAAAAAATCTCTTGAGGAATCAACTTTAATTCCCTTAGAAAGGAAGATTTCAAAATTTATTATTTTTTTCCTATGATTTGCTTGTAAGGATTTAGGTTCAGTGTTGGATAGCAATGCATGCTCATTCATTTGAATTTTCTCTTACATCTTTGCAAGACCAGAGAGGCAAGTCCTTTTTCTCATGCAGGCAAACAATGCTTGCACTTATGTAAATTCTCCAGCATTTCTTTTCTAGCAAGTTAGACCCCTAAGCATTAGTGATCTCCATCCGTTACAAGGGATCTGTTTTAAGTCTTTTTTCTGCTTCTTACTGACAGCTTGAGTACACTGCTCCTTGAAGATTCTGAGTTACATTTCGCAGTGATCCAAATGAGAAAAAAGTGGAAAATGGGAGGCATGAAATACATCTTTTCCTTCTTGTTGTTCTCTCTTTCCCTAGAAGGAAGCAAAACAGAACAAGTAAAACGTAAGTGTCTTGAGTTTTAAAATAATATACTTTCTTATAATTTATTTGCAATGTGGCTATATTCTGTAGGGATTGTGATTTAACCCAAATGTGGCCATGCTGTTATTCTATCAGAAGAAAGTGAATGTTACTGGTTTATGTATGAGTTGATAAAAGAATGAGGATTTTGAATAAGGCCAACTAAATTTGGTGCTGTTTTTCTGATTTTCATATAGTTTTCATCTCATAGAACACATGACACATTAGCCTATTTCCCCTTTCCTTTTCTAAACTGTACAAATCTCATTCCATTTTACGTAACTCTAGAAATATCTGACAGATGAGCTGGATTTTTTCCCCAAATTTCAGATACTTCAGCAAAGGTTTTCAGTTTATGAAGAAGAGCACAGAAAAGAAAAAAATAAAAAAAGAAAGAAAAGAAAAACTAAAGCAGGCTCCTTATGCTGAAAAACGGGAAGGAAGAAACCTTCACATGAATTGGATTCAGATGAAAAATCCTTTGAGGAAATTGAGATTCCAGGGACTGTTAGTAAATTGGATGCCATTTATTGAAAGGAACGTCCCTGCAAAGCCAGGGAATATTTCTAGAAAGTCAGCGATCCGTGTGATGGGCTAACACATTGGAGAAAGCAGAGAGTGGCAGGAGAGGGTGATAATTAACCCTCCTTACCACCACATTTGGGAGATTCATGAGGAACCATTGACATTTCTGTTCTTGTTAGGTGCTTCGTGCTGCCTTTGCATAGTGTGGGCTCTACCTTCATCAGGACAAGTGCAGCAACCTCTGAGGTGGATGCTTTTGCTCTATATTTGAAGGAAAAACCATAGCTCTAGTTCCCCTTTATGGCTGCATCAGAAAGAATCACAAAGTGGAATTGGTCCAAGAGGAGTATTCTCTGCTCCACTGAACTTATTCATGAGAAGAAGCTATGAAAATATTCTTGGTAGGAGCTGCAGCACAGCAGCATCTAAAGTCTATCACTTAAACATTTATCTCCTTTATCAGCATAAGTTAAATATATCAGGCAGAAGCCTTGCTGACAAGGAGGACGGTGCCAAGCTAATTCCATTGTTAAGTGCAATTCTGTCCCACTCTAGTTTTCATAGTAACTTATTCTTCTTCCCAGGAGAAATAGTGATTTTGGTTAGGCTTTGAAGTGTGAGTGCTCTGTAGTGCTATCTAGTAAGCTTGGAACACCAAAAGAAGTTTAGCAGGGCATGATCTCAGTAAGGAAACTTGGATCCATGCCCCTCTCTCCTTGTATTCCTTAAACTACCTCCTCCTGCTTCTGCTTGAATATAGTCCATCTTCAGAGCCTTCCTCTTCCAGAAGTTCTCCTTGATTTAAGTGGATGTGATAGAAAGATTGTATATTCATTCTTAGCTCAACTCATAATCATCAGGAATTAAACATCCCTCCTCTCTTAGAAAGAAACTTCCTTTATGGCCTGTTACTGATGGCTTCATGGAGAAAGCTTAGACCTCTAATCAGACCATCTCTTCTGTGAGGCCTTCCATATTTAAGAAGAATTGAGGAATATAGTCCACGAAACTTAGAGCTTTGTTGAAAAACCAAAGAGAGATACAATTTTAAAAATACTTATGCACCAAAATTAGTATTTTCTAATGTTTTGTAGTGCCTATGAATTTGTCCCCAGCCATTTTAATATCCAGATGGCATAAAAGCAATTGTGTAACAGATGGCCTATGGCACCCAGTTCTGGTCTAATATTTCAGGATTATAGTCATAAGATGAGGACAAGTTCATTCCCTCAATGAGCCACTGAGCCTCATTCTGTGTGGCTCACCCAAGCTAACTATCTCAAAGTTGTACAAAGTTATCTCCACTAAAGGGGAAACCTCAAAGTGTGTGTCCCATTAAGTTGACTTAAAACACACACACACACACACACACACACACACACACACACACAATATGCATGCATAGACATTAGTATTGCACTTCTAACAATGAGAAGTTAGAAACAGAAATGTCAATACATAGGGGATTGGTTACATAAATGATCAAAGTAATATAATATCATGTTACCATTTGAAAACATTGCTTATTGAAAATTTGGTGGCTCTGGAAAATGTATATATTAACTTACTTTTAGATTTCTCAAATTATAAATTCATATATGCTTATTATTTAAAACAATACGAAAATATCTTAGCATAAAGAACATGTACCCCTTAACTCCCATTTTATTTTCCAAAAGTAAACGTAACTAGTGATTATTATATGCTCTTCAAAACTTTTCTTTGTGTTTGGAAACCATACACACATGTCTGTATGGTTTTTCTTTCACAGAAATTGGAGCTTATACACATTTTCCTGTAACATGCTTTTACTCAACAATATGACTAGGACATCCTTCCATGTCATAACATTGCAATGTAACAGTGCCATATCCTTTCTAATGTTTTTATAGCTTCTGAACGTGTATGTGTACCATGATTTATTTAGCCAGTCTCTATTTGTAGATATTAAGGTTGATTCCAGTTTTTGCCATTATAAGCAAGGCATTAGTGAACATCTTTAGACACTAAAAAAACTTGTAAGAAATTTTTAGACAGAGTGTATGTTCAGTTTTAATCTTGGTAAATACTGCCAAACTACTCTTCAAATAAATTGTATTAATTTACAATCTCATCATCTGTCTAGGGGAGTCCATTTGTAATAACTCCAGAGAGTATTAATCTTTGTACTTAGAGGACTATTTAATATGATTAATCATATTTCAGTTTTGCTTTGTTTTTTTTCTATTACTGTAGCATCTTTTCAACAACATTTAATTCAACTGAATTTCTTCAGTGAATTGCCTATTTTTTTTTTCATTTGGGCTGCATATCTTATTTATCTATAAAAGTTATTTATCAACCTTTTGTTATTCCAAATTTTGTCACTAGCCTTTTGCATTACATATATTATTTTTCTCAGTTTGTAATTTGCTTTAAACTTTGTATAAGTTGTATTTTTCATACTGGAATTTTAAAATTTTATGTATTCAGATCTGTCATTCATTTCCTGTATGGCTGCTGGATTTCTTATTCCTAAGGTTTTTCCCACCCTATACTCTTATATTTTCTTCTGCTGCCAAAATTTGGGAGTTTATCCATATTTCTCTATTCCATTTGAAGTTTATATTCATGTATGATACACAATAGGGAACTTTTTTTTTAAATCTCTGGATGTTAAGTTTATGAATGTTATTTTTGTTCTTCCTTGTGCTGCTTCTATCTATTCCAAAGTTTCCACAGTTGGCAAGTATGGCTTTTTCAACAAGGAAAAGTCTTTTAAAGTAAGAGAATATCACATTTCCCATGTTTTTACTGTCTAGTTCTAGAGAGGGTGGTTGGTATGGGAGTTGATGAAGGTCAAGGGGGTTTATTTTTTAAATTTAAAATTTTAAAAATTTTAAATTTTTTGGAAAAATTTAGGAAATGTGTAAACATAGGAGAAATAAAACTTCGTATCTCTCCTTGTGGTCTCATTTCATTTTACTCAAGGAAGCCAGAGTTTTTTCTGGGTCTTGTTTGAATATAAGCTTCTAGGTCAAGGAAGGGGTTCTGTAGTTTGCTTTCCTATTTGGGGCATCATGGTGGCATGTAGGGGAAAGCCCTTATGGTGAAAGATGCTCTCTCAATTGCTGTAGAAATATGACAAGGGCTAGAAAAAAAATGTTTTATTTGAGGAAAGCTCTTTGACAAGAAATGGTGAAGGTTTGTGCTGCCACTTGCTGTTAGCTAATTAGCCACAGTTACAGTTGTTTTCATAACAAAGAAGACAGGCTTCCCAGACCAGGAAATACTGATAGTGCACTTCAATGGATGAATGAGCCATTTGTTGCTTATGTAAAAGTTTGTTACTGTCCACCCCCCAGCAAGGTTTGAGGTCTTCAGCCAGGAAAAGATCTTTCTGTAACTTCATTATGTTCTGTTGTCAAAGTTGTAGTCAATGAGGCCAGGAAGTTCTTTTGAAATCCAAAGGAGCGTAACATGCACAGCATAATATTCATGCAAATATGGGACTAATGGGCTGAGGAGTTCATCCCTTTTGGCAGATCTAACTTAGGTAATGAACTATTGATCAAAGTGAGGGTGAAGAATTGAATTATTAAGAATATTCTATTATGTATTTCTAATGGGCCAGCCTGTACCAAGTTTGGCAAAGATTCTCAAGAAATAAATTGTTTACATATCTATTTCATAGAGTCTATCCCAGCTTTATAAGGTGAATTGATTGGATCTTCAAGGGACCTGGTTCTCATTTATTTTCTCCTCAAGAGAAAAGTTTCTGACATTCATATTTGGCTTAAAGTGGGCCTCTGAAATTCTCAGGAAAGGAAGGCCATCAAAAAATTGAAGAGAAGGAAGAAGGTACTTAGAAAGCTTGAGATATGTGAAGTGCCATCTTACAGAGGCCACCAGAAACTCTGTCTCTTAGGAAAGCCAGCTATAAAGGCATGAGTTTTCTAGGTTCTTCTTGGACATTTGATGTGATTATTGGATAATAATAAGAAGCAAGCAAAAGAGTAGAACTAGTCACGTCTTAGAAGTTTAAATAGTTGGAAGTAGAAGAAAGGAATTATACCTTAAAATTAGATAGTTTCATGTTTTTAAAAGTACATTCTTAATTATTATTTTATTTTGGGAGACTATAATGTGGTTTGGCATGGAGGTTCTGAAGTTAGCCTAGATTCAGCTCCCAGCTCCATGACTGTCTTATGTACTTTGGTAATGTTACTTATCCACTCCAACATTAGTTTTCTTATCAGAACACAGAGGAAACAATAGCATAATGATAATCATTATGGTCATTTGAAGAATAAATCAAATTGTGTATACCCAGTGCTTTTGCAGAGTGCCTGGCTCATAGTTAGCTTTTTTAAAAAAGTATTTTTTAGATGATAGTGGACATTTTATTTATTTATTTATTTATTTATTTATTTTTATGTGGTGCTGAAGATTGAACCCAGTGCCTCACACATGCTAGGCAAGCTCTCTACCACTGAGCTACAACCCCAGCCCTTATAGTTAGCTTTTAATTAATGGTAGCTATTAGAGCAACTCTCCAACAAGCCAAATGATATTATACCCTTGACAATAAGATAAAAATTTGAAACCAAATGAGGTCAAATGACTATACAGGGATAGAGAGCAAGTCCTAGCCAGAGTCAGAACCAAAATCCAGGTCTCCAAATTCAATGTTCTGTTTACTACACCAATTTGCCTCTAGCAATTCTTTGAGGAAGCCAATTCATTCTGTTGAATAGAAGCCCAGTCTCTTACACATGGTAGCTACTTAATACATTAGAGATGATCCAAGTGAATGAATAAAGAACTTTGTAACAGGAATTCCTAAGAGAGGCAGTATAATATTTGGGAGTTAAAAGACTGAGACTAGGACTGAAAATATTCAGAAACCTAAGGAATCTAAGCCAATGGAAAGTTGTGAGGAAGTTTAAAAATATGTGCCTTAATATCCATACTTCTTAGATTTCCTTAACTTCTCAGTAGGGTTGGAATGTCCCTGTAGTTTAATGGAAAGAAGACTATGCTTGAAGTCAAGAGATCTGATTTTTTGGTCAGTCCTCTGTTGCTTGCTGTGTGGTATTGGTTGAGTCATTCCTATCCTTTGAAGTAAAAATTCTTTACTTATAAACTGAGAAGAATTCTTGTTTCCTAGACAGAGAACTAAGGGACAACAAAATAGGGGATAGGGAGGTAGAACAAGGGAAAACAAAGCCCTGGTTTTGGGTACTTGGAGCAAACTACCTGGACTTTATATATTGTCAAAGGGTCATTGCAAAGATAATTTTATTCAATTAAGATTTATAGCGTGGGGCTTGGGTTGTGGCTCAGTGGTAGAGCACTTGCCTAGCAGTGTGAGGCTCTGGGTTTGATCCTTGGCACCACATAAAATCAAAATAAAGGTACCATGTCCATCTACAACTTAAAAAAGTTAAAAACAAGATTTATAGCCTGGTTGTTTCTAAAAAGGTTAGATACAGTTTAGAGATGAAAGTCTAAGTGGAAAATAATGATTTTAAAGGTGAAATAAAATAGAGGTCATCTGAAGAAAGCAGAAAGAATAGATGTATTTAGCATGTGGTTTAGTAGATTACAGCATTTGCACTGTAAATTTGGCTCACTCCTCCTGAAAAGATAAAAATAGGAATTTCAGGCTTATTGGAAAACTTGCAGATTCAGCTACAGACTATTCCCACCTCTCATCTACCACTTAAGCTGTATTGATTATGAGATGTTTGAATAAAGCACATTCTGGGTGGTACAAGAAGATCATCCTTAATCCTGGTTTCATAGAAGAGAGAAAAATTATCTATTTTGTATTTCTTTATTAACCCTCTGTGAAAGTAAGAGTATAAACATTAAATTATAACTTAATAAACATATTTCCACAAGTGGTAAAGGAATGCAGTTCAGGTCCTTTACCTTTGAGTGACCTTAATTAATTGTGTTCTGATAAGAAAACTTAAACAGATGGATGTTCAATATGTTTTCTAGACTGAGTTGTCAACTACCTTACCAGATTCCCTAAGCAACCTTTACATTAACATGATATCTTTTCTTATTTTAAAATAGATGCTCATTGTTAAACATGCAGAAAATACATAAAACTATAAGGAAAACAAAAATCAGCAGTAATGTCTACCATAGTTATTTGGTGTGTGTTCTTTTTTCTAAGCTCAGATTATATATATATATATATATATATATATATATATATATATATATATATATAATTTTACAAAAATGAAGCACAATCTTGTAACCAGTTTAGATCAGGGTTTATTATGTCTATTCACAATTGGAGTCTCCAAATGCACTGATAGCAAAGAAATATCCCATGTTGACAATAATGAAAATTGGATGGTTTACATTTGCGTGGGATGTAAATTTGATTCTGTTATAAAAAGTTCAAGAGTCCAACTTATATTCTTGACCAAAGAAAATAAAACTATTCCTGACTAAATAGAAAGTCTCCTTTAACTGGGACTTGTGAATCTGAGGTGCAGATAGGAAGAACAATTGGTTTTATCTTTGAACAGGAGCTTGTATTTTTGCCCCAAATTCTAGGCCATTAGACATGAAAGAGATTATCTTTGCTAGAAAAATATATTCAGGTTAGGTTACATCAGCCAAGTAACATTTCTATGAAAGGATTTCCCCATGTCCTTATAAGAAAGATTAATGAGAATACCATCAACTACCAGTTATCCATACTAATCAGAGATAGAAGGTCACAATGAATTGGAATTTCATGGAAAATCTCCAGTTTCTATCTTAGCTGATGGTGTCACCTTGCTTGACTGTCAAACCTCTTTGAATTATAAACCCTTTTTGTTTCATTGAGTTTGCCCACCTGTTAGTAAAAACACTGAATTAGCCACAGGATGAATAACAGGAGGTCCATACTGTGAATAGGACACTCAACATATATGTTCAGTGAATATATATAAATATATATGTGCGTGTATATACATACATATATATGTGTGTGTACACACACACACACACACACACACAATTTGGGGCAAATGATCCAGTAAGTAGGAATAAGATAAGATAGTTAATTCCAGGATGAGGGAATCAGCTGTATTTACAGAATGAAGAATTTGACTTCTTTCTGGCTTCCCCTTTTCACTGGTTTCCACAGCCTGGAAATGAAGTCTTAAAGTCTTGAGGGAATTTGATAGTCTTCAACTTTAGAAACTCCATGCCAGAGAAGTTAGAAAAAAAAATGTTGTAATCATTATATATTGCCCTTCACACATTCTGCTTTAATTCTGATAAACAACAGAAGAGAAGTATTTATGCCTTTAGTTTTCTTATTATTTATTTATTTTAGTTGTAGTTGGACACAATACCTTTATTTTTGTTTTCATGTGGTGCTGGGGATCGATCCCAGGGCCTTACACATGCTGGGTGACTGCTCTACCACTGAGCCACAACGCCAGCCCTCTAGGAACTTTTTAAGAAATAAATTATTAAAGAATAAATTTGTTCCCAGGCTGAGGCAGGTGGATGGCAAGTTCAAAGCCAGTCTCAGCAACTTAGTGAGGCTCTCAGAAACTTAGTGATTCCCTAAGCAACTTAGCGAGACCCTGTTTCAAAATAAAAATTAAAAGGAGCCGGGCGCGGTGGCGCACGCCTGTAATCCCAGCACTTTGGGAGGCTGAGGCAGGAGGATCGCGAGTTCAAAGCCAGCCTCAGCAATGGCGAGGCACTTAGCAACTCAGTGAGACCCTGTCTCTAAATAAAATACAAAAAAAGGACTGGGGATGTGGCCCAGAGGTCGAGTGCCCCTGAGTTCAATCCCCGGTACCACAAAAAAAAAAAAAAAAAAAAAAAAAAAAAAAAAAAAAAAAAAATTAAAAGGGCTAGGGATGTTGCTCAGTGGTTAAGCATCTCTGGGTTCAACCCTTGGAAAAAAGAAGAAAATTTGTTTACTTGTATCTACTCATATAATGAAGAGCAAAGATCCATCTCTCCTTCTCCACTGACCATATGTGTTATAAGAATAAATATTATTGTAATACTGACATGATGGTGTGTCTACAGTAATAGCTCTTATCAAAAACAGCTCATGGAATGTTTTCTTGCTTTTGGATTGGTGATGGGGTTATTGACCTTTTGATCTAATCTTGGAAGATGGGAAGTAATGATTGGGCAAAACATTGATGGTACAATGACTCATCCCTTTTGCTATTTACTTTTTGGAATTCTTGTTCTTCTTAATAGGGGCCACTAAAATAGTAGGGATTTCCACTTCTAATTAAATGCCAGCTGAACTATTTGGAAAATAACTATGATGATGCAGGTTGAAGGTCCATTTCACATATTAGTTGGAATTCGTTTGGGATCAAATTCTACTCTCAGAGAACCATTATTTAGTAGAAAGTCATGTTTGCTCCAGCTGGTATCTCTCATGTATTGACAAGTAATCACATCACTGTTTTTCCTCATGTCTCCTAGAAGTTGATGAGACATTTTGTTTCAATAAAATCATCTCATTTGTGTGACTTATCCAATATGACATACTGGGACTTTAGGTATGGTTGATTATACTATAAAACTCACTAAATTCTCTCCTAAGTGGAGCCAAACACATTTTAAAAGTTCAAACTTAAAAGCATGTGCTGAAATTGCCTTTACCATAATTTTTGATAATTGATAATATCTAGTGTGTTCATGGAGAAATCAGTAAATTTGTACTAACAACTCCATTTTGGACAACCATGATAAACCATGTTTTGAAAGTTATGGTGTTTACATTTGTCATCTACTTGAAAAAATACCATTGTCAGTAATTGCGGAAGCATTGTTACTAGCACCAATGATGTTACTATTCAGCTCATTGCTTTCATTTAGTTCCTGAATTTTGCTCCTTCAAGGAGTTGTAGATTTCTCTCTGGGGCAAGAGTGGACAAATATCATACCAGGAAGATAATAAGACCAATGTACTTGGGCTGGGGCTGCAGCTCACTGGTAGAGCATCACTTAGCACATATGAGGCACTGGGTTCGATCCTCAGCACCACCTAAGAATAAATAAATACAATAAAGATGTTGTGTTAATCTACAACTAAAAAAGATTTAAAAAAGACCAATGTACTTGATGAAAAATCATTATGTTTGTATTAGGATCAGGTTACTCTAAGCATTTAGTGTTTGAGGAAGATATTTGCATTATTAAGAAACATTGTTTAGAGGCTGGGGTTGTGGCTCAGTGGTAGAGTGATTGCCTGGCATGTGTGAGGCCCTTGGTTTGATCCTCAGCACCAAATAAATATAAAAAATAAGGTTCACAGAGTTGTTGGAAGGGGGTACATAGGATCAGAGGAACACTAGAATGGTCAACGGAAAGGGAGGGGAGGGAGGGAGTAAGGGGGGGGTTGGAAAAAAATTGGTGGTTGAATGAGATGGATATCATTATCCTAAATGCATGATTGAAGATCTGAATGGTACTTATATACTTTGTATACAAGCAGTTGTATGTAAAAAGATACTATACTTGTGCATGATGAATAAGTAAATAAATAATAAAAAATTAAAAAAAAATAAAGGTATTGTGTCCATCTACAACTAAAAAAATATTTTTTTTAAAAAAGAAGCATAGTTTAGAAGGTACTGGTATAATATGTATAATAAATTCTATGTAACACATGAGGAAAGTGTTATTTGTTTTAAAAAGAATGAAAACAAACTTTTAACGGGGGATAATCTTGTCTTCCCAAAAGATTTCAAACCCCTCGAGAGCATGAGCATATACTTTATGTTTTGTCACTGACATAGATACAAAAACCACAAAATAATGTCTCTACTCTCTGTACCATTTGATGTAGTCTATCTTGCATATGACTTGCTTTCATTACAAACAACTCCAGTTCTTTGAAAGGTGATCAAAGCTATATGTCAAAAGTGAAGTATAAGGGTATTTGAGAAAAGATTAGACAAGAATGTGTGGAAACCCTTCTCAAGTTCTAAAAATGTGTGACCTGTACCTTACCAACTAAGTAACAGGAGACCCACAATTATTCAACTGTCATAATCATTGGTTCTAAAGCCAGACTACTCAGGCTTGAATGCCAGTTCCATAGTTGACTCATCATGTCAACTCGGGCAAGTTTCCATATCTCTATGCCTCTGATTCCTCATTTGTAAAATGGAGATAATGCGACCAAAATTGTTGGATGATTGTGAGACTTTAGTGAATTAATATATGTAAAGCCCATAGTAAAGAGCCTGGCTCCTAGAAAGTGTTCCATGAATATTAGTTCTTTTTTTTTTTCTTGCTGTTATTATTAGGATCATCATTTTCATTGGATTTTCTTTTCTTTTCTTTCTTTCTTTCTTTTTTTTTTTTTTTTTTTTTTTTTTTTTTGGTACCAGGGATTGAACTCAGGGGCACTCAACCACTGGGCCACATCCTCAGCCCTTTTTTGTATTTTATTAGAGACAGGGTCTCACTGAGTTGCTAAGTGCCTCTCCATTGCTGAGGCTAGCTTTGAACTCGCGATCCTCCTGCCTCAGACTCCCAAGTGCTGGGATTATAGGCATGCACCACCACGCCCAGCTGTCCCTCTGCTTTTTACACTTATCATTTATCTCCTGGTTTTTTATCCAAATTTGGAGCAGGAAAATTTATATCACTCAGTTTTCACACTTTGTCTAACAATATTCCTTATAGACTGAATTTGGGGAAAATTGCATATACTGGTTGAAATCAGTTATTTGGGTTATCCCTGTTTTTCATGAATAATGGTGTGCTCAGACATCTTAAAGTGATTCATTTAATAGTGTCAATGAAATAATCTGTTTTTAAAATATTTCAGAGAAGAAAGAGCAACTTCCTTACAAGTAATGAAGAATACCCTCCTTTTGGCATCACTATATACTGTCTTTTGGGAATCAGCCTTTCCTACATGTTAGAATCTTTAACAAGTTCAGTGAGAGTTTTAAAAAATGTACAAATGCACATGAAATCCACATTTTATAGCTTATTTTATTTTAATGATTGCTTAGTCTTCTAGAAGTATTTATCTTCTATTATCCAATTTCTTTAAATAAGAAAGGGCTACATCATCCAATCATGCAGGTCATATAGCTCATCAGATTTCATATTTTAAATAGATAGATCTAATGTCAACCTGAGTGTAGTAATTCAACCAAGAAAATTAATACAGAAACAAATGCATAATATTCAGGTACTATTCTACTTTGCAATGTGGATTTCATCCTACAAAATAACTTCTATTTTACTTCCATTCAAGTATTAGTGGGTCCACAAAGGCTGAATGTTCTCTCTGATAAGTGGATGCTGATCCATAATAGGGAGAGGGCTCATGGGGAGAATGGAGGAACTTTGGATTGGGTAAAGGGGAGGGGGAGGGGAGGGTGCATGGGGGCAGGAAAAATGGTAGACCAAGATGGACATCATTACCCTAGGTACATGTATGATTGCACAAATGGTGTGACTCTGCATCATGTACAGCCAGACAAATGGAAATTTGTGCTCCATTTGTGTACAATGAAAAGAAATTCATTCTGCTGTCATGTATAACTAACTAGAAAAAAATTTAAAAAGTTAAAAATGTTAAAAAAATGAAATACATTATTGAGAAAGAACTAAAAAAATTTATTAGTGGTTCCAGACTCATGAAACTATTATTGTTTATGCTAACCTAATAATGCCATTTGAAGGAACCACCTTCATGGATTTGTTTCCAAGTATACTTAGATTTTTCTGAAATGTCAAAATAAGTTGTATATGTGAAATGCAAATAACTTCAGTATTTTTCAATGAGACATTGAATTTATTGATAGAAATGTTACTCTCCTCTATATGATATGTCACAGGTAGGGAAAGATGCTACATTTAGACATCAGTCTTGGGAAAATCCTAACCATCACTCATCAGTTCAAGATACTGAGATTGTTAAAATATTTAACCTATTTCTTATTCTTACTTGAATGTTGTGGAGCAAAAGTCTAATTTGTGTCTGTACAAGAAAGTTACATTGCTCAGACTCGGCTGAAAAACACAATTTCTGCCTAAAACATATTCTTTAGTTTTCTATGTTCTTTTAATTAATTAATGGTTTTGAGCACATACTCTTATGAAATATAGATTAACATAAAATGTTAATATAATAAAATGGTAATATGTTGACAACATAAAATGGTAATATAAAAGGTAGAATAAAATATTTTACTAAAATGTATATATATTTAATCTTGCTAATAAAAATATTTGTCCCTTTTCCACATGAATTTGTCAAAAGGATTTTTATTTTCTTTTTTGGTACCAGGGATTAAACTCAGGGGCACTCACCACTGAGCCACATCTCCAGCTCTATTTTGTATTTATTTAGAGACAGGGTCTCACTGAGTTGCTTAGCACCTTGCTTTTGCTGAGGATGGCTTTGAACTCACAGTCCTTCTGCTTCAGCTTCCTAAGCCACTGGGATTACAGGTGTGTGCCACCATGCCCGGCTGTCAAAAGTTTTAAGCACTTTGACCACTGTTAATTGGAAGGTAAATTAGCATAGCTTTGCTGGAAGACAGTTTGGCAATGCAGATAGTGAATTTGAAAGCATTCAAAATCTTTGACTTAAGAAATCTGCTTCTAAGAATTTTTATTAAGAACAGTATTGCACACAAAGGTTGATATACAAGGATGTATACACTATGAAGGTGCAGTGAAGGAGTCCTAATTAGGAAGGGCTGTTGCAGCTAGCTGGAAGCCATAAGTTCCACCTGATATGTATGTGACGCACCTGTAGGCACCCGAAAAGCTGAAGGTATATAACCGGGTGAAAGCGGTCCGAGTTAGGAGAACGGAGAATTCAGTCAGTCGGGCAGTCACTCGGTCGGTCAGAAGAATCAGAGCGGCCAGAACGTAGGCAGAGTGGTTACAGAAGAAGAAACCAGATAGAAGAAGTAATGACTGGTCAGAGTTAGGCCGAGGCTCCCAAGGAAGACAGAAGACAGAAGAAAGAAGAAGGAAGAAAGAAGAGAGAAGAAAGAAGCTCTAATCTTTCTCTACAAGAAGAAAAGCTCGCTTTAATCTTTCTCTCTAAAAATCTTTCTTTCCCTCTCTAAGCTCTAAGAAAGTAGAAGTAAAAGTAGTAAAAGCTTTACTCTGCCTCCGAGAGTTTTCCTCCCGGTTTTCGGTACCAGGTAGCTTACAGTGCAGTAATCATAACTATGTGATAATGGTAAAAGAATAGAAGTAGGTCAGTGGAACAGAATTGGGGAGCTCATAATTACATACACATCATCAACTAAGCTTCATCAAAGGAGTGAAAGCAATGCAATGGAGCAAGGACAGTCTTTTCAATAGATGTTTCTGGAACAAGTATTTGTCTGCAGCCAGGTGCGGTGGTGCACGCTTGTAATCCCAGCACTTGGGAGGCTGAGGCAAGAGGATCACGAGTTCAAAGCCAGCCTCAGCAATGGTGAGGCACTTAGCAACTCAGTGAGACCCTGTCTCTAATAAAATACAAAAAAGGGCTGGGGTTGTGGCCCAGTGGTCGAGTGCCCCTGAGTTCAATCCCCAGTACCAAAAAAAAAAAAAAAAAAAAAAAAAAGTATATGTCTGCATCCAAAAATAAATATATAAAATTAGACATACAACTTATATCCTGGACTGGCATTTTGGCTCAGTGGTGGAGTGCTTGCCTAGTATGTGTGAGGCACTAGGTTTGATCCCCAGCACCACATAAAAATAAATAAATAAAATAAAGGTAAAAAAAACCTTACACTCTTCACAAAAATTTCAAAATGGATCAAAGATCTAAATGTGGTAAAAATTTGTTCCCAATTAGTTGGTTCTCTATTCCCCTCACTGATTGTTTCTTTTGCTGAGAAGAAGATTTTTAGTTTTAATCTATCCCACTTATTGATTCTTGATATTAATTCTTATGCTACAGGAGTCTTATTAAGGAACTTGGGGCCTAATCCAACATGTTGGAGATTAGAGCTTCTTCTATTAGGCGTATTGTCTCTGGTCTAATTCCTAGGTCCTTGATCCACTTTGAGTTGAGTTTTGTGCATGGTGAGAGATAAAGGTTTAATTTCATTTTGCTACATATGGATTTGCAGTTTTCCCAGCACCATTTGTTGGAGAGGCTATCTTTTCTCCAATGTACGTTTTTGGCACCTTTGTCTAATATAAGATAACTGAAATTATATATATTAGTCTCTGTGTCCTCAATTCTGTACCATTGGTCTACCAGTCTATTTTGATGCCAATAATGGCATTCGCAGGTAAATGGATGAAGTTGGAGAATATAATGGTAAGTGAAGTTAGCCAATCTCAAAAATCCAAATGCCAAATGTTTTCTCTGATATAAGTAGGCTGATTCACAGTGGGGTTGGGTTGGGGAACATAGGAGGATTAGAGGAACACTAGAAAGGTCAATGGGGAGGGAGGGGAAGGGAGGAAGCAAGGGGGTATGAAGGGGAAAAAAAAGAAGATGGTAGAATGAGATGGATATCAGTATCCTAAATGCATGATTGAAGACGTGAATAGTATGAATATACTTTGTATACAAACAGTGTTATGTAAAAATGTGCTGTATATATGTACTATGAATTGTAATGCATGATATTATTATTATTATTATTATTTTTTTTTTTTGTGGTTACCGGGGATTGAACTCAGGGGCACTCGACCACTGGGTCACATCCCCAGCCCTTTTTTGTATTTTTATTTAGAGACAGGGTCTCACTGAGTTGCTAAGTGCCTCGCCATTGCTGAGGCTGGCTTTGAACTCGCGATCCTCCTGCCTCAGCCTCCCAAAGTGCTGGGATTACAGGCGTGCGCCACCACGCCCGGCTGCATGATATTATTATATATACAACAACTTCGAATAAAAAATGTTCTAAATGTAAAATGCAAAGCAGCAAAACTCCTAGGAAGATAATGTAGGAGAAAATGTAGGTGGGTTTGGGTTTGGCAATGGATTTTTAGGTACAACACCACATGCACAATTCATAAAAGAATCGATGAACTGAAATTCATTATAATTAAAATTTTCTGCTCTGTAAAAGACATCAATAAGAGAATTAAAAGACAAGGCACAGACTAGAATAAAATGTTTGCAAATGACATCTGATAAAAAAGACTCTTACTGAAAATATATATAACAATAACCTCTTAAAACTCAATAATAAAAACAACCCATTTATAAAGAAAAAGGCCAAAGTCCTTAACAGACACTATACCAAAGAAGATATATAGTTGACAAATAAGCAGATGAAAAGAATGCTCTACTCCATGTACATGTCATTAGGGAAATACAGATTGCAATGACATACCACTACATACCTATGTAGAATGGCCAAAATCCAAAATGCTAACAACACCAAATGCTGTTAAAAATGTGGAGTAACAGGAACTCACACTTATTCTTGATGGGAATGCCAATGGTCCAGTCACTTTGGTTGACATTTTGGCGGTTTCTTACAAAACTAAACATATACTTAACATACTCTCTAGCAATTAGAGGTCCTGGTATTTACCCAAAGTAGTTGAAAACTTGTATCTATGCAAAAGCCTGTATACGTATGTTTATAGCAGTTATTCATAATTGCCAAAACTTGGGTGCAACCAAGATGTCCTTCAGTGAGTGAATGGATAAATAAACTAGCAAATCCAGGCAGTGGGATATTATTCAGTGCTAAAAAGAAATGAATTATTTAGGTCATGAAAAATATATGGGAAATGTAAATGTATATGACTGAGTAAAATAAGCCAATATAAAAGTGCTACATAGTGTATGATTCTCACTATGACAGGCTGGAAAATGCACAACTATGGCATTGTTGAAGTGTTCAGAGGTTCCCAGGGTTTAGGAAAAGAATGAATGCATAGACAAAGAAAAAAGGGTTTTTATGGTGGTGAAATTATTTTGCATGATATTGTAATGATGAATACATGTCATTATATATTTATTTAAAACCACAGAATGTGCAATAGCCAGAGTAAACTGCAATATAAACTGTATGCTCTCAGTGATAGTTATGTGTCAATGTAGATTCATCAATAGAAACATATTAGTTGGTATTGAACCCATGATTGCTCTACCATTGAGCTATATCCTCAGCCCTTTATGTTTTATTTTGAGCCAGGATCTTGCTAAGTTGCCCAGACCTGTAAATTATGATCCTCCTGCATCAGCCTCCCCAGCTTCTGGGATTAGAGGCATGTGCTGATCTTCCTTTTTTGTGTAGATCCAAGTTTTGGAACTATGTCATTTTATTCTTTCTGAATAATTTCTGCTAACATTTCTTGCAAAGCAGGTACTAGTGATAAATTCACTTATTTTTGTTTGTCTGAAAAGGCATATTTCTCATTTACTTTTTTAAAATTTATTTTTAGTTGTAGGTGGACACAATATCTGTATTCATTTTTATGTGGTGCTAAAGATTGAAGCCAGTGCCTCTCATGTGTGAGTCAAGCACGTACTGCTAAGCTTTAGCCTCAGCTCCTCTCATTTACTTTTGAAAGATACATTCCCTAGATGCAAAACTATAGTCAACAGTTAAAATATGTCATTTCATTATCTTCCTGATACTATTATTATCTGTTCTTCTATAAGTAATGTGTCATTTTTCTCTGTTTTCTTTCAAGATGTTCTCTTTGTCCTTGATTATGTGCAGTTTCAATATGATATACATAGGTGTATTCTGCATAGTGTTCACAAAGCTTCCTAGATCTGTGCTTTGGTGCTTGTCACTGATTTTGGAAAACTACCAGACATTGTTGCTTTAAATATTCTTTTGTTCCTTTCCTTTGTTTCTTTCTCTCCTGGTGTCCCTCTTATATGTATGTAAAACTTTTGTTATTTTCCTTTAGTTTTGGGATAGTCTGTTCCTTTTGTTCCATTTTATTTCAGTTTTTGAGCTTTCTATTAGCATATCTTTAACGCTCCAATCATTTTTTTTCTATTTTCCAGTCTGTAATGATCCTATCAAAAGCATTATTTATTTTTTTGTTACAATATCTTTAATTTCTCTGATTTCCTTTTGATTCTTTCTTAGAATTTTCACCTGTTTTCATTACTCACATATTATTGCATATTGTAAACTTTTCTACTAAAATCCTTGTCATGTTAATTCTAATTATTTTATTTTTTAAAGTTTATTTTTTGCAGAACTGGGGATTAAATGTAATTATAATTATTTTAAATTCTTGGCTGGATCGTTCCAAAATATCTGCTATATCTGAATTTGGTTCTGGTGCTTGATTTGTCTCCTCAGACTCTATTTTTGTCTTTTAGTATGTTTGTAATTTTTTATTTCCAGGGCTATGCCTAGGGGTAAGTGGTTTGCTGCTCACTCATCTAGCACGAGGGGAGTGGTTTGTCACTCAGGTGCCCTTAACGTATGCCATGTATGCAGTACACCATGTACTTGTCCCCACAAAGATTTAAGACTCTTAGACAAATCTTGGTTTAAGTCTCCTTTCAGTTACTGATTATATGCTTCTTGATCACCCTTATCTATAAAAGAAAGACTATTGGTAGTATTTACCTTATGGGTCATTGTGAGAATTCAATAAAACACTAAGCCAGTAGTACGGTCCTATTGATATTTGGTATGCTTTTCCACCTGATATATGTTTATTAGAATGGATAGAATATATGATTGATTTTAGATTTTGTGACTTGGTTCATGTTTACTAACAGGTATTTTCTACATCTTCTTTCTTACAGATTCAGAGACATATTGTGTGTTTCAAGATAAGAAGTACAGAGTGGGTGAGAAATGGCATCCTTACCTGGAACCTTATGGGTTGGTTTACTGCGTGAACTGCATCTGCTCAGAGGTACAATCCCACATGACATGAAATTTCCCAGTTTGTTCCTCAGCAATGCTCAGATGGCCAGGCAGTGTAGGTGATAAAAGCTTAAACCAAATTAAGAAACAGTCAGGAGCAATGTTGCCTGCTTGGGAGGCTGAAGCAGGATGATGGTAAGTTCAAGGTCAGCCTCAGCATATTAGTGAGGCCCTAAGTAACTTACTGTCAATTTTTTTAAAAGAGGGGCTGGGAATGTAGCTCAGTCGTAAAGTACCCCTGAGTTCAATCCATAGTACCAAAAAAAAAAAAAAAAAAAAAAAAAAAAAAAAAAATGAAGCAGATTGCAAGGAAAAATAAACATCTGTGTTTTTTCCCCCTACTGCTTTTTGGCTGGATTTGTATGGGATCTCTGAATATTTGCTATAGACAGGTATCTATGGTCTTTTAGATTAATGTTATAGAGCATGGTGGTAAAAGGCAGAAGAGCTTAGTAGTAGGAAAAAGCTCAATATAATGTCTGTATTATAAGACATAATATTTTTTGGAAACTATTTCTAAGCCTTGCCTTAAAAGAGGAGATTAGGACAGATTATATATTGGTTCATTGGGAGAGTGTGTTTTATGTAGTCTCAGCTAATAACTTTAAGATTGAGGTTGTGGTACCTTGGCCTGTATCTTGTGAGGATTAGAATTTTCTTGCCTTGGCCTTGGCTCCTGTCACATCACTTAAACAGGCATTTGGAAAGCTTAATTGCCGTCTTTGCAATAAATGAAGCAGGTAGTTTCACCTTTTCTCCATGGTCTTGACTCAAGATCACAGTCATGGTCTATCTTTCTGAATAAGCTTCTATCATTGTATTAGGCCAGGGATTTTCAACTTCTGCACTTTCGACATTTATGGATAGATATTTTGTGGCAGGGGTTGTCTTGTGCATTTAGGATATTTAGCAGCACCTCTGCTGTGCACTGACTAAATGACAGTAGCACAAATCCCAGTTGTGATAACCAAAAATGTCTTCAGACATACTCAAATTTCCTGGGGAGCAAAATCACCCTTGGTGGTGGATCTGCACATTAAGCAAATTGGGAAAGGAAACTTTGCACTAGACCTTGAGGATTGAGAATTTTGATCATATAGAAAAAAATTTCAAGATTATTCTCTTACTTGTCTTACTTGATGACTTGTTTAAGGGATGAAATTTTGCCCAGCTAGAGCAGGAACACTCACTTGCAAGCTTGGTAGTTTTTTTGTTTTTGTTTTTGTTTTTGTTTTCCATTTAGGAGAACTTTGGGCTTTCCAAGCCTGGTCCTTTCACCATTTAAACAATTTTGAACATGCAGAAACCTGACCTTCAAGTAACATCAGGAGATATAAGAGGCAATAGGGTTATAGATTTAAGACAGATAAAGTTTCTGACCCTGGCTCTTCCACCAATGAGCCATGTTGTTTTGAACAAGTTACCTAACTTTTCTGAGATTCCTTCAGCTTCCTCTTCTTTAAGATAAGATTATGATAATACCTTTTTCATGAGGTCATGGTTTGGATTAAAATCACTAATTCGTTTAAATCACTTAAAGCAGTGTTTGGTCATGATAAATATCCAAGAAATGACAACTGCTGTTACCATCACTATCATCATCATTATCATTGTAGTTATTATTATTATTATTACTATTAAACTCTTAATCGTAGAACACAATTCAGTATACAGCATTAAGGATCAGTTTAGATCTCAGCTGGGAAGTGTGGCTTTGGTGTGCTTTGATGATCTCAACTCCAGATGATATGACCTGGCTCTGAGGAGTGTGGTGCATAAGGAGCCTGTGTGGTGTTTCCAAATGCAATGTTCCAAAAATTCATTGTAGAAAGCACACAAAACAGGAAAATAGGTTGTGGTAAAGTGATTCTAATTTGTATAAAATAAGCCTGCCTCTTTAAATGGATAGGACATGTATTAAATAGAGCACTTGGGGACTGATTAACTGCCTGGTTTGTCATGATTTTGTCAGATTCTTGACCCAACACATTGGAGATAGACAGCTAACCTTTGCGGGTCAAGGCTTTGATGTCAGCAAGGCAGTAAAAATGTTAATATGATCCCAATGCCAGAAGCTGATGCATTAGACATCTTCTTTTTCTCCATCCTCCTCACTCCCCTTTTCTCCACAACACCCTGACAGATACAAGTAGCCCTTGCTTCAAATGAATTATGGATGGGAAATGTAAATGTGAAATGTATTTTGAAAGTGTTTTTTTGTTCTAGCAATGGCTGAGAGCTGTCAAGAGTTGGGGATCATGTAATTGTAAATCAGGCAGGGACCCAGTTGCCCCACCCAGGCATACTAGTTAATCAGCTCAATTCCTAACTCTAGCTTGTTCTCAGAAAACATTCTGGCTGCAAAGGGAAATGAGAATTGTCACTCTGCCTACTGGACCAAGGCAGACTTACATAGAATCCAAAATTCATGTGTTAGGGATGCCTTCTTGCCCAGGGGAGGGTAACAACTCAAGGGACCCATTGCTCATCATCCTTTCCCTTAAATGGCATTGGATAGGTGATTATGAAATCAGAGTAGGATCTTGGAAAAGACATGCAGCTAGAGAACTTGGGAAGGGTAGAAATGCCCAGAGCCAGACCAGAAGAAGCCTCCCACAATTAATGGGAGTCTTTGGAAACTGGAGCAGTAGTGATCCCATCTTTAGGAAGACATGCCAATAAGCTATCAATCAACCCAGAAGAGGTGCTAGTGATGAGAAAGGAAAGAAAATGCTGACTGCATTCATCTTCTTGGGAATGTTATTCATTGTCTGGGTGAGTCCCTGCATGACTGTTTTCCAAACTGGTGCGATCCCAGTGACCTTTGAAAGATATTTATTCTTGCCAGGCATGGTGATGCACACCTATAATCCCAGCACTTGGGAGGCTGAGGCAGGAGGATAGTGAGTTCAAAGTCAGCCTCAGCAATGGAGAGGCACTTAGCACCTCAGTGAGACCCAGTCTCTAAATAAAATACAAAAAAGGGATGGGGATGGGGCCCAGTGGTCCAGTGCCCCTGAGTTCAATCCCCAGTACAAAAAAAATATATATATTTATTCTTTCTTGGTGCCTCCTTCTTTCAGAATGGGAATGTGCTTTGCAGCCGAGTCAGATGTCCAAATCTTCATTGCCTCTCTCCTGTGCATATCCCTCATCTGTGCTGCCCTCGCTGTCCAGGTAAACCAATTTGCTTTTTCTATTCCCATCTATTTTCTATTCTCCTTCCTCCCTCTTCACTCAGTTCAACCCATCACCCCTAAGTTCCCCAGAAAGGAAACTGCCAGACAGAAATAACAGTAGGACACTTTCAGGCAGCCCAAACTGGCCCCTAAATACTGTTTATAGCCCAAGCTATAAACATTCTAAGCTCTAATAAGTTATTGGGTACCCAGTAACAAATTTTTATTGGGCTTTTAATCATTTGAAGGGGGATATCACCTGGGGGATGGGAATCGTGGCTCAGAGATTTTTCTATCATAAACAGCCTCTTCCTGCCATGGGCAGCAGGCACCAGGGGAGTTGCAGCATTGCAGCAATTAGTGCTGGAATTGCATCCAAGCATAGCTTCAAAATGATGAGGGGCTCTTCATAAATCAAAGGAGCTAAGCCAGTGAGGTTTATGACGGTATAAAGCTGCCTACCCATTGAATAGTCACCTTCCTCACATTGCATGGTTATTATGTACATGCTGTTAAAAGCAAATCTGGGGGGGACCAGGCAGAGACTTTTTCACAAGACCATAAGGACCACTACTTTCACCCATTTGTTGTTAGGGTGTTTTTCTGAGGCAGGGACTCCCTAAATGACACTGTTCATGTCTGACTGGAGCCTGATTCCCACACCAAAGGCGTGGAAGCAGGGAATGTTTCAGAGAATGTCTGTGCTCCCAACAGCAGTCCTAGGAAAAGCTATGTGACAGTCTTCAGATCTGTGAAACAGAAGCCTTGTCATCCTGTAAGTCAATTCTGTTTCCCTCTAGGACAGAAGTTCTTGATTGTGGGTTCCTGGGTGGACTTTATGAGTCAGAGAATGCTTTAAAATTGATGGCAGTTTTCGTGTAACTAAGTACAGATGAAAATTCTTTTAGAGATTATCGATCCATAGCTTTATTGGTATCCCTAAGTTGGTATTGTTATTGCTATTTATTTACAAATTATACTTTCCTGCATCAGTGAATACACTCTACTGAACACAGGCAATTCTTCCCCAAATGGGAAAGATCTTACCATGTCACAGGTTTATCATTCTGAGTATTGGTGATGATAGTACATGCTTCAAGATATGAGAGATTGATTTGGCATATGATGAACCAGAAAACTGTTTTGTGGAATAAATTCCTACGTGAGGCTTACTGGTTTTTTTTTTTTTTTTTTTTTATATGATTATTTGTTTCTACTTAAGCTGGATTACAAGGGTGTGGTGTGTGAGGGGCTCTGGTAAATGGGAGTAATATTTCTGATAAAATGGCTACTCTGGGGTTGTTATTTTTAAACCTGCCATGTAACTCATTAAATTGCTTCATAAAAGCTATCGTTCCTAGAATTCTCCAAAAGTGGCCCAATGCCATAGGAAACTATCTAAACCACTATGGCATGGCCCAGACACAGAACCCGTAAAACATAAACTAGAGTATAGCTGTCATCTATCGCAACTGCCTGGGAAGCAGCTAGTAAGAAGCAAGTATTGAGAAAAAGGGAAAGTATAGGCCAGCAGTTATTTGAAGACAAAAAAAAAAAAAAAAAAAAACACACATTAAAAGAATTGAGCATATAAATGTTTCTAGCAGTGCACTTCACAATAGCCAAGTTATGGAACTAGCCTATGTGCCTGTAAATAGATGAATGAATAAAGAATATATGGTATATATACGTAATGGAGTTTTACTCAGCCATAAAGAATAATGAAATTATGAGATTTGCAGGAAAATGAATGAAAATGGAGAACATCATGCTAAATGAAATAAACCAGACTCAGAAAGTCTAAGGTTGAATGTTTTCTTTCATATGTAGAAGCTAGAGAGAAATGGGAAATAAAAAGGGGGGGTATCATGAAAATAGAAGGGAGAACAATACAGTAGAGGAAGGGAATCAGGAAGAGGGAAGAGGGAAGGGTAGGAATTTTGGAATTAAATTGATCAAATTATGCTATATGCATGTATCACAGTGAATCCTATTTTTATGTATAATTATGATGCACTAATTAAAAAAATAAAAGTGAGATCAAAAGAGTAGAGGAAGGGTTTCAGGGAGAGGTAGGAGGAAGGAAAAGGGAAGGTACTAGGAAATGAGATTGATCAAGTTATGTTATGTGCATATAAAAACATCATGATGAATCCCATTATTGTGTATAGTTGTATTGCACCAATAAAAACCATAAAAATTGAGGACCTAAATCCCAAAAGAGAGGAAATGGAAAGAATTGAGTACCATTTTAAGACTTAAAAATCTCATCTTACAGATTATAGAAACAAGCTTTCCTTTGTAATCCTTATATGCAAAAATATCTTGAATTTTAAATGAGTATAAAATCATAGGTACATGTTCATTTTCCTTGGCACTTTGAAGATATTAATAAATAGTTTGTTGACATCTTTTGTTTGTGAATAAAAGTCTACTATTTGATTGTACTTTTTGGTAGGTCTTTTTGTTTTCTCCTTCTTCTAGCTTTTCATATTTTCTCTTTTTCTTTCATTCTTGCACACAGTGAGATGTGTAGATATGTGATTTATGTTTGTTTAGCTAGCTCTGCATATGATTTTTTTTCAGTCAAAGTACTTAATTTCCTCTTCAATTTGTAGTCATTATTTTGGTAAACATTCCCATTTCACCTTCTCTCTCTTTTTCCTTATTCTCAAAGTTGTTTTTTAATGTTTTGTATCTCATTTAATTTGTCTTCTGTGTCTGTTAATATTTCCTTTATTTTTCTGTCTTGGTATAATTGACTTAATGTTATTACTTCAACTCTATGCTTCAATTCATGTATTTTTTTCATGTATACTATTTAGTCCATCTGTTGGGTTTTTCTGTTTATTTTATCTTCAATAAATATATTTTTCTCCACATTTACAAATTATTTAAAAAATATCTACTGGTTGCTCCTTTGTAATTCCACATTATTTGGGGGATCTTATTCTCTTTTTTATTTCTTTATAGTATTTTAAATGCATTTAAAGTGCACTTCATATCATTCTGGTATCTGTATTTATTTATATGTAAATTATGAACCTTTTTGGGTTTCTTGGAAACCCTTCTTATTTCTGAATTTTTCTTGATTTTCTAGTTTTTGTTTAAAAGCTCATTATCCATTGGAGTTGTGTCTTGCATAAGCCCTTCCTTCTTTCTGGAATTGTTGTTTCTGACCTTGTGGCTCACTTAGCTCTAAACCAGGTTATGTATTAGTGTTCCAGCTTGAGTTCCTCATACCTAGGTGATCTGTTTCCACCTGTTTTCTTGTGCAGTGCTACTCACTATTAATGAAGATCTTGGATTGGTACCACAGGTACAGCTGACTACTTTGAACAATCAGTGTGCTTTAGGATACAACTTTGGGTGGGCAGAACTATGTCAACCCCTTATTACATATAAGAAGTGTGACCCTGGTACCCAGCTATGTAAGCTGGCTTTCTATCATGGTGATAAAATACTGAGAAAATCAACTTAGAAGAGGAAAGGTTTATTTTAATTTATAGTCTCATTTCAGTCCATGACTGGCTGACCCTTTTGCCTTTGGGTAAGTGGTTAGTCTGTATATCATGGTGGGGAGAACATGCTGGAGGAAACCTCTCACCTCATAGCAGCTGGGAAGCAGAGAGAGAGAGAAAAAAAGAGAGAGTGTGAGAGAAAGATGTTGGGATCCCAATATTCCCTTTCAAGGGCACTCCCCCAATGACCTAACTTCTTTCCACTAGGCCCCACCTCCTGAAGGTTCTACTACCTCCCAATAATGCCATGTAATGATGAGCAAGCCTTGAACACATGGGCCTTTGGGGGACATTCAAGATCTAAGCCATCACTCCACTTTCACATAGGAAGCCTCTTGGAGGCTGTAGTTTTCTGAAGCTGTTTAGAACCAACTATCTGTATCTAATCTCAGCTGCCTTTTGACCCCCTTTAACTGCTGATCTTTCTACCTATATTTTATTCCACAAAGAGTTTCATTTTGTTTCTGTAATTTTTCAGTTTTAAAGTTTCATACATTTTTAGCTTCACACATCATTGCTCTTCTACGTTTGGAAAAGATTTCTCATGTGCTATCTTTGCCATGTTGAACCAGAATGCAACTAGCTATTGTTTCTATTAAAAATAAAACAAAATCAAGTGGGTTTAACCCATAGCACAGATGAATAAAGTTTGATAAAAGGAAGGCCTTTGGGCTACAGTTGTTAAATTCTGCAATAAATGAGTAGAGTATTTTAGTCTCTTTACTATTTCTAGAAATAAAATATACCCACCCATCTGAGATAGAGTTAGCACAGCTCTCCTTTGAGCCAGGGCAATGGATGTGATGTCTCCTCTGTATTCCTTCCACCCCAGTGAATATTAGGCATGAAGAAACTCATGCCTTCAGGGCCACAGAAATGTTTGGTCAAAAGAAGGGGCTCTCATTTTCTGTCTTAATCTAATAGAAGACACTGTGATAAAAATGTCGTTACTTTAAAAAAGAGTATTTAAAGCCAAGATGATGATCAAGTTTTCTATCCAAAAGAGAAAAACAGTTAGCAACCTATGTAAGGCACTACTTTTACTTACTATATCAGCAGTATGCTATGAAGGAACACTATCTAGGTAGTGACAAACTTGGTGGGGGTGTTCTACATGCCATATTTAGGCAGGAATTTTTCCACTGGAAAAGATGGAGGAGCCATCCATTTCCATTTTTTCTCTGTTTCTCAAAGCTCTGACTTTCTACACTCCTTACTCTTAAATTTTCTAAGCAACTCACCTGTATTTGAGGTTTCCTCCTGCAGCTCTGGATAAACCATGTAAATCAGAGTGTACAGTCTACTTTTCCAGAGATTCCAGAGAGAAATATATACTTATTTCCATGAACAGCAAATGAATTTTTTTTTTCAGCATCACTTGTCCAAGTCTTTGTGGCAGAGGTCAAGTCTTGGTCACATACCACAGGGCTCTACTGGGCCCAAAGAAGCTGGTGCTACATGGAGGCTGGAACGTTTTAAATGGAAAAATCAAAATGTGTGTGTATGAATATGCCACAGTTAATCCCAGTATTATGTATAGTTATTATGCACCCATACTCATTTTTTTTTAAAAAAACTGCACAAGTCATGAAGATCATTAAATCCATCCTGATCTCTTAGTAGGACTCTGTGTGGTCCCTGATAATTAGAAATATGTAGGAATGAAATTCCCTATCTTTTGGCAGAATGAAGTGGTAAAGAGAGGAAGTGAAGAGAAACAGCACAACTTCATTCCTTTTGCTTTTTACATACAATTTTATCACCAAAGAAAGACTTTTATACTGACCAGGAGCTTAAATAATAATATTATCTAAGGGTTTTTTATGGTCATTCCAGTGAGAATTTGTGATTCAGAATTAATAAATTTGGGTTCTCTTGGAGGTATTCCAGCATTCCTGGGTTATTAAAGAGCTGTTACAAAATTGCCAAAATAGCTGATTTGATCTGGTTACCAGAGACCTAATCCACAATGTTTCCTTTTGGTTAGGTGTGAAAAAGTTTGGCTCTGTCACATGGTTTTAATAGGGATAGTGACAGTGTGGTTTTACCAAGAGAGGCACCTGGGGTGAGCCCAGGCTTCTAAATTCTAGCAATGCACCATGTTCCCATAAGGAAAAGGCTTGAAGCACTATGTCATTTCTCTTTCAGTAGTATTTGGGTTGAGTGAGCTATCAAACACAGGCATTACTGCCACAGTGCAATATGCATTTCAGAAAACCCTCACATTCTGCAAAATTATACACTGAAAAATAACAGGGCTTATGGAAAAAACAAGATTGGAGAAAACCACTCAAAACTTATGAAAGTTTGTAACCAGAGTACTAACAACACAGCTATACTAATAAAATACTAGCACAGTTTGAAAAGAGCTTACATGTGTAATAAATAAAAGAATATAGAAAATGTAGACTTCACTTTTTAAAATAGTGACATTGGATGGAAGGGAGGGGATGCAAGGAATAATTAAGGATGATGATTTATAGATACAAGAGAAAAATGTACCAATATAAGGGAGAATCTGTAATATATACTTAAAAGACAGCATGCTATCAAACTAAGCCAAGAAAAATAATGTAGTAGGGTGAATGGGAATAGGATAGAGTACTTACTGTATCTCTATATGGCTTGCTGATTTCAATTGGGTTAGTGTACTTGGCATTTAGCTACTGTTACTTGGTAATGCAGAATATTCATTTGATGAGAAATATCATGTATGAACATAGGCAGTTTCTCTCTTAACCTCGTCCTCTTATTTAAAACAAATATGAACATTCATAGTACACTGTACAAATTAATTCGGTAGCAGAAATGGACTACATAAGATGAGGTAGATAAATGTTTTAAATCACGTGACCATTCTGTATCTGGTTTTTGGGCTTTCTGCTCTGACCTTGAACATTTTGTTCCTTTTTTTCCCCCCCATCTCATACATTTATGTAAAAAGGGGAATCTAGATTTATGGCTATGTCTGTGAGTTCCAGTATTATAGTAATCGAGGAGAGAGGCTTTTTTTGCTTCTTCAAGTTTCTTTTGTCAAAGGGCAGAAGTTCAAGAGAGGGTTTATTTTTTTTATTTTGGTAAAGTGAACATAACATACAATTTATCATTTAAAAGTGTACAATCCAGTGGCATTAAGAACATTTATGATGTTGTGCAACCATCACCACTAACTTACATCCTGAAATTTTTCACCACTCCAAAAGGAAACCCTGTACACATTACACAGTCCCTTCTCATTCCCGTCACCCCAGCTCCTGGGAGCCACTAATCTATTTTCTCTCCTTGTAGATTTTTCTCTTTTATATTTCATACAAATAGAATCATACAGTAGGCAATCTTTGGTTTCTGGCTTCTTTCACTTAGCATAATATTTTCAAGGCTCTCATGAATGCTGTAGCACATGCCAGTACTTCTTTCCTTTTTATGGTTGAATAATATTCCACTGTATGGTCAGATCACTTGTCTATCCATTCATCAGTTGGTGGTTATTTGGGTTGTTTCCACTTTTTGGTACTGTGAATTATGCTGCTATGAACATTTGAGTATGTATTTTTGTGTGGCTTTTGTTTTCAATTCTGGGTATATAATTAAAAGTGAGATTTCTGGACCATTTGGTAATTCTATGTTTTATGGATTGAACAGTTTCTCCCCAATTTTAAGACCACCCCATCTTCTTTTGGTTCATCTCTTTGATGGCTGTCTCTAATCATCATGGCTGCTACTGATTTTCTGCTGTTGTCATTATCCACGTCTGATGACCCTTCATTTTTCCTCTCTTCTTTTGTTCTCTACTGAATTCTGTATTCATTTGCTTCTAGGATTATATTAAAAAGGTCAATTACTTTTAAACAATAACAGTCAAATACACTCTTTTTTTTTTTTTTTTTTTTTTTTTTTAGTAAGGTGACTGCCCTAGCTTTAGTATGCAAAATGATCAGTCAGGTGCCATTTCTTTGCCTGCAAAAGATTACATTTTTCTAAAAAAAAGTATCTTCTGGAATCCCAAGCAAACCAAAAGCTTAAGGATCCTGGAGTGTTGGTCTTTAGATAGCAGAGTTTTTACACTATTACTATTATTGTCATTATGTTGTTATTATCATTGCTTTTACACTGATTGTTGAGGGTTGCCAAAGAAGATGTTTGCTGTTGGTCACTACACCCTCCATATCTATACTGACTACTTTCTTAGACTGCTTTAACTGTCTTTATACCATATTTTTTTTTTTTTTTTTTTTTTTTTTTTTTTTTTTTTTGGGTACCAGGGATTGAACTCAGGGGCACTCGTCCACTGGGTCATATCCCCAGCCCTTTTTTTTGTATTTTATTAGAGACAGGGTCTCACTGAGTTGCTAAGTGCCTCGATATTGCTGAGGCTGGCTTTGAACTCGCGATCCTCCTGCCTCAGCCTCCCAAAGTGCTGGGATTACAGGCGTGCGCCACCACGCCCGGCTTCATATTTCTATTTTTTTCTACTACACTTAGTCCTTGGACATTTTTCAGAGTATGAAGGGTTAAAACCTTTCCCAGGGAAATGGCAATTAACTTGCCTCCTGCCAGGTGAGGTCATCTTTGACTCTAGTAAACCCTATCACTTGATTTCTGTAAAAGAATGTGATTTACTAGCGAATGAGCTTGAATAAATTATGCCATGTGCATGTAAAAGTATGGCGTAATGAATCCCACTATTATGTATAATTATAATACACCAATACAAATGAATTAAAAAGAATGTGATTTCCTATTAGCATGCTAAAGTCCTGTGTCACATAAAAACCAAAGCTTTTATGAAAAAATGTAATCTTCCATTATGATAGAACAGAACTGTTTGTTTTCTCTATTTCTTTCAGTGGTTATTAACCAACATTGGTCCCTCAAGAAGGTACAGAAGAAGGTGGTACTCCCTGAGGGATACCAAGAGGCCTCCATTTATCCTGAATAAATCTTCCATTTGCTTTCTATACAAGATAAAACTCTAGCTTCATAATCACTTTTCAGGGTTTACACAGTGTTTACCAAAGTTTGCTTCGAGGAACATAATTTTATGGAATAGTATTAGGGTTTACTAGGAAAAATATTTATATGGCCAAATAAATTTGAGTTTCTGAATTAGGGAAACTTAAAAAGATTTCTTTTAATGCAGGACTTCTCAGAGCCTTCAATTTATTATTACACATTGTGAATCTACCAGAGAAATATGTATGATGCAGTGGTCTTCAAATTTATTCAGCCATAGGACTCATTTTTTTAATAGAACACTTTGTAGGATAAGTGTTCCTTAGTGTGTTTTAGGAAGTGTTTGATTATACCATTCAAATCCCAGAAGTTATTTCCGTTATAGAAATAAGCTGTTGGTACACACAGTATCTTAGTTTGCAGGTTTCATTTGGGAAGCAGATCACTTTTTGCACAAGACTTGAAGCTAGTTTTACTTAAATTATAACATGATCAAACGTAACCTTAGGGGAATTTGGTAAAATGCTAACTCCCAGGCCCTGTGCTAAAAATTCTGCTTCTGTTGATCTGCAGTGTGTACCATGCATTTAAAACAAGCACCACATTCATTCTAATCACTTGCACTGGAGAAAGTACTACAATAATAGGGCCCAGGAGAGACTTTGAGAATGGAGGTCAGGAGATGTGAGAAAGTAGTCCTGGGTAATATCTTGGAATAGAGGGCCCTGTGAAATCTGCTAAGGGTTGTGGGCAACATGACAATGCTGTTTCTGTTATAACGGGGAGCATAGGCACCCTGAAAACACATTTTCCTCGTGTGGCATTTCCCCACTACCAACCCTGTAGGAGCATGTACATAGTGTACCATCTGGTCTACTGCCTCTGCTTACTCAGGGCTCCCACCCAAAGCCTTTCTCTTCTGCCATTTTGCACATTCAGAGCCCCTGGCTGTCATGTCCAGAAGCAGGACCCTCCATGGGGAGCTCCCCTTTCTACCCCACCCATTGTTCATGACTTGTTGGCGAGAAATGAATGGCATTTCTTGGAATTAGCCCAGGAATTTCTGCTGATAAACAAATGAAACTCTCAAAGGAAAGAGCAATCAACATAGTTTGAAATAAAATCAGTGATTTCAGCTTAGTTTGTTGTCAACTTAGTTTGAAATAAGAGTCACATCTAGGGTATTTTAAGGAAAGGATTATGAAAAATGTCCTTTAGTGAGTTTTCATCCTAGTTGCAGGGCTTACCCTTGAACCAGGGTCTAATTTCTATGTGAGTAAGCAAAGGAGATGATTATTACCTGGATTTCCTATGACCTGTGATTCCAAGACCCATTGAGCCATCAGATCAGCCTTGCTCACCATCATCTCCAGTTCTCTGCCAAGTTGCCTGACACCTGCAATTGTCATTATTACAGTTTTATCCTTTTCATGTAAGCTTTGCTTCTTGATACACTCATTCATCTAGCTTTGGCAGTGGCAGCTTAACTCTCAGTAATCTTTTAAACTTAGTCTAAACACTGGATTTATGAAGCAGAATTTGATTGCAGAGAGAGGAGGTGGGTATTGGGGAAAAAGGTCCTGAAGCCACTAGCTGGATTGGGTACCTGGAAGAATTATGGAGGAGCAGGAAGTCAAAGGAGGAAACTAGAGCATCAGCCTCTCCCTTCTCCACAGTCCTGCAGGGCACCAAGCTTCTCCACAATATTAAGGATAAGTTCTTTATTCGTGGCAGAGGACATAGTTGTTTCTAGGATGAGTTGCCAGCTCTCAAGTTTTTTACTTTGGGGTTGTTAATTTAAAACCAATATGTTCTCGAAGAAACCAAATATCTTTGCTATCTGTTGCTTAGAGCCAAAGGGTTTCACTTCTGGGTTTTGGATGCAAAATAACTATAACCCAAACAGTTTGCCAGATTATTTGTAGCCACTCTGATAAATAACAGCCTTTATTAGAATGAGTTTGTCTGATTTTTGTATTTAGATTTTTACACCGTCAGCTATTCCCTAAAAGTGACTTTAGAAACTGGCAGACTTAGAGTGTCAGTTATAGAAATGTGTTTCAAAATCTACCTCCTCACAGTACTCCATTTGTGGCCATCCAAGTATTCAATTTTATAAATGTCTTGATGTGTTTGTTGTCTCTTGTGTTTGTCACATACACACTAAGAACCAGAGAATGGGAAGTAGTTCAACAATGTACATGTGGCTGCTTAAAAGGAGTTTTCTAGAGTTGTACTCCTACAATTGTAGAGAGGCTATAAATAAAATATATGTACTGTATCCTTTAAGAAAGGACTCTACATCAAAGTTGCATTCAGGAGAAAGAAGAGGTTTTGTTGGATTTTAGTTTAATTGAGAAGAAAAGGAGCAGATATTTTTGAAACACATGACAATACAATAATTATCTGTGCAAGGTTAGACAGTTGGGAGGAGGTTGGTGATAGAGATGAGGAAGTGAAGTTGAACTGGTGATTATAATGCAAACACCCATGTGACCACCATATAGATGCAGAGAGCACATTGGCAGAGAACCCCAGAAGCACCTTCCTACCTCACTGGAGGTTACCACCATCTTGACTATTATGGTAAACATTTCCTTGCTTGTCATTGTAGTCTTATCATATTTACATACATCCCCCCAAAATATAGTTTAGTTTTACCTGTTTTGAATTTTTATTAATTGAGTTGAAATGCATGCATTTGTGGATTTTGTGTCTTGTTTTTACTCAGCATTAAGCTAGAGCTATAGTATGCCAACTTTCAGATGACTTTTGCTCACCTTATTCATGCCTAGAAGTACCTCCTTGGGAATAACTTTCTTATGCTAAAGCTAATTTCTCTTCTATTAAAATAAATAAATGAATTACAATAATAAATGAATACAACACATCAACCCCTTTTGGAGATGGAAAGAGAAGCCGTTTATTTTTCTGAAACTCACTGAAGTCCTCCCTTGGTCTTTGTTTCACCAGGGTCAGTAATTACAGATTTCCTTCAACATTGCCTCATAGGTATGATACTCTAATCCTTTAATAATCTTTCTATAATAGAATCATATTGAATGGCTCCAGACATGAATTCCCTCACAAAGCAATCTCAGGGGAGGCCCTTTTGTAAATGTACTTCTCCAGATAAGAGAAACTGGGATACATTTCTACAATTATGGATTTCTTCAAAAGCAAATGGCAAAAGTTGATGATAATCAGCTTCTAATAAATGATACTCTGTTGCCGCCTGAAGCGATGGCCGCTTGGAGCAACGAAGCCGCGGAAAGAAGTTCAGAGGCGAACTGGAAATAGGCTTTTTATTCTGATAACTTTTCTCTCTGGCTCTAACGACTTTAACACGTACCACACATACCACCACACAACCAACACACCAAATGGCGCAGACCCAATGAGCAATCTCGGCTCAAGTCTCTCGAGATCCTGGGCCAAGTCCCGTGAGACTACGGAAGGCGGCAATGCCCAAACATCTCCATGGCCTGTAGTCAACCGCAATCTTATCCATCTCCCCAAACAGGGCTCCTGCAATACTCTCTGACATACATTAATAAGGAATATGTCTGCCTTTCAAAACTTAGCATCTCACACAGTCATTAATGCTATTTCCTGTTTGCCATATCTGTCATTGTCAGAGATAGTATAGTCTCTGGAGTCTTCTTCATTCTATGAAAGGAGCACTGAAACCCAATAGTTTCAGGATTCCACTAAAACCCTTTTGCTTGTCTCCTGACTTCACTTCCTCATCTCTATCATCAACCTCCTCCCAAGTGTCTTCTAATATTTCTTCCCCCCCCAAAAAAAAGAATTTTAGGATTCTATGATCTGTGTTGTTGCATGCTGATTAGGCCGCCATGATTTCTATTTGCTGACCAGGACGATTTTGGTCCCTCCTTTCTTACTAATTTTTGCTCTGGTCAGAGGCCATCTTCTAGGACCTCTTGCAGGAACACAGCATGGTCCTACTATAGGGGGCCTCTTAGACCACTGAAATCAGGGGAAAAAAGCCACTGTTGTGGTGCCACTTCCAAACCAACGGGGATCACCCCACACATTCACACACACACACACTTCTCCCAGGGTTTTGGAATTGTTTTTGTTGTCACAGTGATATGATGGGGAATGTCGTGGACATTTAGTGGGAAACAACCAAGTGTTCCACATTGAGTAGGAACACAATGCAGTGTAGAATTTTCCCACACAAAATTCCAGTGGCGACCCTGTTGAGAAACACTGGACAGCAGCCTTACCTGGAGAGGTTAAAAGAAGGCAGTCTATACCTAACCTCAAATTGGTAATGTGAGTTTATCCATTCATTTACTCATCTACTTCATATACATTTACAGAGTACATAGCCTACAAGCTTTGGACCAGATAATATATATTAATATATTAGGGTCTCTGCCTCAAGGAGCTCACAGTGTAGTGGGGGTAACAGTCATAACAAGATGATTGAAACAGAATGTGTGAGTACCCTAGTAGGGGTGTTGACAATGCCTGTACAGGCAGAAAGAGGAGAAAGACAATATATAAGAGCCACGAGCCAGGCAAAGCCTCAGAGAAGAGTCAGCATTCCAGCTGAGTTCTGACAGATGAATGGGACTTTGCCGGATGGAAAAGGGAGAGATCAGGAGGGCATGTGCAAAGGCATGCATGCAAATTGTGACTGCATTTTAATGTGGTTTGGGCAGGAGGAAGGAAGCTGGAAAGGTCAGGTTGGTGGAGACCCAGTCCCAGTGGACTTTACATGTCCTATAGTTAGACATTATTTTGAAGAACCAGCCCACTGCAAGAGTAGGAAGTAGGTAAAGTTTGTCTTTATTGCTCCCAGACGTCATCTTTGCACCCCTTTTACCTCTCTTGCAATCCCTCCCATTCTTGCCTCTTCCCAGCCACTCAACTCTCAAGCAGTCACTCATATCTGATGGGGATGAGGCAGGGTTACTCCTTCCAGAATGTTTTGCTGTTTATCAGTAAAGGATCAATGCTGAGCTATAAGAATACTCAAAGGATAGAATTCCAGATGTCAGTGGGAGAGACTTTGGGAATGGGACTTTGATGTACTGAGCACCAAGGAGATGGGGCAGAGGATTTGTTTCACTCTACATGAACTCATAGTATGAATGGGTATGAGCATATGTGTGAGTATGCAAGCAGGAGAGGTTTTGTGTATGTGTGTGTGTGTGTGTGTGTGTGTGTGTGTGTGTGTGTGTGTGTGTATGTGTGCAAGAGGTGGGGAGGGAGGGAGAGAGGAGGGAGAGAGAGAGAGAGAGAGAGAGAGAGAGAGAGAGAGAGACACAGAGAGAAAGAAATGGGACCATACTATCTCCTATCTTAAAAGTGTTGTGAGGATTGACTGAGTTAAGGTATGTAAGGGGTTTAGAACAGTGCCTGGCCCATAGTCATCCCTTAACCAATTTAAGCTATTGTTGTTATTATTGCAGGATACAGGGACAGAGAGCTCAGTGTGGAGAAGTGGGAACATGCTGGTTAGAATGGAGATCAAGATTTTATGTTAAGACTTAGCAGCTGTGTCTGGCTAGTTTCAAATATGTGCCTAGGCCCACATCCTAACACAGGGACAATATAATATTTCAGCATGTTGGTTTATCAGAATGTAGATATTCCCAGGTGGAGCTAGAAAATTATTTAGTATACATTTGGGTATCATTTTGTGTGCATTTGTGTACTCTGTCTCCATTCCAGAATGTGTGGTGGGTGGAAAGCTGTTGTTTTACAAAGTGAGGATCCGCCTTGAGGCCCAGGTCAGCAGGTCTATCCTCATTATAGGAACACCAAGTAGGAGAACCCCTCCACTCACTCCAGAGCCAGGGAGATGAATTAGAAAGAAATTAACTTGGGAGGGGCTGGATTTAGGAACAAAAGTCTTAGCTGGAGAAGGAAGGAAGGAACAAAAGGGGAGGGGAAAAACTGGGAAGGACAGGATACTTAAGATCATCCAGCTGCCCCCAAAGTGAACTTACAATGTTTTCTGTGTTCTCTTTGGAAGAGGGGCTGGCTTGTCCCGCATTCAATGGAAACTTGTTGATTGACACTGAGCTGGGCACAAGTTCAGTGTGAATGTGCCTTCAGCTATTTATTTGATTTTTACAAATTGCATCCTTAGCAGTAAGACTGTTTAGCTTCTACTGGCGCCCTGGGGCAGTAAGTTTAGATTGTTAAAATAGCAGCCATTAACACTCTCTGTGTTATGACACTGTCCTCCCAGCCCCCCCTTTCAAGGACAGGCATGAGGTTGTTTGACAAAAGTTACATTCTTCTCTCCCCACCAGGAGAAACAGAGGTTCCTCCTCTGAGTCAGAGGCCCATTTGCCTAGCCCTAACAAAAGCCTCTGAGTCTCTCCCCTACACCAGTCCCACTCATTCACATGTGACTTTTGTGTGTACACTGTCGAGCACATGAACTCTCACATACACTCTCACGCACTCACACCCACACCCATCCCACAAGCTCAAGATTCCCTGGGGAGTCCTTGTGCTTGTCTTGCTGTTCTTTTGTTTTGCTTTCCTTTATTTGCTTTGTTTTGATTTGAAATCTGTCTTTGGGATGACATTGGATATTTTTTTCTCAATGTTATGAATAGTGCAGTGGAGGGAGCATGTAAGGACTTTCTCTTCAGTCCTGGCCATGCTTGGTTCTCCAGACTCAGAAGTGTAATGCTGATTTTTATTGATCAGTTGAACTGGTCTTTATGAGACTTTGCATACAATACATCTTGAGTAAATAGCCCAGAGAATTCTAAACAATGCCTGAATTCCTGGATTATCTAGATTATTCATAGGTCTGCTTAAAAGGGAATTTTTCATGAGAGAACTGGATGGCTATGGCATTCCTCAAGGCCCTAGGGAGAGATCAAAGGAACAGAGATGATGGGGAAAGCATGGAGCTACTCAGCTCTCTGAATAAGGCAAACTGTCACAAGACACAGAGTGCACCACCATCTCAGAGGAACAACCATGGTGAGCTCAGACCTAGGAGGCATAGAGGGGAAGTTCTGTTTTCTCTTGACATCTTTGGTACATGTCTTTACCAACACTGTCCAATAGAACTGTGTGCAATGATGAAAATATTCTTTTTCTGCACTCTCCATTATGGTAGCCCCTAGCATCTGTAATTGTTGGACACTTGAAATGTGACTACTGTGAGACTGAGAAACTGCTTTTAAAATTGCATTTAGTATTCACTAGTTTAAATGTAACTAGACACGTGACTAGAGGCTACTGTAGTCTATGACGCAGCTCTTTCCCATTCATTGGATGCTTTGTGTTGCATTGAATTTAATGTTGAGTTTAATTTTGTACATTCTGTTTCTTTAAGTGTCTTGCAATTAGATCACAAACTTCTTTAGGGCAGTAATCACATATTCTACAACCACAGAGATATTTTGTCTAGCCCCTTCTCCCCGCGTTTGACAGAGGAAACTAAGAAAGATGGTAACTCACTGCAGGCCACAGTACTCCTTAGTAACTTTAAGTGAGCCTGGAACCAGGTCTCTCTGCCTCCTGGATTGTGCTTCTACCTCGTCTCTCTTGCAGACAAGTTTTCAAAGAGTAAATACAACTTTCTTCACTGCATATAATTGAGATTCATCCCCTGACATTTGGAAATAATTTGGATCCCAAGTCTGTATTTATCTCCTCATGTGCCAAGGCACAAAGTAGGCTCAGGGCAAATGCTTGTGGAGTAAATTAATTCTCTACCCTGTTGTCTGTTATCTTTTGTGTTGTATTTTTCAAGAAACTCTGTTTCTGTCTCAGTGCCTTTGAATCAGCCAGAGCTCATGCCATCTTTGTTTCAGTCCAGGGAGTCTTGGCCTCTATGTGTTCAGGTATAAACTAGAGAATGCTGAGAAGCTGCATGGCAGACTGATGAAGAGGTTGTAACATTTTGGGTTCTGGGTGTCTTTTTATATTCTGAATTCTCTACACGTGATGGTCACCAGGCATATCACATAACTCCTTCCCTTCTACACCTTTCTACAATATCCTAGAATGAAAGATGTCACAGGTAAGATTTTGGAGCTATATCCTTCTGGTCACCTTACAAAGCAAGAGAAAACACCCAGTCCAAACTAACTCTAGAAGCAACTGCTAAAAGGGAAGAAAATTCATTTCATAGGTCCAAGTTCATTCTTCTTTCATCTTTTTTCTCCTCTCTGTTCCCCACTCCAGGCCTTTGCCCTTAACCCAGAGCCAACCAGTGGTAACTCAGCATAGCTGAATTGAAGCAAAACCTGTTAACAGCCACCAAAGGTTGAGTTTCAGCCAGGCAGCTAGCACTTCCAGTCAGCCCTGCCAAGAGCCAGGCTGAGGCAAGGAGGCAAATAGCCTGTGTCTCATCTGCAGTGGAATGGCAGGCTCGTTTGCTGGTACCACCTAATGAAGGAGTGATCTGGTACTGAGATAGAAGGCTTCCAGGGACCCACCCAACCCTAAAAATCTGAAGCCCGAGTATAGTCATTGGATGCCAAAGACACTGGAGAAAGTCTTTGGAGCATGTAGAACACCAAGCCAATTGGACTGCCTGCTAAGCCAGCCCAGGATTCCTAGCATTCCAACCACACCATATACACCCCCACCCCCGGAGGGCAGCCAGTGGCCACAGCAAAGGCCACATCCAGCAGACTGAGACCCTCATCAGACCCTCCAAGAGTCTGCTTCCTCACTTAGGGCCTGTCTGCTTGCCGTATGCTGAGTTCAGGGAGGTGGACAAACCGTACTACCCAGTTTAATTTAAGAATCTCATTTGCCATGAACTCTCTGGGCACTGAATCATTTTGAGCAAGCACTTAAGCAACTTTCCACTGAGTCATCCTGAGGACTGTCAGGTTCACTAATCCTGACATATACTGTGTATCTTTTGTTCAGATCCTGTCCCTATCTTGATTCTGGGGGTGTGGGGGTATAAACGACAGAACTTTAAAGATGTGCTTATTGGAAGTCATATGAATTAGGGCTTCCTCTGCCTCTCTGACTCCAAAAGGCCTTAAGCTCATTGAAAAATCCTGCCAGTACCAACTCTTGATCTGTGTCTGCTTTTGGCTACATGGCTACCAAGAGTATGTACTCTTTACTCTGAGTGGCTGTGCATGTTGGATTTCTTTTCCAGATCCTCCATGGATCTGTTTTTATTTGGCTTCTTCTAGACCAGGGTCTGGCAATTTTTTTCCTGCAAAGGGCCAGATAAGTAAATATTTTAGCATTTGCAGGCAACTCTTGTAACAACTCTTCCATTACAATGTGAAAGCAGCCATAGACAATATGTAAATTAATGGGCGTAACTGTATTCCAATAAAACTTTATTTAGAAAAACCACTCATGGGTCAGATTTGGCCCACAACTCTTATTGTAGATATAACATAACAAATTAGCAGGTCATAATCCAGTTTCAACTGCTAGAGTGCCTGAATCACTTTGAAGAAGAGACTGCTCTTACCTTCTGTTCTTTTGGGAGGAGATATAGAAGTTGTAGGAATTTTTTTCGTCTTTTCCATTTTTAATAACAAAATCCATTCTTATAAGTATTGGATACTCTGTAATAATTGGAATTGGCTAAATTGAGATGCATTAAAAATGCACAAAGCTCAGATCTTAAAACTATAAAGGTTTATTCCTTACTCAGACCACATGGCCATCTCAGATTGTCACATCATTCTCATCCAGGTTCCCTAGATGTTAACAACAACCTCACCATCTCGATTTTAGTTCCAGTGGTATGAGGAGGAAACATAGCAAACAGTGCCCTGGCTTTTAAAAACTTTGTCCAGAGTGACACAGATTACTTCTTCTCATATGTCATTGGTAAGAGCAAGTCATAAGGCCATGACTTAACTTCTAGGGGACAGGGAAATGCAATGCTATCATGTGCTTGGACAGGGGAGAACTGGGGTGTTGATAAACAACCCTTGTGATAGAACACTCTAAGAACTCCCTCTTGGGTTTCTTCTTTGTGTCCTTCCTTGCCTCACTGTTAGGTTATCTAATCTAATTTTCTCTTTTGCATAACCCTGCCTGCCTTTCCTCAGCCTTTCTAGTCCCCAATATATGGGAACATAGAATAGGGGCTAAAGCATTGAGATACTAATTATTCCTTGAAATGCTGTATAGACCAGCCATGAGCAACAACTCAGGCCTCTGAGCCAGGTCCTACATGCCATTGGATCCAAGAATTGATTGCCATTGGGCAGCAAGCCTGACAACAATTGGACCTCCCATGTCTCTGGTTTTGATTTCACTTTGATTTGCTTTTAATGGGAATTTGAATTAGAAAGGAAATTCTAAGCACATTGACTCTAGGCAGTCTTCCCTTCTGCTATGGATAACAATTATCAAGATGGAAGAGGAACATGGAAATTGAAATCATAGATGATATCAATGCAATGTTATAGACTGAAGTGAAACTTAGGGCCCATGATTTTGGAGAAAGGAATAAATTTGCAAAGATAAAATAATTAATTAGGATCAATTGCTCTAACAATCCTAAAAACCCCAGTGGCTAAGCATGATGAGGGTAAACGTGGGTGGCCATGGAAAGGGAGGACTCTGCTCCATGCATTCATTCAGGGACTCAGGTGCCTTTCACTTGAGTGGCTTCACCTTCCCCTAGAGCTTCAGAGTTATCTACTGTATCCTCTGCATGTGACTCTTAGTTTTGGAGGGAAAAGTTGTGTAGAAAATTTTACGGGTCAGGCTTCTAAGGTGTGTACACCATTTCTCATCACATTTCATTAATTAGAACTCATTCACATGACTTCCCTAACATCAGGTGAAACTGTAAAATAAACTGTCATGAAGCTGGGTTCCAAAATGGGTTTGATAAGCACACAATATTGTGTATACCACTATAATATCTGAAGCCTGAGTGATTGTTTATAAGAAGAATTCAGACTGGCTGAATCTTAGACTGAAGTCTTTACCGAATACCCTCAATGTTAAAATGTTTGCCACTCATGAGTCATTATAGGCCTTGGTGAAGTAGGAGACTAGTTCTGCCTTCAGAGGCCCTATATTATAAATAGTGTTAAGATAAATCTGATTTCCCAAATCTCACATTTTGTTTTATACTTCTCTGGATCTGTATGTAAGGGCAATTACATTCTCACTGACACAGAGGTTTAGAATATGAGTCCTTGGGGCAGGAACATGAAGGAGATGACATTGATTGAAATGCATCTGGTCAACTCATTCTGAATCTAGAGCCATTCATAAACCATTCATACTCTTAGAAATTAAAGGAAAGCCATTAAAATGAATTTCTATAAGTTCATACATAAGGTGAATATATATAAATGGAACTATAAACTAACCTTTCCCTTTTTTGCTTTTGCTCTGGCTCCTAGGCATGCAGGGTTCTTTACCACTTACATACAATAATAACACCTTATTAGTTGGTGTTTCTTTTAGTTACTTCTTGGTTCAGTTTTTGTTTTAATTTTTAATTACTTCATGCTATATACTGTGTGTTGCAGAAAATAGAAAAATGTAGGAATTGTTTATTCCTGTTTTATTTGATGCTAGGATTGAAGACTAGTATTTATGAGAAAGATTTTTTCTGTGTGTATTGTGATTTCCTAAGAAGTTCATTTTACATGGTGTAGTTTTGAAGAATTATTTGAAGTCAAAGAAAAGCTCAAAGGAGCACATCACCCCTTCAAGGGCAGCTAGAGCTTCAGTTTCTAATTTAAATCTGTTAAAATTGAGAAAGATCTTTCAAGCTCCCTTTCTCCTGAGCTGAGTTTTGAATATTTAGATCATTTGTGCCTATTATTTTCTCTAGCCAGGGTTTCTCTACCCACTAGCTGCCAGTAACACCCTCCCCCACCATGATAACCAAAAATATTTCCAGGCATTGCCAAATGTCTCCTATGGGAAAAATTGTCCCCAGTTGAGAACTCTCACTCTAATTTTAATAGTCCTTTTATTATTTTGACTAGATACTCTCACTTTACCAGGATCCTAGTCTGTAGGTAAATATAGGTTGCCATTTCTTACAGAGATGGAAGTTGGAGACAAACATTACAGCAGGTGGTTTAGTTCTAAGATTACCTGCATTTATACCTTAATTGGGGTGTAGAGTAAGACAGTTTTGGACAAACTCTGCATGTGTGTGTCCAGAAGTAGGAGAAAAGGCTTCTCAATACTCATTCAACCTTTGAAAATCTGAATCTTTTATAAGGCATCACTGAAAGTTCTGAATAAGATGAGCTCTAAAACCAGAAGCCCTAGAATAGCACTTCTCAAACTTGAACATACACATGAGTTACTGGGTGTCTTATAGAAGTACAGACAATTATTCTCTATGTCTGGTGTGAATGTGTGAATTTTTGCATTTCTAACTATCTCTCAGGTGACACTAATGCTGCTAGTCCCTATACCACACTTTGAGGAGGAGTTGCTGGTGTCTGAGATGTCATTTTCAGGTTCTGTAAAGGGAATTGTTCTGTTTCAGGTTATTCCATTAGCCCAGTAACTTCAGTCATCTGCCATTTTTAAAACATTCCTTCCTTCTGTCATTCCATTCTGTCATAAGTACAGTCCAAGGTGATAGCCTCCTTGTTCTCTTCCTTCCTCCCCCCAACCATTTAAGGCTAAAATGAGGAAAGAAAAGAACTTGGGAAAAGCCATTATAGACAGAAAAGATTCTGTGTAGGTGGTTATTTTATCCTACTTGTGTTTTCAAATAATGCAGCCTCCATCTTTAGAACAATACAGTGCAACTCCACTTTGGCGATCATAGACCTTAGTTCCAATTCTGGTTTGACTACTTCCTAACTTTAGTTTTCTCATCTGTAATGGTAAATAACAGCAATACCTACATCAGAGGGTTGCTGTAGGGAGAAAAGAGCTAATGAACAGGAACTTGAAATCCTGAGCGCAGAGCCTGCCCAGTGAAAACATGAGTCTGTAAATGTTCATTGTTAATATATTCATGTATTTACTGCAATTATTGGAATTGTGACCTTCAAACTCTTCTATGCCTTCATATTATTTGCATGTTCTGTACTTCCCTAAATGACATCTCTCATTATGTTATGTGATTCTCAGTGAAGGATGAGATGACATGTGAAGTTTGAAACCACTCCCACTAGTCTCTGGTCCACTTGCTCTCTTTTTGAGAAACCCCAGTCTGAAAACAATGATTGAACCTCATTGCTTCTCCAGTCTTGGTAAATTCAAGATGTTAACACACTTTATTTACTTATTTAATCCCTGAACCATACAATTACCTTTCCCTTCAATGACTTTGCACTAATATGAGGATTGGGGTCATTATAGGAGTATCTGGCTGCCAAAAGAAGAATCTCAGTTTCAAACTGGAAAGTTTTATTAATCTTTGACATGTTTCCTGAGGAATAATTGTCACCATCCTATGGCAATCAGCAATGGAGTTCTTTTGTTTAAATTCTCTCACACCTTTCTTTCTCTGTATTGTATATTGGTACCTAAATTACTCTCCCTCCTGCAGGGGCTTTGGTTTCAGTTCTTTTTTTTTTTTTTTTGGTATGTGTGTGTGTGTGTGTGTGTGTGTGTGTGTGTGTGTGTTAAAAATATGTTAGCTTGGTTTGTTTTTTGTTCTTTTTAGGTACATAAACATGGAGTGTATCTTATTCTAATTAGGATCCAAGTCTTGTGCATATACAGGATGGTGAGATTCACTGTGGTATATTAGCATATGTATATAGGAAACTTATGTCAGATTCATTCTACTATATTTCCTAGTCCTGTGCCCCCTCTCTTCCCTTTATTACCCTTTGTCTAACCCAGTGAACTTCTATTCTTCTTTCCCCACCCCCTTATTGTATGTTAGCATTCACATATCAGAGAGAACATTCGACCTTTGGTTTTTGTTTTTTAAAAAATTTCCTAGGAGAAGAAACATGATACTTTCTATTTTCCTATAATAGTTCCATGACATGGCAGATGAGTCCCCTCTTTTGGTCTCTAGGAAGAGAGAGCCTGAATTTTCCTAATGTTCCTCCTGTTCCAGGAGTCTGGAGCCCTGTCTGCCACCACTTTCTCCACAGACTCTGCCAGTGGCCCCCAAGGACCACTTACTGGGGCCTGCTGCTAACAGTTTTCTAAACACAACAAAATACATGTTTGAGGATAAGTTTTCTCAATCCTCAAGTAGTGAATGCCTCTTTTCTTCCCTTTTGTATGTGATATGATAGCAATAGGTTTTTTTTAATCACTTTCTGGGAGGTCTTGCTTCCAACTTCATTGTCTCTTCCAATCATCCCAGATCACTCTTTCAAAAATGTAAAATCTCATCAAATCACTCTACTGCTTAAATCACTTCACTGACCTCTCATCATATACAGGAAAAATGGAAACTCCTTGGCTTGACTTCTTTGAATCCCCAGGTGCTAGATTGCATTGGGCTATCCTTGCAGGTGGCAAAATGTGAGGTTTCATTTATATATATACATATCCTCAAAATATCTAGTTATTAGATGTGGTGCAGGGCAGCAATTCCCAAGGGGGTGGTCCTAGGATCTTTTTAGTTGTTACCCAGGTGAAAAAAAAGTTCCCACTGGTTCAGTAAAGTCAGTCAATCAAAGAAAATGCTAAGTTGTAGTTCAACAGGTTTCTTTACTGTGTGAGTTCTTAGATCATTTAACATGCTGAGAGGAGCATTGTGAACATCGACTATGGATCATTTTTCCAATTTTATTTGAAGCACAGAATTTTGTTTTCACAGAACATCTTGTTGGCTACTAGTGCTCTGCACAGCAGACTTGGGAAATGCTGGTGTAGGCAATACAAAGGAATGCTCCACTGAACTCCCCACTGTCTCATCCAGATGCCTCACATTGTTTCTGTAAATGCTGCTTGAGGGTAGTGACTAATTTGTCCATTTCAAAGGGTCATCGACCTTCAAAAAAGCCTGGTTCCCAAAGGATTAGAACTAACCAAGTAATAGTAGAACTCATTCTTAATTTATTTAGGGAGAGGAGGAAGGCAGTGAGTGACACATGTTACCACAAAACATGTCATTAACAATTAGGCATCATGGAGAACAGTAGACTTAGCATTTTCATTGCAATCACAAGTCCATTTGTTAAACCTTTTGGTCATTAGAAATTTTAAAAACTCATAGTCTAGTAGCAAAGGAATAATATAAGCCTATAAGATCCACTTTAGAAGGGGTTCTTTTTGTTGGGCTACACAATACAAGATACACAATTCAGATAAAGATTCAAGCTTGAATATTTAGCCTCTGAATACAGTGGGATTTGTATTATTTCCTCCTTAGTTATTGGACCAGATTTTCCTGGATTTCTCTAACCCTCATGTTTTGTCACTATAAGTAAAATTGAAAGACCTAAATTTGATTCCTTGCTTTGGCACTAAAGAATAGTGTCCCTCTTGAATCTTGGTGCCTCATTTCTATTTGTCAAAAGAGAAGGCCATTTCTAGTTTTCTCTTGGGGATGTATGTGAGAAATTCTAGGAGGCTTATGTAATGAGATTGGAATGGTCCATGAGCTGAATAATGGAGCTGATGATAAAGCTGTTCAGTATAGTGGAAGAAATTTGGATAGGGAAGAATGTAGAGGTTCCTTCTGAAAGAGTGGATTGTGAGAAACATCCACCAGTAAGTGCTCTCATCACACAGAAAGCTGAAAATGAGTTTTTATAACTTCAGAGCCCTAGAACATAGAACTGTAGAGCCCTAGAATATGGATCAGAGTTGCTTGCAGAGCTCTGGTACTGCTGAAGTCATGCGGGTTCCTAGGTTTGCATTACAATAGAGAAGGCACCTCTTTTGCATCCTGGAACATTTTGAGAGTCTCATAGAATGCACTTACCCTTTTCTCAGAGAATGTCTATATATACATTCTCATTCACTCAAAATCTGTAACTCACTTCACAATCACTCTTGAGAGTCACACTACTTCTTTCCATCTATCTGAGCCTTAAATATTAAGCCACCTTGTTCCTGGATAGTTATGCTTATATATTACTGAAATTAACAATAGACTGTCAACATGGAAGCATATACCATGTGTGTTCTTCCATGCTATGCTCTGTTCTAGTGTCAAAGTCAGCAGGAATTAGAGAAGTACAAGACATAAATTATGTCTCTTTTGTGGGTTTTAATAATTTAGAAAGAGATACACCTGCTGTCAGGCACTAGACAGTAGGGGAAAGATAGACCATTAGAATTGCTGCAAGAAATCAGAATGTGTTTGACAGACCCTTGGGCCTGAGTAGGATATGAGTAAGCCAAGGGTAGTCTGTGGGTGTGGTTGAGTCTAGCATGAGTCAGAGCAGAGTTGGCAAGGAGCTCACAGGGGCCCAGATCAGCCAGTAGAGCATTGATTAGCCAAGTAGCACATCCTTGATGGAGGCATCTTTGAGATGTACTTCATGACCCTGGCTGAACCTTGCTGTGATGGTGCTCCATCTGTGACGCTTCAGCCCTTTGTGCTTGCTCCCAGACAGATGACTGGCATTGCAAGTCTAGAATTGCTACCTGAAAGGCAGAAAATCCCAAGCCCAGGGGCCTTTTCTAAGTTGGTAGAATCCACATGGAACATAGTAATGTCTCAATCCTGGATTATCAGAGTGGACACAACCATAAATCTCTTTGCCTTCACAGGGAATTCACTTAGTTAGCTGGAGGCATCCATAGTCATTTGGTTGTGTTGCATATGGCTTCATTACTCCCTGAACCTTTTAAAGAATAATTACATCCCTGTGAAGTGGAAGCAGGTAAAATGATTACTCCCAACATAACACACACATACTCACAAATACAGAAAGTTCTTTAGAAACCGAGGACAAGAGATGCAAAATAGGGGCTGGAGTTGTGGCTCAGTGGTAGAGCACTTGCCTAGCACATATGAGGCACTGGGTTGGATCCTAAGCACCACATAAAAATAAATAAATAAAATAAAGGTATTGTTAGAGAGAGAGAGAGAGAAAGAGAGAGAGAGAGAGAGACGCAAAGTAACAGGAGTCCCATCACAGAACTAGGCAGTGGCACAACCAGAAATACACATACCCCCAAAAAAAAACCCCATTTAGGTCAAGTTGGCAAATACCCCTGGTTTCACAGAGACATGGACTCTTCTCATACAATCCTTCCCAGCCATCTGCCTAGCAAGACAGCATATTCAGGCAGGGTCAGCTACTGACTGACAGCAGCTGAAACATTAACGGAAATGGGAAGAAAAACTGCATGCAGATGGGGTCAGGATGAGGAGGGGTCAACTGGGATCAGACCAGGGTGTGAGCTTTCAGCGCCCTCTCCTACTCTCTTCTCTCCAGCTGGAGCATCAGATGACTGTTTCCTCTCATTTGACACCTTCTTGGTTGGGACAGAATGTTGTGTCTGTCTGTTTAGCTGTAGAGTGATCTGCTGAATCTGCTACAAGAATTTCCTGGTCTGGAATCCTACTGGGGGTTGGGCTGGGGATAGGAGTAGGGAAGCCACTAGCCTTGCTGAAGGTGTGGGCCCACACAGAGTCTTCTTGAATATTCCAAGCAACAAAGTCTTTCCTCTATTAGTCTTCTCCTTTAGCTCAGCTGTCTAACAGACCTACACCAGCTCCAAAGTGGATAACCTATGACAGGGGACATGGAGCAAACTTATGATTTAGGATTGGACTCCTCCACCACTTTGTGATTTCCCTTTCTTTTTAAACTAATTTTATTGGTGCATTATAATTATACATAATAGTGGGGTTTGTTGTGACATATTCATATAAGCATATAGCATATTTTCTTTTGTTTTATTCCCTCTTGCTTCTCCTTTCCTTTCAATCCTTCCTTCCCCAGAGCCTCTTCCTATATTTTATTGGTCTCTCTTTTATTTTCATGAAATCACTTTTCTTTCCTTTTTTTTCCTCTCTAGTTTCTACATGAGAGTAAACACATGACCCTTGATTTTCTGAGTCTGGCATATCTCACTTAGCATGATGCTTTCCAGTTCCATTCATTTTCCTGCAAATGACATAACTTCATTCTTCTTTATGACTGAATAGAATTCCATTGTGTATATATGCCACATTTTTTATGGACACCTAGGCTGATTCCATAATTCAAAAAGTGCTCTTACAAGAATTGATGTATGTCACTACAGTATGCTGATTTTAGTTGCTTTGGATAAATACTAAGGAGTGTGATAGCTGGGTCATATGGTGGTTATATGCCTAGTTTTTTGAGGAATCTTTATACTGCTTTCTAGAGTGGTTGTACTAGTCTGCAGTCCCACCAGCAATGTACAAATGTAACTTTCTCCCTACATCCTCAGCAGCACTTAATATTATTTGTATTCTTGATATTGCCATTCTAACTGGAGTGGGATGAATCTCAGTGTAATTTTGATTTGCTAGTTACTTCCCTTCTTCACCTGCATCCCTGTTACCACACTACAAAGCACCTTTATTGTGTCTATGCCTGTCCCATTCTGATACCCAGCTTTTTTTGTCTGTATTATAGGATCTTTAATTGTTTAACTTTTTGGGTACCAGCTTGATGGAGATACAATCCCCATGCTTTATTTAGTATACAGTGTATTTAGCTGGGCGTGGTGGTGCATGCCTGTAATCCCAGCACTTGGGAGGCTGAGGAAGGAGGATCGCAAGTTCAAAGCCAGCCTCAGCAATGGTGAGACATGTAACAACTCAGTGAGACCCTGTCTCTAAATAAAATATAATACAAAAGAGGGCTGGGGATGTGGCACAGCTGTTGAGTGCCCCTGAGTTTAATCCCAGTACCAAAAAAAAAAAAAAGAATATCTAATATACAGTATATTTGATTATAGTATATTCACAAGATATTAAAACCAACATCACTGTCTTATTGCAGAATATCTTCATTATTCCTCCAAAAGAAGTCCAATACCTATAACAGTCACTACCTATTCTCCACCAGTTCTGGTATACACAAATCTGCTTTCTGTCTGTACATATTTGACTATTCTGGACATTTTATATAAATGGAATCATACAATATGTGATATTTTACAACTGGCTTCTTTCACTTAGCATAATGAAATAATGTTTTCAAGCCTCATCCATTATAACCAACTATATGCATTATGACAATATACTGTATTTTGCTTATCCTTTCATCTGTTGATGGACATTTGGATTGTTTCCACCTTCTGACTATTGTGAATAATGCTGCTATTAACATTCATGTACAAGTATCTGTTTGTTTCCGAACTTTCAATTTTTTTTTTTGAGAATTGAAAATACCTAACAGTGATATTGCTGATTCTTCTGATAGCTGTATTGGTTAATTTTTTGAGAAACACCCAAACTGTTGTCCAAAGCAATTGTACCATTTCGCACTTTTACATTCACACCATTGTTTTTTTTTTTTTTTTTTTTTTGTGGTACCAGGGATTGAACTCAGGGGCACTCGACCACTGGGCCATATCCCCAGCCCTTTTTTGTGTTTTTATTAGAGACAGGGTCTCACTGAGTTGCTAAGCGCCTCTCCATTGCTGAGGCTGGCTTTGAAATCGCGATCCTCCTGCCTCAGCCTCCCAAAGTGCTGGGATTACAGGCGTGTGCCACCGCACCCAGTCACACACCATTGGTTTTTGAGGGTCCAATTTCTTCACATTTTTGCCAGTGCTTGTTATTATTGTCTTTTTCATTATAGCTAACCTAGTAGGTGAATACTGGTAACTTGTTTTGTTATTTTTGTCCTCTGACCTGGTATTGCTCTATATTGGGGAATTGTTCCAGTCTTCTGTACCCATTACTACAAATTTATTAAAACTCTGCTCTAACTAATGCTTGAACGTGGGAGTATAGCGGCGTTCTGGCAGAACCAAAAGGAAGAGAGTGTAGGGACATAGTGAACTTGCCACCTTTGGAAACTCTACCATATTGGGAGCAATCTGCTCATTTCCCTTTCCCCCACTGAAACCATCATGTGCATAAGTAGTTAGGCTAGGCTTCCTTGCAGAGGTGAAACTAGAACTGGACCATGAAGGGTGGGAAGTAGCAAGATAGATAAATGGGGAAGTGGACAGGCATCATAAATGGGAAAAAGTAAAATCCTCTTTGAAAAGTAGCTTAGATACTGATCAAAACAGAGATGAAACCTAAACCAATCAACAATCACTTTTGTTTAGCCATTTTGGAGAACATGCAACAGTAGAGGAGATTGGAAATGATGGATAAATTACAGTGGGACAGTTGTCTGAGGAGCTCAATTTTACTTTCTCTTCCTTGGCTTTGGGACCACTCATAATCACAAATATGTTTGTGACCTTTCTTACCCATAAATTCACCTGTCTGAGCCCTTAGGAAATCCAAAGCAGAATCTAATATATGGGTTTGGTAAATGCCTTTGACCAGAATGCAAATGCTAGGCCAAAAAATCACACCTGGTTGGCCTCCTGCTGACCTGAGGGGATAGGACAGATGGTATCAGCTTAGAACTGGAGCATAATGTGATGCCCAAGCACGTATTATGAATCTGATGGCTCAGAAGTGACTGTTTAGTCACCACTCAAGATCTCGCAACTTCTGAGAATTTCTGTATGGCAGTGAAATAATATTTGACTGCATGAGAGTGAAAACAGGTCTTGTAACTATGGTGCAGGGCTTGAGAATTTCTAAGTTACAATACAGAATATTGACTAAAACGTGTTACTGCTAATTTGGAATTTAACATCGGCCTTATGCAGGATCAGGGTCTGCTAGTGTAGGAAGAGGATGGTCATTGACAGGACTAGGTCACCCATAGCTCTTCCCTTGCCAGTCTGCATTCTTCCATCCAGAAATCCCATATTTATAGCTAGTAGTAATATACAAATAATAGAATATAACACTAATATGTATCTGGTATTATGCTGAGCCCAGTTTATGTCTTATTTGCTTTTTTACCTACAAAGCAGGTACTATTATCATCTCAGTTTTACAGACAGGGGAACTGAGGCTCAAAGATGGGAAGTGCCTCATTCAGTTAATAAGCAATAACTAATTAGTTAGTAGAATACAGATGGGAATTATAAAGTAAGGAAGGCCCTCCCCCTCACTAACACAGATCTTGGTATCTACAATTTCAGCAAGCTCTCCACATGAATCCTAAATTCTGGAGTTTCATACCCTTTGCTCTGTGTTCTATAGCCTTAATATGGATAAAGCACTTTCAAAGTCTCATGTCACAAGATAATTATCCAGAAAATGACTTTGTCTTCCATTAACCCCTAGTATGAATTAGTTAATGGGACTAGTGCTAAGGCCCCCTAGCAGGACTTCAATTTGGTGGGCCAAAGAAAGTTCGGGAAAGATCTGGAAATCATAATACTCTGTCCAAGAAAAGCACATCTAATTAAGGCATCATATCAAGAGGCAAAAAGAAGTGATGCTGGTTGGAGCTCTGAAAAGAAGGACTTAGATTGTAGGCATCACCAGTTCAGCTGAAGGACTGATTCGAAGTGGTACTTCTGACTTCTGCTTTCCTTCCATTTCAGGATCTAAAAGCCAGCCCAATTTTATACAATGACTTTAAAACTATTTAAGAAAGCAATGCAACAGCCCCCTCTTCTCCCAGAGGTGCTGAATAGTGTTCTAGGAGAAAACACCTTCATCAAAATAAGACTGAGAACACAGAATCCTAACTATGGTCTATCCCACTAGTAGGAATGGATCTGGGCTTCTGATCACCAGATTTGGAAGACTGATTTTTTTTTTTTTTTTTTGGTACCGGGGATTGAACTCAGGGGCACTCGACCATGGGGCCACATCCCCAGCCCTTTTTTGTATTTTATTAGAGACGGGGTCTCACTGAGTTGCTAAGTGCCTCACCATTGCTGAGGCTGGCTTTGAACTCGCGATCCTCCTGCCTCAGTCTCCCAAGTGCTGGGATTACAGGCGTGTGCCACCACGCCCGGCTGGAAGACTGATTTTTTTATGGTTAGAAGATACCTAAGTGGTCAGGTAGTCTAGCCCATGACCTTCCATGCAAAATTATTTCAAACATAGTTTTCAAATTTAATTTTGAATGAGAAATACATTTCTATAATTCAAGAATATGAATGCATATGTAGGTATATATATGTATATAAATGCACATGTATATTCATAGGTGTGTGTGTATATATATACATACACATATACATATATATTCAAATGTCTGATTCACCACTGCCTCACATCCACCCTATTCTTATCTAACTCCCACAAGAAGTAGCTCCCCTGTAACTTATAGTACATTTTAATGTATCTTCCAGGTCTTCTTTTGAGAATATAAGTAAATATGAATACATACTCTTTTTAAATTATATTATTTTTATATAAAGTTTAGTACACTGTGCACATCATTTACACTTTATTTAATAATATATTTTTCTATCATACTGCATAGAAAGCATACTTATTCTTTTATATAATTACATAATATATCATTGTATTAATGAGTCATCACAAATTTATCCAGATGTCTAGTGATGGATACAGAAGTTGTTTCCATGTATTGCCAGTAAAAACAATGCTGTAATGAATTACTGCTATATGTTTCACATGTGAGTAAATATATCTGCAGAATGAATTCTTAAAAAGAAAAATTGCTGTGTCAAGCGTATGTGTATTTCAAATTGGTAGATTTTGCTAAATTACCATCCATATTGTTTTTTTATCAGTTTGTCACAGCCTTTCCAAGAGAGTATATTACTCAAACTTCTGGATTTTTTTAAAAAAATCTGATAAACATAGCATCTTGATGCAGATTTAATTTGTATTTTTATTTATTTTACAAATGAAATTGAACATATTTTCCATTCAGTGGATTACACAAAGGAGAATGAAGGGAATGGAGGAGGATAAGAATAGGAAAGACAGTGGAATTAATCTGATACAACTTTCCTATGTACATATATGAATACACCACAATGAATGTCCACATTAGGTGCAACCACAAGACTGGGATCCCAATTAGAATAAGATATACTCAGTGTTTGTGTAAATATGACAAAATATACTCTACTGTCATGTATATTTAAAAAAACAAATAAAAAAAGAAATTGGGGCCTGGGGTTTTGACTGAGTGGTAGAGAGATTGCCTAGCACATGTGAAGCACTGGGTTCAATCCTCACCTCCAAAGGAAGGAAGGAAGGAAGTTAGTTATTACAAAGAAATTGAACATATTTTCTTATATCTAAGGCCATTTCTGTCATTTGTCTATATTCTTTGTCCATTGTTACTATAGCATCATTTGCCCTTTTTCTAATTGATTTCTAGGAAATCTTTATATATTAGGGACAAATAGAATTTTAATCCCTGAATACTCTTTCCCACTTGATATTGTTTGGCAGTTTGTAACATTTGACTTCTTACATTATGAACCTTTACATGTTATTTAAATACATTATTATTTATCACCTTTTAAAACCTGCTCCACTAATGAGAGCATTATCCTACTTGAAATGAGAGAAGTATCTTCTTTACCTTTGTAGCTTTAACCTGGCATCCTGGCAGACTTATCAAAGTATATTTAAGGTGAGGAAACCTTGAGTGCAAAGAGTTTAAGTAGTCTTCCTAGGATCACAAAGCAAAACCATTCCAAAGTATATGTTTTAGTCCCTTTGGGCTGTTATAACAAAATACCATTAACTAAGTAGAATATAAACAATGGAAATTAATTTCTCACATTTATAGAAGCTTGAAAATTCAAGATCAAGTTGCCAGCAGATTTAGTGTCTACTGAAAGTCCACTTTCTAGTTCTTAGATGATGCTTTCTCTCTGAGACCTCACATAATAGAGGGGGTAAACAAGCCACTTTAGGCCTTTATTTATAAGGATTCTGATTCCATGAAGGCAGAACATTTATATCCCAAAGCCCCAACTCCTAATACCATCACCTTGAGGGATAGAATTTCAACTTATGAATTTGAGGGAAAAAAACATTCAGACCATAGCATCTGTGATCCCAGAGACCCAATGTTTGCAGATCCAGAGACCAAGCACAATTGTTTTCTCTTTCATCATGATGAGATACAGAGCTGAAAAACACAATTTACAAGCAGTGCCCTATTCCATGAGGTCATTTTCCAGCCTTTCTACCATTTTATCCTCTGTTGGATTATACAGTTCTATTTATGTGTGCATCTCTCTCTGTACCTCACAGGAAACTAAAGGGAGCATAACCTCTTTTTTCAAGCCTTCATCTCCATTCCCCCACTATCACTGCACCCACCAGTGGATTGCAGACGTGCTAGGATTATACCAGTAAAAATATCAGAGTACCAGAGAGGCTCATCTATCAAAAGTGAAGTAGAAGCCAGAGCAATGATTGCAATGGCTAAAGAAGGGACAGCTTGGCACCAAGGAAATTAGCAACTGATCCCTCGAAGCTCTGGGGAGGTTTGCATTTATCTCATCATAATTGGAACTTGATCTGTAACTGGATACATACAAACTGCTTTTCTGACTAGCAGAGAACTGTCCATTGAGAAAATGGAAATCTGAGGGTGGAGGGAGAATGGGGAAAAGAGCAAACAGAATAAAGACTTTGGGTTCCAGTGAGTGGGGATAAGGGTAGTACCAGGAAAGGAAGGACTAATGTGTCAAAGAAAGTGGAGTACGACTGCACGTTTTGGTAAAATTTTCCAGGCACTTTGAAGAGCAGAAAATAGCCGAGAACACAGTTATTCCCACTAAGATGTTACTGACAATGCAGAGCCTCTCATGGAAGTCTTGGGATTGCAAAAATTGATGGGGGGGGAAAAAAAAAAAGCAAACCACTTTTTTTTTTTTTTTTTTTTAAAAAAAGCAACCATTTTAGGCATCAGTGAGAGAAAAGGTGTTACGAGATAGTTAGGATAAGTGGTACTTTTTGAGCACCTCAGAAATCATTCTGCTTACATATAAGACCATCCCTCCCCTGGGGCAAAGTGATTTTTTTCTCATCACATTTGTACTAATATGCCTTACTGCTGCTCTTCTTACTGTGTGATGTTCTTCCTCCTCTCCTTTTTATAGTGCATTGTGGGAATTTGAGTGGAAACAGGGGAGATGGGAAGGCTAGATATCATGCAGCCTGGTCATTTTTGTTGTAGCATTCTCCTGAGGGGTCCTGGATCCAGCATGGCTTTAGGCTGATTTTCTTCCAGTTTTTGGCCAGGAATGATGAATGTGTTCCAAGTTGGTTAGAAGCCCAGCCACCTTGGAAAATCTGAGAAAGAAGAGGATAGAGACTGAGGTGGCTTTTCTTGCTTCTGTGGTTGGGAAGCATGCTGTGTTGGCCCTCTAAAGAGGCAAGGGGAGATTTGAGTCTCACAGTCCATTATTAGAAAAATTGAGCCCCAAAGAGGGAAAGTGGATTGTGCAAAGTTATGGGAAATTGGTGCCCAAGCTAGTGTTATGACCTAGTGATCCTATACCAAAGTTTTAACATCCATTCTGCAAATAGAACACAAGCTGGAAGACAGATGAGCTCCTATGAAACAGTTGTATGACATGGGTTAAATCTTTTGGGCATCATTTTCATAATTTCCTGCCTACACTGTTAAGGATATTAGAACAAAATAATAAGCAAGAAGATGGTTAGATAATTTTATTGCATATACTAGTTGTAAGCTTGACCATAATTGCTTTATTTTTCTTTGAATTCTCATTTGTCTACCTGTCTTGCTGCCTCCCTGTCTCCTGTTGAGTAGATTAATAGATTCTAATGCCAGATTACTCCCAAGAGTATTCCAAGGAAGACTGTCTGCTTCCAGCAGAAAAACTCACGCCACAGTTGCCCTGTCATTTATATCTTAGTGGAAGACCAATTTAAAAAATTGATTAAGATTTTTAAAAAATATTTTTAGTGGTAGGATGAACACAATACCTTTATTATATTTGTTAATTTTTATGTGGTGCTGAGGATCGAACCCAGTGCCTCACATGTGCTAGGTAAGCACTCTGCCACTGAGCTACAAAACCAGCCCCACATTTTTTTAAGGCTAAATAATTCCAAACTTTTGCTGGAGTTGGGGGGCCATTCCAAAGATCTACTGGCTCCTGTCAAAGCCATGGCAAATATTATTTTGTATATCCTCATACTTTTCCTTTACCACAGAAGTCTGAGATTTGAAATAATTAGATCCCACATGCAAATATCCCTGCTCCTGTTCTTTCTCTGATGAGTTTCTCTCATTCCTGCTAGCTGAAGGTGTCTGGGTATATGCATGTATGGGCAGAAGCTAGAACTCTCAGCCCAGTCAAAGGGACAGTTAGTATAAGTTAAGATTTTCTTTGGAGTGGAGACCTCTTCTTTTTAAGGCAAAATTAAGAAAAAAAATTAAAATGCTGCAAAGTGTAGAATTGAATTATTACCCTAATTGTTGAAGTTGAAGGAAAATGCCTGTTTTCTGGATATTTGGGGCCATATGGTTGTGGAGAGACAACACAGCCCTCACATTTTGTTGGTTTGGGTTTTAAATGAAATGATTTCTTCCTTGTTATAGACTTGAAGTGGTTAGTACTCTTCTTGATAGTGGCTAGGATGGAAGATTCTAGAATCAGTCAGATATTAATTCATATCCAGGTATTTCCAACTTACAAGTTATTTAACAAATAAATTTGGACAAATCAATGTCTAGCCTTAATTTTCTCATCTGCAAAATGGGCACAATTATGTCTACATTAGAACATGATTAGTAAGTACCATGAAATAATGTGTGCATAAGAACTCTTCATTGTGCATGGCATTGAGTTAGGGCTCAAGTATTGTTATATTATTATTATGGGAATTGTAGGTATTAGCTTTTATCAATCATTTTCATTACATCCTAGGAATCATTTCCCTTTTTTGTTTGTTTTTTAATTTTTGGTACTAGGGATTGAACCCAGAGGTACTTAACCCCTGAGCCACATCCCCAACCCTTTTTATTTTTTATTTTGAGACAGGGTCTTGTAAAGTTGCTTAGGGCATGGCTAAATTGCTGAGGCTGGCTTTGAACTCATGATCCTCCTGCTTCAGAATCCCAAGTCACTGGGATTACAGGGATGTGCCATCATATTGGGCTTATTTTGTTTTTTAAAAGAAGTTATATGGAGCTGCAATTTGTTCACATAAAAAATTAACTGATATTCATCATAGTTTTGATTGATAGCAAGGATCGTCCAACTCTCTAAGCTTCTAATGAAACACCCAACTCCCCTGATTTCTCTTCTTCCACTGTCCTGTGGCAGGAATTTTCTAAGCTCTCCTTGTGCCTTTTGATTATTCATAAATCAATGATCAGTTTAATCTTGGAACATGTCCATTATTACTTGGTGTGTGTGTGTGTGTGTGTGTGTGTGTGTGTGTGTGTGTACATACATACACATGTATCATGTACTGAAGGAAACACAGTGAAGAGATTTCTAGAGATCATTCACTTAGAATTAACTCACCAATTGCATTTACTCTTTGCTACATGATAACCCTACAGTAGACTCCACAGAGTAAAGAGACATTTGAGAATCCTAGTTCTCAAGAAGTAATACATACACATGCATACATTGGTTGATAGAAGGTGAAATTTAGATTCAGAGACCAGATTTTGATTCCTCTCTTCACCATTCACTAGGTTTGTGACTTCAGAGAAGTCACTCAATCTCAGTTACTTATTTCCCTGAAATGAAAAATGAAGATAAGACTCTACCCTATTTGATCCACAGCATTGCTGAGGCTCCATTATAATAATATATGTGAACCTTCTTTGTAAATGGTTTGCTAGGTTACTATAATTCAAAAATATGAGTTCTAATAATATTCAAATATCAAATTGTGTGATTCAGACATCTGATTCCCTGAGAGTTCTAGATGGTGGACTGGAATTATTAGGGAATACTTTGTGGAGATAAGGAAACATGAGCAGAGCCTGTATCAGTTAGGATTTCAGTAACTGGAAGAGGGTGGAGAGAAGGGGCAATCTTGGTGGAGGGATTAACAATAAGCAAAACCTGCAGAGGCTTGAACAAGCATCCAAGAACTGATATAAAACATGATAGAAGCCAGGTGCAGTGGTGCTCACTGCATTCAGCAGATCGCGAGGCTGAGATAGGTGATTCACCAGTTCAAAGCCAGCCTCAGCAAAAGTGAGGCACCACGCAACTCAGTGAGACCCTGTCTCTAAATAAAATACAAAATAGGGCTGGGGATGTGGCTCAGTGGTCCAGTGCCCCTGAGTTCAATCTCTGGTTACCCCACCCCCCCAAAAAATAATACAATAGAAGATAAAATTTCTATGGTAGCTATAACAGACTGTTCCTCTTCTGAATGAACTGGTGGAAAAGATTTAAAAGAAATAGCATGGACTCCTTCCTTTCAGGCAAGTTAATATCTTATTTATCTAGGATTATTAGCAACATCAATGCAGGGGCCTTGTCTTTGTTCTCTGTTCTCTCTCTAATACTTATTACAATGCCTGGCACATAGTAGGTGCTTGATAAATGCCCAACAAACAAAAGAATGAATGGATGGTGATGTCAGCTTCCATTTTTGTCTGGCTGTTTTAGTGCTATGTGAAATCATTAGCCACTAAAGCAAGGATTATCTTTTAACTCCCTCTATGTAGTACAGCCCCATCTGCTGTTGGGATTTATGAAATTCTTTGCAATGTTTTCAATACTTTATGTGTTTTTTTTCCCTCCACCCTGTTCCAGAAGACTCCTTACCCCCAACGAACAGTAAGGTGACCAGCAAGTCGTGTGAGTATAATGGGACTACTTATCAACATGGGGAGCTGTTTGTGGCTGAAGGGCTCTTTCAGAACCGGCAACCCAATCAGTGCACTCAGTGCAGCTGTTCGGTAAGACCTTACCTCTTGTTGTCCCTGCCAACTCCTACCCAAATAAGAAAGCTTCCTCTTTATTTGTGTTTTTTTTTCCCTCTGAGCTTACACTGTAAGATGTTAGAATGAAAGATAAGTTGTATTCAAATCACGAACCTCCCTGCCAATCCAAACTCCTCAGTTTTTACCAACTCTGTTGAAGAGCTCAGGCCCAATTCTGTCCCTGGTTTAAAGCTATAAGACTGCTTAATTGGGTGATGATGATCTGTTTGACTTGATCTTCACTCCTTTTGATAATTTTTATACCACCTAAGCCTTCATCTGAGGGAGTCATAATTATTTGAAGCATTGAAAATATTATGGGTAGAAAATTCCCTGGCATTCTAGGGCCATTGTCATTGGATAAGGCCACTTGATCCAATGGTGTCTGTTGGTTACCATCTCTGAAGTATTCTATTAACCAGATAATTCCTGGTGTGCTACAATGAGAAAATTCTATATACACTTAATTACAATGATTCTTGTGACATCGCTTGTTGAAAGAACTGCATATAGTTCACAAATAAAATACATTCATTCTGTTTTTACCTAATTGTGCACTCCAGAGAACAGCATTAAAAAAAAGAGAGGAAATGGAATAAAAATGTATATTTAAAATGAAGCATTAAGGAATAAAATTAGGTATAGAAACAACTTCACTGCTTGTAAGGGGCATTAAGCACTGGATAGCCAAGGAAAGTTCTAGAATCTTCCCTTTTGGATTTATGGTAAACATGTAGTATCTTAGTAATTTGGAAGAATTTTGTTGTGACCTTGATTTCTTAATGACCTTTCAGCAAACATCTAGCCCCAGAAGGAGATGCTTCTAAGAAGCTAGAGAAAGGTTTAAGGAATACTATTCAAAAGATAGGATTTTAGGAAATGGAAATTATTGCAAAGACAGATGTAACCAGCAAGTAAATTGAATTCTCTCTTGTCTTGCACTGGATTGAGCTGCATAATTCAGACCAATTTTTATAATTTTGTATTACTTCAAAGAGATCCTGTTTCTGGTTTGAAAAGGATACTCTAATGAATGTTACAAACAGTAGCTTTGACCTAAATCCTCATGCCCTTATGCTCCCAACATCCATCTGGGGTGTAATGGGGACCAAGAGATGTAGTGTACAAAGAAGAAAGGAGCAAGACTATATTTGGTGGTTTGAAAGCTCATAGCAGCCCTCACAGAATATTTCCTACCACTTGGGACCAACCAGGATGCCTGACTTGGATTGCTAACTCTTCTCAGTCTTAATCTCTGGTGTGGAGAAATAGTAAGCAAGCAAAAAAAAATGATGCATAATTAAATGAAGGAAGTACCTAGAACTGACTATGGGAGAGCAGTGCCACGTTTTGAGTCCCTACTATACCCTTTGTACTGAGATAAGCCTTTAAAAATCTTATCCCAGATCATTCTGATCATAATTCTATTTCTCCTTGGCAGGAGGGGAATGTGTATTGTGGTCTCAAGACTTGTCCCAAATTAACTTGTGCATTCCCAGTCTCTGTTCCAGATTCCTGCTGCCGGGTATGCAGAGGTAGGTGTCTCATATACCAAGAACCTGGCTGCTGCCATCCTGAGTAGCAGAACTTAGAAAAGAGGAAAATATTTGTCTAGTGTCTTAGGGAAAGGGGATTGGCTAAGGTAATCTTAGTTTCCAGAAGTGCTTCACAAAAGGAAGAATAAAATAAAAGCATTGATTTTTATGGGCCATAGCCTAAAAGAAACTGTGTTGGAGTTCAGCAGGGAATGCTGGGTGGGAGTCATCTAATGTGTAAGTGAATATATTTATCTCTCCTTCCTTAATCTGTTCTAGCTTGTCCCCTAAATTATTGTATTGTAAAACACAACCGTTTCCATGCACATCCTTTAAAGGAAGAACAGACCTTGCAAAGCATTAATGTAACCATTTCAAAGACTGTGCAGAGCAAATTTAGTTCTGTTTTTAAAATCTCACAATAAAATAATGACAAGCTCACTAACAGCATAATGGGAGGCATAATCTTCTCAAATGATATAAAAAATTGGAATCATCGTCATCTTCCCAAACCAGTCTTTACTTCTTTTGGTTCCATTCTTTTTTTTTTTTTTTTTTTTTATAATGGCATCACTTTCCCCCTCTGGGCTTCTAGGGTCAGAACTAGTCACTTTTAATTTTGCCATTGTTCCCTCTTCTCAAATAACCAAATTTCTCAGCAGTCTTGTACATTTCTCTATTTTCCCACTAGCAATATCCTAATATTGTATTCTTTCCTTATATCCAGCCAACATGTTTTTGGAGCATTTACTATATGCTCAACAAGGTGCTAAAAGTAAGTATACATTAGTAAACGGAGTAGATATACAGGGTACTGCAGGACTATATGGCAGAATTAGATTTATCACAAAAAGTAGCCCCTTATTAAGATATGTTATCACCATTTGCCAGAAAGTCTTTGGGAATGCATCCCTTTAGCTACAGCACCCTCATGCAGTATATAACCTACACAACTATACATAGCATACATGGCAGGACACATATGTTCTTTGCTCTTCTGGAACTTTCATTCTACCAAAGAAGACAAATAATAAACAAATATTTAAATAAATATCCAAATGTAAACAACATAAGTACTATTAAAGGAATAAAGGACTGAGAAAATAACAGGCTTATTTTAGCTTGAGTGGTCTCTAGGACCTTTGAGTAAATGACATTTAAGCTCACATCTAAAAGATGAAAAGTAGCCATCCATGTAAAGAGCCTTGGGGAGAGCATTCCAAGCAGAGGGAAAATAAAGAAGTTCAAAGTCCCCAGGTAAGGAAGCTTGGAGCATACAGTAATCCTGAGGACAACTGTGACTGGAATATGGTGATTGTGGTTGAAACTGGCAGGACATGAGATGAGGCTGGAGGAGTGAACAGATGAGTGAGACCATACAGGCTTGGAAGGCCACAGGAAGAAGTTTAAATTTCATCTTTTAGCACATTGGAAAGCCAGTGGTAATTTTGTGAGCAAGATAATGACATGATCCAGTTGATGTATTAAAAGATCTCACTGGCTGTCATTCCATATTAAAATGTAGGGATGCCTAATGCAAGTGGAGAGACCAGGGAGGTTACCTCTCTAGTGTGAGAGGGTGGCTCTGGGGACACAGTGCCGAGTGGTGGTTTTGAGTGGAGCCTCTGGAATCAGACTGCCTCAGTTCTAGCCCTAGCCTGTTCCTTTCTAGCTGGATGATCTTGCTAAACCTTCCAAACAATCTTTAAAGTGAGGATAACATTAGCATCTGCCTCCAAAATGGTTCTGAAATTTAAGTGATATAATGCAAGGAAAGAACCTAGGATATTGTGTTGCATTTGGTGAGGAGTCAATAATGAAATATACTTAGAACACTGATTCTCAACCATGAGTGCAAATTGGAACTGTCTTGGTGGATTTCTGCCCAGACCAGGGGGAGGAAGATGTGATTCCAATGTTCAGCCAAGGTTAAGAAAGATGAATTAGAGGAAATATAGGGTTTGCTCATCAAGGATAGGCAGGTGACTTCTATGCATTATTGCCATCTTAACCTTCCACAAAGATAGCCTTAACCTTGTTACACACCTTTTTGAAAGTCTTTATGCTAACACATCATATTTACTATGTGTCACTCCCAATTCTATGCCTTTCACATATATGAACTCATTTAATTTCATGACAATCCTATGAGTTGAGTCATATTATTATAACATTTTATGCATGAGGAAACCAATGCAGAGAAAGCTTAAGAACTTTATGTGAGGTCAAGTAGCTGGTGAGTCCAGGAGCTGAGTTGACTTCTGGAAGCCTGGCTCAAGATTTGAGCTCTTAACCATGATACTCTGCCACTGAAAGACATGCTGCCTGTTGCCACTAGAATACATGTCAAGACCCTGACTGTGATGCTGGAATCCCCCATTGGTATGGCTTCGGTTTACCTCTACAGCCCCAATATTCTTCCATTCAAACCCTTCAGGTTCTACTCAAAATTGTTCCTTTGCTTTCTTACCTTTGTACTTTTGCTCTTTCTTCTCTCTTTTTAATGTTTTTCAAATTTTATTTTGCTTCAAAATTTCCTAGAGAATGTGTTGAAATTCATATCTCTGGAACATACTTGCAGATATTCTGATCTAGTGGCCTTGGACTGGGGCCCAGGAATCTGTATTTAAATAGATTGCATCATCATCCTGATGTAGAATGGTAGTATATGGACTACCAGTTTGAGAAAACATTCCAGAGGTCACCTAACCAACTGAGGATAGCCTGGAACCATGTTGTATATCTGAGTTTAGTGTGCTGAATCAGCCTATTAAAAGTCTGAAACCCAAATAAACTATAGAAAAGTAACCAATATTGATTTCTGATTGTTAAGGCCGTCTAATTCCAATCATATGGTAACCAAGTTTCGGGTGAATGAGTCGTAGTCATCTTATGATAAGGAACTGGGAGGAAAAGGAGATAGAATGACTGCCTATGTAAAAATTGCACATGTACAGTAAGTAAAGAGCGGGAGCAGGGAATGGTGTCTCTTAGTGGGAAATTTTTTCCCTTCATTCCTGCCTGTGAAGATCCTGCCAGACCTTCAAGACCTATCTCCAAAGCACTAATTAGATACTAATGCAGTTAATCATCATCAGGACATATTTTGATAAATACTATTTGGAAGGCCTTTCTCTTTTCTCTGCCTTCCCACCTCCATCTCTAGTTTTTGTACTACTTAAAATCATTTTTTAATCATTACAACCCCTTAGCACTTAACCTGTGCTTCACTAGTAGCACTTATCACCTGTCATCTTTTGTCTTTTATTATCTATACCTGTGTGTATCATCCCTAATAATGTATATATTTCTTAAGGCATCAATTCTTTCTGGTTCATGTTTATTTTCCCCGCTGCACTAGGCATGGAGTAGGTGCTCTTTAAATGACTGCACACTAGGTTGGAAAGATTACTAGAAGGTTATCCAGGACTTGAATTAGATACTAAAGTACTAAGATAGCATATAATTATTGTTTTTACCCCTGAATTACTGACTGTTGTACTAGTCTGCCATTGCTATAACAATATACCTGAGACTGGGAAGTTTGTAAAGAAAAGAGATTTATTTAGCCCACCATTTGGGAGGATGCAAGTCCAAGAATCATGGCACCAGCTCTGGTGAAGGCCCCTCTGGCAGCATCACCTCATGGCAAATGGTACCATAGTGGATCACATACAAGAGGTAAAGTTCACATCTCCTCTAGATAAGAGGCAAGAGAGTGAGGGAGAGGTCAGGCTTGCTTATCTGTAGCAACCATCTCTGAAGAGCTACCAGGATCTCATGAAAACTATTTTAATGCCTTCGAAGGGCAGTACATCCAATAGTAATTCCATCTTTTAAATGTTCCATACCACGTCTTAATACTGCCATATTGGAGACCCCACTCCTAGTTCAGGAAACTTTGAGGAACAAACCACCATATAGCATCTGTGGAAGATGTTACTGACTATATATCAATTCATAGTCAATAGGAAATGATTTGTTGTTAGTCTTGCTCCCTAGGTTTTTTTCTCCTCCATCCCACTTTAGGACCCAATAGTTAATATTTCTTTCTGAAGGAACTCACCCTGTTTTGACTATCAGTATGTGCTCATTCCATTTAGTATGATATTTTTCCCAGCACTTAAAAGTTAACATAGACTCAGTTATGGCCTAATTTGATTTATGCTTCATTCAGTAAGAACCAGGCCTTTCCATACTTATTTCTTAAATTGTGTGCATATATATCTGTACCACAGTGCTGTTCAGGAAAAATAGATGTTTTATTCCTCACCTCCTTTCTTATCTTTTTCTGCAACTTAATTTCAGTATTTCCCAAAGGGAAAATAATCCATACTGATCAGAAACATACATCTGGTTGTTAATATTACCAGCTGGTCACTATAATACAGTTGTAAGGCTAAGATTATTTTGTCTTGAGTAAAGGATATGTGAAATCTAAACTGAAGAACAATTAATAATAGAAAGAAAAGGAAACAATGAAAAGGCATGTTACTGTATTCAAGAGACAATGAATTGCAGAGGACATAGGTTCTGAAGCCAGAAATACATAGATTTGACAGTGCAGTTACACTGAACAAGCACATTTACTCCAATTAGAACCTTGCATTTCTCAACTGTAAAAATGCTTAAGAAGAAGCAATTATTACCCTGGAATTAACAGAACTGAACCCTCTCCTCAATTTCCAGTAGCTTTGTCTTTTGTATATTTAAGCCTCATAGAACTTCCTTTCTAGTCCTTGTGATAACATATCCAGGGACTAAGTATCTCCAGTTCTCTTGTCACAATTTAAATTTCTTTCCCTTTATTGTGTTCTCAGAAGCAGAACATGAAAGCTAGTTCTTCCTGACCATGTATTGTCCCTTCATATACTTCACAATTCATTAAATTCTTCCTTTGCCATCTCTTCTCCAGCCTAAATACACCATTTCCTTTCATCTTTCCTTATAAAGACTAAATTCTACACTTTTATAAAATTTGTTGTTTTTTCTGTGACTCCCATTCCTTTATATCTTTCAGTTGTATATAATGTGGTTGAAACTCCTTTGAAGTTCTCATTTTTGAACCACCTAGCTATTTTTTTTCTGTTGAAATGATGTTTTTACAAAGGTGTATCTTATATAAGCATATTACTCACACAGCAGGGAACCCAGACACTTCTCCCCTGTGCTGGCCACCCTAACTGCAGGCCAAATACTGAAGAAGAAACAACCTTTTGAGTGCTGAACTTGCAAACCTTCATATAAAGGGCCCCATTGAAACAGCCTCTCTGCACTGTCACCAAACACTAAGTTGTGCCTTTCTCCCTGGATCAGACAGCAATCCTAGATGTGGATTGAATCTCAGACCCAGCCTCGGTTGTTTAGATATGTCTGTGAGGCTAGGACAATCAGGACAGTGTTGGCAGGGTGTATGTCATTGCTGGCACTTCAGCAAACCTCATCTGAACTGGAAGCAGAGCACAAACGGCCACGAGAACCTTAAGGGAAACTTTATCAGAAGAACAGATCTCTTCAGAGATTGTACTGCTGCCATATTCTGATCAGGCAGGCCTCAAACCCAAACCCACACCCAGCTTCCCTCCACCATTTATCATTTCTGCTTGCCTGTCTCCTATCTATCTTGCCAAAGCCTATATACTTGACTATAAACAAGGGAATAGTATTTTGGGTAGGTCATTGACTATATTGAAAGTTGTGTGTGTGTGTGTGTGTGTGTGTGTGTGTGTGTGTGTGTGTGTGTGTATACTATATATACTAAATGCTATACACTTATTATGTGTCAGGTGGTGTTCTAAGCACTTATGTATTCAATAACTCATTTGATCTTCACAATCATAGGACCTGTTTTAATCTCCATTCTACAGACAACAAAATGTAGGCAGAGAAGCTACATGATTTGCCCAAAAGTACATGACACTGTCAGAACTAAAATTTGAACCCAGTTACTCTGACTCCAGAGTCCCAAATTCTTAACCCCCACACAACCTTGTTTGAGTCAATTTATTAGCACTGTGACAAGGGCCTTTCCTAGTGCAAGAGAGTAAAGGGGGAGGAGAGACATATATAGCACATTGGGATTGGCAGATACTCCTCAGAGAGTAACTGCACTGCCCATCTTTCCACAACCTCCACTCACAACCACAGGGGAACACTTTCATCCTCTCTCTCTCTCTCTCTTTCTCTCTCTCTCTCTCTCTCTCTCTCTCTCTCTCTCTCTCTCTCTCTCTCTCTCTGTCTTCAGGCTTAAAAAGTCCCAAGAGTAAACATCTACTTTCTTTCATTCATCAGACATTTGTTAAGTAACCTCTAAGTAGCTGGTACTGTTCCAGTGCTGGAGATACAATAGTGGACAAAAACAGACATGGAACTGACTCTAATGAAGTTTTAGTGGAGAATATAGAAGTTTAGCATATAATGATATAAGTAAACAAAAAATTGCAATGGTACCATACACCACAAAGGGCAGCTTTTATGAAAGTCAATATTTGAGGGGGGGCAATCCCAGACAGAGAGGTGAAAGAAGACTCCTAGAACTATCTCTCCAGCCTCAACTCTACCCTCACACATTCTTCTTCACCCTCTCCAGGGTGAGGAAAGACTGGTTGAAAAGTTAAGGAGATCAGCTGAATGCAATGGTTCATGCATTCTAATACCAGTCACTCTGGAGACTGAGGCAAGAGGATGGCAAGTTTGAGGCCAGACTCAGCAACTTAGAGAGACCCTAAGCAACTGAGACCCTGTCTCAAAATAAAAAGGGCTGGGAATGTGGCACAGTGGTTAAGTGCCCCCAGGGTCAATCACCAGTACACACACAAGGTGGGGGTGGGGGAGGAAAGGGAATGGAATAAAATGGAGGGTAGTGTTATATTCCTGGGATCCCCAACTTATCAAACAACTAGGAAACCAGCAGCCCCTCCATGTTATAGTAGTCTCTGTGCTATTTTTCTACATTGTGTGTTCTGCATAATACTCTAGGAATTTTCTTCTTAAGGAACTACTGCATCATGCTGACTTACTGTAGCTACTACCATTTCTTACCATATTATACAATCTAAATTCTTCAGCTTTTTTTTTGGGGGGGGGGCAAATCTTTACTAAGTGATTTTGGTAATTTGATGAATGTATTTGAAATGTGCATGCATTTTTCTTTTTAGTTTTTGTTTTATGTGGTGCTGGGGTATGAACTCAGGGTCTCATGCATGCTAGGAAAGCACTCTACCACAGAGCCACATCCTCAGCCTCTTCAGCTTGTTTCTAAACATCATCTGTAAAACAGTTAGGTCCTTCCTTAATCCAATACCCATCCTCATTTCTTTAACATCACTACACACACCTGCTCTTTGCTGACTCATCTCTTTATCCTACAACTTGCCATGTTTCTCCCCATTTTCTCTCCTCTCTTTGGCTCTTACTCCCCACAAGCTTGGAAAACCTCCTGTTCTCTATCCTACATAATCAAGATCTCCTTCATCCTTGAAGAGTCCAACTGAAGTTACACCTCTTCTAACTGCCCTGCCTGATCACTCTAGTCCTCATTGATCCCCTTCCTTGACTGCCAATTTTGTATTACTATAACAATTGAGATTGGATAATTTATAAAATAAAGAGGTTTATTTGGCTCAGAGTTTTGGAGGTTGGAACTCTAAAATTGGGCTGCCATATCTGCTAGGCTTCTGGTGAGGACCATATGCTGCTCCATGCAGGTCAAAAACGTGGAAAGGGAAACTAGTATTTGTGTAAGAGAGGAAGGAATTCCCTTTGAAGCATTTCACAGCAATTATTTTTTTGCGGGCATTAACAGCCACTCTTCCTTCACCCTTAGTCTTTCTGATCACTTCAAAGAATGGAATGGCTACCCAGAAACACACTATTGTATGTGCCCATTTTCTCTCTTTAGAACAGACCTCATGAGTTTAGATTCCAGTATCTATAAGAATCAGTCTGATTTGTTGACTAACAGTGAAAACAGATGAAAGAATCATGTGAAAAAAAGAGTACTGTCAGGCAGAGGAATCATATTTGATTATTACCCACACTAGAACTTATAAATTCTAGGTGTCCACAGTCCAGGCAAAGGGAAGTTGATTATTTTTTTTTTAAGCAAAGAACCAGTATGACTACATCCACTTTCTGCTTTGCTTTGACTATTAAAATCATATCCATGTCCCCCACTTCCACCAAGTATTCTAATCCTCTTCAGGTAGGACAGAAAGTCAACACCATGTTCATGCAAAAAAGGACCATCCGACTGACATTTTTTTTTTCATTTCCAGGTTGACCAGGCAGTAAGCATGGGTAGATCATTGATTTTCCCTTCTCTGTCCTGCTTTTTATTTTCAGCTTATGATGTGGTGGTACAGGACTCAACTTTATTTGGGTACTTGGAATTTTTAACGCTCTATAACTATTTAAATTAAACCGCATCTCAGTGAAGAAGATACCTATCCTTTTAAGCCTCATTTTAGCCAAGTGATAAAAGGGTTTTAATTACAGTGCTAACTCCTTTTCTAAAAGGATGAAAATGAAGAGATGACTAGCATAATTATGAGAGACTCTAAGCCAGAAAGGACTGAGCTGAAGGAATCTCTATAGCTGTTATTGTGTCTGTGTCTCTAGGACCCTGACTTCTGATTTATTTATTTAATCTAAACTCTTTCCTCTGTGAAATACCTATTATATTTGTGGAAGTCCCTTAATCTGGGTTTCCCCCATGTGTAAGTTATTTTTGAAAAGGAGGATAAAGAACTGGAAGAAAAGGAGGGGAGGAAAGGTAATGGGGAATAATACTTATAGATAATACTTACATGATAATTTCTTTGTGCCAGGCACTGTTCAAAGTACTTTGTATATACAAGTTCATTTGATCATCCTAACCAGTTAAGGTAGCCATTATTGTCTCTATTTAAGTAATAAGGAAACTGAGGCACAAAGAGGGTAATTCATTTGCTCAATGTCACACAGGAAGAAGTAGCAGAACCAGGATTGGACCCAGGCTGTCTCATTCCAGTTCATTCTCTTAGTCATTACACTATACCATCTCTCAACTTGGGGGTAATGAAGCAATTTGGGAAAGTGTTATCTTCAAGGCCACTGGAAGAGACAGTCTTTGTGATGACTCTGTTGCAAGGAGCTAAATATGGTAACAATTTAGCAGATACATTGGGACTACTCTGGAAAGCAAAGACTCCATTTCTAACCATGAGCTTGTATGTGTTTAGTCATATCTACATTGAAAAAGCATGGGTACCAGCAGCTAGTAGTTTATCTACTTTCTCCTGATTCCCTCCTATATATACACACATACTCTCCCCACCTCTCTTCCCAAATGCATTTTTTAAAAAGTAAGTATTTCTCATGTTTTGGATAAATACTTTTGTATACTTCAGATTTGACTTGCTACTTCCGGCAGGATGTTACCCCTTTCCTGTTTCTTGGTATGCATTTTTCAGCAAATATTTTGTTAAAAATGCTAAGAGTTTGTATTGACAGCCCAAATAATAAAGTGTTTTATTTGACCATAAAGTATATTCTAAAAAAATGACTGTCCACTTACAAGACACTGGAAGACTTCTTATACTACTATATGCATACAATTATTGGAAGTTCAAAAGTCTATCAAGAAAGAAACTTATTCCAGTGTCCATTAAAGCTTCCCTCAAATTTCAGTATGCTTGCTTCCTCCCAGCAGAATGTGTAAAATTAGATGCAGGGGGGCACCATGAGGGCATCTGCTTCCACCTGCTCCTTCATCTCCAGCTCAGTTACTGAGTATTGGCAAATAAAGAGCCTCATGTAGAATTTGGAACATGGTAGGTGGAGATTTTATGATGGGTTTCTTTCTTCCTCTCTGTCGTCTTCCACTTTTCCTCAAAAGCCCTTTCACTATTTGCTGTGATTCTGCTGATTTCAACTGATTCCTTTGAAAATGAAGAGATCACTCTCCTGTCTTGAGGATTCATTTCATTTTTATTTGCCTTATGATTAGAGTGACTATGTAGTTTACCATCCAAACCAAGACACTTTTGAAAGCAAGAGGGAAATCTTAATAATTACCCCTGTCAGAAAAATAGGCGATAAAACTAGGCTATCCCAAATAAATCAGGCCTATGGTGATTGTATTTGTGATGTCTTGTGTGGTTCAGAAGTGGCCACATGCTGGCGTAGTTTTGCTGTCTGAGGCTTATCTTCATGGGCATCTTAGAATCTCACTGCACACTTGGTCATTTTGAGAGCACAGGAATTACTTTCCTGACCTGCTTGAGCCAACCAGAGAGTAATGGAAGCCATGGGAGTTATAAACAGTCTGAATTTCAGCCTAGATTTTGACCACTTTTCAAATACTTGTTCTCCATTTCTCCCATTACCAAAAAGCCAAGCCATTCCAGCCCCGTAGGGTACCACTCAGAGTATAATTGAGGTTTGAATAAACAACACATGTGGCTTTTGAGGTTAAATGAATATTGTTTGACATACAGTACACTAGAGTTGTTTTTCATTTTGGTTTAAAAAATTGGTTAAAATTACATCTTGTTGCTTCTCGGAATTAACTAGAATCCATCTGTCTCCATTAGAATCACTGTTTTTTTTTACAAAAAGCCTTGGCTGAAAGAAAGAGGTTCCATCTCACTCAAGAAAAATTGTCCAGTGAATCAGAAAAAAAACAAATAAACAGGGTTTTTAGGATATTGGTGCTTTTTTTTTCAAGATATAATATCAGAGATAATAAATTGACATATAGTACCTATTTTCAGCTATCCAGGCAGATACTACGCAGGCCTAGAGAGCCATTCATAGCCATAAAAAGTATAAACATCTAATAAGATCATTTCAGTCTAACCATAGTTTAAATTAAATAGGATAACTAAAATAATGGAACCTTTAGGTGTTACTTAATAAAACATTCATTTTTAGATAATGTCCTTTAATGACTTCAGAAGCTCAATGGCAACAGAAATTTTATCAGTTCCTAGGAGATAGTGTGTGTGTGTGTGTGTGTGTGTGTGTGTGTGTGTGTTCAGAAATAATAGATCCAGTAGTTTTTTTAAATATTTCTTTTAGTTATTGATGGACTTTTAATTTATATGTGGTTCTGAGAATCAAACCCAGTGCCTCACACATGCTAGGTAAGCGCTCCACCACTGAGCCACAACCTTAGCCCTCGGCACTTCTTCTTTTATTGTTGTTATTTATAATAGTAGTATGTATTACAATTCATAATGCACATATAAAGCATCTTTTTACATACAACTGTTTGTATACAAAGTGTATTCGTACCATTCAGGTCTTCAATCATGCATTTAGGATAATGATATCAATCTCATTCAACTACCTTTTATTTTTTTTTATTTTCCCCCTCCATCCCCCCTTACTCCCTCCCTTCCTCTCCCTTCCTTTTGACCATTCTAGTGTTCCTCTAATCCTCCTATGTACCCCCATCCAACAACACTAGTTTTTAATGAGTAAAATTGTTTCAATTTAGATACAAGTGCTCAGGTTTTCAAATTCAGGTTGTGACAAATTCATCTGAATTGTGTCACATGGTATTAATCTTTTTTTTTCCATTTTTGTATTTCTTCTTTTTAGTTTTAAATGACAGTAGAATGTAGTATGGCAAATTATACATACGTAGAATATAACTTATTCTATTTAGGATCCCATTCTTGTGGTTGTACACGATTCAGAGTTACCCTGCTCATGTATTCAAATACAAGGCTAGGAAAGTTATGTTCAATTAATTCTACTGTCTTTCCTATTCCATTCCCCCTCCCTTCCCTTCATTTCAGGGTATTAATCTTCTGCTCACATACTTGATAATGACTTGCCTAATTGCTTTGCCATCTTACCTTCCTGCTAATTGGTAATAGGCACTATATGTGTCTATAATACTTCAACATTCTGACTGGATTATAAGTACTTAAAGACACTATTTAATTTAGAAGTCCTTTAAAAAACTCCATTGTCTAAATGCACTAAATTGAACTTCTGAGAAGGCCGTGCTATGTAAACATTTTGTGTCAATATTAATCATGAAATCTACACTTAAAAAGGGCATTTGGTGAAGAGAGCTATTGTATGATTTTTCTTTGGTAATTTGTTTTCTTTCTTTTAGCTACTTAGATTAGGCTTGAAGCCACATCCTGTAGCTTTTACATTTCATTTTGCCATTTGCTGCTAAATCTTTTCTGGTTTCTAATCTTTTCTCTAGTCTATTTTCATTTGGCTCAAACCCACCACTGCCAGCTAAAATGGGACAAGTAAATCTAAGTTTATCCCTATTCAATCACTGTCAAGGGTAGTTTCCAACTTTCCAGATTTGCAACCCCAGAGTCATTTTGTACTGCTTTTTCTCTGCCTTCCTCCTCTGTCATCAGATCCTCCATCAGGGTCTTATAATTTTCTTATCTGCAGTAGTTTGATTCAACCCTTCTTCTCTATTATTGTGGAGATACTCATGGCCTATTACCTATTACTATAGCAGCCTCCTGATTGGCTTCCCAGATTCCACTTTCTCCCTGACTAGACTGCATTCCATTGCCAGAAGAAGCTTCCACAATCACTGTTTTTACCATAAGAACCCCTACCTAAAATTGATAACAGGAGAAAATATGAATTCTTCAGCTTATTTTTGAAATCCATGTGACAATTTTTACTACCCCTGTTTATCTAAACAACCTACCTCATTCTCTCCTTCCTTCTCCATGCATTCTCTTTGTCCCATGCAGTTAATAGCCCATTTCTCTTGTTTTCACATCTAGTTTCTGATCAAGCCATACCTTGCCTTCTGCCTTCAGTGTATGACTTCTATTTCCAAAGCTCTCATTCTTTGCAAATGTCATTCTGTTCAGCTGACATACTTTATGCCCAACATTGCTGTCCATTTATGCCCTCAACATCTACTTCTAAAAATGGGACTTAGATCTTTTAGGAAGATTTCTGCAAATATATCTGACTGCTGATCTTCCTATTCAATATTTCTTAAGCATGTATATTCCAATTGTATTCTTTTTTTAATATTTATTTTTAGTTATAGGTGGACACAATATCTTTATTTTTTATGTGGTGATGAGGATTGAACCCAGTGCCTCATGCATGGTAGATGAGCACTGTACCTCTGAGCCACTACCCCAGCCCCTCCAATTATATTTCCACTTGTTCATCTACATGTGTTTTAAGGCTGTTCCTTTATTGGTTTCCTGTCACCTCTAATCAGGGTATACATATCCTGAGGACAAGAGCCCAGCCTGATTTCAGTCCTCCTCCTGCCATAATATGAGGCTTTCCAAATACGTGGCATTTAGTGCATGTTAACTGACTCTTGGGCATTATTTCCTAGTTACAACCAAAGGTTGTAATCTTCACTCTTACATCGGTCAGTCAGGGTTTCTCCTAGGTCTTCATGCAGTCTCTGTCTACCCTCTTTACTCAGATATGGAATAACCAGGAAGAGAAGAGTGGACTGCCCAGAAACTTAATTCTGTTTTTTTTTTTTTTTCAAACTGCAGTTTAATTCAGTACATATCTTGAGCACTTGATATGTACCTAGCAATATGCCAGTTTTCCAGTGCAGTTATATTCAAATTCCTGCATGCAGAATCCCCTGGAGAGCTTGTCAAAACCCAAATCACCAGCCCCACCCCAGAGTTTCTGACACAGAATTGTGGGGTCCAAAATTTGCATTTTTAACAAATTTTCTAAGTGATGCTTATGCTCTGGTCTAGGGACCACACTTTTTTTTTTATTTGTTCTTTTTTTTTTATACATGACAGTATAGTGTATTTTGACATATTATATATACATGGAGTATAACTTCCCATTCTCGTGGTTGTACACGATGTGGAGTTACACTGGTTGTGTATTCATATATGAACATAGGAAATTATGTCCGTTTCATTCTACTGTCTTTCCTATTCCCATCCCCCATTCCTCCCCTTCATTTCCCCTTTTTTCTAATGCAAGAACCTTCTATTCTCCACCCCCCTTATTGTGTGTTAGAATCCACATATCAGAGAGAACATTGACCTTTGCTTTTTGGGAAGATTGGCTTATTTCACTTAGCATGATAGTCACTACTTTTATCCATTTACCAGCAAATACCATAATTTTATTCTTCTTTATAACTGAGTAATATTCCATTGTGTATATGTACACCACAATTTCTTTATCCATTCATCTGTTGAAAGGTATCTAGGTTTGTTCCATCACTTAGCTATTATGAATCGAGCTGCTATAAACATTTATGTGGTCGTGTAGGGACCACCCTTTGAGAAGTACTGATTGAGGGGATATAGAGATGGTCTAAAACATGGTCTCTCATTTTAAGGAATTTATGCTTTGTTCAGGGAGATAAGGCAGGTTCAGTAAACATTTAGTAGCAGAAAATATTTATAATGTTTTAGTATTCATTCATTCGACAAATATTGAATGAGTATCAACTATGTGCCCATCACTGTTCTAGGTGCTTGTATTATATCAATAAAAAGTACAGACAAAAGTCCTTGTTCTCATGGAGATTCTAGTGGGACAAAAACAGACAATAAACAATAAAATATGTAAAATGTAAGACAGTGACAAGTTCTAAGGAGAAAGAGCAATAAGAAGGAATAAGAAAATATTAGATGGAGGGTTGAATTTTATTAGGTAGGTTGGTCAGAAAAGCCTCCCAATTTAATCATTTGCCAAGTATTGATTGTTTACTATGTGCCCAGGACTGTTATAGATTTGACTGTAAATGGCTACTTCTCTTCTCTGAGCCTTGGTTTCTCCATCTGTTAAATGGAGCAGTTGAACAAAGTCATGCCTGAAGTCTTCTACATTTCTAAGGCTACATAACACTAAGTCCTTTAAGCAATCAGAAATACATAAGTGTGTCTAATGTCAGACCTGCATGACATTTACTCAGTTTCCCCGAGCTAGAGTGGTGAGTGAGATTAGAAATATTGAATGTGTGAGAAATTTAAGAAATAAAGACAAGACATGAAAATAAGTAAACAGCAGGATCTGATGGGGACCAACTCTGATGGATACTGGGTCTAATTCCCCAGAATGGAGCCCTTGGGCTTTATTTAAATGGGTGGGAACACCAATGGGATTCAGTGTAAAGAACTTTCTAAGGAAACAGGAAGAAGATAGCAGAAACAACTTGGTTGGAGCTTAGCAGGTTACACCCCCTTCTAGCAACTGCATTTGAACCTAGGGCTGTGAGCTAAGGCAGGGTGTCAGCATAATGTGGGCATTCTCGAACAGGGAAATTTCACCCAGGAGTTCCTAGCAAAACAACCTCCCTGCCTTGTGATAGCTCAAACAAGACCCATAATTCATACACAGCCTCCAACATATTTGACTATGAATTGCTACTTCTCCTCTCTGAGGCTTGGTTTCTCCATCTGTTAAATGGAGCAGTTTAACAAAGTCATGCTTGAAGTCTTCTACATTTCCAAGGCTACATAACACTAAGTCCTTTAAGCAATCAGAAATACATGTGTGTCTGGCGACAACTTTGTATAGGAGGGAAATCCTAAATGCTTTTCACAGGCATAGAGGAGCTATGGGGATTGGGAGATAGTAAGGTAATTTCAAAAGAAGAATATATAGCTGACTATGGTGGTGCACACTATAGTCCCTGCTCCTCAGGAGGGTAAAGTTGGAGGAACACTTGAGTCCAAGAGTTTGGGAAACATGGTGAGACTTGTTGCTTCCTGACTTGGAGCAATAACGCTGCCGCGGGAGAAAAAACTCGGAGGCAGAATGAAGATGAAAGAAGGTTTTTTATTCTTCGGCTTTAGCAATCTCTCAAAACTCTAACACTGGCTCTTTCACCAACCTCTCTGACTCTTTACTTCTTCTGACTACTGACTACTTTCTTACTTTCTTCTGACTACTGACTACTTTCTTAGAACTTAGAGAAAGAGAGAGAGAGAGAGAGATTCTTCTTTCTTCTTTCTTCTTCAGCTTAGAGAGAAAGAGAGAGAGAGAGAGAGAGAGAGAGAGAGAGAGAGAGAGAGATTCTTCTTTCTTCTTTCTTCTTCGGCTTAGAGGGAGAAAAAGAGAGAGAGAGAGCTTCTTCATTCTTTCTTCTTCGGCAGCCTCGGCCTGACTCCGACCAGCCTTCTCTTCTGACCAAACTCTTAACCGCTCTGACTCTTATTTCTTCTTCTGACTACATTCTGGCCGCTCTGACTCTTTTCTTCTTCTCCGACCTGAACTCTTCTTCTGACCGACCGAGCGACTGCACGACTGACTGAATGAATTGAATCCCTTCTGACCACTTTCACCCGGTTATATACCTTTAGCTTTGCGGGTGCGTCACGTGCATTTACAGGTGCATCACGTGCATACTTATTATCAGGTGGAACTTATGGCTTCCAGCTAACCGCAATAGCCATCTCCCTAATTGGGGCTCCTTCAGAGACTTTGTCTCAAAAACGAAATAAAAAGGGCTAAGGTTGTGGCTCAGTGGCAGAGTGCTTGCCTCACACATGTGAGGAACTGGGTTCAATCCTCAGCATCACATAAAAATAAACAAAATAAAGATATTGTGTCCATGCATAACTAAAAATATTTTTTAAATAGAAGTAAAAGGAGAAGGGGTAGGAAAAGAACGTGAACTAAAGCATAGAAGCAAGAGTGGGAGTCACATATTTAATGAGAAATAAGGAGATCAAATGATTCCCATTGTAGTAGCTGAGATAATTGGATATAAGGTAGATGTTCAATAAAGATGATATGGGGGCTGATTGTAGAGAGTCTTGGATGGGGGCTCACTCAGGGTTTTGATCAGGGAATGATATGATTATCCAATCAAAGTGGTGTTTTAGCAAGATTAGCAATCACAAGTACATCTTCAAGATCCATCATTTTTTCCCATAAGATTCTCTTTGAATCATGAAGGGTTAAATCCATACTCTGTGGCAAGTGACTACTTGGTTATATTATTGCTATCAAGCTAATTTGCAGGTCTTTTTCAAGTCCTTAAAAGCCAATGATATTGCATAAATTTCCCTAACAGTTGATTGAACACATGACCAAACCATTAACTAAATAACATTTAGTTTTAGGTTTTTAAAGGCTTGGGAGATTAATTAGAACAGAAATTGTTTAAAGTATACTTTTGCATATTTCTTGTTATCCCACAAAATATCTGGTTGAATATTGTGTTTATCTTCAGCCATATGTATTATTTACATAGTACTTATTTATTTTTAAAATATTTTAGTTGCAGATGAACACAATAAATTTATTTTATTTATTTTCATATGGTGCTGAGGATTGAACCCAGTGCCTCACTCATGCCAGGCAAGTGCTCGACCACTGAGCCAAAAACCCCAGACCCCATAGTACTCATTTAGAGTGGTGCAAATATCTGCAAGATCATCTCTAAGACCATTTCCCATCTGCTTGTTTGGTCATAGGTAAAACAAGGTTCTTGGAAATTAACCTTTTTTTTTTTTTTGGTACCGGGGATTGAACTCAGTGGCACTAGACCACTGGGCCACATCCCCAGCCCTTTTTTGTATTTTATTAGAGACAGGGTCTCACTGAGTTGCTAAGTGCCTCGCCATTGCTGAGGCTGGCTTTGAACTCACGATCCTCCTGCCTCAGCCTCCCAAAGTGCTGGGATTACAGGCGTGCGCCACTGCACCCAGCTTAACCTATTGTTTTGATCCTCAGTCAGCTAAGGAATATCTATATCTATTGTATGTTTGTTGCTCCCAATGCTTAAAGTAGAATCTTCCTGTTAAAAGCACTTACTCTGGAAGACAGCAATGATAGGGATTTGCCATTCAAAAACCAGGTCATATTAGACCTAGAGAAAATTGTGTCAGGCAGAAATAGATGAGAGCATTCTGGATATTTGTTATGTAAATACCGTAATCACAGCAAGTTTTATCTTAACTTTCAAATAAACTCATAGTTTCTCAGAGACATAATAGTGAACTGAACAAATTGTGACAGACCCAATTCTGAAAACTCATTGTGTAAGGCTAGTTTAAACACAAATTAAATATGACCTGCAAAATACTAAACTGTCACTGGTATAATAAGCAAAAGTGACGATGATGGTTATATTAAGGTGGAAAGTGATTATTTTCCCTTTTATTTTCCAAACTCAGGATAATGTTGCTAGATGATCTATTTAGAAAGTGGCAGCTTTCTTCAGAGTTGTTTTGAACTGTAAGGCACACCCAGAGAAATCTTTCAGTACTGTTTCTTGAAGAGCAGCCACAAAAGCTAAAACGTCTTGAGAACTTTGGAATCATAGTACCAAAAATGTTTTTAAGTCACAATGGTGATAGTTTTCCCTTCTATGTATGTATGATTCTTTCTTTATTCCTTTTTAATAAACAGGGGATGGAGAATTGTCATGGGAACATTCTGATGGTGATATCTTCCAGCAACCTGCCAACAGAGAAGCAGTAAGTGTGAATAGCTCAAATAATTCAATACTCCACAACATCAAGCCAAGCTTTCCTTTCCTTGTGGCTACTATCCCAGCAAATCCAAAAAAGGACCCATTTCTAATACCAGTTTTCTTCTTTTTTTCTCAGAAATTAGCATGACATTACAACCAACCTATAACTATTTAGGTACACTGTATAATTGTTAACTGGGGCCAGGACACAAACACAAAGAAACCATAGCCCTTCATCTATATCAGAAGTTTATACCCTTTCAGGATGTTTTGTCAGATCTTTATGTCCCCTGTAAAGAAGGCAAGTCACTACCCCATCCTCAACAATGAGCATATTCTGTGGGATTGTAAAGTAGTGCATTCCATCCTTTTGGGATTTTTTTGATCAATTTGGACTTTTTCATATAAATTTTCCCATCAGCCTTAAGGCTTTCAGTCATACAGTTAAAAGAAAGGAAAGATAGTGGGCCAGATTCTCCTCCCTTCACCCCATGACATCTCATTTCTGCTATCAATGCTAATCTTAGAATAAACCACACAAGTAAGCATCTTTCTATATAGAGTAATACTATCTTTTGTTCCTTTGTAGTATTTTGAAATAATTAATAAAATAGAACCCCTTTACAAAAATGTATGTGTAAGAAGAGTTACACTTTAATGTTCGTAGTGCCTGAAAAGGAGATGTTCTCATTCAGAGAATAAATCATATTAAGGGACTTACAAAAATGTAAAAAACATACAAAGGTGTTCACTGCACCCTATTCATAAAGTGTACAGGGACATTCATTTCAGCATTATTTCCATAAAAAAGAATGGTGATAACTTAAACATCTATCAATAATAGTGTGGTTAAATACACAAAATCTATGGGTATATACAGTTCGTATAAATGTAGTCAAGGGGCGATAACTCCAAGACATATTATCTAATAAAACAAGGTGCTTTCCTTACATAAAAATTGTGTGTGCATGTATATAAATGAATATAAAAAAGATTTGAACACCAGTGAAACTCCACATAGTGTATAGCCACAAGAAAGGGATTCTAATCAGAATAAGTTGTACTCCATGTATTTATAATATGTCAAAATACACTCTACTGTTATGTATATCTAAAAAGAACAAATTTTAAAAAAGAAAAATAAACAAAAATGATTTGGAAGATCACATACCAACATGTTAAGAGTGGTAATCATAGAAGGGTAGAAATAGACAGGAAGAATGGGAGGCTTGGTAGAATTTGCCTTTTTACTTTGTCTTATATATTATTTGATGCTTTTTTCATAAGCATGAATTAGTTTTGTAATACATGATATTTAATTGATTTTCTAAAGCCTTAGGAATCAGTTATCAGCAAACATTGGAGGTAATATAGGAGCCTAGGGAATTATTATTATTATTATTATTATTATTATTATTGCACACCTGAGAATAGTGAAGGTGTGAGGAAAGGGTCCAGAACTTTTGTAATCAAATGAGCAATACAAATATCACAGTGTTGCTGAGTTTGTGCTTCCTGGTCATCACGTGTGTCATGTCTAATTTACATGCCCCCTACTTGCCAACACCCAACCCTAAGTCTCAGCAGTGAGAGTAAATACTTTCTATTTGCATTATTCTCCAGTGGTATTGTTTCCTAGACATTGATGTTTCTGTGTGAGTATAGAAGGACTATGGTGGGAGTGGAGAACCATCCTCTGGATATTTCAAAAAACCAGCATCCCACAGGATAGGGTGGGCTTCCCCATTTGCTAGTTAATATAGAACTTGAGGAAAGCTTTTCTCTATCCAGTTGCGTTTGTTTTATAGTGAGCATTTTAGTCAGCTTTTTCACCATTATGACCAAAAGACCTGACAAGAACAATTTCAGAGGAGGAAAATTGGGGGGTGGGGTAGGTCATGGTTTCAGAGATCTTAGTCCATTAATGGCCAGTTGCACCACTCTGGGCACAAGGCAAGGCAGGACGTCATGGTATAAAAATGTGGAGGAGGAAAGCAGCTCAGGACATGGCACCAGGAAGCAGGAGGATGGGGGGGAGAGCTCTCATCACAACAAAAATATAGACCCCAAAGGCATGCCTCCAATAACCCACCTCCTCCAGCCATACTCTACCTGCCTACAGTTACCACTCAGTTAATCTCTATCAGGGGATTAATGCACTGATTAGGTTAAGACTAAGTGCAATTAGGTTAAGATTCTCATAATCCAACATTTCACCTCTAAGTTCTTTTGCATTATGTCACACATGAACTTTTGGGGATACCTCATATCTAAACCATAACAGTAAGATGTCTTCCAGATTGTGGCAGGAAATGGGATAAGTCTCAGTTTTCTGTGTGAGTGCCCTCTTTATCTCAGCCCCAATTTTTTGTTGTTGTTGTTGTGTGGTAGGAAGCTGAGTAGCTAAAGTAGTGGCTGTCAATCAGATGTCATTCCAAACCAAATTTGTGGCCTGGTCACCTGAAATTATTAGGGTTCATGGTAAGCACTGTAACCACCTTACTGGTTGTTCTGGTAATGCCATTAATTAGCCTTTTTTCTTGACTTCCTTTTATGCTGTACACAAACCTCATCTCTTATATTTCAGTTTTATTGTTTTGTTCTAAACTGTTAACGATAGGGAAAGACTTCATATAGGACTTCTTCTACCAAAAGAGGTTAGGTCCAGAATGCAGGACCTTGAGATAGTTAGTGATTTTTAAAGGAGTTACAAACATTTGGTAATGGTAGACTAAAATGGCCAGATGGTTCCACTTTATTATAAGTAAATATTTTTCTTTGTTCTAAAGTGGGTAGATATTATGGGGTATGATTTGAATAATAAATATCATCTGTAGTAATGAAAAATGTACCTGGTGCATAGTAGGCACCCAATAAATATATGTTAAATGAATGGGTGTGGAAGGTGGAATGAAATGTATGTGGGGAAGGGCTGGAGTAGAGATGGGGCTTTTCACTGATTTTAATGCACATAAATTTATCTCAAGTCAGAGTGAAATTCTTTAAATTTGGTATTTTCTTTTGCTCAGCCTAATGTAAAAAGATAAGAGAATCCCTTCTGAATATCCTTTGCAGGCTCAACTTCTTGCACTGGGGTAAAAGAGGCAGCCCTAGAAACAATTTTTTCTATCCAGTATACTGTTCCTATTTTATGGGGAATTATCAAATCCTCAGTTCTACAGAAACACAGCTGATTGGTTTATTTTGCTAAGTGGGCCAAAAACTATCTTACTAAGTTTTATGAAGTGAATAGGAAGAGGAACCAGTGGTTCATATATGTCTCCTTTGTGAAAACTTAAAACCATTTTTGTTCTACTTTCAGGTCATAATTTTACATAAATTGGTCCTTATGACACTGGACAAAGTGGTGTGTGTGTGTGTGTGTGTGTGTGTGTGTGTGTGTGTGTGTTTATGTGAGGAGGGAAAAGGAGGCAAGGAGTGGAAAGCTAAAACATGAAAACAAGCATAATTTTGTTTTGGACAACAGCCAGACTGATTTTTGCCCCCAGTTAATTGCATTGAAATTTGCCATTCCAAAAGAAAAGGAGTTTGGACTAGAAACAACATAAAAGAGGTAAAAATCTATGTCTGATCCACATTGTCACAACAGTGTTTTAAGAAGAAAACTGGCCAAAGTGTCTTCCAGCCAGGGATTATTGTAGGTTAGCAGTGACTAGAATATAATATTTTTCTGGATGTGTGGAGTAGAATACTTTCTGAAAACACTTTTTAAATTAAAGATTTTCTTTTAAGATAACTATAAGTTCACTGGTAATTGTAAGAGATAATACAGAAATATCCTGTATGCCCTTTGCCAAGTTTTTTTTTTCCCCAATGATAGCATCTTGTAAATCTATAGTACAAAGTTACCACTGCAAAGGTCCTTCCTGGATTCAGATTGTTCTCCTGTCTCTGTCAAGAAAACTTTTACATCATTTATAAATTACCTGATATATAAATATTATACAAAAATAAAAATTATACATATACCATGTGATGTTTTGATACATACATACATTGTGTAATGTTTAAATCATGTTAAACATACCTCACTTCTCAAACATTTATCATTTTGTTATTGTGAAAACATTCAAAACCCTTTCTTGTAGGTTTTGAAATAAACAGTTACATTATTGTTATCCAAGGGGTACTTTATCACTGAACTACATCCTCAACCCTTTTTATATTTTATTTTGAGACAGGGTATTGCTAAATTGATGAGGCTGGCCTTGAACTTGTGACCCTCCTGCCTTAGCATCCCCATGTACCAGTGTGCCCAGCCAAAACTTCTTTCTCTTATCCAACTGTAACTTAGTAGTTGTTGATCAGTCTCTCTCCATCCATCCCTGATCCCTACTCTCCCATCCTCTGGTAATACCATTCTATTTTCAACTACCATAAGATCAACCTTTTCTGATGTGGTGAGATAACACCAACCCTATGTCTTAAACCTGAGAGAAAGTAAAGAAAAAATTCCTGGGGAGCCTTTACAATGGAGGTGTTTTCCAACACTAGAAAGTAACTGTTTTAGAGACATTTCAAAAACCTAAATTTTTTTTAGTCCTTCAAGTCAGTAAACCAGACATACCAAAATATTGAGCAAAATACAACAAAGCATAGCTCTATGGTAATTTCTTTTTTTCCCCAATGGTAATTTCTAGAACTGATTTTGACCTGTTCTCTTAAGCAGTTGCTGCACGTTGCCTAACTGCAACTGACTGTTAAGATAAGCGACAATTTCACTTACAACTCTAAGGTGTTAATGTCTTTCCTCCTTCATTCAAAGTTATAAAGTCAGAATGGCCCTTGATAAGACTTTTTCATTTGTAGAGGAAAACAACTCAAAAGGAACCATTAAATCAAAACCACACACCATCACTACTCACCTCTGACCTCAAACAGAAAATCCATATGTCAGTGATTCTCCATCTTGGCTTCAAATTAGAGACTCCTGAGGTTTATAGAAAAGTCCTAATGCCCAGGCCTCACTTCAGACCAGTTACTTCAGAGTCTCTGGAATTGGGTCCCAGGCGCTAGCATTTTTAAAAAGTTTTATTGGTATATTAAATTTACACCTAATAGTTGGATTTATTATGCCATGTTCATACATAGGCATCAGTATTTTTACAGCTCCTCAGGCAACTCTACTGTGCAGCCAAGTTGGAGATCCTGTGGGGTATGTGGTTGTGAACACTATAGCTGAAAGAGCTCTATTTTGAAAGAAGTTCTTTTTGGAGCAGCTTCTAGCCAAATGTTTGTGAACCATTCTTTCTCCTCTTCCTCTTCCCCCTGTTCACCATCCTCTCTGCTTTCCCCCATTCTTACTCTCCTACCACCTCTAAAAACTCAACCTTCACTGTCATCCTGAATAAATTGCCTATCTTTCCTGGCCTCAGTTTCTCTATTTGTAAAACAAACCACAACAAGGTGAAATTGTGAAGTCTACATCAGTGCCTCTGATCAAAATCCTTGAGACTATTTTTTTTGTTGTTGTTGTTGTTGTGAATCATTTTCCCAACCTACCAGTCCCTGGTGCTGAAGAATAGCTTTTCAATTTTTGCTCACCATTATGAATCAGAGAACTTCTTGTACTTGCATCTTCTCCTGGGTCAGTGACCTTCCTTCTAATTCTCTCCATGTTGAACTCCTTTCTTTTAGCATCAGTCGGATACCCACCAGGTGAACTGTCTTGTCTGTGTTACTTTGGCAACACTTTGCCAAACTACAGAAAGGACAGAACAATCTGTAATGGCCTTTGTGGAATGTGAGTGATTATGGCAGGAAAAAAAACATATGAGCCATTGTGGGAATGAGAAATATTTGCACTGAAAATCCTATCCATGTGCATGATATCAAATTGTTGTAACATTTTTATGTATGTGAATTTTTATAACAATACACCAGAATGGGTTCTTCTTAGATATAGATAATAATGTTCTTTTTCAAAAGGCTAGAAAAGGTCCACTTACTCTAGCTCCTGTCCACTCTTCCCTCCTCCTGCCAAGAGAGCAATATTATTTTCCAAAGCTAAATTTGCAACATGTGTGTCTGTGGCATATAAGTTTAATAAATGTTGTTTTGGATGGTGGGGTCAAAGGACCCCATAACTATCTTCCCAACATTCCCTGCTATTTCTACCACTAAATATAAGGATCTTCCCTTTTAATTGCCTATGAAAGATTTTAAAATAGGTTTTCCCCTCCTTCACTCATAACACAGTTAATGTTATTTATCTTAAAGCCTTTAAACCTTAAGGTTATATTTTTCTCTCATTGCATTTCCTGTACTCACAGCCTACCTCAACTCCTGGGTGAGGAGTAGGTAGCAGAAGAGTGAGCTAATCATGTGTCTTGAAACCCTTATGAAAGAGCAATGCTTAGAGCTGGGCATGGTGGCTCATGCCTATAATTTCAGCAACTTGGGAGGCTGAGGCAAGAGGATCACAAGTTCAAAGGCATCCTCAGCAACTTAGCAAGGCCCTGTCTCAAACTAAAATATAAAAAGGGCTAGGAACATGTCTCAGTGGTAAAGTGCCCCTGAGTTCTTCACATACCACATATACATACAAAGAATGTTTAGATTATTTATACTATAAGACTCTGAGCTTTCCTAAGGATCGCAGTTTCTCTCTTTCAACAGGCATTGGATGACCAACTTCTAGATGGTAAACACTGTTCTAGGCACTGGAATTGCAGCAGTGAACAAAACAAAATCCTTGACCTGTGGAGTTTACATTGTAATCCTTTCTTGTACTGTCTATAAAATATCTGTCTATACAATGGCCTGCTGTATGATCTTATGCCATTTTGCCTGTGTTTACAGTCTCAGTACATCTCATTAAGACTGTAGATGATTCCCGCCTTCTCCTCTCTAGTTTACCCCTCACATAATCAGAGTTCAGTGCTGTGAAACACAGTTCTAATCAAGTTGTTTCTCTCATTTTAAGAATTCCCTCAAATGCTTCCACACTCCCACCTCTATCGTTTACCAAATAAAGTCCTCACCCCTTAGCTTGTCATTTAAAGTCCTCCATGATCCGGCTCCAACCCCCATTTGGAATGTTATCCTTCAACTGTTCCCTTTTATGGACTCTGTGTTCTCTGCTACACCTTCTCAACTTGGAAACCTCTGCCTGGAATTTTCCCCAGAAACTGCCTGTAAAAAGTCTACCCACCCGTCATGGCCCAGGTCATAAACCCTCCTGAGTAGCAGCTCTCTTTCTTGTCCTAATTTGCACAGCACTTTAGACTTCTCCTGTGCCCTTCTGCTATGTGTTGCAGACTACTGTCTTAACCCTGAAACTGGAAAATTTGAGAATCTCAGGAGCAGGAAGGGCACTTTAGCCTTTTTGGTTGTTTTTTTTCTCTCAGGAATTTGTTTCTGAATCTAGTCTGATCTTCTACAAGGAAAGAGGAAAACCTCAGACATTGCCAGTGCTGCTTTCAGATGATCACATTCTCACTTCTGTTGGTGTAGGGAAACATGCAGTTAAGATCTGAGTTCATCACTAAAAATCAAAATCATCGAATGCCATCTAATGTATCTAACTCAATCTCTGCCACTTCGTTGGAGGATTTTTTGTACAAAATGTGTTCTTATCATTTTATAGAGACATTCTTACCACCGCCCTCACCATGATCCTCCACCAAACCGACAGGCTGGAAGTCTGTCTCGCTTTCCAGGGGCTAGAAGTCACCTGGGAGCTCTTATGGATTCCCAGCAAGGATCAGGGACCATCGTGCAGATCGTCATCAATAACAAACACAAGCATGGACAAGGTAAGGGGCCATCCTCCTTTTGTATTACAGCCACATGTTTTTTAAAGGGCTGAAGCTGGGAACAACCCTTTCTCCCACCAATAGCACATATTCACATATGAATCACTCACTCTCAAGTCTACAAAAGTGGTTATGAACAAGTGACTCCAGGGTATTCTTTGGAATTCCCTAAATGCAGCCAAAGGAGCATAGACAAGTTGCCTTTGTGCTTATGAAACAGCACTCCATACACACTTTCTCAGTTGCCTCCAGGGATCATTTGAGAAAATTCCTGGGGTCTTTATCCAATAGGACACCCAACATTCAAAGTGCCAAACATTTCTGAAGCTCTTCTCCACACCTTAGAAATAGCCTTTCACACACCTCAGTGCAAACCAGATTCTCCTGGGTCTCTTGTTAAATATTCCAGGCCCCACACTCAGAAATTCTGGTTCAATGTGGAGCATATGAGATGGTCCTGAGAAATGAGTAATTCAGGGAGAAATCCAGAAACCATCTGGCTGAGCACCAGGACAACTGCTCAGGTTAACACTGATCTACGGCCCACTCAACTGACCAACTGACTGCAGCAAGCACCCACACACATGCACAGGCCCTGTGTTCTCCTGCACTGAATTCTCTGGCCTCCACTGATCCAACCCCAGTAGCAGAGGTAGGAGGAGGAGAAATTCAATCAAACAATTGACTGCTTCTTACTTTTTTAGGCATTCTGTCAACCAGCTCTTCAAACTAACATCTCAGCTGGTTCCTTTTACAAAACCACAAACATGTTTTATTTCCTTTAAAGGAAAAACAAATCAAAGGCAGTTCTCTGAACGGGTTAAAGTAATAAATTATTAAACCAAATGATTGAATAACAGGGGTGAAAAACAATCCATTACAAAGAACTCCTACTATAAATCTCAACAACGTTAGTCAAGCCAAAGCTAGTTGATCACATCTGTTACTGGTTAGATGTAAATTTCAAATTGCAGATAAAAATTAAATTGCTTTTGAAACCTACAGGCTTAAAAGAACAGTCTAAATAAGATTCTTAATAAAATGGTAATGTATTAAAAGATTTGGAAATATTTGCTATTGATCTGTATTTGATTCAAAACTTACTTTTTACATTCCAAAGCATTCTAATACAAGTTTATGAAATGAGGAGGAGTTAGGTAAAGATGCAGTTTTATTTTCAATCCAAATTACCCCCAATAGATTTCATTTGCTTTGAAAGTATTTCAAAGCCTTAAAGTAAGTGTGGAGAAATGTACTTTAAAAATCCTAAATCCCATAATTTCCATAAGGCTTCTTCATTTTCAGAGTAAGGCTCATCCCTTGATTGTCTCTGTGTCCTATAAAAGCCCCAGCTGGTTTACATTTATTCATCTGCGCCCATTGACTTGGATGCAGCAGTCTCTTCTGACCTTTCTATTTATAGTTCACTGGAGAATCACTTGTGTCCACCCCCAACTCCCAACTCCCCAGCTGGATGATTCAAAGTCATCTTGAGAATTTGTTGTTGGGGAGAAGGCTGGGTTTTCCTCTAGAGAATTGACCTCATCATATTCCACTGTGGAGTGTGGGCTCTTACCCAGTCTGGACTATTCCCTTACTCCATATGTTTAGAGGAGAGGGAACCTAGCTATATAATACTGAGAGGCTTTCCTGCTTTGCTCCTCAGCATGGCTCACCCTTCTCCTTAGCTCTCTTGCTAACAATGTGGTCCTTTAAGATATATCTGTTCGTTACCTCTTAGAATAAAAGAGGAGAAGTGATAGTACTCCACCATTTTGAACTTTAATCCAGCCTAAATTTTCTTGAAGCAGACTACATATCCACTTTCCCACATTACCTAGAAGAGAGTGTCACTCTCTGAGGAGAAACAAGAGGTGAGGGCAGGCAAGAGAATAAAACATCTGCCCTGTTTTTTTGTGGTTCTGTCTACAGCCTTAAGTCCCAGTTTAGGTACCAAGTCTCAATTCTGACTCATGTTAAGGTTCTTGGAAATCTTTACATGGATTGACCCCATAGAGTGCCCAGCATTCTAGCAGCTCTTGCAAAGGACAGTAAGAAGCAGCCAATATCATTCATGAATATTTCTTAATGTGACCCAGTGGACTTGATGAGAAAGAAATAGCCCAGTGATTCATCCTGAGCTGTTATCTTGCAGCCAAATCAGTCAATTCCTAGAAACGCCCCAAGTGGGCCTATTTCCCACCCCCCAACCCCACCCAAAATGATACAACCCACTCTAGAGATGTTGTTGATTGGGATGCCGATAGGTCTCCCTGGGTGTGATGAGGTGATGGGAATAATGAAAAACAAACTCAGACCCAGTCATTGCTTGAAATATCCACAATCTCAGCACTCTAAAAATGGGAGAGAACTCATTGTCAGACTTCCCCCATTCACAAACCTGCACAGTTTTCCCCCTGGAGCTTAAGTCCATGGCTTACCATAGAAGCCTAATAAGTTTTGAGTTGATTTGCATGGAAGGATGTTCCTGTAACCCTTTCCATTCGTGAGCACCTCAAATTACAGCCCAGGTGTTTGCTCTCCCAAGGCCCTTCAGAAACAAACTATACTTGCCACTCAACAAATGCCAGAGTGATGAAGGATATTTGTGGAGCAGGCAGTAATTCACTGTAGCCAAATCTCTACAACCACTACAAGGTGGGAGACTGAGGAAATTGCTTGAAGCTTAGAGGCATAGAAGGCCACCCCTTCACAAGTTACACCTTTTCCCTTTCAGTCTTGTCTTAATACCTCCCTTCCCACACCAGAGAGTGGACCAGCAGCATTAAGCTCCATACCCATCCATATTGGTGGATCAGACTCCCACAGTATTTGACATTTTGAATGGATTTGCTTTAGAGTCTGGAAGACACTGGCCCTTTGGGAACAGCAGTAGTTTTTGCATCTAGCCTCCCTCAACAGCAAATCTGCCTGGGAAATTTCATGCCTGAAAACATAACCACTTGTACCATACAAATCTTCTATGGCACTGCAGATATTAATACCACATTCTACTATAGACTCTTTATTAGGTGTTCAGTATGGATAGAACTCCACTTTCATGTGTTCATTTATGCCTACATTAAAAATATTCACTCTCTGCCTATATGTGTCAGGTCATTTGTGAGCATTCAAAGGCCACTGCAGATGAACCTGGATAGCTGATGATGGTACAATGTGGCCCAAGCTGAACTTTGGTCACACAGACCATGTAAATGTATCTCCATGCCCATGACAAGAACAAAGGATGCTTGATATGTTAAGAGTTTAGGCCTTGGGTTGTATGCATATGATCCCATCTTAGCTCCCTTGCCTATAATTTTGAGTCCTATGTTCTCTTCCAGTGTGTGTTTCCAATGGAAAGACCTATTCTCATGGCGAGTCCTGGCATCCAAACCTCCGGGCATTTGGCATTGTGGAGTGTGTGTTGTGCACTTGTAATGTCACCAAGCAAGAGTGTAAGAAAATCCACTGCCCCAATCGATATCCCTGCAAGTATCCTCAAAAAATAGATGGAAAGTGCTGCAAGGTGTGTCCAGGTAAAAAGGCAAAAGGTGCGTTGGTTGGAGGCCCTGCCTTTGGTTGACTGAGATCCACTCATAGTTCTTCTCAACTTTGGGCATCAGAAACATAATTAACCTGTCATATAATTCTAATGATAATAGTTCTAGTAAGAATTAACTTCAATTGAGGGACTGATAAGATGGTTACTTGGAAGAAATTTACTACTTTAAGATAAACAGGGGATTTCCTTGTGTCTACCACACCTCCCACACAGCCCTAGCTTGTCTAAATAGCAGAGTTTAGGTTATTATAATTATTAGGAAAACAGTATCACTTCTTATTTTTACTGCTCTTCAGCTCATCAAAGCATAATCACATCTGTTACCATTTTCAGATAGGAGGTAATATAGGTGAGTTATAGGAGACCAGGTTCAGTTTCAAATCTAAGTTATTGTGTGACCTTAAAAATGTGCCATATCCACTCTGTGCCTCATCAGCCTCATGTTAAAAGGTTAGAACAATTGATCTCTAGGATCGTTTCTTTTCTTTTTTGTGTTCGCATTTTCTTTTTTGAGACATAATATTTGTATTTATTTATGGGGCATGCTATAATAATTTGATAGATGTATAAAATGTGTAATGCATAAATCAGGGTCATTATCATTATTACCCCCTCCAATATTTATCATGTCTATGTATTGGAAACCTTTGGACTCTTCTAGTTATTTTGAAATATAGTATAAATTGTTGTTAACTATACATATACTACTTTGCTAAGGGACACAGAACCAGTTCCTCATAACTGTATTTTGGCACCTGTTGTCTAACTGCTCTCTATCTCCCCTCTTGCCTTATCTTCCAATACTAAAATCCTATAATTATTATTATTTACCTTATAAAGACAAAGGAGCTGAGATGTATAAAGTGACTTCACCAAAGTCATGCAACTAATTGATAATAAAACCAAGGCCCTGCTGGGTGCAGTGGCTCACGCCCATAATCCCAGCAGCTTATGAGGCTGAGACAGGAGGATTGAGAGTTCAAAGCCAGCCTCAGCAATGGCAAGGCTCTTAGCAACTCTGTGAGATGTTGTCTCTAAATAAAATATAAAAAGGCCTGGGGATGTGGCTCAGTGATTAAGCACCCTGAATTCAATCCCCAGTACAAAAACTAAATAAAACAAAACAAAACAAAACAAAATCAAGGCCTACAAGAAATTAATAAAAATAAAACACTGTGTAAATGGTAGAAAGATCAATAGAGGGAAGGGAGCAGGGGGTGGAAGAGGGGAGGGGAAGGAGAAGTACTGGGATATGAATTAGAACAAGATATATTCCATGCTTGTATAATTAAGACAAAATGGATTCTACTGTCAATAAAAATGAATAAATAAAAAAGTAAATCTGGCCAAACTAAAAAACAAGCAAACAAACAAAAAACCCAAAGCCTATAACTCAGGTCAATTCCAGCCCCATTGTCTTCTCCAGTAGAAAATGTTTGCTAATTTTTTTAAAAGGCAAAGTAATTATTTAAATCATGGTTTGTTTTAAAGACACAAGCTAAATAAAAACATAATAGGTAGTCTTGGCAATGACAAATGATGAGATGAGTAATCAAGTATTCTAACCCTGGCTTGCCACTGGTTTCCTGTGTAATTGAGACCAAGTAACAACATCTGAGCCTCAGTTTCCCTTTCTGCAAAATGAGAAGGTTATAGCAGCTGATTTCCTAGAGTCTGTTCAGTTCCAACATTCTAGTCAATGAAGTAGCTACTCCCAGGCACATGAATTGCTCATTTCTCGTGCCTTCTACAAATTACTTGTATAAACACAGATAAGAAACCAGACTGTTTTTTAATGTAGGCAGAGAGCTCAATCATTTATTCCTTCAGTTTAGGCAATCCCTCTTGACTAACGGGCAAACATGCACTTAGTCAAGGTGTATTTATGAAGCATTTTCATGTGGGCCAGTGGTGCCCAAACTTGTCTTCACATTGGAATCCTCCAAGAGCTTCTAAAAATACCTGTGTCCCATCCCCAGAGATTATGATTTAATCAATTTGATGTGTGGTTTGGGCTTTGGAAATTTTTAAAGATCCCCAGGCAATATTAACAGGCAGAAAATTTGGGAACTACTATGGTGTTGCCACTCAAAGTATGGCTGGTGGATCAGAAGCACCTGAGAGCTAGTTATAAGTGCTGACTCTTGAGCTCCCACCCCAGACCTGCTACATCAGAATTGGCATTTTAACGAGATCCCCAGTTGATTTAACTTACTGTATGTTAAACTTTGAGGCACTGACTTAAGGCACAAAGAAAATCTTCCTCAATATAATGACCCCAATTTCCAGAGTAAATAGGGCATGGCATGGATAGGAAGGATAAGAACTAACTGACATAGAGTAGAAATAAGGTATAAAAATTCATGAAATTCACTTATTAGGGGGAAAGACAGAAAGCACATTCTAAGGATGATATGGATATTGGGGTCATCCAACTATGGTGACCTGTTATGACTTCCACATCTGTGGTCTCACTGTATCTCCAAATCTTTTAGTGTAATCTTTTGTAATTCCACCAATATAATTTTCTGTCAAGGGTGTAACATCTATAGGTTAAATAGAAGATAACTTCAGACAAAATATGATAGTTACCTAAAATACCCAAGATAAAATAAATCCTCTCACTATGTAACATTCCAATTAACCTTCAGACCAAATCACATTTCACTGTGTGCTTAGGATTTTGTTGATGTAGGTGATTCAAACAAAAAGGGAAAGAACTTAAAGGTTGTGAAACAGTACACAAAGTAGGCATTACTTTTCAAATAATTTTCCTCTTAGGTTTATAATGTTTATTAAAACCTTTGGATAAGCATTTCCGCTCCCAGGTGTCCTTAGAAAATAATCACAGATACACAAAAATACACAAACAAGGATTTTTGCTGCAGTGCTATTATAGTAGTGAAAAATTGGAAAGAATCTGTAAGTCCACCATTATGGGAATGTTTAAATTATGGTGTAGTTGTACTATGGAGTATTATACAGCCATTAAAAATAATTGTAGAAATATATTCGGATCCTGGGAAGATGGATGACAGGAGGGAGGTGCTCTCTGGACACAGTTACTAAAAGACGCTTGGTGGGAAGTCTGAGTGCGTTACTAGCAATTCTCTTGCAACTGAAAGGGAGCCAAGACATTCATGCACCTCTGGACAGTGAAATACAACGTTCTCTGGACCATGGCGGGCAGGGACAGAGTCGGAGTGGTCCACAGTCCAAAGCAGCGCTGTCTGCGCTGCAGGCACAGCTGCCCGATATCATCTCAGCAAGGGGACGAGCCACACAGCGGCTTGGAAACCATTCGGCGAGGAGGGATAGAAAGGAGCCTAGAGGCGTGGGCGGTGTCCACGTAGAGCTCTTTCACACAACTTGCCAAGCCTATCCTGCACGCTCTAGAGTGACACAAGTGTCTGCAGAGCTGCTGTTGAGCGGGAGGAGAGCACCGCCATCTTTGAGGAATACAGTGGCTGACCCAGACAAAGGGAAAAAGGCAGAAAGGAAGGACAGCTGCAGACATCCAGGGAGCTGCCAACGCTCAGAAAACAGCGCACACCTGGGTGAGGCTTGGGTAACCAGCAGGGGAGGGCGTGTCTGAGGCCAGCGCAGTGGCCCCAAGAAGCTACAACTGTGGGTGGGCGTGGGGAAAGGGTGCCTTCTGGAGGGTCCCTTTCCCGGTGCCATTCATCTGCTGACACACAATCCCCCTGAGCCACTCTTCTGCTGGGCCATTCTGCCACTGGCCAAAGGTGCAGCCTTGATTCCACTGGCAGGATCGCTGTCTAGAGGCGATGGTATGCAGTTGGCTTAAACTGGAAAGGAAAAAAGAGGGGGGCTTCCCAGGGCCCGTTTTGTTTGAGACTTGGGGTTCGACTTTTTTTTGTTGGTTTGCTTGTTTTGTTGGTTTTCTCGTTATTTTTTTTTCTTTTTCTTTTTCTTTTTTTTTTTTTTTTTTGGCTTTGTTTTGTATTGCTTTGTATTTTGCATTCATTGTCAGTGTGTTTGTTTGTTTGCTTCTGCTCCTCTTTTCATTCCTTCTTTTCTTTCTTCTCACTTTTGCATCTTTTCTTCTTCCTTCATCTTTCCTATTTACACCCTGCCAGTGCATACTACACAGAGGCAAAAACAAGTAAATTGGAAACAATATCTGGATTAACTAAATCTGTACATTGTGACCAAACTTGGATTTTCTGAATAGAAAGTGTTAGGTTTTAAAGTGTAAAGGAATTATAAGGGGATCTGATAGCATTGTACTACAGGAACAACATAAGGCTTTAAGGTAAAATCGAAATAGTCAAGGTCCCACAGTGCAGGAAGAAAAGACACACAAGCAACATGAGAAAACAAGGGAAGAAAGTGACACAAACAAATCAAGATACCTGATCAGTAGATTTCATGGTAAGCACAGTTGGTCAAAGGCCAGAGATGGAATTTAGAAATTACATATTCCAAATGGTTATGGAACTTAAGAATGAACTAAAAAATGAGATGAGGGAGCAAATACAGGTGGCAAAAGATCATTTTGATGAAGAACTCCAAAACCAATACAGGAAGTAAAAGATTACTTCAATAGGGAAATAGAGGCTCTAAAGAGAAACCTAACAGAAATTCCAGAAATGAAAGAAGCAATAAATCAAAATAAAAGTTCAATTGAAAGCATCTCCAACAGAGTAGACTACTTGGAAGAAAGAACCTCAGACAATGAAGACAAAATATGTATCCTAGAGAAGAATTTAGATTATACAGCAAAACTCATTGGAAATGAAGAACATAACATCCAAGAATTATGGGACAACATAAAAAGACCAAACTTAAGAGTGATTGGCGTAGAGGAAGGGGCAGAGGTTCAAGCCAAAGGAATGAGTAATTTATTTAATGAAATAATTACAGAGAATTTTCCAAATTTGGGGAATGAATGGGAAAACCAAGTTTAAGAGGCTTACCGAACACCAAACAAACAAAATCACAACAGATCCACACCAAGACACATTATAATGAAAAAGCCTAATATACTAAGCAAGGAGAGAATACTAAAAGCCACGAGAGAAAAGAAGCAGATTACATATGGGGGAAACCAATCAGAGTATGTTCAGATTTTTCAACCCAGACCTTAAAAGCAAGAAGATCCTGGAATAGCATATTTCAAGCTCTGAAAGAAAAGGGATGTCAACCAAGAATCTTATATCCAGCAAAATTGAGCTTTAGATTCGAAATGAAATAAAAACCTTCCACAACTGTTAGCCGCCGGAAAGGGATTGCAGCCTGGAACGGCAGCGCCGCGGGAAGGAGTCCGGAGACAGGATGGAGACGAAAAAATTCTTTAATCTTTCTTTCTCTGTCTCTTGTAATTTCTAACACTACATACACACTCTCACAAGAAACCAACCACGTACTCTTACAAGAAACTACAATGTATCTATACAATAGCAATAACCCTATCCTTTCACTCTCACAAGAAACCAAGCCACGTACTCTTACAAGAAACTACAATGTATCTATACAATAGCGATAACCCTGTCCTTTCTCTCTCTGGTCTCATCCCATGCGCCCGAGCAGGAATGGTGCTTGCTAGATCTGCCGAGTCACTCCTCAAATCTCTCGAGATCTTGGGCCAAGTCCCGTGAGACTACGGAAGGCGACAATGCCCAAAAATGTCAATCTGCTGAGTCATTGCTCAAATCTCTCGAGATCCTGGGCCAAGTCCCGTGAGACTACGGAAGGCGACAATGCCCAAAAATGTCTATGGCCCATAGTCAACCGCAATCTTAGCTATCTCCCCAAACAGGGCTCCTGCATTTCCCCCTTTTGTTTTAAAAGAGGGGATGCTCTAGGACGTCTATGTGCAACCAACATTCTTACCCGTCATTGGATAATCAAGGCTGTGCCCTTGACTCCTGTCTTAGGTTGATATGTCGGCCACATGAGACTGTCCCGTGCGACTGTGCCTGTCTTAGGTTGTCCCCCTCTGGGGATCTTACCCGTCATTGGCTAACCAGCCATCCAATGGAGCCCTTTAGGATCGACTGTGTAAGATGACTAACAGCCGTCCAATTGGGAGGAGATGCTGCGGCTTTAAGGCGACAAGCCTTTTGGTGACAAGTCAAATTGCATAGCATATCAAATTCTTTAAACAAATCAGCTGCCCTAAGTTCTATCAAGTAACATAGTGAGTTCTCTAAACAAATACCCGCAAGGTACTGTCCCATGAAGTCCCAAACAATGAAAGATCAAAATGTCCACTTGTTATAACACGTAGATCTAGGAGGCCCCATGCATGCAGAGCAGAGGCCACACTGCTGGTGAGGTTGTTTGACATTTGAGCAGCAGGGATGCTTGCAGCGACCGCGATCCCTGCAGCTGTAGAAGCAGCCGTCTTTTTTATGTCTAGACGATGCCACCGGCAAATCTTCAGGGCCCGCTATCTAGAGACTGAAGCATCAATTGTTAAAGGAAAGGCAGTGCTATTCCAGCACTGAGTCAAGAGGCGAGTTGTCAAACTAAATAATAGAATTATTAGATTGGAAAAATAAGTTGATTTCTGCTCACACACATTGCAGCCTGAGCTCCCACAAACATAAGCTGGCAAAATATCATATTTAGAACAAAACAAAGAAAGACTGAGGGTAATTACTGCATTAAAGATAGATTAAAGAAAAACTAAAAGCACTTTGGAGAAATAATTTGTTAGCTGGAACTCTCGAGTTTCTGCATACACAGCAGTCCTTTACCTGTTGAAATAATTGAAATTAATCATTTATTAAACAAATGAAGTTAATAACAAATAAGCAACCTCATGTCAAAACACCAAAATATCAGGTTATACAGCCCTAGTCATATTTTTTGCTAAAGAGAAGTCCCTGGGACACCTATAAAACAAAATTGAAGGTACCTTCACTTATTAAATTATTTACCCATTTTGAATACTCTTAAACTTAAATGAATTAGAGTTATTTGGATCCATATATATATATATTCACAAGCGCTTTGTTATTTTTGATGTCACACTGGACAGACGCACATACAAACATATATTTGTGACGTCACATTAACATGAAATTTAGACAAATACACAAATAAACACATATATAAAAAGTAAAAAATATATATATATAATTGTGTGCACACTAAAGAGAGATCTCTTCGTCCCAGCTGGGAGGAATGACACTTAAGCAAAAGTTAAAAGATTTCGCATCTCGAAAGCCAGCACTTCTGAACATCCTGGGCAACATTTTTCATGAAGAAGAAGAGAAAGATAACAACAAAAATCAACAAAGGGAGATATTAAACTAAGGGAAATACCAGGAGAAACCAAATCAAGCAAAGACCATAATTCAAATAAAAATGAAGAGAAACCAAATCAAGCTAAAGACCATAATTCAAATAAAAATGGATGGGAATAAAAATCACATCTCAATAATAACCGTGAATGTTAATGGCCTAAACTCGCCAATCAAAAGACACAGATTATCAGAATGGATTAAAAGAAATGACCCAACAATTTGCTGTCTCCAAGAAACACACCTTGTAGAAAAAGACATCAACAGAATGAAAGTGAAATATATATATATATATATATATATATATATAATATAAGATATATATATACATATCTTATATTAGACAAAGGCGCCAGAAATGTACAGTGGAGAAAGGATAGCCTCTTCAACAAATGGTGCTGGGAAAACTGGAAATCCATATTCAACAAATTGAAATTAAACCCTTATCTCACCATGCACAAAACTCAATTCAAAGTGGATTAAGGACCTAGGAATTAGACCAGAGACAATACGCCTAATAGAAGAAAAAGTAAGCTCCAATTTCCAACATGTTGGATTAGGCCCAAGTTCCTTAATAAGAATCCTGTAGCGCAAGAATTACTGCCAAGAATTAATGAATGGGATAGATTTAAACTAAAAAGCTTCTTCTCAGCAAAAGAAACAATCAGTGAGGTGAATAGAGAGCCAACTAATTGGGAACAAATATTTAATATGTGCACATCAGATAGAGCACTAATTTCTAGAATATATAAATAACTCAAAAAACTTAACACCAAAAAAACAAATAACCCAATCAATAAATGGGCTAAGGAATTGAAAAGACACTTCTCAGAAGAAGATACACGATTAATCAACAAATACATGAAAAAATGCTCAACATCGCTGGCAATTAGAGAAATGCAAATCAACACTACTCTAAGATTTCATTTCACTCCAGTCAGAATGGCAGCTATCAAGAACACAGCAACAATAAATGTTGGAGAGGATGTGGGGAAAAAGGCACACTCATACATTGCTGGTGGGAATGCAAAATGGTGCAACCATTATGGAAAGCAGTATGGAGATTTCTTGGAAAACTGGGAATGGAGCCACCCTATGACCCAGCCATCCCACTCCTGGGTCTATTCCCAAAGGACTTAAAAACAGCATATTACAGTGACACAGCTATCTCAATGTTTGTAGCTGCGCAATTCACAATAGCTAGGTTGTGGAACCAACCTAGATGTCCCTCAGTAAATGAGTGGATTAAGAAAATGTGGTATATACGCACAATGGAATTTTACTCAGCAATAAAAGAAAATAAATTAATGGCATTTGCAGGTAAATGGATGAAGTTGGAAGACATAATGCTAAGTGAAGTTAGTCAGTCTCAAAAATCCAAGTACCAAATGTTTTCTCTGATATAAGGAGGCTAGTTCATAGTATTGTTGGAGGGGGGGTACATAGGAAGTTTAGAGGAACACTAGAATGGTCAAAGGGAAGGGAGGGTAAGGCAGGGAGCAAGGGAGGAGGGAGGGGGAGAAAAGAAACAAAAGGTGGTTGAATGAGACGGATATCATTTTCCTAAATGCACGATTGAAGACCTGAATTTTACGAATATACTTTGTATACAGTTGTATGTAAAAAGATGTTATATACGGGCACTATGAATTGTAAATATTAAAAATTATAAAAATAAATTAAAAAAATAATTGTACTTCAAGATTTGATGGCATGGAAAGTTGTATGCCATATGTGAAGTACAAAAACCAAGCTACAAAAATGTTTCGTATGGTCACACACTTTTGTGTTAAAAAGAAAGTATAAGCCGGGCGCGGTGGCGCACGCCTGTAATCCCAGCACTTTGGGAGGCTGAGGCAGGAGGATCACGAGTTCAAAGCCAGCCTCAGCAATGGCGAGGCACTTAGCAACTCAGTGAGACCCTGTCTCCAAATAAAATACAAAAAAGGGCTGGGGATGTGGCTCAGTGGTCGAGTGCCCCTGAGTTCAATCCCCGGTACCACACAAAAAAAGAAAGTATATACATATATATGTATATATATGTATATATATATATACATGTATATATATATATATATATACATATGCTTAGATTATATTTATATGTAAATAAATATGCTCATATACACTTAGATTTTTTAAACTGGAAGGTAATATGGCAGAATGTTTACTCTGGTCATTTTTGGGTAACTGAATTATGGGTACTTCTTATTTCTTTTTTATTTGTATTTTCTAAATTTTCAGTAGTAAATGTGTAGTATTTCCAAATATGAAATGATAATAGAAGGCATTTTAAAAACTCTCCTGCACTTTCCAGTGTACATATATGAACATACCACAGTGAATCTCACCTTCATATATATTCAAAAGGCACTAAATTAAAAATAAATAAATATCAGAAAGATCAGCAGAGTAGAGCCAAGGGAACAGAGGAGGGATGAGGAGAGGGAAATTGGAACTACCGGACTGAATTAGAGCAAATTATATTCTATGCTCCTATAATTATGTCAAAACGAATCCTATTATTATGCATAACTGAAAAGTACCAATAAAATTTTTTTTAATATTTATTTATTTACTTTAGTTGTACACAATGCAATGCATTTATGTTTACATGGTGCTGAGGATCGAACCCGGGCCACACACGTGTGAGGCGAGCGCTCTGCCGCTGAGCCACAACCCCAGCCCCCAGCAATAAAATTTAAAAATGATCAATATACATTTAAAACCCTGGCCTACAAAATGCCAATGGGCAATATATTGAATAATCTGATTGACTAACCAGTTTCTCTAAAATGCCTGCTCTTTCTCTTTCTTATCCTGATCAGATGTGTGGAAATAGATTTACTGGGTAATATGGAAGGAGAGAATTATGTCCCATTTTGTGTGATCTATCTCTCACTGGGCCAGACATGATTGTCTCCATGTTGAATCATCCCTGCTGGTCACATTGTCCCAGTAACATGGCCTAGGTACTCAACAATTACAGAGCACCAAGGGGCGTGCTCCATTCATACATTTGATCTAGATATATGTGCTAAGTGCCTACTGTGTGCAAAAAACTTATAAACACGGAGGGAAGAGAGACGATTCTTGCTTTCTAGTGGAGAAGAAAGACAATGAACCCAAATTAATAAAATAATTTTTGGTTTTGATGAAGCACTGTGAAAAAAATCCAAACAGGATTAGGACTGATAATGACTGCAGTAGGAAGCACTTTCCAAAGACTGGTTTCTCTAAAAAAAAATGATATTTGAGTAGAATCCTCTATGATGTGAATGGATGAGAAATGGGAAGATCATGATATTGCAAGCCTCTTTAAAAAATGACACATGACAATAGAGGAAAAAGGACAAGGGAGTGAAGAGGGAAGAAGATCTAAAGAAAAAGAATTGTATATTCAGTTATGTTGATAAAGTAAAAAGATAAATAAAATTCACTTATGATCCAGCCAAAAGTTTAATTGCAACAACTGATTGGCGACTCTACCAGTAACGAACAAGGACCAAAATAAAAGGAAGTATCTTACCTGTCACTCTTGCCTTTGCTCTGAGAGAAGCTGGCCTTGCCTTGTGCATCAGTGGTCACCTACAGGGTTTGGTAAGACTTCGATTTCCTGAAGGTTCCCAACTCACCTCTCACATTCATTATACCACCCTGATACCTGAAATTCCCTATACACTCCTTTTGCGTGACTTAAAACTGACCTGAGCTGAGAGAACACATTTCCTTCATCAGTCATCATCACTTTCATAAGGAGTGGTTTATCAATTTCTTAGTTCTAGAAGGTTCAGGACAGGAGCATTCTTACAGGAAATGGGGATAGTCAGAAATGACGTCAAATGTGGCATGCTTGCCAGAAAGGGAGTAAAAGTAATGTGAGCAGGCAGTGATCAGAAAGCACACTCAAGTAAGTGTATGGAAAGTGGAACATGTTGCCGAATAGGTGCTTCTAAAGACAAATTTTGCTTCCTTTAGTATTTTAAAGGGCCAGCTAGGGCTGAGTCACTAATGGCTTTTGTTGTTTGTAGATCCCTTTGGTCTAATAAACTCAGCTCTTGGAGGGGAGAGGGTGGTGATGTTGAAGGACTCTTCAGTATACTGCAAGAACTTTGAGCATATTACAGGTATTTCCAGTGACATCATAAATTTCATAGATCAGTCAGAGCCATAGCCAATATTAAGCCACTAATATGTGCAAAGTTTAACAAATGAACTTACCTCTTGTTCTAAAGGTGATAATTGAATACATAGATGTCCCTGTAAACTCAGTGACCTCCTCCCTCCACCCATTTGGAAAGTACTAGCATACATCCTTTAATTGCTTAACATATTACCCAAAAGACTGGACTTCCAGGTAATTAAATAGCTGAAAAGAAAGACAAAAGGAGAAAGAAAGCTGTATTCTGAGATAATCTACAAATTGAGTAATCCAACCTGGAATTGTCAAGAGAAGACGATAGTTTTGTCCTTACAGTGCCAAATGGTGGTGGGGGTGGGAAAGCTAATCAGGTCAGTAAGAGACATACAATAGCAATTTGATTACAACTTCTCATCCAAATGTGTCTGATTGGCTGACAGTGAGTCTCCCCAATTAGAGTCACAGCTCCAAAGCACTCAACACTCAGCGGGTTCATCCTCAACAATTCAGACATTCTTACAGATGGCTTCTGCACATACTTAAAAAGTTTTCAGGGTGTCTAAGGCTTCTCTTTGTTGTTCCTGATTTTAGTGTACACTTTAAATACGCAGTTGAAGAGGGTGCTGATTACAAAGCTAGCAAAGAAACTTAATTCGTTTATAACCAACCAGTAGGAACTTTTTGGGGAAGGGGGCTGAGGTGGGGGAGGGTGGAGTAGAATGGGAAGTATTAAGGGCCTGGCACCTTTATGCCTGGGAGCTAAAATCCAGCAGTTTAGTTTACACATGAAATGATCCATAGTTGAGGGATTTGACCAATTTTTTTGTGTATCCTAACCATTCATTTGGCATAGCATACATATGACTAATCTGACATCTAGGTTTTGGCACTAGTGTTGATCCGGTATTATCATTCCCCTTACAAACAAATCAAAGAGCATTCAGAAATGTCAAGCTAATTTGGATAGATCCGTTGGGCAAGTATATGCACATAAATGAGTGTCATGAATGTTTTCTAAGTATACATAAATGATGTCAGGGAAGTTAACCAAGGTCCTCTGTCCACCCATTCCCTGGGCCTTTCTTGGCAACTCTGGGCTGGACAGAGAATTATCCTTATTCGGTATGGAAAATCCTATGTTCCCTTTAGTGCCAAAGAGATTTATACCTGGCTATATTCTTCTTCCTCATAATAGTCCATTTCTCAAGGATGGTGGTAAGGAGATCCAGTTTAGCTGGTAGGCCAGTGTTCTATACAACTATGGATTCTGTCATCATGTGGATTTCAATCAATAGTTTTGTGCTGCTTTCTGATTTGGTGATTGTTAAAGGGTAGGCTGAGCTGAGCTAATAAAATATGGATGGAATCTGTCTCTGTAAAGATGTTCTTGTTGATTATCTAAAGTGTTATAGCTAATAGTGAGACAGGTAAACACAGAAGTTCACTTCAAGTTTTAAAAACCCATGATAAAACTCTACTTGTTCTACTTGCTCCCTAACTCCAGAAGAACTTCCAGGCCAACACTTTGATAGCAAAGGCTACTTTTGTGGAGAAGAAACAATGCCTGTGTATGAGTCTGTGTTCATGGAGGATGGGGAGACTACCAGAAAAATAGCACTGGAGACTGAGAGACCACCTCAGGTAGAGGTCCACGTTTGGACCATTCGAAAGGGTGAGCAGGATAACATTTAACTTTTTGTCTTTGTAAGGGGGGGGGCAGAGAAGAAAGGGAAGACTCATCTTAATTTTGCTTTTCCTCTGTTTGAATCAGAAGTTTTCCCGATTGCTAGAAACTGACATGTCTAACACAATTGTCATGGCTTTCCACATTTAACCATGGTCTGTGCTAAAGATTAGAATTAACACTTGTGGTTCCTATGGTTGTCTTTCTCATGTCACCAAAAGCTGAAGGATTGATTCTTAATCCTGGCTGAATATCAGAATCATCTGGGCAAGTTTTCTATTTTGCTTTGTTTTAATATCAAATACCTGGGCTCTACCCCAAGAGTCTGATTAGTTGGTCTTGGTGTGGCCTGGGCATCAGTGTTTGTTCTTCCAGCTCCACACATGACTCTAATCTGTAGCCAGGATTGAAAACTACCAAACTGTGCTCTGCTTTTTCAATACAAAGCTCAAGAAACAGGAAACCTATTCATTCAGTATGAAGCTAAGTCCCTAGAACCATGTTGTATGTTCTGGGGTATGAAATTAAAAACATCATCACTGACTTGACAAGATTATAGACTCTGGAGAAACAATCCCAGTCATGATATCCAGTTCTTTTTCTGATTACTCACAATGACAACCATAAAAAGCCACATTCTATTCACTGAGATCCTACAGCTATTTACATCATTCTGTAGGTATAAGGATGGTGTTGATCTAGTCTGTTCAACTTTTATAGGAATCTAAGTGTAGAACATTATACACATCAGTTGTAAAATTATACACATCCTCTTGCTACTGGCTCCCATATAAAGCTTGAAAGTGTTCAACCTTTGGTGTGCTTCAGCATCATGGAGAGAGCTGTTTTAAAATGCAGCTATCTAGCCCTATCCCAGAGATGTGTATTCATCAGGCCTTAGGGAGGGTCTAAATATTTACATGTTTAAAACATAGCCTGATGATTATAATGCAGGTGACACTTGGACCACACTTTCAAGAATACTGTGTGAATATTTTTTTTAAAAAGGGGATTTTTTCTCTCCCTTTGCACAACAGCCTTTATTTCTCTAAAGAATGTGTTCCTCCTCACCTCTTAGAAATAAATATGCTAGAATGCACATGTGGTTTTCGTCCATTCTTATTCTGGTTTTATACCTAGGCATGTCAATTTTTCCATCTTTAACTCCATAGTGTGTCTATAACTGGTCATCTAGGCACTGGTCTGTTGGTTTCCCCAGCAATAGGCCCAGTATTTGTCACCTCACATCTCTCTCCCCACTAAAGTATGGGGATGGTTTGCAAGTCACTAGTGTAGCATCTTAATAGCCTCCTGTTCACAGTGCTGGGTCATCAAGGTCTGTGTTGGTGATCAGAGAAAAACCGAGACTTCATCTCCTATGCCAACTATAGACCTCTTGAGGATTTATTTAAGTGGGCTAGGGACATGTTGCTTTTTAACCAATAAACGATTTTCAGTTATTTACCTATTATTCTGATTAAAGCTATTCAGGCCAGGTTGAGACTGCAGATTACTCTCTTTTAACTCTCTCCATTCCTTTTAATAAAGGAAGGCTAAAGGAGCTGTGAGTATTTCCCAAAGATAAATGTGCTCTTCAGTGAGTTCAGGAACAGGGGTGGCTTCTCCATTTATACAAATAACCTGCCTGCTACCCTACTGCTGGCTCTCATTGTTTAGCCAGGAGGGCAGCCCAGTGGTTTGGCAGGAACATAGTAGTCTACCCAGATTTCGGGCAAAGGCAGAATTTCTAATACTGCCTTTGGCTGCAGAAGCTCCAACCAGCACCCATGCTTGATTCTATGTGGCTTTCCCTAGGAGGAGGTCCTGTGGTCAGCAGCACTATCTCCCTTATCTCCGTTCCCTAGAGAAGCCAAGTAGAGGCCAGTGAGCCAAGGAAACAAATGGAGTCAATTATAATTTTTGAGCCATCCAAGTTCCTGGTTAAGCACATTACACAGCCTAGCTCAATACTCCTAAGCCCCAGTAATGAGATGATATGCTCATAGAGAGTGCCTGACCACCTGCCCTACTTTGTGCTCTGCCCCAGGCATCCTACAGCACTTCCACATTGAGAAGATCTCCAAAAGGATGTTTGAGGAGCTCCATCATTTCAAGCTGGTGACCAGGACAACCATGAGTAAGTGGTACCTCTCTTTATTCCTCCCTGAAAAATGCATCCAGCTTTTCAATATAGTATAGCCACAACTGTAGTCCCTCTGTGTTCCCAATGAACATTAGCAATGCTCAGTATCAAAATTATAGGATGTTCCATTTCTCCTCTGGGGGAATTAGCAGCAAATAGGATTTCTGAATGTGAACTGAAAAGCTTGGACACGAAGAATACAAACTCAGATGTAGTCTGAGTATAAGCTACCTCAGGTCAAGCATTCCTGAATGTCTTTTATGAAACTGCTAAACCCAAAGTCTCAAGAGGGTTGGAGAAAGCCTCCCAATATTCCAGGTCTGATATAATTGTGAACAGTTCACATCTGGAAGGTTATGTTCTCTGGTGGTGGGGATGAGAGGAAAAAAGGAATGTATACCAATTCCTGTGTTGTATTGAAGCTCTTTGACATCTTCAGAAATGTCCCTGGGTGGTCATGTTTCTTTAAAAGCATTCAGGCATTCAAACATGCTTGTAACTCTCCCACTTTCTACGCTAGATGGAGCCTAGGAACTAGATACTGCTAGGCATTGGGAAGGTGTGGTGGGGAGCACATCTAATGGAATAAAAGGCACAAAATTTCTATCCACAGGGAATTCTAATGGGCGAGACAGAACATGAAAATGCCTTCATGATTAGTTCTTCATGAATAGTTCTGAGGAGTTAAATACCTAAGTGCTCAGGGGAATCTGCAAAGAACAATGAGATGAGAGCCAGGTGGGCTTAGTCGGGGAAGACTTCGGGGAGGAGGTGTGTTTTGAAAGAGAAGGGTGTGACTGGGCACCAGGTCAAGAAATCAGTCCAGGAAGAGGGTGCAGCCTGAGAGAAGCTTCAGACAGGAGCAAACAAGAAATGTGGGTGGGGGTGAGGAACAATCACAAAGGCCACATAGGGTGCACTGAAAGATGAGAAGAGTTGGTAGGAAGTAGTAGACCTAGAAGAAGCCAGTGAAAAGTTCACAGGTAAGACAGGTAACTGTGGGAGTTGCTGCAAAGTACACACAACCTGTGCTAAGAAGGTAGACTTGATCTACAGGCCAGAGAACCCTCATGGAAGCACTTAAGCAAGTGAATGTGTTCAAATCTGTTTTTTAGAAAGAGGTCCTTGCTGTTGGAGTGAGAAGTGAACTATTAGAGAATGAGCTGGCAACAGTCAGAATTAGGAAGCCATGATTCTTTCTTCAGTTGGTGAGACAGGGGAGGAGAGCTCCCAATGAGGGGCATTTCTGAGATTAAATCAACAAAATAGGTGTCAAAGAGAGAAATGATTCCAATATTATCAACTTCATAGACTTAGGGAATAGTAATTCCATTCGCTCATGGGAAACTCTGAAGAATAACAGGTATTAAGTAAAAAAGAGAGTGTGTGTGTTTCACTTGGAAGATGTATATTTCATTATTATCAGTATCATTATTATTAGAGTCCATATACAGTCTATATTATAGCTAAACTCTTGTATCTATATTTTAAAAATTTTATTAGTACATAATTATAGAAGAGTGAGTTTTATTGTGGCATATAAACTATATGCACATAACAATCAGTCAATTTCATTTCCCAGTTCCTCCACTTTCCTTCCAGTCTTCCCTCCACTTGATCCCCTTCTTCTACTTTACTGGTCTTCTATCTTCATGAGATTCCATTTTTTTCTCCCCAGCTTCTACATATGTTAGAAAACATATGACCCTTGACTTTCTGAGTCTGAGTTATTTCACTTAACCTGATGCTCTCCACTTCCATCCATTTCCTGCAAATGACATAACTTCATTCTTCTTTATGGCTGAGTAAAACTCCATTGGGCATATACACCACATTTCCTTTGTCCATTCATGTACTGACAGGCATCTGGCTGGTTACATAACTTGGTTATTTTAAATTGCACTGCTATAAATATTGATATGTTTATATCACTATAGTATGCTGATTTTAGTTCTTTTGGATAAATGCCAAGGAGTAGTACAGCTAGGTCATATGGAATGTTTCCATTCATAGGTTTTTGTGTGTTTTATTTTAAATCTCCATACTGATTTCCAGAGTGGCTGTACTAATTTAAATTCCCATCAATTGGAACATGTTTAAATTAAGATGCTTGAGGACCATCTGAAAATAGTTATTTAATAGGTAGCTGGAAATAGAGTTAATTAGGTCCTATGTCTTCTGTTGGACTAATAGAAATTTAAATGAATAGTATAAGAATTTGAGCGAAAATGGTAGGAGTCCTTATATGTCTGTATGGAGTAAAGGAGGTATAGTTTAGCATCCGAGGATCAATGATGAGACTTTGGAAATTATTATTTAATTTCAAAGAATGTATTTTAGTAACTCCAAGGTACTGTGCTAGGCACCAGAGAACTTAAAAGATGATTTAGACATACTCTGTGCCTATAGCAATTAGGATTTAGAGTGTACAATGGCAGTAGATAGTATTTGCTTCAAACTGTGTACATCTGAAGGAAATGGATAGTGAGGTGATTTTATGGGGTTACCTGGGGACAAAGAAGAACAAACCAAACTCCTTTACAGAAGGTGCTTAGCAGAGCCTGGTCACTTGCCTAGACCTTCTTTTTCTCTTCTACCTTCCCATTGCATCAGAGAGAATAGGGAAAAGTGAGGAATCCAAGAGATAAAGGATCAAAGACATCAGGACTCAAGTGGAGGAAGTCATGTTCAAATGTGGCTAAGGAAAGTAAGAGTTTCACAAAAGGTTTGGGGTTAAGAGGAGCTTTCTGACCTTGGACTAGGGATTCTCCAGGTTCATCACCATAAACAGGAATAAGAAGAATGAAGAGAATTTCCAGAATGGGCAGAGACAACAGGGAATGGAAGGGATATAGCTGAATTTACCTAAAGTAGAAAAGGATATGGGAACATGAGAATGAAACACTGTATGTAAGGAGCCAAGAGATGGAATTTAAAGAGGTTAAGGAATTATAAAGAACAACATGTGGATATAGAAGGAAGTAGAAGTGAACAGTTTTTGACAAAAACATTTCAGGAATAAAGAAAAGGGTGGTAAATAATCAAATAATCCACAACAGTATGTAAGGTCCCTAAGATTAAGCAAGGCCCTAGTAATTATTTTCCACAGTGCCTTTTCTGACCTGGTGCCAAATGAACCTCATAAATAGCTAACAGATAGTAGAGCATTTTGCAAATGATAAATATACTATAAATATTCCCTCCAAAATTCTTAGGTTTTACTCTTAAGGAAACATTTATGTATTATTCTTCAGATTCTTACAAATGCCATGTGTTGAAGTAAAAAACTCCATGACTTGTTTTCCATATCTGCTCCCAGAAAGGTGTTTTAGGGACCATTTTGCTGATACTACCTGATGTTTGTATGTTTATGTTTCAGATCTCCTGGTGGGTCCATGGGGGTGTGTATTGGTTCTATTCCAAATTTGCTGTGCTCTATCCTTACAGTCTCTTGGACATTTGTGTTTGCCTTTTAGGCCAGTGGAAGATATTCACCGAAGGAGAAGCTCAGATCAGCCAGATGTGTTCAAGTCGTGTGTGCAGAACAGAACTTGAAGATTTGGTCAAGGTTCTGTACTTGGAGAGGTCTGAAAAGGGCCACTGTTAGGCGAGACAGACAGTGTTGGATAGGGTCAAGCAAGACAACCCAAGCTGCAGCTGGACTGCCGGCTTATTTTGCTTAAGTCAACAGTGCCCTAAAACCCCAAACTCAGATGCAGTCAATTATTCATGCCATGCACAGCATAACTTGCTCCTTTATGTGAAGTGGTGTGCCAGCCCTTAAACATCTTCTCTAAAGAGACTCAAAGAGTCTTGAATGATTAATGGGAGGAGCAGAGATCGAAGATCACACTGCAGCTCTAGTTTCTTGGAGAATCACATTTCTTTACAGGTTAAAGAGCAAACAAAACCCCAGGGTTTCTATCTAGAAAGTTATTCAAATGAAAGAAAGAGAAAGGAATTGCTTAGTAGAAGTTCTGGAGTTTAGAGCAATTATTTGTATGAAATTATAATCTTTGAATCTCAGAATGTCTTTTGTTCTTTATAAAAACATTACATCCCATACTCACAGACATGAACACATACATAGTACAACCACATGCATGTGAAATTACAGTGTCCACTCTGAGGCAAAGCCAGCCTAAACTCTGCCCTTCTTTCCTTAGTCTGGCTCTGAAGTACCTTGGAGAGTGTTGGTACCCATGGAGAACCAATGAAGAATTGGAAGAAAAGGGCTCTACCTTTAGGCCTTTGAGGTGGCTGTTGAAGTCACCAACAGTAGTGGCGGGGTGAAGAATAAGAGCACTATTTTATGCCCTTACTCACTTTGAAGTGATAAATAAATTTTCCCTAATGATATCCCTTTTCTTTTCTCCCTGAACATATGGAGCCTCCATAAGGAAGCTAGAATTAGGTAAAATTGCCAGAAACTAAATCAATATAAGACAAAACAATTGTTGAAGAAAGAAATTGATAATAATAAAACAGGTCATTTTTGTTTTCACAGCAATAAAACTCACCCACTAATAGAGTGATACTAATTTTCTTGAGGCCATAGTTGTCTAGCCAGAAAATTGAGGTGGGGGTTTTTAAGTTGTAGAAACTCCTTAAAAGGGAAGTTACAGGAGTTTATTTTTACTTTGCAAAGAGGCTCAACCCTTATGAGCTTCTAAATGCTGGCTCTTCAGTTAAGAGAGTTGAGTTATTGTACATTTGAGGAGCTGAGAATTCTGATAAAGATCTTTAGACTAAACCCTCCTACCATCCTTGCCTTATCCACCAAGGATAGTGGATTTGAATTGAGGCTTCTAGGAAAGGCTTCTCCTAAAATTTCTATTTGCAGCCCAATACCAGAACATAAATCATCCATTCAGAGATCCAGCTTTAGAAATCATCTCTTTGGGAAACATAAATTTTTCACAGCAAGGATCTCAAGCTTTTCCTCTGGATTTGTCTCCGCTAAGGAACATGAATGAACTCTAGTGAATACTTAGAAATATTAAAGAACAAGAAATCCCATTATTTCCTATTCCATGGCTGTAGGAGAGATAATACGTTTTTCCTTAGTGTATTTGACACTGGTAGGGTAAAACATAAAAGGTCCAGTCTTGATGGCATCCTGGCATAACAGTCAGTCCTCATAAGAGATACAAAGGCCTTGTGGCCAAGACTTCAGAGAACAAGCCCTTTGCAAGCTCATCGCACACATTCCCCTCAGGAGTGGGAAGTAGGGCATCCTGGGCTGAAATGCCCCAGACAATATTGTTGTGTGTGTCTGGTGGGGAAAGGGGTGGTTAGGCAGCAGTTGCCTCTCTCAGAGGTGGCAGTGTTTCCATAGCATGGAGGCCAGTAACCAGATCCTAAAGAAAAGTAGTGATTCTCCTTCTAGATGATTCACCCCAAAGCCTTCCCACCAGATGTTCTCTGAAAGCCCAGCCTTAAGAGAACACCCAGAGAGCTTCCCTAGATAGACTCCTGCCTCCTGGTGTTGGTATACACCTTTCCAAAGTGCTGTGGGAAGCAGGAGCTGGGAGCTGTGTTAAGTCGAAGTAGAAACCCTTCAGTATTTGGTGTTGTGTAGGGAGTAGGACATAGAGAAAAGAGGCCAACTGTAGTTAGTAGAGAAGAATGGATGTGGTTCTTCTTGTGTATTTATTTGTATCATAAACCCTTGGAACAACAAAGACCATAAGCACCATCTTGCAGTTGTAGCCATTTTCTAGTTAACTCATGTAAACAAGTAAAGAGTAACATACTAGTATTACCCTCTCACTCTTCTCACAGGACATGTACCTGAATATGGTACTTATTTATGTAGTCACTGTATTTCTGGATTTTTAAATTAATAAAATTTTCATTTTGAAAAGTCATTTGTAGCAAGTCTTGTGAGTGAGTAATTGACTCTGACCTGAGACTGGGTAACACATGATGGGTAGGCCTGGTGGTTTCACAGACCTCTTGATACCCTTCTTATACCAAAGCATAGTGGTTAACAGTGTGAACTTTGTAGTCAGGCTACCTGGATTTTCCAGCCAGTTCACTTGCCAGCTGTGTTTGACAGTCTCCCCAACTGGAAAATGGGATAATAATAGTACTATTGCCCTTTGCTTGCAAAGTTATAGCGAGGTCTACTTTAGTCAATACATATAAAGTGATTATAACAGTGTCTGGTGCGTAGTGAGCATTCATTAATTCAAGGATAGCATGAAACTGAAATTGACCATTTCCCTTTATGCTGTTGATGTATATTTTAAAAGGAACTCAATATTGGTCCTCTGCTAGTCATTTTCATACAAAAATGTGTATAGGGAGGAGGGGAAGAGTTTTATCATGCATGGTGATGCAGACTAAAATCCCTCAACCCTCCAATATCAGATAAATGTGAGCGATGACAGAAATCAAACTGAGTGTGATTCAAGAGGACTCAAATGCACCAACTGCTACTGAGACATCAAATAACATAAGGACAAAAATAGGTGTTGGGGTTGGTAACAAAGAATAAATGTTGGAGTGACTGGAACAGAGGCCTAGTTGGAATGGATTGTAGAAGTGAATGGGGAGATGAGGAATTGGAGATAGACAACTCTTTTTAGAGAAGAATTTGTAGGGTGTGGAGAGGTATGATGAAGGAAGGAGCTATAGAAGGAAAAGAGGTCAAAGAAAAGCAATTTTGTCTTAAATATGGGAGCTATTTTGCCATATCAAAATATTAGGGGAGATACAATAAAAAGGAAAGATTAAAGATAGTGGGCAATGGGGGATTAAGCTGGTATCTGAGATGAGTGAGGAGCCATCCTCCCTAGTGCACCCCAGAACTCAAAATTCCTGACCCACAACTTGGATGAAATTTTAGCCTTTGTTTGCCAACCCCTTACATTGAGGTGCACCTAGACCTACTGGTCTGTTAGCTTGTAAACCCAGTTTACTTTCTTCTGGAATGATGAGCCATAAATCCCAATATTGGTCCACCTCCCTTGAGGGAACTGCAAATAATTCAAACTAGATATCTTGGTTCCATCTTGCTCTCATCCTTTTCCCTGATTAGCTACATCCATATTTCATCCAGCCTTGTCAATTTGGTCTCCTAAACAGAGATGAAGTTTATAGGTTTTTGCTGTTGTCAACTCTTCTTGCAGGATCTTTTCCCCAACCTCATTGTCTCTACCCACTTTCCTCCTCTATGATTCCAAGGAAACACCAAAGATTATCTCATATGGCTTCAAGGGGAAGTCTTGCCTACTATCATGTTACCTTCCCTTTTATTCATTATTTGCTTTAACTACTGGAGAAGAGTCAAAGAATATGACTTGAAGAAGTTGCCACTCAAAAAAATATTGCCACTTGGCATAAGGATTATTCTGAGCTAAAGGGCAACTGAGAATCAATGGCTGCAGGAGGAGTTTTGTGTCCTTCCATTATCTGCCTAAAAGCAGGACACAAATTTCCCTCTGAGAACAGTGCCCCTTCCCCTGTACCAAGGAAAGAAGAGTGACTCATCACTGAAGTGGGGAAGTCAACACCAAATCAATTTGTATAAACAAATCTTACTGAAACAGCCTTTATCTTCCATCAATTCCCCCATGTGAATTATATTTCCTAGTAACTTCTCCACAATTATCATCCCTTGAAGCACAATCCTCTTTCTTTTGTTAAAAGGTATTTAAGCCCCTAAGTCTGACCATATTTTTGAGTTTTACTTCCTTTTGTGAACTTCTGTACATGTAAATATTCATTAAAATTATGTGCCTTTTCTTCTGTTAATCCATCCTTTGTTAATTTAATTCATGGGCCACTGTCACTACACCGAAGAAGGTAAAAGATGATTTTCCTCCCCAACACCTACTTCTGTGATAGGCACTGCTAGACAAAAAAAAAAAAAAAAAAAAAAAAAAAAAAAAAAGCCCATTCACTGTGCTTTTGGTGGTGGGGACTCCTTCTGGTGGCCTACAGTTGCCACCATGGTGGTGGTACTTGGAATCTTGTAATCCTCTGTTTTTCAGCAGCACTTTATCCTGTGCTTAAGTGGAGAGAATGCCTCACCCCACATTACTTTAATGTCACTTATATTAAAGTAGTGATCAAATCATTATTGAATGTGTATTATATACACAAAAAGAGGGATGTCTTATGCCCCAGTCTCAGAGTTCTCATGGAAACAAGTCCGCCACTTATTACTTTCATCCCTTTTCTCAGGGATCAATTGCCAGTGTGCAGGGTCTGTGTTGACTACATCCTTCCAAGACACAAATATGACTGTTCTGCAAGACACACCCTTGGGGATCATGTATTGCTTCCATTTCTCACCAAAACCCTCATTCAAACTAACTTAAAGTTCTGTTTCACCAATTTAACCAACATGCCTAGACACACTTAAAATCTCCAAATAGAGATTCCTTGAATTCAGGGCTTCAGTAACAGTATCCAGTCCTCAAAATATTTCACATATTTATAACTTTTTGTCTTTGTATATGTTCTTCCCACTACCAGAAAGTTCTTCTCTCTTTGGTAAACTCCACTCTCAACCTTCAAACCCATTCCAAACATTACTATTTACGCAGAGCCTTGCCTGTCCCCCTCCTAGTTTTCCACCATTTCCACTTTCAATGTACTGTATCATCCAACCATGGCAGGTTAATACCTAGTTCTGGAATTTACCCTGTTCTTAATGCCTCTGTGACTTCACACAGAGTGCCTTTTGCCTGGAATATTCATCCTCTGATGTCTCTACTTAAAGGACACCTACTCATCTTTTAAGACTTCACACTGCAGCCAGGTGCAGTGGTGCATGCCTGTAATCAGCACTTGGGAAGCTGAGGCAGGAGGATTGCGAGTTCAAAGCCAGCTTCAACAATGGTGGGGCACTTAGAAAATCAGTGAGACCCTGTCTCTAATAAAATACAAAAAAGGGCTGGGGATGTGGCCCAGTGGTCCAGTGCCAGTGAGTTCAATCCCCGGTGTCAAAAAAAAAAAAAAAAAAAAAAAAAAAAAAAACACTTCACACTGCTCATGTAAGATCTTGCCAACCTCCTCAGTGCAAAGTTAGTTGTTCCCTCCACTGTGTCACAGGAAATAAAAATGGAAGTGCTTACCCTGCACCAGCCACTATAGTAACCATTATTTCTAACATTATTTCCCATTTAATCCTCCCCACAGCTATATGTGGTAGGGACCATTATTGACCCTATTTTAGAGGTGGGGCCATTAAATATTTTTACCTTTCACATGCTGTATTATGCACTGCACAACAATTTTTCAGTCAATGATAGACTGCATACACAATGGTATTCCCATAAGATTATAATGGAGCTGAAGAAATGTTATCATCTACTGATGTCTTAGCTATTGTAGTGTGGTAGGCCAATGTGTTTACGCATATATTTCTGGTGGTGCTGGTGTGAAAGAAAACATGGCATGCTGCCGCACCTGCCACTCATAAAAAGTATAGCACATACAATTACGTATAGTACATAATACTTGATAATGATATTAAATGACTGTTATAACAGTTATACAGTCTATAACAGGCTATTGCATTTACTGTAGTGTACTTTAAAAAATTTTTTTTAGTTGTAGGTGGACACAATGCCTTTATTTATTTATTTATTTATTTATTTATTTATTTATTTATGTTGTGCTGAGGATCAAACCCAGTGCCTCGCACATGCTAGGTGAGAGCTCCACCACTGAGCCCCAGCTCCAGCCCCTGTAGTGTACTTTTTATCATTATTTCAGAATGTACTTCTTCTACTTATATAAAAAATATGGGAGCTTGGAATATAGATCAGTGGCACAGCGCATGCCTGGGTTTGATTCCCAGTACCCTCCTCCCAAAATGTTAACTTTAAAACATACTTAGATAATTCTCCAGGAGGTATTCCAGAAGAAACCATTGTATACAACCAGAAATATGTAAAAATGAGCTCTGTATGTGTAATATGAATTGTAATGCATTCTGCTGTTATATATAACAACTTAGAATAAAAGAAAAAAATATATCAAAAGCCAAAGAGAGAGAGAGAGAGAGAGAGAGAGAGAGAGAGAGAGAGAGAGAGAGAGAATGGCTCCCTGGGTGCTATCACCCTTGATGATCTAACGGGACAATATGTAGAGGTGGAAAGCAGTGATACTGATGATCCTGACCCCATGTCATCCAAGGTTAATGTGTGTGTTTGTGCCTTAATTTTTAATTAACACAAAAGGGTGGGGTTTTTTTATTTGTTTGTTTGTTTTGGTTTTGGTAGCAGGGATTGAACTCAGGGGCATTGGACCACTGGGCCACATCCCCAGCCCTTTTTTTGTATTTTATTAGAGACAGGGTCTCACTGAGTTGCTAAGTGCCTCGCCATTGCTGAGGCTAGCTTTGAACTCACAATTCTCCTGCCTCAGCCTCCCAAGTGCTGGGATTATAGGTGTGCACACCACGCCCGGCTCACAAAAGTTTTAAAACTAAATAATAATAATAATAATAATGAAAAAAACTTTTAGAATAAACATGTAAAGAAAGAAAATATTTTTGGACAGCTGTACGATGTGCTTATATTTCAAGTGCTATTACCAAAGAGTCAAAGAGTTTGGAAAGAATCTAAAATTTTATAAAGTAAAAGACTTACAGTAATCTAAGATTCAATTATTATGAATATTTACATGTCATCTAAGTATACAACATTTATAAATCATAGTAGTGTATAAAAATGTCATAGGCCTTGACATTCACTCACCATTCACTGACCGACTTACCTGGACAGCTTCTGGTCCTGTAAGCTCTATTCATGATAAGTGCCCTACATACTTTTCCATTCTTTATATTCCATATCATATTATTCTTGTACCTTTTCTATGTTTATATATGTTTAGATACACAAATATCATTGTGATATAATTGCCTATAGTATTCAGTACAGTAAAACACCATATGGATTTGTAGCCAAGAAGCAATAGGCTATATACCATGTAGCCTAGGTGTGTAGTAGGCTGTACCATCTAGGTTTGTGTAAGTATAATCTACGATGTTCACACAATAGCTGAATTGCCTAACAACACATTTCTCATAATATATCCTGGTAATTAAACTACACACGACTGTATATGTAAAAATGTGAAATATTTGACCAGCAACAGTCTTCCTAATTATATTGGCAAGTTCTGAGAAGGCAGGGACCCAGTGCCCAGAACTTCCAGACATTTGGTAAATATTTGCCAAGTGAAGAGTCCATCAGATAAGATTCTTTCTCCAGTTGGAAAAGAAAGCAGCTCAGGGAATGCTTAAATATGCTAGGGCTAGGCAGGCCTTCAGGATATTTTTTCTAAACCTATTCTAAGGAAAACTAATAAAATCTGTGTTAACAAATACAAATGAAAAAGTACTTGTTTGTCTTGCTTAATGATTTACCACAAGATGTCATCTAGAACAACTGATTAATATTGGATTTACTTTTTAAATTTAAATTCCATTTTAAAAATTTGAAATCAGATGTTGCTGCATTTGTGGTATAGGTCTCACAGCAATGCTCAGCTATGGAGGGTTCTTGCTATGACTTCAGTATTATGATTGAGAAGTAACATCTGTGTTTATATTGTATATAGTATATATGCTATTTATACATTTTATAATATTTAGAATACCTATAATACATATTTCAATACTTATATATCTTTGTACCTTTCCGTGTATGTGTGTGTGTGTGTGTGTGTGTGTGTGTGCGTGTGTGCGTGTGTGTGTGTGTGCGAATAATTAGGCTCCAAACTGATGTGTATGAAGCCTTCACAAAACTATACATACAAGAGACTCAAAGCCTGTCTTCAAGTTAATGTAGACAAGAGGATTTTTGAATTGTCTCCAAGTCTAAGCAGACCCCAATCTAGGAATGAAGTATTAGCCAAAAGTTTACAATTAAGCATGCATTTTCTTATAGAAACACCATTCTATTTGATGCTCAGATTCTCAAGCCAGTCCACACAAAACCTCTTGAACCCTAAATGAAGCCAAGTTATATGTACTACTAAATAGTACCTGCCTATGCTTGGTTCTGGGGCTAGGAGCAGTGGCAGGTGGTGAAAAGAGAAGTGAACAGGGAATTTCCTCTCCTTTTTCTGTGTAGAATGGCTGGTGGGGGCGTGAAGGGCAGGCTCTAGGCAAAATCTCAAATAAGACAAAGTTTGTACTTGACAGTCTTCTCCCTCTATTTCATCATGCCTTCTCCAGGTACCCAGTGGTATCACTACACCCTTTGGATCCAACTGTGGATCCAACTACCCCACCTGCATTGCTCCACAAAGAATCACAGGCACCACCATTAACCACCTGGCTCAGCAATCAAACCTTGAATCTCTTCAGGGCAGCTGTTCTGGCATTAGGAAAGAAGCAAATTTAGCGAAATGAATGGTAGTTGCTTAACTTTAAGATAACATTTCACTTTTAAAGGCTTTATTATTCTTTGTTACCCTCAAACTGAATTCCCCAATTATATAATTACAATAAGACAGTTAAAGTGAGCGAGATCCTTCAGTCAGTAGAAGCAGCAGAGAAGTGTGTGTGTGTGTGTGTGTGTGTGTGTGTGTGTGTGTGTGTGTGTGTGTGTGTGTGTGTGTGTGTGTGTGTGCGTGTGCGTGTGTGTGTGAATAATTAGGCTCCAAACTGATGTGTATGAAGCCTTCACAAAACTATACATACAAGAGACTCAAAGCCTGTCTTCAAGTTAATGTAGACAAGAGGATTTTTGAATTGTCTCCAAGTCTAAGCAGACCCCAATCTAGGAATGAAGTATTAGCCAAAAGTTTACAATTAAGCATGCATTTTCTTATAGAAACACCATTCTATTTGATGCTCAGATTCTCAAGCCAGTCCACACAAACCTCTTGAACCCTAAATGAAGCCAAGTTATATGTACTACTAAATAGTACCTGCCTATGCTTGGTTCTGGGGCTAGGAGCAGTGGCAGGTGGTGAAAAGAGAAGTGAACAGGGAATTTCCTCTCCTTTTTCTGTGTAGAATGGCTGGTGGGGGCGTGAAGGGCAGGCTCTAGGCAAAATCTCAAATAAGACAAAGTTTGTACTTGACAGTCTTCTCCCTCTATTTCATCATGCCTTCTCCAGGTACCCAGTGGTATCACTACACCCTTTGGATCCAACTGTGGATCCAACTACCCCACCTGCATTGCTCCACAAAGAATCACAGGCACCACCATTAACCACCTGGCTCAGCAATCAAACCTTGAATCTCTTCAGGGCAGCTGTTCTGGCATTAGGAAAGAAGCAAATTTAGCGAAATGAATGGTAGTTGCTTAACTTTAAGATAACATTTCACTTTTAAAGGCTTTATTATTCTTTGTTACCCTCAAACTGAATTCCCCAATTATATAATTACAATAAGACAGTTAAAGTGAGCGAGATCCTTCAGTCAGTAGAAGCAGCAGAGAAGTGTGTGTGTGTGTGTGTGTGTGTGTGTGTGTGTGTGTGTGTCTGTGTGTGTGTGTTGGGGGGGAGTGAGAGAAGTAGGCAGCACTAAGCAGGGTATATGGATTGTTCCTGGCTTTGTAGTCCTAACCTCCACTCCTTGTAAGAAAAATTAATGGTATTCTTGCTTTTCTGGCTTCCTCCTTCTTTTACTTCTGAACCTGCTACTTCTCTAAAATGCCTACGTTGGGTTTGTTTACTGTGGGACATAGCAGAGATTCTGATGAAGAGGAAGGGGCTGCTGTCTCCATGGGCTACTAAGACCAGTCTGTGCATTTGTCCATTGGTACTCACTTGGACGTGGTTCTGTGCTAGCCCTAGGAGGAAACAGGTGCAAAAGGAATTCTGAAGCTTGGGAACATATTCCGTATTCTGGTAGGGGACACTCTTCATCAGAAGGTAAGGCAGGCGGAAAAGGAAAGGCTTCAGAAAGGCTTTAGTCTAAGGTATCCGTTTTTGTTCAAGGAATCGCCAAAATTAATAATAAGTAAGAATTTTAGCAGCAAAGCTAGTGAGGAGTCCACTCTGATGGGGGGAAACCAGGAGACAGAAAGTTAATACATGCTAATGATTCATGTTTCCTTTTCTCCCTGTTTCCAACACCTTTTCATCTCAGTTTCCTTTTCTGTAAAATGGGAACAAGAACAATCCCTATCTTATAGGTTCTTGTAAGGCTTCAATAAGATCATGTAAAGTCCTCATGATAGCAAGTGCCCAGTAAATGCCTTTAAAAATTAGTCCTGGAACTCTAGAAGTTCGAAGAAGGGAGAAAGCAGTTTCTGCTTGGGTTAACTTCAGCCAGGTTTTGGGGGTCCTGGCATAAAAATTGAAAGGGGATTTTCAGCTAGGACTTAGAACAAGAATCTGACTTTAGTACCAAGGAGAGGAGGAAAAAGCTACCCACCAGAAACCAGGAGTTGAAGCTGCTACATTTAGTTTTAAAATGTCATTTCTTTTACTACAATGTAGGGAAACCTAGTTAACTGCCCTTTTATCTAAAACATTATCTGAGGATCATTATTAACCATAATTTCAACAAAAGCCCATAGCATAATATGTATCATGACTATTTCCAGTGTTCACTTACTTTTGGGTTGTAGTAATAGGTAGGCTGGCTTCTATTCATTCATCAGCTATTTATGGAATATCTCCAGTGAACCAGGCATTATGCTTGGTTCTGGGATTCCAATGGTGAACAGATAGAAGCAGCATCTGCCTGCAAATAGGTGACAGTCTACCAGAGAATATAGACACTGAATAAACAATTATGATGTGATGCATGGTATAAAAAGGGAAAGTTCAAGGTGCTGTTTCAGTGAAGATCTTGGGGACTTGTCCTCATCTTGTAGAAGCAAAGAAGATTTTCCAGAGAAAATGATATTGAAGGTAAGACTTAAGAGTTAAATTTGGGGTTCCACAGCATATTTTGCTTTAAAATAGGGTCTCGCTGATTTAAAAGGGATTGAACAACTGTTGAAGTAAAGCATTTTTTCTTCAGGTGACACCTGTTACAATGTAGGTGTCCCTAGTAGGGAAAGCTGGGCACCCACTACAAACCCTTCCCTATAAAGAACTTCCCAAGTAATTACACCAAGAAAAAATAAAGAGTAGAACCCTAAGGAGATGGGAAACAACACAGGGAAAATTTTATGGGGTGAAAGGATATAAATCCAAACTATTTCCTGACAACTCAGTCTAAAGTGTTGCTTTCCAAAGAGGATGAGCAAGCCACTCAGGTGTGGGGTGGGGACAGTGGTATACCAAAGTGAAGAGTATCTTACCAATGATATTGTATAGAATTGTTGGTGCATGGTAATAATAAAACTCGGACCAATTTTTCATTGTTTTAAATATGTTTTGAAATTTATAGACAATGCACCCATTCATTGAGTGCACCTGTTGGAGCACTTCCACCCCCCACCCCCACCCCCATATGCCAGTAGATGGCAGGCAGACAGAAGTTGGAGAAAGGCGAATTTTCAGCCAAATTCTCAGGAGCCTTTTTCTCTAAAATTCTCAGAAAATCAGTTCTTTGGAGGACCTCTTGGAATATGGCCTCTTCTTAAGCAGCTGAAGTCATCATTGTGCACTTGCTGTGTTAGTGGGGGAGTGGGGGTGGGGGTGGGCGGGAAGTAGCCACTTATGGCCCTGAGGTCATGTCAGGAAGGGAGAAGAATTGAGGCAATCAGCTGGTTGTCAGGCAACCGAAAAACCCCTTCTGCAAGGACTGGCTGATTGTTTCCTCAAATGTCCCTTTTGATTTGGCTAGTGAAGACCCAGTCTGAGTATGATTACTTTCCTGGATCTGAAACAAAGGCATAATCACATGGGGTGGGATTGGAAAAGACCAGATATTAACCCCAAGCCGTGGTCAGGGGGATGCCTGGAGCAAGACAACAGCCTTGAGAGAAGGCTCTGATGCAATGCAAAGGGTAGGAGAAGGGTGTTTGGTTGAAAGGAAAAGGTCAGTGTGCATTTAAAGTCATAACTGTGGCCTATGGGGGGGGGGTGCCCTGAAGTTTCAGAAACTGAGGACAAAGCTCCAAGAATACTGAGACATTCTGACTACTTTGGAAAGCGAACCCCTCCAGAAAAACAAAGACAATTACAGCTGATTGAATGACTTTGGATAGAAAAATGTGACTCTGGGTTGATGAGATGGCAAGGCTTGATAGCAAGTATGGAAAGAGAAGCTTCTGGGAATGAACAAAGGGAAGGGAGACCTTCAGAGAGAAAGGAAACCTAATTGTCTTCTCTAGACTGCAGTTTGCTAGAATTTGAGAGCACACATTTTGTCCTTACCCTCACAACAAACTAGGAAGTGGGCAAATTTTAGACTTGGTTGCTTATTTGGTTGCCTGCTTCAGCCTTTTAGTCTCCATCCCTGGTTGAATCCTCTGGTTTCTCCTTGAGTGTTTTCTAACACTGGTAGAACATTTGGAGTTTGGCTCTTTAGAGTGATACCAACCAAACAATAATCCATACATTGAAGTTTGAATCTCATAAATACAAAAGTAATTGATTTCCTTAAGTACACATGGCACCCCAAAGACTGACTTTTCTAACTCACTAGACCTGTTTAGGACTGTTTCTGATTCCCATTTTGCTTTTAGGATGGAATTGTTTAATGCCTTACCCTGAAGCAAACCAATTAATTCAAACTAATGTCTTAATGATTGCTAACAAATTGATGCCCTACCAAGTGTACTATATTTAATTCAATGTTTTCTCAACTTTTCTCATACACATGACTTCTTTTGTCAGTCAAAACTTTCAGTGATTATTTCATGATGGTAGTTGTACTTCTAGTGTCTGCTGATTGAGAATATATACAATGAAAAATTACCAGGAATTCAGCCATATGTTTAAAGGATCTAATGCTCTATTAATTGTAACAGCACTCATATTATCTTGAAAAATAGTAGCAAATATATGTGTGAGATATATTTTTTCAAAATAAAAACAACACCTTGTCCACTGGCAGATTTTCATATTCCCCAGAGTAATTCTTTCGCTCCCCAGAGAGTTGTGGCTCCAGATTAAGAACCACTAGCTGAACCAGAAAAAATAATTGAAACAAGAAGTGTAAAAAATCTGAAAGCTTTTTACTGAGGTATTTTTGTGTCATCAGGGTAGGGTGGAGCCTCTCCAATGTACCTCACTAATGCATTTTCTATAGGAGATCTGGGTAGGGCTAGTTAAAGCTGACAAAAGAAAAATAAAGAAATGCTGAACTTTCAAGAAGTCACCCTAAATGCTCATGTGAATGACTATTACAGAAACAAATGCTGGAGGAAGCTTGTGGAACATTGAGCATTTGAATTTTGCTAGCAGAGATTGCCAAATAATAAGCTATTCATCCGAGTTTGTCTACTATCACAAGTACAAAAGAATTGATCTCCCCAAACATGGTTAATGAAGAGCCACACAACTTTATGAATATACCAAAGTGCACTTAATTGTACCCTTTAAAGGGGCAAATTTATGACGTGTGAATTATAATTCAATAAATATGTTATTTAAAGAAAACAAATCCAGTGCTTGTCATTAGGTATACTGAGCTCAACAGAGTTACCTTATTAAGTTCCCAGTATCTGAGACCCTTGAACTTCCAATATTCAGGGACTGTGAATTTAGGCATCCTCAGATCCACAGAAGGCTGACTCCTAGTGACATTGTCTATTGACTGTGTATCCTGAGAGGAGACAATGATGAGTAACATCAAATGGTGAAGTGGGGTAGAATGATTAAAATACCAGCACTGAAATCAGATAGTCTGGGTCTCTGTCTTTGCTGAGTCTCCTCTTAATATTTTATCATATTGATTGCTCCTGCCTCCTAACATTGATTTGAGGAATAATAAATTAATGGGCACAAAATGATTAACAATACCTAGCAGATTCAAACTTCCCTGAGGCCATTTGATAATATGAAACTATTATTTCATAAATAATGACAGCTGCCAAAGAAGTTTGAGGTGGTAAGGTCTATGTACACCTCTATACACTCCCTACTAGATTGTAATAAAAGAAAGGTATAAATAAAACTCTGCCTACAGACATTTGTTCATTAGCAAAGTAAGCATAATGCATCATAAAACCTCTTTCATAAACTTGATGAAGCTTTAGATCTTTTATAGGTACTCTGTGCACATTTTATGAAAGATGCAACATTTTTCCTCAAGTTGGCATCATGCCAATAATTCTCCTTAAATAATAGCTTAACAGAGAACCCATTCAGGATCAAGTCATCATGTCATACTATGGAGCATAAATTGTGATAAGAGAACTAAAGGGACTCCATCTTGTTCTTCAGCAGCCATCTTAGGAGTTCCAAGAAATAGTTCTGTTTCTCAGAAATAATAGAACACGGAAAATCCTGCCTCTGTACCCATTAATCCTTACCTAGCATAATACGCTCAACAGCATAAAAACAGCAATTCCTATACAATGTAAAATTGTTCTCTTTGGTTTCCATTTTTCCTGGGCAACATCCCTTGTCAGAGATTGATTGTCTAGACGTTAGTAGCCATTCTCTAGCACGTACTCAACTAGGGTCATCTTGACCCCATTCCCTTCTACTTGATCATTGCTATACCAACCTGGAAAGTCCCGTGGGAAATATTATTGTACCCATTGCTTTGTCTTGCTAACTGCCTAGATTCAGCTTCTGTACCTTCTGTACCATGGCTTGCTTGCATTGGCTGAAACCCTGCAATTGAATATTCTGCCCTCTGTGATTTTTCTCTTTATAAACCCTTGAAAATCACTGCTGGCGTGACATCTTGTCACACTGTGTGATGTGTGAGGATGGTGGCCGCTGATCAGCTTAATAAAGGCTTTTTATTGGCTCAAGTGTGACGTGGCTTGGAGTTTTAATTGGCATTATGCTGGGTACAACATTTTTGGTACAACAAAATAAAGGCCTTGGTGAATTTTTACACCTTACTTATAGAGGGAGTATCTTCAATTTGTTTTAGCTACTTCACATATATTAAATAAATTTAATTTATAATCGAGAACCCATTTCTAAAATACATCATAATAAAACAACATTAATGTCACCAGTAAAAAAGATTTAACATACAATCTTCTAGTTAGCAAAATGTCAGTTCTTGAATGAGATACCAATAGCGGAGGGACTTATAGTACCTTCCTCTATTGTAATCCTAATAAACTTTCTCCATCCATTGCTAACTATATATTTGATTTCTTTAATACATAGGGGACTATTCAAGGCCTCCTTTGTTTATGTTATCAAATCATGGGCATAGAGTTTTTTATGGTATTCTTTTATTTTCTTCATCATGCCTATAGGTTCTGTAATGATGCCCCCTCTTTGATTACTGATATTGGTAATTTGTGTTTCCTTGTTTTTGTGGTGGTCAGACTGGTCAGTCTTGCCCAAGGTTTGTCAATTTTATTGTTTCTTTCAGAGAAGCAGCTTTTAGTTTTGTTGATTATTCATCTGCTTTTCAATTTTTAGTTTCAATTGACTTCTGCTTTAATTTTTAACATTTCTTCTTGCTTTGGGTTTAGTTTGCTATTCTTTTTCTAGTTTCTCAAAATGGATGCTAGAATACTGACTTGAGACCTTGCTTATTTCTTTTTCTTTTTTCATTTTCCCTTTTCTTTTTTAATTTATGTGAATAGTATTTATTCATGATTAAACACTACTTACAGAGTCAGCAATCTCAAATATTATGGCTCTACCACTTTATAAAATACCCTCAATGGTTTGTGAATAATGGCTTTTTCCACATTTTTATTGGTGCATTATAGTTGTACATATTGGTGGGATTTGTTTTTACATTCATACATGCATACAATATAACAATATAATTTAACCAATATCACTCCCCAGCACTTCCCCTCTCCCTCCCTTACTCCCATCTCTTGGTTCTTTACTGATATCCCTTTGATTTCCATGAGATTCTCTATCACCTTCAACTTTCTTTTCTTTTTTCCTTTCCAGCTTCCTCATATGAGGAGAAATATATGACCCCTGACCCTTCCAAGTTTTGTTTATTTCATTTAACAAAATGAAACCTTGCTTATTTCTAAGCATTAAATATTATTAGCTTCTTTTTAAGTGCTGTTGTAACTGTATCTCAGAGCTATGACATGCTATATTTTTACTTTCAGCTTGAAATATTTTTTAAAAAAGTTTCCCTGGAGACTTACTCTTTGACCCACAAGTTATGTAGAAATGAGTTCTTTCTTTCTAAATATCATTTTTATTGACTTTTAGTTTAATTTTCTTAAGATCATTGCATGATTTCTATTCTTCTAAATTTTCTCATGGTTTGTTTTGTGGCCCAGAATATGTCCTCCCTTGGTATATGTTCCACACACATTTGAAAAGAATGTGTAGTCTCCTGTTGTTCAGTGAAGCATTGTATAAATGGCAATCAGTTCCAAGTTTTTCATAGTATTTTCTGGTCTTCTGTATCCTTACTTATTTTCTGTTTTCTCATTCTATCAGGTACTAAGAGAGAAATACTGAAGTTTCACCAATAATTGTGGACTTGTATATTTCTCCTTATTTCTGTTAATTTTTGTTCTGGTATTTAAAGCTCTGTTGTTAAATGCATACATATTTTAAAATGTTATATTTTCTTCTAATATTTTTACAGTTTCAAGTCTTATATTTAAAATTTTATTTTTTTTTTTTTTTTTTTTTTTTTTTTTTTTTTTTTTTTTTTTTTTTTTTTTTTTTTTTTTTTTTTTTTTTTTTTTTTTTTGTTTTTTTTTTTTTTTTTTTTTTTTTTTTTTTTTTATCCATTTGAGTTGTTTTTTTTTTTTCTGTATTACATGAGATAAGGGTCCAATTTCACTTTTCTCTATGAGGATATCCAGTTTTCCCATCACTGTTTGTTGAAGACTATTCTTTTGCCATGGTATGTTCTTGGCATCTTTGTCAAAAATCAGTTGGATATAAACAAATGGATTTATTTTGGAGCTCTCTGCTCTGTTCCATTGACCTATGTGTCTGTTTTTGTGCCAGTACTATGCTGTTTTGATTACTAGAATCTTATAGTAGATTTTGAGATCGGCTTTTCTTTTTAATTCCAGATTTCTTTATCTACTTGGCAGATTTTGTGGTTCCATATAAATTTTAGGATTGCTTTTTCTGTGAAAAATACCATTGTAATAATGAAAGATATTGCATTGAATCTGTAGATCACTTTGAGTGTTATGAGCATTTTAAAAATATTAATTCTTCTAATTATGAACACTAGATACTTTTAATTTTATCTTTCTGTCTTTTTCAGTTTCTTTCATCATAAATGTTTTATAGATTTTAGTGTATAGAGTGTTTGTCTCCTTGATTTTCATCTTTTGTTTAGTGTCTTTTGTATCAGTTGTATTTAATATAATTAGCAATGTTTGGATTTAGTCTACAATTTTCATTTATTTTTATGTTTGGTGCTTGGCTTCTACTCTCCAGCTTTTATTTCTATTAATTGGGTATTTTTCAATATTGTACTTCATTTAATTTTTAAATAAATCTCATATCTTTAGTGATTGCTATAGGGATTAAAATACATAGTTACCTTAGGATTTTTAATTTTGGAATTCATATTTCATCACCTCAAGTGGAATGTAGAAATTTTACCACTGTATGATCCCCTTAAACTCCCCGATATGTTGTAATCTTTATATATATAACATTTATATATACTAAAAACCCCATCTGCATTATAATTTTTATTTTCAACCATTATAACTGATTTTTCAAACTTAAGAATAGTGTATATTTACCCATAGATTATTTCTGTCACTCTATTGTCATTCTTGAAGATCCCAATGTCCCTCTAGTATCATTTTCTATCTATCTCAAGAGTTTGTTTTTTAGAAATATACTTGTGCATTTTGAATAAGTAAATAAATAATCTAAAAAAGAACCAATAAAATAAATATACATTAAAAAAAAAGAAATATGTCTAAGATGTGTCCTTGAATGACTTTTTTTGTATTTACCCTATAGTAGGGTTCACAGAGCTTATTGAAACTTTCACTAAATTTGGAATGTTTGTAGTTATTATGTCCTCAAATATTTTCCCACCCATACTTTTTTCTCTTTCTAGAAATTTAATTACATATATGTTAAACCTCAAGGTATTGTCTGACAGGACCCTAAGACTCAGGAGAAGCTTATTCAACCTTAGTTCTCTCTTTCTTTCAAATCAGGTCATTTTTTGTCACTCTGTTCAAATTTACTGATTCTTTCATTTATCATGTCGTCTATAATATTAAGACTATCCATTGTGTTTATATTTTGTATAAAGTATTTTTAATCCTAAATTTCCATTTCATCCTTTTAAAAAACAACTGCTATTTCTCTGCTGATATTTTTCTATCATTTTATTGATTGAAACTGTATTTTCTTCATTTCATTGAAGATAGTTGTAATAGTTGATTCATATTTCCTGTTCACTATCTTAGCCCATTTGAGCTACTATAAAAATACTGCAAAATGTATACCTTATAAACAATAGAAATTTGCCTTTAATATTTATAGAGGGTGAGAAGTCCAAGATCAAGGTGCTGGAAGATTTAGTGTCTGGTGAGGACCTCCTTTCTGGTTTATAAAAAGTATATATATATATATATATATATATATATATATATATATTTTTTTTTTTTTTTTTTTTTGCTGTGTCCTCACATGTTGGAAGGGATAATTAAGCTGTTTTGATGCACTATCCCACTTATGAGGGGACCACCTTCATGACTTTATCACCTCTTAAAGACCCTAGTTCCCTATACATCACAATGTAAACCAAGTTTCAATGAATCTACAGAAGACAAAAACACTAAAAGAGACAATAGCATCCACTAATTGTAATATCATGGTAATCTCTTGGCTAGTGTCTATTGTTTTCTTTTTTCTTAAAAGTGAGCCATATTTTCAAGGTTCTTCATATGTCAAGAAATTATATACAGTAACCTGAACATTCTGAATGCTTGGTTACCGAGGCTTGGAGATTCACATCTATTCTTCTGAAAGGTATTCATAGTTTTGTTTTAGCAGTAAATTAACTTGATTGGACTCAAGCTGCCAATGCTGATTATTTAGCTGTGTTGCATTGCATCTGCCTTACACATACAGCTTCATGGGTAAGTTAAAGACTTGGCTAGAACTTGATGGTCCTCGTCTCTGTGTCAATCTTTTTTCTGGAATTCTCCCTTCACTTCTTAGTTCCTGTTTTCTCCCAGAACTCTATCCTCTGGTACTTCAGATCAGATAGCTTTCTATCAAATGTTAAATATCTCTTACAATCCAAACCTTTTACACTCAGGCTAAAATAAGTAAAATGTGGGAAACTCACTAACTAATTTCCCTTTTTTTCAAGGGTCCATGACTTTTGCTCATTCACCAGGACATTTGTGTCTCTTGTGCTGTATTTTTTAAAATATAATTTCTTTTAGTTGTTGATAGACCTTTATTTTTTATTTATACATGGTGCTGAGAATCGAACACAGTACCTCACACATGCCAGGCAAGTGCACTACCACTGAGCCCCAGCCCCAGCCCCTCTTATGCTGTATTTTATCTAAGCAGTTAATGTCAAATTTTCTGTAAAAGGCTAGATAAATATTTTAAGCTCTGTGGGCCATACAGTCTGTCACAACTATTCAATTCTGCCATCATAACATGAAAGTAAATATAGATAATATATAAATGAATGGCTGTGGCTGTGTTCTAATAAAACCTTATTTACAAAGGCAGGTGGCAGTCTAAATTTGGCCTAATGGCCATAGTTTGGCAAACTCTAGTCTGTTACTTTCAAGTGGATTGAATCTGATAGGCGCTTACTTGGCCATACAAGTATTTGAAGGTACTATGCAAAATATTTATTTTAGTTAATTCATTTTATGATAGTTGCACATTAATTGAAATTTAAATTAATAAAATTTAAAGTAGAAGAAAAGAGAGAAACATGTAAAAGAATGTTGAACAATAAATATAGGAGGCTATGACTTACTTATCATATATGAGGTGTAAATTTGATTAATATGAGTTATAGGTCAGTGTGATATTATGAAATTATTTTAGGTTGTTAAGAATTACAAAGGAAGCCGGGCGCAGTGGCACACACCTGTAATCCCAGCACTTTGGGAGGCTGAGACAGGAGGATCGCGAGTTCAAAGCCAGCCTCAGCAATGGCGAGGCACTTAGCAACTCAGTGAGACCCTGTCTCTAAATAAAATACAAAAAAGGGCTGGGGATGTGGCCCAGTGGTCGAGTGCCCCTGAGTTCAATCCCCGGTACCAAAAAAAAAAAAAAAAAAAAAAAAGAATTACAAAGGAGGCTCCTGTTGTAGCTCAAGTGGTAGAGCACTTGCCTAGATGTATGAGGCACTGGGTTTTATCCTCAGCACCACATAAAAATAAATAAATAAAATTAAGGTATTGTGTCCATCTACAACAAAATATTGTTTAAAAAAGAATTACAAAGGATGATATCCATTATTTCATTAAATGAATGTTTATTGAGTACATAATATTTGCCAGGCATTGTGCTGGGTACTGGAGATATATAATGATAAGCAAAGTAGCATAGCGTAATTGTAGAGAAAGATGGAACTCTGGAACCAGACTCCCTGAGATTGAATTTTGGCTTGGTCACTTATTCATTTTGTGGGCTTGAACAAGTTACTTGCCTGTGTCTCATTTCTTCCATATGCATGACAATAACAATATTTCATAGAATCAGTATGATAAATAAATGAGGTAACATTTGTAAACTACTGAGAAATAACCTGACACATAGTAAAACTTATATAAGTGTTTGTTAAACAATAAGTACTTGGACCATTTCTGTCTCCAAGGAACGTAGAGTCTAGTGGGAGAAACTGACTTTAATCAAAAAAGCACATAAACAAATGTAAAATCCAACTGTGTTCTGTGCTACAAAGGAGTTTATATTGGGCTATGAAAGTTTGTATTATAGGGATTTGACCAGGGAAGGCATCTCTAAGGACGTGCTATTTGAGCTGAGTAAAAGTAGGAGTGTATTAGGCAAAAAACATTTTGAGAAGGAGCATGATGAATGACACTGTATTTCCTGCCTTACTAATTAAGCACTCTGTTCCATGAGGGCATGGCCCAAGTCTCAAACATCTGTATTCTTCATCATGCCCAGTAATTGTGGGGATGACCCATAATACGTGTGATGGACAAGTCTGATGATGTTGGTAGTAAGCAAGATTTACCACTCTGGAGACTTACTCTCCTCCTACCTGGCTACCCTACATAAGGAGAAATCTTCACAGACCTACTGTCTAAAGAATGCTTGCATGTATGAGTCTGTTGGGATGAACCTAACTACTATGTATAACTATTATTCTCTAATGAAAAAAAATAATAATGCTTGGGGTGTTCAAATATTCTGTCTAGAAGACAAGGCATTCTAGAAGGGAAGCAGCAGTTTGGATGATGAATGTAACCCTCTTTGTTAGCATTTTGGCTGTTGTATCATTTCAAAGGCATTTGCTCGACAGACTTAGCCTTGGGAATTGAAGAAGCTATGCTGAGAGGACACTGTGGGCTGAGGCTCCTCATGCTTCCTCATGGTGTTCAATTCTAAAACCCACGATCCTCTGGAGGGGCATTCTTTACAAACCAAGGTCTCCATTTCATCACGTGTGGCTAAAGGATTGGAATCATCAACCACCTGCAACAATTTTACTTCCAGGGTTCTTTCCCTTGTCAACTACAGATCAGGAAACAAATGTATGAAAACAGATATCTTTTTTCCTCTTTCAAAATAGGAGCAGCTGACATCATTTGCAGGATGGAACTGCTGAAAACCCTGAAAAATCCATTTCAGGGCACTTCCGGGGGAATATTTCCATCCTTTGTAGAGATGTATACCAATCCAACCTCAGGACCCACTCATTATGAATAGCGCTTTCCTACGTTTAAAAGTTTTCTTGCTCATATGTAAGAAACTAGGTAAAAATAAACAATGTAACAGATTAGGATTTTTTTCTTTTTACAACACTCTGAAAACCTGCTCCAAATTGTAACTTTATCATTCAGGAGGAACCTAGCTTTGGGTTAGCTTTATTTTGTTTACTCAGTCTCTTGCTTTTTCTCTTTTTCTTAACTTCACTTCCTTGGTGAGGGTTCCATTCTCAGATACATTCTCTCTTCTTGGACCAAAGATGGATTGGATCAGGCTATGAAATACACCATTCATGTGAAACAAGCAAAAGCTTTTCCCCTGCAGTGTTCCAAGGAAAAGGCTTGAGACTCAGTCTGATTGAACAGCTTGGGTCATATACATACCCCAAAGCAATCACAGCTCCAGGGGGTGAAATGAGTTGCCTGGCTTATTTTCATATATGTGTTCATCAAGTTCATGAGTCAGCTACCTCAAAAGTACATGTATTCCACAAATGGAATCAGAATTCTTGAGAAGGGACAAAGTGGAAATTCCTGGTGGAAAGGCAAACAATAAATGTCTACTCTGTGTAATAATAATTGATGCTTATATTAAATAAGTATTTTAATTTTAAATTTACCTAACCTCTTTCATATCCACTAGCACATAAGAGCCTTGCAATAACCCTGACAAGTAGCCAAGTCTGAAAATATTTCCATTTTATAGGTGAGGAAACTAAAGCCCAGGTGAGTCAAATGAATTGGATGTCTGCACTGTTGCATGGTGTTAGAGACATTTGACTCTAAAGTTAAAGAATTCTAGATTCTCTGAACACCAAATTTATATTTTCAGTTTTGTTCATCTTGCCTTATTTATTAGCCCAATACCCAGTCCCATTCCTCTCTTTTTCCCCCTCCCTATAGCCTTTCTAATATATATATATATATTATGTATATGTATATATATTATATATATGTATATGTATATATATTATGTATATGTATATGTATTATATATATGTTATGTAGATAACATATAGGATTTTAGTTTGAATGTGTTCTTTCAAATTGTGTATTGTTTCATGTGCATATATCAATCTACATAAGTAGTACATGTTATACATCAAATTCTGTTTCTTTATTCATTTCTTATATTTTTGTTGTAATCCATGTTACTTTGCATATATTTAATCTGTTACTTCCAACTATTTCATAATACTCTTTGACTTTGCCATACATCTACCACATTTTATCTATCTACTGTTTCAGTCAAGGCTTCCTAATGGAATTCTGCTAACTTCCACCATTACAAAATCACTTCCATAAACATATTTATACATGTCTCCTTGTGGTCTTGTGTGAGAATTTCATATATATATATATATATATATATATATATATATATATATATATATATATATATATATATGTATATAAGAATAAAACTGTTGGGTTATAGTTAATGTGACTAAGTTGTTACCCTCAAGCCAATAATTTATTCTTTGACCACACTTCAATTTAAACTCCCAGGTAACAGTTCAAATCTCCTTCTCCTGTTTTGATTTCTCTGTTTAGCTCTTATAACTAATAAATTGTACATTTAATATATTATCTTTATTATATTATTATTTGTACTGTTTGTCTCCCACAGTACAATGTAAACAGCATCAGCAAGGACTTTGTCTGTTTTTTCAAGTGTTTATATACTAAACACCCAAAACAGTGCTTGGCACATGGAGACTGCTAAATAAATATTCGTTGAATAAATAGAGTAGTGCCATATTTTTCTTCAGAGTACATTTGAACCCACCTACATTGTAAAGAACATAAGGGCTCTATTGCTCCCATAAACTCATCAAAACTCAGCATTATCAGCTTTTGAATTTTTGCCAGTCTTTTCTTAAACTTGTATTTATCAAATTACTAATGAGTTTAAGCACATCTTCATAGATTTCATTTTTTTCAAGTACTATCCTTGGAGGTGAGCTCTTTATTACTAAAAAGGCAAATGGAATACTAGTAGAGATGCCCAAACAAATACTCCAAGCTGCACATTCACATTCCTGGCTAAAAACAGTCATGATCAAGATTGTATGATGTCCAATTTGCAAAGAAAATTATGAAATCCAACATAACAAGAATTCAGAATATGACTGGGGTTGTAGCTCAGTGTTAGGGTGCTTGCCTAGCATGTATGAGGCACTGGGTTTTATCCTCAGCATCACACAAAAAATAAATACATAAAATAAAGTTATTGTGTTCATCTACAACTAAAAATGTCTTTAAAAGAATTCAGAACATCAGTTTCAATCTTACTTCCAGAATTGTGTATCTGTTGGCTATTAAGAGCTCCTTAACTGAGCTTGGTGAAGGGGAAGTCTAAATCCTATGCCATTTTTTATTTATTGAACATAAAACTGTCTGAATAGCAATTTTTCCTCATTATCCCTGGGTAACATACCCAATGGAAGTTTATGTCTCAGAATTAGTTCATGAATTAAACTTAACTTTCAAATGTCATATCCTTTCTTTATAGGCCTATTACAGATCCTCTTAGCCCACAGTGGGGAACAGGTTTTAACTTCATCTCCTTCTCTGGTCCAGCCAGTTTGGTATGCCAAGCAGACAAAGGCCTAGCATCAAGAGGAAGCTCCAAACATTTATACCACCTTAAATGTGCCAGAAAGCATTCTACATAGTGGAGATATAGTCTCTGACATCAGACAATGCACAATCTCAGGGGTAAAAGGCTCATTGTATAAGCAATTATAATCAGAGACCATGATGCTAAGGTTTATGCTGAAAGGAGGCACAGAGTGTTGGGGAGCCCAGTGGAAGAGCACTTGACATTGTCTTAGAAAGGAAAAACAAGAGTAGATGAGAAAAGAGGAAGGCTCCTCACAGGCATATTGATTGAACTGAAACTACAAGATCTGAAAACTGAAAATATAAGATCAAGTAGAAGCTTGCCAGAAGGAGTGGAGGAGTGGAGAATAACATCAAAGTGAACATTCCCTACCATGCAAAAAATTAGATAGCTCACTGTGGCTTAAAATAAGACCAGAAAGTGTGGAGTCTTTCATGCTTTCTACCAAATATCCATTTCTCTCCTACCCTACTATTATGACCACTGGTAAAATTGTACTTCCTGGTTCCTCTGTGTCCAGGATTGGCCTGTGAAATGATCCCTGTCATTTCCAGTCTAAGAATTTAATTGCCAGAATGAGAGTCATAAGGCTATATTCGGTCTGCCATAGTGACAGGCAATGCTCCAGATGGTGGAGGCCCCATCAGTCTGTTTCAGATGAGGTGGAGCAGATCTCCTTGCTGTTTGGCAATAGGTAAGTGGCATGAGTAAGAAACAAACCTTCACTATTTTATACCACTAAGGTTTGGGAATTGTTCACTTGTTGCTGCAGTATAGAAACTAACTAACTTAACTAATGCAGAGGGAAGAGTAAGTAGCAGGAATAAGGAATGAAGTTAGGTAAGCAAGGGTTTAATCAGGATTAACTTCTTAGGTTATACTAAGAAGCTTTATCCTGTAGCGTTAATGTTTTTTAACTTCTGCTCTGAAGAACCCTAGGTACTTTGGGGAGGTGGGAGAGAAAATATTCAAGGATTCAGGCCTCTGACTGCCACTTCAGGGAGAACACTTCTGCTTTTTTCTGATACACACACACACACACACACACACACACACACACACAGAAAGGGGGCAGAGAACGAGATGGGGGGTTATTTAAATACTGTTTTTTTATTTTAAAATTTTTACTGCCAACAATACAAACAGAAACTCCAGATGAAGCATGATGAGTCTTGATTATAGAAAGATTGTTTTGAATATTACATGAAAATTGATTGTAAAAAGGCAAGACTAGTTTCAAGGATCTCACTTAGAATGCTAATATAGGAGGAGCCTAGATGAAAGAAGGAGGTGGCAGTGAGGTGGTGGAGATAAGTGAATAAATTAAAAAAAAAACAATTTAGGAAATAGAATCCACAGACATGGTTACAGATTGGCTGTGGGGAATGAGAGAGAGTAAGGCAAAAATGACAACTCCAGTGTTTCTGCTTCAGAAAGAATGTTGGTGCCATTCACAAGATGGGTAGCACAGGAGGAGAGGTGAAGTTGAGGGAGGAGTTGACGAGCTAAGTTTTCAATGTGTTGATTGCCACATGTTCACAAGACAGCTAAGTAGAAAGGATTCTCAAGCTAGGAGTCTGGGTTAAAGAAGTACCAAGTTCTACTACTTAGTATGAAAACTTGGGCAGGTCAGTTTGAGAACTGGTACAGTTTACTCACCTGTAAAATGGAGTAACAAAATATTCATCTTTATCAGTATTATTGGTTTTATCAAATATAAAAGTTTATATGAGAAGGTATATGTGTAAAATCTAAAATGCCATACAAATAGCAAGTGGTAAAAATGAATATTTTCATGAGCAATGGAATGGATGTGAGGAGGTAGGGAGATTTGCCAGGGGACATTCAGGAATTATTTGATCTGTACAGAGACTAGAGAGCTCTGATTCTTGGTGGCGTCACTATGAACATTCCAATCTCTGGGAAACTTAGTCCTTCAAAGAAATTCTTTCCAGTGGCTTGGTGTCATGGCGATTTAGCTGACTTGGGTTGGAGCTAAGTGAATTGGAAGGAGGCTGCTTAATCCTAGGCAGTGGGATATTGGGATGAGGCCAATGCAAATGTGCCAGGATGGAAACACTTTTGCAGATGGAAAGCCTTTTAGAAAGATTTTATTGTGGTAATATACACATAACATAAAAGGTATGTTATGTATACATTTTAAATGTAAAGTTCAGTGACATTAAGTACATTTACATTGTTGTGAAACCATCACTACCATCCATCTCTAGAACATTTTCCTCATCCCAAACTGAATCCCTGTACCCATCAAATAACTATCCACTTCTCCCTCCCCAAACCCAGACCACCACTATTCTACTTTCTGTATCTATGAATTTGACTATTCTAGGTACCTCACATAAGTGAATCATATAATTTGGGGTTTTTTTGTGTGTGTCTGTCTTATTTCACTTAGCATAATGTTTTCAAAGTTCAGCCATATTGTACTAGTTATCAGTATCTCATTCCTTAATGCTAAATAATATCCCATTGGATGTCTAGACCACAGTTTATTCATGGATGTTTGGGTTGTTTTTTGTCTTTTGACTATTATGAATAATGTTGTCATGAAAAATAGTGTACAAATATCTATGCAATTCTCAGATTTCAGTTCTTTTGGTATATGCATATAAACAGAATTACTTAATCATTTAACACTTTTAAGTTTTTAAGAACCACTATAATGTTTTTCATAGTTGTACCATTTTATATTCCCACCAATAGTGCACAAGGGTTCTACTTCCTCGATGTCCTTACCAACACTTGTTAGTTACTGAGATTTTGGAGGTTTATTTCAGTTTCTTGTTTTTATGAGTGAACTCAGCAACACTCAACCACTGAACCACATCCTCAGCCCTACTTTGTATTTTATTTAGAGACAGGGTCACACTGAGTTGCTTAGCACCTTGCCATTGCTGAGGCTGGCTTTGAACTCCCAATCCTCCTGTCTTAGCCTCCCAAGCCACTGGGATTACAGGCATGCTCCACTGCACCTGGTCACTTTCTTGTTTTCAATAATAATAATCATCATCATAATGGATATGAACAGATATCTCATTGTGGTTTTAATTCGCATTTCCCTAGTGATTAGTGATGTTGAGCATCATTTCATGTGTTTATTGGTCATTTGTACACTTTCTTTGGAGAAATGTCTATTCAAATCCTTCACCCCATTTTAAACTGGATGGCTTGCTTTCTTTGGTTGTTTAACTATAAAATCTCTTTTTTAAAAAAATATTTATTTTTTAGTTGTAGTTGGACACAATAGCTTTATTTTATTTATTTACTTTTATGTGATGCTGAGGATCAAACCCAGGGCCTCACACATGCTAAGCGAGCGCTCTACCGCTGAGCTACAACCCCAGCCTTATAAAAGCTCTTTATATGTTCTAAATATGAGCCCCTGGTTAAATGTATGATTTGAAAATGTTCTCTCTCATTCAATAGTTTGCTTTTCACTCTATTGATTGTGTCCTTTGATACAACAATGACCACTACAATATTTCCGGGGATCAGGAGTCCAGGAAAAACTTAACCACATGATTCTGGTTCAGCAACTCTCATAAGGTTACAATTAAGATGTTAATAGTGATTTCATTCATGTGAAAGCTCAACTGAGGGAGGACCTGCTACTGAGCACATTCACATGGCTGTTAACAGGCTTAGAAGATCTGCTGCTAAGTTCACCCATGTTTGCCTCCCCATAGAGCTGCCTTATGAATGGCAGCAGCTTACCCCAGGGTGAGTAACCTAAAAGAGAATATGAGGGTTGGGGCTGTGGCTCAGTGGTAGGGCACTTTGAAAAGAGTGGAAAGTAGCCCTGCCAAACTTATTTTTAATGGGTTTGAAATACTTGTTATTGGAGGAAAATGAAACTTTTAATTCTCAACACAGAAATAGAGCAGGTCATACAATTACTACTGCCTACAAGATATTTTAGCTGGGTGTGTTGGTACATGCATATAATCCCAGCAGTTCCGGAGGCTGAGGCAGGAGGATTGTGAGTTCAAAGCCAGCCTCAGAAAAGCAAGGCACTAAGCAACTTAGTGAGACCTTGTCTCTAAATAAAATACAAAATAGGGCTGGGGATGTGGTTCAGTGGTTGAGTGCCCCTGAGTTCAATCCCTGGTGCCACAAAAAAAAAAGATTTTTTAATAGTACTGAATAACAGATTTTCATCTACATGTAGTCTGCAAGCAAGAGAATGGTCAGCATGGCATCTTGATGTACTTTCTGGTTCCCAGGGTTCTAACTCATGAATCTACCAATCCAATCTCCATAGCAAATGGTGATGATGAGCCTGACACTAGAAAACCTCAGCAAGCAAGAGATCCAGGGCCTCTTTAGCATCTCCTGATCAGAGCCTTTGTATTTGAAAACAACCATTCCTAAAGGGCAAGGCATGCTCTGAGTGGGAAAGGCTAAGTGAAACTTTCATGCCCATCTGACCTACTCTTGCTCCAGGGAGACTTTAAAGGAAGGAAATGGTTAAAGGGCCCAACTACTACAGCATATTTATTCAGGTTGATAGGAGGGGAAAAAAAGACCACTGTCTCCATGGAGTTGGCAACTGAAGAATAGGGATTTTGAACTGTATTTGCTGGAATATTGGATCATTAAGGGTTTATGGCCTCACAGATTTATTTTAAACCTATGTCATCCCTCAATGCTGACTTAAACTTCAAGTTGTCCCAGATTATTTTATCCCCAGAAACTGTCTTGGGAGCGAATAAAAGAGTGAGTCCTCCCTGGGAGGGAGAGAAGCCTGAAGTTGAAAGATGAGGCTCCAGGGGAAATTTTTCATTGTACATACTATGGATTGGGAATGCAATTCAGTGGTTGAGGGCTTTCCTAGTGTTCATAGGTCCTGGGTTTAATCGCCAGCACTGCACAAAAAAATAAAGAACCTAATGAGCTGCCTTGGTATTCCACTGTCACTGCCATTGTCACCACAGCTTCTCAAATCTTTTCAGATAGCTCACTAGATGGGGCAAGCTCACATGGAATTAAGAAATTAAAAAAAGAAAACAACTTCCGTATCTACTCTGAATGAGGCAGAGTGTACCAAGGGAGTAAACTAAGTCATAACTTTTCTGCTCAGAGAGAAGGAGTATGCAGAGGGAAAAAGATAGGCTCCCAGGAACTAATTGGCCATTCCAGAAACAAATCATTAAATTTGAGCTAAAGTAGTTAATGCCAGAGGACCACCATGCCTTTGGCCCAGAAACCTAAAATTCTGGCTTTTTCTTACATGTTCCCTTTTAGAGATGTGTAGGGCAAGAAGCTTTTTTGGAAAAAAAAAATAGTAATTACATTAGCAAAATTTCCCAGAAGTTTTCAATGTTTATAGGGCTCTCAATAGAATCTGGTCCCTGATAGACAATATTTTTGGATGCTTACTATATGCCAGACACTATCCTATAAGGCCAGTTCAATGAAGAAAGCAGAAAAATATCTTCACCCTCTTTGATCTTATATATTAATGGGGGTGGGGCAGACCATAAATAAGGTAGTTTAGTAAATAAAAATTGTATCAAATGATAATGGATGTTATAAAGATAGATAAAGCAAAGCTATAAGGAATATAGAGACTTAATGGTGGGGGGTTATGATTTTATATAGATCAGGGAAGTTGTGATGGAGAAGGTGATAATTGAACAGAGACTTGTGTTAGGTGAAGAGCCATGAGGAAATTGTCTCAGGCAAAAGGGAGGTCATCTGGTAAGGCCTTACATGATGGAAGAATATCAAGGAGATTAGTATGGCCAAAATGATGTAAGGAACGGGAGTTGTAAAAGTTGAGGTTGAAGAGGACCAGATGGTGGAGCGCCTTATATGCTAAGGATTTTAATTTTATTATGGGTGAGATGGGAGACCAAAGTCTTCAATAAAGGAATTACATAATGTTACTTATGTTTTAAAAGGATCATTCTGGCTGCTACTTAGAGGATAGACTATAAGGAAGTGGGAAGATGATTAAGATGGAATTATTGTAATCAAGGCAAAAGCATATGGTGATTTTGACCAGAGAGTTAACAACAGAGAAAAGAGCAGTGGTCAAATTCTGATACACATGGATAGTAGAGCTGACTAAATTTGCTAATATATTGGTCGTGTATGATGTAAAGAAAGAAAGTTAGAAGTTAACAGATCACTAAACTTATTCCTTCAGACTAATTAAGACTTTGTCTCCTTTGATCAGCATCTTTCCTTTCCCTGCCTATCCCCCGTCCCCCCAGCCTCTGGTAACCATTTTTCTATTCCTGTTTCTGAGATTCACTTTTTAAGATTCCACGTGTGACATCATGCAGTGTTTGTCTTTCTGTGCCTGACCTATTTCACATAGCATAATGATCTCCAGTTCTGTCCATATGGTTACAAATGTCAGGTTTTCATACTTTCATGGTTGTATAGTGTTCCATATTACACTAATTTTCTTTATCCATTCATTCACTGATGAACACTTAGGTTGCTTCTATATCATGACTGCTAGGAAACCCTCGTATGGTATAAAGCCTCAATTAGAGAAGAGGAATAAGGGTTTTTTTCCTATGAGACTTAAACATCATCAGTGTAGAAAATAATAATGTATTTTACAGGGCTGGGGTTGTAGCTCAGTAGTAGAGGACTTGCCTAGCATGTGTGAGGCACCACACATAAAATAAATAAAATAAAGGTATTATCTACAACTGAAAGTATTTTTTAAAATAATGTATTTTACATTTCAAAACCATTAAGACAGTAAATTTCAAATGTTCTCACTATAAAAATAAGTATTTGGGGTGATATATATGTGAATTAGCTTGACTTAATTATTCTACAATGTATTAATAAATCATAACATCACCTGTGATATATATACAACCATAATTTATCAATTTAAATTAAAAAATAAAAGAAAAAAATTAGAAGCAAAGAATGACTGCAAGACTTTTGACCTGAACAATTGGAAGATTCAAATTACTGCCATCTGAGATGGCAAACTTAAGTAGAGGAGTGTATTTGAGAGGTGGGAAGACATCAAGAGTTTGATAATTAATGGATTTGAGTTTGCCTAGGTCTGAAAACACTAGGAAAACAAACAGGCAGCAACTGGTGGCTTTATTGGATGAGTCATGGAGGAAAATGGATTGGATCATCCTCAGAATCACTGCAGATAGAGCTGTTGGTGGTAGATTGGAGAAATGACCAACTGGGAGCTGAGCTGCTCTTCCTCTGTTTCTTCCATCTCCTGTCTCCAGTGCCCCACGCAGTTTTGTCTTGTTGGTCAGTCCCTCACAATCTAGTTCATGGATTGATAAAATTTAAAGAGTCACATAGTAAATATTTCAGGCTTTGTGTGCCAGTTGGTCTCTCTCATACTCAACTGTGCCTTTGTAATGCAAAAGCAATCATAGGCAATGCATAAACAAATGAGCTTGGCTGTGTTCTAATAAAATTCTATTTTCAAAACAGACCATGACCTGCTAAAGCCCATGAGCTGTAGCTTTCCATGCCTTGTTCTAGACCCTTGATAAGCTGCCCACGAAAACACAGGCCTCACATGGCCACTCCACGTTATGATACATTCACAATTTAATTTCTAGATGAATTATTAGAGAGGTACCTCCAGGTAGTTATCCCTCACATATGGATGGATAGTAAATTTTAACGACAGAACTAATGATCTCATTGGAATTATTTTACCCTCTAAAGTGAATAATACAGATTAGAACTCAACAAAGATATTTTCATTTCAAATAAAGGGGAAAGGCATCTAATAAACATTTTATTGCTTTCCTAAATTCAACCTCATTAAAGAGAAGTTTTGTCCTATCATCCAGCCTACATGGCTTTCTGAATCAGTTATAAGGTATTAATGGTTTTCATGTCCCAGAAAATTTACAACTAGAAAGCTCACTTTTGGGCTGGGATTGTGGCTCAGTGGTAGAGTGTTTGTTTGCCTCACATGTGTGAGGCACTGGGTTTGATTCTCAGCACCATATAAATAAATAAATAAATAAATAAATAAATAAATAAATATGATGGATATATTGTTTCCATCTACAACCTAAAAAGAAAAAAGAAAGCTCACTTTTGAGGATGTGGCATTAAATGACCTGCATTTTGTGGAGTCACCACAAGTTTGTTGGTCTGTAAAACTTCCAGCTCCAAGTGAATGGAATAGCTCAGCCCACACGACTGACCATTGGAACTGGTTGTATCTCTGTCACATGGACTGTTCCAATGAGCAAATTTGATTAATGTTTTTTTTTAATTAATGAAAATACAAATGTATTGTAACAATACAGAGGAATATATAATGAACACCTATATGCCCATCACCCAGCTTAATAAATAAAATATAGATATAGTCAAAGCCTCTTGTATATAGATCCCTGGTTATATTTTTTTCTCTTTCTTTCCAGAGGCAACCTCTATCTTGAAGACGGTTGTGTCCTTTCTATATAATTTTATTGCATATGAATATATCCCTAAATAACATACAGTATTGCTTTATATCTTGTTATTTGTGTGTGTGTGTGGTAACCATGGATTGAACCCCGGGGACTTAACCACTGAGCAACATCCCCAACCCTTACTATTTAAAAATTAAAATATATGTTTGCATTTTATTTGGAGATAGGGTCTCACTGAGTTGTTTAGGTCCTCGCTAAGTTACTAAGGCTGGCATTGAACTCGCTATCCTCCTGCCTCAGCCTCCGAGCCACTGGAATTACAGGCCTGTGCCACCACACCTGGCACATCTTGTTAATTTTTATATCAACAATATAATATAGTAAGTAAGTTTTCAAGTTGGATTCATAGTTGTACTTCAAGTTCATTCATTCATTTGCACTATGGTTGTAGTCTTCCATTGTAAGAATGTACCTCAATTTATTTATCCATTCTCTCATTGATAATTTCTTAGGTTTACACACATCCTGGTGCTGACAGATTAAATGCTACTTTTTTGCTGAGCTCCTTGACCTATGTCCATGTAACCCCTTCTCTATGTAAGTGTAGCACACATGGTAAGACAGAGTCCCTTCTTGGAGTACCTAGTGCCTAAAACATTAAAAAATTTCAGAATTAACTCATATCTTTATAAATAGGAAATATTTTTGGCCTAAACCAAAACAACCAAGCCAGAGAGGCTGGAGTAACAAGGTAACATTTACCTTTGCTCTTGATTCTTAATTCAATATTTTGGTCCCTAAGAGTCAAAGAAAATATTCTTGTTTGGCCATAGTCTTTTTACCTGGTCTGAAGGATCTTTATACATCAGTGATGGAGGGAGACATAAGTAGTCAAGAATCATGTTGCAATATCGTTCCATCAAATGTCACATGTGGTAATGGACTTCCACACAGTGGAATAAAACTTAGGCAGTCTCAGGGGGCAAAATCAAAAGGTAACTGAACTAGGAAAACCCTGAATTTATAGGTTGTTTTCCAGGTATTTCCTGCTATTGATCTGTTGTAGAGCTGGGCAAAAGAACATTTGATCTTTAAAAAAAGAGTTCATACTGAGGAGGACTTACTGAGAAACTTAACAAGTTGGACATTAACATGGACCAGGATTTTTTTCTTAGAAAATTTCCCGAAGAGTTTCTAGTTTTTACACATGTCCCCTTTATAGGACTGTGCCTAGAAATTATCAGTTTTCTGGACCTATCATAACCAGGAAAACATTTTTGTAGCATCCATGATTATTATCACTTAAGTTATAATGGAGTTACTTTCTTTTTGTCTCTCCCACTACTCATTACATCCCAAAGAACCAATGCATGTGATGTATTATGTTTATTGATTTCCGAATGTTAAACCAGCCTTGCATCCCTGGGATAAACCCCACTTGATCGTGGGGCACTATCTTTTTGATATCTTTTTGTATCCCATTTGCCAGGATTTTGTTGAGGATTTTTGCATCTATGTTCATTAAAGATATGTACCTGAAGTTTTCTTTTTTGGATGTGTCTTTGCCTGACTTTGGAATTAATGTGATATTGGCCTCATAGAAAGAGTCTGGAAGAGCTCCCTCTTTTTCTATTTCTTGAAATAGTTTGAAGAGCATTGGTATTAGTTCTTCTTTGAAAGTCTTGTAGAACTCGGCTGTAAACCCATCAGGTCCTGGACTTTTCCTTGTTGGTAGCTTTTTGATGACGTCTTCTATTTCTTCCCTTGTAATCGGTCTGTTTAAGTTGTGTATAGCCTCCATTTCCAGTTTAGGCAAATCATAGGACTCTAGAAATCTGTCAATGTTTTCAATATTTTCTGTTTTATTAGAATACAAGTTTTCAAAGTAATTTCTAATTATATTCTGTATATCTGAGGTGTTTGTTGTGATATTCCCTTTTTCATCACGAATGTTAGTAATTTGAGTTTTTTCTCTTCTTTTTGTTAGCATTGCTAAGTGTCTGTCAATTTTGTTTATTTTTTCAAAGAACCAACTTTTAGTTTTGTCAATTCTTTGAATGGTTTCCTTAGTCTCAATTTCATTAATTTATGCTCTGATTTTAATTATTTCCTGTCTTCTACTGCTCTTGGTGTTGGTCTGTTCTTCTTTTTCTAGTGCTTTGAGGTGTGATGTTAAGTCATTTATTTGTTGTTGTTATTTTTTTCCTTTTAAGGAATGAACTCAGTGCAATGATTTTTCCTCTTACTACTGCCTTCTTAGTGTCCCAGAGATTTCTATACGTTGTATCTGTGTTCTCATTTACCTCTAGGAATTTTTAAATCTCCTCTTTGATGTCTTCTTCAACCCCTTGTTCATTCAGTAGCATGTTGTTTAGCTTCCAGTTGTTGGAGTAGTTTTTCTTATTCCTTGTTTTGTCGCTGATTTCCAATTTCATCCCTTTATGGTCTGATAGAATGCAGGGTAGTATCTCTATTTTTTTTATATTTGCTGAGAATTTCCTTATGACCTAATATATGGTCTATTTTGGAGAAGGAGCCATGTGTTGCTGAGAAAAAAGTGTATTCGTTTACTGAGGGATGAAATATTCTATATATGTCCGTTAGGTCTAAAATGTTAGTTGTTGTTTTTTTTTTTTTTTTAGATTATTTATTTACTTATTCATAATGCACAAGTATATCATCTTTTTACATACAACTGCTTGTATACAAAGTATATAAGTACCATTCAGATCTTTAATCATGCATTTAGGATAGTGATATCCATCTCATTCAACCACCATTTCCCCCCCCTTCTCCCTCCCTGCTCCTTCCCTTGCCCTCCCTTTCCTTTGATCATTCTAGTGTTCCTCTAATCCTATGTACTCCCATCCAAGCACACTGTGGACTAACCTCCTTATATCAGAGAAAACATTTGGTATTTGGATTTTTGAGATTGACTAATATCACTTAGCATTATATTCTCCAACTTCATCCATTTACCTGCAAATGTCATTATTTTATTCTCTCTTATTGCTGAGTAAAATTCCATTTTGTATATATACCACATTTTCTTTATCCACTCATCTACTGAGGGACATCTAGGTTGGTTCCACAACCTAGCTATTATGAATTGTGCTGCTATAAACATTGAAGTGGCTGTGTCAGTGTAATATGCTGTTTTTAAGTCTTTTGGGAACAGACCCAGGAGTGGGATGGCTGGGTCATAGGGTGGTTCCATTCCCATTTTCCCAAGAAATCTCCATACTGCTTTCCATAGCGGTTGCACCATTTTGCAGTCCCACCAGCAATGTATGAGTGTGCCTTTTCCCCCACATCCTCTCCAACATTTATTGTTGTTTGTGTACTTGATAGCTGCCATTCTGACTGGAGTGAAATGAAATCTTAGAGTAGTTTTTATTTGCATTTCTCTAATTGCCAGAGAGGTTGAGCATTTTTTCATGTATTTGTTGATTGATTGTATATCTTCTTCTGAGAAGTGTCTTTTCAGTTCCTTAGCCCATTTATTGATTGGGTTATTTTCTTTTTTGGTGTAAAGTTTTTTGAGTTCTTTATATATTCTAGAAATTAGTGCTCTATCTGATGTGCATGTATTAAATATTTGTTCCCAATTAGTTGGCTCTCTATTCACCTCACTGATTGTTTCTTTTGCTGAGAAGAAGTTTTTAGCTTAAATCTATCCCATTCATTAATTCTTGGTAATAGTTCTTGCGCTACAGGATTCTTATTAAGGAACTTGGGGCCTAATCCGAAATGTTGGAAATTGGAGCTTACTTTTTCTATTAGGTGTATTGTCTCAGATCTAATTCCTAGGTCCTTGATCCACTTTGAATTGAGTTTTGTGTATGGTGAGAGATAAGGGTTTAATTTCATTTTGTTGCATATGGATTTCCAGTTTTCCCAGCACCATTTCTTGAAGAGGCTATCCTTTCTCCACTGTACATTTTTGGCACCTTTGTCTAATATAAGATAGCTGTAATTATATGTATTAGTCTCTGTATCCTCAATTCTGTACCATTGGTCCACCAGTCTATTTTGGTGCCAATACCATGCTGGTTTTGTTACTATTGCTCTATAGTATAATTTAAAGTCTGGTATGGTGATGCCCCCTGCTTCACTTTTCTTGCTCAGGATTGCTTTGGCTATTCTGGGTCTCTTATTTTTCCAGATGAATTTCATGACTGCTATTTCAATTTCTTTGAAGAATGACATTGGGATTTTGATTGGAATTGCATTTAATCTGTATAATGCTTTTGGTAGTATGGACATTTTGACAATATTGACTCTACCTATCCAAGAGCAATGTAGGTCTTTCCATCTTCTGAGTTCTTCTATGATTTCTTTCTTTAGTGTTCTATAATTTTCTTTATAGAGGTCTTTCACCTCTTTTGTTAAGTTGATTCCCAGGTATTTTATTTTTTTGATGCTATTGTAAATGGGGTTGTTTTCATCATTTCCCTTTCAGAGGCTTTGTCACTGATGTATAAAAATGCCTTTGACTTATGGGTATTGATTTTGTATCCAGCTACTTTGCCGAATTCATTTACTAGTTGTAAAATTTTTCTGGTAGAATTTTTTGGGTCTTCTAGGTAGATTATCATGTCATCAGCAAATAGTGCTAATTTGAGCTCTTCTTTTCCTATCTGGATCCCTTTAATTTCTATCGTCTGTCTAATTGCTCTGGCCAGAGTTTCCAGTACTATGTTAAATAGCAGTGGTGAAAAGGGGCATGTTACCGGCTGCGGGCAAGTTACGCCGAAGCTGTGGAAAGAACTCAAAAGACAAAATAGAAAAGAAAAGATTAATTTAATTCTCCCGGGCAAGATCCCACTACCACGCGGTCCGGCAGGAGAGAGAGAATGGCCCCTGTTGGTTATTTCCTCTGGTAAAAAGTTTTTTCTATCTCGCATCAAGTCCCGTGAGATTTTTAAGGCGAGCGAGATCCGGAAGGCATTTCCGATGTAAACAAATGGTCTCCGCAGACTCTTCAATCAGGGCTTCTGCATTTCCCCCTTTTTTGTTTTAAAAGAGGGGATGTTGTTAAGATGACAAGCCTTTTGTTGATGAGCTAAATTGTACAGTATATTAAATTTTTTTAAACAAATCTGCTGTCTTGAGTTTATCGAGTAACAACATCACAAATAAATGAAAAACGAAAATGTCTGTCACAACAAATTGATCTAGGAGGTCTCATGGATGTAGAGGAGAGGCCATGTTGTTGTTGAAGTTGTCTTGGTGAAGTTGTCTGATGTTTGAGAAACAGGGATGTTTGGAACGAGTGGATCTTGTAGTTGTAGCAGCTGTGTTTTTCATGTCTAGACAATATCGCCAGCAAATCTTCAGGGCCCGCTACCTAGAAACTTAAGGTTTTATCATTGAAGAGGAAGTAGTGTTATTTTTGTACTGAGTCAAGAGGCGAGTTGTTAAGCTAAAAAATAGAGCTATTAAATTAGAAAATTAAAGTTGATTTGTATTTACACACATCGTTGGAGCTCACGCAGGCATAAGCTGGCAAAATATCATATTTAGAACAAAACAAAGAAAGACTGAAGGTATTTATTGTATTAAAGATAGAGTAAAGAGAAGTTAAAGGCACTTTAGAAAAATAATTTTTTAGCTGGTACCATCGAGTCTTTGTAAACTTGTATGAGATTATCTGTTGAAAAAACTCAAATTAATCAGTTATAAAACAAATAAGGTTAGTTATAAATAAACATCTGTATGTCAAACACCAAAACATCAGGCTGCATAGCATTAGTCTTATTTTTAGGTAAAAAGAAATCTTTGGGACACTTATAAATTAAAATTGAAGGTACCTTTACTTATTAAATTATTTACCTAGATTAAATAATCTTAAACTTAGATGAATTAAAGTTATTTGGATCTATAGATATATATTTTTTATAAGCGCTTAGTTATTTGAGACGTCACATTGGGTAGACACACAAGTTTACAAACATATATTTGTGACATCACAATTACATGAATTTTAGACAAATGTACAGACATAAAGACATATATTTAAAAAGAGGAAAAATACAATTGTGTGTACAGTAAAAAGAGATCTCTTTTTCTCGGCCGGGAGGAATGACACTTAAGTTGTGAAATATTTTGAAGGACTCTAATAAGGGAATCATTTTATGTTTTCATCTTGGTCTTCTTGATTTTGTGTCTTTTTTATTAATCTTGATTGTTTAACAACTTCATTTTTGTCTTTTTGATTTTGTACCTGTTTTATTAATCTGGATGGTATCCATATGGGAGAAAATTCGTTTTTTGGGAAAACACAAACAGATCCTCTCCCCCAAATTAATACTGGATCTGGACCTTTCCAAGTACCTGAAAGAACATCTTTCCAGTAAACCAAAGGTTTATGTTGTTGATGTGGGTTCCAATGTCTATCTCCAGCAGAATAACCATCAGAGTCTAAAGTTAAAAAATTTAAAGTAAACAGGGCAACTGCCAATCTGTCTTTAGGATTTTTCCCTGTCTTGTTCCAGTTTTTGAGGAAATTCTTTCAATTTTTCTCCATTTAAGATAATGTTAGCTCTGGGCCTTGCATAAATAGCTTTTATAATGTTGAGATATGTTCCTGATATTCCTAGTTTTTCTAGTGTTTTGAACATAAAGGTGTGCTGTATTTTGTCAAATGCTTTTTCTGCATCTATTGAGACAATCATATGATTTTTATCTTTAAGTCTATTGATGTGATGTATTATGTTTATTGATTTCCAAATATTGAACCAGCCTTGCATCCCTGGAATAAACCCCACTGGATCATGGTGCACTATCTTTTTGATATGTTTTTGTATCCGATTTGCCAGAATTTTGTTGAGGATTTTTGCATCTATGTTCATTAAAGATATGGGCCTGAAGTTTTCTTTTGTGGATGTGTCTTTGTCTGGCTTTGGAATTAATGTAATATTGGCCTCATAGAAAGAGTCTGGAAGAGCTCCCTCTTTTTCTATTTCTTGAAATGGTTTGAAGAGCATTGGTATTAGTTCTTCTTTGAAAGTCTTGTAGAACTCGGCTGTAAACCCATCAGGTCCTGGACTTTTCCTTGTTGGTAGCTTTTTGATGACGTCTTCTATTTCTTCGCTTGTAATTGATCTGTTTAAATTGTGTATAGCCTCCAGTTCCAGTTTAGGCAAATCATATGACTCTAGAAATCTGTCAATGCATTCAGTATTTTCTATTTTATTAGAGTACAAGTTTTCAAAGTAATTTCTAATTATATTCTGTATATCTGAGGTGTTTGTTGTGATATTCCCTTTTTCATCACAAATGTTAGTAATTTGAGTTTTTTCTCTTCTTCTTTTCATTAGCATCGCTAAGGGTCTGTCAATTTTGTTTATTTTTTCAAAGAACCAACTTTTAGTTTTGTCAATTGTTTGAATTGTTTCCTTAGTCTCAATTTCATTAATTTATGCTCTGATTTTAATATTTCCTGTCTTCTACTGCTCTTGGTGTTGATCTGTTCTTCTTTTTCTAGTGCGTTGAGGTGTGATGTTAAGTCATTTATTTGTTGGTTTTTTTTCCTTTTAAGGAATGAACTCAGTGCAATGAATTTTCCTCTTACTACTGCCCTCATAGTGTCCCAGAGATTTCTATATGATGTATCTGTGTTCTCATTTACCTCTAGGAAATTTTTGATCTCCTCTTTGATGTCTTCTTCAACCCCTTGTTCATTCAGTAGCATGTTATTTAGCTTCCAGTTGATGGAGTAGTTTTTCTCGTTCCTTGTTTTCTTGTTGATTTCCAATTTCATTCCTTTATGGTCCGATAGCATGCAGGGTAGTATCTCTATTTTTTTATATTTGCTGAGAGTTGTCTTGTGACATAATATATGGTCTATTTTAGAGAAGGAGCCATGTGCTGCTGAGAAAAAAAGTGTATTCGTTTACTGTGGGATGAAATATTCTATATATGTCCGTTAAGTCTAAGTTATTAATTGTTTTAAGGAGGCCTAAGGTTTCTTTGTTTAGCTTTTTTTGGATGATCTATCTATTGGTGAGAGAGGTGTGTTGAAATCCCCTAGAATAACTGTGTTGTGGTCAATTTTACTCTTGAATTTGAGAAGAGTTTGTTTGATGAATGTAGGTGCTCCATTATTTGGGGCATATAGATTTATGATTGTTATATCCTGTTGATGAATGGTTCCCTTAAGTAGTAAGAAATATCCATCTTTGTCCCTTTTGATTAGTTTTGGCTTGAAGTCTACCTTATTTGAAATGAGAATGGAAACCCCTGCTTGCTTCCTAAGGCCATGTGAGTGATAAGACTTTTCCCAGCCTTTCACCTTCGGTCTATTTATGTCTTTTTCTATGAGGTGTGTTTCTTGGAGACAGCAAATTGTTGGGTCATTTCTTTTAATTCATTCAGATAATCTGTGTCTTTTGAATGGTGAGTTTAGGCTGTTAACATTCAGGGTTATTATTGAAATGTGATTTTTATTCCCATCCATTTTTATTTGTATTATGATCTTTAGCTTGATTTGGTTTCTCTTCTGGTTGGTATTTCCCTTAGTTTAATATCTCCCTTTGCTTTAATATCTCCCTTAGCTTGATTTGGTTTCTCTTCTGGTTGGTATTTCCCTTAGTTTAATATCTCCCATTGTTATTTTTCTCTTATTCTTCATGAAAAATTTTGTGCAGGATGTTCAGAAGTGCTGGCTTTCGAGCTGTGAAATCTTTTAACTTTTTTTTAATCTTTTTTATTTTTTATCTTTTTATTTTTTTTATCGTTTAACTTTTGCTTGTCGTGGAAGGTTTTTATTTCATCTTTGAATCTAAAGCTCAATTTTGCTGGATATAAGATTCTTGGTTGACATCCCTTTTCTTTCAGAACTTGAAATATGCTATTTCAGGATCTTCTTGCTTTTACGGTCTGGGTAGAAACGTTTGAACATTTGAACATAATCTGATTGGTTTCCCCCTATATGTAATCTGCTTTCTTTCTCTTGTGGGTTTAATATTCTCTCCTTGCTCAGTATATTAGGCATTTTCATTATAATGTGTCTTGGTGTCGATCTGTTGTGATTTTGTATCTTTGGTGTTCGGTAAGCCTCTTGAACTTGGTTTTCCCATTCATTCCTCAAGTTTGGAAAATTTTCTGTAATTATTTCATTAAATAAATTATTCATTCCTTTGGCTTGAAACTCTGCCCCCTCCTCTACCCCAATCACTCTTAAGTTTGGTCTTTTTATGTTGTCCCATAATTCTTGGATGTTCTGTTCTTGGTTTCTTACCATTTTTGCTCTGTAATCTAGATTTTTCTCTAGGGTATATATTTTGTCCTCATTGTCTGAGGTTCTTTCTTCCAAGTGATCTACTCTGTTGGTGATATTTTTGATTGAGCTTATTTTGGTTTATTGCTTCTTTCATTTCCGGAATTTCTGTTTGGTTTCTCTTTAGAGCCTCTATCTCCCTATTGAAGTTATCTTTTACTTCCTGTATTTGTTTATGGAGTTCTTTGTCAAAATGATCTTTTGCTATCTCTACTTGCTCCCTCCTCTCATTTTTGAGTTCATTCTTAAGTTCCTCAAGCATTTGGCAAATGTAATTTCTGAATTCCATCTCTGTCATTTCACCAACTGTGCATGCCATGGAATCTACTGAGGAGGTATATTGATTTGTTTGTGTCACTTTCCTTCCTTGTTTCTTCATCTTGCTTGTACGTCTATTCTTCTTGCACTATGGGACCTTGACTCTTTTGATTTTACCTTAGAAACTTACATTGCTCCTGTAGTATAATGCTATCAGATCCCCTTATATTTCCTTTACACTTTAAAATCAGACACTTTCTATTCAGAGAATCCCAGTTTGATCACAATATACAGATTTAGTTAACCTAAATATTGTTTCCAATTTAGTCTGTAAGCTTCTAATGGGGCTTTATAGTTTCAAGTAATGGACACAGAGGTGATATGTTTAGTAAGAGGGAAGTGAGTGAACTGACTTGTTCTTTCTTAGAAAGTATGAAAAGAGAGTTCTATGGAAGTGCTTTAGTATCAGCAGATGAGAGAGGAAATAGTGAATGATTAGGTGGAAAGACCAATTTATATATAAACCTAATTTATGCAGCAGTTGAGAGAAGAAATAAAGAAAGATGGAGAAAAAGAAAAAGAGAAAAAAAGGAAGAAAAAGAAAAAAATGTGACCAAGGAGTAGAAATTGGTATGAGAGAGAGTGAGTCTAGAAAATAGAGAATACACTATATATAACACCACTTTGCTATATATTTCAATTGTACTCATTCAAAAAATCCCAATTTCTGCGTATAATTTGTTTTTGCCTTTGTTGAGTATGCAATGGCAGGGTGTAAATAGGGAAGATGAAGGAAGGAGAAAAAATACTAAAGTGAGAAGGAAGAAAAGAAAGAAAGCAAAGAGGAGCAGAAGCAAACAAACACACTGTCAATCAAAACATAACAACAACAACAAAAAGAAAAAAAAAAGAAACCAACAAACAAACCCCCCAAGAAACAACAAAACAAACAAACAAACAGACAAAAACGTTGAAACCAGGAATAAGTCTCAAGCCAAATGGACCCTTGGAAGCCCTTCTTATTTCCCTTCCAGATTAAGCCAATTGACCCGGAACATATCCGGTCAGCAATCCTGTTAGTGGAGTCAAGGCTGCACCTTTGGCCCTTTGCAGAATGGCACAGTGGAAGAGTGGAGGGGGCTTATCCTCAGGATTGGCCCCGTGTTCAGCAGCAGGGAGCTGCCACTCTGCGCCCTGCAGGCCAGGCAAACTGGAGGCTGGATCTCTCCTTCAGGCGGGCGGGCGGATGCCTACCTCTTGCTCTGGTCACCGCTGGGCGGGTCACGGGGAGTGTAGGAGGTGCTTCCCCAGGTCTGGCCCGGGGTGCAGCAGCAGATTGTTAGTTGTTTTAAGGAGGCTTAAAGTTTCTTTGTTTAGCTTTTGTTTGGATCATCTATCCATTGTTGAGAGAGGTGTGTTGAAGTCCCCTAGAATAACTGTGTTGTGGTCTATTTTACTCTTGAACTTGAGAAGAGTTTGTTTGATGAATGTAGGTGCTCCATTATTTGGGGCATATAGATTTATGATTGCTATATCCTGTTGATGAATGGTTCCCTTAAGTAGTAAGAAATATCCATCTTTGTCCCTCTTGATTAGTTTTGGTTTGAAGTCTACCTTATTTGATATGAGAATGGAAACCCCTGCTTGTTTACGCCGGCCATGTGAGTGATAAGACTTTCCCCAGCCTTTCACGTTCAGTCTGTTGATGTCTTTTTCTATGAGGTGTGTTTCTTGGAGACAGCAAATTGTTGGGTTGTTTCTTTTAATCCATTCTGATAATCTGTGACTTTTGATTGGCAAGGTTAGGCCATTAACATTCAGGGTTATTATTGAGATGTGATTTTTATTCCCATCCATTTTTATTTGAATTATGGTCTTTAGCTTGATTTGGTTTCTCTTCTGGTTGGTATTTCCCTTAGTTTAATATCTCCCTTTGTTGATTTTCATTGTTATCTTTCTCTTCTTCTTCATGAAAAATGTTGCCCATGATGTTCAGAAGTGCTGGCTTTCGAGTGGTGAACTCTTTTAACTTTTGCTTGTCATGGAAGGTTTTTATTTCATCTTCAAATCTAAAGCTCAATTTTGCTGGATATAAGATTCTTGGTTGACATCCCTTTTCTTTCAGAGCTTGAAATATGCTATTACAGGATCTTCTTGTTTTTAAGGTCTGGGTTGAAAAATCTGAACATAGTCTGATTGGTTTCCCCCTATATGTAATCTGCTTCATCAATAGACTTAAAGATCATATGATCATCTCAATAGACACAGTAAAAGCATTTGACAAAATACAACACCCCTTTATGTTCAAAACACTGGAAAAACTAGGAATATCAGGAACATATCTCAACATTATAAAAGCTATTTATGCAAGGCCCAGAGCTAACATTATCTTAAATGCAGAAAAATTGAAAGCATTTCCCTCTAAAAACTGGAACAAGACAGGGATGCCCCCTTTCACCACTGCTATTTAACATATTACTGGAAACTCTGGCCAGAGCAATTAGACAGACGAAAGAAATTAAAGGGATCCAGATAGGAAAAGAAGAGCTCAAATTAGCACTATTTGCTGATGACATGATAATCTACCTAGAAGACCCAAAAAACTCTACCAGAAAACTTTTACAACTAGTAAATGAATTTGGCAAACTTGCAGCATACAAAATCAATACACATAAGTCAAAGGCATTTTTGTACATCAGCAAAAAAGCTTCTGAAAAGGAAATGATGTAAACTACCCCATTTACAATAGCATCAAAAAAAATAAAATACCTGGGAATCAACCTAACGAAAGAGGTGAAAGACCTCTATAACGAAAATTATAGAACACTAAAGAAAGAAATTATAGATGAACACAGAAGATGGAAAGACCTACCTTGCTCTTAGATAGGTAGAATTAATATTGTCGAAATGCCCATACTACCACAAGCATTATACAGATTTAATGCAATTCCAATCAAAATCCCAACGTCATTCTTCAAAGAAATAGAAATTGCAGTCGTGAAATTCATCTGGAAAAATAAGAGACCCAGAATAGCCAAAGCAATCCTGAGCAAGAAAAGTGAAGCAGGGGGCATCACCATACCAGACTTTAAATTATACTATAGAGCAATAGTAACAAAAACAGCATGGTATTGGCACCAAAACAGACGGGTGGACCAATGGCACAGAATTGAGGACACAGAGACTAATACATATAATTTCAGCTATCTTATATTAGACAAAGGCACCAAAAATGTACAGTGGAAAAAGGATAGCCTCTTCAACAAATGGTGCTGGGAAAACTGGAAATCCATATGCAACAAATTGAAATTAAACCCTTATCTCTCACCATGCACAAAACTCAATTCAAAGTGGATCAAGGACCTAGGAATTAGACCAGAGACAATATGCCTAATAGAAGAAAAGGTAAGCTCCAATTTCCAACATGTCAGATTAGGCCCCTAGTTCCTTAATAAGAATCCTGTAGCGCAAGAATTACCACCAAGAATTAATGAATGGGATAGATTTAAACTAAAAAGCTTCTTCTCAGCAAAAGAAACAATCAGTGAGGTGAATAGAGAGCCAACTAATTGGGAACAAATATTTAATACATGCACATCAGATAGAGCACTAATTTCTAGAATATGTAAAGAACTTAACAAGCTTTACACCAACAAACCAAATAACCCAATCAATAAATGGGCTAAGGAATTGAGAAGACACCTCTCAGAAGAAGATACATGATTAATCAACAAATACATGAAAAAATGTTCAACATCGCTGGCAATTAGAGAAATGCAAATCAAAACTACTCTAAGATCTCACTTCACTCCAGTCAGAATGGCAGCTATCACGAACACAAGCAACAATAAATGTTGGAGAGGATGTGGGGAAAAAGGCACACTCATACATTGCTGGTGGGACTGCAAAATGGTGCATCCATTATGGAAAGCAGTATGGAGATTTCTTGGAAAACTGGGAATGGAACCTCCCTATGACCCAGCCTTCCCACTCCTGGGTCTGTTCTCAAAGGACTTAAAAACAGCATATTACAGTGACACAGCTATCTCAATGATTGTAGCTGCACAATTCACAATAGCTAGGTTGTGGAACCAACCTAGATGTCCCTCAGTAAATGGGTGGATTAAGAAAATGTGGTATATATGCACAATGGAATTTTACTCAGCAATTATAGAAAATAAATTAATGGCATTTGCAGGTAAATGGATGAAATTGGAAGACATAATGCTAAGTGAAGTTAGTCAGTCTCAAAAATCCAAGTACCAAATGTTTTTTTTTATATAAGGAGGCTAGTTCATTGTATTGTTGGATGGGGGTACATAGGATTAGAGGAACACTAGAATGGTCAAAGGGAAGGGAGGGTAAGGGAGGGAGCAAGGGGGGAGGGAGGGGGAGAAAAGAAAAAAAAAAACAAAGAAAAGGTGGTTGAATGAGATGGATATCATTTTCCTAAATGCATGATTGAAGACCTGAATTGTACAAATATACTTTGTATACAAACAGTTTTATATAAAATGATGCTAAATACATGCCCTATGAGTTGTACATATTAAAAATTATAAAATAAAATATAAATAAAAGAACCAATGCATCTCTGCTGTCTACAAATGAAAGCCCTGCATTGTGGCTGGTCCAGAAAAACTACATTGTAAGAATGTACCACATTCTTACTTTCTTTGTCATTTATTACTACCACATAACATTTCTGTGATTCTTGTAGGTATAAAACCTGAAGCCTGGAATCTCAATAAACCTTAATAACTTTCATGCCCCATTCTACACATGAAATCTGTTTCCCCTTTATACACACACTGTGGTTTTTCAGGAAATTTTTGAAGAAAATATAACAGCATTAGGATGTTTCTAAATGACACTAAATCAAAGGTATTAATTAAAGTAGTTCAGACTAAGTGAAATAAACCAGACTCAGAAAGTCAAGGGTTGAATGTTTTAGTTCATATATAGAAGACAGACATAAATAAGGAATGAAAAGGAGGTAGATCACATGAAAATAGAAGGGAGAACAGTGGAGTAGAGAAAGGGAATCCAGGGGGAGGGAGGAGGGACGGTAAATAGGAGGAACTGTGGAGTGAAATTGACAAAATTATGCTATGTGCATGTATAAATACATCATAATGAATTCTAATTTTATATGTAACTATAATTCACCAATTAACAAAAATAAACAAATAGAAGGGAGACAATAGAGTAGAGGCAGGGGATCAGAGGCAGAGAGGAGGGAAGGGAAAGGGAAAGTATTGGGGATTGAAATGGAGTGAATTAAACAAATTAGAACATGAAGAAAGAGCCTACAGAATGGGAGAAAATCATTACCACCTGCACTTCAGATAGAACATTCATCTCCAGGATATATAAATAACTCAAATAACTTAACACCAAAAAAAAAAAAAAAAAAACAAATAACTCAATTAATAAATGGGCTAAGGAGACTTAGATGTACAGACTGAACAGACACTTCACAGAAGAAGAAATATGATTGGTCAACAGATATATGAAAAAACATTCAACATCTCTAACAATTAGAAAAATGCAAATTAAAACTACACTTAGATTCCATCTCACTCCAGTCAGAATGGCAATTGTCAAGAATATAAGCAACAATAAGTGTTGGTGAGGATGTGGGGGAAAAGGTACAGTCATATTACTGGTGGGACTGCAAATTTGTGCAACCACTCTGGAAAGCAGTATGGGGATTCCTTAGAAAACTTGGAATGGACCCAGTTATCTCACTCCTCAGTTTATACCCAAAGGACTTAAAATAAGTATACTATGGTGATGCTGCCACATCAATATTTATAGAAGCTCAATTAACAATAGGTATGCTATGGAATCAACCTAGATGCCATTCAACAGATTAATAGATAAAGAAAATGTGGTACATATACACAATAGAATATTAATCAGCCATAAAAAAGAATGAAATTATGGCATTTGCAGATAAATGGTTGAACCTGGAGACTATCATGCTAAGTGAAATAAGCCAGTCCCCCAAAACCAAAGGATGAATGTTCTTCCTGAGTCTGCAGATGCTGACTCACAATAGACAATGGTAAGGGAAGAGGGGAGGTTCATTGGATTGGACAGGGTAGAGTACAGGGAAGGGCAGGGGCATGGGAATGGGAAAGACAATAAAATGAATCAGAATTAACTTTCCTATGTTCATATATGAATACACGACCAGTGTAACTCCACATCATGTACAACCACAAAAATGGGAAGTTACATACCATGTATGTATGTCAAAATACATTCTACTCTCATGTATAACTAAAAATAACAAATAAAAAATAAAAAAGAAATGGAGCAAATTATGTTATATTCATTTGTAAGTATGTCAAAATGAACCCAACTATTACGTATGACCATTGTTGCTGCTTGAAGCGATGGCCGCCTGCAGCAACAAAGCTGCAGGAATAAGTTCAGAGGCAGACTGGAAACAAACAGTCTCTTTATTCTGCCAGCTTCTCTCTCCGGCTCCAAAAACAACTCAAAGACGCCATCCACACTCCTCCCACCACCACAAAATGGCGCCGACCCCGTCTGCAATGTTCTGGGCCAAGTCTCGTGAGATCATGCAAATGGCGCCGACCCGGTCCGCTATGTCCCGGGCCAACTCTCGTGAGATCATGGAAGGTGGTAATGCTTTATGGCTCACAGCTAACCGCAATCTTATCTATCTCCTTGATTAGGTCTCCTATATTTCCCCCCTTTTGTTTTAAAAGAGGGGATGCTCTAGGACGTCCATGTGCAACCAACATTTTTTTACCCGTCATCAGATAATCAAGGCTGTGACCTTGACTCCTGTCTTAGGTTGATATGTCGGCAACATGTCCCGTGCGACTGTGCCTGTCTTAGGTTGTCCCCCTCTGGGGATCTTACCTGTCAGTGGCTACCACCCATCCAATGGAGCCCTTCAGGATCAACTGTGTATGATGATTAAAAGCCGTCTGTCCAATTGTGAGGAGATGCTGTGGCTTTAAGGCGATAAGCCTTCTGCTGACGAGCCAAGTTGCATAGCATATCAAATTCTCTAAACAAATCAGCTGCCCTGAGTTCTATCAAGTAACACACTGAGTTCTCAAGACAAATACCCGCAAGGCAGTGTCCCGTAGAGTCCCAAACAATGAAAGATAAAAATGTCCACTTGTTATAACACGTTGATCTAGGAGGCCCCATGCATGCAGAGCAGAGGCCACACTGCTGGTGAGGTTGTTTGATGCTTGAGCAGCAGGGATGCTTGCAGCAACCGTGATCCTTGCAGATGTAGCAGCAGCCGTCTTTTTTATGTCTAGACAATGCCACCGGCAAATGTTCAGGGCCCGCTACCTAGAAACTCAAGCATCAATTATTAAAGGAAAGGCAGTGCTAATCCAGCACTGAGTCAAGAGGCGAGTTGTCAAAATAAAAAATAGAATTATTAGATTAGAAAATTAAAGTTGATTTCTACTCACACACATTGTTGTTTGAGCTCCCACAAACATAAGCTGGCAAAATATCATATTCAGAACAAAACAAAGAAAGACTGAGGGTATTTACTGCATTAAAGATAGATTAAAGAAAAGCTAAAGGCACTTTGGAAAAATAATTTGTTAGCTGGAACCCTCGAGATTCTGTAAACTTCCATGAGATTATCTGTTGAAATAACTCAAATTAGTCAGCTATAAAACAAATAAAGTTAATTACAAATAAACTTTCCTATGTCAAAACACCAAAATATCAGGTTATACAGCACTAGTCATATTCTTCGCTAAAGAGAAATCCCTGGGACACCTATAAATCAAAATTAAAGGTACCTTCACTTATTAAATTATTTACCCAAATTGAATAATCTTAAACTTAAATGAATTAAAGTTATTTGGATCTATCTATCTATCTATCTATCTATCTCTATATATATATGTTTTCATAAGTGCTTTGTTATTTGTGATGCCAACTGGACAGATGTACAAACCTACAAACATATATTTGTGACATCACATTTACATGAAATTTAGACAAATGCACAGACATAAAGACATATATAAAAAGAGAAAAAAGAAAAAATACAATTGTGTGCACAATAAAGAGAGAGATCCTCATCCCAGCCGGGAGGAATGACACTTAAGTTGTGAAATATTTTGAAGGACTCTTTTAAGGGAATCATTCCATACCTTCATCTTGGTTCTCTTGATTTTGTACCTTTTTTATTAATCTTGATTCCTCAACAACTTCATCTTGATCCTTATGATTTGGTACCTTCTTTATTAATCTAGATGGTATCCATATTGGAGAGGATTCGTGCTTTGGAAAAACACAAACAGATCCTCTCCCCCAAATTAATACTGGATTTGGACCCTTCCATGTACCTGAAAGAACGTCCTTCCAGTAAACCAAAGGTTTATGTTGTTGGTGTGGGTTCCAATGTCTGTCTCCAGCAGAATAACCATTAGAGTCTAAAGTTAAAAAAATTAAGGTAAACAGGGCAACTGCCAATCTGTCCCTAGGACTTTTCCAATTTCCTTCTTTTTGTTTTAATAACATAATTTTCAGTGTGCAGTTTGCTCTTTCAATAATGCCCTGACCCTGAGGATTGTATGGGAAGCCTGTTTTATGGGAGATATTGAATTTTGCACAAAACTGTTTGAAAGATGTGGACATATATGCAGGGCCATTATCTGTTTTAAAACATTTTGGGGATGCCCAATGCAGCAAAAGCTTGCAAACAATGAGATGTAACATTTTAACTTTTTCTCCAGAATGTAAGGAAGCAAAAATCATGCCTGAGCATGTATCTATGGTCACATGAATAAATCGCAATTTTCCAAAACTTGGCTCATGAGTAACATCCATCTGGCACAAATGATTGGGCATTAGTTCTCTAGGGTTAACACCATAATGAGGATTGGGCAAATGTGTCATACAAGATTTACAATCTTTTACAATTGTTCTGGCTTGCTCCTTTGTGATTTTAAACCTATGCTGCAAGGTGGTGCTATTGACGTGAAACTGGGAGTAAAATAAAGTAGCTTGCTGGAGCGCTGAAAGTATAAAGATTGTTTGGGTAAGGTCATCAGCCTTTTGATTACCTTCATGAAGGGGACCAGGCAAGTTGGTATGTGCTCTAATATGCCCTACGAATAGAGGTTCTTTTCTTGCCCACAAAAGTTTTTGTATTTGATAAAACAATTTAAAGGCTGGAGTATGAGGTGCTATTGGTCCTGCTAGCTCTAATTTTGGGACGGCATGTACAATATAGTGGCTATCTAAAATAATGTTCATGGGCTGCTCTCTAACATTTTCCAGAGCTCTTACCACAGCTTCCAGTTCCACTAGTTGAGCTGATTTGTGTGCAGTTATGTAAGTTATATTTTCTTTTTTAGTGACTACTGCAGCAGTACCATTTGAGGACCCATCTGTGAATACATTTAATGCCTTAGGAATAGGTTGATTTTTTATTAGCTGTGGAAATAATAATAGGATGATTGATACAAAAAGATAACATAGGAGACTTAGGAAGATGATTATCAAAATTTGCAGAAGTAGAACATCTAGCCCAATCATTATCATTGAAGCATAAATATTCAATCTGTGACGATGAATAGGGAGTAATAATAGTAGCAGGGTGAATGCCAAATATTTTAGTAGAAGTCTTAAGTCCTTGAAGAATAAGTTTAGCTACCATGGAGGTATAAGACTCAATTATACTTTTAGGAGAGACAGGCAAATGTATCCATAACAAAGGCTCTTGTTGCCAAAATACTCCTGTGGGTGTATATTGTGAAGAAATAATAATCAATATCAGCAGTTGAGTTAAATCAAATCTATCACAATGAGCTCCTTCAATGGCTTTTTCTACTAACTTTAAAGCTTTCCTAGCATCAGGAGTCAATGTTCGCGGTGAAGATGGATCAGGGTCCCCGCGAAGGATGTAAAATAAAGGTTTTAGTTGGCCAGTAGTGAGGTTTAGTGTAGGGCGAAGCCAATTAATATCTCCTAGCAATTTTTGAAAGTCATTGAGAGTGGCCAAATGCTCCTTATTAATTAATATTTTTTGAGGCCTAATAAAAGTGGCCATAATTTGGAATCCTAGATATAATATTGGAGATCTAATTTGAACCTTTTCCTTAGCAATGTTTAGTCCATATCATTTTAAGTTTTCTGATATATCACTAAATATGGTGAATAAGACTTCTTGATTAGGATGAGCAAGCAAAACATCATCCATATAATGGAGGCACATAAGTGCTGGGTATTTATTTTTGATAGGCTGAATAACTTTATCTACATAGATTTGACACATAGTGGGGCTATTAGCCATTCCCTGCGGCAAAACTTTCCATTGATATCTCTGATCAGGGCCATTATTGTTAATAGAAGGAACTGAAAAAGCAATCCCGGAGGTATCCAGAGAATGTAGAGGAATAGAAAAGAAACAATCCTTTATATCAAGAGAAATAAGATAGAAATTTTTTGGAATGGCTACAGGATTAGGAAGTCCAGGTTGAGTAGGGCCCATGATTTGCATGGTTTTATTAATTTCTCTAAGATCATGTAACAATCGCCATTTTCCTGAGTTTTTCTTGATCACAAATATGGGGGAATTCTAGGGAGAGGTGGAAGGTTCTATGTGTCCTGCTTCTAGTTGTTCCTGAACTAGTAGGTGGGCCGCTTGTAATTTCTCTTTAGATAGGGGCCACTGAGGGACCCACACTTGCTTATCAGAAAGCCATGGTATTTTCAAAATTATTTTCTCCGTGCCCCCCCCCCCAAAAAAAAATCTTTTTCCTTTATGATAATGATTTCTTTTAGGGTTAAGATTACCCTGTACCTTTTGATAATGATTTCTTATAGGGTTAAGATTACCCTGTACTTTTTGATAATGATTTCTTTTAGGGTTAAGATTACTCTGTAGATTTTCACATTTAACACCTGCAGGCTTGGTTGCAAGGTGTACTCCCATTTGTTGCAAAATATCTCTTCCCCATAAAATAACTGGTAGGTTAGGTAAAACATAAGGCTGAAATGTTCCTTAATGCCCTTCATCATCCTCCCATTTTAAAATTACTGCACTTTTCTCTGGGAGATTATTATATCCCAAGCCTCTTAAACTGGTTGAAGCTTTTTGCAGAGGCCAGTGCTTGGGCCATTGCCCTAGAATAATGATGGAAGAGTCAGCTCCAGCATCTATCAGTCCCTCCATCTCTATTCCTTGGATTTTTATTTTACACATAGGCCTCCTTGAACAATCCTGAACCCAGCAAGCCATGGGTCTCGAGTCAGTAGAACAAAATCCTCTATTTTTCCTTTTTGAGGCATACTCATTTTAAATGAATTATGTAAATTTGGAAGGAGAAGCAGCTGAGCAATTCTATCTCCTTGATTAACATAACTTATACTTTGGGGTGAGCTAAGAATTATTTTTATTTCCCCTTTGTAGTCTGAGTTATTACACCTGGGGTCACTTGCAAACCTAATCAGCTTTCAGGACTTCTCCCAAGAATAAGTCCTACAGTCCCTGAGAGAAGAGGTCCCCTGACTCCTGTGGGAATCAGTTGAACCCCCATTTCAGGTGTTAACACTATTCGGGCGGTGGAACAGAGGTCTAATCCTGCATTTCCTCCTGTTCCTCTGGCGAGGGAGTGGATGGGTAGTAGGGATTGTGTCGGGGAAGCATTTGAGTGGATGCTTGAGGACACTCCTCCTCCAATGCCTCGTACATTTGTGGGCCCCAGGGCATTGGGCCCCGTGCCCCATTTTTTTAAATTCCTGGACAAATGATTTCCATAGATGTCAAATTTTGAATGGCATTTATTGGCCCAATGATTTCCCTTTTGACACCTGGGCAGTGGCATGGGGCATGGTATGAGCTTGGTCTTATTTCTCTTTTGGGATTTTGCCCAGAATAGCCTGATTGATTATGATAATTTTGCCTGGAATATCCTGATTGATTATAATGTCTAGGTTGAGCCCTTGTGAAATTTTGAGGGGAAGCACCTCTCATTGCAGCTGCAATCACATTTCCTGTGACAAAGGCATCATTTATATCTTTACATAGTTGTATATATATGGAAAGATCCTTTTTATTTCTCCATAGCCTGATGGCTTCCTGGCAATATTTATTAGCATTTTCATATGCTAATTGAACAACTAATGGCATAGCTTGATCAACGTCTCCAAACAATCTACCTGCAGTTCTCAAAAGTCAATCAGCAAAGTCAGCATACGGCTTTTTAGGTCCTTGAATCACTTTTGACAAGCTACCTTGTAGATCCCCAGGTCCTTGTAAAGATTTTCCATGCCTTTAAGGCAGCTGCATATATCTGAGCATATACACCTGGGACATAATATTTTTGAGACTGTGAGTCTGCGAACTGCCCTTCTCTTGTGAGCATTTCTATATTATGGTCTCCAAACCCTGCAGCTGCATTTCTTTTAGCTGTTTCTATACAAAGCTCTTGAAATTGTTATCGCCAAGCCAAGTATTGCCCCCCACTTAATGCTGCTTTACATAGACTTTTCCAGTCTGAGGGGTTAAGTTAAAGATGTTAAGGGACTCCAGCATACTCAACATGAAAAGAGCTTGGGGCCCATATGTCATTACTGCCTCTTTGAGATTTTTTATTGCTTTGAAATCTACTGACTGGTGGACCCTCTGTCCATTTTCATTTTCAAATACTAGCAATTCCCAATGTATCTGTGAGTTACCCTTGAGAGCACATAAGCACTCAGAAAGACTTTTTATTTCTGTTTCTAGGGTTTGCAAACACCTAGTAATACCCTTCATATTTTCTGTAATGGATTCCACCCATGGGGGAGTAGGGGACACAAGTGGTTCCTCTACTTGATGGTCCTTTTTCTTTTTTAATTTCTTTTTTTTTCTTTTTTACTGGAGACTGTGCTCCCAGAATCACCTTTGGATTCCTCTTCACTACTATCACTTTTACTGGTATCCTGAATTTCAGCTTCTAAGGAGAGTACATATTCTTCGGCTAATTTCAATAAGTTTCTGATGGCTTTTGCAGCTCTTACTTTTGAATTTACACCACTACTCTTCTCACTGGTATTAACTGACTCAGAGGCTATGCTTTCTTGATCACTTTCCTCACTATCCACTGAGTCTGTGATATCGAAAAACTCATCCATGGCTTTTATTATCCGACCTTTTGTTACTTTCGCTCTCATTTTCAGTTCTTACCTGCTGGCTGAATTCCCCGTATGGGCCACCACCTGTTGCTGCCTGAAGTGATGGCCGTCTGCTGCAACAATGCTTCGGGAATAAATTCAGAGGCAGACTGGAAACAAACAGGCTCTTTATTCTGCCATCTTCTCTCTCCGGCTCCAACAACAACTCCAACACGCCATCCACACTCCTCCCACCACCACAAAATGGCGCAAACCCCATCCACAATGTCCCAGGCCAAGTCTCGCGAGATCATGCAAATGGCGCCGACCCGATCCGCAATGTCCCCGGCCAAGTCTCGTGAGATCATGGAAGGTGGTAATGCTTTATAGCTCACAGCTAACTGCAATCTTAGCTATCTCCTTAATTAGGGCTCCTACAGACTATGTCTGAGTAACTTTTCTTAAAAAAGTAATTCAGAATTATAAAAAATTATCACATAATCATATAAAAAACACAAATAGATTTATTTGGATTATCAACAATAATTTCTACAGGTATGATATTTATTACCACAGATGAGTGCAAAATGAAAGTTGTTAAACTGACTAACCTTAAAATATTTATATATTTATTTTAACATGAATTAGAAAAATACATGTATTGTATATAAAACCCATTATTTCAGGAATATTGTTTAGGATGAGGTTACATTGTTTTATGTAACAAATTGTATATATTTATGTTTTAAAATATTTTAAAAATATTTCTTAGTTTTAGATGCACACAGTACCTTTATTTTATTTATTTTTTATATGGTGCTGAGGATTGAACCCAGGGCCTAACACATGCTAGGTAAGCACTCTACCACTAAGCCACAACCCAGCCCTTAAAAATATTTTGATACATGTATGTTGTGGAATGGTTAAACTGAGGTGCTTTCCATATGTCCACACACTTTTTTTGTAGTGAGAAAACTTGTAATATACTCAGTAACAATTTTCAAGTATGCAGCAGATTGTTATTAACTATAGTAACCATAATGTACAATGGATCACTCAAGAGGCAACATTTTTTTAAAGTAACTCAATTTGAAAAAAAAAAAAAAGTAAGTCAATAATAGAACAGGTGGTTTATGTACAAAGCAAAAATAGTGAAGGTGATAATGCAAATGAGTGGTGTTTGGAAAACACTAATGTGGGTAAATGTTTTTGTTTCTTTCCAAATATTCTGAAGAAATAGTCTAGGAGTTCTAGAACCAATTTGAATATCTTTAAAAATATTTGTAAACAACTTGAAATTTTTAACTAAAGATAATGAAACTAAGAAACAATGCATACACTCAATGTTATATATGACACATTTTAACACATTGAAGACTCAGCAGTTAATTAACTTGAGGTACTTGGTAAATTTACTTTTGTACAGAACACAAAATAAACTTCACCTGTCATTCAGAAAAGTCAAAGAATATGCCGTAATTTATCAGCATGCTATTGGATGAGAAAATTAAAGCTATTACCATTTGTGAATACTTACTGTATGAGTCAGAATATTTCTACCATGCAACCAAAATAAATTACAAAAATAAATGGATATGACTGCATCAAAACTCCTGATTTCAAATGTTTGTGTTTATCAAAAGTCATATTTATTAATTTTTTCACAAAGAAATATATTTTGGTTATCATATAGATTTGTATTTATAAAATTATTTTTGTCTGTTTCATATATTGAGGTCCTATTATTTAAGAGGGAAATTAAGTGAGAAAATTTTAAAATCATGAGTGGTAGTGAAATAGCCAGTTGAATTAATAAATTTTTCACTACCATTACATATCAGAATTTTTTGTACAATGTAAGAAAGGACTATTCTGCTTAATAATAATAGTAAATATTTATTTAGCACTTCCTTTACCAGTCAGGGTAGGTGTGGTTATAATGCATTAACAAATAGCTATAAATTCTTAGTTGTGATCCATAAGTGTTTGTCATTCATGTTCTGTGTTTCTCATGGATCAGTTGAGCTTCTATTCCATATTCTCCTTACTCCAGAACCAAATCTAATAGACTAACCTCTATCTGGACCACTGCAATTACATAGCAGAGGGAAAGGAGACTATAACACATCACACATTGTCAGTTGTCCGCTTCATTCTTCAGTTGTCTGCCTAACATTATAATCCCAATCTAAAAGTACACTCCAGACCTATAGTAACAAAAACAGCATTGTACTGGTATAAAAACAGACACAAGACCAATGGAATAGAATGAAGACCCAGAGACAAACCCACACAGATATGGTCATCTCATCTTTGACAAAAGTGCCAAAAACAAGGTGGATAAAAGACAGTCTTTTTAGCAAATGGTGCTGGAAAACCTGGGTAGTCATTTGTACAAGAATGAAACTAGAGCTGGGCACGGTGGCGCACGCCTGTAATCCCAGCACTTTGGGAGGTGGAGGCAGGAGGATTATGAGTTCAAAGCCAGCCTCAGCAATCGCGAGGCACTTAGCAACTTAGTGAGACCCTGACTCTAAATAAAATACAAAAAAAGGGCTGGGGATATGACCCAGTGGTCGAGTGCCCCTGAGTTCAATCCCCGGTACCACAAAAAAATAAAATAAAAATAAAATAAAAAGAATGAAACTAGATCCTTTTCTATCACCCTTCAGAAAAAAAAAACAATTCAAAGTGAATGAAAGACCTAGGAATTAAACCAGAAACTTTGCAACTATTAGGAAAATATGCTGCGACAACACTCCAACATATAGGCACAGCCACCAACTTCCTTAATAAGACCCCTAGAATATAAGAAATAAAACCAAGAATCAGTGAGTGGATGGCATCAAATTACAAAGCTGCAGAGCAAATGAAACAAGAGTGTGAAAAGAGAGTCAACATTTTGCTTGCTTCATGATTTTGTGGTCATGTCAAGTTTTGCCACATCATAGAGAAGGAAGAATAGGTCACTGCTAGTGAGGAGATGCCAAGAATGGAACTCTCTTCGTGCCAAGATGTCTATTGGTATGGTGATTAAAGTCTTACAAGAGTCCACATTGTGACATGCGAGATGAACTTCGGTGAGGTTTATCAAGGGAAGCTCATTGACGTGGAGCACAGTATGAACTGCCAGATGTCCAACATCACAGTCAAGTACAGAGATGGTAGAGTAGCACAACTGGAATAGGTGTACATCCATGATAGCAAGATTTTCTTTCTGATTTTGCCTGACATGCTGAAAACCACACCCATGTCAAAGAGCATGAAAAATAATAAGCGAAGGTTCAGGGGCTGGTCAGGGGAAAACTGTTATTCTGAAGGTCCAAGTGGCTGCAAAAGGAAGAGGATGTGGAATAGAACATGGAAACATCTTCCAAAAATGAAGATAATTTCCTTTGTTGAACAGAAGTTTGCCCTTCTTTTTTAAAATATTTTTTAGTTGTAGATGGACACAATACCTTTATTTTATTTTTATGTGATGCTGAGGATCGAACCTAGTGCCTTTCACATGCAAGGAAAGCACTCAACCACTGAGCTACATTCCCAGCCCTGACCTTCCCTTTTCTTTCAGATTATTTGAGTTCACAGGGGTAGGTGCCTGTATGTATATCCCAGGTGTTGTTTTGTTTTGTTTTGTTTTCCCATTAAGATTTTTTATTCTAATTTGTTATAAATGCTTGCGAGTGCAATTCATTTCATATTACATAAAAAGTGCACAATTTTTCAAGCCTCTGGTTTTACATAAAGTATTTTCACAACAATTGTGTCTTCATACATGTACTTAGGGTATTCATGTACTCATCCTACCATTATTCCTATCCTCTCAACCCCACCACTCCCCTTCTGCTGCCCACCTTTGTTCTATTTAAAGTTTCTTCATTCCTCTCATCCCCCCTCCCTTGCCTTTATAAGTCAGTATCTTCATAACAAAGAGGTCATTCAAACTTTTTTTTTTGGAGGGGGGGTTTGGCTAACTTCACTTAGCATTATTTTCTCCAGATCCATCCATTTACCTGCAAATGCCATGATTTTACTCTCTTTTAGTGCTGAGTAGTGTTCCATCGTGTATATATACCAAAGTTTCCCTATCCATTCATCTGCTGATGGGCATGGGGTTGGTTCCACAATGTAGCTATTGTGAATTGTGCTGCTATAAACATTGATGTGGCTGTGTCCCTGTAGTATGCTGTTTGTAAGTCCTTTGGGAATAGGACAAGGAGTGGGATAGCTGGGTCAAACGGTGGTTCCATTCCAAGTTTTCCTAGGAATCTCCATACTATTTTCCAGATTTGCTGCACCAATTTGCAGTCCCACTACCAATGTATGAGTGTGCCTTTTTCCCCACATCCTCGCCAGCATTTATTGTTGTTTGTATTTTTGATAGCTGCCATTCTGACTGGAGTAAGATAAAATCTTAGAGTGGTTTTGATTTGCATTTCTCTAATTGCTAGAGATGTTGAACGTTTTTTAATATATTTGTTGATTGATTGTATACCATCTTCTGTGAAGCATCTGTTTATTTCCTTGACCCATTTATTAATTGGGTTATTTGTTTTTTGGTGTGTTAAAGTTTTTGAGAGCTTTATAGATCCTTGAGGTTAGTGTTCTATCTGATGTGTTTGTGGTAAAGATTTGCTCCCGTTCTGCAGGTTCTCTATTCATTTCACTAATTGTTTCTTTTACTGAGAAGAAGCTTTTTAGTTTGAATCCATCCCATTTATTAATTCTTGGTTTTAATTCTTGCACTATAGGGTTCTTATTGAGGAAGTTGGGTCCTAATCCAAAATGATGAAGATTTGGGCCTACATTTTCTTCTAATAGACATGTGGTCTCTGGTTTAATTCCTACGTCCTTGATCCACTTTGAGTTAAGTTTTGTGCATGGTGAGACAAAGAGATTTAATTTCATTTTATTACATGAGGATTTCCAGTTTTCCCAACACCATTTGTTGAAGAGGCTGTCTTTTCTCCAATGAACGTTTTTGGCACCTTTGTCTAATATAAGATAACTGTAGGTGTGTGGGTTCTTCTCTGTGTCTTCTATTCTGTACCATTGGTCAACTGGTGTATTTTGATGCCAGTACCATGCTGTTTTTGTTTACTAGTGCTTTGTAGTACAATTTAAGGTCTGGAATAGTAATGCCACCTGCTTTGTTCTTCTTGCTAAGAATTGCTTTTGCTATTCTGGGTCTCTTATTTTTCCAGATGAATTTCATGATTGCTTTTTCTATTTTTATGAGGAATGATATTGGGATTTTGATTGGTATTGCATTGAATCTGTATAGTGCTTTTGGGAGAATGGTCATTTTGACAATATGAGTTCTACCTATCCATGAACAAGGTAGATCTTTCCATCTTCTAAGATCTTCATTAATTTCTTTCTTTAGTGTGCTGTAGTTTTCATTGTAGAGGTCTTTCACTTCTTTTGTTAAGTTGATTCCCAAATATTTTATTTTGTTTTTTTGAGGCTATAGTAAATGGGGTGGATTTCCTAGTTTCTCTTTCTGAGGATTTGTTGCTGATGTACAGAAATGCCTTTGATTTATGGGTATTGATTTTATATCCAGCTACTTTGCTGAATTCATTTATTAGTTCTAGAAGATTTCTGGTGGAATTTTTTGGATCTTCTATGTATAGAATCATATCATCTGCAAATTGTGATAATTTGAGTTCTTCTTTTCCTATCCGTATCCCTTTAATATTTTTCATCTGTTTAACTGCTCTGTCTAGGGCTTCAAGAACTATGTTAAATAGGAGTGGTAAAAGAGGGCATCCCTGTCTTGTTCCAGTTTTTAAAGTGAATGCTTTCAATTTTTCTCCATTTAGAATGATGTTGGCCTGGGGCTTAGCATAGATGGCCTTTACGATGTTGAGGGATGTTCCTGTTATTCCTATTTTTTCTAGCATTTTGAACATGAAGGGGTGTTGTATATTGTCAAATGCTTTCTCTGTGTCTATTGAGATGATCATATGATTTTTATCTTTGAGTCAATTGATGTGATAAATTACATTTATTGATTTCCTTTTGTTGAACCAACCTTGCATCCCTGGAATGAACCCCACTTGATCATGGTGCACTTTTTGATATGTTTTTGTATTTGATTTGCCAGAATTTTAGTATCTATATTCATTAGAGATATTGGTCTGAAGTTTTCATTCTTTGATATGACTCTGTCTGGTTTTGGAATCAGGGTGATATTGCCCTCATAGAATGAGTCTGGATGTGTTCCCTCTTTTTCTTTTTCATGAAATAGTTTGAGAAGTATTGGTGTTAGTTCTTCTTTAAAGGTCTTATAGAACTCGGCTGTGTATCCATCTGGTCCTGGGCTTTTCTTGGTTGGTAGGTTTTTTATGACATCCTCTATTTCTTTGCTTGAAATTGATCTATTTAAATTGTGTATATTATCCTGATTTAGTTTGGGCGTATTGTATGTTTCTAGAAATTTTCTATTTTATTGGAGTATAAAATTTTTCTATTTTATTGGAGTATAAATTTTCAAAATAATTTCTAATTATCTTCTGTATTTCTGTAGTATCTGTCATGATATATCCTTTTTCATCATAGATGGTAATTTGAGTTTTCTCTCTCCTTTTCTTCTTTAGTATAGCTAATGGTTTATCGATTTTATTTATTTTTCCAAATAACCAGCTTTTTGTTCTGTCAATTTTTTTCAATTTTGTTTGTTTGTTTCAATTTAATTAGTTTCAGCTTTGATTTTAATTATTTCCTCTCTTCTACTTATTTTGGGGTTTATTTGTTCTTCTTTTTCTAGGGATTTGTGATGTAATATTAGTTCATTTATTTGTTGACTTTTTCTTCTTTGAAGAAATGAGCTCCATGCCATGAACTTTTCTCTTAGTACTGTCTTCATAGTGTCCCAGAGATTTCAATATGTTGTATCAGTGCTCTCATTTACCTCTAAGAATTTTTAAATCTCCTTCTTGATGTCTTCTGCAACCCATTGTTCATTCAGTAGCATATTATTTAGTCTCCAGTTGTTGGAGTAGCTTTTGTTTCTTATTTTATCATTGATTTCTAATTTCATTCCATTATGGTCTGATAGAATGCAGGGTAGTATGTCTACTTTTTTATGTTTGCTTTAAGTTGCTTTGTGGCATAATATGTGGTCTATTTTAGAGAAGGATCCATGTGCTGCTGAGAAGAATGTATATTGGCTCATTGATGGATGATATACTCTATATATGTCAGTTAAGTCTAAGTTATTGATTTTATTATTGAGTTCTATAGTTTCTTTGTTTAACTTTTGTTTGGAAGATCTATCCAGTGGTGAAAGAGGTGTGTTAAAAGTCATCTAGAGTTATTGTGTTGTGGTGTGTTTGATTCTTGAACTTGAGAAGAGTTTGATTGATAAACATAGATGCTCCATTATTTGGGGAATAAATATTTATAACAGTTATGTCTTGTGGGTCTATGATTCCCTTAAGCAGTATGAAATGTCCGTCTTTATCTCTTTTGATAAACTTTGGCTTGAAGTCTACTTTGTTTGATATGAGGATGGAGACCCCTGCTTGCTTACATAGATTGTAATATTGGTATATTTTATCCCATCCTTTCACCTTCAGTCTGTGGGCAACTTTTCCTATGAGATGTGTCTCTTGAAGGCAACATATTATTGGGTCTGTTTTTTTAATCCAATCTATTAGTCTATGTCATTTAATTGGTGAGTTTAGGCCATTAACATTCAGGGTTATTATTGAGACATGATTAGTATTGCCAGTCCTTTTTTTTTGTTTGTTTGTTTTTCGTGGTTTCTCCTTTGGTTGATTTTTCCTTTACTGTAGTTCTTCCCTTTGCAGATTTTCATTATTATTTTTCATTTCCTCCTCATAGGATATTTTCCAAGAATGTTCTGTAGTGTAGGCTTTCTTGTAAATTATTTTAGCTTTTGTATTTCATGGAAGGTTTTTATTTCATAATCAAACCTAAAGCTTAATTTTGCTGGATATAAGATTCTTGGTTGGCATCCCTTATCTTTTAGAGCCTTGTATATGTTGTTCCAGGGTCTCCTGGCTTTGAGGGTCTGGGTTGAAAAAGTTGCTGAGGTCTGAATTGTTTTTCCCTTTTAGGTAATCCAACTTTTCTCTCTTGTGGCCTTTAAAATTCTATCTTTATTTTGTATGCTAGGCATTTTCATTACAATGTGGCCTTGGTGTAGGTCTGTTATAATTTTGTACATTTGGCGTCCTATAGGCCTCTTGTATTTGATTTTCAAATTCATTCTTCCTGCTTGGGAAATTTTCTAATACTATTTCATTGAAGAGATTGTGCATTCCTTTGGTTTGAATCTCTGCACCTTCCTCTATACCAATAAATCTTATATTTGGTCTTTTTATGGTATCCCATAATTCTTGGATATTCCGTTCATGGTTTCTTACCATCTTCACTGTGAGGTCAACTTTATTTTCAAGATTATGTATTTTGTCCTCATTGTCTGAGGTCCTATCTTCCAAGTGATCCAATCTGTTGGTGATATTATCTATTTAATTTTTTAAATGGCTTATTGTTTCTTTCATTTTAAGGATTTCTGTTTGTTTTTTTCTCAAACTCTCTATCTCTTTCTTGAAGTAATATTTTGCTACCTGTATTTGTTCTCTTATCTCTTTGTGGGTGTGATTGATGGTTGCCTGTGTTTGATTTCTTATCTCTTTGTTGAAGAGATCAATTTTTGCCTGTATCTGCTCACTTAGGTCATTTTTAAAATCCCATATCACTTTAATTATATATATCCAGAACTCCTTCTCTGACATTTCACCTACTGTGTTTCATATCATTTTAATTATATATATCCAGAACTCCTTCTCTGACATTTCACCTACTGTGTTTTCTATGATGGCTTCTATTATTGTAGTATCTTGGTTTGTTTTGGGCATTTTCCTCCCTTGTTTTTTCATGATGTGTGTGTGTTTTCCTCTCTTGCATGGTAAGCCTGAGGTATTACTGCTTCTGCCCTATTGTCTTATCGTGTCCCTACATGTTACCCAAAACCTCACTTTTTAGGGAAAGTTCAATATTACAGCTTTCAATGTACCCAATGTTATCCATGTATAAGTTAGTTTCTATTTTTATATTTACAGTCTTGTCACTATAAACAGAAATGATGAGATCAGTTATCTTCTACCATATAGTCTCTATGTTTGGATGGTGGTTTACAGTATCTAATGGTAGAAGTGGGGACTTAGGTGTTGGCTAAGATGTTTATGAAGTACAATGTGAGAAAAATAGAGGTATTAGATTATTTGACTAGTGAGAGGGTAATCATAAGAATTTGGCTGTTAGTAGGAGAAGCAAGAGATAGGCATCCCCATGTGAGACTCCCTGCTAGTTCACAACAAGATTACTGGTAGCACCTGTAGTAGACCACCCTCTGGTGCAGCCTGGTCCACAGGGACCTTAGTGATATCTTACCAGGACTTTTTTGTTGTTCCTTGATAGTAGCAGCACTATCTCAGTTTTGTGGCAGTGGCAGCCTCAAGTTTATAATTATCTTGATGTTGGGCTGTGTAGCCACAGAACCCCAGTGTGGTGTGTCTCTCTGGGAAGACATGGGTTGCCTCTCCAATTTGCGGGTGTGGGGCAGGCCTCTCTCTCTGGATTTCCTCCTGGTCGCAGTGTGGTGGAGCAGGTGGTCTGGCTTTCCTCTCCCCACTGTCCACCTTCTGGGTCTCCTCCCAGTCTAGGTGTGGTGGTGGAGGTCACACAGGCAGTCGGTGGGGCCCTTCCTCCAGCCAGGGCCTGCTGTTCCTAAACCAGGTGACGGCGTGAGCAGGCGGCAGTTGGGCAGGCAGGTGACTAGGCTCTTCCTTCTGCTGGTGGCTGCTGCTTCTCTGTTTTGTTTTTGGTTTTTGGTTTTGTTTATTGACATCTTTCTCTTTAGATCAGAGGAAATGTCAAACTAAATATTTTTTTTTGAGATAAAAAGAAAAAGAAAAGAGAGCCTACAGAATGGGAGAAAATCTTTGCTAGTTACTCTTCTGACATAGAATTAATATCCAGAATAGAATAAGAATGTAGAAACTTACCACCAAATAACCTAATGAATAAACAGGCAAATGAACTAAACAGATGGTTTTCAAAAGAAGAAATGCAAATAGTCAATAAATATAAGAACGCATGTTCAGCATCTTTAGTAATAAAGAAAATGCAAATCAAAACTACATTGAGATTCTATCTTACTCCTGTTAGAATGACAGTTATCAAGAATATAAATAATAATAAATTCTGACAAGAATGTTGGAATAAAGGAACACACATACAATGTTGGTATAACTAAAAATTAGTATAACCACTGTGGAAATAAGTATGATGATTCTCAAAAGATGAGGAATGGAATAACTATGTGACCCAGCTATGCCACTCCTTGGTATTTATTCAAAATAACTAAAATCAGCATAATGTAGAGATGCATGTACTACAATGTTTATAGCAGCACAAATCATAATAGCTAAGTTGTGGAATGAACCCAGGTGGCCATCAATAGATGAATGAATTAAGAAAATACACTGTGAAGGGCTGGAGTTGTGATACAGTGGTAGATCATTTACCTAGATGTATGAGGCACTGGGTTTGATCCTCAGCAACACATAAAAATAAGTAAAATAGCCGGGCGCGGTGGCGCACGCCTGTAATCCCAGCACTTTGGGAGGTTGAGGCAGGAGGATCGCGAGTTCAAAGCCAGCCTCAGCAATGGCGAGGCACTTAGCAACTCAGTGAGACCCTGTCTCTAAATAAAATACAAAAAAGGGCTGGGGATGTGGCCCAGTGGTCGAGTGCCCCTGAGTTCAATCCCTGGTACCACAAAAAAAAAAAAAATAAGTAAAATATACTTTGTATACAAACAGTTGTATGTAAAAAGATGCTATATATGTGCATTATGAATGGTAATACATACTACTACTATAAATAAAAAAAGAAAGAAAAAATTATCTTTAATAAATAAATAAATAAATAAAGGTCCATTGACAACTCTATACATATACATACATATATATGTACATCCATATACATACATATATATGCGCACACATATATGTACTTATTTCCACAGTGTTGTACTAATTTGTAGTTACACCAACATTGTATATGTGTTCCTTTCTTCTGACATCCTTGTCAGAATTTATATATATGTACGTATATATGTATGTATATGAATGAAAATACACAGTGTAGTTCCACTCAGCCATAAAGAAGAATGAAATTATGTCATTTGTGGGTAAATGGATGGAGTTGGAGAACACTAGTAAAATCAGCCAGCTGCGGTAAGTCAAAGATCAAATGTTATCCCTGATATGCAGAAGCTAGAGGGGAAAATGAATAAAAAACAAGGATCTTCTGAAAATAGAAAGGAGGTAAGTGGAAGAGAGGTACAGAATTAAAGGGAAAGGAGGAAGAAAGGGAAAGGGAAAGTACTGGGGAATAAAATCAACCAAATCATGCTACATGTATGTATGAATATACCACAATGAATCTCACTTTTGTGTATTATATAATACACTAATGAAAATAAGATATGCATGTAAATAAATATAAGGAAAACCAAAAGAGTAGGAGAGAAAGGGAAACAAAGAAAGTGTGGAGGGAAAGAAAGGGGAAACAGTTGAGAATGATTTGTAGCAAATTGTGTTATGTGCATATGTCATAAGGAAACTCATTATTATGTATAATTACAATGCACTGATAAAAACATTTTAAAAACACACAGAAGTGCAAAACTAAAATAAATAAATCAATAGCAATTATTCACAGAAAAAATTATCTGTCTAAATGCAACACATGTCAGGTTTGCTCATATTTCATTAGCCAAATGATGTTCTATGGCCATGCCTGCATTCAGCAGGACAAAGATATGTAACCATTCTCCAGGGAGAGGCCCTTCATGAAGAGACACAGAATATAGATTCAACAATCTCCACACTTCTTTGTACCTTACTACAACCTGATAGTTACTGTAATTACCCTGTTCTAAAATTGAAGAAATGAAGGCTTAGAGAATTTGAATGATTTGCTGAAGGTCACACAGCTATATTATAGCCATGCTGGGATTTAGGACCCAGACAGTCTAACTCCAGAGCCTGTGCTCTTAACTACCTTGCTATATGCCTTCAACTGGGTTTCCCATCAAACTCACCAGTGCTGTTCTTCAGTGTTAGTCCACAGTACATACTTTAAATAGGTTATGAAATTATACCAAAAGGCTCTTTAGGAGCCTTTAGTATAATCTCGTAGTCTATTTACTGTATTAATGTATGAATTCTACAAATACAAGATTGCTAGTCATCTTCAAACATAAAAATCAAACACATTCAAAAGAGAAGTAATTCATTACAGCTCAATATTTTTCTTACCAAATCTATGTATATTTAGAAAGCTTACTGCCTGAATTAAGCACAGCATTTTATCTAATTTTCTTCTTCCCTGGGATAGAAATAAGGCACCAAAGGTGTAGGCTCACCTAAGTCAGCTTTCAGGGTGTTCTCTCACTTACACTGAAGAAAAAAAAAGAACTGAAATAAGTGACCTTAGTGTTGGAGGACTCGTGTTAGAAACAACATCCCTAATATTTGAGCTTCTGAGAGGAGCCAAGACCTGAGTTTTTATAAAGACACAATGCCCCTGGGGACCAAAGTCAATCAGGAAACAGACCACTAACTGGGGTAGAATTTCATCAGTGCACAAGGTGACTGGAGTTGTGAAACTGAAGATCCCTAATGAACAGGGACAATAAATCCCTGGAGAATCTGTCCAAATTCACAGGTTGAAGTCTAGAGGCAATTCCTATAGATAAATTCCACAGCCATGGTAACAATCTCTGGGCCTCTCCTGCCTAATTTTGTAATACTCTTTTTCTGAAATATTTATAAGGTTTTAAGCAGATAAGTGAATAGAAAAAAAATCTGTTTCTGATATAAATTTTACAAAATTTCAGTTGAGCATACCTGTGATTTAACTACTTATATTAATCCAATTTTATAAATGAGGAAACTAAAACACATGGAACTATAATAATTTGTCCATGCTCCAAGGACACAGAGACTGTGCCTATGTCCCAACATTTCTGGTACCTTACACAGTACTTGACACATAGTTGATATTCAGGAAATAGATAAATGATTGAACGAATGAATGAATGAATGAATGAACAAAATTGATTCATTTGACACTAGGCAGAAGTCACTGGGCCTTACCCTGTTATGTCCTCACTCATTTCATCCCTTGCCATTCAGACTGGGCCACCATCACTGTCTGAACTTTACCAAGGATTGGGGTGGAGTGGCAATGGAAGGAAGGTGGTTGATTAGCCAATCAAATTCAAATTCTTTGTTCCCATATTTCCTTTAAGAGAAAACAAAGTAATGCAATCATAAAAAAAGGCAGCTCTTGGGGAAAATGTTTTCCCACCACGTGCCTAATGTGTTTCCAAACAGTCTCCACAGACCCCATTTTTTAAATGCAATTTGCACTCCCCATCTAAACAAGGCAGTCTAAAAAGGGCACCATTCTGTATTGAGGATTTTAGTCTTGATTTTCAGCCATCAATGGAATTAACCACATTTTGGCCTTGCAGAGATTGCATTCCTGATTCTCTCTGCCATCTCACTTATAAAGGCAGAGGAGGGAAGCAGGGTGCCAGGGAGAAGGCATCAGCTTGGCGTCTGTGGCATAACCACTCGGGAAATTCCATTCTCTGAAAATCCACATCTCCTTCCTGTAGGCCTTGTGGCTGGGGCCCACAACTGGGAACAGAGGCCACACAGCTGCTCTCCCTTTAGCCCCTTCCCCTACACCCATCAAGGGCAGAAAGGCACTGATGTCCAGACATCCAAGGGGACAGGAACTTTGTCCTCTAAAATCTCCTTCCCCAAAGACTTGAAAGGTAGGAGCAGCTTTTCTTAGTTCAGACTAAATCCTGATGCACAGGCTCTTCCTTTGCCTTTCCAAAAAGGTAATTTTTGAGAAGTTTGGCTTAGAACCACTTTCATTGTCAGTGTCTTCCACTAGGGCAGTGGCTTGTAAATATTTCTTAGCTTATGATATGCTTTCTAAAAATGAAATTCAGTATATGAAAGACAAAAAGTGTGGCTACACTGGATAATGTAAATGAGGAGACCTAGGCCTCTGACAGATTTATTGCCTTATATCAGCTTCTGAGGACTCTCCATGAGTACTCCCAGTGAACCCAAGAACACAATTCAAAGGATACTATAATTGACTGTAAGACCCAATATGGATAACTTTGAACCATGTCTGGCTTATTCAAAGCCGGGCACATAGGAAGAGAGCATCACTGTTATATATCCAATGAATCAGGGGTACCAAAAACTATTGAAAATTGCTGTTCCTTACTTATTTCTCCTCGTGTGTGCATGTGTGTGTGTGTGTGTGTGTGTGTGTGTGTGTGTGTGTCTGTGCGCGCACATCTATGTATACATATTGAAAGGAAGAAGAACTCAAAGCACAGGGCGAGAGTGCATTGTTACTTAAATGAGAAGCTAAGTCTGGTGGGGAGCTTGCAATAGGGGCAGTTGTGAAGAGGAGCTGAAGGGTGAATGGCTCATCAGGCTGCTAGCTTCTGCAGATTTTCAGGCAAAGCTGATTCATTTGCTCATTAATTTGTTAGACTGTTACTGAGTTCTTGCCATGTGTCAGGCTAGCATCTGAGAGACAGAGACAAAGATGACTAAAACACAGTCCTTGAAAATAAAGCAATGCCAGTAAATAGTGTGATGCTATATTCACTTAAAAACCATTTAGCAACAATTCATTGCTTAGCTTTGACTATCAGATTAGGTTTTGATTTTAGAAAAAAAAAACATGGTATCCAAGCTTAAACAAAGTATACAAAGTACATCTTAATTTCACTAATTTCTCACCGAAATTAGCATTTATATTTTTATAAATATAGGCCACATACTTATGACTTTATCGTTAATAGAAATCACAGATGTTGCCTAGGTTCTTGCTAAGTTGGTAAGGCTGGCCTTTAACTGTGATCCTCCTGCCTCAGACTCCAGAGCCCCTGGAATTACAGGCATGCTGTCTCAATATTTTGATATTATTATTATTAATATTTTAATATTAAATATTAAACATAAAAATGACTGGGAATGTAGCTCAGTGGTTAAGCACCCCTAGGTTCAATCCTTGGTACCAAAAAAAAGAAAGAAATCACAGACATCTTCATCTCAAATTAGTATTACATGCAGAAAATCTAGAATTTAAAGGAGAAAAGAGGACCAGTGGACCGCCAAAAGCCTGTGTTTAGAATTAAGAAGCTTCAAAATCAGGTTGCTATGCAACTAAAAACAAATAGGTGGGCTGGGGTTGTGGCTCAGCAGTAGAGCACTCGCCTAGCACTTGCGCGGCCCGGGTTCAATCCTCAGCACCACGTAAAAATAAATTAAAGCATTGTGTACAACTAAAATAAATAAATAAATATTTTTTTTAAAATAGGTAAGGACATGTATTTCAGCAACAGGTGCAATCAATAAAGTCCTTAAAAGATCAAAGGGGACACCCTGAACATTTCTTTTCATGGAGATGTAGAGATTGTTCCAGACCAGCCACTTCATAGCACAGAACAGTATGTGCTCAGAAGAATGAGCAGGAAACCAAGGCTTATTCTCTCCAACTCCACTCCCCCCCAGACACCATATTTTATAAGAGGAGGGGAAGTGAAATTAAAACACAAGTTTCAATATTTTCTAGAAGTTGAATCTTTCAATTGGCGCAATGAATTATGTATCTGCATTCCCTTTCCCCTATCCAGCAAGGTCAAAAGTTCTTGGGTTGGTCCATGGACAACATTATGCGTAGTAAGATACTTAGAGACCCTAATAAGAGCTAACATTTACTGTGTCTTTATTTGGGGGCAGGCATTGTATAAAGCCTTTTGAACACTATCACCTCATTGAACATCAAACCACCTTATGAGGAAACAGGATTTTCAGTGATCAAATTCAGATAATTTTAAGTGATTGGCCCAAGGTCATTGCTGTGATGAAACTGGGATGGAATACAAGCTGCCTCATCTTCACTGCTAACTCTTAGCAACACTTTATTGCTTCCCAGAAGGGGAAAGAACTTAAGATGACAATTTTATTTGTGGTTTTGTGTTGTTTTTTTAAGACTCTGGACCATTTTTTTAGCAGCCAGTATGTTTAGCAGATACAAATATAATTGACCTGCTTAGCAGGGCTGGGAAATCCCAAACCCATTTGCTTATTCAACCCATTCATCTTCCATATCAGCTACTAAAGTACCACCTCAGACCATTGGGGTTCTAGGCTACTTGGTTTACACCCTAGTGCTTCGAGATGTTATGAGCTACCCTCTCTGGGTAGATTAGTGGACAGTTCATTGAGAATGAACTCAGCATTTGGATGGAAGCTTAATCAGGAGGGTGCCAGGATGGAAATATAAGTGGATTCAAAAAGAGAGATGGGAGGACCACAAACACAGTCACATCCCTGTTTGCTCAGAGTTTTTTCTATCTTGAGAATGTCTTCCCTGAAGCTTCTCTAGGTTTACTTATTTCTCTCCCCTTTCCCCCACCATTGGTTCCTATGCGCAGAAATGGCCACCTGCTGGGGCAGGTTTTTAAAGCATCTAGTCCTATGGTTTTAAGACTTTGCTATGTACAACCTGGGGCTCCTCCAGACACTTCATTCTTACTACTAGGTGTAATGAGGATAGGGAGGGAGATTAGAGGGGGTTAGCAGGGACTAGTGACTCAGCCATTGCAGAAGCAGGGAGCCTGAGAGCCTAAGGAGTTGGGAATTCCAGCTGTTGATTTTTGTTCCTGCGAAATGTTTCTGACTGCTTACCTCTCCATGATCATCTCTCCTTTTACAGCCTGAGTGGGCTTTTGGTCATCTCAACCAATTCTGGGAATAAACACTAGATAATAGTTTATTTATGCATGTTTATGAACTATATTTCATAAGCATTTCAACTCTAGGATTGTCCCTGATCATGTTCTATTTACTTGCATTTAGCTGTTTGCTTAAATGTCACCTCCTCAGAGTTTTCCCTGACCACCCTATTTAAAGAAACACTCCCATACCCATTTTGTTTTAATTATATACATATATTTAATTATGTAGCTCATAACATCTCGAAGCACTAGGCTGTAAACCAAGTAGCCTAGAACCCCAGTAGTCTGAGGTCATACTTTAGTAGCTGATATGGAAGATGAATGGGTTGAATAAGCAAATGGTTTTGGGTTTCCCACTTATTACTTACTACCTAACCTTAAATTATGTATTTATTGTATCTCTCCTCACTAAACTGTAAGCTAAGTTTCAGCTCATTATTGTTTCTTAGAGCCTAAACCATTACCTGGGACATAATAGATGCTCAAAAAATATTAGTAAAGAATAGATGGATGAATGAACCCATTTTTCGTTTAACCACAGATTTACCTATTAGATCTGTGGAGTTTATCTTTTCACAAGATGGTGTATAACAAGAGTTTTTATTTTCCCTGAATGTGGTAGTTCTTCAATAATTAATTGAATGAAAGACAAATGACTATAGGAAGGAAAGCTTGGCTTAGACTAAAAATTTTGCTGTGTGTGAGGACATTGTGGACATTTATGTCAGAAGGGTAGAATATCAAAATAGAAGAAAGGTCAGTGGAGTAGACAAAGGGGAATGAAGGGAAAGGAGGAAGGATGGGATAGGGAAAGACAGTGGAATGAATTAGACATAACTTTCCTATTACATATATGAGTGCACCACAGTGAATCTCACCATCATATATCCACAAGACCCTAATTTAAAATAAATGATAAGTAGATAGCAGAAAGTTCAATAAAGTAGAAGGAAGGGAAAGGGAGATGGAGGAAAGGGGGTACTAGAGACTGAATTAGAGCAAATTATATTCCATGCTTTTATAATTATGTCAAAATGAATTGTAGAACTAAGAAGAAATCTATAAAAACAAAAAATAAAAACCACTAAAGCAATTTTAATATTGTAAATACACAGTTCAAGCTTTCAAATTATTTCCAAATTCTAAAAATGGTAAAGGAAAGTGTGAAAAAGAAAGAATGTTTTCAAGATACAAACTGCAAAAAGAGCATGAGCTTTATGTTTACCAAAAGGTTAGCATGGATCGTAACGGTGGCAGGCAACACTAGACTGGCAGTCTATAAAGGGATCTCACACTAGAAAATTCTGTGATTACAGACTCGCACACATCCCATGGCATGTGATTGGCTGTCCAACATCTATTTCCTAAGGAGTGACTCTCACGAGAGATTATTCTGCTCATATAGTTTTCCTCATTGTAAAAGAAAAAAAAAAAAAAAAGCCGTGGAAATTACCACACCATGACTGAGCTACAATCCAAGCAGTCTTGAACAAGCATTAACAAGAAGAAGGTGCCATGAAACAAAGGCAAATTTTCCTTCTCCCTCCCACCCCCATGCTGATCACATTCCATTTTTCAAGACAATAGCACCTATCCAGCTGGTGTGTAATTTATGTAAATCCACAGCAGCTTATAGGTAGAACTGACACAGCAAGGAGCAGAAGGCAGACCTTGATGTTTGAATTGAGATTCTTTCCCAGGTGACTGAGAAGAATTTAAAGTACCTTATATGTAATCTGAGCTGCATCTGTTAGTGTACAAACCTGCTTCCAGGTGAGGAGTTCAGACACTGGCAGGCTTTGATATTTAAAATCACTGTTTGAAATACACAAAAAATACCTCCTCATTGGAAAAAATAAGTACAATATAAATAAGCCAGGTCATAAAAGTGATCAAAAAACAATGGATAGTTACTCTTAATATATTAATATTCTAGACCTTTCTCTAATCATGTATATAACTATACTTTTCAAAAGTAGGAATTATAATGTACTTTTAAAAAAAATTTATGTATTTATTCTAATTAGGTATATATGACAACAGAATGCATTTTGATTCATTGTACACAATTGCAGCACAACTTTACATTTCTCTGGTCATACATGATAGTAGTGTCACACCATATGTGCAATCATACATGTACCTAGGGTAATGGTGTCCATCTCATTCCACCATCTTTCCTGCCCCCATGCCCCTTCCCCTCCCCTCCCTCCCCTTTGCCCAATCGAAGTTCCTCCATTTTTCCCATGCCCTCCCCTCACTGTTATGGATCAGTATCCACGTATCAGAGAGAACATTCAGCCTTTGGTTTTGGGGGATTGGCTTACTTTGCTTAGCATGATATTCTCCTACTCCACCCATTTATCTGAGAATGCCATAATTTTATGCTCTTTTAATGCTGAGGAATATTCCATTGTGTGCATATACCACAGTTTCTTTATCCATTCATCTATTGAAGAGCATCTAAGTTGGTTCCACAGTTTAGCTATTGTGAATTGAGCTGCTCTCAACATTAATGTGGCTGCATCACTATAGTATGCTGATTTTAATGATGTACTTTTTTCACTGAGCAATATATTATAAAGATTCTTTCTCAACAAGACATGTAGGTCTATAATATCAATGGCCAGTTTCCAATTTTTCACTATATGAATACAGATGCAGATGCAGTGAATATATTTGAATCAAACATGTAATTATTTATTTCAGATAATTATGCAAAAGTGGGATTGCAGGGCAGGGAGGGGTATATACATTTTAATGTTTGAGATATTACCTCTTGTGTGTGATAGCATTTGTTATTATCATACCATAATACTAATTATTATTACTGCAATTAAATGAGCTGTAAACACTTATTGATCTTACTACATGCCAAACTCTGAAGTATTCTTTACATATCACCCCATTAAATCCCCACCACAATTCTCTGTGATAGGTACTATGATGCCTATTTTACAGATGGGGAAAGTGAGGTAGATATATGTTAAGCAACTAATTAAAGTTACACAGCAAACATGTGGAACATTCCAGAACAGAACTTGGAGAGACAGTACACTATAATATTTTTTAAAAAACATTTCTTAGTTGCCAATGGACCTTTATTTTAGTTATTTACATGCGGTGCTGAGAATCAAAACCAGGGCCTCACACATGCTAGGCAAGCGCTCCACCACTGAGCCACAACCCCAGCCCCCACTATAATCTTAATCGCTACATCAACTTTGTAAATTTGATAAGAAAACAATTAACCTGAAGCTTATAAGTTCTAGCCTCAATTACAGTTATTACCTCATGTTTTCCAAATTTGTCCTCTGCCAGACTTCCTCATCTTTTGTTTATGAGAGAAGTACCTTGCCCAAGAAGTGTGTCACTAATTTCTTAGCCTGAAAAAACAAAATAACAAATGTAAAAGTTAATTTTTTAAAACAAAAGTGCAGTTGAAAACCATGTTACGGGAAATTCAGTGCTTCTGTTTGGTGCCAGTGCCAACTGATAGTGACAATCTAATGGAAAACCATTCTTCCTTGGACAGTGCTTCTCATATTTGCCCAAAAGTCCCCGATGGCACCAAGTTCCTCCTGAAACTCCTGAAAAATTAGCTCCTGAAAAATTAGCTAATTTTCTACTCACTTTTTAATTGCAAATGCTGGCAAGCAGGTGTCATTGGGAGTATACCAGTGTTGACATGACCCCATTTCCTGGAGCTTCTACCCCAACAGTAGTAACTGCCTATGAGTACTATTTTCCCTTCTACTTTTGTCGCTGAAACAGCTTGAACTTCAGTTCTGTTAAAACAAACAAACAAACAAACAAACACAAACAGAGGGACTAAGCATTCTTGATCTGAGCTAGCATCTTGGATTTACAAATACAAACCATGTGATATTGAGTAAGTTACTTAATATCTCTATGGCTTACTCACCTCACTTTTAAGAGTGAGGTGATAAAATGCTAACTAATTCCCCAGTAATTTTTGTCAGATAAAATGAGAAAATGGGTCAAAAATGTAGAATGTGAGCATTTAGCATTAGATTCACCTTTAACTATTTTTCAAGAATGCAGACTTTGGAGTCAAGATTTCTAGATTCAAATCTTGGTCTTGACCTTTTTAGTTGTGTCATCTTGGGCAATTTACTTATTGTCCCTGTGCCTTAATTCCCTCATCTGAAAGGCGAGGTGCCTGTGTCACAGGGTTTGTATGAAGATTTCACAAGTTAATGTAAAGTGCTTGTGAGAATGACTGACACAGTAAATGTTGACTATTATGATTGTTGTTGCTATTATTATCATCATCATTAAAGTATGATCAGCCTAAGAGGACATAAAATGTTCATGATCTGGGCACAGTGGCACATGCCTATAATCCCAGTAGCTTAGGAGGCTGAGGCAGGAGGATCACAAAGTCAAAAGCCAGTCTCAGCAACTTAGCAAGACCCTAAGCAACTCAGCAAGACCCTGTCTCTAAATAAAAAATAAAAAGTGCTGGCATGTGATTCAGTGGTTAAGTGCCTTTGGGTTCAATCCTGTGTACCCCCCAAAAACAAATGTTATTAAGGATATGGAGAAAGTGGGACATTCACACATTTCAATGGGAATACAAAATGATACAGTTATTATGGAAAACAGTTGTTGGTTCTTCAATAATTTAAACATAGAATTACCAAAGGACCCAGTAATTCTGCTTCTAGATATATATCCCCCAAATTGAAAATGGGTATTCAAACAAAAACTTGTACACAAATGATCACAAAAGCATTATTCGCAATAGGTGGAAATAACCCCAATGTCCACCAACTGAAGAATAGAGAAATAAAATGTGTTACATTCAACAATGGACTTTTTTGTCCATAAATAGGAATGAAATATTGATACATGCTACAACATAGATAGATGGTGAAAACACTGTGTTAAATAAAAAAGCCTCAAAAATCCAAGTACCGAATGTTTTCTCTGATATAAGGAGGCTGGTTCACAGAGTTGTTGGAAGGGGGTACATAGGATCAGAGGAACACTAGAATGGTCAACGGAAAGGGAGGGAGGGAGGGAGTAAGGGGGGGGTTGGAAAAAAATTGGTGATTGAATGAGATGGATATCATTATCCTAAATGCATGATTGAAGATCTGAATGGTACTTATATACTTTGTATACAAGCAGTTGTATGTAAAAAGATACTATACTTGTGCATGATGAATAAGTAAATAAATAATAAAAAAATTAAAAAAAAAATAAAAAAGCCATCAATAAGTATTATATGTTACATTATTCTATTCTATTTATGTGAAATGTACAGGTGAGGAAAATCCACAGAGATAGCAAGTAGATTAGTGGTTTCCTGGGTCTGGAGCAGGAAAGGAAGGACAGGAATAGGGAATGACTGCTGATGTTTATGCAGTTGATTTTTGGGGTGATGATAATGTTCAAAAATTTTATTGTGGTAATGCTTACAGAACTCTGTATATATGAGAGAAGACATTGCATTATATACCTAATATGGATGAATTTTTATGGTAAATAAACCTCAATAGAGTTGGTTTTAGAGTCTATATAGGTGAGAAGGTTTAAGTTCCTCTCACACCACTTTGCTAGCAATTTTGCTCAAATGAGGTGGGGTATTTTTGTGGTCCTAACAAGATGATCAGATCAAAGATTAATCTGAGCTTGGGGCAGTGATACATTCCTGTAATCCCAGCTACTCAGAAGGCTGAGGCAAGAGTTTGAGGCCAACCTGAACAACTTAGACCCTGTCTCAAAATAAAAATAATAACGGCTGGGGATGTAGCTAAGTAGTAGAGTGCCACTGGATTTAATTCCCAGTATATAAAAAAGCTTAACAGCTCAGGAGGCTGAGGCAGGAGGATTGTGAGTTCAAAGCCAGCCTCAGCAAAAGCGAGGTGCTAAGCAACTCAGTGAGACCCTGTCTCTAAATAAAACACAAAATAGGGCTGTGGATGTGGCTCAGTGGCTGAGTGCCCCTTCGTTCAATCCCCAGTACCCACCCCCAAAAAAGTTTAGTCCCTTTCCTGAGCAGTGATAACCAGTTAACCAGATTAACCATGGCTCTCTGGGATCTTTGAAATCAAGTCATATGTTTTGAATATTACTATAGCCATGAAGATGCTCACTGTCCTGTGGTATACCATATTCAAGATAGTTTCATGCTGTAAATGAACCGTGATGAAGAACAAGAAACTTATCTATCTTATTTTCAATTGTGTCCACGGTGCCTGTCTGGCATGTCGTAGTTGCTCTATAAATATATGATGAATGAATGATGTATAAATAGACAAAGCTACATGTATTGTGACAAGTCTCTGTAATCAGAAAAAAAATTAATTCTAATCTCATCTCCACTACTTAATACATATAAAATATCCAAAAAGTCAATTAAATTATCTTAAACTCAATTTCTTGTTAAAAACAAAAACAATAATAGTACCCCCTTTATAGGCAATAAATTTTAGCTGAGGTAATACTATACACTGTGATAACTTAATAAATGTTAGTTTCCTTCCTTTTCCTTAGAGAATCCATGGGGCACTAGAAGGTTCACTACTGACAAATAGCTTTATGTTAATTCCTGGGGAGGCAAGAAACATGAGAATTGAAACTTTCCTAAGCACTTTATGTCATGTGTTAGCTATTTTCAATCATGGAAGCTGGCAATGAAATTTGAGCCCATAAAATGCCAGAATTGGGAGGGATCTTTGTAAGAGATCATCTAGTCCAAGCACTATATTTGGTAGAGAATCCTCAACAAAACAACATTAGTGGGCCATTTGAAGCCTGGCTTAGTAAAAATGAATAAGCAAAGAAATAACTGGCAACATAGATGGCAGACATCTGGGAGACTATCCGTGAGAAATTCCTGGACTGATTCATTGTCCTAACACCTTAAAAAGTCCCCTATAATGTTTGACAGCTTAATCACCATGTGTGTATTTATACAGAATGTGGCAAAGGTTCCTGTCCAAGACAGAGCCACTTGAGGAACAGGTGTTGATATTCACCCTTCTAAATATATTATTCAAAGCAGAATGTCTGCAACAGGAAAAACAATCAGCACATCTACAGGGTCCTGATTACACTTAAATTTAAGGACCAAGTTTTAATTTCTTCTTTAAATTAAAAAAAAAATTGTAGTTGTAGATGGACAGAATGCCTTCATTTTATTTGTTTGTTTTTATGTGGTGCCAAGGATCAAACCCAGTGCCTCACACATACGAGGCAAGTGCTCTACCACTGAGCTACAACCTTAGCCCCTTCTTCTTTACATTTTGAACCTTGTTTGCATGTGAAGAAACTATCTGTTTGGTTCCCTGGTGCCCCTTGAAGGGTGGTATACAACTAAAATAGACAAATAGTGTGTTCATTTAGTAAGGTCCTGAACTGAGAAACAAACTGTTAGCTAATGAAATAAATAATTGGCTCATATGGAAAATAAATAAAGGATATTTAATTTGCTAACTAAATCTTCATAGTTGATAATGTCAAGTGTGACAGATGTGTCTATTGCATGGAGAGAATGTATGTCATGAACTCTATCTCTCTATTATAAAATGCACAGTAGCATTAAGGGTGATATTGGAAGGCCTAAGAAGAAAAATAGCACTGGGAGGCAGTAGAGCCTGGTGGCTAACATCATAAGCTTGTTCTTCAGTTTAACATCAAAGTCTTGGCTTATGTAGGAAGCAATCTAACATTCTATCCTCACACAAATAAAATCACACATTCCAGACACATAGAAATGCCTGATATTTAAAGTTTGAATCTATAGTTAATTTGAAAGCAAGAAATAAAATATACCAGAAAGAAAGAAATATCCCAAATTGCAATTATAATTTGAAGACTAGTTGTTCAAAGAGGCAAATAGACAAGATGTAGTTCATAAGGCCTCAAATGTTAATGCTTAAGAGAGGATAGGAATCAGAGTTGCACATTCTGGGTATGGCACGTGGGGAATTGAAAAGGATGACTCCTTTGAATGAAATCTACTCATCAGCCTAAGGACAGCAATAATATTGTCCTTGCTCCAAGTCATAGGTGAAAATAAAAGCCAATCTGAAAAATCAATGCCCAGAGATAATGTCACATAAAATAAGACAACAAAGAACACAGAGTAACCAGAAAAAGAAAAATAATATATTAATAGTTACAATAAATTTAAATGGCTTAAATACACACACACACACACACACACACACACATATACATACACACACACATAGTTGTAGGTGGACACAATGCCTTTATTTTATTTTTATGTGGTGCTGAGGATCAAACCCAGTGCCTCATGTGTGCCAGGTGAGTGCTCTACCACTGGGCCACAGCCTCAGCACCCCCTAAAAAACCTTTTTTTAAAATAGAGACACTCAGATTAGATATGATATGTTCCACTATATGTTGCCTATCAAGATACATACATAAAATCTGGGAACAGTGGCACACACCTGTTATCCCAATGACTTAGGAGGTTGAGGAAGGAGGATCATGAGTTCAAAGCCAGCCTTAGTGACTTAGTGAAGTCGTTAAAAAAGGACTGAGGATATGACTCTGTGGTAAAGTGCCCCTGGGTTCAATCTCTGGTACCAAAGAAAAAGGAAATGAAACACACAAAACATCATGACATTGTGAAATTAAAAAGAAAAATAGGGAATAGAAAAATACATAGCAGACAAAATGAAATTTAAGGTGAAAAACATTAAGAGCAAGGCATACATCACTTAAAGATTAAAAAATAGCCACTCACTGAAGAGAAAATTAATTAATACACATCTAAAATATAGCTACAAATTGTATAAAGTGAAAGCTAACAGAATTAAAATGAGCAATAATCACATCTATAATAATAGTGAGAGATTTTAACACATCTCCTTCAAGTATTGATAGATAAAATTACTAGGGATATATGATTTGATTAAAACAAAAAACTGTATAAGTAGATTAAAACTGGTCGATCTGATAAGGCTACAAATTCTATGATGCCAACTATATATTATTCAGGAAAAGGAAAAACTATAGGGACAGTAAAAATATCAGTGGTTTCCATGGTTTGAAGGTTTGAAGGGAGGGAGGATAAATAGATAGTACACAGAAGATTTTTTGGGGCAGTGAAACTCTGTATAATATTATGGATTTGTATACATGTCATTACACATTTGTCAAAACCCACAGAATCTGTAACAAGAAGAGTAAAACTATGGACTTTGTGTAGTGATGTGTCAATGTTTGTCCATTGATTGTGATAAATGTACTACTGTTGTATCAGATGTTGATGTTATGGAGTCTGTGTATGTGTTGGGAGGAAAGAAGTATGTGGAAACTGTACTTTCCACTCAATTTTTCCATGAGCCTGAAACTCCTCTAAAAGTAAACTCTGTGTACACACACACACACACACACACACACACACACACATACACTGAACCCACCAACTGAAGACTAAATGTTCCTAGAAAGCACATGTAGAAAACATTTACTCACTTTCTAATGATATGAATAATTTACTTGCTTACTCAGATACTAGCTTCAGATACTGCAAGGTTATTCCTAAATTTCTGTGTAATTGAAATGCAGTAGCTACAGATACAATGCATTTTAAACTTTAATTTGTGTTATCAATATTTTATTTGTTAACATTTTTGCAGTGCTGAGGATTGAATCCAGATACACTCTGCCAATGAGCTTCACCCCCAGCCCCACTTTTTTATGTTGAGACACTGTTCCTAAGTAGCTGATGCTGGCCTCAAACTTGCCATCCTCCTGTCTCAGCTTTATGAAGTCTAGAGAATTAACAAAACAATACGTCAACCCCTATTGTATAGCATTTACAATACTCTAACCATGGCCAGTTTTTATAAGCTGCCAACATGATATCACTGGGAAAAGGTGTACAGTAGCACACCATTATATAGCATTTACTCCTTTCAGATACAATAGATATAAATGACATCAAGAGCATAAATAATAGTAAAATGTAGTAAGTTAAGGAGTGGTGGGTTTTGAATGCTCACTAACTTTGTTTCTATTGTAATTTATTTAATATTAATTTTACATAGTTTAATTTTTGATAATGGTTATTTTTAACAGCCAAGTAGAAAATTTTCTGGAAATACAATAATTGGCTTTCACTAGCTATCATACCATTGATAAATCCAAAGAACATAGAAAGAAAGAAATAATAAAGGTGAAAGCAGAGGTTAATAAAACAAAAAATCGACATACTATAGAGATGATTAGTAAAACTAAAAACTCATTCTTTGAAAAAGTCAAATATTTGGTAAGACCAATTAAAAAAAGAAAAGGCACAAATGATACTAAGAATATAAAATGAGACAGACACATATAAAGTTTTAAGAATACTATGTATGATAATGATATATGCTTATTAGAAAGAATTTGGGGGGGGGTACCAGATATTGAACCCAGGGGTACTTAACCACTTAGCCACATCCCTAGCCCTTTTTAATATTTTATTTAGAGACAGGGTCTCACTAAGTTACTTAGGGCCTCCCTAAGTTGTTGAGGCTGGCCTTGAACTTGTGATCTTCCTGCCTCAGCATCCTGAGCTGCTGAGATTATAGACATGTATCTCCATGCTCGGTTTCCTAGAAAAATTTAATTGAACAAAATTGACTCAAGAAGAAATAAAAATGTGAATATGCCACTGATCATTATAGAAATTAAATTCATAGTTTAAAGTATTTCTCCAAGGGGGGGGGAATAAAAGGATCTATCAAGATAGTTTTTATAGGTGAGTTTTTACCAAATTCCCAAGGACTTCATAATGCCATTATTTACAAACCATTCAGTGCAATAATGAATAACTCTTTGGAGGAACTCATCTAATTTAAAATTAGTTAGCTGGTATTGCCTTGATGCTGAAACTGAACAAAAACAGTAAAGAGAGTATAGGTTGGTCTCACTTATGAACAGAGATGAAAAACAAAATCCTTAACTAACCTAACAAATCCACTGGTGTACATACATAATGAACACTTTCATAACCAAATTTATCCAGTAATACAAGAATGATTCAAAATTAAGAAGTCTATCAAGTCAGTCCATTACTACTTTTGTTGAGCATTTGTCATTGCGGTTACAATATTGGATGGGTATCTTTACTCGAGCAGATTAATGTGGTCACAAGAACATAGCTTCTGGACATCAATTTAGAAAATGTGTTCTTTTCTATGTCATTCAGAAAAGAGTATCAGAAACAGTCATATCTATGTGAAATGGAAAAAGCATTTATAATTTTGCCCCAGTTCTATTCTAACTCTTCTGCTTTCTGTCATAATACAATTTAGAGAGATCTAGCCATCTGCCCATTTCAGGACATCACCTAAAATTGTGGACATTATGCTGATTAGTCATGATGGAAAAAGAGATGGCTTAATAAGCTTGAAGAGTTAGCAAATCATGCATGTGCTTCATGGAGTGAAAGAAATCCTGGGCCGGGTATGGTTGCACACACCAGTGATCATGAGTTCAAAGCCAGCCTTAGTAACTTAGTGAGGCCTTAAGCAACTAACCATAACTCTCTCTCTAAATAAAATATAAAAAGGGCTGGAATGTGGTCCAGGGGTTAAGCACCCCTCGGTTCAGTCCCTGGTACCAAAAAAGAAAGATAAATCCCACAAAGATTCTGGAACTGTCACTTTGTTAAAAACTTGGGGGGTTAATGGTTAAGGATATGTCAGTATATCCCTTCCACAGCAAAAAATTCCTTGCAGAAACTTGCATTCCTTACCACAAAGAAGGGAAGAACAGCACCAAATAGACCTCCTTGGATTCTATTGGCAACACATTCCACAACACATTCCATACACCAGGTGACAGAAAATGCTCTCAGCCTTAAGTGGAACTAGGGAAAAACAGGGCCAGAGCAGATTGAAGCTATGGTTCAAGTAGTCCTTCTGTGCAAAGTATGAAATTTGAAAGACCATATGTTGTGGAGGGGGCAATGGGAAAAGAGGCAGGGTGAAGTTAATGACAAATTCATGAGGGAAAACCACAATACAGGTGTCTGAAGTTCTTGGGCAAGACCCTGCCATCTGCAATGGAGAAACATCACCGGACATGCTACTGGAGCTGCAAGGGATGAAGTATTTATCTATGGGATATCAAGTAGTAAGTATCTAAAATGTTATATTATGAGCTGAGTTCTGTCACCAAGTCATAAAGTCATCAAGGCTTAGTCCATCGTAATATAGAAACCATACACTGGAGTTGAGATATAACAGGATAACATGACACCATTAAACTGCATTAGCAGGTAAACCAGAGTTGACCCACCATGTGATCCACCAGAGTTCACTAAGGATCCTCCCTAAGTTTGAATGGTTATATAGAATATAGGCATAGTAAAAGTACCTAAATAATGGGTAGATCACAATATGTACAACATCTCTATGAAGACTATAATAAGACTTTATTGAAGGACATAAAAGAAGACCTAAAAATACAGAGATAAACCTCAGCAGTTCTCTCAAGACTCATCCATAAATATAAATCAATGCTCAATAACAATGACAAATTTATTCTAGAATTTGTAATGAAGGACAAAAGTCCAAAACAGCCAAAAATATTCTATAATACCAAAGAAGAACTTGCCTGCCAAAAAACATGGATTTAGTCAGACACAGATGGAACACACCTGTAATCCCAGTGGCTCAGGAGGTCTGTAGGAGGATTATGAGTTCAAAGCCACCCTTAGCAAAAAAAAGTGAAGCGCTAAGCAACTCAGTGAGACCCTGTCTCTAAATAAAATACAAAATATGTCTGGGGATGTGGCTCAGTGGTTGAGTGTCCCCAAGTTCAATCCTGTATAACAAAAAAAATGGATTTATATAAACCATGGTAATTTAAATAACATAGTATTTGCACAGGAATAGTCAAATGCATCAATGGAACAGAAAATAAAGCCCAGTAATAGATTCATGTACTTAATGGAATTTTGGCTATGATACAGCTAGCTTCACAGATTTTAGAGAAAAGATAGACTGTTCAGTAAATGGGAATAAGATGTTGGCTTTACATAAGGAAAATATTAACTATCTTTCACCATATGGGAAAGGAAATATTAGTTATATTAAAAACTTAGATATGAAAAATAAAATGCAAAATTATTAAAAGAAAAAATCATGTAGATATTGTTGTGACATCAAGATTTCTAAAACATAATAAAAAAACACAAATCAAGGAAATTGACAGATTGGACAATTTAAAATTTAAAACCTCTCACACAAACAAAATAAAAAGTCAACAGGAAAAGGTATTTGAAATACATGGACTAAAAAAAAGAATTAGTACTTTTTTGTGTGTGTGTGTGGTACCGGGGATTGAACTCAGGGGCACTCGACCGCTGGACCACATCCCCAGCCCTTTTTTGTATTTTATTAGAGACAGGGTCTCACTGAGTTGCTAAGTGCCTCGCCATTGCTGAGGCTGGCTTTGAACTTACAATCCTCCTGCCTCAGCCTCCCAAAGTGCTGGGATTACAGGCGTGCGCCACCGCGCCCGGCAGAATTAGTGCATTAATCAGCTTTGTGTTGCTATGACCAAAACAACAGGTAAGAAGAACTCAGGAGGAGGAAAGATTTATTTTGTCTCATGATTTCAGAGATTCAGTCTACAATCAGCTAACTCCATAGCTCTGGGCCTGAGGTGAGGCAAAATATCATGGTGGAAGGGCATGGTGGAGGAAAGCAGCTCAGGATATGGCAACCAAGAAACAGAGAACACTCCACTCAGCAGAGACAAAATAAAAACCCCCAAAGCACACCCCCTAGAGACTTCTCCTCCGGCCAGACTCTACCTGCCTATATTAATAGAATGATTATGTTACAATTCTCATTATCTAATCATTTCAACTCTGAACATAATTGTATTGTTTCACACATAAGCTTCTGGGGGACACCTCATATCTAAAACAAAATAATTCCTATCCATAATATGTAAAGAGTAATAAAAATACAAGCATATTATCTGAAAAAAAATGGGCAAAGTTTATGAACAGGAAGTTCACTAGAGGAGAAACCTGATTGGCAAAAAGAAGGAGGAGGAGAAAGCATTTTTAAAAATGGGGTATTTTTTGACAATTATCACATGTATGTGTGGTGATATACACTTTGAAGGCATTTTGAAGAACAAATTGGCAGGTAAATTTGGTTTTTGTAAAGTGCATTCCTGAATATTAGCTATTCTGTTGCCTCCTGCCCTTAGTATCTTTCATCTTCTTTCTTTTCTTAATTTAAATTTTTATTTTTATGAAGGAGCCCTAATTAGGAAGGGCTGTTGTAGCTAGCTGGAAGCCATGGGTTCCACCTGATATGTATGTGACGCACCTGTAGGCACCCGCAAACCTGAAGGTATATAACCGGGTGAAAGCGGTCCGAGTTAGGAGTACGGAGAATTCAGACAGTCGGGCAGTCACTCGGTCGGTCAGAAGAATCAGAGCGGCCAGAACGTAGGCAGAGCGGTTACAGAAACCAGATAGAAGACAGAAGAGAAATGACTGGTCAGAGTTAGGCCGAGGCTCCTGAAGAAGACAGAAGAAAGAAGACAGAAGACAGAAGAGAGAAGAAAGAAGCTCTAATCTTTCTCTAAGCTAAGCTCTAATCTTTCTCTAAGCTAAGCTCTATCTTTCTTTACTCTAAGCTAAGAAGACAAGAAGAAAAGCTCGCTCTAATCTTTCTCTCTAAAAATCTTTCTTTCCCTCTCTAAGCTCTCTCTAAGAAAGTAGAAGTAAAAGTAGCAAAAGCTTAACTCTGCCTCCGAGAGTTTTTCCTCCCGGGTTACGGTACCAGGTAGCTTACATTTTTAATTGACAAATAATAATTGTATATATTTATAGAATACAATGTGATGTGTTGATATATGTATATGTTGTGGAATGATTGTATCAAGCCAACTACCACAACCATTACTTCAAGTACTTATCTTTATTTATTTATTTATTTATTTTGGTAGTTAGAACATTTAAGAACTATTTGTTTAACAACCTACAATACACAGTATTATTAACTATGGTCACCATGATGTGCAATGTGTCTTGAAAACCTTTCTGTCTAACTAAAATTTTGTGCCTCTTGACCAACATCTCCCCATTCCCCACTCATCCAGGATCTGGTGATCACATTTCCACTCTCTAATTTTTTAAGTTCAATGTTTTTAGATTGTACATATAAATAAGATCATATAGTTTTTGCCTTTCTGTGCCTTAATTATCTACTAAGTATAACATACTCCAGGTTCATCCATTCTGTCAAAATGACAAAATTTCCTTCTTTTCTAAGGCTGTATAATATGTGTATTCATATGTTGATGGACACTTAGTATCATTTCGTATCTTAAGAATTGTGAATAAGGCTCCAATAGACATGCAAGTGTAACGTCTCTTCTACATAATGATTTAATTTATTTTCTAACATTAGACTTGCTGGATCATATGGTATGGTTTTTTTATTTTTAGTTTTTTGAGGTACCTCGATACTGCTTTTCATAGTTGGTGTACTAATTTACACTCCCACAGTGTAGAAGTGTTCCTTTTTCTCCACATAGTCTCCAAAACTTTTGTCTTTGATAAGACCCATTAGAACAGGAATGAAGTGATATCTCCTTGTCATTTTAGTTTATATTTCCCTAATGATTAATTATACTGAACATTTTTTTTCACAATTGGTTGGATATTTGTTTGTCTTCATTTGAGAAATATTTGTGCAAATATTTGCTTCCACTCTGTGGGATGTATTTTCATTCTAATTGTATCCTTTTATATACAGAAGATTTTTACTTTGATGCAAAACCATTCCTCTACTTTTGCTTCCATTGACTGCACTTACTTAAAAAAAATCACTTCCCAGACCAATGTCATGTAGTTTTCCTCTATTTTCTTGTTATTTTATCATTTTAGAGCTTAAATTTAAGCTTTTTATCCATTTTGACTTAATATTTGTATATAAAATGACATAAAGGCCCAATTTCATTTTTCTGCATGTGGATAACCAGTTTTCCCAACACTGTTTCTTAAAGAGACTGTACTTCCATTTACCAGCAAATGCCATAATTTCACCCTTCTCTATAGTTGATTAATAATCCATTGTGTATATATACCATATTTTCTTTATTCATTCACCTATGGAAAGGCACATTTGCTGGTAAATGGATGAAACTGGAGAATATCATGATAAGTGAAATAAGTCAGTCACAAAACATCAAAGGCCGAATGTTCTCTCTGATATGCAGATGCTAACACATTATGTTGGAAGTTGGGGATGGAAGAATAGAAGTTCATTGGATTACACAAAGGAGAATGATGGGAAGGGAAGGGGGATGAGAACAGGCAAGACAGTAAAATGAATCAGACATAACTTTCCTATGCTCATATAAGAATACATGACCAGTGTAACTCCATATCATGTTCAACCATAAAAATGGGAAGTTATATATGAAGACACAATTGTTTTAAAAATACTTTATATCAAACCAAGAATTTGAAAAATTGTGCTCTTTATATGTAATATGAAATGAAATGTACTCTGCAAACATGTATAACAAATTAGAATAATATTTTTTTAAAAAATGGAAAGTTATATACCATGTATGTATAATATGTCAAAATACACTCTACTATAATGTATATCTTAAAAGAACAAATAAAAAGCGCTCAGCGGTAGAGTCCTCACCTAGCACGTGTGTGGCCTGGGTTTGATCCTCAGCACCACGTAAAAATAAATAAAGGCATTGTGTACAACTAAAATAAATAAAAATTTAAAAAATAACAAATAAAAAAAAGAAACTGTCCTTTCTGCCTTTTTTTTTTTTTTTTTTTTTTTTTTTTTGTACAGGGGATTGAACTCAGTGTCACTCAACCACTGGGCCATATCCCCAGCCCTTTTTTGTATTTTGTTAGAGACAGGGTCTCACTGAGTTGCTAAGTGCCTCACCATTGTTGAGGCTGGCTTTGAACTCATGATCATCCTGTCTCAGTCTTCCAAGTGCTGGGATTACAGGCGTGCGTGCGCCACCACGCCCAACTCCTTTCTGCATTTTGTGCTTTTGTCACTTTTGTCAAAGCAAATAAATAAATATTTAAAAAATTAAAAAAAAAATCAATTGAACATTAGCATGTGGGTGAACCATAGTATAAAGTATGCACTTTTGCTGATAATGATATAAAAATTTAGGGTTGCCACTTTGGTGCCAGGTATACAAAAACAGATTGTGCATATGAAAAGACAAAGTATTTATGAGACAGCTCTGTCCTTTCCAATCAATTTTGCTGTGAACCTAAAACTACTCTATTAAATATAGTCTATATTTAATATAGTCTATTTTTTTTTAAATAAGACCAAAGCCAGGCATGGTTTCACACACCTGAGGCAGGAGGATTGCTGAGGAAAAAGGATCGCTAGTTCAAAGTCAGGCTCAGCAACTTATCGAGGTGCTAAGCAACTCAGTGAGACCCTATCTCTAAGTAAAATACAAAAAATAGGGCTGGGCGCGGTGGTGCATGCCTGTAATCCCAGCACTTGGGAGGCTCAGGCAGGAGGACCACGAGTTCAAAGCCATCCTCAGCAATGGCAAGGCACTTAGCAACTCAGTAAGACCCTGTCTCTAATGAAATACAAAAAAGGGCTGGGGATGTGGCCCAATTGTCGAGTGCCCTTGAGTTCAATCCCTGGTACCAAAAAATAAAAAATAAAAATAAAAATAAAAAATAATAATAAAAAAAAATAGGGCTAGGGATATGGCTCAGTGGCCAAGTGTCCCTGAGTTCAATACATGGTACCCTACTCCAAAATACCAAAAATATAAGTTTTGAAAGACCAAAAATATAAGTTTTGAAGTCAGATAGGCCTTAGACTTTCATCTCTGTCAAATAAAAGTTATGTAATATTGGGCACTTTGCTTAACTTTTGGAATCTCAGTTTTCTTATTTTGTAAATGAAGATACTTTATATGGTTGCCATGAGAATTAAATAGGAAAGTCTCAATGAAGTGCCTGAAACATAGTATAATATTAACTGTTGTTTTTATCAGAGACTCATGGTGCTAAATGGGTTCTCTAATTGTGCAGGGACCCAGAACTACATGCAACCTCTGCCAGTTGCTTAATCCATTATCCAGTTTTTCATACAATTAAATGCTTTCTACTTATGGTGATTAAGCCTGTCTATTCTAATTTAACCAATTGTAGAACTCAAGAACAAGTTTATCATCCTCATATTAGTACCTTAAGACACTGAATAGGAATCAAAAACCCAACTTCTAGTCACAGTTCCATGACAATGTAACTGGATGCCCTGGAGCATTTTGTATTATTGCCTCCTATAAGAGGCAAGAAATAATTCCTACCCCACCTTTCAAGGTTGTTTTAAGAACAGCATAAAGTAATGTGCCTGGTTATGGTTTGAAATTTTAAAGAGCTATACAAATATAAGGGATTAATAGTTACTTGAAGAAATGTATTAAGTTATTTTTTAACCTTCTCCATTCAAGTCTAATTAGTCTCTTACCCTCTTTGTATTCATTCATTCCACAGACCTGAATTGAGAGCCAACTTCATGTCAAGTCTGCTCTTAGGTCCTAGAAGAACAAAGATTAATAGATTACTGCCACAAAGAAGCTTGAAGTTTAATGGAAAGGTAAACATGAAAAATCAAAAATTTTTTATAATGTGATAAATGTTTTAGGGTATATATTGCATATAAATTACATATTATATATAAACACAGATGAATAATGCATTTATGAAGCCTTATGGAAGGCTTCACAGAGAAGGTAGTATCAGTTATGTACTCTGAAGGATGAATAACAAATTTCATAATGGAGAAGACATTTTAGGCTGAAGGAACAGCATTAGTAAGTTCACAGAGCAATAAAAGCACAGAGCATGTAAGGAGAGAATGAGATGTAGGTATGATGAGAGGTGAAGAAAATGAAGTATATTAGGAAAATAGAAGTAATGAATTATATTTGGAAAATATTGATGCCTATGAAATATCTCTTGGATATTATTAACATGGGAACTTACATGGAGAGTTTTGGGAGTTATCAATATCTAAGTATTAACTACATACATTGAGGAAGAAATAGTGAATAAATTCACATTTCTTGTTAGGGTAACTGGGTAGATGGTGGTGCTCTCATTGAAGTAAAAATCATAAAGGAGGACAAGTACCACAGTGGGGCACACCTATACTCTCAGTGACTTGAGAGGCTGAAGCAGGAGAATTGTAAATTCAAGGGTAGCCTCAGCAACTTAGTGAAGGCCTAAGCAACTTAGGGATACCCTGTCTCAAAACAAAAAATTAAAAGGGCTGGGGATATGGCTCAGTGGTTAAGCACCCCTGGGTTCAATTATTGGTAGAAAAAGAAAAACCAAAAACATAAAGTAGGATGAACAGAGGGATTAGAAGATCCTATAGTCCTTTGAATATGATGATTTTCAGATACACATGGGATGTCCAAATGAGCATGGTCAGTAGGTATTTGAATGTGTAGTTGTAATATTCTAGAATGAAATTTGGAGAAAGTTAGTACAGAAATTGTGCTAAAGTAATGAAAACGAGTAAAATTGGCCAAGGATAGTGTGAAAAGAAGATTATGTACAGGACAGAGCCATGGTGTATGTTGAATTTTTTTTTTCTTCTTTTTTTGGTTTGGTGCTAGGGATGAAACCCAGGACCTCATACATACTAAGAGGGATTGGTCATCTGTGCTAAATGCTGAAGACTGAGAGATTAACTAAAATAAGGTCTGACAAGTACCCATTGAGTGTTTATTGGATACTTAGTTTTCACTTATAATTTTCTGAATTCAAAGGACTCTGAACATATCAAAGTTGAAAGCCAGGACAAGCACTGGAAGTCAGCACTTTGTTTTCCACCAATCTGGTATAGCCTTTCCCTTACAGGGCCTTCCAAGTTCACCAGTTCCTGTGTGTGATCTAACAGCTTGGTTTCCCCCTTGTCCCTGAACTGCCCAGACAAGAAAATCAACTGGATACTTATTGAAACACTTGTAATCAATTTCAACAAAGTAAAATAATAAAAATAAAAATAAAAAACTTAGTTTCTAATGGAACTGACCATACAGGCCTTCCCAGGGTGCAGAGGTTTATGTGCTGTGCCTGGACTATGTTAAGAAAATTAAAACTGGATTTGTAACAAAAGGGCCAAAGTGTCAAATCACTAAAAGCCAAAATTTCCACTTGCGATCCAGATGCCAACTCTCACACTGGTTTATGATGAGAGAAAGTGAAGATTTACAATATGCTTTCCATAAAGTACTGACAGCCACTCAACTAGGACCTCAGGGAGCCAGCTCAGAGGTTCTACCTCATTACCAAGGGAGTGAGAGCAAAGGGAGAGAGTGCTTAGTCACAGAATAGGCTTTGTCTTTAAAAGGAAGGACCACCTCCCACACCTGGACTTCTTGAGCTCTGTCACTTGAGGTTTTTCAATATTTATAACAGAATCAAAGCAAGAAGAAAATTGGCCCTTCAAGTTCAAGGAAGAGTTGTACATTATGTGCAAATGAATTGCTTATAGTCACTCTTCTGGCATCTTTGAAAGTCATCCAAGCTGGGACAAGCTTGGCTGTGTATTAGTAAAAAGCAATCTCTAAATTTTAGTAGCTTATAATAAGTGACTATTTCCTGCTCATACCACATGTAGGACATATGTTGGCAGGAGGGCAACTAGTCACAGTGATCTTAATTGCTCTCACTCTGGGATCCCAGCTAATTAAAGAGTCACAGGGGATGTTGCCAGTCAACACAATATATGGAAAAGTCAAAGTGACAAAGAAAAACACAGGTTCTTCAAGCTTCTTTAGATATGACACATTCCACTTCTGTTCTTTTTTTTTTCAAATTTATTTTTTAATCTAAGTTGTTAGAAATGACAGCAGAATGTATTACATTTCATATTATACTCATAGAGCACATTTTTGCATATCTCTGGTTGTATGCAAAGTATATTCACACCATTCGTGACTTCATAAATGCACTTAAGGTAATGATATCCATCTCATTCTACCGTCTTTTTTTGTCTTCACCCTTTTGCCCCCTCCCATCCCCTCCCTCCCCATTAGCCATTCTAGTGCTCCTCTAATCCTCCTATGCTCCCCATCCCAACCCCACTGTGAATCAGCCTCCTTATATCAGAAAAAAAAAAAAAAAAAATTTGGCATTTGACTTTTGGGGATTGGCTAGCTTCACTTAGCACACTTCTGTTCTTATTTCATTCCCTCAAGCAAGTCATATGTCTGAGCTTGATTTTTTTTTTTTTTTTTGGTACCAGGAATTGAACCCAGGGACACTTAACCACTGAGCCACACCTCACATCCTCAGCCCTTTGAATATTTTATTTTGAGATAGGGTTTTGCTAAGTTGCTTAAGGCCTCACTAAGTTGCTGAGACTGACTTTGAAGTCTCAATTCTCCTTTCTCAGCCTCCCGAACTGCTTGGGATTACAGGTGTACACCATACCCAGCACTGAGCTTGATTTAAAAAGAGTAAGTGTAGGGGCTGGGGTTTTGGCTCAGTGGTAGAGTGTTCGCCTAGCATGTATGAGGCACTGGGTTTGATTCTCAGAACCACATATAAATAAATAAAATAAAGGCCCATTGACAACTAAAAATCATTAAAAAAAAAAGAGTAAGTATAATCCTTCTGTAGGTAGAGACTGTAGGAACTGACATCAACCCAGTGTACAATAGTCTACCAAAAAGAAGCCATTATAAATGTGTGTTGATCCTCAACTAGATTATATAGCAGGTAGTCTAAACATGCATGTCTAAGTAGCTGTCATAAAAAATATCCAGTGTGACTAACTGGATACTATGCTTCGGACTCTACCATTCAAAATTCATTCCATGGAGCTTTAAACATTGCACTATCTGAAGTCACTGGCTACCAAAAAGCAAATGCTCAGGATGTGACAGTACATTTACAACATGAAATTAATATAATATTCAAATTAATTATCCTATAGTGGGCTATTATCATTGGAAACAAGGAGTACAGCCCTGAGATATTTCATTTAATACCTATTATATGCCAGGCACTATATAGATTCTTTCATATACGATATCTTACTTTCTCCCTTTACCTATTCCAATGTAAAGATAATGCAAAAGATCCTGAGTTGACACAATCTCTGAGATTGGGGTCTTTGGCAGGCCCTTTTTCTTATCCCCAGACAAAAATTCACTAGGGAATTCTGGGGTTTACCTGCCTCCTTTTGCTGCGATATGATAATACCCCATCTATAGCTACTGGAAGACTGAATTGCTACTGCTGATACTCTTGTCTGTTGCAGTAAGAGAATGCTGGAAGACTGAAAAAAATCCATGCAACCCAGTAGGAGAAAAGGACAAAGAATCATAGAGTTGGGTCTATGGATCTGCTGAAACCACTCTTCAACTGAAGTTGAATCCCAGACACACACAACTACATATTCAGGGTATACCAGAATCCGTTAAGCATTTCTCTGTAGCAGGCCTGGTACAGATCAACAAAAATTGGAAGGAGACAGTGGTAGGGACACTCAACCAGACTCACATCTTCAGTACAGGTAATTGAGAGTGATGAATCTGACAACCACTGTGGCAAGGAGTAGCATTGTACAGTAGTGATGATTTCATACTATCCACACACCCTAGAGGGCAATTTTAACCCTGAGGAGTGAGGTGAAATTCAAGATTGTTTCTATCTCTTTGAGATGGCTACAAGTCTGGCCCATTTCCAGAGATCTCCCACCTCAGTGTGGGTTCTATCTTTACTGACACATTTGCATCACTGGTTTCTGTCTATGTTATGGGGAGTTTCTTATACCAGCAACTGATTGATGGTTGGAGGCAAGAAAATGGAACAGGTTCCCCAACTTATCCTCCTGGCAAGATCTCCGCAATCTGGCAGGAGCAAGTTGTGACTTGTGTGGCATTTGAATTCCCAAAATGTATATGATGTATATTAGAGAATAGGGAACAACCATTGATCACTAATGTGGTTGCACTTGAAATATCTAACCTTTTCTTCAATCCCTGAGACCAGACTATACTCAGCCAAATGTCTCAAGCAGTCTCCATGCCAATCTCTCATCACACCCTTAATATTGTGCTTGCTTTCCGGTTTTATGTTGATTTGCATACTCTTTGCACTAGTAGAACTGGCTTTTGCATATTCCCTATATAAGAGGGTCTGTGAAAACAAGCTATTGCACTATCTCTCAGTAGCAGAAGGTGCATGTTGAAGAGTTAAAACGGAGACAAGGATGTGACAGGATACCTCACCCTTTCTTTTTTATTTTATTTTATTTTTTATTTGTTCTTTTTAGATATACATGACAGTAGAGTGTATTTTGACATATTACATGTACATGGAGTATAATTTACTCTAATTAGGATCCCATTCTTGTAGTTGTACATGCTTTGGAGTTTCACTGGTAGCATATTCATAGATGAAAATAAGAAAATTATGTCCAATTCATTCTGTCTTTCCTATTCCCATTCCCTCTCCCTTCCATTCATTCCCCCTTGGCTAATCCAGTGAACTTCAGTCCCCCTTCCTTTAAAACTCTTTGCCAAGTTTTTGGAACACTGCATTTTAAAAAAATGTTTTGATCAACATATAACCATTGAACATATTTATGAACCACAATGTGATGTTTTGATTCATGCATACATTGTGTAATGATTACATCAGGGTAATTAGCATATTAATAACCTTAAACTTCTACCATTTCTCTATGGTAAGTACATTCAAAATTCTCTCTTCTACCTATTTTTAAATATACATGCATTATTTTTAAGTATATTTGTTTTACAGTATAATATAGCACCAGAAATTATTCTTCCCATCTACTTGTAACATTGCACCCAATGACAAACCTCTCCTTATCTGCCGGTACTCTCCCTAGGCTTTGGTAACCACTATTTTACTCCATGATTATCCAGCTAGTTTAAGAAGTTATAATGAATGCAGAGGAAGTTACAACATTTAGGGTATCACCTAGAGAGGCCAATTCAGGGGGCGCAGCCGCAGGACACCAGATGCTTGGGGTGAGAGTGCAGAAGGTTCCCCGTAAGGCAGGAGCAATAGGCCCAAGGAAGAAATTCCAGCAGGTTCAGCCTACTTCATGGTTATGTTTGGAGCTAACTCTTTCTTAATCTGCATCTAGAATAGGGTAGTGTTTTCCTGTGGATGAGGAACCAAAGGAACCTGATTTCCCAGAGGGGTCTTTGCAGACTCATCTCCAGGGAGCTGGAGAAGTTTCTTTCAGAAGACACCTGTCATGAGGTTCAGGGGAGATCAGTAGAGGAAAGGGACCCAATGGTGGGAGGGGAGGAGAGAGGGGGGAAGTGCTGGGGACTGATATTGATCAAATTATATCATTATATTTTGTGCATGTAAGAATACATATCAACAAATCCCATAATTATGCACAATTATAATGTACCAATTTAAAAATATGGGGAAAAAGACACCTGTCAGTAGAGTTTGACTTGCGAATGAATAAGCCTTCTACAAATAGATATTGGCACCCTTGCATAATTATATTTTATTGAATTACAAATCCTGCAGAGGCAATTACATTGGCTAATTTTTAGTTTTGTCTACAAAATAGTAGGTAACTCAGTGGGAAAGTGCAACTTAGAAGCCTTAAAGTATAAATACTGGCACCTCCTCAAAAAACAAACAAAAAAGCAGCATAGATTGTACAGTTAATAAAGATCAATTGGAAGATTTATCTCCAAAAATGTAACATCAAGGAGGTATACTCAACAAATTTCTCCCAAAACACACATATATTCATTTATCTATTCATCCATTCATTCAACATGTGATTATTGAGCACCAACTATGTTCCAGGCACTGTATTATGTGCTGGGGAGAAAAGAATAGATAACAGATTTGTTGAGGTCAAAGTAGCAAGTTTATCACAGAGAAACCAGATGATCAAAACTAGTATCATCAACAAGGAGCAGATGCATGCCTCCCTATGTGACATGTTGAGATGAACTCAACCTCCTTATATATTTTTCTGACATAATCTGAATTTAAAGACGAGTAAATACCAAACAAACCACAAGTGAAGAACATTTTATTTTAAAAAAGGGGATGTAATAGTCTCTCTAGGCTTTCATAACAAAATACCACAGACTAGGTAGCTTAAAAAATAGACTGCTGTTTCTCACAATTCTGGAAGCCGGAAGTTCAAGATCAAAATACTGAGTCCACTGTTCTTAGGCAGTAGTTAGCCACCTTCTTGCTATGTCATCACATGGCCTTTCCTCTCTTCTCATGAAAATAGTAAGAGATCTCTAATGTTTTTTGTTCTTATAAAGACACCAGTACAGGGGCTGGGGTTGTGGCTCAGTGGCAGAGCACTTGCCTAACATGTTTGAGGCACCAGGTTCGATCCTCAGCACCATATATAAATAAATAAAAAATAAAGATACATTAACAACTAAAAATATTTTTTAAAAAGACACTATGAGATTAGAGTCTCACCTTTACAACTTAATTTAACTTTAATTGCCTTCCAAAAAGCCCTATCTCCACATTGAGAGAGTTAGCGCTCTAATACATGCATTTGGGGGATGGGAGCATAATTTGGTCCATAATGATGGGACTGTATCTTTCAAAATTGTCAATGTCATAAAAGACAAAGAAAGGCTGAGGAACTGTTCCAAAATAAGGAAGGCTAAAGAAGGGGACATAGCAATGAATCAGTATGTGCTTATAGACTGAATCCTCTACTGAGACGGGAAATGCTATAAAGATTATTTTGGAATCAAATGATAAATTCAAATATAGATAGCAGAGTGGATAAAGCAATTGCAATGATGTAAAATTCTTATGATTGATTACTGCAATTATGTAGGAGACTATTTCTATGCCTCAAAAATGCAGGATCAAGTATTGGAGATAAAGGGTTATGATGTATGCAACTTATTCTCCAACGATTTTTTAAAATTTATACATAAAGAAAGCAAGTGAAAAAACACATGGGGTGTTGAAATGTCAGCATAGGTTGCATCTGGATAAATTACAGACGTGTTCCATAGCTTAAAATTATTTCCATATTAAAAACTAAAAGAGGGTTGGGGTTGTAGCTCAGTGGTAGAACACTTGCCTAGCATGTGTGATGCACCGGGTTCAATTCTCAGCACCACATATAAATAAATAAAATAAAGGTCTATTGACAAGTAAAACAAAATTTTAAGGGCTGGGGTTGTGGCTCAGTGGTAGAGCACTCACCTAGTACATCTGCAGCCCGGGCACCAAATTCCAACTAAACAAATAAATAAATATTTTTTTAAAAATTTTTAAATAGATCCTCAGCACCACATACAAATAAACACATTGTGTACAACTAAAGCAAATAAATAAATATTTTTTTAAAAATTTTAAATAAAAGAAAAAGGGAAAGGAACAAGCTGTGTAATGAGTGGTGGTTAAAGGGCCTTTTCCCTCACAACATTCTTCCTCCACTTTTAAGGCACTTAAGATAATTTGTAATTAAATGTTGATTATTGTTATTGGTTATTTTTCAACTCCCTGATACATAAGATTGTAAGCTTCGATCCTCAGCACCACATACAAATAAACACATTGTGTACAACTAAAGCAAATAAATAAATATTTTTTTAAAAATTTTAAATAAAAGAAAAAGGGAAAGGAACAAGCTGTGTAATGAGTGGGGTTAAAGGGCCTTTTCCCTCACAACATTCTTCCTCCACTTTTAAGGCACTTAAGATAATTTGTAAATTAAATGTTGATTATTGTTATTGGTTATTTTTCAACTCCCTGATACATAAGATTGTAAGCTTCCAGAGGGTCTCAGCCTAGAGCAACACTACATTCCCAGTAACCAGTGAGTTACACATCAGGTAGGAGAGAGGTGATGAGATCTGGATTTACAGTCTTAAAAGATGCTTTGTACACAGGAGTGGTGGTGCACGCCTGTAATCCTAGTGATTGGGGAGGCTGAGGTAGGAGGATCACAAGTTCAAAGCAAGCCTCAGCAACTTAGCGAGGCCCTAAGCAATTCAGTAAGACCCTGTCTCTAAATAAAATGCAAAAAAGGGCTGGGGATGTGTCTCAATTATTAAGCACACCCCTGAGTTCACACCCCAGTACCAAAAAAAAAAAAAAAAAAAAAAAAGTTCTCCACAAAGAAAAACAAGTAATAAAGACATGTTTGGAAAGAAATTGTAGATGTCCCTTTCCTATTCAAGCATCATGACCTTCTAAACCAATGGGTAATATACAGAAGATATTCTAAACCAATGGGAAATATACAGAAGGGAACATTTAAACTACTAAGAAACAAAGCATCATGATGGAAACGACATGCTTGTTTGTTTGTTTGTGGTACTGGAGATTGAACCCAGGGCCTCATGCATGATAGGCAAGTATCCTACCACTGAGTTACACCCCCAGCCCTTCATGGTAACTTGTTTTGTACAAACAATGCTGAAGGAGCCCTAATTAGGAAGGGCTGTTGTAGCTAGCTGGAAGCCATAAGTTCCACCTGATATGTATGTGACGCACCTGTAGGCACCCGCAAACCTGAAGGTATATAACCGGGTGAAAGCGGTCCGAGTTAGGAGAACGGAGAATTCAGTTAGCCGGGCAGTCACTCGGTCGGTCAGAAGAATCAGAGCGGCCAGAACGTAGGCAGAGCGGTTACAGAAGAGAAACCAGATAGAAGAAGTAATGACTGGCCAGAGTTAGGCCGAGGCTCCAGAGGACTGGTCAGAGTAAGGCCGAGGCTCCCGAGGAAGACAGAAGACAGAAGACAGAAGAAGGAAGAAAGAAGAGAGAAGAAAGAAGCTCTAGTCTTTCTCTAAGCTAAGCTCTATCTTTCTTTACTCTAAGCTACTCTAAGAAGAAAAATCTTTCTTTCCCTCTCTAAGCTCTAAGAAAGTAGAAGTAAAAGTAGTAAAAGCTTAACTCTGCCCCCGAGAGTTTTTATCCCGGTTTACGGTACCAGGCAGCTTACACAATGCATCTTAAATTTTCTCCAATCTTGCCCTCATTTTACCATATTTTATTGGACTTTTTAATTTGAAAAAATACAAGTACTAGACAATAATATTAATGTTGAAATTAAAATGCCATATAACAAGAATAAAAAAGTATTGAGCAAATAATTTGTTTACCTCTTCAGAGGCTACTGCAGTGGTAGCAAGAGATAGATAAGTGGCTTAGATTAGGGTGGAAACAAAAGAGGGAGGGAATAAAGGGAAAAGGGATTTGAGAGTGACTTTGAAGGTTGACTTAGTTGTTTTGCATTGTTCTAACAAAATACAAGAGATTGGTTGATTTATAAAGAACAGAAATACATTTCTCACAGTTGTAGATGCTGGGAAGTTCAAGTTCAAGGAGCCAGCAGCTGGTGAGGGCCTTCTTGCTACATTCTTGCATGGTAGAAGTAACACGCAAGAGACAGAAAAGTGAGCACACTTGTTTTAGTCAGCTTTTTCATAGCTGTGACCAACAGACCAGAGAACAATTTTACAAAAGGAAATGTTTATTTGGGGGCTTATGAGTTCAGAGGTCTTAGTCTGTAGATGGCTGGTTCTATTGCTCAGAGCTCAAGGTGTGGCAGTATATCATAGCAGAAGAGTGTGGCACAGGAAAGCTACCTAGAACATCACATCAGGAAGCAGAAGGAGAGACTAAGCTCTCCTCACAAAATGTATTCTCCAAATGACCTACCTCCTCCAACCACCCCCTGCCTGCCTTTAGTCACCACTCAGATAATCCCTATCAGGGGTTAAGGCTCTCATAGACCAATCATTTCACCTCTGAAATTTCTTGTATTGTCTCACACATGAGCTTATAGGGACACCTAATCTAAACCATAACAACACTACCACAAGCCCTTTCTATAATGATATTAATCCATTTATGAGGGCTCTGCCTATTAGGTCCCACTCCCACTACTGTTGCATTTAGGAGTAAGTTTTCAATACATGAATCTTGGAGCCATATTCAGATCATAGCAGAAGATATTTGTGATACAACTAGATATGCCTTCTTTCCTATAGAGCAAGTAAGGAAGTTTGATAGTGTCTGGGGTTACAAAGAGAGGTTGAGTTGACTGGGGCAGGACAGAGCTAAAATCCATTTTTTATATTTAATTAATTTTAACTTATACATAAAATTGTGTATGTTATTAGTAGGGTACCATTTGAGGTTTCAACAAGTGTATATACATTGTATATTGTTTAAATCAGGTTAAACGATATGTAATAGGCTAAACTTTATCTCCCAAAATATTTGTGCTTTCTTATGGTGAAAATTTTCAAAATCTCTCTTCTAGTTTTCTGAAATATGCAGTACATTATTGTTATCTACAGTCACCCCACTGTTCAATAACATATGAGCGTTTTTTGATCCTGTCTGTCATTTGGTACCCAATGATCAACATTTTCCCATCCCTCAAATCCACAATCTCTCCAGATTTTGGTAACCACCATTACACTCTCAACATCTATGAGATCAACATGTTTAGATTCAACATGGGAGTAAGATCATGTGGTACTTGTCTTTCTGTGTGATAATGATCTCCAGTTCCATCTATGTTGCAGGCAATGACAGGATTGTATTCTTTTTATTGGTGAATAGTATTTAATTGTGTATATGTACCACATTTTTAAATCCATTCTTCAGTTGATGGACACCTAAGAGTTTCCATTTCTTAACTATTTTGAATATTGCAGCAGTGAACATGGAAGTCCAGATCTCTCTTTGACATATTGAATTCATTTCCTGTGCATATATACCTACTATTGGAATGATTGTTCAATATGGCAGTTCTATATTTAATTTGGTGGGGAACATCTGTAATGTTTTCCACAATGGATGTACTAATTTACATTCCCACCAACAGTACTCAAGTGTTGCCACTTGTCAATATCCTTACCAGCACTTGATATCTTTCGTGTTTTTGATAAGATCCATTCTTACTGGAGTGAGGTGTTATCTCATTATGGTTTTGATTTGCATTTTCCTGATGATTAGTGATGAGAAGTATTTTCTCATTATAACTATTAGTTATTTGTATATCTTCTTTTGAGAAATGTCAATTAACATTTATTGCCAATTTTTAAATCATGTTGTTTATTGCTATTGAGTTTTTGGAATTCCTATGAATCCTGCATATCAGCCTCTTGTCAGATGTATAGTTTGCAAATATTTTCTCCAATTCTATAGGCTGTCTCTGCATTCTGTCTATGGTTTCCTTTGTTGTGCAGAAGCTTTAGTTTGATATAATAAACTTTTCTATTTTTACTTTTGTTTCCTGTGCTTTGGGGGATCTTTTCTAAAATATCATTGCCCATTCCAATCTCCCAAAACATTTCTCCTGTGTTATCTTCCAGTAGTTTCATAGTGTCAGGTCTTACATTTAAGTGTTTAATCAACTTTAAGTTGATTTTTGTAACTGGTGACAGATGGGGTCTATTTTCATTCTTCTGCATTTTCATATCCATTTTTCCCAGCACCTTTCATCCAAAAGACCGTATTTTCTCCAATATGTGTTCTTAGCACCTTTGTTGAAAATCAGATGACTGGGGAGTGATATTGGCCAAGTCATATTGTTATATTGTGTGCATGTACGAACATGTAACAAATCTCATCAATAGGTATAACTGCAATGCACCAAAAAAAAAAAAAAGGAAATGAAAATCAGATGACTAAAGACGTGTGAGGTTCCAGGTTCTCTATTATTTTCCACTGGTCAATGTGTCTGTTTTTTATGTCAATACAATGCTGCTTTGATTACTGTGACTTTGTAGTATATTTTGAAGTCAGGAAATGTAGTGCCTCCTGCTTTTTTCATTTTGTTCAAGATGGCTTTGGCTATTCAGAGTTGTGTTTTCATAATAATTTGGGTGTTTATTTTTCTAGTTCTGTGAAGAATAGAATTATTACTTTCACAGGAATTGCATTGAATCTATACATTTCTCTGGTAATATTTTAACAATATTGATTCTTCCAATACATGAGCACTGGATATCCTCCTGGTTCGTGTGTGTGTGTGTGTGTGTGTGTGTGTTCTTCAATTTCTTTTATCAATGTTTTAAAGGATTCAAATCAAGATTCACAACTGTTAGCTTTTGGAATTCAAATTTTTATTGAGACAATTATTGATTTGCAAGCAGTCATAAATAATACAGAGAAATTCTATGCATCATTTACCCAGTTTTCCCTAAGGCTAACACCTTGCCAAATTATAATATAATATCGTGATAAGGACATTGATATTGATATAATCCATCAATCTTTCTATTTCCCCTTATTTGTGTGTATGTGTATATTTCCCCTTATTTTCTATTACCCCTTATTTCTGTGTATGTGTATATTAATTTCTATACAACTTTAGCACACATATAGGGGTTGTGTCTGTCACTATAGCCAAGATATTTAATGGTTTCAACATCACACGGATCTCTTTGCTAACCATTTACAATAACATTCACTACATTCCTTTACCACCCCTTCTTCTCTCCACCCCTCAATCCATAATATGTTTGTCATATCAAAAATATTATATAAATGGAATTATATAGCATATATCTTTTGAGATTGGCTTTTTTCATTCAGCATATATCAATAGTCCATCCCTTTATAGTAGTATTCCAGTGTATTGATATTTCACAATTGCTTAATCATTCACCCATTTAAAGGCTCTGGGGTGACTACAGTTTGGGGCTATTAAGAGTAAAGCTTCCACAAACATTCATGTACAAGTTTTTGTGTCAATGTAAGTTTTAATTTCTGAGGGATAAAGTCCAATTGTTCAAGCCGGGCGTGGTGGCGCACGCCTGTAATCCCAGCACTTTGGGAGGCTGAGTCAGGAGGATCGTGAGTTCAAAGCCAGCCTCAGCAATGGCGAGGCACTTAGCAACTCAGTGAGACCCTGTCTCTAATAAAATACAAAAAAGGGCTGGGGATGTGGCCCAGTGGTCTAGTGCTGCTGAGTTCAATCCCCGGTACCAAAAAAAAAAAAAAAAAAAGTCCAATTGTTCTTCATAAGGTAATGGTATGTTAGCTTTTGTAAGAAACTGATGAATTGTTTTTCAGAGTGGCTGTACTATTGTACCTTATCACCAGAAAATTATGAATGATCTGGTGTCTCAACATCCTTACCAGTATTTGTTTTTTCACTACTCTCTATTTTACCCATATTTGTAGGTTTTCAAAATTATAGCATTCTGGGCTGGGGCTGTAGCTCAGTGGCAGAGCACTTGCCTTGCACATGTGAGGCACTGGGTTCGATCCTCAGCACCACATAAAAATAAACAAATAAAATAAAGACATGCTGTCCATCTACACCTGAAAAAAAATTACAGCATTATAATATTAATTGAGTTCGTTTTGACAAAATCATACATGTACCTGTAATCCCTGTGGCTTAGAAGACTGAGGCAAGAGGATTGTCAGTTCAAGGCCAGCTTCACCAAGTTAGCCAGGCCCTAAGCAACCCAGTGAGACCCTGTCTCTAAATAAAAATACAGAAAAGGACTGGAGATGTGGCTCAGTGGTTAAGCACGCGCGTGCACATACACACACACACACACACACACACACACACACACACACACATATACGTTCCTGATTATCCTTAAACTCCTTTATTTATTTGGTTTTGATTGGTACTTTCTACATATACATAAAGGTGAAATTCCCTATGGCATGTTTATATAAGTCTGTAACATGATTATGTTGAATTCATTGCATATTTCCTCCACTTCCCCTTCCTTTCTCCCTTGTTCTTTTTCTCCTGCTACTACTCCACTGATCCCTTCCTTAACCACAACTTTCCCTGATTTTGCTCTAGCTTTTACATATGAGAGAAAATATTCAATCCTTGATTTTCTGTATCTGGCTTATTTAACTTAGCATTTTTTCTCCATTACCATTCATATACCAGCAAATGACACTATTTCATTCTTCTTTATGGCTGAGTAGAACTCCATTGTATATATATACCACATTTTCTTGATCCATTCATCTATTGATGGGCATCCAGATTGTTTCCATAATTTGGCTATTGTGAATTGTGCTGCAATAAACATTGATGTGGGTGTATCAGTATAGTATGATAATTTTATATATTTTGCATAACTACTGAGGAATAGGATGGCTGAGTCATATGGTGGGTCTATTAGTAATTTTTTAAGGAAATCTCCACACTCTTCCAGGGTAGTTGGACTAATTTGCAGTCCCACAACAATGTATGAGCCTATCTTTTCCCCCACATCCTCATAAGTTCACTTGTATTCTTGATAAATATCATTTTGACTAGAGTGAGATGAGATCTTAGTGTAGTTTTGATTTGCATTTCACTGATTGCCAGAGATGTTGAACGTGTTGTCATATATTTCTTGGACATTTGTTTTCTTTTGAAAAATGTCTTTTTAGTTCTTTTGACCATTTTTTTGATTGGGTTATGTGTTTTTATGTTTGTCATTGAGTTTTTTGAGTTATTTATATATTCTGGATGTTAAATCCCTAGTAGAGAAGTAGTTGGCACAGATTTTCTCACGTTCTGTTGGCTTTCTCTCCACTCACTTATCATTTCCTTTGCTATGCAGAGGTTTGTTTTTCTTTTAATTTAATGCCATCCCACTTATTGATTCTTGGTTTTATTTCTTGAACTTTAGGGATCCTGTTGAGGAAATCAGTGCCTGCACCTGTAAGATAGAGTGTTGACCCCATGTTTTCTCCTAGCATTTGCCAGGTTTCTGGTCAAATTCCTAAGTCTTTGATCTGTTTTGATTCGACTTTCATGCTGTATGAAAAATAAGGATTTAATTTCATTCTTCTCCATATTGATATCCAGTTTGCCCAGCACCATTTGTGAAAAGACTGTCTTTTCTCATATATATGACATATATGTTTGGCACATTTGTCAGTTATCAGATGGATGTAAATATGTGGGTTTATCTGTGTCTTCTATTCTGTTCCATTGGTCTTCACATCTGTTTTGATGTCAATACCATGCTGTTTTTGCTACTATAGCTCTGTAGTATAATTTGAGATCAGGTATTTTGATGCCTCCTGTAGTACTTTTCTTGTTTAGATTTGCTTTGACTTTTCTGAGTCTCATTCTTCCAAATGAATTTAGGACTATTTTTTCCTAGTTCTGTGAGTTCTGTGAAGAATGTCATTGCAATGAATTATATATTGCTTGTATTGTATATTGCACTGAATCTGTACATTGCTTTTGGTAGTTTGGACATTTTCATAATATTAATTCTGTCTATCCAAGAACATGGGAGATCTGTCCATTTTCTTAGGGTCTCTTCAATCTCTTTCTTCATCATTACGTTGTTTTCATCGTAGAGAAATTTTACCTCCTTGGTAAGATCAATTCCCAGGTATTTTATTTGTTTATTTAGCTGTTGTGAAGTTATTGTGAAGGGGATGGTATTCCTGATTTTTTCTCAGCTGAATTACTGTTGGAGTATAGAAAAGCTATTGATTTATAAGTGTTGATCTTGTATCCTGCTACTTTGCTAAATTAAATTATCAGCCTTGAAAGTCTTTTGGTGGCATTTTGGAATCTTCTAGATAGAGGATAATGTCATCAGCAAACAGTGATGGTTTGGCTTCTCTTTTCTAATTTGGATCATTTTAATTTCCTTCACTTGCTTGATTTCTCTGGCTAAAGTTTTGAGAATTATATTTAATAGAAGTAGTAAGAGTGGACATTCTTGTCTTGTTCCCAATTTTAGAGGAAAAGCTTCAGTTTTTATTCATTCAGTATGATGTTGGCTATGGGTTTGTCATATGTAGGCTTTATAATATTGAAGTAAATTCCTTCTATCCCTAGTGTCTCTGCTGTTTTTAACATGAATGTTTGCTGTATTTTATCAAAGACCTTTTCTGCACCTACTGAGATGAGCACATGATTCTTGTTCTTAATTCTATTTAAGTGATGAATTACATTTATTTATTTCTGTATGTGGAACCAACCTTGCATCCCTGAGTTGAAGCTCACTTGATCATGGTGTATTATCTTCTTATTAATATGTTTGGAGGGATACCAGGGATTGAACACAGAGGTGCTTAACCACTGAGCAACCTTCCCAGCCCTTTTTATATTTTATTTTGAGACAGGGTCTCACTAAGGTGCTTAGGACCTTGCTAAGTTGCTGAGGCTGGATTTGAACATGGGGTCCTCTTGCCTCGGCCTTCTGAGTTGTTGAGATTATAGGCATGCACCATGTCCAGGCTTAATATGTGTCTGAATGCAGTTTGCTAACATTTTATTAAAGGGTTTTGCATCTATGTTCATCAGGGATATTGTTCTGTATTTATCTCTCCTTCATGGGTCTTTGTTTTTTCCTGTCAGAGTTACACTGGCTTCATAGAATGTAAGAGTGTTCCTTCCCTTCCAATTTCATGGAATAATTTGAGGAAAACTGGTGTTACTTCTTCTTTAAAGGTCTAATAGAACTCAGCTGAGAATTCATCCAGTCCTGGGCTTTTCTTTGTTAGTAGGCTTTTAATTGCTATTTCGGCTTTATTATTTGGCATTTGTTTATTTAGCTTTTCTATATTGTCCTGGTTTAATCTGGGCAGATAAAATGTGTCTAGAAGTTTGTTAATGTCTTTTAGACTTTGAGGTTCATTGAAGTATAAATTCTCATAATAGTTTCTTTTATTCTTTTTATTGGTCCTTTGTAATTATACATATCATTAGGATTCATTTTGACATAATTATAAAAGAATGGAATATAATTTGCTCTAATTCATTCCCCAATACTTACCATTTCCCTCCCTTTCCCCCTACCCTTGTTGCCTTCCCTCTACTGATATTTCTGCAAGTGATTTAGAGTTTTTTGTTTGTTTTTCTTTTAGTGTCCTGTGGACTAATTATTTATATTTCAGAAGTTTCTGTGGTGATATCTCTCTTTTCAGGACTAATTTTGTTCATTTGGCTCTTCTCTATTCTTCTTCTGATTAGCTTGGCTAAGGGTTTATCAATCTTATTTATCTGTTCAAAGAACAGACTTTTGTTGCATTGATCTTGGATTTTTTTTAATTCTCAACTTTATTAATTTCAGTTCTGATCTTTATCATTTCCTGTCTTTTCCTGATTTGAGTGTGATTTCTTTTCTTCATTTTCTAAGGCCTTGGGATGGAGCATAAGTTTATTTACTTGGGAATCTCTGTTTTTATGTTTTGTTTTGATTTGTTTTGTTCTGTTTTTTGATGTAGGCACTCAATGCAACAAATTTTCCTTTTAGTACTGCTTTAATATTGTCCCAAAGAATTTGATATGTTGTATCTTTGTTTTCATGTTTCCCTATGAATTTCTTCTCTGATTTCTTCTTTGATCCAGTCTTCATTTAAGAGAGTATTGTTTCATCTCCATGTGTTTCTCTGGTTTTATTATTTTTCGAGTTTTATTCCATTATGATCCAATGGGATGCATGGAATTTTATCAAGTTTTTTGCATTTGCTAAAACTTATATTTTGACCTAGAATACGGTTTATTTTACAAAACATTCCATGGGTTTCTGAGAAGAAGGTAAATGTGGCTGTTTTGTGGTGAAGTATTCAATAGATGTCTATTAGATCCATTTGATTTATAGTGTTGTTTAGGTTGGGTATACCTTTATTGATTTTATGCCTTGATGATTTATCTAATGGTGATAAGAGTGGGTTGAAATCACCCAGTATTATTGTATTGGGGTATATCTGAGACTTAATATCAGGAGGATTTTTTTTTTAATGTAACTGGGTGCATTGATATTTGGGGCATATATATTTACTATCATTATATCTTCTTGTTGTATTTTTCTCCTTACCACCATGTAATGCACTTCTTTTTCTATTCTAATTAATTTTTATTTGAAATCAAGTTTATGAGATATGAGAATACCTATTCTGGCTTTTTTTCACACTCCAATTTCATGGAATTTTTTTTTTATCATTTTACCTTCAGCCTATGTGTGTCTTTGCCTATTAGTCTCTTATAAACACCATATTATTGGATCTTGTTTTAATTTTTATTCTGCTAGTCTACGTCTTTTAATTGGGGAGTTGAGATCATTTACATTTAGTGTTATTATGGATATGTGTTTGTGGTTTGCTGCCATTTTGATTTCTTGTTATATTTAATTCTGTCCTGATTCTTGTTTAGATTATTAGTCCTCTATTGATCTTCATTTATTTTGGACTTTGGAGATTTGTTTTTGGATTCCTCTATGTGCAATTTATCTTTGAGAATTCTTTGTAGTTCTGCCTTGGTTGTTATGTGTTCTGTTACTTTATTCTTGTCGTGGAAAATTTTTACTTCTTCATCAAATATAAAAGAGAGCTTTGCTGGGTATAGTAATCTTGGTTGACAAATGTTTTCTTTTAGAACATTGAATATCTTATTTCAGGCCCTCTTTGGTTTTATAAGTCTGAAGTAAGCCTTATTGGTTTGCCTCCAAAAGTGACCTGATGTTTCTGTCTTGCAGCTTTTATATTCTTTTCTTATTTTTTATGTTAAATATTTTGCTTTATGATTTGTCATGGAGAAATTCTCTTCCAATTAGGTCTATTTGAGGGTCCTGTATGTTTCCTGAATGTGGGTGTCTATCTCACTTCTGATATGGGGAAAGTTTTCTGTGACTTTATTATTGAAAATACTCTTAATGTCATTAGTGTGTACCTCCACATTCTCTTTTATCCCAATGATTCTCAGATTTAGTCTTCTGACATTGTCCCACAGTTCTTGTATATTATGATAATGTCCTTTTTTGTATTCTGTGTACTCAAGTTCATGTATCCTGTCTCCAAGGGCTGAAGTTCTATTTTCAACACAATCTAATCTGTTGATGATGCTTTCAAGTGAATTTTTAATTTGATTCATTGTGTCTTTTATTTCCATGAATTTTTGTCTTTTCTTTCTTTCTTTTTTTTTTTTTTTTTTTTTTTTTTTTGGTGTGTGTGTGTGTGTGATACTGGGGATTGACCACTGAGCCACATCCCCAGCCCTACTTTGTATTTTATTTAGAGACAGGGTTTCATTGAGTTGCTTAGCACCTCGTCATTGCTGAGGCTGGCTTTGAACTCATAATCCTCCTGCTTCAGCCTCCTGAGCCACTGGGATTATAGGCATGGGCCACTGCACCTGGCATTTCCAGGAGTTTTTATTGATTTTTTAAAAATATTTCTATTTCTTTATTGAAATGGTCTTTTATCTCCTGTATTTGATCTCTTAATTCCTTTATTAGATCTTATTTTAATTCATTGAACATTTTCATAATTAGTTTTTCATAATATTTCTCTGGAATTTCATTCACTTCTATATCTGTGAGATCCATTGGGGATTGTGAATTTTGTGGAGAGATTTGTTTGCCTGTTTCCTCATGTTTTCAGAGGCCCTGGACTTGTGCATCAATGTGGTAGATTTCTCTTCTTCTTTTTAAAAAAATATTTTTAGATGTAGATGGACACAATACCTTTATTTATTTATTTATTTGTTTGTTTGTTTATATATGGTGCTGAAGATCAAACCCAACACCTCACACATGCCAGGCAAACACATTACTACTGAGCCGCAACCCAAGTCCCCCTTCTTCTTTTATACACATGTCCTTATGTATGTAGTTCTTTTTTATTCTAGGATTTCTCTGGTTTTGTTATATGAGAAGATGTTGGTGGGGGGAGACTTAAAGTTCCCCTCTGGCTGCTCCTCCTTGGGGCCTAATTTTTGGTCTTTTGTCTTCCTAATTTTGTAAGTTAAAATAGTGTTTAGGTTCAGATGTGAATAGATCATGTGTGGGCTGAGATTCACTGTTGTTTGTTTGGGTTCTGAGTTTTTCTCAGCAGCAGGGTCTCTACTTTGTAATCTTGATGTATCCAAATCACTTTCCAGACCCTCTTAGAAGAAGGGGGATCCAGGAATAGCATTAATTAACAGATGTATAGTTTTAAGATAAATGTCTACTGTTTACTTTGACATCAATTAACATTAATTGCCAACTATTTAGGAATGATGGAGTCAGCATTTAGCATCTATAGCAGCAATACAAAACTGTGAACCAGATTAGGTATTCAACATCCAGTGTCTATTATGTTATCCACTGTATTAATAATCACATTAACATGAATGGGTATGAATAACATAAACTACATAATACTATTATTCAGTGGGATTTCAGTTGCTTAAGTAAAGAGAAAGTTTGTGGGAAGGTGGGAGAAAGTTTGAAATATTTTAAAAAGCACACAGAAGTGAGGCAGGAGGTAGGTAGCAGATGTCAGCTGTAAAGAAGGAATAAATGATTAAATGAAAGTGATAAAATAAAGAAAGAGAATTGGGAACAGGAAAATTGGGCCGTTAGTGAGGGAGGATAGAGAAGAAGGGAAGTGAAGAGGGGCAAGAATCGAGGTATTAACAAACCAGCAACTATAAGATCAAATCAACTTGAACCCAGGTATAATTGAATCCCACTTAAGACAAATCAAGGCTAAATAATAATAAACAAGTACAGAAGTAATTAATATGAAAGCAAAATTATAAGAATATATGTATATTTTTGAACCTATCCATGCAGTGAGTATATACAAACCCACATACATGCACAAATAATGGGAAAAAGTAGTAATATTATAAACTGAAGTTTTTAAAAAGGTTTAATTTTTAAAAAGAAGACTAAGAATGGATTAAAATAGCAATATGGAGAAAAGAGAAAAGGAAGTGAGAGAAACAAATTCTTGCTAAGAATATAAAGGGTTTATTTCCACTGAGGTGGTCAAAACTGTTGTCAGGGATGGATTTTCATTTTTTGTATATGTTTTTGGCTTTGCAACCCTTGAGTTAGGGTTTGGTGGTTGTTAAGCCCAATGCCTTTCTGTTCTGCTTTTAGCTGTCAGCCTTTGTGTCTAGTGGGTACAGCTGGTTGTAGTAGATTTCAGCTTCCAGTCTCCCAGTTTATGATGGGGTAGCACAATTTGGGTGCTGAAAAATTGTATGTTTCTGTGGTGGGGATGGTGCAGAGTTCTGAATTGGAGGTTCCAGTTATTGGGGTTTAGTCTCAACTGAATTTTGGAACTCTGTGTGTGAGAGTTTGAAAGTTGATGCACAGCCCCTATTTCTGGGATTTGCCAGTCTCTGCAGGATGTCTGGGTCTTTAGTGTCTTTGGTAAAATCTGATTTTGGGGCACAGGGACAAAAGCACCAGAGTTTTCAGCTTTGATGCTAAAAATATGTAACACCAATTGTCTTCCCCAAAGTGCAGATGCTCCTGCGTGTTGCCGATAGCACAAGCAACAAAGGTAGCTTTCTTCCTTGGTGTTATCATCAGCCTTTTCACTGCTCTGACTAAAGGATCTGACCAGAACAACTACATGGGAGGAAAAGTTTATTTGAAGGAAGTGTGTCTTTCCTCAAATCCACCACCCTCTCTTGCTTCATAAATTTTTAAAGTGATATCTCATTGTAGTTTTGACTTCCATTTCCTAATGGATAATAATCTTGAACATCTTTTCATGTGAGAAATTGACTTTATTTTTTGTGAAATATTTCTTTATGTGTTTTACATGTTTTTTTGCTTTGTTTGGGGTTTATTTTTGTTTATTAATTTTTGTTTTTTACTGTTGATTTTTATGAATTCTTTATATATTGCAGATACTAGTCCTTTGTGACATATGTGGTTTGCAAATATTTTCTCCCAGTTTGTGGCTTGTCTTTTCATCCTAGTCACGTGAAATTCACAAAACAAAAACTCTTAATCATGTTGAAATTCCAATTTACAACGTTGCTTTTTATGAATCATGTTCTGGTATCAAGTCTAAGAACTCTTTTTCTACCCTTAAATCCCAAATCTCTCCAAAGTTTTCTAAAAGTTTTATAGTTTTGTGTTTCACATTTAAGTTTATAGTCTATTTTGAGTTAATTTAATAGTAACAAAAATTTTAAATTAACATAGCAATATTTTGTCTATGCATATCTTGTTGTTTTGGCACTTTTTCTTGAAAAGATTATTGCTCTTCTATTTAACTGTGTTTGTAATTTCATCAATAGTATTTGAGCACAATTGTGTTAGTTACCTATTGTGTTTCATTGATCTATATTCCACCTATATTCTTTTCTTAGTGAACATTTGCTCTGGGTTTTATCTTTTTAGAGAATTTTTGTACATAAAAACAATCAAAAGGGAAGGAAGAATTAATCAAGAATTAACGATTCCCATTCCTTACTAATATTTCTCTTTTTTATTTGTTCCTTTTAAATATATATGACAGTAGAGTATATTTTGACATGTTATATATACATGGGGGATAATTTCCCATGCTTGTGTTTTTACATGATGTGGAGGTACACTGGTTGTGTGTTCATATATGAACATAGGAAAGTTAGGTCCAATTCATTCTACTGTCTTTCCTATTCCCATCCTCCCTCCCTTCCCTTCATTCTCCTTTGTCTAATCCAATGAACTTCTATTCTTCCCTCCAACCCCCTTATTTGTGTTAGCATCTGCATATCAACATTCTACCTCTGGTTCTTTGGGATTGGCTTATTTCACTCAGCATGATAGTCTCCAGCTCCATCCATTTACTGGCAAATACCATTATTTCATTCTTCTTATGGCTTAGCAATATTCCAGTATGTACATGTACCACAATTTCTTTATCCATTCATGTGTCGAAGGGCACAATAGTTAGTTATTGTAAATTGAGCTGCTATATACATTGGTGTGTTTGTGTCAGTGTAATATGTTGATTTTAAGTCCTTTGGGTATATACTGAGGAGTGATATAGCTGGGTCAAATGGCCTAATACCATACTGTCTTGATTACTTTAAGTAAATAGTAGACCTGAATGCATGCTAGAGTAATTCTTCCCAATTTATTCTCTTTTACAACATAATTTTAGCTATTCTAGGGCCTGAGGCTTTCTACATAAATTTTATTTTCTATTTTAAAATATAATTATTAATGGATGTTAATTATACAAATTAATGAGTTTCATAGTGACATACAAATAGCATGCTTTAATCGTGTTCAACCTCTCTTCAATCCTCCTTGCTTTCATCTCTGCCTAATGTCCCTGTCTCCTCATTCTTATCTAAATAGCTCCCCTTCTACCTACTTCCAGATCATCTTTCTTCTTCTTCTTTTTTTCTTTTAGAAAAGCTATTTTACTTAAAATTATGTCCTCCAGTTCTGTCCATTATACTACAAATGATGAGACTTCATTTGGGGGGAGCTTGTTAGTAATATGCCATTGCATATATATGACATATTTTCTTTATCCATTCGTCTTTTTTTATTATTATTTATTTACTTATTCATCATGCACAAGTATAGTATCTTTTTACATACAACTGCTTGTATACAAAGTATATAAGTACCATTCAGATCTTCAATCATGCATTTAGGATAATGATATGCATCTCATTCAACCACCAATTTTTTTCCAACCCCCCCCCCCTTACTCCCTCCCTCCCCTCCCTTTCCGTTGACCAGTCTATGGAAACCTATGTTGATTTTATACCTTGGCTATTGTGAATATTGCCACAATAAACATGGGTACACAGGTATCTCTTTTGCATGCTGACTTCATTTCCTTTCAGTAAATACCCAGGAGTGGTATACCTGAATTATACGGTAGTTCTATTTTTAGCTTTTTCAGGACCATCCATACTGTTCTCCATAGATGCTGTACTAATTTTCATTTCCACCAATAGTATATAAAGGCTCCTTTTTCACCATATCTTTGCTAGCATTTGTTAAGTTTTTTTTTTTTTTTTTTTTTTTTACTATAGCCATTCTGATGGGGGTGAGATAAAATCTCAATGTAGTTTTGATTCTCATTTCCCTGATACATTAAAATACTGATCATTTTTCATATATTTGTTGGTCATTTTACTTCTTCTTTGAGACGTATCTGTTCAAATCATTTGCCCCTTTTTTATTTTATTAGTTGTTCTTTTGTTCTTAATTTTTTTGAGTTCCTTGTGTATTCTGGATGCTAATATTCTGTCAAGCCAAAAGCTGGTGAAGTTTTTTTTCCCTCCCATTTTGGAGGTTGTCTCTTCACTTCATAGATTATTCCTTTTACACAGTTTGTTGTTGTTGTTGTTGTTGTTTTGTTTTGTTTTGTTTGTTTGTTTGTTTTGTACCAGGGATTGAACTCAGGGGCACTCAACCACTGGGCCACATCCCCAGCCCTTTTTTTTGTATTTTATTAGAGACAGGGTCTCACTGAGTTGCTAAGTGCCTCACCATTGCTGAGGCTGGCTTTGAACTCACGATCCTCCTGCCTCAGCCTCCCAAGTACTGGGATTACAGGTGTGCGCCACAGCACCTGGCTTGATGGCATCTTATTGTTACTTCTTGCTTTAGTTTCTTGAGCTATTAGAGTCTATTGAAGAAATCATTAACCAGATGTAATGGCGAACACTTATAATACCAGCGACTTGGGAGACTGAGGCAAATTCAAAGACAACCTCATCAACTTACCAAGACCCTAAGCAACTCAGATGACCCTGTATCTAAATAAAATATTAAAAAGATTAAAAAGGCCAGGGGATGTGGCACCCCTGGGCTCAATCCCCCGTACCCCCCAAAAATTCTGTGTCAGAATCTTCAAATATTTTCCCTATGGTGTCTTTTTTTTTTCTTTTTTTTATAATTTTTAATATATACAACTCATAGTGCATGTATTTAGCATCTTTTTACATACAATTGTTTGTATACAGAGTATATTCGTACAATTCAGGTCTTCAATCATGCATTTAGGAAAATGATATTCATCTCATTCAAACACCTTTTCTTTTCTTTTGCCTTTTCTCCCTCTCTCCCTCCCCCCTTGCTCCCTCCCTTACTCTCCCTTCCCTTTGACCATTCTAGTGTTCTTCTAGTCCTCGTATGTACCCTCCCATCCAACAATACTATGAACTAGCCTCCTTATATCAGAGAAAACATTTGGTACTTGGATTTTTGAGACTGACTAACTTCACTTAGCATTATGTCTTCCAACTTCATCCATTTACCTGCAAATTCCATTAATTTATTTTCTTTTATTGCTGAGTAAAATTCCATTGTGCGTATATACCACATTTTCTTAATCCACTCATTTACTGAGGGACATCTAGGTTGGTTCCACAACCTAGCTATTGTGAATTGCACAGCTACAAACATTGAGATAGCTGTGTCACTGTAATATGCTGTTTTTAAGTCCTTTGGGAATAGACCCAGGAGTGGGATGGCTGGGTCATAGGGTGGCTCCATTCCCAGTTTTCCAAGAAATCTCCATACTGCTTTCCATAATGGTTGCACCATTTTGCATTCCCACCAGCAATGTATGAGTGTGCCTTTTTCCCCACATCCTCTCCAACATTTATTGTTGCTTGTGTTCTTGACAGCTGCCATTCTGACTGGAGTGAAGTGAAATCTTAGAGTAGTTTTGATTTGCATTTCTCTAATTGCGAGCGATGTTGAACATTTTTTCATGTATTTGTTAATTAATCGTGTATCTTCTTCTGAGAGGTGTCTTCTCAATTCCTTAGCCCATTTATTGATTGGGTTATTTGTTTTTTCGGTGTAAAGTTTTTTGAGTTCGTTATATATTCTAGAAATTAGTGCTCTGTCTGATGTGCATGTACTAAATATTTGTTCCCAATTAGTTGGCTCTCTATTCACCTCACTGATTGTTTCTTTTGCTGAGAAGAAGCTTTTTAGTTTAAATCTATCCCATTCATTAATTCTTGGTAGTAATTCTTGCGCTACAGGATTCTTATTAAGGAACTTGGCCTAATTCAACATGTTGGAAATTGGAGCTTACTTTTTCTTCTATTAGGCGTATTGTCTCTGTTCTAATTCCTAGGTCCTTGATCCATTTTGAATTGAGTTTTGTGCATGGTGAGAGATAAGGATTTAATTTCAATTTGGTGCATATGGATTTCCAGTTTTCCCAGCACCATTTGTTGAAGAGGCTATCCTTTCTCCACTGTACATTTTTGGCACCTTTGTCTAATATAAGATAGCTGAAATTATATGTATTAGTTTCTGTGTCCTCAATTCTGTACCATTGGTCCACCAGTCTGTTTTGGTGCCAATACCATGCTGTTTTTGTTACTATTGCTCTATAGTATAATTTAAGGTCCGGTATGGTGATGCCCCCTGCTTCACTTTTCTTGCTCAGGATTGCTTTGGCTATTCTGGGTCTCTTATTTTTCCAGATGAATTTCATGACTGCTATTTCTATTTCTTTGAAGAATGACATTGGCATTTTGATTGGAATTGCATTAAATCTGTATAGTGCTTTTGGTAGTATGGACATTTTGACAATATTAATTCTACTTATCCAAGAGCAAGGTAGGTCTTTCCATCTTCTGAGTTCATCTATAATTTCTTTCTTTAGTGTTCTATAATTTTCGTTATAGAGGTCTTTCACCTCTTTCGTTAGGTTGATTCCCAGGTATTTCATTTTTTTGATGCTATTGTAAATGGGGTAGTTTTCATCATTTCCATTTCAGAGTCTTTGTTGCTGATGTACAAAAATGCCTTTGACTTATGTGTGTTGATTTTGTATCCTGCAACTTTGCCAAATTCATTTACTAGTTGTAAAAGTTTTCTGGTAGAGTTTTTTGGGTCTTCTAGGAAGATTATCATGTCATCAGCAAATAGTGCTAATTTGAGCTCTTCTTTTCCTATCTGGATCCCTTTAATTTCTTTTGTCTGTCTAATTGCTCTGGCCAGAGTTTCCAGTACTATGTTAAATAGCAGTGGTGAAAGGGGGCATCCCTATCTTGTTCCAGTTTTTAGAGGGAATGCTTTCAATTTTTCTCCATTTAAGATAATGTTAGCTCGGGGCCTTGCATATATAGCTTTTATAATGTTGAGATATGTTCCTGATATTCCTAGTTTTTCCAGTGTTTTGAACATAAAGGGGTGTTGCATTTTGTCAAATGCTTTTTCTGCGTCTATTGAGATGATCATATGATTTTTGTCTTTAAGTCTATTGATGTGGTGTATTATGTTTATTGATTTCCGAATGTTGAACCAGCCTTGCATCCCTGGGATAAACCCCACTTGATCATGGTGCACTACCTTTTTGATATGTTTTTGTATCCGATTTGCCAGGATTTTGTTGAGGATTTTTGCATCTATGTTCATTAAAGATATGGGCCTGAAGTTTTCTTTTTTGGATGTGTCTTTGCCTGGCTTTGGAATTAATGTGATGTTGGCCTCATAGAAAGAGTCTGGAAGAGCTCCCTCTTTTTCTATTTCTTGGAATAGTTTGAAGAGCATTGGTATTAGTTCTTCTTTGAAAGTCTTATAGAACTCGGCTGTAAACCCATCAGGTCCTGGACTTTTCCTTGTTGGTAGCTTTTTGATGATATCTTCTATTTCTTCACTTGTAATTGATCTGTTTAAATTGTGTATAGCCTCCACATCCAGTTTAGGCAAATCATATGACTCTAGAAATCTGTCAATGCATTCAGTATTTTCTATTTTATTAGAGTACAAGTTTTCAAAGTAATTTCTAATTATATTCTGTATATCTGAGGTGTTTGTTGTGATATTCCCTTTTTCATCACAAATGTTAGTAATTTGAGTTTTTTCTCTTCTTCTTTTCGTTAGCATCACTAAGGGTCTGTCAATTTTGTTTATTTTTTCAAAGAACCAACTTTTAGTTTTGTCAATTCTTTGAATGGTTTCCTTAGTCTCAATTTCATTAATTTCTGCTCTGATTTTAATTATTTCCTGTCTTCTACTGCTCTTGGTGTTGGTCTGTTCTTCTTTTTCTAATGCTTTGAGGTGTGATGTTAAGTCATTTATTTGTTGGTTTTTTTTCCTCTTAAGGAATGAACTCAGTGCAATCAATTTTCCTCTTACTACTGCCTTCATAGTGTCCCAGAGATTTCTATATGATGTATCTGTGTTCTCATTTACCTCTAGGAATTTTTTGATCTCCTCTTTGATGTCTTCTTCAACCCCTTGTTCATTCAGTAGCATGTTGTTTAGCTTCCAGTTGATGGAGTAGTTTTTCTTGTTCCTTGTTTTGTCGTTGATTTCAAATTTCATCCCTTTATGGTCCGATAGCATGCAGGGTAGTATCTCTATTTTTTTATATTTGCTGAGAGTTGCCTTGTGACATAATATATGGTCTATTTTGGAGAAGGAGCCATGTGCTGCTGAGAAAAATGTGTATTCGTTTACTGAGGGATGAAATATTCTATATATGTCTGTTAGGTCTAAATTGTTAATTGTTTTAAGGAGGCTTAAAGTTTCTTTGTTTAGCCTTTGTTTGGATGATCTATCCATTGGTGAGAGAGGTGTGTTGAAGTCCCCTAGAATAACTGTGTTGGGGTCTATTTTACTCTTGAACTTGAGAAGAGTTTGTTTGATGAATGTAGGTGCTCCATTATTTGGGGCATATAGATTTATGATTGTTATATCCTGTTGATGAATGGTTCCCTTAAGTAATAAGAAATATCCATCTTTGTCCCTCTTGATTAGTTTTGGTTTGAAGTCTACCTTATTTGATATGAGAATGGAAACCCCTGCTTGCTTCCGCCGGCCATGTGAGTGATAAGTCTTTTCCCAGCCTTTCACTTTCAGTCTGTTGATGTCTTTTTCTATGAGGTGTATTTCTTGGAGACAGCAAATTGTTGGGTCATTTCTTTTAATCCATTCTGATAATCTGTGTCTTTTGATTGGCGAGTTTAGGCCATTAACATTCAGGGTTATTATTGAGATATGATTTTTGTTCCCATCCATTTTATTTGAATTATGGTCTTTAGCTTGATTAGGTTTCTCTTCTGGTTGGTATTTCCTTTAGTTTAATATCTCCCTTTGTTGATTTTCATTATCATCTTTCTCTTCTTCTTCATGAAAAATGTTGCCCAGGATGTTCAGAAGTGCTGGCTTTCAAGTTGTGAAATCTTTTAACTTTTGCTTGTCGTGGAAGGTTTTTATTTCATCTTCGAATCTAAAGCTCAATTTTGCTAGATATAAGATTCTTGGTTGACATCCCTTTTCTTTCAGAGCTTGAAATATGCTATTCCAGGATCTTCTTGCTTTTAAGGTCTGGGTTGAAAAATCTGAACATAGTCTGATTGGTTTCCCCCTATATGTGATCTGCTTCCTTTCTCTTGTGGCTTTTAGTATTCTCTCTTTGCTCAGAATATTAGGCATTTTCAGTATAATGTGTCTTGGTGTGTATCTGTTGAGATTTTGTTTGTTTGGTGTTCGGTATGCCTCTTGAACTTGGTTTTCCCATTCATTCCTCAAGTTTGGAAAATTTTCTGTAATTATTTCGTTAAATAGATTACTCATTCCTTTGGCTTGAAACTCTGCCCCTTCCTCTACGCCAATCACTCTTAAGTTTGGTCTTTTTATGCTGTCCCATAATTCTTGGATGTTATGTTCTTGATTTCCAACGAGTTTTGCTGTACAGTCTAAATTCTTCTCTAGGACAAATATTTTGTCTTCATTGTCTGAGGTTCTTTCTTCCAAGTGGTCTACTCTGTTGGAGATGCTTTCAATTGAACTTTTATTTTGGTTTATTGCTTCTTTCATTTCTGGAATTTCTATTTGGTTTCTCTTTAGAGCCTCTATTTCCCTATTGAAGTAATCTTTTACTTCCTGTATTTGTTTTTGGAGTTCTTTGTCAAAATGATCTTTTGCCTCCTGTACTTGCTCCCTCGTCTCATTTTTGAGTTCATTCTTAAGTTCCCTAAACATTTGGCATATGTAATTTCTAAATTCCATCTCTGGCATTTGACCAACTGTGTTTGCCATGAAATCTACTGATGATGAATCTTGATTTGATTGTGTCACTTTCTTCCCTTGTTTTTTCATGCTGCTTGTGTGTCTTTTCTTCCTGCACTGTGGGACCTTGACTGTTTCAATTTTACCTTAATTCCTTATGTTGTTCCTGTAGTACGAAGCTATCAGCTCCCCTTATAATTCCATTACACTTTAAAACCTAACACTTTCTATTCAGCAAATTCAATTTTGATCACAATGTACAGATTTTGTTAACCCAGATATTATTTCCAATTTACTCTGTATGCTTCTGATGGGGTTTTATAGCTTCAAGTATTGGATACAGAGGTATTATGTTTAAGAAGAAGGAAGTGTCTTGAGTTGTTCTTTCTTGGAAAGTATGAAAGGAGAGTTCTATTGACGTGGTTTACTGGAAGTGGTTTAGTATCAGTAGAAGAGAGAAGATAGAGAATGGAGTAGACACTTAGGTGGAGAGACCAATTTATATATAAAGTAAGATGGAAAAGAAGAAAAAAAAATGATAAAAAATAGAAATTGGTGTAAGAGAGAGGAGATAGAGAATCAAGAAAATGGAGAGTAAACTATATATAGCACCTCTTTGCTATCTAGTTCAATTGTGCTGTTTCTAGAAATTCCAAATTCTGCGTACAGCTTGTTTTTGCCTCTGTTTAGTATGCACTGGCAGGGTGCAAATATGAAAGATGAAGGAGGAAGAAGAGATGCCAAAGTGAGAAGGAAGAAAAGAAGGAACGAGAAAAGAAGCAGAAGCAAACAATCAAACACACTGACAATCAATGCAAAAAAAAGCAAAACAGAACAAAGCCAAAAAAAGAGAAAGAACAATAAACAATCTAACAAAAACCAATAACACAAGCAGACCGACCAACCAAAAAAAAAAAAAAAAAAAAAAAAAAAAAAAAAAAAACCATAAACAAAGCAAAAAAAAAAAAAAAACGTCGAACCCCAAGTCTCAAACAAAACGGGCCCTGGGAAGCCCCCCTCTCTTTTCCCTTTCCAGTTTAAGCCAACTGCATTGGATCACGTCCAGAAAGTCTGCGAGTCAAGTCTGCACCCTATGCCAGCGGCCGCTCAGGGGGAAGATTGGCTCAGGGCGGTTGTGTGTCAACAGATGAATGGCTCCAGGAAGGGGACCCTCCAGAAGGCACCCTTTCCCCACGCCCACCCACAGTTGTAGCTTCTTGTGGCCGCTGGGCTGGCCTCAGACACGCCCTCCCCTGCTGGTTACCCGAGTCTCACCCAGGTGTGCGCTGCCTTCAGAGCGATGGGGCTCCCTGGATGTCTGCAGCTGTTGTCTCCTCCGTCTTTTCCCCTTTGTCTGGGTCAGCCACTGCACTTCTCAAAGATGGCGGCGTTCTCCTCCCATTCAGCAGCTGCTCCGCAGACCCTTGTGTTAGTCCAGATAGTGAGGGGGTCGGCTTGGCAAGCAGTGCGAAAGAGCTCCACGTGGACACCGCCCACGCCTCTGGGCCTCTTTTTATCCCTCCTCACGGATCAGTTTCAAAGCCGCTGGGTGGATCGTCTCCTTGCCGAGATGGTCTTGGCCCCTGCGCCTGCAGCACCGACAGCGTTGTTTTGGGCTGTGGATCGCTGGGACTCTGTCCCTGGTTGTTGTGGTCCTGAGAACTTTGTATTTCGCTGTCCAAAGGTGCAGGAATGTCTCGGCTCCCTTTCAGTTGCAATAGAACCGCCAGCAAAGCGCTCAAACTTCCCACTCCACGTCCTTCAGCAACTGCGTCCAGAGAGCACCTCCCTCCTGTCGGCCATCTTCCCCCGAAATCCCCTATGGTGTCTTTTGATACATATAAATTTGCAGTTCTTATATGAAGATATTTCATAAACTGATTTGATTTTTGTACAGGGGGAGAGACAGGTGTCTAGTTTCAATTTTTTCATGTAGATATTCAATTTTCCTGATACCATTTGTTGAAGAGGTTGTCTTTTTTCTAATTTATGTTTTTGGCACCTTTCTTGAGAATCAGATGGCTGTAGAGGTATGGGTATATTTCTGAGTCCTCTATACTGTATCTTTAGTTTGTATGTCTATCTTTATGCTAATATCATGCTGTTTGGGTATTATAGCTCTGTAGTACATATAAAAATCAGCTATAGTGATGCCTATAGCATCACTTTTTTGTTCAGAATTGTTGTAGCTATTAGGGGTCTTTCATGCTTCCATATGAATTTTAGGATTATTTTTTCTATTATGTGAAGAATGTCAATGGTGCTTTGATAAGACTTGCATTGATCAATTTCAGCAATATGTCCATTTTAACAATATTTTACCAAATCATGAACATGGGAGGTTTTCTCAACCTCTCGTACCTTCTTTCAGTTCTTTTTTGCAATGTTTTGTAATTTTAATTGTTAAAGTCTTTCACCTCCTTGGTTAAGTTTATTCCTAGGTACATTATATTTGAGGCTATTTATAATGGGATTCTTTCCTTATTTCTTTCTCAGATAATTCATTGTTGGTATATAGAAAAGCTGCTAATTTTCATGTTGATTTTTTATCCTGCTATTTTGTTGCATTTGTTTTGGTGGACTTTTAAGTGTTTTCTACAAACAAGGATACTTTTACTTGTGACTTTCTTATTTGTATCCCTTTTATTTCTTTGCTTTGCCTAAGGACTCTGGCGAAAGTTTCAATTAGCACATTGAATAAAATTGGACACCATTGTTTTGTTTTTTATTTTAGAAGAAATGCTTTTATTTTTCCTGACTCATCAAGACGTTGGCTATGCATTAGTCATATATGACCTTTATTATGATTGGGTGTTATCCTTTTGTGCCTAATTTATTCAGGAATTTTATCATAAAATGAGTTGAATTTTATTGAAGTTTTTTTCTACATCTTGAGATAATCATTTGATTTTTGTATTTAATTCAACTTATTTGTTATATTATATTTACTGATTTGCATATTTGAAGAATTCTTGCATCCCCAGAATGAAAGCAACTTGATTATGGACATGATCTTTTTAATGTGTAGTTGATATTTATTTGCAAGTAAGATTTTTTCATCTATGTTCATCAAGGATATTTTTCATTCTAAGTTGTTATATATGACAGCAGAATGCATCACAATTCATATTACACTTATAGAGCACATTTTAACATCTCTCTGGTTGTATACAAAGTACATTCACACCATTTGTGTCTTCATACATGCACTTAGGATAATGATATCCATCTCATTCTACTATCTTTTTTTTTAACCCTTTTGTCTCCTCCCATCTCCTCCCTCCCCATTGGACTTTCTAGTGTTCCTGTAATCCTCCTACGCTCCCCATCCCAACCCCGCTGTGAACCAGCCTCCTCATATCAGAGAAAACATTTGGAATTTGGATTTTAGGGATTGCCTAATTTCACTAAGCATTATATTCTCCACCTTCATCCATTTACCTGTGAATGTCATGATTTTATTCTCTTTTATTTCTGAGGAATACTCCATTGTGTATATATACCACATTTTCTTTATCCATTCATCTACTGAAGGGCATCTAGGTTGGTTCCAGTTTAGCTATTGTGAATTGTGCTGCTATAAACATTTATGTGGCTGTGTCCTGGTAGTATGCTGTTTTTAAGTCCTTTGGGTATAGACCAAGGAGTGCAATAGTTGGGTCATAAGGTGGTTCCATTCCCAGTTTTCCAAGGAATCTACATACTGCTTTCCATATTGACTGCACCATTTTGCAGTCCCACCAGCAATATATGAATTTGCCATTTTCCCCACATACTCTCCAATATTTATTGTTGTTTATGTTCTTTTTTTTTTTTTTTTTTTTGGTACCAGGGATTGAACTCAGGGGCACTTGACCACTGGGCCACATCCCCAGCCCTTTTTTGTATTTTATTTAGAGACAGGGTCTCACTGAGTTGCTAAGTGCCTCGCCATTGCTGAGGCTGGCTTTGAACTCACGATACTCCTGCCTCAGCCTCCCAAAGTGCTGGGATTACAGGGGTGCGCCACCGCGCCCGGCTGTTTATGTTCTTTTTTTTTTTTTTTAATTTTTAATATGTACAACTCATAGTGCATATATTTAGTATCTTTTTACATACAACTGTTTGTATAGAAGTTAGTCAGTCTGTTTATGTTCTTAATAGCTGTCATTCTGACTGGTGTGAGATGAAATCTTAGAGTAGTTTTGATCTGCATTTCTCTAATTGAAGAGACATTGAACATTTTTTTCATGTATTTGTGGGTTGATTGTATATCTTCTTCTGAGAAGAATCTGTTCAGTTCCTTGTTCCATTTATTGATTGGGTTATGTGTTTTTTTGGTGTTAAGATTTTTGAGTTCTTTATATATTCTAGAGATTAGTGTTCTATATGACATACATGTGATAAATAATTTGATCCCAATTAGTAGGCTCTCTATTCAACTCACTGTTTCTTTTGCTGAGAAGAAGCTTTTTAATTTGAATCTATCCCATGTATTGATTCGTTTTTTCTTCCTGTTCACATATTTTTAATTAATTTATTTTTTATTCTAAGTTGTTTTAAATGACATCAGAATGTATTACATTTCATATTATACCATTTATTGATTCTTGATATTAATTCTTGTGCTATTGGAGTCTTTTTTAAGAGGTTTTCAATTTCTTTTTTATTTTTTTCCTTTTTCTTTTTTTATTTATAATAGTAGTATGTATTACAATTCATAATGCACATATATGGCATCTTTTTACATACAACTGTTTGTATACAAAGTATATAAGTATCATTCAGATCTTCAATCATGCATTTAGGATAATGATATCCATCTCATTCAACCACCAATTTTTTTTCTTACCTCCCCCTTGCTCCCTCCCTTTCCTTTGATCATTCTAGTGTTCCTCTAATCCTCCTATGTACACCTATCCAACAACACTGTGAACTAGCCTCCTTATATCAGAGAAAATATTTGGTATTTGGATTTTTGAGATTGACTAATTTCACTTAGCATTATATTTTCCAACCTTCATCCATTTACCTGCAAATGCCATTATTTTATTCTCTTTTATTGCTGAATAAAATTCCATTTTGTATATATACCACATTTTCCTTATCCACTCATCTACTGAGGGACATCTAAGTTGGTTCCACCCCCTACCTGTTGTGAATTGTGCTGCTATAAACATTGAAGTGGCTGTGTCACTGTCATAATGCTGTTTTTAAGTCCTTTGGGAATAGACCCAGGAGTGGGATAGCTGGGTCATAGGGTGGTTCCATTCCCAGTTTTCCAAGAAATCTTCATACTGCTTTCCATAGTGGTTGTACCATTTTGCATTCCCACCAGCAATGTATGAGTGTGCCTTTTTCCCCACATCCCTCCAACATTTATTGTTGTTTGTGTTCTTGTTCCATTGATAAATGAAATCTTAGAGCCATTCTGACTGGCGATTGCCGCTTGCAGCAACGCCGATGCTGCGGAAATGAGGCACGATGGAAATGAAAATCTTTTATTCTTCTCTCTTCTAGACTCCAACAACCTCTTTGATTCACCCAGTTAAATACTTTTTGCAACAAGGACACATTTAACTCTAATGTGCCGCAGCGATTCTTAGTTGAGCAGGTTTTGAACACCTTTATGGCTCTCAGCTGCCGCCATCTTAGCTATTCCTCAATTAGGGCTCTTAAGCATTTTTTCATGTATTTGTTGCTTAATTGTATATCTTCTTCTGAGAAGTGTCTTTTCAATTCCTTAGCCCATTTATTGATTGGGTTATTTGTTTTTTTTTGGTGTTAAGTTTTTTTGAGTTCTTTATATATTCTAGAAATTAGTGCTCTATCTGATGTGCACGTATTAAATATTTGTTCCCAATTGATTTCGCTCTCTATTCACCTCACTGATTGTTTCTTTTGCTGAGAGAAGCTTTTTAGTTTTAATCTACCCTATTCATTAATTCTTGGTAATAATTCTTGCACTACAAAGCCACTGCTGGAGTCTTATTAAGGAAGTTGGGGCCTAATGCAACATGTTGGAGATTAGGGCTTACTTTTTCTTCTAATAGGTGCAGTGTCTCTGGTCTAATTCCTAGATCCTTGATCCACTTGGCTTTGAGTTTTGTGCATGGTGAGAGATAGGGGTTTAATTTCATTTTTTTGCGTATGGATTTCCACTTTTCCCAGCACCATTTGTTAAAGAGGCTATTTTTTTCTCCAATGTACATTTTTGGTGCCTTTGTCTAATATAAGGTAACTGTAATTATGTGGGTTAGTCTCTGTGTCCTCTATTATGTACCATTGGTCTACAAGTCTATTTTGGTGCCAATACCATGCTGGTTTTGTTACTGTTGCTCTGTAGTATAATTTAAGGTCTGGTATAGTGATGCCAGCTGCTTCACTCTTCTTGCTAAGGATTGCTTTAGCTATTCTGGGTCTCTTATTTATCCAGATGAATGCCATGTCTGCTTTTTCTATTTCTATGAGGAATGTCTTTGGGAATTTATTGGAATTGCATTAAATATGTATAGTGCTTTGAGTAGTATGGTCATTTTGACAATATTAATTCTGCCTATCCAAGAACAAGGTAGATCTTTCCATCTTCTAAGGTCTTCCTTAATTTCTTTCTTTAATGTTCTGTCATTTTCGTTATAGAGGTCTTTGATGTCTTTGGTTAAGTTGATTCCCAAGTATTTTTTTGATACTATTGTAAATGGGGTAGTTTTCCTCATTTCCCTTTCAGAGGATTTGTCACTGATATATAGAAATGCCTTTGATTATGGGTATTGATCTTGTATCCTGCTACTTTGCTGAATTCATTTATGAGTTCTAGAAGTTTTCTGGTGCAATTTTTTGGGTCTTCTAGGTATAGAATCATATCATCAGCGAATAGTGATAATTTGAGTTCTACTTTACTATCTGTATCCCTTTAATTTCTTTCATCTGTCTTATTGCTCTGGCCAGTTTTTCAAGAAATATGTTAAATAGAAGTGGTGAAAGAGGGTATCCCTGTCTTGTTCCAATTTTTAGCAGGAATGCTTTCAATTTTTCTCCATTTAGGATGATGTTGGCCTGGGGCTTAGCATAGATAGATTTTATGTTGTTGAGATATATTCCTGTTATACCTAGTTTTTCTAGTGTTTTGAATATGAAAGTGTGCTGTATTGTCTCAAATGCTTTTTCTTCATCTATTGAGATAAAATATGGTTCTTATCTTTAAGTCTATTGATGTGATGAATTACATTTATTGATTTCCTTATGTTGAACCATTCTTGCATCCCTGGAATGAACCCCACTTGATCGTGGTAAACTATCTTTTTGATATGTTTTTGTATCCAATTTTCCAGAATTTTATTGAGAATTTTTACATCTATGTTCATTAGAGATATTGGTCTGAAGTTTTCTTTCTTTGATGTGTCTTTGCCTGGTTTTGGAATCAGGATGATATTGGCCTCATAGAATGAGTCTGAAAGTGTTCCCTCTTTTTCTATTTCATGAAATAGTTTGAGAAGTATTGGTATTAATTCTTCTCTAAAGGTCTTGGAGAACTCAGCTGTGCATACATCTGGTCCTGGGCTTTTCTTGGTTGGTAGGCCTCTGATGGCTTATTCTATTTCATTGCTTGAAATTGGTCTGTTTAAATTGTGTATATCATCCTGATTCAATTTGGGCAAATCATATGACTCTAGAAATTTGTTGATGCCTTCGATATTTTGTATTTTTATTGGAGTACATGTTTTCAAGATAATTTCAAAATATCTTCTTTATGTCTGTATTGTCTGTTGTGATAGTTCCTATTTCATCATGTATGTTAGTAATTTGAGTTTTCTCTCTCCTTCTCTTTGTTAGCCTGGTTAAGGGTCTGTCAATTTTATTTATTTTTTTTAAAGAACCAAGTTTTTGTTTTGTCATTTTTTTCAATTGTTTCTTTTGTTTCAATTTCATTGAATTCAGCTCTGATTTTAATTATTCCCTGTCTTCTACTGCTTTTGGTGTTGGATTGTTCTTCTTTTTCTGGGGCCTTGAGATGTAATGTTAGTTCATTTGTTTGTTGACTTTTTCTTCTTCTGAGGAATGAACTCCATGCAATGAAGTTTCCTCTTAGAACTGCTTTCATAGTGTCCCAGAGATTTCAATTTGTTTTGTCTGTGTTCTCATTCACATCTAGGAATTTTTTAATCTCCTCCTTGATGTCTTCTGCAATCCATTGTTCATTCAGTACCATATTATTTAGTCTCCAGGTGTTGGAGTAGCTTTTATTTCTTATTTTATCATTGATTTCTAATTTCATTCCATTATGTCTGATAGAATGCAGGGTTGTATCTCTATTTTTTTATATTTGCTAAGAGTTGTTTTGTGGCATAATATATGATCTATTTTAGAGAAGGATCCATGTGCTGCTGAGAAGAAAGTGTATTCGCTCATTGAAGCATGAAATACTCTATATAAGTCAGTTAAGTCTAAGTTATTTATTGTATTTTTGAGTTGTATAGTTTCTTTGTTCAGCCTTTGTTTGGAAGATCTATTCAGTGGTGAAAGGGGTGTGTTAAAGTCACCCAAAATTATTGTGTTGAGGTCTATTTGACTCTTGAACTTGCAAGGAGTTTGTTTGATGAACGTGGATGCTCCTTTGTTTGGGGCATATATATTTATAATTGTTAAATCTTGTTGGTGTATGGTTCCCTTGAGCAGTATGTAGTGTCCTTCTTTATCCCTTTTGATTGACTTTAGTTTGAAGTCTACTTTATTTGATATGAGGATGGAAACCCCTGCTTGTTTCCTCAGTCCATGTGAGTGGTAGGATTTCTCCCAACCTTTCACCTTCAGCCTGTGGATGTCTTTTCCTATGAGATGAGTCTCTTGGAGGCAGCATATTGTTGGGTCTGTTTTTAAAATCCAATCTGCTAGTGTATGTCTTTTATTGGTGAGTTTAGGCCATTAACATTCAGAGTTATTATTGAGACATGATTTCTATTCCCAGCCATTTTTGTTTATTTTTGGTATTTAACTTGACATGGTTTCTCCTCTGATTAGTTTTTCCGTTAGTGTAGTACCTTCCTCTGCTGATTTTCAGCATTGTTTTTAATTTCCAATTCATGGAATATTTTGCCAAGAATGTTCTGTAGTGGTGGCTTTCTAGTTGTAAATTCTTTTAACTTTTGTTTATCATGGAAGGTTTTTATTTCATACTCAAATCTAAAGCTTTATTTTACTGGATATAAGATTCGTGGTTCTCATCATTTTCTTTCAGAGCTTGGTATATGTTGTTCCATGATCTCCTGGCTTTGAGTGTCTGTGTTGAAAAATCTGCTGTGATATGAATTGGTCTCCCCCTATATGTGATCTGATTCTTCTCTTTTGCGGCCTTTAAAATTCTATCCTTGTTCTGTATGCTAGGCATTTTCATTATAATGTGTCTTGGTGTAGATCTGTTGTAATTTTGTACATTTAGTGTCCCATACGCCTCTTGTATTTGGTTTTCCAATTCATTTTTCATATTTGGGAAATTTTCTGATATTATCTCATTGAAGAGATTGTGCATTCCTTTGGTTTGAAACTCTGTGCCTTCCTCTATCCCAATTACTCTTAGATTTGGTCTTTTGCTGCTGTCCCATAATTCTTGGATTTTTTGTTCATGTTTTCTTACTATCTTCACTGTGTGGTCAACTTTATTTTCAAGATTATATACTTTGTCTTCATTATCTGATGTTCTTATTTCCAATTGATCTAGTCTGTTGGTGATGCTTTCTATTGTGTTTTTTATTTGGTTAATTGTTTCCTTCATTTCAAAGATTTCTGTTTTTTTTTTTTTTCAGAGTTTCTATCTCTTTTTTGGAGTAATCTTTTGCTACCTGTATTTGCTCTCTTATATCTTTGTTATAGTGATCAATTTTTGCCTGTATTTGCTCATTTAGGTCATTGTTTAATTCATAGATCATTTTAATTATGAACCTTCTGAACTCCTTCTCTGGCATTTCATCAAATTTGTTGAGCATGGGTTCTGTTATTGTAGTATCCTGGTTTGTTTGGGGTACTTTCCTCCCTTGGTTTTTCATGTTGTCTATTTGTCTTCCTTTTTTGCAGTGTGGATCTGAGATATTACAGTTTCTACCCTATATTCTTTTAGTATCCATGCAGGTTGTCTATGCCTTACCTTAATGTTGGGTTTCAGACCCTGCAGGTGTCCCTTGATGTATGCTACTACAACTAAAGGTGGTGTCGGCAATAGCGGAGGTAACTTAAGATAACAGTGAAGGTGCCCCAAGATGAATGCAACGTCTTCCACAGACGGGGCTGAAAGGGTGGGCCTTACAATGTCTTTGGGATACCTGCTCTGAGATGTGGCTGCTTTTAGGCCTTGTCTGTTGTCCAAAGGTAGGGGCTACTGCGTGGGGAAGGCTATAGCTAAGTCTGTAGTGTCTCAAGATGGAAGTGGGTTAGGCTTGTGCTCCCAGGTGGGGGTGGGGAAGCAAACTCTGGACCTACTCTGGGGCTGGTTCCCATGCAGGCTGGTGTGGGCCGAATTGGTTGAATCTGAGCTCCTGCAGTGGTCTGCTGGTTGGACGATGTGGTCCTATGGCAGAGCCTGAGCTCAGTGGCTGTTTGCTGGTGGCGGGATAAACCCCAGCCCACTCTGAGCGGAGGTCAGCAAGGCTGTTCTGGGCCTGCTTGCACTCCGTGGGTGTCGGAGGCGAGGCTGTCCTGGGCCCACCCAGCACTCTGCAGAGGTCAGCAGGGTTCCATCAAGGATATTATTCATCTATAGTTTTCTCTTTTTTCCTTGTTGTGTCCTTATTAGATTTGAGTATTGTGGTAATACTGGCTTCTTAGAATGAGTTTGGAATTGTCCCTTTTCTTCATATTTTAAGGAATAGTTTGAGAAGAATTGAGATTAATTCTTCTTTAAACATCTGGTAAAATTCAGTCATGAATCCATTCATTCATGGGCTTTTCTTTATCAGACACTTTATTACTGCTTCAATTTCATTGCTTATCTTTGATCTGTTTATTTTTTTAAATTTTTCTTGGTTCAATTATAGTTTTTCAAATATTTTCTAAGGTTCTTATGAATTTCAATGCTATCTGTTGTAATATCACCATTTTTATTTCTACTTTTAATTATTTAACTCCCTTTCTTTTGGCTAGTTTTTCAATTTTGTTTACATTTTCAAGGAACCAACTCTTCATTTCATTGATCTTTTGTATTGTTCTTTTAGTCTCTATTTCATTTATTTCTGCTCTGATAGTTACTATTTCTTTCCTTATACTGATTTTCAGTTTTGTTTGTTTTTTTTTTTTTTTTTTTTTTGATTCTCTAAGACTTTGAGATGCATTGTTAAGAGTGTTTATTTGAGATCTTCTCCTTTTTTTAAGTGTTAGGACTCATAGCTATAAACTTCCCTCCTGGTGCAACTTTCTCTGTATTCCACAAGTTCTGGTGTTTCCATTTTCAAATGATGCTAGAAAAATTTTAAATCCCCCCCTCAATTTCTTCAATGAGTGATTGTTTATTCCAAAATGTATTGTTTAATATATAGATGTTTGTGTAATCTGTAGCTTCTCTTGATGTTCATTTCCAATTTCATTCCATTTTTATCTGATAAAATGAAAGAGGTTACTTCACTTTTTTAATTTTTTAAGAGTTGCTTTATGGACTAAGATATGATCTGTTTTTGTAAAAAGTTCCATATGTTGATCAAAACAATATGGGTTCTACATCTATTAGTTGTGATACTCACTAGTTCTTTGTTACATCCATTTGATCTATATATTACAATTTAACTTTGATGCTTCTTTCCTGATTTTTGGGGGGTCTGGATGACAAATAATGAGGTATTAGAGTAACACACTAATATTCCATTGCATTCTCTCTCTACCTTTATTCCCTGTAGTGTTTCTTTTATAAAATTGCATGATATAATATTTGATACATATATATTTATAATTGTTCAGAATTATTATTAAAAGTACTTATTTGCTCCTCCATTTTGTTGTTTTTCTTCTGGTTGTTTTGGATATTCTCTTTTCTTCTTTCTCTCTTATTCATTTCAGAACTTTGATGGCTTTCTGAATTAATGTTAAATTTTTTCCTAATTCTCATTTGCTTATCTATTCTTCTAGTGAGATTTATTATTTTCTATACTCTCATGTTTTTTTTTCCTCTGCTGGGTATAGGATTTCCATAAGTATCTTCTCTAATTCTGATTTAGTGGTTTATGTTTATCATGGAAGGTCTTTATTTCCTCTTCAATTCTGAAAGATAACTTTTCTGGGTATAGTAATCTTGGTTGGCAGTTATTTTCTTTCAAAACTTTAAATACATCATTCCACCCTCTCCTAAACTTTGTAGTTTCTGCTGAGAAATCTGCCATTATCCTGAAGAGTTTGTGGTTTTTTTTTTAATATTTATTTATTTACTTTAGTTGTACACAATGCAATGCATTTATGTTTACGTGGTGCTGAGGATGGAACCCGGGCCGCGCATGTGCGAGGCGAGAACTCTGCCACTGAGCCACAGCCCCAGCCCCAAGAGTTTGTTTTCAAATGTAACATTTTGCTTCTCCTTTGCAACTTTTATTATTCTTTTCTTTTTCCTGTACTTTTAGCAGTTTGACTATAATGTGGAGACATTATTTTCTGGTCATGTCCATTTGGAGTTCTAAATACCTCCTATATCTTGATGTACATGCCTGTTCCAAGACTTGGGAAGTTTTATATTATTATTTCACTGAATAGGTTTTCAGTGCCTTCAACCTACAGCTTTTCTCTCTCATCTACTATGAGCATGCATACATTTGGTTTTTTAATGGTGTCCCAGAGATCTTGTATTTTCTGTTGATTCCTTCTTATTTTTTTTATTAATTACTGCCTAGATAATTCTTCAACTTTGTCTTCAAGCCCTATATTTGTTCTTTCATTTGTTCTAGTCTGTTGATAAGGCTTTCAACTAAGTTTTTAAATCTGACTTATTGAGCTTTTCATTTCCAAGATTTTTGTTTGTTCCTTTTTTGAAATCTCTGTATCTTTATTTTATTGCTCATTCATATACTGAATTGCCCTCCTTAACTCATTCAGATGTTTATTTATGTGCTCTTAGAATTCATTGAGCTTTTTAAAGATCATTATTTTTAATTATTTGTCCAGCTTCTCATCCACTTTGATATCTTTGAAATCAGTTGCTTGAAAATTATAGACTTTAGGAGATGTCATGTCGCCTCATTTTTTTCACATTTCTTGTTTTTCTATGTTGATATCTACACAGATATTCAGATGAATATCTCTGACTTTTATGTGAGAGCCTTCCTTTTAAGTGACCTTCTCTTGATGATGTGCTCTGGGATATCGGTTTGTTGTTTTAGTTAGCTATTCTTTGTTGTTAACCAACTGCCTGAAAAAAAAAAAACTTAGAGGAGGAAAAGTTTATTTTGGCTCATGTTTCAGAGGTTCAGTCCATGTTTGGCTGGTTACATAGCTTTGGGTCCAGAGTGAGGTGGAACATCATGGTGGAAGGCCATGATGGAGGAAAGCAGCTCAGGACAGGGCAACAAGGGAGTAGAAAGATAGCTCCTCCTACCAATATAAAATCCAAAGCCCACTTCCAGTAACCTAAGTCCTCCAGCCACACCCTACAAGCCTACAGTTACTGCCTAGTTAATCAATATCAGTGGATTAATCCACTAATTACCTTATACCACTCATAATCTAAACATTTCATCTCTGAAAATTCTTGCATTTTCTCACACATGAGATTTTTGGTGACCTAACATATAAAACATAACATTCCACCCCTAGCTCCCAAAAGCTCATCTCACAATTCAAAATAGTTTTAGTCCATTTTCAAGAGTCCTCATAGTCTTAACAGTTCTAGCATTGCCCAAAAGTTCAAGTCCAAAATCTCATCTGAGACTCAAGCAAACTCTCAGCTGTGAGAGTAAAAGTTCAAAAGCAATCTACTTATATCCAATACATAATGGCACTGAGTAAATATTTCCATTCCACAAGGGATAAATAGGGGCATAGGGAGAAGGGATGGAACCAAAGAAAGACCAAAATTAAGGTGAGCAAACAAGTTCTAGATAAATCCATGTCCATCATCTGGGGTGTGTGTCATTGTTGTGTTTTATCCAAAGGTTTGTGCAGCTCTGCCCCTATGGCTTTGCTGGTTGCAGCCCGCATGGCCTTATCTGTTGGCTTATTTCTGCTCAATTTCTGTAGCTTTTCTTAGTAGATATCCCATGTAACTGGCATATCTTAATCTTGGGGGCCTCCACTGAAGCTTCAGATTCCTGACCAATCTTCATGCATCATCCTCTTGGGGAGCAGTTCAAAGGGACTCTGACCCTGCTACACTTTTCCAGGCCTTCGTTTGAAATCTTGGTGGAATCATCCATAACCTCCTAACTCCAATATCCTAAATTCCTGCACAACAAGTACCACATGGTTAATGCCAAGGTCCATCATCATCTTGAGCAGTAGCCACGCCTCCTGGGACCCATTTCTTCCAGCCACATCTTACCTGCTTGCAGTTACCACTTAGTTAATCCATATGAACATATTAATCCACTGATTAGGTTTCAACTCTCATAATCCAATTCTAATTCTTTCATTGTCTCACACATGAACTTTTGGGGAATACCTTATATCTAAACTATAACAAACATTGAGTTTAATTCCAATTGGACTTCATAGTTTAATTTCTTTGAGACTTCTTTGGCTGTGATTAGTGGGTTTTCATACACTGTTTGCTGTGCCTAAGCCTGAAGGACCCTCTTTATCTGTGGATCTCACAAGAGTGGGGTGCTTTTGTTTGTTCAGGCAAGTGTGATGTACATAGCAGATATAAGGGCTGCATCCTCTGTGTATACTACTCCAGTCTTGTCAGCAATATATGATCCCATAGGATGTGGGATTGACCTATGTTGAGGTCCCTCTTACATATAGTGTCCACAGCCATTGGGTTATATTTCTCTGTAGTTGCTATGAAGTTGCATTTTCTAGGAGCAGGACTTCAGGCCCCATAGCTGTGACTACATAGGGGCTTCTCAATCTCTTTCATTCTTTAAGTTTAAATATCCACCAAGTTTCAAGCAAGATTAGATTATGAACTAGAGTAAAGTGTGGTTTCTCTGTGCTGAGCTGGGGGCGTACCTCACTGGCATAGCACCCACCCAACATGCACAAAGTGACAGGTATGATTCCCAGAATCATAAGGAAAGAAGAAAACAAACATTAACACCAACAGATATACATATATATGTATATAATTTTATATATATAATCTAATAATGTATAATTATATATAATATATATATATAATTAAAGTAAAATAAAAGCAACCATGACTACAACACAAAACAACAGAAAAGAAAGGGAGAAAAATAATACAGAATAAACTAAAAATTTTTTTAATATAATAAAAAATAAAATTAACTTTGTAAAAAGGGAAAAGTAGAGATTTTTTTAATTAAAAAAAGAAAGTGGGAAAGTCAGAACATGATCAAAAAGTAAAAAGAGAAAAAATGTAAGAGAAGAAAAACCATGAAAAAAAAAAGAAAAATCAAACAAACAAAAAGCAGCAATAACAAAAACTTCATAAAAATTAAAGATTTTTTCTCTGCTGAGGTGCTTGATTGTGCAGGCAAGAGTGAATGTTCACAGCCTATGTTGATCAGAAAGTTTTTCCCTGTTGTTATGGTTTAGATCTGGAATGTTCCCTCAAAAGTCCCTGTGTTCAGAGGTGGGCTTTTGGGAAGAGATTAGTTCTAACCTCATCAGTGGATTAATCTATTAATGGCTGAATAAACTACTGGGAAGTGGGGCCTAGTTGGAGGAAGTCGGTCATTGGTGGTGCCCTAGAAAGGTTTATCTTCTCTCTGGCCCCATCCTCCCTCCCTGCTTCCCAGCTGCCATGAGGTGAGCAGTTTTATTCTTCACACCCTTATGCCATATTGTTCTCCTGCTTCACCTTAGGCTCACATCAATGGAGTCAGCCAACCATGGATTCAAACGTCTGAAATTACAAACAGAAATAAATCTTTTCTAAGTTGCTCTTGTCAGATATTATGGTCACAGCAATAAAAAGCTGACTAACACACATTTCTTCTTGGGTTGTACACCCCTTGGAGAGAGCAAAATATGGAGGATATTCATCCTCTTCTTCCTTCCTTTGTGACACTCACCAGGCAACAAACAGGAGTGGTTTGTGGCTGGAGCCAGTTGGACTACTGCTTAGCTGTTACACCTGCCAGACCAAGCTATGGTGGACTCAGAGCTCCCCAGGCAAAGATTGACTGGTGGGTTACTGTGTCTTCATATTCAGGTAGTGGGGCAGCACTGACACTGAAGTATATCACCAAACTAACATAGAGTGCAGAATTTTTCTAGCACATGTTCCCTCTGGTGTTCTTTGTACTGTGAACTTGAAGGGCTGGGCTGATACCAGGCACTGCAGTGTGTCAAAGACTCCAGCACCTTTTGTGCAGCACACTCTAAGGGCAGGAGCTGCTATGAAGTCACAACTCTCTGTGCTGGACATGGCGAGTCTCATAATATCTATCAGTTATAATGGTGTTCTAAGACAGCTCCCATGTGAAATCACATGTAACTGCTCATTCCCCTTGACTCCTGCATCTGGTTTTCTGAATCACCAGTTTTAAAGGGGAGAGGTCTTTCATCCCTTACTTGTTGCAGTCTCATTTCCTGTTGCATAGAATGCTCTGCACGTTTGTGTAAGAGGCTTTCTCCTGGGGACAAACTGAGTATCAAGGCAGCTGCCTGATCAGCCAGTGTAATAATATTGTGACACGAATCTGGAGGCAGGAAAATGCCTTTGACTCCTAGAGCATTAAGCTCAGACATGACTTTCTCAATATGATTCCCCATTATAGCATCATAAGAATAAGCTGGAAAGTGCAGAGAATTTCTCAAGAGCCAGTTTGCTATGTAGATCCAAACTCTATTATCTTAAAGGTACTGTTTCTTGTGCTAGTGACACTCATTGGAATTCTCCCTCTTTCACCTCTACTCCTGTCCTCTGTCATGCTGCCTTGTGATCAGTACTAGGGTGTTCTGTTTTACCCTCTGGTCCACTATTCTAATTCTTTGTCATTTTCAATTATCTGTCCATTATTAAACTTCAATGTTCTCTCACAGTAACCCAAGTTGATTGTCAGCTAGTGTCCAGTTGTTTGACTCTGTCTTGTGGAGGAGATGGCCTGTGCTTGGGCCTCTGCTGGCCATTTAGAATCCTCATTGTCATAAATTTTAGAATAAGCTTTTTCTGTGTCTGCAATATATCTTTCTGTGATTTTTATATGAATTATATTAAACCTACAGATAACTTCAAAAAGAATTGACATTTTCTATGCTAAGTTCTCTGATCCATAACAAACTATGTCTCTTCAATTATTTAGGTTTTTCTGACATGTTAGATTACAAAGATTCATTTTTAAACCTAGCCTTTTTGTAATTATTATAGCTAGTGGCTACTGAACGTTTATACTCCTATAGCACTTAAACATTATCACAGCCATGTGAGATGGGTACTGTTTTTATTAGTTTAACTGAACAAGAAAGAAGGAAGGAAGGAAGGAAGGAAGGAAGGAAAAATAAGGAAGGAAGGAAGGAAGGAAGGAGCTCAGATGGGTTAAGCAACTTGCGTTGTCATATTCTCAGTAAAGGGTAAATCTGGGAATTCAATTCAAGACTGATTCACATCATTTCCTATGTCTTTCCACTCCATTAGCTTCCCTTCAGGTGATGATCAGAAATTTCTTAGCAAAGGAATTTATTATACCAGTGTACAAATAAAGAGGGGAACTTAACTATAATAACTAGTCTCTTCAAAAAGATAAAGATCTTATCTTTCCCTTGTTGTTCTTGATCTTGAACAACAGTCCCTTTCCTTGAAATCATCAAGGCTGATGTTGAGTCCATGCCAAAGCTCTTGAAAATGCTTTCTTGGGAACCATGGGGTGGGTGGGGGTAGCAGAGGAAGAAATGATCAAACACAGTATTTCAATTTCCAAGATTAGCTGGGATGACTGGCAGAGCTTCCCACCCCAAGAACAATACTGCTTATCAATCTGCCCTTAAATGGTTTCATGTGTGTGTAAAATTCATCTGACATTCTCCTTTTGCGACATGCTGGAATCATGGACCCTCTGGTGAGTCAGAAGGGGCTTTCACAGTAAAGTAGGAAAAGTTACTTCATGCAATTGTTTTCACCAGATGATTAAATTAAGCATATTTCCCTTGGAATTGGAATTTTCTTTTCATTTTTTTTTCAAATAAACAACACCAGGATTTTTTCTCCTTAATACTACACCACAGACAAAGGAGACATTTTTGACACAAACACTTTGGGAGCAGAACTTACTGTGTTTATTAGATTTCCTTTTTTTTTTTTTTTTTTTTTTTTTTTTTTTTTTGTTAATCCAAATAAACATTTTCCTCCACTTTTAAAGGAAAAATATCTGGGGCCAACTTTTTAAGGTTCTCATGGCTCTCTTTTTCTCTTTCTTTCCAACCCATCACCCCACCTCCTGCATCTCATGGTTTCTCTTTCTCCATAAGCTCTGCTATCCTTACTGTTTTTATTCTTTTACTTTCAGATAGATGTTGCAGAGAAAGGCATATGTCCCAGCTTTTTCAGTTCTTATTTCTCCACAAATGGCCCCAATAACTATGCCTTATGCTATTCTGCTCAATAGACAAGTTTTGCCCTTACTCTCTTCCCCCCAAATGCTATGACCTCCTACCGATTCATAGGCATTATTAGGCCATTTAACCCCCAAGGTGTGAGATAAGGGAGTCATTTCTTGACTTTTCCCCCAGCAAGTTCAAAATCTGAAGAATTTTCATTATTTGACTTCCTGGGTTTCCTTGAGCTATCTCCCTACTTTTCACCTATCTGAGGACTTTAGTCAGTTTAACAATCTCTCCTATATTCATCTAATGTAGAAGAAAGAAAAATAATTATATCAGGGTCCTATGTCTAGTTGTCTGAGATCCAAACTCTGTCGAGGTGAAAAGATCCCTTTTTGGAAAGAAAATTGAGCCAGGCCAGAGCTGCCACTCAGCATTGACAAAGTAGAAAGATGCCTCCTGGGTTCCAATAGCCCACCTCTTTTACTTACTCACTGAGCCAGACATTTAGATTCCTTTCTCTCCCAATCACAAAAAGAAATGGCACATGAGGCATACTGACTGTCATTTTCCTAGGGAGGGAAATAGCCTGTGTAGTTATGATCAAAGTTAATGGAAGAGAGATCTGAGGGATACAGGACCGTCATCCTATAGGTGACTGTTGAAAAGGCACCTCGAAGCAAGAGGAAAACTTCAAGGAAATGAAGCTGAGACCTCTCAAAGACTAACAGTGGCCATATTGCAAATTTCTCCTGGCTCCCATAATCAATATCTAATCACAAATCTCCTGCATTCCTTGGTTAAATGTCATTCCCTGCCATGTTTAGGTAATTCTCAAAGAACTACTGGTATGTTCTGACCATTCTACATGTTGTGAATCTTATTTCGTTCATAAGGAACAGTAATATGTAACTGAGTTGACCTTTAGGTGGAGGGATATTCTGGGTTCTGACAGCTGCAGGACAAGAAAATATATTCAGGCCACCATTAGTCAATGTCCTCTATGTGGCTCCAGAAATGTACCTTCAAGTCACAGAATATGCTGATTGGCTAAACCACAGCAGCTACTCTGGACTGAACCAGGATATAACAGATACAAGCATTATGAGGTATTCATAACACTGATTTTGACTGGATATTAGCATCTTCACTGAAGGAGCCCCAATTAGGGAGATGGCTATTGCGGTCAGCTGGAAGCCATAAGTTCCACCTGATAATAAGTATGTATGTGACGCACCTGTAAATGCACGTGAGGCACCTGCAAAGCTAAAGGTATATAACCGGGTGAAAGCGGTCGGAGTCAGGAGAAGAATGAATTCATTCAGTTAGTCGTGCAGTCACTCGGTCGGTCAGAAGAAGAGTTTGGGTCGGAGAAGAAGAAAAGAATCAGAGCGGCCAGAATGTAGGCAGAGCGGTTACAGAAGAGAAACCAGATAGAAGAAGTAATTGCTGGTCAGAGTCAGGCCGAGGCTCCCGAGGAAGAAAGAAGAAAGAAGCTCTAAAAGCTAAGCTCTCTCTCTCTCTAAAGAAGAAATCTCTCTCTTTCAAGCTCTCTCTCTTTCTCTCTAAGCTCTAAGAAGATGAAGAAGAAAAAGCTCTTTCTCTCTAAGCTCTAAGAAGAAGAAGAAGAAAAAGCTATCTCTAATCTTTCTCTCTAAGCTCTAAGAAGAAGAAGAAAAAAATCTTTCTTTCTCTCTCTAAGCTCTCTCTAAGAAAGTAGAAGTAAAAGTAGTAATAGCTTTACTCTGCCTCCGAGAGTTTTCCTCCCGCGGCATTGTGGCTGGCCACGACAGGCAGCTTACACTTCACCACCCCATTTGTCTCTATTCCTCCAATTATGGAAATAATGGGGTAGAAGTAGCTAAACATACTTGGCAAGAAATAAGCTAAGAATGCAGAAATGGAATCATGCTTGTGAAGAACGGGGGAAATGGAGCAAGAATAAGACAAGCCTTCACATAGAAAAAGTCACAGGGCTCCAGAAAGTGTCTCTGACTAGAGAAGAATTAAAAACAAGTTCCAAGAAGTTTGAGAGGCAGATAACTCTGGTGATTGGATAAAGCAGCAGTCAAATACCTAGGGGTCTGGATCATTCTAGAAGGCAGAAGAGTCAGCCTGACCAGAGGCTACCTCCTAAGGAACAAGTTGTCTTTGGAAGGTATTCCAATGTTTTGTTTAATGGAAATACACCCTGGATACACCAATTCCAATAATGACCAAGCAACATTTAAGAGTCTATGCTTGATCAGGATACTAAGATATTAAGCCATGAACTCACAGCCCAGTGATAGAATTTCAATCACAACCCAAGACAGTCACTGTGCTCAGTCTTGGGTATTCATCAGTGAATAAGGCAACATATTCTCTAGAGACAGCTATGTGTTTACCCAAATTCTTTCCTTCCTCTCCCCAAGCACACAAGTAGACTAGACTACATTTCCTAGTCTTTGCGATTATAGGTGGTTATGTGAGTGATCTCTAGCAAATAGAAAGTGAATAGAAGTTTTACTTATAGTCCTGATCCATAAAAATGCTTTAAGGTATATTATCTTCTCTGTTCTCACATTAGTTGACTGGATATAGATCCCCAAGGGGACTTTGGAAGCCACATATGAAAGATGATAGCACCCCCATTAGTATGGTGCCTGAATGACTTCAAGAAGCAGATCACATAACACTACCATATGCCCATGCCATCACCATCTAGGTTTATATGAGTGAAAAATAATTTTTATTTTGCTAAGCCATTGAGATTTTTGGATTTAATTCTTACCCAAGTTAGCATTACCTTAACACCAAAATTGTTGGCACTTGCTTTTATGGAGCTAGCAGCATGGAAGGTATACAGTAGAGGAGATTCCAGGATCCTATGGAAACATAAAGGAGGAAGTGACCAGTTGGTCTAGGGAAATAGTAGACAACAGACTGTTCATGTAAGAGGAATCATAAAAGAGAAACCTATTCCCCCAAAAGAATCAGTGAGTCAGGTTGAGAGTGACATATGCAGAAACTGCAAAATTTGAATATGATGGAAGAGCAAAAGGCAACAAGGTTGGGGAAGACTATAGGGGGTTTAAATACTGATGAGAAATAAAAACTGTCAGGCTACCATATGGATATATGTCTGTGTGGGTTCCAGGGGTTCTAGCTATCAGCATATTTGGAAACATCCAGAGGTTTGGGGTAAGCCAGTATGAGACAGTCTCGTTCAAGATACCAATCCATGCCAATCCTCAGACAAGAAAACAAGAATCCAGGAAATGAAGACTGTGAACTCATCTCTTATTGTTGGTAAGTCTGATTCCCTGACCCCAACCCTGCCTTCTTCCCCTCAACATTCTCACCCACATCCACTTGGGAAGGAGCCCAGCGAGTGGTCTTGCCCTCACCCCTCCCATTTACAAAGGTTTTTCTTCTGGGCAACAATCCACAGACTGTGCTCTGCAGCTGTGGCCTGTGAACACCTTCCAGGATGAGAGCTCCCAGAGGCCAGGAATTAAAGAGGAAAGAGAAACCACCTGCATGTTCTGTTGTGTCTGATTAATTTCAAGCGAATATTCCAATGCTTCAGATGTTCCTGGACAACCCTCCAACATCCTGCAATTAACCTAAATGGATGTACTCCATGCAAGAAGGTGGAACAAAGGTGATTCTAATCTGAAAGATGAAGAATTAGTAAAACCATAAACTGAACTTTGAGATCACCCAGTTTAAATGCTTTTATAACAGAAGAGAAAACTGAGGGTCAGGAAAGGGTCATGGTTTGTCTTATGTCAGAGTGAGTTAGTAGCACAGACAGGGCCTCCAGTTCTCAATTCCCAGCCCAATGCTCTTTCCACTATACTAATCAAGCATCTAGACCAGTTAGAAGAAACATGTTGAAAGCTACTGATGAAGGAAATGGTGGGTGGTTCCAAAACAGGGAAGCTTAACAGCCAGCCAAAATACAGGCAAGGGTCAGTCACAAGCTTTCCATTTATAGTCTTTCCACTGGGCTGTGTGTGTCTGGGAACAGAAAGCAGAGGAAAAATTAATTTGAGTTTGTGCCCAGTCTACTTTGTAGAGGAAGGAGGCAGTCACCTCTCTGATCTGATTTGAGGGGTCTGAGGAGGTTCTCCTGCCCCAGATGGTCTTCCTCATCAGCCTGCTATTTCAGGTAAATACTGCCTTTCCTGGAAACTGCCTTCAAAAAAGCCATTGAAAGAAAATATTCTATGCAGTTTCCAGCCACCAATATCTTATGAATTAGGTACAAATTTGATTTCCAGTGGTTCTTTCAACCTACATTGATAAAAGTAGCAAACTATATAAGCCAGGGACCCAACAAATTGACTGTGGAGTACTTGGATTTCCTTAGAACTCTTTGTCCATCTGAAGAAAGTCACCCCGCTTTGGAGATCAACTGTAATGAGAAAATAGCCTAGAAACCAAGATAGGACCTAGAAATCCAAGCTGCCTTATACTGTAAACTCCGGGGAGCTCTTTTGTTGTACTCTTTAGTTCTGCTCACTACCTTCTTGAGATCTTGATGGCCATGCCCTTGAACTCACTAAAGTCTTCTCTTTACCTATTTCTGCACCTACGTCCACATTGATCACTCCCATTCCTGATCCCTGAGGTTAACATTGTGGATGGAAGTTTATAAAACTTTTCCTCCTTGTAGCTTACAAAGTATGTAATACAGGTAATCTCATGCTCTTTATTTTACAAATAAACAGCCTGTGGTTCAGGGAGATGAAGTCACTTGCACAAAGTCACAAAAGCAATAGAAGTCATTGTTAAGTCAAACTGGAAACCGGAACCTACATGTTCTTTGTGCCTCCAAATCCTTTCCTTGTTCTTTTTTTACACTATATTTCCCTTATCTACCAAGCATAAATTCATTGATAATTAGGTTGGCAGAAAAAAGGATTCCATGATCTAATATGTATTTGCTTCTTTTTCGACTCCCCTTGCAGGATACCCTAGGCATATCAGCATAGTAGAGACTCTGAGAAGAAACTTGTATAATCCAGAGTTTCCAAAAGGTATTTGAGAATAAAAGGAACTCATATTAATTGGTCACTTGCTGTTCCAGACCCTGTGCTAAGTATTTTTATATGCATTAGCTTATTCTACTATTAGGAAAATAAAAAGAGACACAGAGACAAGATATAGAAGGAAAGATGGCAGAATGGCCAAGCTGCCAGCTTTATTTATATCTATAGGTTACTTTAGGTCATTGCCATCATTAGTACATATTGTTTATTAGGCAGGTTACAGACTTAGCAACATTATGGAACTTATTGCTCAGTTACATATTAAGTTGCAATGTGCAATGTTAGGAGCTTTGTGTAGCCCTCAAGAAAATCCATTGTATAAAGTTGCTGTTACGTGGACAGATTTAGGCTCAGTGAAACACTGTGGTTGTCTAACAAGAGAGTTCCTTTATTCCCAGGAGATGAGTGCCTGAGATCAAAGTCAAGGCTGATAAGACTCTAGCACAGAGCCACCTCATGTAGGGCATTACCACATCAGCTAGACATTGCACATGTATTAGTTATCTTACTAATTTCTAGAAGAAAATGAAGAGCATTCTAAGGGTTGGAAACAGAGTACCTAATACCCCCTGGGAGTTTGCTCACCAGAGGAATGCTTCCCTGTATTTTATGGTCAGAATCCCTACATTCTACCCTTCAAACAATCTTACTATCTTTATAATATGCTTATCCCTATTTTATCATTGATGAAATCAAAGCTCCATAAGGTTACTTTTCCAAGTTCATACAGTAAGAGCATGATCAGAAATGTTGTCAGACTCAGCAATCTAACTCTATATGGTATTTGGTCACATACATTTTGTGACAATGAGTCATCTTTATATCCAACAGCACTAGCCTATTTCAGGGGCAATTTTGAGAAATATTATCCACCATTTACCAAACTCTTAGCAGCAGACTTGCTTTCTTCCAACAGTCTCATCTCTCAATAACCAGAATTATCCATAAATGGTGAGCAACACACCCCACAGGATGGTAAATAATACACATATTTGGCTATATATAGAGAAAAAAACTGTCTAGAGAACATGACCACTGTGCCAAGAGAGCTATCAGACACTAGGGCTCTGAAAGACATGATAGAAGGACATGTACACACATGAATTCACAGTGCCAAGAAGACTGGCTGATGAGGTCAGTTGTCAAACAACCAGTCAATTTAGTGGAGAGGGAATAAAAGTCAAAGGAGATGCGTGACTAAATTGGTCAGTCAATTTAACCCACTCAGTCAGCAGAAAAGCTCCAGTAGACAGCTCAGTTGTCTTTGGGGATATGGAGAGTGATAATGAGGCACAGAACCCACGGAAAAGAGGTTTATATGCAACTCAAATGTAAGGGGAAAGTTGGTTTTTTTTTTTTTTTTTTTTTTTTTCAACAAAGGGGATGTCCAGATATCTCCTTTGAAAGGAACTTCACAAGCAAAAAAAAAAAAAAAAGGAAAATTTTCAATAAATAAACTGGAAAAAATATTTGTAACATATAGGACAGACTAAGGGTTGTAGCCTTAATACTTCTAAATGCTCTTATAATTTTATATGAAAAGGACAATCCATGCTATAGTAAATTACAAAGATTCTAAATAATTGTATTACTATAGAAAATGTCTATCTGATAAACCAAGAATACAGGTAGAAATGGCCAAGCTGTATAAGACAATTGAAGCTTCTTAGTTTTGCTAAGATCAAAGAGAAACACCTTAATTTAACAAGGAAATACTTTGACCCTTCAAACTGCAAAAGTAAAATCTTAGAAGATTGATAGCACTCAGTGATGATAAGTAATTTTATACAATGTTGGTAGAATTGTCAATTGCCTCAACTTTTTCCATTCTGACACTTAGTAGTTACAAAAATCCTAAATCAGATATCCTATGATCCAGCATTCTCACTGTGGAGAGTATATGCTACAGAATTAAAAGTACAAGTAAATAAGGATGGTATATATAAAATGAATGCAAAGGAGCATTATACAGTAGCTACAAAATTTCAAAATGACATACTACCCATTAAGAGAAGGGTAAACAAATTAAGTTACATCATAAGACAATATTCTAAATTATTTTTTAATGGATTAGAACTGTGGTATTGACTTGGAGGAATGTCTGTGACATATTGTAAAATAAAATCAAATAGAATAATGTGTATAATGTGATCTTGTTGCCGCCTACAGCAACGATACCGCGGTAAAGAAATCGGAGGCAGACTGGGAATGAGTGGTTTCTTTTCTTTTTTTTAAATGTTTATTTATTTGCTTTAGATGTACACAATGCAATGCATTTATGTTTACATGGTGCTGAGGATCGAACCCAGGCCGCGCACGTGCTAGGCGAGCGCTCTACCACTGAGCCACAATCCCAGCCCATGAGTGGTTTCTTTATTCTTGCTTCTTCTTCTCTCCTTTCTCTCTCTACTCTGATGCCCCCGGCCTGGTTAAATACTCTTCACCCATTAAGCATACACGTGTTCAGTTGCGGCACAGAAAGATTCTTAGTCAAATTCATTAAGGTCAGGTCTAAACAAGTAAACGCCTCCTCTTGGCTCTCAGCCAGCCACTATCTTAGCTACTTCCTCATTAAAGGCTCTTACATGATCTCACTTGCACAAATCAGAAAAGGGGGAGGCCTGTGCATTTATGTGTGGGTACATATAGAATATTGTGGAAATACATACATAAAGATAGTAATATTTATTACCTTTTGGAAATAGAATTGGAGGAGGAAGAGGGGAAACTACTATATTTTCTTTCACACACTGCTTTAATTTTTGTTACAAAAGAATATATTATTTTTGAAATAGAAAATATTAATACTTTTATTTAATATGGAAGAAATTTTACCTTTTTTTTAGTTATCAAAAATAAAGTAAAACTACTTAAAGGCATTTTCCACTCTTAAACTACTTTATCCCAATTTCCCCCCCCCTCCAGTCTATTAGGAAACAACAGATGGCACTTTCCCACTTCTAGAGCCACTCCATGTAAATCCAAGGGAAAGAATCTTTTCTCCCCACTGATTAGAAAGTCTGTCGCAGTGGAAGCTGGGCTCTTTGGAAACTATGTTGTGGAATCAGGGCCAAAGGCCATTGTTGATGCCAGGGGTCAGATGACAGAGGGTATGTTCATCATCTAGGGTGTGTAACTTCAGCTGAAATATGAAGAACCTGGTTTCTTATGTGGCTCATAAACCAGTTCTAAAGGCATTTCGCAAAAAAGAAGTCCAAAATGTTTGGGCAGTAGCAGCCACTTTAGTATTTTTCCCCAAGTTTGCTATCTGGAAGGACAACACTCAACCACTTCAAAGTCATTCTAGTCTGTTGATGTAAAAATATTCTAGTCTGTTGATATAAAAAACACAAAAAGTCAGCCTCATTTTATAGCCACATCGAGTCTGCTAAGTGCACTAACTACCTAACCCTGGATATTTGTACTTTTAATTCAACCTCAAAGGGTAATTGCTTCAACTGTTTCAGGTGACTTTTCAACTTGCTTTTGCAGAGCTCTCCTGTTGTCACTACATCCTTAGGGTACTGAGTCCTGCACATTTAAAACTAACCTCATATTGAAAGCCCAAATGGTGTTGTGGTTGCAATTTATGCTACCACCCTTACTGAACAAGGCTACTACTTTGAATGTGTATTTACTATGAGCCAGGTATTGTGCCAAGTGACAAAGAAACAGAGTCACCAGGAGATCAATTTGCCTAAGCTAGTATGATTTGGAGCTGGAGACTGAAACCAGTCTGATTCAAAAGCCCTTTGCCCTTAACTTCTCTGTTATTTACCCTAAAAGACCACAAAAGTTCTCTAGCTTCAGCTCTCAGTCCCATTCATTCATGAATGCATGCATTAATTCTACCAAACGTCCTACTTACTACTATGTGCACCTACTATATACCTACTATGTGTAAAACATTGTGCTGGGAATACAAAGTGAGATGCCATTTCTATGCTCGAGAAACACACTCTGGTGTATGATATATATAAACCACCATAGATACAGTATATCATGACAATATGCATTATATATATAGTATATCATGACAATATATATATATATGTGTGTTCATATATATATACATATATATATGTATATATATATATATATATATATATATATATGAAGAACTAAGGGTGCTTGAGGTTATACATTAGAAACACTCAGCCCTATCTGGCAGCAAGAAGACAGATTCAGAGAAGGTTTGGAAGGAAAGCCATGGCATTCAGCATGTCTAAAGGTCAAATCATGGATAATAACTTTTCTTTACAATTTCTGTTAGTATCTAGAAAGTGTAAGATATAAGAATGTCCCTAAAAGAGTAAAGGATGGGAAGAACCACATGACAAGAATGCAATCTTCCCTAAAAATGGTGAATGACCTTTAAGTTCCTGAAATTACATTGATGTGATCACTTATTAGATATTTTTCCTCATTTAATTGGAAACAAAAGCAAGGCACTTGATGGATTGCAATAAGTCCAAAGTCATCAAGAGCATGGGAGTTGCTTGAATTGCTTGAAATATGCAGTCAGGGAACTGTGGGTCAGCTTTTTCACATGTGACATGTGTGAGAAAAAATCTTTATCAGACTAAGTGCTCTCTTAGGGTAGATTATTTAAAATATGAGACAGGAACTCAGTGTATCTCAGAATTAATGTCCCTTTTATAAAAAGACGTAAACTACGTAGGGCTAATAATTGATACTGATGTGATTATTTTAATGAAGTGGTTTTTTTTCATAAAATAAAGACTGAGTTATATTAATCTAAATTCTCTTACAAAATGACTATGATGAGGGCTGACAAGGCCCAAGTTTTTACCTAAGCCAAAAAATTCCTCATATTTACTATGGGTATAATTAGTTAAAAGGGGCCAAGTTTTTTCAGGAGGTTAGTGAATACGGCTGAGGAGGACAAGGTTGGGGCACATTAGGTCATATCAGGTGTAGTAAAAAGCACTACGTGTAAGGATAGCAGTGAAAAACTCTCACCTTTGCTAAAAAGAAAAAAGAAGAAAAAGAAGCCAGTTGTATCCTGCCAGAGGTATGTCTATGGCACAAGTTTTATCTGTGAAGAACCATACACTGTCCCAACTAGAATAAGACAAACCAAGAACAAGCACTGATGTGGAATCCATAGCTTCTACGGGAAAGTTTTACTTTATTCCATGCATCAGGGGATCTATTCTCAGAGAGTATGTTAACTTAATTGGATTTACAGGTCAATTATTTCATGACTCATTCTGCCATCCTATAAAAGAGAATGTAGGAAATAACCAACTTAAGCCAGTTATCTGTTGCTCTGTAAGAAACCACCACAAAACAGTGATTTATAACAACTACCATTTATCTGGCTCATAATCCTATAGTTACTAAGATGGTTCATAGGACCATGGTTAGAGTGAGGGGAAATGAGCTGCCTAGGACATAAAACTAAAGGAGATACTCATTCTCACAGTCATAAAATTGTCAGCCCTGGACTTGCATGACTGTAGGAGTGAGTGCCTCCTTCCATCATATACCTCACTTGCCTTAGCTTAGTCTTAGACCTGATAACTTCTGTTCTAAAACAACTGGGATAATCTGTGTTGGGGTCCATTTTCTTTCTTTTTCTTTTTTACTTTAAAAATATTTTTCCCAAAACAAATTCTTGTTGTTTTTGTTGTTTGCCAATAAATTTTAGCTCTACACTTTGGTTTTTTTTAATTTGCTCCTTTCAGATATACATGACAGTAGATTATATTTTGACACATTATGCATACATGGAGTATAATTTCTTCTTATTAGGATCCCATTCTTGTGGTTGTACATGATGTGGAGTTTCACTGTTTGTGTATTCATATATGAACATAGGAAAGTTATGTTCAATTCATTCTACTGTCTTTCCTATTTCCATTCCCCCTCTCTTCCCTTCATTCTCCTTTGTCTAATAAACTTCTATTCTTCCCTGCCCCCACTTATTGTATGTTAGCATCCACATTTCAGAGAGAACATTCAGCCTTTGTTTTTCTGGGATTGGCTCATTTCATGTAGCATGATAGTGTCCAGTTCTATCCATTTGCTGGCAAATGCCATAATTTCATTCTTCCTTCTGGCTGAGTAATATCCTATCATGTATATGTACTACATTTTCTTTATCCATTCATGTGTTGAAGGGCACCTGGGTTGTTTCCATGGCTTAGCTATTGTGAATTTAGTTGCTATAAAACATTGATGTGGCTGTGTCACTGTAGTATGCTGATTTTAACTCCTTTGGGTATACCCTGAGAAGTGGGATAACTGGGTCAAATAAATGGTGGTTCCATTCCAAGTTTTCCGAGGAAACTCCATATTGCTTTCCATAATGGTTGCACCAATTTGCAGTCTCACCAGCAATTTATAAGTGTACCTTTTCCCCTACATCCTCACCAATGTTTAGTGTTACTTGTATCCTTGATAATTGCCATTCTCCACACTTTGTTTTGCAGGTCATACAAAGATTATATTTGCCTATGGTTTATTTATAATAATCTGATTTTTAAAATTTTCTTCATATTTTTCTGGGTTATAAAAACAGTTGAAATTATAGAAATTAGACAGCACTTTAGAATGCATACTTGATTTACTAGTTGAAAGAATTAGAAATCATCTCTACATCAATTTTCCACATGGCCCAAAGGTGAATTATAGAAGTAGAAGAGAATGCATCAATTGAATAAAGTAATTTTAATCAAGAGCAGACCAGATAAAGATTCTCTCCAGACTGCTTCAACCAATTAGGAAGGAAATTCTTCACTGAAGAAATAAGATTGGATTATTTACATCACATATTTATTCCTCAGTTTCACACATAGACTTTCAAAAGACATATATTGTGTGTGGATTGCTCCCTAAATCTCTATCCTGAGAAGTACATTTCTAACATTTCCAGAATGCATGCACCACAGGAGGGCTCAGGGATTCTACCTACAGCAATTCCTCCTCTGGGTGAGGTTGAAAATCCTTATTTTAGAGACAAATCAGCATTAACACTTTCCTGTAAATATTTTAACATGATCTTGCCATAAAACATAAGGACTATTTCTTCTTGAAATTGAATTGTTCTCCAAACAATTATGCATTCAGTTGCATAAGAGAAAAAAAGTTACCAATTTCCTAATTTGGTTCCTAGTAGAATTCAGAAATATCTATATATTTCCTCCTCCTTCTAACCTTACCTCCTATTTCAGTAACTCACTGCAATATCTGTGTGGCATTTGAAGCCTGACACAACCAACACCTTCCCCCAAATCTGTCTCCAAGCAATTCTATAACCCTTTGATAATAAGGGAAAATGCCTTGGTCCCTTCTTGGAAGAGTTCTGGAGAGTGTGTTCCTTGCCAATTAGTTTTCTGTCAAACACTGACAACACTGACATAGGCGAACAGGGAGACAAAAGACCAGTTGGATGACTATAGAATCAGTCACCTTACATGGTGTGCAAGTTTATTCCCAAACAAGTCACTTGGAGCAATTATCAAAGACAAGCAGGGTTTATTCTGAGAAGTGTCAGCAGTCTCAGTCACTCTTTCTTCCCTTGAAATCATTCCAAAGAGGATCTGAGAGGTTCATTTTTATGTGGTGGAAACAGAGAGCACAGTATTCACTGTTGAGATGAGCAGAATGCATATTATTCATTGACATTTATTCCCCTGGCAGATCATCAAAATGCAGCTATTGGGATAATCATGGGAAATGTATTCTCACACATGTAAGATGGTCCTCTTCAGAGGAAAGACCTTACAACTGAGGCAGAGCTTATTTACGAGTAAGTGCTAAAGCCCCATTTGAAGAAAATCCCCCAATGGTTGGCTTGACAAAGGATGTCAAGTGGTAATGGGAGGACTAGGGGAAAAAATACACCAGACCTTTCGTGACAAAGAGCTTGCCCAAGACATGGATCAATTGCACCAAAATACAGCTCATTCTCTAAAACAGTAGATATTTCCTGTCATTATTTAGTATCAATGTCTCCCTTTCACCGAATTTTGACTGTAAATAGGAAAGATAAATAGGTCTTTTTGAAACTCTGGGCAATTAACTCCAGCATTCAAAGTTTCCAAACTATTTCTGTGACCTTCTCTATGATCCCTAACATTGTTCATTTTAGAAAAAAAAATCAAGTGTGTTCTTTAGGTACTCACACTGATTTAATAAGGTTTGGGAACGTATCAACACATTTTTGAAATAAAATTGATTTTAGTCACTTCCCACAGGTGAGAAGTCAGGTAGCACCTAAGTTCATCAGGATAATAGTCTGTAGCCTATAGTTGGGAAGAAGAAAAGTCATTAGATTGTATCAGACCACAGGAAGGTTAGTAAGGGAGAGTTTGAATGCTAGGCAAAGGAGTTTAATCCCCAGCTAAGAAAATATTTTCCTCTGCCTATAAAAATCCTAAGTGTTTATGATTTTGTGTTGTTGTTGTTATTGTTGTTTTAGTACTGGGGATTGAACCCAGAGGTGCTTTACCAATGAGCCACATCCCCAGTCCTTTGTTTCATTTAAATATATTTTTATTTTTAATAGCTACAAAGTAATTGTACATATTTGTGGGGTACATTGTGACATTTCAATGCATGTATGCACTGTGTAATGATCAGATCAGGATACTTAGTATATCATCACATTAGACATCTATCATTTAATTATCTCTATTCTTTTTTAATTAAATTTATTGTGATAAAATGCATATAATGTAAAATTTTCCAATTTTTTTTACATTGAGATAAGGTGTCACTGAGTTGCCAAGGCTGACCTTGAACTTGCCATCCTCCTGCTTCTGCCTCCCAATATGCTGGGGTTACAGGAGTGTGCCACTGCACACAGCTCCAAAAAAATCTTAAGTTCTGAAGTCTAGATAAAGTTCCATATCTTCTGAAAAACCTTCCTTGACTTCCACAGATGAAGGCCATCTTCCTCTTTGCATAATCAATAACACCCACACTAATACTAGTCTGTATATCTTGCATTGCTTTATGCTGGGTCATAAGTATTAATCTCACGTCCCCAAGCAGACTCTAAGATCCTCAAAGGCAGAAACTATGTATGGTATATTACTCAGTAAATACTCTCCCTTCTATACACAAGCACAATACCTACAAGAGTGTCTTTACATAGAAGACAATAAATGTTTGTTGATTATCTGTAGGAGCCCTATTATGGAGATAGCTAAGATTGCGGTTAGCTGAGAGCCATAAAAGATGTTCTAGTTTCACCTGATATTCATGCATTTATCAAAGAATCTTTTTATGCCCGTGAACACTGTGTGACGCACCTGTAAGCTCGAGCTGTAAGCACTTGTGCTTGTTAAAGCAAAATGTATTTAACCAGGTGAGGGTTAGTGGTTAGAGAGAGGGTGGTTGGAGTTTAGAGAGTGGTTGAAGTTGCTGGAGTGCTTGGAGTTCGAGAGGTTGTTGAAGCCGGAGAGAGAAGTTAGAAGAGAGAAGAATAAAAGAACTTTTTCGTTTCCATCCTGCCTCCGAATTTTCTCCCGCAGCATCGTAGCTGCAAGCAGCAGCAGCAGGCAGCTACAATTATCTATCAGTAAAAGGCCATTGAAGACTCTTCTGTTGGTTGGTAGGCTTTTAATGAAAGAAAAGGCCTCAGAATAGTTTTGAGGCAACCTTAATGAAAAAAAATCAAATTTCTACCCAAACTAATCAATCAAATTCCAGTACAATAATCTAAATTTATTGGTCTAACATGGAGAATTTATGGAGATGTGGCTATTTTGATGAAGGGTGATAACTTTCATTTTCTTTATATGAACGTGCAGCCATACTAGTTGAATAATCTGTCAGTTAAGGGACTATACTTTATGAATCATTATTTTCTACTTTTCAGCTAATGGTTAAAATGTAGGCCACATATAAAATCTCCATGATGAGAGAACCATAAGAGCCAATATAGCACAGTGAAATGAGTGGTGTCATCACAGTCAGGATGGCACCATGGGAAGATCAAAAGAATCCTGAACAGAGGAATCAGGAAAACCAAGTTCAAATTTAGTCCCCAGTGTAGACAATTGAATCTTTTTCCTCATCTATAAAAATATGGTCAATAACTCCAAAGATTAAGATAATGAAGAGTCATAGTATCTTAAAGATGGCTAAGACAGGTCTGAATAGACAGGCAGCAGGAAATTTTCTCTGCAAGTCCAGGGCAGTACCCTAGCTACATCATGCCAGGTATAAATGATAGGCATCAGGAATAGTCTCCTGTTGTAGGGTTTTTCCATATGACAAGGCCAAGCATATTGTACCTTATAAACCCAAGCTGTATTGAAACCCAAGGCAGTGTTTAACTTATCACTATCTCAGTTCACCCTTATGTCATTCAAGTCTTCATAAAAGCACAATGTTCTTTTAGGGCAATTTTATGGAATGCCATAAATATAAACTGTCACTTCATCTCAAAGTTTTCATGTTTGGTATTGCTTAATTTCTTTTTGGGGGAAAAATTCAAGTGATTTTAGCTGCGGAGCTATGCTTAACCACTGTGTGTTAGAAGATTAGGGAGATGAAGATTAATTACTTTGGTCAGACAAGTATAAGGACCCAATGAAAAAGGAAAAAACCCTATTAAAAACTTGCAGACAATATTAAGTGAATTAATGGGTTAAGCCAGCATTTAAAAAATGCATACTAATGGGCTGGGGCTGTAGCTCAGTGGCAGAGCAGTTGCCTAGCATGTGTGAGGCACTGGGTTCCATCCTCAGCACCACATAAAAATAAATCAATAAAATAAAGGTATTGTGTCCATCTAGAACTAAATTTTTTTTTTAAATGCATACTGATATTAATTTACTTAACAAACTCTTTTGATATGTACATACTCTGTTAGGAATTGTGCCAGGTACTGCTTCAGGAGAAGATAAAAACAATGGTTCTCACTCTCCATTCAGGGCTCTGTCTCCTGTCCTACTGCCTTTCCTGGAAGCCATGATTAAGATACTGGGGAGACCAGGGCAGTAGTTCAATTCTTTGGGCCTCCAAGTCAAAACCCAACAAGTCACTCTAGCATTAGACCATCCTACAGGATTAAAACTCATACTCAAGTCTTCACCCTGTTTTATAGTCATCAAAAGCAAAGGGCACAAATACCAAAGAGACAAGTTAAAAGAAAGTGAGAAAAAAAGCAAGCAAAAATGATACTAAGAATGTAAACAGGAGAGGACAAAAAATAGCCATGAAAATCACATTAGTCAGCCACAGAAAGGTCAAATGAGTCAAACTTTCCATGAGCTTTCATAGACTATATGATACATTTTTCTTCAGCCAAGGCTGGTGTTCTTGGGTCTCCACAGTTCTCATCCATTGTGGGGAAGCCAAGGGATAGCCACTAACAATATGGAAACCCCAAATATTGAATTATTATTGGTCTCTAAAGATAAGAAAGGGAATTTTCGGCATTTGTTTAATGGTCCTTTAGTAGGCATTGGGGGATCTAAAATGAGATAATGGACATCCCCATGGTAGAATAGAATACAGCAACTTGTTATCCAGAGGTGTGTGACATTTGGAAATCCAGGTAGGAATTCAATATACAGGACATATTTTGGCACATAACCGGATCAAGACAGGGTCTCATTGAGTTGCTTAGGACCTCACTAAATAGCTGAGGCTGTCTTTGAACTAGTGATCCTTCTGCCTCAGCCCCATGAGCTACTGGGATTATAGGCATTCACCACCATGCTCAGGTTTACATTTTGATCCAAGAAAAAATAAATAACTAGAGTAACCTTGTAAATATATTTCAAGACAGAATTGAGGGAGTGGTACAGAAAGTAAAAGAAAGCATAAGACCTAGTGACACTAAGTCTAGGTATCATAGAGATACAAATTACCTACTTTGTGTAAAGGATGTATGTGAATTTTTTGCCTGGATTGCATTTTGGGACTATATTCCAAGAAGATGGACCTTCATGGAGTTGAATCCACCTGCCAAACCCAACATATGGGAGGAATGAAAAGACATATAACAGTGGGTGAGACTCACCTGCAGAATTGAAATCAGCCATCATCTGAATTTGGATTTACACTTTTAGGGGTAAGAAATTGTTGATCAGAAACTATATATACGAAGCTGTAAATTTTACTACTTTGCTCCTTGTCTGCTATCTGTGTTCTCCCACAGTGATTAGCCTTAAAACTTCTAAAGCAAGAAACAGAAAAAAAATTTCCTGTAAGCACAAGATAGTAAATATTTCAAGAATTGCAGAGCATATTACAAAGTATCACAAGTACTCACCTATTGCCATTGTAGTGCTAAAACAGCCCTAGTTGATATTTAAATCACTAGGTGTGAGTGTGTTTCAATAAAACTTTATTTATAAAACCAGGCAATGTTCTAGATTTGGATGGTGGACTGTAAATCACTGGCCCCCTGCTCTAGACTCTCAAATAACCTGTATGCTTATCATTAGAAGCAGCAGCCTAAGTGAGGGGCCAAAGAGATTGCAAGCAACTCTACAATCAAGTTTAAGGTGAAAAAGTCCAAATAGGCAGCTATGGAGGAACAAGAAATAGGCAGAGATCTCCAGCCCTGCTACTGCTGCTGCAGTTACCAAAAAAAAAAAAAAAAAAAAAAAAAAAAAGAGTTACAATGGGATAACAACCCAAACCTTAGCCGGCTCCAGGTCAAAATGATCTGATCCTGTTTCTTCTGAACTTTCTCCAGAAAGAGAAAGGCACACCCAAGAGAACTGTTCCAACTTAGTCACAACCAAGGAATAAGCCAACTAAGCAACTTAAGGGGAGAGGGGAAGGGAGGTTTACAAAAACACACCCTCAAGCATGTGCATCCACTCTGAAGCCAAAATGAATCTGAAGAAGAAACAACTTCTTATTTTCCATTTCTCATTAAGTTTTCTCTCTTTTGTTGTGTGAGCAGAAGACAGTCTCCTTGGTGAATAAGGAAGTCTTTAAACAGAATCTAGACAGAGCTAATGAATCAGACATGATGGAAAATTGGTGACTCCAATTCATTAACTCAGGTCCATGACCCTTCAATGGCAGAGAACTAGAAATTCTACTCTCTTGGTTTATTTAACCATCTGAATAAACTGGGATAACTTAGAAACACTGAGATTTTTCAAACACATTTAGCTCAATCATATGCCTGTATATTTAACTTAAATTTAAAGAGACTCCATCTATATCAGACTTGTTTGCATAATCAGAGACAGGTTTGCCTATGTTAAGAACCGTGTTTCACATTATATGTGTGGCTTTATCATCAACTAACTCATGAACTCTTCTTTACATCTTAGTTGCTTCCAGTGTCTGGCTTTCAATAAATATTGGTTGGACTGAAATATGTATTCAACCATGTTCCTTCCCTCCTTCCTTTATATTTTTCTTCCTTTCTGCCTTTGTCCCTGTTTCCTTTTTCCTTCCTTATAGCAAGAACATATCTACAAAAATAATCAATCATTTTGACTAAATAGACAAGAAACCATTTATATCTATTCTACCAGCTAGCTGAATTTGACTAGTAAAATGATTTCCAGTTCCTGTAAAAATTATAAAAATGCTAAAATAAATTCTACTAAGATAGAAAATGAACCTAATTTGTGGCAAGAGAGATTTGGTCTTGACAACAAAATGTCCTTCTTTACTGCCAGACCGTTTACTAGTTGAAATCAGTTAGGAATTCTCTTAGAAGATGAGTAGACATACTTTGGTTCTATGCCAGCTATACTACTCACTTCCCTATGTAAACTTGGGCAAGTCACTAAACTGAGTCTAAAGTTCCTCAACTATGAAGTAGAATAGTGAAATTTTAATACTTATTTTGAATGGCTGTGGCAAAAATTAAAGCATAATGAGACTATTGCATAGACAGTGACTTGCAAGTTCAAAGCCAGCATCAGCAACAGCAAAGCACTAAGCAACTCAGTGAGATCCTATCTCTAAATAAAATACAAAATAGGGCTGGGGATGTGGCTTGGTGGGTGAGTGCCCCGGAGTTCAATCCCTAGTTCTGCTGCTCAAAATATTGTTATATTGCATGCATGTACATATATGTAACAACAAATCCTATCATTATGTGCAACTATAATGCACCAATAAAAAATGACAAAAGGAAAAATAAATAAAATCCATTTTCCTAAAGAAATTTTTAAAAAGAAGAAGAGCTCTTGAATTAGTGGATGAAACACCTACTTACAAAATGTGACCAACAAAGCACTGTGAAAGTCCAGAGGAGAAAACGTAACTAATTGCGTGGGAAAGTTTGAGATGGATTATGATAATTTCACCAGTTAGAGAAGACAAAATTAAGATGGATTATGAGGCTAGACCTTGTCTAGGGAGCACATTCCAAACAAGAAACAATATAAAAACAGGAAGGAGACAATGCCTGATTAAAATCTGCAATGACACTGAGCACTTAAAACCCATGAAGCTCACCCTCCATATGTAATTCAAATTTAAAACTAAGAATAAAGCTGAGTGTGATGGCACATGCCAGTAACACCAGCTTATAAAGAAGCTGAGCCAGGAGGATCTCAAATTCAAGGCCAGCCTTAGCAACTTAGGAAGACCCTGTTTAAAAACAGAAAAAGGGCTGAGGATATATCTCAGTAGTAGAACACCTCTGGGTTAAAAAACTAAGTTCAAAAAACTAAGAATAAGGAAGGAAGTACTACTAAGTGAGGTATTCCTCCAAGGAAATAATAAATACTTAAAAGTGTTTATGGTATAAGCACTTTACATACGTCAATTCATTTAATATTCATAGCAATCCTATGAGACAGATATTATGGTACTCCACTTTGCAGATTTGAAAAATAAATTACATAGAAGTGAAGTAACTTTCCCAAGTTCATGCTGTTGATAGGTATCAAAGACAGGATTCTGAACCCATTTTATGGTCTTAGTTGCTATTATACAGCCTCTCCAATATGACACTTTCTCTCTCTCTCTCCCTCCCCCACCTTTCCCATCTATTTCCCTTCTTCTCCCTGTTTGCTCCATGCCTTTTCCTCTTATTCTCTCCCTCCATGCTTCATTCCCTTCTTTCCTTTCTCACTCTCTTCCTTCCTTCCCTCCTTTCTTCCTTTCTGTCTTCTGAGAAATCAAATATCAGCAAGTTGGCCCTTGTGGCTTATTTTCTCAAATACAACTTTAAATGCTTTGTAAATATATTCATGCTTCTAAAAAAAACCCTGATATGTGTGGTTATATGATGACAGTATATGAAGTCAGAAGCTAAACAAGGGCCATCAACTTTAGTTAAGCATATATGGTTATATGGAGCTAAATTTTATTGGGTACTAATATAAGTAAGACATTTAGGCCTCAAAACAACCTCATGAAGTAGGTAATATTGTCATTCCTACTTTAGTGATGAGGAAACTGGGCTTATAGAAACTCAGTAACTTGTCCAAGGTAACATAGCTAATAAGAAGTGGAGCCAACCTAACTTGAAGCCTAACTGTCCTTGGAGCCTAGCTTAACTGATGCCAAGTTCTCTTAATTACCATGCTCCATGGCTTTAAAGCACAGACATACATTAGAAAATTTTGCATAAACAGCACTTTAAAGAAATGTCAAAATTCTAAGCTATTTCAAGGTACAACCTCAGATCCCACTGATAATATAAAAATGCACTATAGGCAGCCACTATGGTTACTGTTGCAGGAAAATATAAGAAGCCCTAGAAAAAGAATTAGAGGAGGGCAGGGGTTGTGGTTCAATGGTAGAGTGGTTGCCTTGCATGCGTGGGGCACTGGATTCGATCCTGGGCACCACATAAATAAATAAAATAAAGGTATTGTGTCTATCTACAACTAAAATTTAAAAAAAAATAATAATTGGAGCTGGGCGTGGTGGCGCACGCCTGTAATCCCAGCACTTGGGAGGCTGAGGCAGGAGGATCAAGTGTTCAAAGCCAGCCTCAGCAATGGCGAGGCACTTAGCAACTTAGTGAGACCCTGTCTCTAATAAAATACAAAAAAGGGCTGGGGATGTGGCCCAGTGGTCGAGTGCCCCTGAGTTCAATCCCTGGTACCCAAAATTATATATAATAATAATAATTAGAGGAGACTGGGAGATTCAATCATTTCCGTTCATGTCGACAAATGGGGATGGTCTTGTAAACATGTGATTCTGGTTGCTTGTATCAATCAAATTCATAAAAAGAAATAGATGGTACATTCAAATTAGGAAAACTAGAGAAGGGTTAAATTAAATGGCTATTATATTCAATCAGATTGGATATAGGGGACACATAATGGATATTACAATAACTAAGAGCTGCAGCAGCAAAGCTATTACCAGCCCTAGGCCTGAAGGGAAAAGGGGAAGAATGGTTACAGGAAGGCAGAAAGAGAGAATGGTGCAGAAAAGGCGGAATTGAAAGAAGTAGAGATGTATTGTTGAGGGACACAGCTGTCCCAAGGAACCCTCATAGGGAGAGAGCCAAGGGAATCAATTTCCTGACATTATTCCCTTCTTTGCCTCTGACCTCATATGGGAGCTCAGGTCAAACTCAACCGGATGACAGAGGGCAGGGGAGCTGGTTAATGTAATCCATACAGTTCAGATTATGGAGGGCAGAGAGTGGGGCAGAAAAGGACATAAAGTGGATTTGGAAAGGGCAAATAGAAGACATAGAACACAGTTCCCCTGTGAGACTGCTGTGGCAACAAAGACCTATCAGAATCTCCTGTTAACCACAGTCTTACTCTGCTGATACCATAGAGACTCAAGATAAATGTCTTCCAAGAGATCATTCTACCCCATAGATATTAAACTCACAGTATTAGTTAAGATACTGCTAGGTGCTGTAGTAGATAAAATCTAAACTTTCAGTGTCATAATACTGTAAAAGTATTTCACAGTTCAAAGTAAGTGTTTCTGATTATAAAGGGCTTCCACATGGGCCTCAAGGACCCTGATCCTTCCATCTCATGCTTCTGATCTCCTCTTAGCCCCCTCCATTCAGCCAGAAGGTAGAGAAATAGAATAAAGACACTGTTTCTTAACTACTTTGATCTAAAATGTCTCACAGCAATTCTTCTAAAATTCTATTAGTGAGAATTAGTGATATGCCCCATCTAAAGGTGAGGGAGGCTGGGAAATGCAGTGTATGGCTAGATAGTCACTATCCAACAGCAACCCTACAACTTAGAATGAAAACAGAAATCTTTAGATGTCAGACATGTTTGTCACAAATAGCTTTGAAAACTGATATAAATTGAAGTTCTTTATGCAGACTGACAATATCCTATCAACCATTTAATCAAACAGTTATCACAGGCTGCTGTATGGTAGGCATTATGTAAGAGACAAGTTGGCAAGCCTGGTAAATGCCCTTAAAAGGTTTATGTATTTGCAAACATCTAAGTAAAAAAGTTAAAATTGAATCAGTTACTCAGCTGTTGTCCAGTTCCTGGTGCTTGATAACTTAGAAACAGAAATGAGTGACTTACTTAACTCATTCATTTTTAATCCACATATTTCAAGCCTCCTACACAAACTTAATAGTTCTATTGTTGAAACTGAAATTAATTAATCAGTTTTGTCAAACCACTAGCTTATTTGTTTATTCAGAAAACAGAGTCAAACATTTTTTTTCCTGTAGCTGTTGTAACACCCTTGGGTCTCCTAATCATTTAATCCCAAGCAATAGTTATTAAAGAGCCTAACTTTGGGGTTTATTTTCATCCATGGTGAGGGGAGATTGCTCTCTCTCTTGCTCTTGTGTGTTCTTTCTCTCCCCCTCTCCCTCCCTCCCTCCCTCCCTCCCCCCTTCCCCCTTCCTCCATCTCTCTTTTCTTTCTGGTTCCATGATGTCCTGAGCTGTTTTCATCTGCCATACTCTTCTTCCATGATGCTCTGCCACACCTCCAATCCAGAGAAATGGAGTCAGCCATCTATGAACTGAGATCTCTAAAACCATGAGCAACAAATAAACTTTTCCTCCTCTAAAAAATAAAAATAAAAAAAGAGCCTAATTTTATTACCTCGTGAAAAGAAAAAACATACAAATAATTATATGTAATTCTACCCCAGGACTCCAAACCTGGGGTAGAATTAATTAATTACATAATACAAGTTAGTTAAACTTGCATTATATTTTGCCTTTTTAAAATCTTCCACATGTCCTTTAAGAGCACCTTAGTTACTTTTTTCTTTAAAGTTGAATTTTTCTTTTTTTAAAAAAAGGGCAGTGACACACAGATCAGGTTTAGTTTGAAAAGCCAAAAGCTGCCCAGCAGAAAAATTAGCAAAGAAACTGTGAGAAAGGTTGGCATCCACAGATATAAGCAAACATCTGCATTTCTGAAATGCCAGTTTCTAGTTTTGCTGGGAAGAAAATTTACATTTCTAATTATGTGAATATGTGACATTTTTCTTTTTCTTTAGATTCAGAAAAGGATGTAATGAGGTTTGATATAAATAAGGCAAAAGCTACTGCCTAGCCTGCTAATGAGGACATGGCACAAAACCTATGGAGGCTACCTAAGGAACCTAAGTAACTGAAGTCCATAGTTATATTAAAAAGTTAAAATTCACCTGGGAAACATTTATACTCACCTTCCACCCAGATAAGAACTGCTTCCAAGGAGCACAATCCACACTTCCTTTCCTTCATTGCTATGCCTTGAATGTGTCTCCCAAAGTTCATGTGCTGGAAACTTTATCTCCTACCCAATAGTGTTGAGAGGTGGGACTTTTCAGAGGTGATTAGGTTATGAGGGCTCTGTTCTCATGGAGGGACTAATGCTATTATTGCAAGGGAGTAATATCACAAGAGTAGATTTATTATAAAAATAAATTTGAGCCGGGCGCGTTAGCGCACGCCTGTAATCCCAGCACTTGGGAGGCTGAGGCAAGAGGATCGCGAGTTCAAAGCCAGCCTCAGCAATGGTGAGGCACTTAGCAACTCAGTGAGACCCTGTCTCTAATAAAAATACAAAAAAAGGGCTGGGGATGTGATCCCGTGGTCGAGTGCCCCTGAGTTCAATCCCCAGTACCAAAATAAATAAATAAATAAATAAATCTGGTCCCCTTTTGCTTGCTCTTATGCTTCCTTGCATTTCTACCTTCTGCCATGGCAGGGCACAACATAAGAACTGTCACCAGATTCTGGAACCTTGATATTAGACTTTCCAGCCACCAGGACTGTGAGAAATAAAATTATTTTCTTTATATATTACATATTATAAATTCCCATTAAATTGCCACATATAAAATCACCAAATTTCCATTAAATTTCCTTATAAATTACCATTCTGTGGTGTAGTAGGTTCCCCCTTATCTTTGAAGGACTCATTCCTAGACCCTTGGTGAATGCCTGAAACAACAGATAGTACCAAACCCTATATACACTGTTTTTCCTATGCATATGTAATTATAACAAGGATTAATTTATAAATTATGAATAATAAGAGATTAACAAAAATAATAATAAATTGAAACAATTATGACAGTATACTATATAATACAAGTTATATGAAAGTGTGCTTGCTCGCTCTCTCTCTTTCTCTCTCTCTCTCTCTCTCTCTCTCTCTCTGCTTCTCTAAGTTATTGTACTGTTTTCACGCTTCTTGTGATGATGTGTGATGATACAATAACTGTGTGATGGGATGAAGTGAGGTGAATGGCATAGACATTGTGATGTGACATTAGACTACTACTTACGAACTACTAAACACAAACATTGCGATACCAAGAAAGTTGATCTGATAATGAGATAGCTACTAAGTGACTAACAGGTAGGTAGTATATGTAGTGTGAATATGCTGGACAAAGGGATGATTCATGTCCCCGGTGAGTTGGATAAGAATGATGTGAGATTTTATCATGCTTGGAATAGCACAAAATTCAAAATTTATTAATTATTTATTCCTGGAATTTTTAATTTAATATTTTCAGAACACAACTAATTGCATGCACTTGAAACCACAGAAAGCAAAATTGGATAATGAGGGACTACTGTATTGTTGATAGTAACACCAAATGCACTGACATTGGCTTTTGCTTAAAAGATATGAATTAGTTCATATAAATTATATAGATATATAAATGTATAATAAAAGGAATAAGAGCTTGAAACCTATTTAAAAACCTTGATTATGGAGAGACTACCATTGCTACAGTCATATAATGCTCATTAGACAGACTTAAAATGAAATATTTGACAAAATTCACTGAATATGGCTACGCTGATTGGCCATACTTTCTCTAGCACAACCACTTTATCATTTAAAAAAAAATTAAAGGGCCTAAAAATAGCATGCAGTGGGAAAGAAGGGTTTTACATCAGTCCAGAAATCAGACTTGAGCGGAGGTAGAATGGGTGGCCAATTATGTAGTGTTGCAACATTCCAGAAGGTCTTTCTGCCCAAAATAACTATCCTTCCTTATTTCTGCACCTAAATTCCTCTCCAGAAAGCCAAAGCTCTTCCTTTCACAAATAGAATGAGATGAAAACATTAATCTCATCAGGGTGTCTGGAACTCTGGTGTCTGCTGAAGTTTAGATGGTGATAATCATAGGAAAAGAAAACCTCAGCACGGAGCAACCATGTTCTTTAGCTATTCCCATAAAACCCATCTGTTTATCCGAAGAGGGAATCATAAAAAGAAGATTCAGACAGTGAGGAAGGCAACTTAGAAAAAAAACAGCAAGGGAAATTTAAAATCAATTAAAAATTTTAGCAAGGGCTAAAACAAAATCTCTTCCGATGTTCTGAATTTCACAGGGAAGTGGCTAAAAATGTATTTATTTTTACTTTTCTTCCTTGGAATTTAATGAATGTTTTCACCTGCATTTATTTTCAATTCTGGAAAATTCTCAACATTAAAATCATGCCTCTTCATTATCTCTATTTTCTCTTCCTGGAACTCCCATTAAATGAACTTTTCAACTTTTATTCTTTCATTTATGTATCTTTTCTTAAAATATTTTTTTAGTTGTCAATGGACCTTTATTTTATTTTTATTTACATGTGGTGTTGAGAATCAAACCCAGTGCCTCACACATGCTAGGAAAGTGCTCTGCCACTAAGCTACAGCCCGAGCCCCTCATTTATGTACCTTTCACATTTTCTTTCTCTTTAGTTCTCTGTTCCACATTCTGGGTGACTTCCTCATTGAATGAGATCTCTCAATCAATTCAGAAAGTCTCCCTTCAGCAATGTCTGGTCTACCACTGTGTGTATCTATTAAGCCTTTTCTTAAATAATATTTTAAAATATTTTTTGGTTGTAGTTGGACACAATACCTTTATTTATTTATTTATTTGTATGTGGTGCTGAGAATCAAGTGCTCTACCACTGAGCTACAACCCTAGTCCTCAACAATATTAAAGTATAATTTATATGCAATGAAATATACATATTTAAATGTGTAGTTAGATGAAAAATGTATATACTGATGTAACAATCACCCTAATTAAGATATAGAACTTTTCCATCACACCAGAAAGATCTTTCATGTTCCTTCACACATGTTCTTTATATATAGTAGGTTACTTTGGGGTGGTCTATAATAGGATGTATATGGAAGCAAATATTCACTGTCTGATTTTTTTTTTTAGCATACTGCTTTTGATATTTACCCATGCTCTTGAGAGTATTGTTCCTTTTCATTGCTGAGTATTTCGTTGTATGGATATGCCACCTTTTATCTATTCACCCATTGATAGATATTTAGGTTCTTTCCAATTTTAGCTATTATAAAAAAGTCAATATAATGCTAAGTGAAATTAGTCAATCTCAAAAATCCAAACACCAAATGTTTTCTCTGATATAAGGAGGTTAGTTCACAGTGTGATTGGATGGGGGTAGATAGGATTAGAGGAACACTAGAATGGTCAAAGGAAAGGGAGGGTAAAGGAGGGAGCAGGGGGGTAAAAGGGGGGAAAAATGGTGGTTGAATGAGATGGATATCACTATCCTAAATGCATGATTAAAGATCTGAATGGTACTTATATACTTTGTATACAAGCAGTTGTATGTAAAAAGATGATATACTTGTGCATTATGAATAAGTAAATAAATAATCTAAAAAAAAGTCACTATGAATATTTGTATGCAAGCCTTTGTATGGACAAGTGTATTCATTTCTACAGATAAATCCTTCTGAAGAGAACTTCTGAATAATGGAATAGGTTAGGTCTACATTTAACTTTATAAGAAACTTCTAAACTATCTTATAAGTTCCCCTCTACTTTCAAAAGATCCCCTCTTTTTCATTTCCTTATTTCTCTCTGGCTTCTGCATATGAAAAAAAAAAACCATTTGACCTTTTACTTTCTGAGTCTGGTTTATTTCACTTAGCATGATTTTCACCAGTTCCATCCATTTACCAACAAGTGACGATTTCATTCTTCTTTATCCATTAGCTCTTGACAGAGACCTGGGCTGGTTCCATAACTTGGCTGTTGTGAATTGTGCTACTATAAACATTGCTATGCCTGCATCACTATAGTATGCTGACTTTTGTTACTTTAGATAAATGCCAATGAGTGGGAAAGCTGGGACATGTGGTGGTTCCATTCCTAGTATTTTGAGGAGTCTAAAGTGGTTGTATTAATTTGAAGTCCCACAAATAATGTGTGAGTGTACCTCTCCCTCCATATCCTCAACAGCATTTATTATTATTTGTATTCTTGATAATTATCATTCTGACTAAAGTGAGATGAGATCTTAGTGTAGTTTTTATTTGCATTTCACTGATTGCTGGAGATGTTGAACATGTTCTCATATATTTGTTGGCCATTTGTGTTTCTTTCTTTTTTTTTTTTTTGAGAAATGCCTGTTTAGTTCTTTTGCCGATTCACTTATTTATTTATTTATTTTTAAGTACCAGGGATTGAACTCAGGGGCACTCAGGCACTGAGCCACATCCCCAGCCCTATTTTGTATTTTATTTAGAGACAGGGTCTCACTGAGTTGCTTAGCACTTCGCTTTTGCTGAGGCTGGCTTTGAACTCACGATCTTCCTACCTCAGCCTCTTGAGCAGCAGGAATTACAGGTGTGCACCACCACATCTGGCTTTCTTCTGTCCATTTATTGATTGGGTTATTTTTTGTTGTTGTTTTTGGTGGTAAACTTTTTGAGTTCTTTATACATTATGGATGCTAATCCCCTGTTGGAGGAATAGATGGCAAAGATCTTCTCCCATTCTCTAGACTCTCTCTTCATGCTCTTGATTGTTTCCTTTTTTTTTTTTTTTTTTTTTTTTTTTTTTTTGGTACCGGGGATTGAACTCAGGGGCACTTGACCACTGGGCCACATCCCCAGCCCTTTTTTGTATTTTATTAGAAGCAGGGTCTCACTGAGTTACTAAGTGCCTCGCCATTGCTGAGGCTGGCTTTGAACTCGCGATCCTCCTGCCTCAGCCTCCCAAAGTGCTGGGATTACAGGCGTGCGCCACCACGCCCGGCTTGATTGTTTCCTTTTCTGCACAGAAAATTTTAATTTGATGTCATTCTACTTATTGATTCTTGGTTTGGTTTCTTGAGCTTTAGCAGTCTTGTACCTGTGCCAGTATGTTTCTATATTTTCTTCTAGCAGTTTCAAAGTTTCTGGTCTAATTTCTAGGTCTTTGATCCACTTTAAGTTGACTTTTGTGCAAGGTGAAAGATAGGGATCTAGTTTCATTCTCTACATATGGAGATCCAATTTTATCAGCACCATTTGTTTAAAATGCTATATTTTCTCCAACATATGTCTTGGGCATTTTTGTCAAGTATCAGATGGCTGCAAGCATGTGGGTTTATCTCTGTGTCTTCTGTTCTTTTTCATAGGTCTTCGTGTCTGTTTTGATGCCAATACCATGCTGTTTTTGTTACTACAGCTCTGTCGTATGATTAGAGAGCAGGCATTGTGATGCTTCCAGAATTGCTCTTCTTACTAAGTATTTACTTTGGCTATTCTAGGTCTTTTATTCTTCCATATAAATTTTAAGACTTCTTTTTCTAGTTCTGTGAAGAATGCCACCAGTATTTGGTGGAATTGCATTAAATCTTTAGATCATTGTTGGTAATATGGCTATTTTGAAAATACTAATTCTTATCCAAGAACATGGGAAGTCTTTCCATTTTCTAAGTTTTCTTCAATTTCATTTTCAGTGTTCAATAGTTTTCATTGTAGCAGTCTTTCACTTACATGGTTATATTTATTCCCAAGTATTTTCTTAGGTTATTGTTAACAGAATGGTTTACCTAATTTCTTTTCCAGCGGATTCATTATTAAAATATAGGAAAATAGCTGGGTGTGGTGGCACATACTTATAATCCCTGTGGCCCGTGAGACTTAGGCAGGAGGATTGTGAGTTCAAAGCCAGCCTCTGCAATTTAGTGAGAAGAAGTCAAAAGAAAAATTTAAAAAAATTATAAACAATTGGGAACAGAGATAGAACATAACCAAATCACTGGGACAATATGAACACTAGTCTAAGAGGCAGGTTCATAGCACTGAGTACCTATATTAGAAACAAAACAAAACCCAGAAAGATCTCAAATATATAACTTATGTTACACCACAAAGGCCCTAGAAAAGCAAGAACAATCTGATTCCAAAATCAGGGGAAGACAGGAAATAATTAAGATCAGAGTTGAAATTAATGAAATTGAGAATAAAAAATATAAAGAATCAAGGCAATAAAGTTGACTCTTTGAAAAGATAAAAAAGATCAATTAACCCTTAGCCAAAGTGACCATGTCCTATTGAATTGTTTTTGCTCCTTTGTCATAGATTAGTTGATCATATTTTTGTGAATTTATTTCTAGGCTCTGTATTTTTCCATTGATCTATTCATTTATTCTTTTGCCAATAACACATTGTCCTTATTACTGTAGCTTTATAGTAAGGTTTAAAATCAGGTAATGTTCGTGTTCTAAGTTTATTCTTCTCTTTCAGTATTGTGTTGGCTATTCTGGGACTTTTGACTTTCCACTTAAAATTTCAGTTCATCAATAACCAAAAAATAACTCACTTGAGATTTAGCCTATGACTGTGCTGGCCAAGTTGAGAAGTATTTGCATCTTAATAATACTGATTCTTCCCATTCATGAACATAAGATACCTGTTCAGTCATTTAGATCTTCTTTGATTTATTTCAAGTTTTATACCTCTGTTATAGACCTCAAACATATTTTGTAAAATTTTGCCTAAATATTTTATTTTATTTACCACCATTAAGTGGTATAGTGTGGTGGGTTTTTTTTTTTCCATTTTTAATCTCAAATGCTCATGAAAGTTAATTAATTAATATGTATAAAAGTAACTGGTTACATATATAGGAAAGAAATTTTCTATTTTAACCTTGTATTCTACAACATTACTATAATCACATATCAGTTCCAGTGGTTTTTTGGTTGGTTGATTGGTTGGTTTTTGTCAATTCTTTGTGATTTTTCTACATAAACAATCACGTCACCTCTGAACACAGGCAGCATTATTTCTTCCTTTTCAATCTTTGGCTATATATTTCCTTTTATTATCTCATTACAATAGTGAGAACTTTTGATATGATGCTAAATTGGAATACAGAGAGGGGACATATTTGCCTTGATTCATTCTTTCTTTCTTTCTTTCTTTCTTTCTTTCTTTCTTTCTTTTCTTTCTTTCTTTCTTTCTTTTCCTTCTTTCTTTCTTTCAGTGCTGGGGATTGAACCCAGAGTCTTGTGCATGCAAGGCAAGCACTCTACCAACTGAGCTATAACCCCAGCCCATTCTTTTATTTTTTAATTTTTTAGGGGGGTACCAGGAATTGAACCCAAGTTCACTTAACCACTGAGCCACGTCCCCAGCACTTTTCATTTTTATTTTGAGACAGGGTCTCACTAAGTTTCTTGGAACCTCAATAAGTTGCTGAGGCTGGCTTTAAACTTGTGATCCTCCTGCCTCAGCCTCCCAAACTTCTGGGATTACAGGCGTGCACAACCATGCCCAGTGCTTTATTCTAATTTTAGCAAGAAAGTATGTAGTATTTCAACAATAAATATGATGTTATTTGTATGGTTTTTATAGATGTTCTTTATCAAGTTGAAGAAGTAACCCTCTCTTTCTACTTGTCTGAGAGGGTTGTTTTTGTTGTTGCTATTGTTGTTTATCATGAATGCGGTTTTGAATTTTTTTTATCACCACCCCCCCTTATTTTGGATTAGCCTCTGCATACTACAGTGGATGCATCCACATTTGTTGCCGCCTGAAGTGATGGCCGCTTGGAGCAACGAAGCCGCAGGAAGAAGTTCAGAGGTGAACTGGAAACAAACAGGCTTTTTATTTTGATAACTTCTCTCTCTGGCTCTAACAATGACTTTCACATGCACCACACACCACCAAAAACCCACACACCAAATGGCGCCGACCCGATCAGCAATCTCCGCCCAAGTCTCTCGAGATCCCGGGCCAAGTCTCGTGAGACTACGGAAGGCGGCAATGCCCAAACATCTCCATGGCCCATAGTCAACCGCAATCTTAGCCATCTCCCCAAACAGGGCTCCTGCACACATTAATGCTTATAGGTGCACAATTCACAATAGGCAATCTATGGAGCCAACCTAGGTGCCCCTCAACAGATGACTAGATAAAGAAAATGTTGTATATATACACAATGGAGTATTACTCATTCATAAAGAATAATGACATGACTTGCCAATAAATGGATGGAACTGGAGACTATCATGTTCAGTAAAATAAGGCAGTCCCAAAATGTCAAATGTTTTTTCTGTATCTATTGATACAATCATGTGGTTTACTCTCTTAGCCTTGTTAATGTGATGTATTATTTTACCCGGATTTTTACTTGTGAAACAGCCTCATATAACTATAATAAATCCCAGTTTGTCATGATATGTAATTATTTTTATGCATTGTTATATTCTGTTTGCTAATATTTTGTTGTGTTTTGTAATTTTTCCCATGAAGATATTGATCTGTACCTTTGTTATGTTTCCATCTGCTTATGGTATAGTCAATGACAAAGGCAAATCAAACCAAAGAAAAATCACCTAAAGTAGTGATTTACCATCTTTACCCTTTTTATTGGTAATGCTGGCCTCATAGAATGTGTTAGGAGGAATTCCATCTGGTCCTATCTTCTTTACCTACAACACACAATGAAGACTATCTCCTATATTTTTCTAGAATTTGTATATGTAGCGTTAACATTTAGATCCATGATCCACTTTGAGTTAATTTTGCATATTAAGTTACTACTTTAGGTGATTTTTGTTTGTTTGATTTGTTTTTGTCATTGACTATTCTGTTGTCTCAGCACTACTTGTTGTGTGGCTCTATTTTTGGATTCTAGTATTTTCCATTCATATTTGTGTCTATCTTTATATCAATAACTTGCCTTCCTGATTATTATCACATTATATATTGAGTTGTAACAGTGATCACCCAATTTTGTTCCTGTTTCTAAAATCATTTGGGATATTTTAGTTTCTTTGCAGTTTCTTTGGCCTAGAACTAACCAATCAGCAAGCAAGGTGGTTCAGCCTCTCACGCTACGTCATTAGCCACACCCCTTGGTTTAGCCCCGGTCCTTAAAGGGTGTGGTAAGCAGTCAAAATCTTTATCCCTTGGCAGAGACATAGTCCCAACAATTCCCCTTTTTTTGTTTATTTAAAAAATGGGTCTCTCTCCATTTATTTTTTAAATGGGATGTCCCATCTTGTAGGGTGTCCAACTCATAGAGAGTGTGCCCGTCTAGGTCGACTTTTCCTCTTTGGGAAAATCTTACCTGTTATTGGCTATCACTCTAGCACTTTAGATGGACGTGTCTAGGGCCAGCAGGTGGCCAAGGGGAGCACACGGGACATGACAGTCACCTTTGGGAAGGCTTTCTTGGTACTGGGATGGCATACCTCTGCATCTTGTTAAGGACCGTGGCCAAGTCTATAGGGCTATAGCTCAGCGTGACAGTAGACCACCCAGCTGTATCTGGCCAGTTCTATAGGGCATTTCTGACAAAGTTTAGAATTGCTAGTCATTTTCTTCAAAATCATCAACTGGAATTTTTCTTGAGATTGTGCTAAATTTATGGTTCAATTAGGGAGAATCAACTTCTTGGCAATATTGAGTCTTCTGATCCATCAACATTGTATATCTCTCCTTTTATTTAGGTTTTCTTAATTTTAACTGAGTTTAGTTTACTTTTCTTGAATTTTGCTCTTGCAAGTAGTTAATTCACTGTCAGCTATTCTTTTTTATATTAATTTATTTACTTTAGTTGTACACAATGCAATGCATTTATATTTACGTGGTGCTGACGATCGAACCCGGGCTGTGCACGTGCAAGGCGAGCGCTCTGCCGCTGAGCCACAACCCCAGCCCACTGTCAGCTAGTCTAAAAATGGGTTCTAAAACAGGGTCCAATCAACAATATTGTAATAATAATAATAACAATAATAATAATAATAATAATAATGTCCTTTCTCTTAAGTCATTGCTTTCCTTGTATGTCAACTAAATGCCTAGGATATCAGTGAGGTCTCTCCACTCTGTCTGGGCCAATATTTCAACATTACCTAACACTGTGCTACCTCTATTGTTTTCATTCCACTCCCAACTATGTTGGGATAAAGTCTTTCGGAGTCTTACTCTATACATGAGAGAACAAGGCTTTGATCAAGGACACATGAAAGCCTACCCCTCATGAATTTATGGGTTCTCTTTCTGTGTAGCTTTCTCCTCTTTGGTACCCTGCCCTGCAATTTCCAGTCACCCAAATAGATCCAAAGTTAGGTCTCTGCCTCTTCAACTCAAGTGTATCATCATGTTCCATTTGGGATCAACTTCCCTATGCTGTGGTTGAAAAATTGTTTCCATGTATATAGCCAGAGTGACCAGGAGATAACCCTTCTGTTTTCTCCAAGTTCATAATATTAATACTGTTTATTGTCTGATACTGAAAATAGTTGCCTTATGTATTTGTCCAGTTTTCTACTTGCTTACAGAAGGAAGGCAATTCTATACTTATAAGCTCCTCTATGTCAGAATTTACTTTAAAGAATGGCAAACACATTTTTAAATGCACAAATTAACATATATAATAGTCAAATACAAAGAAAAATGTATTATAGTATATATAATAACTATTAAAATCTAACAGTCAATTATATAAATAAATTATGCATAAATTATAGCTTTCACTAGTAATTGAGGGAAGGCAACAGAAAGAATCAAGAATTTTCACCCATCCAATCAACCTTAGAAAGGAGAGCAAAGGAAGATTCAGTGAAACATTCATTTCCCATTGTTGATGACAGTTTCAATACATGCAACAGTGCAAGAACATTTTTTTCTGTAAGAATTTATTTTTATTTTATTTTTATTTGTTGTTTTTAGTTATACGTGACAGTAGAGAATATTTTGTCATATCATACATACATGGAATATAACTTCCCATTTTCTGGTTGTACATATGTATACCAACCTACTTTTAAGGTAACTCATCCACAAGAAAAGCATTAACACTCTTGATGACCTAATCACTTTTTAAAGTAATTAATTAATTAATTAGTTCTAATTTGTTATACATGACAACAGAATGCATTTTGGTTCATAGTACACAAATGGAGCACACTTTTTCATTTTCCTGGTTGTACCCAAAGTAGAGTCATGCCATTCATGCAATCATAATGATATCCATCTCATTTCATCATCTTTCCTACTCTTCTACTCCTCCCTTCCCCTCCCTCCCCTTTGCCCTATCCAAAGTTCCTCCATTCCTCCCATGCTCCCCCCATCACTCTCATTATGGATCAGCATCCATTTATCAGTGAAAACATTCGGCCTTTGTTTTGGGGGGATTCGCTTATTTAACTTAGCGTGATATTCTCCAATTCTATCCATTTACCTGCAAATGCCATGATTTTATTCTCTTTTGGTGCTGAATAATATTCCATTATGTATATATACCACAGTTTCTTGATCCATTCATCTATTGAAGGGCATCTTGGTTGGTTCTACAATTTAGCTATTGTGTGAATTGTGCTGCTATAAACATTGATGCAGCTGTGTCATTATAGTATGCTGTTTTTAAGACCTTTGGGTATAGACTGAGGAGTGGGATAGCTGGGTCCAATGGTGGTTGCATTCCAAGTTTTCTAAGGAATCTCCATACTGCTTTCCAGGGTGGCTGCACCAATTTACAGTCCCACCAGCAATGTATGAGTGTGCCCTTTCCCCCACATCCTTGCCAACATTTATTGTTGCTTGTATTCTTAATAGCTGCCATTCTGACCAGAGTGAGATGAAATCTTAGAGTAGTTTTGATTTGCATTTTTCTAAATGCTAGAGATATTGAATATTTTTTCACATATTTGTTGATCGATTGTATATCACCTTCTGAGGTCTGTTCAGTTCCTTAACCCATTTATTGATTGGATTATTTGTTTTGTTGGTGTTAAGTATCTTGAGTTCTTCATAAATCCTGAAGATTAGTGCTCTATCTGATGTGTGTGTGGTAAAAATTTGCTCTTATTCTGTAGGCTCTCTCTTCACCTTACTGATTGTTTCTTTTGCTGAGAAGAAACTTTTCAGTTTGAAACCATCCCATTTATTGCTTCTTGGTTTTACTTCTTGTGATTCCTCATAGAAATTCATCTGTAAAAATAAGAGACCCAGTATAGCTAAAACAATCTTTAGCCAGAAGAGTGAAGCAGGTGGCATCATAATACCAGAACTTAAACTATAAACTACAGAGCAATAGTAACAAAAATAGTATGGTATTAGCACCAAAATAAACTTGTAGATCAATGGTACAGAATAGAGGACACAGAGACAAACCCACATAAATACAGTAATCTCATGCTAGACAAAGGCCCTAAACACATATATTGGAGAAAAGTTAGCCTCTTCAACAAATGGTGCTGGGAAAACTGGAAATCTATATGCAGCAAAATGAAATTAAACCCTTATCTCTCACCATGCACAAAACTCAACTCAAAGTGGATCAAAGACCTAGGAATTAGACCAGAGACCCTGGGCCTAATAGAAGAAAACTAGGCCCAAATCTTCACCATGTCGGATTAGGCCCCAACTTCCTTATAATCACTTTCCAAAGTCCCTACCTCTCAACACTGCCATAATAACAGTCAAATTTCAACATGAGTTTCAGAGAAGACAAACAATATTTAAACAATAGCATCATATATTTTTTATAATTTTTGTTTGTAAGGTCGTTTTAGAAGCAGTTATATTTTAGAAGGCTTTCATGTGCCTTCATGACAGTCATTCAGTGGGACAATTTTATGTTTTCTTCTGTTGATGACGCATGAGATTCATAAGCACAAACTAGATTTTAGATTGATATTTGGCTCAGTATTTCTCTAATCATGTGGATAATGAAATTGGAATCTTATACCCATGGAGACCTAGATACTATTGATGATGTTATTCTCTTTCAGCATCAAGCTTTAATCAGGGACCTCAGTTTTAGCATCCTATAATGCACTGCATACCTTATACCCCCATGTAAATGTTACAACTCCTAGACTTTAGGTATGTAATTATTTTCCATGCCTTCAAAGACTCTCTGTGATTCCATAATACTGTTTCCTTAATAATACATTGATATCACTTCCTTATTTTCAAATGTATCTGTGTTTTTTACTACTTCATGTTGCATTTTTGTGTGCTTAGAATGGGAGTGGCAGACCATCTTGATGGGAAGTTTCAATTCTATTTATTTACCTGAGCAGTCTACACATATGACCTTGTCTGGATTCCACTTCTGCTCTCCACAACTACAATATCTCTCCTCCAAACTTAATCATAGCTAATTTAAGTAATTATTAACACATATTGAGCATTTACAGTGGACCAGGCATTGAGTTTGATTCAGTATTATTAGTTTAATTATCACAACTACCCTTTGAGACAGGTTGTAATACTATGTATATTTTATTTTATATACAAGAGGAATTTAAATATTAGAGAGATTAAGTAGCTGTAAGTCATACAAATGATAAGTGATAGAAACAAATTTTAACTCGGCTGTGCCTAATACACAGCGTGTACTTATAATTTCTATGCTATATTGCCTCACTTAGTGAATACTAAAGGTTACACTTAGAGGGTAACTGGCTGTACTGGTTTGTCAGATGTGTCTTGGGCTTACCACTTTAAGCCCTACATCCTTGGAATCACTTCAATACTGAGTAACTCCAGAAAATCAGTCACCCTACCTCATCCAGCAATGATCTGATAGTAACAACCTGTATGATTATTACCTTCCAGGAAATGACTGGTGACAATAAATTCAGAATTCTCCTTAATCCATGGGGAATCCTGAGACCAATCCAACTACCTTTCAGTAAAATCATTCACTATGGCTTATCTAAAAGTTGTCATTATTCATAAAAGCATGTAAAGATTGGTTTCTGTGGTTTACTAACATGTTTGAAGGGGAAAATGCCAATAGAAGTGAAGAAACAGGCCTAAGTTTCTCCATCACCCTTTTATTCCTACAAATAAGGCTGGAGCTCTAGTACCCTGACTGTATTTGATTCTGTCAAATAGCTCTTCCAATTGAAAAGTAATAAACAAGGAATGGGCAAGCTGTGTTTATAATAGAGGAATGGTAGAATACCTGCCTAATATGCCCAAGGACATGGGTTCAATCCCCAGCAATGTAATAATGAATGAACTGGCAATTCTGTAGTATATTTGACCAGAGTAGGAAATCAACCCAACATGAACTGGTGCATTCAAGTGGGATTTAAGAGGCCAGGATTATTTGCTTTGCTTGTCTTCACATTAGACACCCATGATCTCAGCAGGCTAATTGCAAATCTCTTAGTGTTGAGTAGGCAGGCCCAGGCCTTAATGGCCTTTGTCATAATTCTGTCAGACCCTCAGCCCTGAAATCCCAAGGAGAGTATGTGAGTTTGAGGAATAGAAGCAAAAGTGACACTTGAAAAGTTCAAAAAAGTACTCAACCAAATTGGCAAAAGCTATCTACCTGAAAGGGGGTTTTGTGTGAATTAGATGAGCCATATTTCTCTTCAGCTGTGCAATAAATTGTCCCAAATAGGCTGATTATATGTCTTTGCTTTCTGATGTATCTAACTTACCACTAAAAAGGCACTAGGGAAAATTAGAACCCATCATTTCTTAAGCCCCCTCAAGATGAGAAGTCTTATATAAGGATATTATATGACTATGATCTTTTAAATAATACTCGCTATTTCTAAAAAGTCTCAAAGCTACTTGCAATTTTGCCTGTAGTTCCTTCTAACTCTAAAAGCTTGAGTTACAAGCATGGTGGTAAAGTTTTTCTTGATACCCAACCGTTAAGTATTTTATTTGGCTCTCTCGGTTTCTGTTAATTCACTTTGGTTGTTCTAGTTTCAGTGGTCTCAAAAATGTGGCATAATTGAACTTACTCAGATCTCTGTCCTTGGTTACTTTTGGCTGCCTAAAACTTGAGGTATTTTTCAAAACTAAGGTCTGAAAATGTTTTTGTATTCTACTATCATGAAACCAGACTGTGGTGGTATTTTTAAACAACTATATAAATAATTGAATTCATTTCAAAGAGAGTATTCAAAGAAGTAAAAGTGGGCTTCTTTTTTTGTTTTTAAACTGAGTCCACCTATTAGTAGAAATTTTTATTAGCTGTTAAAACTAAATTTTTAGCTGTTTCTCAAGTCATCAAATAGGGAAAATCTTGCCCATTTCCTCCTTATAACACAGACTCTCCAAATGTTCTCCTGTATTGTTCTCAACTAGATCCATGGAGGTGCCACAAATATCTTTCTTTGACAATCCTTACTCAATGTCTTCTCTGGGTATTAAATAAACATTGTTATTATCTAGACTATATAATCAAAACATTTGAAAGGGAAAATGGAGAAATATTGAACACAAGATGCTATCAATGTTAGGACTGTAAATACTGATAGGTCATAAGTATGAATGGAGGAGTAGGAATTTGGGGAGCATTAGGGAGGTAGGTAGTCTGAGAACTAGTATGAATGATAAACTGAGTATCAGGAATCAGGTGTACAAACACATAACACAAGTCAGTGTATAGAATATGGAATATGGGCAAAGTTGAGTCATCACTCAAAAACTACTTGAGCACCAACCACGAGTCAAATACTTTTTGTAACATTGCTTGGAATAAAACAGTAAACAAGACAGACTGAAAACACTGCTGTTGTGGCACTTACATTTTAGTGTCATTCAGATGTCATTCCTGGATAGATTTGTCATGTAAATACTTTGACTTTTTTCCTTTCATCTTCATTCTTGCTGCCACAATCCCAGTTTGTCCCAAATTCCCTCTTTTTCCAGACTACAGCAATTGTCTCCTACCTAGTTTTGCTGTCTCCAGGTTAACACCCCTAAAGCCCACCTTTCTGGTGGCCAATAAATTATTTTTTTCCAAAACACAATTCTGAACATGCTATCTTCTGCTCCAAAGGTTTAAATAGTTTCCAATTATTTTTAATTAAACCAAGAATTCTTATCTTAACATTTGGGATGATTTACAACATGCCTTCCACCTATGCTTCCATCCTTGTCCCATACCACTGACCTGCATTTCATCCACTCTCTCCATTTTTAACTCCATTTGTTGCCTATGTTGTTCCCTTTGACTTGGATTTCATTTTCCACACAAACTAATATGTGCAAATCATTCTTATCCTTTAAAGTATAGCAATAAAGAAGGTGAATAATCAAATAATCTGTACAGGTTCCCCTTCTCAGCTATATCCTCTCCTCTTCCTTACAGCAATCTTTTCAGCCACTCTTACCTGTGTCCAACTTTCTCCCCAAGACTGAATCCCAATCCAGGGGCTGGGAACTTCACAGCAATATGGACAGACTTACTTTATTATGACCTAGCCAATTTTCAGGTACCACCATCCTGCACTCTCCTAAGCAAAGATTTTCCTAGGTTCTGGTTCCCTTTCTTTCCTTGTCTGCCATATGTGGTGCCATGGTATAAATATTTATGCCTCTCCAATTAATATGTTGAAATCCTACCTGCTAAGGTGATTTTATTAAGAGGTAAGGTTTTTGGAAGTTGATTAATTCATGATAGAGGAGCCCTCATAAATGGGATGAGTGCCCTTATAAAAGAAACTTACAAACACCCCCTCTCCCCTTCTGCCATGTGAGTATATAACAAGAAGTTGCCATCTCTGAGAAAGTGAGCCCTCACAGATACTGCCAGCACCTTCATTATGGACTTCAACCTCCAGAGCAGTGAGAAATAAATTTATGTTACTTATCTATCTATAAGTCAATCTGTCTAAAATATTTTTGTTTTAGCATCCCAAATGGATTAAGACATGTGGTCTCTAGAGGAAGAGGATTGATATAAAAAGAGGAGGGGAAGGCATGAGGAATGAAATCTACTAAGTTATGCTGTGTCCATATACAAGTATGACATAAAGAATTCCACAGTGTATACAATTACAATGTTTTAATTAAGATAATGAAAATAATAAAGGGAGATCAGTAGAGTCAAGCAAGCAGATCAAAGGGGTGGGAGCAGAGGGAAAAGGAAGGTAGTAGGGAATGAGATTGATCGACTTATGTGCATGCACAAATATGGCCTAATGAATCCTACTATTTTGTGAAATTATAATGCACCAGTAAAATATTTTTAAAAACACATGTGATCTCTATGAAATTTCATATATTTTGACCAAGAGCCAAAATGACAGTAATGGCTTTCATTCACCTACCAACTCAACCACTTTTCCTCCTCTCTGGCTTACTTGATTAGTTACTTGATAAAACCATTTAGTTCAAGGAATTACCCTCAGGCAATTGTCTGTATAGAAAGGTAGTGATAGTGTAAGTACAGTTTACCTTCAGTGCCAAAACCTAAAAACTTCACATATCCCATATCCCATCTTTCTCTCCCCACTCTGCCAATTTTCCCTGGATGTTCAGAATTCAGGAAGGTATCTAGATTCCACTGCATTATTCTGTAGTTACTGATGTCTGCATTTAGATGTGTGTCCCCACAAAGGTGATTCATGGTTACTGCTTTGAGGATAGACTAATTTCCCTCTACATTGACATTTTCAACAAAAGCCCTTTGTAACTGTACTCTAAAGTCACAATAGTTTGACTAGTAAATGTAAAATAGTCATAATATAATAACAAGAATATTCATAATAATGATAATAGTAATAATACATAATATTTATTAAGTATTTATTATATGACAGGCATAATGCCAAGTACTTTGCTTATGGTATCTCAACTATTGCAGTAATCCTGGGAAGTAGGTACTGTAGTATTTTTGTTTCCATTTGATAGATGAGAGAACCAAGGCACACAGAAATATAGTAAGTTGGAAAAGGTCACATAGCTAATAAGTAACAGGAACTGTGACATTTGATGATCATGTTCCTATAGATCTCAGTCCCTGCAATATCAACTCCAAATGTCTTTTTCTGGCTTTCAGGACACTTGGCTAACTAAACTCTTCTTATTTTAATTTCTGATTACTGCTAAGCAATGCCTTTTCCTTTTAACCAAGCTATTTATCCCTATTCTGGAGAATAATATTTCTTTGATTCAAGATGTCTTTTTCTTATTTTCCACTATTCTCTGACTTTCATTTTTTTAAGCACGTGGGACAATCTAACCCCTCACCTTTCCAGGAAGACTTATGTGTTAGTCACATTTCCATCCCTGTGGAAAAATAACTGAGATAAATATCATATAAGGAGTGTAAGCTACCTGGTACCGAAAACCGGGAGGAAAACTCTTGGAGGCAGAGTAAAGCTTTTACTACTTTTACTTCTACTTTCTTAGAGCTTAGAGAGAAAGAAAGATAGAGCTTAGCTTCTCTTGTCTTCTTAGCTTAGAGAGAAAGAAAGATAGAGCTTAGAGGAAGATTATTTTTTAGAGCTTCTTGCTTCTTTCTTCTTTCTTCCTTCTTCTTTCTTCTGTCTTCTGTCTTCCTTGGGAGCCTCGGCCTAACTCTGACCAGTCATTACTTCTTCTATCTGGTTTCTCTTCTGTCTTCTATCTGGTTTCTCTTCTGTAACCGCTCTGCCTACGTTCTGGCCGCTCTGATTCTTCTGACCGACCGAGTGACTGCCCGACTGACTGAATTCTCCGTTCTCCTAACTCGGACTGCTTTCACCCGGTTATATACCTTCAGGTTTGCGGGTGCCTACAGGTGCGTCACATACATATCAGGTGGAACTTATGGCTTCCAGCTAGCTACAACAGCCCTTCCTAATTAGGGCTCCTTCAAAGGAGGAAATTTTATTTTGATTTACAGGTTTGGAGGTGCAACATAGTCCATATTCTGTTGGTTCCATTGCTTTGGGGCCTGTAGTGAAGCAGTAAATCATGGTAGGGAGCATGCATTGGAGGCTATACCTCATAGTAGCTAGGAAGAAAAAAACAGAAATGGGCTGGGTTCCCAATATGCCATTCAAGGCACATCAACTTTGACCTAACTTCGTTCCTCTAGGCTCCACCTCCTAAAGGTGCCACCATTTCCCAATAGTGCCAAAACAGAACCAACCAAGCCTTTAACACATGGGCCTTTGGGGGACTTTTTAGATTCAAACCATATCACATTACCTAACAAATTCTATCTTTGCCATGGTTTGGTTAAGTTCCCCACAAGGGCCATATATTAAAGGCTTGATTGCCAGATTGTGCTGCCATTGGGAGGCAATGGAACATGTAAGGAGTGAGGCCTAGTGGAGGGAAGTTAGATCACTAAAGGCAAGCCCTTGAAGGGGATGTTGGGGTGGCAGTCCTTTCCTGTCCCTTTTTCCTTCCCAGCCACCATGAAATTAGCAGCTTCCTGATCCACATGCTCCCTGTCATAGCATACAGCCTCATCACCACAGGACCAAAAGCAATAGGGCCAAGCAACATGGAATGAAACCTCTGAACATTGAGCCAAAATAAACCTTTCCTCCTTACAACTTGTTTACCTCAGATATTTTGTCACAGTGATGGGAAGCTGACTAACACAATCTCCATTACTTAGCCCAGAAAATCCCAGAATTGCAGGAACATCAAAATATTAGTAACCAGTACACAATACTCTTCAAAGAGCTGCCCTGCCAAAAGCAAGGAAGACTCTTTAAATTTACTCACCAAAAGCATTGCTAGGTGCCTACTATGTATGAAACACAATTTTAAGCTTTGAGGATACCATAGTGTACAATCCTTGCCCTTGAGAAGATTACATCCTGGATAGGGAGATGATGAATACAATAAATAGTTAATATTATAGTATGTTAGATGACAATGAATACCAAGGATGAAAATAAAGCAAGTAAGGGGAGTAGGAAGTGATTTGCAAGGGGGAAAATTACAATATTTAATGGTGTAGGTAAAGTAAATTTCATTGAAAAGGTGATGCTTGACATAATTTAGTCAAAGACCAGTATTGATTCACCTGACATCACTTCTAGACACTTGGTACCTGAGTAGCAAAATGGAGGGGAGGCAGAAATAGCTGTCCAATAAAAGCTTTCATATCAGTTTGATTCTTTTTTTTTTTTTCATGCTAGGGATGGATCCCAGGGCTTCACTCATGCTAGACAAGCACTCCATCACTGCAACACATCCCAAGCCCCAGTTTTCTTTTTTTAATCTAAGTGTTATTTTTATTTGTTTTATATATATATATATATATATATATATATATATATATATATATATATATTTCTTTTAATGTGAGTAAATCTTCACATTCAGAAGATATTTCTTCTTAGAGGTTCCTCCATTTTTCTTCCTTTTCAAAAGTACTTGGGCCATGGGCTGGGGTTGTGGCTCAGCGGTAGAGCACTCACCTAGCATGTGTGCAGCCCGGGTTCGATCCTCAGCACCACATAAAAATAAATGCATTGTGTACAACTAAAGCAAATAAATAAATATTTTTTTAAAAGTACTTGAGCCAGATACGGTGGTGCATGCTCATAATCCCAGAAGCTCAGTAGGCTAAGGCAGGAGGTTCACAAATTCAAAGCCAGCCTCAGCAACAACAAGGCACTAAGCAACTCAGTGAGACCCTGTCTCTAAATAAAATACAAAATAAGGCTGGGGATGTGGCTCAGTGGGCAAGTACCCCTCAGTTCAATCCCCAGTATCCCCCACCCAGAAAAACTATTTGGACTGTCTATTTCTTCAGAAATAGAAAAAACAGAGCAGCATACACCTTGGAGTTAAACCAAATTGTGTTCCCATCTCAGCTCTGTCACTTACTTGCCCTGTGACTTTGAAACAAATCACTTATTTAACTCAGCTGCTGCTTCTGCAAAATGGGAGTATAAGTCATCCCAGAGGGATGTTGCAATGATTAAATGGGACAAGTTATGTGAAATATTTCATGAAGTGCTCATAAAAGTTGAGTTGTTGTGGTACATGTTGCTATTAGGCTTTGTCAGCATAATATAAATGAATTAGGCCACAACACCCTAAAACAGACATTGTTTCCTGGTTTTCAAAACTCTACCAGGAAAATTCGGTTAGATATGGTTCTATGCTGAAAGCATATTTTAAAATATTTTTTTGGAATGTTCAACATTTTACATGGCAGTGGAAAACAATTATAGAAAAATAAAGAGGAAAAACAATAGTAACACTGTTGCAACTGAAAATGGTTATTTCAGCAGCTATTTACCAATTTGGAGAGATTCTCTTTAAGTAAAAAGTCTTCAGAAAAGCTGAAGTGAAAGCTATTTGGCATATGATTTAATATCAGAAATATTCTGAATCAATAAGGATACATTGCTTATTTTATTTTTCTATTTTGATGACAATTATTTGTGAATGGGTAATGCATCAAAAATATGTGTTTGAACTAGGGAACATGTGTCCTAACTTCATTTCAAACACATAAACAAACTTGTTTTGGAGCTCAAGGAAAACAAATTTGTGTTGGAGTCAGCACCTAATATCCTACATTTCAGTCTAAAGTCTAGATTTTAGCCAAATAATAAACCTGTTAGGATAGAAGCATAGTATGGAAATATTGACACATTCTTCACTTCACACTGAACAAGTAGATGATCCAAAACTAATGCTGTCTGAGTCCTGAGTTTCCATAAACCTTTTCTTATATTTACAAAACTGCTAAAATGTTTTCCAGGAGCACATTTTTAAGTGGGGGATGGAGAGAAAGGGATGTAGGTATTGGATCCTAGTCTTGGTCAATTTGGTTACTCTTCACTAATGCTGAATTTCAATTGATGTGTACATATGTGTACACATACACACACACAAACACATGCATACATATCTTATTTTCTTCTGAAATACTAATGGTAATTTGTCTTCCACAGATTCTTCCTGTTGAATTATTTCTCATGGTGTGCTTCAAACATAGGCACATACAAAGGAATAGATGGAGGGCAATAATACTTTTATTTATTTATTTATTTTTGCAGTGCTGGGGATCAAATCCAGGGTCTAATTCATGCTAGATTAGTGCTGTACCACTGAGCCACGTCCCCAGACCAAGGGCAATAATACTTTTGAAAAGAGAATGTTCTTCTTGTTTTTTCATAATTTCCATTCTTTGATAGGTTTCTGGTCTACACTATGGTGTTTCTATACCCATAATCTCTCCCTCAATCATTCCACTATTAGAATCTACATTCTCTTCTTCAAGAAACTTTTATCCCAACTCTCTAGTCCTTCATTATGGTCCACCCAGCCTTTTATTTTTCTTCTCTCCATATTGCATGTTACTGTCAATGCTGACTTTAGCAGATATCTCTCCCTAGAACTACAGACCTATTTCTCTATATCACCCATGTCAGCGGCCCTTGGTCATCTCAAAATCAAATTTATTACAATTTGAATCCAATATCTCCTTTGTCATCCAAGCTTGGAATTTTGGAAAAAGTCATTTTTCACTGTTTCTTCATCTTCTTGTGCCATTCCATAGTCAGCCAGTGTTAATTCCTTAATTCTTCTTACTGATCATATGACTTAGAGGACCTTTTCCTCACCTCTATGTCCCACTTAAGTGAATTCATCCCTATGACCTCATTTGGTTTCATGTGTTAATATTGTTGTTACCTCTGACACACACTCCCTAAACCAACACTGTTGTTTGAGTAACCTAAGACAATTCAGTCACTTTGTGGATACAGTTGTGTCATCTCTAAGTTGGACATTTTGCTGCCTCATGTTCTCTGAGGTTAAGGAGAATAACTATTCAGGTAAAATAATGATGTTAAGTCTTGAATATTATTTATTTGTGCATATTAATTATATAGCATAGTGTGTATCAGTGTGTCATATTCATATATGCGTATGACATAATTTGATCAGTTTAGTCTTAAATCTTTTTTAAAATTTATTTATTTATTTTAATTTTAATTTGTTATATATGACAACAGAATGCATTATACTTCATATTACACATATAGAGTGCAATTTTCATATCTCTGGTTGTACACAAATTAGAGTCACATTATTTGTGTCTTCATACATGCACTTAGGGTAATGATGACCATCGCATTCCACCATATTTCCTACCCCCATGCTCCCTCCCTTCCCCAGCCTCCCCTTTTCCCCTTTGCCCTATCTAGAGTTCATCTAATACTCCCATACCCCCTCCACAGCATATTACAAATCAGCAACCTTAAATCAGAGAAATCATTTGGCATTTGTTTTTTGGGATTGGCTAACTTCACTTAGCATTATATTCTCCAGCTCCATCCATTTACCTGCAAATGCCATGATTTTATTCTCTTTTAATGCTGAATAATATTCCATTGTGTATATATACCACATTTTCTTTATCCATTTATCTATTGAAGAGCATTTAGTTTGGTTCCACAGTTTAGCTATTGTGAATTGTGCTGCTATAAACATTGATGTGGCTGTGTCCCTATACTATGCTGTTTTTAAGTCGTTTGGGTATAGACTGAGGAGTGGGAGAGCTGGGTCAAATGGTGGTTCCATTCCCAGTTTTCCAAGGATTCTCCATACTGATTTCCACATTGGCTGCACCAATTTGCAGTCCTACCAGCAATGTATGAGTGTGCCTTTTTCCCCACATCCTCGCCAACACTTGTTGTTGTTTGTGTTCTTTTTTTTCTTTTTCTTTTTTATTTATAATAGTAGTATGTATTACAATTCATAATGCACATATATAGCATCTTTTTACATACAACTGTTTGTATACAAAGTATATAAGTACCGTTCAGATCTTCAATGATGCATTTAGGATAATGATATCCATCTCATTCAAACACCATTTTTTTTTCTTTTTCCCCCCTTTCTCCCCCCTTGCTCCCTCCCTTTCCTGTGACCATTCTAGTGTTCCTCTAATCCTCCTATGTACCCCCATCCAACAACACTGTGAACTAGCCTCCTTATATCAGAGAAAACATTCAGTATTTGGATTTTTGAGATTGACTAATTTCACTTAGCATTATATTCTCCAACTTCATCCATTTACCTGCAAATGCCATTATTTTATTCTCTTTTATTGCTGAGTAAAATTCCATTTTGTATATATACCACATTTTCTTTATCCACTCATCTACTGAGGGACATCTAGGTTGATTCTACAACCTACCTATTGTGAATTGTGCTGCTATAAACATTGAAGTGGCTGTGTCACTGTCATATGCTGTTTTTAAGTCCTTTGGGAATAGACCCAGGAGTGGGATAGCTGGGTCATAGGGTGGTTCCATTCACAGTTTTCCAAGAAATCTCCATATTGCTTTCCATAATGGTTACACCATTTGTTTGTGTTCTTAATAGCTGCCATGCTGACTTGAGTGAGATAAAATCTTAGAGTAGATTTGATTTGCATTTCTCTAATTGCTAGAGATATTGAACATTTTTTCATGCATTTCTTGATTTATTGTATATCTTCTTCTGAGAAATGTCTGTTCAGGTCCTTGGCCCATTTATTGATTGGGTTATTTGTTTTTTTAGTGTTAAGATTTTTGAGTTCTTTATATATTCTAGAGATTAGTGCTCTATCTGACGTAAAATTTTGTTCCCAATTAGTAGGCTCTCTATTCACCTCACTGATTGTTTCTTTTGCTGAGAAGAAGCTTTTTAGTTTGAATCCATCCATTTATTGACTCTTGATATTAATTCTTGCACTTATAGGAGTCTTATTAAGGAAGTAGGGGCCTAATCCAATGTGATGGAGATTTGGGCCTACTTTTTAGTAAATGAATTCAGCAAAGTAGCAGGATACAAAATCAACACACATAAATCAAAGGCATTTCTGTATCTCAGTGACAAATCCTCTGGAAGGGAAACAAGGAAAACTACCCCATTCACAATAGCATCAAAATAAGTAAAATTCTTGGGAATCAACTTACTGAAAGAGGTGAAAGACCTCTACAACAAAAACTACAGAATGCTAAAGAAAAACATTAAAGAAGACCTCAGAAGATGGAAAGATATACTTTGTTCTTGCATAAGCAGTATTAATATTGTCAAATTACCATACTACCCAATGCACTATACAGATTTAATGCAAGTCCAATCAAAATCCCAATGACATTCCTCATAGAAATAGAAAAAACAGCCATAAAATTCATCTGGAAAAATAAGAAACCCAAAATAGCAAAAGCAATCCTTAGCGAGAAGAGTGAAACATCAGAAGGCATCACTATACCAGACCTTAAATTATACTACAGAGCAATAGTTACAAAAACAGCATGGTGTTGGCACCAAAATAGACTTGTAGACCAATGGTACAGAATAGAGGACACAGAGACTAACCCACATAATTACAGTTATCTTTTATTACACAAAGATGTCAAAAATGTACATTGGAGAAAAGATAGCCTCTTCAACCAATGGTGCTGGGAAAACTGGAAATCCATATACAACAAAATGAAATTAAACCCCTCTCTCTCACCATGCACAAAACTCAACTCAAAGTGGATCAAGGACCTAAGAATTAAACCAGACAGTTTAGACTTAAATCTTATAACCATACACTAAAAACTGCAGATAATGCCACACCCACAGTATTCTTTTTTTCCTTTTTGGCATTTTATTATAATTATTAACATGTAATAATCGTACAAAATAATATATTTCTTTGTAACAATTTTATACATGCATATAACACTCTGATTTTATCACCCTCTCTATCCAAAGTATTATTTATATAACAATGATGCATATAAATTAACAATAACAAAACAAGAGATAATACACTACAACCATAATGAAATAAATCAGAGTACCAAAACAAAGGGCAAAAAAATCCCCAAAATAATAGTTTTATAACTAAACCTGAAACACTGACTTTGATGTCATTCTTGTACATCGTTTGTAGCTAGTTTTTTAAAAAGTTCAATTTTACTTATAATTCTAGGTTTATTTTGACTTTCTTTTCTGTTCTTATTTTGCTGTGAGCCATATATCTGGAATTCACAACAGTAATCATCACATAATAGAATTACTCCAAAGTAGGCTCCATCCAAATACTCATTTTTGTGGCTCTTCCTGCTAAAATAAGTTGTCCTTTGAATTACTTTCTGGAGCAGAACTTTACAAGCCTGAACACAACCCTCTCTTCTGAGATTCCATCAGAATGAATAACTCTGATCTATCAATATATTTTTCTCTGAATATACAAACTAGATGTCAAGGTAGAGAGGGAGTGACGGTATGACCCCTTACTTCAGCAGAGTCCTAGTCAAGCTTCTCAAAGTGAAAATAATAAATAATTTCATATTAAGTTGCTTTTTTGAAAAGGCCAAATCAGGATTCAACTACCCAATAAGTAGATAAACATATATACCAACACAGATACCATAATTTAAAAAAAAAAAAAAATTGGGAACTAACTGATATTAAATGTTTAGACATAATGCTAAGTGAAGTTAGTCAGTCTCAAAAATCCAAGTACCAAATGTTTTCTCTGATATAAGGAGGCTAGTTCACAGTATTGTTGGATGGGGGTAGATAGGAGGATTAGAGGAACACTAGAATGTTCAAAGGGAAGGGAGGGTAAGGGAGGGAGCAAGGGGGGAGGGAGGGAGAGAAAAGAAAAGAAGAAAAAAAAAGAAAAGGTGATTGAATGAGATGGATTTCATTATCCTAAATGCATGATTGAAGACCTGAATTGTATGAATATACTTTGTATACAAACAGTTGTATGTAAAAAGATGCTATATACGGGCACTATGAATTGTAATTATTATAAATTTAAAAAATTAATTAAAAATGTTTTTAATGAATGAAAATAATCATCATGGAGGAAAAATAAACTTGATTGAACTTTGTTACATTTATTTTGTAGTTTATGGATGTTTTTTAAATTCTAAATTGCACAAGGGTGTGAGTACTACAATCTTTTCAGTATTCCACATAAAGCTTAGGGACTCTTATCTTTCCTTGGAAGAGATTTATTTAAAGAAACCCATCTTGGATTGTACAAAAAGTAATCATTTTATTCTTAAAACTAAATATATTTATGTGACTAAATTATTGTAACAAACTCCCAGATTCTTCAAAGTCAGACTCTATTTCTCATCTTCCTTTGTATTTAGTTGTAGCCATATGACTGCATTCTGGCCAATGAAATGTGAGCACAAATAACATGTATGACTTTCTGGCTTGACCAATAAAAACCTCCTGCATACAATCTTTCATTTTATCTTTTTTCTATTCTCCAAATGAATGGGCAGAATGCCAAATATCTTGAAGAGTACAGTCATGAAATGGAATGATCTTGGGTTCTTAGATAATGGTTTAAGTGGAAAGCTCCCAACTAAGAATGCCCACAATAAACTATGAGGTGAGTGAGGAACATTTATTATGTTAAACCACTTAGAACTGGGGATTTATCTATTGTAGTAGTGTTATTGTTAAAAATACCGAGATCTTTGGCAATCTATCCCTAATCTGCTCCTAACCTTACTTCCTACAGCTTCTCAACATGAACAATGTCTTTACTGTTCTCTGATATGCCACATTCATTCTCACCTCCTCAGCTTTAGTAATTGTATTTCTTCCTCTTAGAATTCATCCACTAGTTCTTCTCCAACTCCACAAAACATATTTAATGACTAAGCTTAATGCCTAACATTTTCATGAAGCTACTCCAATCATTTCACATCACAGTAATTTCCCTTTGTTAATTCCTTAAAGTGCTTAGCCATTTAGTTGATCACTTATTACCCACATTATTCTAACCATTTTGTACACATTATTGCAGTCAATCCCAACATTCATATGAGTTAGATATTGTAATTTACCACATTTCAAGGCTGAAGCTCAGAAAGGTTGAGTAATTTGCTTAAGGACACAGCTAGTAAATTAAAAATGGTATTCACCTACAATAATTTCATTGACAATAGCACCAAATAACATTTTTATGCTCTCTTTTTAAATTTTACTTGTTGTTTTTAGATATGCATGACAGTATGGTGTATTTTGACATATTATACATGCATGGAGTGCATCCCATTCCAATTAGGATCCCATTCTTGTGGTTGTACATGATGTGGAGTTACAGTGGTCGTGTATTCATATATGAGCATAAGAAAGTTATGTCTTGGGGCTGGGGTTGTGGCTCAGTGGTAGAGCTCTCGCCTAGCACATGCACAGCCCATGTTCGATCCTCAGCACCATGTAAAAAATTTTTTTTAAATGCATTATGTACAACTAAAGCAAATAAATAAATATTTTAAAAAAGAAAGTTATGTCTTATTCATTCTTTCCTATTCCTATCTCTCCTCCCTTCTTTTCATTCCCCTTTATCTAATCCAATGATCTTCTATATTTACCATCCCTACCCTCCCTTATTGTGTGTTAGCATCTAGATATCACAGAGAACATTGGCCTTTGGTTTTGGGGGATTGACTTATTTCACTTAGGATGATAGTCTCCAGTTCCAAACATTTTGCTGCAAATGCCATAATTTCATTCTTTTGATGTCTGAGTAATATACCATTGCATATGTATACAACATTTTCTTTATCCATTCATCTATTGAAGGTCACGTTGGGTACCAGCTAATCTTAAATGTTAAATATGTGCTCATACAGTGTTTTAAGTACATTATCTTATTATCTGAAATGAAAGTAGAATTATTATTATTATTAAATACTTATTTACAGATAAGAAAACTAAGATTAAATAAGAAAAGTGGTACACCTTGATTCAAGACAACATCTGTCTTACACTGGAGCCTATTTTCTTCACTATTAAACTAAAATAATCAGTGTAAAAAAATAGATGCTAGGATACTGTGGGTAGAGGTGATGATACACTAGGAAGAACAAATTTTAGTACAGAAAATCATATTCAGAAAAATCAAGGGTCAAATGTTTCCTCTTGTGTGTAGAAGCTAGAGAAAAATAAGGGAAAGAAGGTGGAGGGGAAGGAGAAAGGATATCAGAAAGATATAGTAAAGATCAATGGAGTAGAAGTAGGAGAATGAGAGTGAGGGAGGAAGAAAAGGAAAGGGGAAGAAATATGGAATGAATCTAACAGAATCATGTTATAGACATATATAAATATACAAAAGGGAATTTTACCTTTATGTATATGTAGAAAGTACCAACCAAAAATAAATAAAGGAGTAAAAGAAAGATTACTATAGTTGAAGAGGAAGAAGAGGGGAGGGAGGAGGGCAGGGCATGGGGGCTATGGTGCTTAAAATCCAATTCCTTGTATGGATAATTTTGTCAAAATGAACCCAAATCTTATGTATAATTATAATGCTCTAATAAAAGAAAAAGAGTGACACCAGCAAGATGGCAGAGTATAAAGCTATGGGTCCATACTCTACCATACAAATATTTTTTAAAATAGCTAGATATTGTTAAAATAATTTCATAACAGTTCTAAAAACCAAAGATATACAGCAACCAATTGAATGCCCAATCAAGAAAAAGTAATATTCAAAACCAGTAGGAAATTTTGTGGCATTTTTACATGATGTTGACCTACCCTGTCCCTGGTGCAACATGACATGATCTGAAAATAACAGTCTCTTAGATTCTGATTCCCTCCCTTTAACAAAAAGGAGAAAAACAAACATTATTTGCAACATTCCTACATATTTGGTGAATGCCTGAATGATGGGATTGTGTTTCACCTGACTTGGCTATCAGTCTGAGTCACAGAAAACCTTAGTTGGCTTGGTGCATAAAAGCTGCAGGGGGTCTACGGATCTGACAACACCTAAAGGAAGAGAATATGAGCATAGGAATGCAGAAGAATAGCTAAGTCCCCAAAAAGATGTTGGGGTAAAACTCTTTTAGAAATAAAGGTATTTTAAACAGTCTTGTATATAGGAGAATAGTGAAAAGCACACACAGGCCCAGACAAGATGCACACTCAAAAAGAATAGAGAAGAACATAAAAATTCACCCTGGGATGACCTCAAGATTCACAACATGCCTACTATTTAGTGAGGATCTGGAGTGATAGGGAAACACTCTGAAAAAATTAGATAATGTGGCTTTTATATAAAATCAATTTTAAAAAAACACAAGGTATGTAAATAAATATGAAAATATGACACAACCAGAAAAAGAAAATACAGTGGCAGAAACCACCCCTGAAAAAAATACAGGCATTGGATATACTAGACAAAGAGTTAAATAATTATTTTAAATAGTCCAAAAAGCTAAAGGAAAACACAGACAAATAAATCAGGATAACAATATAGGAAAAAAGTGATAATAACAACAAAGAGATATAAGTCACTTAAAAGAATCAAACAAGTGTAAAGGTGAAAAATACAATAACTAGACCAAAAAAATGCACTAGGAATGTTCAACAGCAAATCACCGAACTTGAAGAACAAACATTTGAATTATTAAGTTTGAGGTACAAGAAGAAGTAGGAAGAGGAGGGAAAAGGGAAGAAACATGAACAGAGCCTACAGTTCTTACAAGATACAATCATGGGAATAGATAGATAATTAGACAGATAGATACATAGATAGATAAAAGAAGTCTTAGAAAATGATAGAAGGAGGCAAAGACATTATTTGAAGAAATAATGGACAAGCATTCCCCAAAATTGAGGAAAAACATCGATATACAAACACAAGAAACTCAATGAATTTCAAGTAGGATAAATCCAAGGAGACCTACACAAGACACATTGCATTTAAACTGTTTAAAGCCATGAACAAAAAGAAAATCTTGTTTTTCAAATTTATTTTTTATTCTAAGTTGTTAGAAATGACAGCAGAATGTATTATATTTCATATTATACTTGTAGAGCACATTTTTACATATCTCTGGTTGTATGCAAAGTATATTCACACCATTCGTGACTTCATACATGCACTTAGGGTAATGATATCCATCTCATTCTACCATCTTTTTTTTTTCCTTCACCCTTTTACTTATTTACTTATTTATAATAGTAGTATGCATTATAATTCATAATAAACATATACAGCATCTTTTTACAAAATACTGTTTGTATACAATGTATATTCGTACCATTCAAATCTTCAATCAAGCATTTAGGATAGTGACATCCATCTTATTCAACCACCTTTTCTTTTTTCCCCTCCATCCCCCCTTGCTCCCTTCCTTCCCCTCCCGCCCCTTTGACCTTTCTAGCGTTCTTCTAATCCTCCTGTGTACTTTCCTTCACCCTTTTGCCTCCTCCCATGCCCTCCCTCCCCATTGGCCATTCTAGTGTTCCTCTAATCCTTCTATGGGCTATTAAGAACACAAACAACAATAAATGTTGGCGAGGATGTGGAGAAAAAGGCACAGTCATACATTGTTGGTGGGACTGCAAAATGGTGCAGCCAATATGGAAAGCAGTATGGAGATACCTTCGAAAACTTGGAATGGAACCACCTTATGACCCACCTATCCCACTCCTTGGTCTATACCCAAGGACTTAAAAACAGCATACTAAGTCGGGCGCAGTGGCGCACGCCTGTAATCCCAGCACTTTGGGAGGCTGAGGCAGGAGGATCGTGAGTTCAAAGCCAGCCTCAGCAATGGCGAGGCACTTAGCAACTCAGTGAGACCCTGTCTCTAATAAAATATAAAAAAGGGCTGGGGATGTGACCCAGTGGTCGAGTGCCCCTGAGTTCAATCCCCAGTACCACAAAAAAAAAAAAAAAAAAAAATACAGGGACACAGCCACATAAATGTTTATAGCAGCACAATTCACAGTAGCTAAACTGTGGAACCAACCTAGATGCCCTTCAGTTGATGAATGGATAAAGAAAATGTGGTATATATACATAATGGAGTATTACTCAGCAATAAGAGAGAATAAAATCATGACATTCACAGGTAAATGGATGAAATTGGAGAATATAATGCTAAGTGAAGCTAGCCAATCCCAAAAAAGCCAAATGCCAAATGTTTTTTTTTTTCTGATATAAGGAGGCCAATTCAAAAAGAAAATCTTGAAAGCAACAGGAAAAGCATAGCCCATCAAAAGGGAACTTCAATAAAATTATCAGTGTATTTCTGGGAAGGCTGTGGGAGTATTTATTTAAAGAGTGGAAAGGGAAAGACCTGTTAACTGAGAATCCTATACCTATAAAAACTGTTCTTCAAAATTGAAGAAGAATTTAAGACATTACCAGATAAACAAAAGCTGAGGGAGTTCATTGCCAATAAATGTCTCCTACAAGTAATTCTCAAAGGAGTCTTTCAAGTCTAAATAAAAGGTGAATAATTAATATATGAATCCATATAAAATATAAAGATCTCTGATAAATATATGAGCAGATTAAAAACAGCATTTTGAAATTTCCACAGGAAAATAAACAGATAAATGCATTAAAATTATCAATTTATGTTTATCAGTACACAATATATAAGTAGGTAATTTTTCACATCACTACCATAAAAAATGGTGAAAGGCAAAACTGTAATTGAGTATAGTTTTCCTGTGTAATTGAAGTTAAGATGATAATTTAAAATAGAAAGTTGTAAGTTTAGAATGTTATATGTAATTCCCATGGTAAATGTAAAGAAAATATATGTGAAATACATACAAAAGGAAGTGAGAAGGGAACTAAACTGTGCCACTAGGAAAAAAAATTTAAACACAAAGGAAGACAGTAATAGAAGAAATGAGGAACAAAAAAGCTATAAGCCATACAGAGAACAAATAACATGGTATATTATTGAGCTTTTTGTCACTGTAACCAAAATACCTGACAAAAACAACTTGTCAGGTAGAAAAAGTTTATTTGGGTTCATGAGGTTTCAGAGGTTCAGTCCATGGTCTGCCAACTCCATTTGCACTGGGCCAAAGTGATGCAGAACATCATGCCTCACTCGAAAGGGTGTAGTGGAAGAGTGCTTCTTCACTCGTGGCAGCTAGGAATTAGAGCAGGTAAGGATAAGTGACTGTTGGGAAGATGATCCCTTCCAGCTATACCCTCCTGCCTACAGTTACCACCCAGCTAGTCCATTCAAACTAGGATGGACTCATGAGGTTATATCTCTCATAATGCAATTATTTTACCTCTGAATATTTCTGCATTAACACAAAACCTTTGGGGAGCTCATATCCAAACCATAACAAGTGAAAAATAAGTCCCTCCATTTCAGTAATTGCTTTAAATGTAAATGGAGTAAGCTCCTGATTCAGAAAACACAGATTTAGAGAATGGCTTCAAAAAAGACAAAAGTAGAACTCAACATCTAAGGACACATATATCGAAAGAAAAAGGATGAAAAAAAAAAAGGACTAAAATCACTAAAATCAGAATTGAAAGTGAGGACTTTACTATTGACTTTAAAGAAATAAAGTGTTATATTTCATGTAATGTATATTTATCACAATCTAGACATTTTTTAGATTATTTATTTACTTATTCAAAATGCACAAGTATATCATCTTTTTACATACAACTGCTTGTATGCAAAGTATATAAGTACCATTCAGATCTTTAATCATGCATTTAGGATAGTGATATCCATCTCATTCAACCACCATTTTCCCCCCTTCCCCACCCCCCGCTCCCTCCCTTGCCCTCCCTTTTCCTTTGACCATTCTAGTGTTCCTCTAATCCTATGTACCCCCATCAAATCACACTGTGAACTAACCTCCTTATATCAGAAAAAACATTTGGTGTTTGGATTTTTGAGATTGACTAATTTCACTTAGCATTATATTCTGCAACTTCATCCATTTACCTGCAAATGCCATTATTTTATTCTCTCTTATTGCTGAGTAAAATTCCATTTTGTATATATACCACATTTTCTTTATCCACTCATCTACTGAGGGACATCTAGGTTGGTTCCACAACCTAGCTATTATGAATTGTGCTGCTATAAAAATTGAAGTGGCTGTGTCACTGTAATATGCTGTTTCTAAGTCTTTGGGGAATAGACCAAGGAGTGGGATGGGATGGCTAGGTCATAGGGTGGTTCCATTCCCATTTTCCCAAGAACTCTCCATACTGCTTTCCATAGCGGTTGCACCATTTTGCAGTCCCACCAGCAATGTATGAGTGTGCCTTTTTCCCCACATCCTCTCCAACATTTATTGTTGTTTGTGTTCTTGATAGCTGCCATTCTGACTGGAGTGAAATGAAATCTTAGAGTAGTTTTTATTTGTATTTCTCTAATTGCCAGAGAGGTTGAGCATTTTTTCATGTATTTGTTGATTGATTGTATATCTTTTTCTGAGAAGTGTCTTTTCAGTTCCTTAGCCCATTTATTGATTGGGTTATTTTCTTTTTTGGTGTAAAGTTTTTTGAGTTCTTTATATATTCTAGAAATTAGTGCTCTATCCGATGTGCATATATTAAATATTTGTTCCCAATTAGTTGGCTCTCTATTCACCTCACTGATTGTTTCTTTTGCTGAAAAGAAGCTTTTTAGCTTAAATCTATCCCATTCATTAATTCTTGGTAATAGTTCTTGTGCTACAGGATTCTTATTAAGGAACTTGGGGCCTAATCCAACATGTTGGAAATTGGAGCTTACTTTTTCTATTAGGCGTATTGTCTCAGATCTAATTCCTAGGTCCTTGATCCACTTTGAATTGAGTTTTGTGCATGGTGAGAGATACAAGTTTAATTTCATTTTGTTGCATATGGATTTCCAGTTTTCCCAGCACCATTTGTTGAAGAGGCTATCCTTTCTCCACTGTACATTTTTGGCACCTTTGTCTAATATAAGATAACTGAAATTATATGTATTAGTCTCTGTGTCCTCAATTCTGTACCATTGGTCCACCCGTCTGTTTTGGTGCCAATACCATGCTGTTTTAGTTACTATTGCTCTATAGTATAATTTAAAGTCCGGTATGGTGATGTCCCCTGCTTCACTTTTCTTGCTCAGGATTGCTTTGGCTATTCTGGGTCTCTTTTATTTTTCCAGATGAATTTCATGACTGCTATTTCTATTTCTTTGAAGAATGACATTGGGATTTTGATTGGAATTGCATTAAATCTGTATAATGCCTTTGCTAGTATGGACATTTTGACAATATTGACTCTACCTATCCAAGAGCAAGGTAGGTCTTTCCATCTTCTGAGTTCTTCTATGATTTCTTTCTTTAGTGTTCTATAATTTTCTTTATAGAGGTCTTTCACCTCTTTTGTTAAGTTGATTCCCAGGTATTTTTTTTTTTGTGATGCTATTGTAAGTGGGGTCATTTTCATCATTTCCCTTTCAGAGGCTTTGTCACTGATGTATAAAAATGCCTTTGACTTATGGGTATTGATTTTGTATCCTGCTACTTTGCCGAATTCATTTACTAGTTGTAAAAGTTTTCTGGTAGAGTTTTTTGGGTCTTCTAGGTATATTATCATGTCATCAGCAAATAGTGCTAATTTGAGCTCTTCTTTTCCTATGTGGATCCCTTTAATTTCTTTCGTCTGTCTAATTGCTCTGGCCAGAGTTTCCAGTACTATATTAAATAGCAGTGGTGAAAGGGGGCATCCCTGTCTTGTTCCAGTTTTTAGAGGAAATGCTTTCAATTTTTCTCCATTTAAGATAATGTTAGCTCTGGGCCTTGCATAAATAGCTTTTATAATGTTGAGATATGTTCCTGATATTCCTAGTTTTTCTAGTGTTTTGAACATAAAGGGGTGCTGTATTTTGTCAAATGCTTTTTCTGCATCTATTGAGACAATCATATGATTTTTATCTTTAATTCTATTTATGTGATGTATTATGTTTATTGATTTCCAAATACTGAACCAGCCTTGCATCCCTGGAATAAACCCAACTTGATGGTGGTGCACTGTCTTTGTGATATGTTTTTGTATCCGATTTGCCAGGATTTTGTTGAGGATTTTTGCATCTATGTTCATTAAAGATATTGGCCTGAAGTTTTCTTTTTTGGATGCATCTTTGCTTGGCTTTGGAATTAATGTAATATTGGCCTCATAGAAAGAGTCTGGAAGAGCTCCCTCTTTTTCTATTTCTTGAAATAGTTGGAAGAGCATTGGTATTAATTCTTCTTTGAAAGTCTTGTAGAACTCAGCTGTAAACCCATCAGGTCCTGGACTTTTCCTTGTTGGTAGCTTTTTGATGACGTCTTCTATTTCTTCGCTTATAATTGATCTGTTTAAATTGTGTATAGCCTCCAGATCCAGTTTAGGCAAATCATATGACTCTAGAAATCTGTCAATGCATTCAGTATTTTCTATTTTGTTAGAGTACAAGTTTTCAAAGTAATTTCTAATTATATTCTGTATATCTGAGGTGTTTGTTGTGATATTCCCTTTTTCATCACAAATGTTAGTAATTTGAGTTTTTTCTCTTCTTCTTTTCATTAGCATCGCTAAGGGTCTGTCAATTTTGTTTATTTTTTCAAAGAACCAACTTTTAGTTTTGTCAATTCTTTGAATGGTTTCCTTAGTCTCAATTTCATTAATTTCTGCTCTGATTTTAATTATTTCCTGTCTTCTGCTACTCTTGGTGTTGATCTGTTCTTCTTTTTCTAGTGCTTTGAGGTGTGATGTTAAGTCATTTATTTGTTGGTGGTTTTTTTTTCCTTTTAAGGAATGAACTCAGTGCAATGAATTTTCCTCTTACTACTGCCTTCATAGTGTCCCAGAGATTTCTATACGATGTATCTGTGTTCTCATTTACCTCTAGGAATTTTTTGATCTCCTCTTTGATGTCTTCTTCAACCCCTTGTTCATTCAGTAGCATGTTGTTTAGCTTCCAGTTGATGGAGTAGTTTTTCTTATTCCTTGTTTTCTCGTTGATTTCCAATTTCATTCCTTTAGGGTCCGATAGCATGCAGGGTAGTATCTCTATTTTTTCATATTTTCTGAGAGTTGCCTTGTGACTTTTAATATATGGTCTATTTTGGAGAAGGAGCCATGTGCTGCTGAGAAAAAAGTGTATTCTTTTACTGTGGGATGAAATATTCTATATATGTCCGTTAAGTCTAAGTTATTAATTGTTTTAAGGAGGCCTACGGTTTCTTTGTTTAGCTTTTGTTTGGATGATCTACCTATTGGTGAGAGAGGTGTGTTGAAATCCCCTAGAATAATTGTGTTGTGGTCAATTTTACTCTTGAATTTCAGAAGAGTTTGTTTGATGAATGTAGGTGCTCCATTATTTGGGGGCATATAGATTTATGATTGTTATATCCTGTTGATGAATGGTTCCTTTAAGTAGTAAGAAATATCCATCTTTGTCCCTTTTGATTAGTTTTGGCTTGAAGTCTACCTTATTTGAAATGAGAATGGAAACCCCTGCTTGCTTCTGCAGGCCATGTGAGTGATAAGACCTTTCCCAGCCTTTCACCTTCAGTCTATTGATGTCTTTTTCTATGAGGTGTGTTTCTTGGAGACAGCAAATTGTTGGGTCATTTCTTTTAATCCATTCAGATAATCTGTGTCTTTTGAATGGTGAGTTTAGGCCGTTAACATTCAGGGTTATTATTGAAATGTGATTTTTATTCCCATCCATTTTTATTTGTATTATGATCTTTAGTTTGATTTGGTTTCTCTTCTGGTTGGTATTTCCCTTAGTTTAATATCTCCCTTTGTTGATTTTTGTTGTTATTTTTCTCTTCTTCTTTTCATTAGCATCGCTAAGGGTCTGTCAATTTTGTTTATTTTTTCAAAGAACCAACTTTTAGTTTTGTCAATTCTTTGAATGGTTTCCTTAGTCTCAATTTCATTAATTTCTGCTCTGATTTTAATTATTTCCTGTCTTCTGCTACTCTTGGTGTTGATCTGTTCTTCTTTTTCTAGTGCTTTGAGGTGTGATGTTAAGTCATTTATTTGTTGGTGGTTTTTTTTTCCTTTTAAGGAATGAACTCAGTGCAATGAATTTTCCTCTTACTACTGCCTTCATAGTGTCCCAGAGATTTCTATACGATGTATCTGTGTTCTCATTTACCTCTAGGAATTTTTTGATCTCCTCTTTGATGTCTTCTTCAACCCCTTGTTCATTCAGTAGCATGTTGTTTAGCTTCCAGTTGATGGAGTAGTTTTTCTTATTCCTTGTTTTCTCGTTGATTTCCAATTTCATTCCTTTAGGGTCCGATAGCATGCAGGGTAGTATCTCTATTTTTTCATATTTTCTGAGAGTTGCCTTGTGACTTTTAATATATGGTCTATTTTGGAGAAGGAGCCATGTGCTGCTGAGAAAAAAGTGTATTCTTTTACTGTGGGATGAAATATTCTATATATGTCCGTTAAGTCTAAGTTATTAATTGTTTTAAGGAGGCCTACGGTTTCTTTGTTTAGCTTTTGTTTGGATGATCTACCTATTGGTGAGAGAGGTGTGTTGAAATCCCCTAGAATAATTGTGTTGTGGTCAATTTTACTCTTGAATTTCAGAAGAGTTTGTTTGATGAATGTAGGTGCTCCATTATTTGGGGCATATAGATTTATGATTGTTATATCCTGTTGATGAATGGTTCCTTTAAGTAGTAAGAAATATCCATCTTTGTCCCTTTTGATTAGTTTTGGCTTGAAGTCTACCTTATTTGAAATGAGAATGGAAACCCCTGCTTGCTTCTGCAGGCCATGTGAGTGATAAGACCTTTCCCAGCCTTTCACCTTCAGTCTATTGATGTCTTTTTCTATGAGGTGTGTTTCTTGGAGACAGCAAATTGTTGGGTCATTTCTTTTAATCCATTCAGATAATCTGTGTCTTTTGAATGGTGAGTTTAGGCCGTTAACATTCAGGGTTATTATTGAAATGTGATTTTTATTCCCATCCATTTTTATTTGTATTATGATCTTTAGTTTGATTTGGTTTCTCTTCTGGTTGGTATTTCCCTTAGTTTAATATCTCCCTTTGTTGATTTTTGTTGTTATTTTTCTCTTCTTCTTCCTGAAAAATTTTGCCCAGTATGTTCAGAAGTGCTGGCTTTCGAGCTGCAAAATCTTTTAACTTTTGCTTGTCGTGGAAGGTTTTTATTTCATCTTCGAATCTAAAGCTCAGTTTTTTTGGATATAAGATTCTTGGTTGACATCCCTTTTCTTTCAGAACTTGAAATATGCTATTCCAGGATCTTCTTGCTTTTACGGTCTGGGTAGAAAAGTCTGAACATAGTCTGATTGGTTTCCCCCTATATGTAATCTGCTTCCTTTCTCTTGTGGCTTTTAATATTCTCTCCTTGCTCAGTATATTAGGCATTTTCATTATAATGTGTCTTGGTGTGGATCTGTTGTGATTTTGTATGTTTGGTGTTCGGTAAGCCTCTTAAACTTGGTTTTCCCATTCATTCCTCAAGTTTGGAAAATTTTCTGTAATTTTTCATTAAATAAATTGTTCATTCCTTTGGCTTGAAACTCTGCCCCCTCCTCTACCCCAATCACTCTTATGTTTGGTCTTTTTATGTTGTCCCATAATTCTTTGATGTTCTGTTCTTGGTTTCTTACCATTTTTGCTGTGTAATCTAGATTTTTCTCTAGGGTATATATTTTGTCCTCATTGTCTGAGGTTCTTTCTTCCAAGTGATCTACTCTGTTGGTGATACTTTCGATTGAGTTTTTATTTTGGTTTATTGCTTCTTTCATTTCCGGAATTTCTGTTTGGTTTCTCTTTAGAGCCTCTATCTCCCTATTGAAGTAATCTTTTACTTCCTGTATTTGTTTATGGAGTTCTTTGTCAAAATGATCTTTTTTCATCTGTACTTGCTCCCTCATCTCATTTTTTAGTTCATTCTTAAGTTCCGCAAGCATTTGGCAAATGTAATTTCTAAATTCCATCTCTGTCATTTCACCAACTGTGCATGCCATGGAATCTACTGAGGATGTATATTGATTTGTTTGTGCCACTTTCGTTCCTTATTTTTTCATCTTGCTTTTATGTCTATTCTTCTTGCACTATGGGACTATTGTGCATAGTCCCATAGTAGACTACTTGACTTTTTGATTTTACCTTAGAACCTTAAGTTGCTCCAGTAGTACAATGCTATCAGATCCCCTTATATTTCCTTTACACTTTAAAATCAGACACTTTCTATTCAAAGAATCCCAGTTTGATCACAATGTACAGATTTAGTTAACCTAGATAGTGTTTCCAATTTAGTCTGTAAGCTTCTAATGGGGCTTTATAGATTCAAGTAATGGACACAGAGGTGATATGTTTAGTAAGAGGGAAGTGAGTGAACTGACTTGTTCTTTCTTAGAAAGTATGAAAAGAGAGTTCTATGGAAGTGGTTTAGTATCAGCAGATGAGAGAGGAAATAGTGAATGATTAGGTGGAAAGACCAATTTATATATAAACCTAATTTATGCAGCAGTTGAGAGAAGAAATAAAGAAAGATGGAGAGAAAGGAAAAAGAAAAAGGAAAAAAAGGAAGAAAGAGAAAACAGTGACCAAGGAGTAGAAATTAGTATGAGAGAGAGTGAGTCTAGAAAATAGAGAATACACTATATATAACACCACTTTGCTATATATTTCAATTGTACTCGTTGAAAAAATCCCAATTTCTGCGTATAACTTGTTTTTGCCTTTGTTGAGTATGCAATGGCAGGGTGTAAATAGGGAAGATGAAGGAAGAAGAAAAAATACTAATGTAAGAAGGAAGAAAAGAAAGAAAGCAAAGAGGAGCAAAAGCAAACAAACACACTGTCAATCAAAACAAAGCAAAACAAAAAAAAAAACCAGAAACTAACAAACAAACCCCCCCAAGAAACAACAAAACAAACAAAAAAAAACAAACAAACAAAAACATTGAAACCAGGAATAAGGCTCAAGCCAAATGAACCCTTGGAAGCCCTTCTTATTTCCCTTCCAGATTAAACCAATTGACCTGGAACATATCCAGTCAGCAATCCTGTTAGTGGAGTCGAGGCTGCACTTTGGCCCTTTGCAGAATGGCACAGTGGAAGAGTGGAGGGGGCTTATCCTCAGGATGAGCCCTGCGTTCAGCAGCAGGGAGCTGCCACTCTGGGCCCTGCAGGCCAGGCAAACTGGAGGCTGGATCTCTCCTTCCCGCAGGCGGGCGGATGCCTACCTCTTGCTCTGGTCACTGCTGGGCAGGTCTCAGGGAGTGGAGGTGGTGCTCCCCCAGGTCTGGCCCTGCGTGCAGCAGCAGGGAGCTGCCACTCTGGGCCCTGCAGGCCAGGCAAACTGGGGGCTGGATCTCTCCTTCCCGCAGGCGGGCCGACATTTTTTATAAAAATAAGAAAATAAGGAGACTAATACATAAGCAAGATGGCAGAACAAAACCTCCAGTGTGCATACTCTCACCAGATAAATATCAACTTGAACAACTATCCATGCAGAAAAATACCTTCACAAGAGCTGAGGAAACCAGGTGACAGATTAAAGCACCTAGGTATAGTACAAATATAAGAAAAGACACATTGAAGATAGTAGGAAGGACAGTTTTATAATACCTGTGTTACCACTCCCCAACTCCAAGCAGTAAAACATGGAAATATACTACACTTAGAGGCAAGAAAGGAAAGTGAATGCTGGATTTTGCCTTGAACCCCCAATCTGGGCTCACACCAGTAAAACCTAGTTATAGACAAGCTGAACAGATACCAAGAAGTAATAACAGAGACCATGCTTCCAGGCCCATGTGGGCATCAGGCCATATTCCATACCCCTAAGTTCTAGGCCTGCCTGCACAACTGTATCCAGGACTACCCCACTGCCAAGAAAAATTCATCAGTCCAAAGCTTTGTATAAACCTCAGCATCAGGTTGACTCCAATGGTCCCAGGATTTGGGTATACCTGAACACTAAACCAACCCCAACAGACTTACTCTCCAGGCCTATACCAGCGCAAGGCAGGCCTACCAGCCCTGAGCTCCAGACCAGGACCCACGATAACAGAATCCAGGAGGCCCTTGTAGATACCATCTCCAGGGATACCCAATTCCAGGCTAACTTCTATATATATAAGTTCCGAACCAGCCTAGAAACAGGTTAATAGACCCAGGCCTCAGGCCTGCCTCAGAATCAGATTAGGTCAGTACACTTGGCTCAGGCATCAAACCAGGATATATGAACACAGACTATAGTGCTGCTAAGTACTAACCCAGTTCCTGTAGCTAGGGTCCTATGCTTCATTATACTCAGGATCCAAGCCTGTTCCAGATGACCGAGGATCTAAATCCATGCCAATAAACCCACAATGGGTTGTCTCACAGGGACCCAGAATTCAGGACTGCTTCTGTGGACTTAAGACTCCAGATAGGTCCCCTTGGGTCCAGATCTCTGGACAGGCTACCACCCATAACCCCAGGCTCCAAACTAGTTCTGGCAGACACAGTCTCCATCCCTGCCCCAGCACCAGGCTGGCTCCAGGCTCTAGACTAGTCCTTGGTAGTGCCAGTCTCCAATAAAATCAGAAACCTGCCCTGCTACAGAAGACCCAGGTTTTGGGTAGACCCAAATATCAAGCCAACCCAAACATACTTCATCTCCAGGTCCACACAAGGGCAAGGCAAGACAGGCAAGCCTGGTCTCAAGACAAGCACCCATGGTCCCAGTATCCAGGTTGACCCTTGCAGATACAGGCTCCAAGGATACCCAATCACTATAACAGCCAGGTAATAGAACTACACCAGAAGAATCTGGAACTATAATTGTCCCCATAGACTGAGGTTCTAAGACCAATTCTGCATATTTAGACTCCAGGATAGCCCCTATGAGCCAGACTAGTTCCCTAGGGACTCAGATTCTAGGCCCACCCCAGCACCAGCTGAGCCTCTGTGGCCCCAGGCTTCACGTTGGTCTATCATAAATACAGACTCCAAGCATAGTCTTATGGTCCCAGGCTCAAGGCCCAACACTGTGGGCCCAATCAGCAGGTACACCTCAGTACATCCAGACTCCAGGACCAACCTTATGGACCCAGGCACCAGGTCAGTCTTCCCGAAGACTCTAGCAATAAGACTCTCTGAGAACCCACCAGACAGCTGGTTCAGAATCTCTGGACAGGCTGACTAGTAAAGGTATTTCCCCAAAATAATAAGTAAGTATGAAAAGATGGGAATAAGTTCCTATTTCTTCAAATGCACAGATACAAACACACGGCCACAGGGATCAAGAATAAACAGTCAATTGTCACCACAAAAGAACCAAAATAGAACACAATAAATAAATGGAGGTACTTAAACTTCCTGACAAAGAATTTAAAGCAACAGTTTTAAAACAAAGTTCAAGAAAATACAGAGGAAAAGAGTCACAAAAATTGGGAGATTAGAGGAACACTAGAATGGTCAAAGGAAAGGGAAGGGCAAGGGAGGGAGCAAGGGGTGGGGAGGAAAAAAATGGTGGTTGAATGATATGGATATCACTATCCTAAATGCATGATTAAAGATCTGAATGGTACTTATATACTTTGTATACAAGCAGTTGTATGTAAAAAGATGCTATACTTGTGCATTATGAATAAGTAAATAAATAATTTTTAAAAAATTATTTTAATATGGTTTTATTTGAATTGATATAATAATCTTACATATTTATGAGGCACTGTGGAACATTTCAATATACGTGCAATGTATAATGATCAAATCAGGAAAATTGGCATATCTGTCATCTCAAATATTGATCATTTCTGTGTTGAGAGTATTCAAAATCCTCTCTACTAGATATCTTTCAAAATTCAATTAGTTGGGGCTGGGGATGTAGCTCAGTTGGTGGAGTGTTTACTTCACATGCACAAGGCCTTGGGTTTAATCCCCAACACCACAAAAAACAAAATACAATTAGTTGTTGTGGACCATACTTATCTTATTGTGCTATACAATATTAGAATGTATTCATTTTCTCCAACTCTACCCCTATACCTACTAACCATACACTCCAATACCCTCACTCACACACTTTTCAAGCTCTATTAGCCAATATTCTACTTTATACTTCCACAAGGTCAACTTTTTAGCTTCCACACATAAGTTAGAAAATACAGTATTTGTCTTTCTGTGCTTTACTTATTTCACTTAATATAATGTCCTCCAGCTCCATCCGTGTGGCTGCAAATGATAGAATTTCATTCTCTTTTATGGCTAAATAATACTCCATTTTGTATATATACCACATTTTTTAATCCATTCATCCCTAAATGGACACTTTCATTGATACCATACCTTGATTATTGTGAACAATACTGCAATAAACATGGGAGTGTAGATGTCTCTTCAGCATAATTTATATCCTTTGGATATATACCCTGTAGTGGGATTGTTGGATCATATGGCAGTTCTATCTCTAGGGTTTTTGTTTTTGTTTTTGTTTTGTTTTGCTTTGTTTTGTTTTTGTAGAATCTCCATACTGTTTTCCATACTGTCTGTACTAATTTACATATCCTCTAACATTATGTTATAGTTACCTTTCACTACATCCTCACAAGAAATTATCACTTTCTGTATTTTTTGGTAATAGCTATTCTAACTGGAATAAGATGGTATCTTTCTATGGTTTTCATTTGCATGTTCTTTTTTTTTTTTTTTTTTTTTGGTACTGGGGATTGAACTCAGGGGCACTCGACCACTGGATCACATCCCCAGCCCTTTTTTTTTGTATTTTATTAGAGACAGGGTCTCACTGAGTTACTAAGTGCCTCGCCATTGCTGAGGCTGGCTTTGAACTCGCGATCCTCCTGCCTCAGCCTCCCAAAGTGCTGGGATTACAGGCGTGCGCCACCGCGCCCGGCTTCATTTGCATGTTCTTGATGATCAATGATGTTGAGCATTTTTTCATCTACTTATTAGCCCTTTAAATTGAAAAATTTAAACAATTTTTTAAACATAACACAAATTGTGGGGTGGAAAAGTAAAATGAAAAACACAATAGAGACCATCAACAGCCAAACTGATCAAACAGAAGGAATACTCTGTAAACTCAAAAATAAATTATTTGAAAACACCATAGGGAAAAAATAAAAAAGAATGAAGAAAGTTTATGAGACTATGAGTAAACATCAAAAAGAGCAAATTAGTGAATTATATAAGTTAAAGAAGAAGAGAGAAACAAAAGCATAGATATCTTATTTAAAAAATAATAGCAAAGGGACTGGGGTTGTGGCTCAGCAGTAGAGTGCTTGCCTAGCACGAGTGAGACACTGGGTTCAATCCTCAACACCACATAAAAATAAATAAAGGTTATAAATATAATAGCAGAAAACTTTTCAAAGCTGAAGAAAGATACAAATACCCAGGTACATGAAGGTCAAGGGCTTCCAAACAGATTCAAACAAATGAGAATACACCAAGACATATTACATAATTAAGTGGGAAATATCAAAGACAAAGAGAAGACCCTCAAAACAGGGAAGAAAATAAAATTCCATGTAAGGCACTTCTAATAAACTGGCAGTAAATTTCTCAGCTGAGACCTTACAAGCTAGGAAAAAGTGCAATGACATATTCAAAGTACTATAGGAAAAAAAAATTGCCAACCAAGAATACCATACCCAGTAAAGATTTCCTTCAGAAATGAAGATGAGATAAAGCCTTTGACAGACAAACAAAAGCTAAGGGAATTCATCACTACCATATCTGTATTATAAAAAATGCTGGAAGGAGTTCTTCAAACTGAAAAAATATATGCTAATTTGTAACATACAAATATACCAAAGTATACAACTCACTGGTAAAAGTAAGTACACATTCAACTTCAGAATACTCATACTGTAATGGTGGAGGACAAATCACTAATATTTTACTACAAAGGTTAAAACACAAAACTATTAAAATAATAATAGTTATAATAATTTTTAAAGGATTTATACTATAAAAATGTAAATTGTGACACCAAAGCTTAAAATATGGAAGAGGGTGTGATAAAAGTGTATTGCTAGTTTATGTGATAAAAGTTAAGGGATTCTCAGCTTAAAATAGCCAGTTATATTGAAATATTTTTTTGTGTGTCAGCCACATGGGAACCACAAATCAAAAACCTACAGTAGATATGCAAAAGATAAGAAATGAGAAAATAAATCATACCACTAGAAAAAGATAATTAATAAAAATAAAGGCAGCAAGAGGAGAAGAAAGGAACAAAGAATCTATAAAATTGAGATAAGGAATCCCCTCAGAAAACACACAAAGTCCTAATTTAAAACAAATTAGAGAGCTTTATTTACCTGGCCAGGGGCTGCCACCTGCAGAGCCTGAAGCTCTATGGGAGAACAGCAGCTTTTCCTGGTTTTCCTTGGGAATTTAAAGATGAAAACCACAACTTTTCAGAGTCATGTAAACAAGCCAATCACAGAAGCTAGAACAGCGGTAAGCTAGTCTTTGCAAACCCAAACAGGACTGGAATTTTCCACGTGACAAGCAAGTAGGCCACAGAAGCTAAAAAGTAGTTATTTTAAACATCTTAGACAACCACAGCTTGGGTCCGAGCAGGTGCTAGACAACCATATCCTGAGTTTGGGTGGGGGCGAGAATCTACTTCAAAGTCATGTAGACCCACAAATGCACTCAGACCCAAGATGTAGCTCACCAAGACCATTGCCATATCCTGCATTGGGTACATTTTATGTGGTACCAAGTACATAAAAATAATATAAGAAAATAGCTTTCATTTCAGTTTCTCAGAAACAGCTCTTGTAACAGTTTTTTTATAGAAGGCAGCAAAATGGAGTCGTAGGCCTGTCTATGACAGTTCTTGCTTTATAATTGTCTTATCTTACCTCACTTATCAAAATCTTATATCTATAATCTATGTTTTACACTCTTATTGATTTTATTGATTAGTTTACACAACAAAAATAACCAGCAAACAATTAACAAATGGCAGCAGTAAGTTCTTAACTATTAATAATTACCTTGAATGTAAGTGGATTAAATTCTTCAAGCAAAAGCCAATGAATAGTTAAATGGGTAAAAAGAACAAAACTCAACTATATAGTGCTCACACGAGACTCACTTAACCTTTAATGACATGCATAGATTGAACATGAGAGCTTAGAAAGATATGCTAAGTACATGGAAACCACAAGAGAGAAGTAGTAGCTATATGTATATCAGATAACACATATTTTAAGTAATAACTATAAAACAAGACAAAGAACACCATTATATAATAATGAAGTGGTCAACTATTCAAGAAGATAAAACAATTGTAAAACATATACACTCAACATTTGAACATCCAAATATATAAAACAAATATTAATAAATCTGGATTAGAAGACTGCAATACGGTAATAGGAGGGGGCAACTATATGACACTTTCAACAGTGAACAGACCATCCAGATAGGAAACCAATAAGGAAAAATGTACTTGAACTATATTTTAGAACAAATGGACCTAACAGACATATATAGAACATTCCATCCAACAACAGCAAAACATGCATTCTTCTCAAGAGCACATGGAAAAATCTCCAGGACAGATCACATGTTAAGGCACAAAACAAGTCTTAACAAATTTAAGAAGATTGAAATCATATGAAGTATCTTTTCTGACCACAATGGTATGAAACTAGAAATCAATACCAGGATGAATTTCAGAAAATTCACAAATTCGTGGAAATTAAATAACATTCTCCTGAATAACTGATGAGTCAAAGAAGTTAAAAAGGAAATTTTAAAATATCTTGAGACAAATTTAAATGGACACACACACACTAAACTGTATAGGATGCAAGAAGAGTAATTTTAAAAAGGAAATTTATGGAAAAATAAATACTTAAATTAAAAAAAAAGAGGATTTCAGATGAATGACCTAATATTACACCTCAAGGTACTAGAAAAACAACAAACCAAGCCCCAAATTAGGAAGGAAATAATAAAGATCAGATTGTAATAACTGAAAAAGACACCAGAAAAAAAAAAAAAGATCAACCAAACCAAGAGTTGGGTTTCCAAACAAATTAACAAAATCAACAAACCTTCAGCTGGAGTAATTAAATATTATGATTTGGATTCTAAATGTCCCCCCAAAATCTCATGTGTTGAAGACTTGGTACCCAGTGCAACAATACTCAGAGGTGGAACCTTTGGGAGATCATTGGATCATGAAGGCTCTCACCTCATGAATGAATAACTTAATGGGATATTGGGAGATGGTGAAAACTTTAGAGGTGGGGTCTGATTGTAGGAAGTAGATTATTGACAGTGTTCCCTTGAAGAATATATTGAAATCCTAGCGCCTCACCCCCACCCCACCCCAGTCTGCCAAGAGGTGAGCAGCTTTGCTGAACCATATGCTCTTTGCCATGATATTTTGACTTGCCACAGGCCCAAATACAGTGAAGGTAACCAACCAAGCTCTGAAACCATGAGACAAAATAAATCTTTCCTCCCTTTAAGTTATTTGTCTCAAATATTTTGTCACAGCAGTACAAAGCTAACACACTAAAAAAAAATGATAAAACTAAAATAAAATGAGAAATGTAAATGGAGACATTAACACTGCTTCAGTGGAAACATAAAGGGTCATAAGAAACTATTATAAACAAAATACACCAAAAAGTTAGATACCTTAGGAAAAAAGGATAAATTCCTAGACACATACAACTTACTAAGATTGAACCATGATGAAATAGAAAATTTAACAGATAAATAACAAGGAGACTGAATAAGTAATAAGTCTCCCATCAAAGAAAAGCCCAGAGACTGGGATTGTAACTCCATGGTAGAGCACTTGAGGAGCACATGTGTGGCACTGGGTTGCATCCTCAGCACCAAGTAAAAATAAATAAAATAAATAAAAAGGTATTATATCCATCTACAGCTAAAAAAAAAAATCATTTAAAAACAAAAAAAAAAAGAAAAGAAAAGCCCAGGATCTGATAGTTTTGCTGTCAAATTCTTCAAAACACTTTAAAAAGAATTAATATCAATCTTTCACAAACTCTTCCAAATAATTGAAGAAAAGAGAATACTTCCAAACTGATATGATCAGGTTAGCATTACCCTCAAAACAAAGCCAGATGAGGTCACTATGAAAAAAGGAAATTTCAGATGTAGAAAAAACACTTGGCACAATTAAACAACCCTTCCTGACAAATACTCTCAATAAATTCTGTACAGAAGGAATGTGCTTCAACAAAATAAGGTCCCATATGACAAAACTATGCCTAGTAATACTAAACAGTGAAAAGCTATAAGCTTTTCCTCTAAAATCAGGAACAAGAAAAGGATGCCCAGTCTCATCACTTCTGTTACACATAATACTGAAAGTCCCAGCCAGAGAAATTAGGCAAGGGAAAAAATAAAAACCATCCAAACTGGAAGGAAAGAAGATCAATTGTCCCTGTTTGTAGATGAATTGTCTTACATATTCAAACTTCTAAGGAATCCTTCAAGAAACTGTTAGAATAAGCAAATTCAGAAAAGTTACAGGATGTAAAATCAATATATGAAAATCAGTACATTTCTATACACTAACAGTGAACTATCTGAAAAAGAAAACAAAAAATTCCTTTTAAAAAAGTGAAATATTAGGAATATTTTGCTAAGTATAGGAATAGTAAAATATATGCACAAATTAAAATTTAGGAATAAATTTAACCAGGTTGGTGAGAGATCTCAACACTAAAATTTATAAAACACTGATAAAAAATATTGAAGAAGATGTAAATACATGGAAAGGTATCCTGTGCTCATGGATTGGAAGAAATAATTTTGTTTAAATGTCATACTACCCAACCAATTTACATATTCAATGCAATCCCTGTCAAAATTTAAATGACAGTTTTTATGTAAATGAGAAAAAAATCCTAAAATTGTCATGGAACCACAAATGCTTTGAATAGTAAAAGCAGTCTTGAAAAAAGAGAGCAAAGCTGGAGGCATCACACTACCTGACTTCAAAATATACTACAAAACTATACAAATAAAAAGACCATAATACTAAAATTAAAACATACAGACAAATAAAATAGAAAGCTTAGAAATAAATACACATATTTACTCCTATTTATTTTTGACAAAGGTGCCAAGAACACTCAGTGTGGAAAGGACAGTCTTTTCAACAGTGTTGAGAAAACTGGATATCCACATATGGAAGAATGAAATAGATCCTTATCTCGCACCATATAGAAATATCAACACAAAAGGATAAAATACGTAAATGTAGGACCTAAAACTATGGAACTACTAGAAGATATAGGAGAAAAGCTTCATGACATTGGTCTAAGAAATTATTTCTTCAATACTACCCTCAAGCTGTAAGCAACAAAAGCAAAAATAGGCAAGTGGGATTGAATCAAACTAAAAAAGCTGTTGTACAGAAAAAAAAAAAATCAAAGTGAACAGACAACCCAGATTGGGAGACTATATTTCAAAACACACTGATAAATTGCTAGTATTCAAATTTTATAAGGAACTCAAACTACACAATAACTTGAAAACAAATAGCCCAATTTTAAAATGGGCAAAGGACCTGAATAGACACTTCTCAAAAGAAGACATAGAAATTGCCAACAGGTATATGAAAAATGGTTGACATCACTAATCATCAGGTAAATGAAAACTGACCACAGTGGGATATTACCTCATGTTTAGAATGGCTGTTAGCAACAAGATGAATCATAAGCATGAATGAGGATATGGAGTAAAGGAAACTATTACATATTGTTGATATGAATTTAAATTAATACAATCATTATGGAAAACAGAATGGAAAATTCTCAGAAAACTAAAAATAGAACTACCTTATGAACTAGTAATCCCACTATTGTATATATATCCAAAGGAATTGAAATCAATATGTCAAAGAGATATCTGCTCCATAACGTCATTGCAGCATTATTCACAATAACCAAGATTTGTGACAACACAGGTGAATCTATAGAATATTAAGCTAAATGAAATAGGTCAGGCATAAAAAGAAATAATAGATGATCTTGCTTATATGTGGCATCTAAAAAGTGGAACTCATAGAAATAGAAAATCTAATTTGTGATCACCGGAGGATGAGAGTGGAAGGTGGTGGGTATTGACGTAAGGGTAAAAAGTGTATTTAAACGGGAGGAATAAGTTCTGGTGATTTACTGCACAGCATAGTAACTATAGTTAGTAATAACTTATTGCATATTTTAAAACTACTAAGAGTAGATTTTAGATGTTCTCACTACAAAGAAACATTAAGTATGTAAAGTGAGACATATTATACTAATGCTATCATTCCACAATTTGTATATACAACAAAATATCACCTTCCATTGCATTAATTTATACAATTATTATTTATAAGCTTAAATAATTTTTAAATCGTGTTTATTTTATATATATTTTTTACTTGTAAACGTAGATAAATAAATTATTTTAAGCCTAAAAGACTTAAAAAGCATTGTGTGAGAGCTCTATGAACAATTGTATGCCAACAAATTAGATAATTTAAATATAATGAACAAATAGCTAGGAACATACAACCAACAAAGACTGAATCATGAAGAAACAGACAATCTAAATAGATCAGTAATGGTAAGGCTATTGACTCAATAACCAAAGACGGTAAATGTGCTCTGAGTCAAGTGTAAGTAGGAATTTACTAGAAGCTGTCAGGCAAGTCAAATTATGATGATTGCAATTCTCTGGAAATAGGACTCTATTGGAGTAGTACGATTTGCCTAAACTAGAACTGGAGGCTATACACAATTTAAACAGACCGATTACAAGGGAAGAAATAGAAGACGTCATCAAAAAGCTACCAACAAGGAAAAGTCCAGGACCTGATGGGTTTACAGCCGAGTTCTACAACACTTTCAAAGAAGATCTAAAACCAATGCTCTTCAAACTATTTCAAGAAATAGAAAAAGAGGGAGCTCTTCCAGACTCTTTCTATGAGGCCAATATTATATTAATTCCAAAGCCAGGCAAACACACATCCAAAAAAGAAAACTTCAGGCCAATATCTTTAATGAACATAGATGCAAAAATCCTCAACAAAATCCCGGCAAATCGGATACAAAAGCATATCAAAAAGATAGTGCACCACGATCAAGTGGGTTTATTCCAGGGATACAAGGCTGGTTCAACATTCGGAAATCAATAAACATAATACATCACATCAATAGACTTAAAGATAAAAATCATATGATTATCTCAATAGACACAGAAAAAGCATTTGACAAAATACAATACCCCTTTATGTTCAAAACACTGGAAAAACTAGGAATATCAGGAAACATATCTCAACATTATAAAAGCTATTTATGCAAGGCCCAGAGCTAACATTATCTTAAATGGAGAAAAATTGAAAGCATTCCCTCTAAAAACTGGAACTAGACAGGGATGCCCCTTTTCGCCACTGCTATTTAACATAGTACTGGAAACTCTGGGCAGAGCAATTAGACAGACAAAAGAAATTAAAGGGATCCAGATAGGAAAAGAAGAGCTCAAAGTAGCACTACTTGCTGATGACATGATAATATACCTAGAAGACCCAAAACACTCTACCAGAAAACTTTTACAACTAGTAAATGAATTCGGCAAAGTAGCAGGATACAAAATCAATACCCATAAGTCAAAGGCATTTTTGTATATCAGCGACAAAGCCTATGAAAGGGAAATGATGAAAACTACCCCATTTACAATAGCATCAAAAAAAATAATAAAATACCTGGGAATCAACTTGACGAAAGAGGTGAAAGACCTCTATAATGAAAACTATAGAACACCAAAGAAAGAAATTATAGAAGAACTCATAAGATGGAAAGACCTACCTTGCTCTTGGATAGGTAGAATTAATATTGTCAAAATGCCCTTACTACCAAAAGCATTATACAGATTTAATGCAATTCCAATCAAAATCCCAATGTCATTCTTCAAAGAAATAGAAAAAGCAGTCATGAAATTCATCTGGAAAAACAAGAGACCCAGAATAGCCAAAGCAATCCTGAGCAAGAAAAGTGAAGCAGGTGGCATGACCATACAGGACTTTAAATTATACTATAGAGCAATAGTAACAAAAACAGCATGGCACTGGCACCAAAACAGACGGGTGGACCATTGGTACAGAATTGAGGACACAGAGAATAATACATATAATTTCAGCTATCTCATATTAGACAAAGGCGTCAAAAATGTACAGTGGAGAAAGAATAGCCTCTTCAACAAATGGTGCTGGGAAAACTGGAAATCCATATGCAACAAAATGAAATTAAACCCTTATCTCTCACCGTGCACAAAATTCAATTCAAAGTGGATCAAGGACCTAGGAATTAGACCAGAGACAATATGCCTAATAGAAGAAAAAGTAAGCTCCAATTTCCAACATGTCGGATTAGGCCCCAAGTTCCTTAATAAGAATCCTGTACCACAAGAATTAATACCAAGAATTAATGACTGGGCTAGATTTCAACTAAAAAGCTTCTTCTGAGCAAAAGAAACAATCAGTGAGGTCAATAGAGAGCCAACTAATTGGGAACAAATATTTAATACATGCACATCAGATAGAGCACTAACTTATAGAATATATAAAGAACTCAAAAGACTTAACGCCAAAAAAAAAAAAAAAAAACAACAATAACCCAATTAATAAATGGGCTAAGGAATTGAAAAGACACTTCTCAGAAGAATATACACAATTAATCAACAAATACATGAAAAAAATGCTCAACATCGCTGGCAATTAGAGAAATGCAAATCAAAACTACTCTAAGATTTCATTTCACTCCAGTCAGAATGGCAGCTATCAAGAACACAAACAACAATAAGTGTTGGAGAGGATGTGGGGAGAAAGACACACTCATACATTGCTGGTGGGACTGCAAAATGGTGCAACTGTTATGGAAAACAGTATGGAGATTCCTTGGAAAACTGGGAATGGAACCACCCTATGACCTAGCTATCCCACTCCTGGGTCTATTCCCAAAGGACTTAAAAACAGCATATTACAGTGACACAGCCACTTCAATGTTTATAGCAGCACAATTCACAATAGCTAGGTTGTGGAACCAACCTAGATGTCCCTCAGTAAATGAGTGGATAAAGAAAATGTGGTATATATACACAATGGAATTTTACTCAGCAATAAAAGAGAATAAAATAATGGCATTTGCAGGTAAATGGATGAAGTTGGAGAATATAATGCTAAGTGAAATTAGTCAATCTCAAAAAATCCAAATACCGGGGCTGGGGTTGTGGCTCAGCGGCAGAGCTCCCGCCTTGCATGTGTGCAGCCCGGGTTCGATCCTCAGCACCACGTAAATATAAATACATTGCATTGTGTACAACTAAAGTAAATAAATAAATATTTTTTAAAAAATCCAAATAGCAAACGTTTTCTCTGATATAAGGAGGCTAGTTCACAGTGTTGTTGGATGGGGGTACATAGGAGGATTAGAGGAACACTAGAATGGTCAAAGGGAAGGGAGGGGAAGGGAGGGGGCAAGGGGGGAGTGAGGGGGGAAAAAAGAAAAAAGAAAAGGTGGTTGAATGAGATGGATATCATTATCCTAAATGCATGATTGAAGACCTGAATGGCATGAAAATACTTTGTAAACAAAGAGTTGTATGTAAAAAGATGCTATATATGTGCATTATGAATTGTAATGCATACTACTATTATAAATAAAAAATTTTTTAAAAATAAAAAAGGACTCTTTTGGAGAGCTCATATCCCATCTTGAAAATTCAGATGGCTGCCAGGCTGATGGTTCACACACTACCATATTTTCAAAACTGTTGGTTTTCAAAGACACCACTGAGTTGGGGAGAGATCAACAGGAATAGACCAAGTTTGCATGTCACTAATCTCACTCCTCTTAGCAAGATCGGAATTTTTTTTCTGAATAAAGGGTTATCATATTGCTACAAGACATTGGATAATTTCCAAAGTTTTTAAAAGCTGATTTTGACAAATTTTCATGTATTCTTGTTGCTTTTATTGAGGAATGTGTGTTTGGAAGTCTCTATTCTGCCAATACAGAAGTGCTGTCTTGTATCTGTTTTAATCCTAAAGTGTTTTTATTTCAAACAAATCCAAGCATCACCAGATATATTATACATATATACTGCTCATATCTATATAAATTAGATTAATACCATGGGGGCAGGAAGAGAGAGAGAGAGAGAGAGAGAGAGAGAGAGAGAGAGAGAGAATGGAGAATGTGTTTTCACTTAATTCTATCAACAACCACATGGATGGGGGTAAAGGAGGGAGGTACTTGAGAAGTCAGCTTGTCTGCTGCCTTTACCCTGTGAACACCTCAAATATCCCATGCAGGTAGATAATTGTCCAAATCATGGAAAACATTACTAATCCATGTGCCTTGTGGCATAAAGAAATCATGGACCTAGTAAAAGCAGTCAGTGGACTAAAGAAAATCATGAGAAGCTTCTACAAAAGGACGTTTAATATACCAAAGCTCTTCTGTTTCTTTCATGTTTATTTTTATGACTTCTACGTTTGAGCAGACTGTATGGAATCATTTCAATCAAATTAAACATATAACTACTCTTCTTACTATACTATAATTATTTCTACAGCCTGATTAATGAGTTTTTTTCTTCCTGGCTTGAGTAGACTACTTATATCAAGGCATTTTGGGAAAGCCTTTGGAGTGACAGTTTAGGAATCAGAGTCACTTGACAAAAATGTGTTTTTAGGCTCTCTTCTAAGATATATATAATCAACCAGTCAGAGGAAAGATCCTCTTTAACAATACCCATCTGTACCAGAGAAAGAAGAATTTTTAAAATGGCATATGAGGACCCTTTTCATCTGCCTATGTTCTCATTATTTACTGGTATGGGGTAAATTGCGAGAAATGAAGCCAAACAATTGGAAGGAAGATGGTATGAATGGGGTGAAAATCCACCCTTTAGTTCTTACAAAGTATTTTCCCTAACAATGATTTTGAACCAATAGCAATGATAAGAGCACTTTAAATTCTTCTAAATCCATCAATTATTTTTCCAAACAATGAAAAATAACTCAGGGTGAGAAGAGACCTTAGAGTTCATATAGTCCAGTCCATTATACTATCTAATACTTGAAATTTCTCTGCAATACATTTTCCTAGAGATCCTTCAAGTTCTGTTTGCTTACTTACAGTAATGGGGAAGTTCACTACTTCCTATGACGAACTTTCACCTTTGAATACTATGGAATATTAGTATGTTTTAAATATCGAGTTGAATCCAGCTTCCATGGAATCCTCCCTGCCACATGCACTTGTGCACAGTGGTTATGATTTTTCTCATAGATAAATAAAGATGGTACCTGAGCTCTCACCTCATAGACAGCAATTATGTCCACCCAAGTCTTCTCTTCTCCGAGGAAAACATTCCTCATTCATTCACCATGGATCTCTCAGACCCAGCTTGTTTGGTTGTATTTCAAGGCCTAGATTTTTGGCAAATATTTAACAACCAACTTTCTCAGGGAGGAAAGATGGAGTGTGTTGATTTGCAGCATTTGCCAATTTCTGTGGTTGAAGGAGCCCTAATTAGGAAGGGCTGTTGCAGCTAGCTGGAAGCCATAAGTTCCACCTGATATGTATGTGACGCACCTGTAGGCACCCGCAAAGCTGAAGGTATATAACCGGGTGAAAGCGGTCCGAGTTAGGAGAACGGAGAAATTCATTCAATCAGTCGGGCAGTCGCTCGGTCGGTCAGAAGAAGAGTTCGGGTCGGAGAAACCAGATAGAAGAAGTAATGGCTGGTCAGAGTTAGGCCGAGGCTCCCGAGGGCTGGTCAGAGTTAGGCCGAGGCTCCCGAGGAAGACAGAAGACAGAAGAAAGAAGAAAGAAGCAAGAAGCTCTAAAAAATAATCTTTCTCTAAGCTCTATCTTTCTTTCTCTCTAAGCTAAGAAGAAAAAATAATCTTTCTCTAAGCTCTTTCTTTCTCTCTAAACTAAGAAGACAAGAAGAAAAAAACAAGACAAGAAGACAAGAAGAAGCTAAGCTCTATCTTTCTTTCTCTCTAAGCTAAAGTAGAAGTAAAAGTAGTAAAAGCTTTACTCTGCCTCCGAGTTTTTCTCCCGTGGCGCCGTGGCTGGCCATGACAGGCAGCTTACATGTGGTGTAAGAAACATTACCAGCATGGCTGATTTGAAAGTATCAATGTGATGTTGCTGAATGCAAAATCAGGAGATTCATATAATCAGAGTCAGTGAACTAGTGCAAGTCAGCTGTAGAACCCCCCTGTCCTGGTCCCTTCTTCCCTTGTCAGTCCTTTAGGGTCAATTCTATAGATATCATTTCATCAGCCTTTAGTCAAAACTTACCCTAGAGAACATGGGATATATGTCCCACCTCCATGAAGAGAAGCAGGTTTTCTGCATTCTCCATTCTTTACTCTGCATTAATGTATGGAAATCCATCAGCCTTGTTTATAAATATTTTTAGTTGTAGATGGACACAATACCTTTATTTTATTTATTTATTTTTATGTGATGCTGAGAATGGAACCCAGTGGCTCACACATGCTAGGCAAGCACTCTACCACTGAGTTACAACCCCAGGTGCTCCATTAGCCTTTTGCCAGATAAGAAAACAGAGACAATTAGCTATACTTTACATATGCCCAGAACTCAAAACTCCAGCTGGCTAGTCCTAATAACACAAACACAACTCACATTGCTGTCTGGAAATAATGGTTTTATTTGGGCATTCAATTGACTTTACTCTAATATGAAAAGGTCTTGATAAGTCACCTTTTAAGGTTCACTTAGCAACATTTGGGCCTTTTCCAATGGCCTTTAGGTGCCTTACTGAATAAAATGAATAGCATTTTATATTGAAACACATACTCAGGCATTCAGAAGAGGCTGGATCTGCCAAAATAGAGACTAGAAGAGAGCCTTTGATCACACTTTACTTTTTGTTATAACTGTTTAGGTCATATTAAGCTGTTCTTTCTTGATGTCATGGCCCAGAAGTTCTTTATATTGCATTTCTTTTGAGCTTTCCTTGTCCCACTGTAAGACAAACTGGTTGCAATAGGTAAGAAGATTTCACTCTTAGCCAAATAAGATATTCATGATCAATAATTTCCAGTTTTGCTATGCATTGGAATTATCTGTGGAGTTCTAAGCAATACTGTTGCCTAAGTCTTACCCCAAGGTTTCCAATTGGTCTGGTAATTAACTTGAGTATCAGGATTTTAAAAGCTTTATAGGTGTTTATATTGTTGTTATCAAGGTTGAGAATCACTAATTTAGACAGTTCCTTGATCTATTAGGTTTTTTCCCTAAGAAAAAGGAAAAAGAAGTTTTATTGCTTTTCTAGCAAAGAAGAAACACAGGGCACTCCTGTCCCAGAGGCTGTGATTCTGCCCATCACTAGGAACAGGGGGCTGTGAAGGAGGTGATTCAAAGGCGACATTCCATGTGTTCTCTGGAGTTGTAATTCACTTGTTAATTTGGGAGACAGTCATTTTTGAGAACTTCTGGTGCCATACCCAAAGTCTGGATTACTTCATTCCTATGGTGGGTGTGTACTCAGGGACAGATAATTCTGCCTAGAATGGGAAAGAAAGGTAATCCTGTTTCCACTGAGATTAGGGAGGGGAAAGATTAGGGAGGAGCAGGGAGAGAGAAAGAAAAAGAACCATGTCCATTTCAAAAATAAATTGCAATGGCAGAGCAGCAAGGGCTATATTCAAAGCATAGAGTGGACCACTGTTACATTTCTCCCCAATGTCAACTTCTACATTCCATTTACATGGAAAATTGGGCAATAACATCCCCCAAGCTGCTTCCTGTTGAAAGAGGGCAAAGCTGGGGAAAGTAACCCAAAATATGTTCTCTATCATGTGTGGCATGTACAGTTAAGGCTATTCAGCATCAGAGCAGTCCAGAGGTCCACAATGGCAGATGGCAGGTGTCTGGACAAAGCATATATAAGGCAGGAATCATGTAGATGGCCAAAGTTGTCACAACTTTCCTGAGTTCAGTTTTATTTTTCTCAAAATGGACCAGGATGGAGCAACCCCTATTGCTCAGGGAGAGAAAGCAGGAGTTCCTCAAAGCAAAAGGAGCTTCAGCAGCTGCTTGGATGATCCCTTGGTCCCTCCCTTTACTCACAGGAAGAGCTCTTCTGGTGTACCTGAGGCAAACTCACCCATCTACTAACTCTCCTGCAGTTGGCTCTCAACAAGTTTGCCAGCCACCCTGCATCCTCAGCATGGAAGTGGGGCTCCTTGGAAAGCCAGACCTGCCCAAGAAAGCTGGAGAGGGGGCTGCTCTTGGTTCCCATCTGGGGTGTCAAATTTGTTACCAAAAGTTTCAGTCTTTGTCCCCAATGCCAATCCAGTAGTGAGGACACAGTTTTGAGGAAAAAGGGAAAGAAAGTTTTATTGCTTTGCTAGCAAAGGAGAAACAGGGAATTCCTGTCACTGAGGCTATGATTCTGCCCATTTGCAGGAACTGGGGGCTTTTAAAGAAGTGATTCGAAGACTACATTCCAAGTGTTCTCTCTTGTTGCTGCTGTAATGAATTGTCACCAACTTGTTGATTTAAAATAGCACAAATTTATTACCTTACAATTCTGAAGGTCAGAAGACCAGAATGAATCTCACTGAGTTAAATCAATAACCATGACTGTAATCCTTCTAGATGCTCTAGGGGATGACCTGCTTTTGTGCCTTTTCCAGTTTCTAAAGGTCACCTGTAGTGACCTTCCACATATTCATAGACAGCAACATCAGGCCAAGCCCTTCTCATGCTACATCACTCTGTTTCTCCCTCTTCTGTCTCTTCCTTTTGTAAGGACCCTGTAATTACATTGGGCTCATCCACATAATCCATGATAACATCTCCATCTCAGTGTCAACTGGTCAACAGCTTCAATTCCATCTGCAACCTTAATTTCACTTTGGCAATTAATCTAACATATTTACAATTTCCAGGAACACAATTCAGACATCATTAGGGAGCCATGTATTTGCCAACCATACTTGGGTCTCTCCCAGATTATCCACAATAATTCTGCATGTAAGGGGGAGGGGCTAGAGGAAGAAAAATATATACCAAAAGGAAATACCTGTCTTAGTCCATTTTCTGTTGTTATAACTGAATACCACAGACCAGGTAATTTTAAGATTAGAGGTTTATTTAGCTCTTAGTTCTGAAGGCTGGAAAGTTCAAAAGTATAGTGCCAATGTCTAGTAAGTGCCTTCTTGCTGCGATCATGATGTGGATAGCATCACATGGTGAGACCAAGCAAACATGCTAATACATATCTCTTTTTCTCTTCTTATAAAGCCACTAATGCCCTCATAGGGGCCACAGCTTCATGACCTCATCTAAGCCTAGTGCTTCCCAAAGGCCCGACCTCCAAATACAATTGGCTTATGAATTTGAGGATTAAGTTTCCAACACATAAACTTTTAGGAGAAACATTCAAGCCATAGCACTACCCAAATCAGTTTTATTCATTTTCAGGGTGTCTGAAGAGAAACACAGTCACACGCTTGTGCTTGTGTACCCATTTAGCTATGTATGTAGTCAATAAACATTTATGATAGACTATCATAGTGTATCATATACACTAGTTGTTCAATGAATGTCCAGTGAATGAATGGCTGACATGTTTCTTTTTTAACATATTCTTTACTGATACATAAAAACCTAAAAATTTTACATATTAATGGGGGTTACCATATAATGTACCATACATGTATACATTTTATAATATTTAAATCAAACTAGGCTTTATTTATCTTTATTTATATTTTCAATAATACATGCTTCTGCATATGAGTTTCCTCAAGTTTTCCACACATCCGAATTATCCATGCCCCAGTAAGAACATACCATCACTATCATATCTACTCAAACAGTCATTATGACAGAGTCTGGGTAAAGAGGAAAAGTTAGAAGCTGGTGGTCCCAGAATAGGAGAAGAATCCTCACTAGCAAGGCCAAGTGAGAGCAGCAGCAGCAGCAGCAACAGCAGCAACAGAAAAAGTGAGAGACTTCTGGGACTCTTCAGAAAGCTGCATTCAAGGATGCATAATCTCCTCCTCCTGGTGTCAGAAGCAAAGACATAACTTGATGTTCTAAGCTGTCTTGAAGGCTGAACAGATAAGTAAGCCAAATGTTACACAACAAAATCCCCCCAAAATTAATAGCATGAAGCAATTATTTCTGTATATTAAGCTATTCTCATTTGGCTCCATATACTTAAGAACTACAGCTCCAAATCCTTACAATCCCATTTTTTTTTCTTATATTTATTTATTTGCTTTAGTTGTACACATGCGTTTATTTGTATGTGGTGCTGGGGATCGAACCCGGGCCGCGCACATGCTAGGCGAGCGCTCTACCACTGAGCCACAATCCCAGCCCACAATCCCATTTCTATTTGGGTCAGTTTTCAACCTGCCTCTGTCTTTCCAGATCAAAAAATTTGGCTTTCCCACATGGTTCATATGTTTTGAACTTTGGATCATGAGAATGTGGCCATTTGAATCAAGATCTAGAAATCCTGATATTAATTAATATGCCAAGGGATGATCTTTGCTCTATTTAGGGTTCTTATCTGTGTGTTCCTTTCAGGAGTTGGGGTTGGGGCAGTATGAAAGCCTACTAGAGGACAAAAGGAGAAAGTGTTAGACATAAAATGCTTTCTAGCTATATTTTTTGTTCATACCTGTGAGGCACTGTCCAGAATTCTCAGAAAAAGAATTCTTTGCAAGGGTTAGAGGGTTAGGGACCAGAGTCAGCAAAACATGGATCATTTTTTTGTGGTACTGACCACTCATTTAGCCATTCTGAGATTCCACTCCACTGCCTTTATAACAGGATTTTGCTGTATAGCACTGTGTCTACTGGGCACTGTCACTGCTGCTGAGCACTTTTATGTTTCCACTGTGCTGCCACTTGGAGTCCTCAAGATGCCAAAGTTGCATGGAGTTCTATGGTGAAGTAGAGGAAATAAGTCTCTCACTTTATTTACACTCTGTCAAAGGAGTACCTAGTTAGGACACAGCAAAGTGAGATGCCACAATGTCTTCCAAACCAATCATCCTCTTCAACACTAAGACTGTGCAATTAGACCATTCTCCACTATTATGAATTCTCTCCCAGTATGTTTTTTATTCCCTTGTGCAAATAGATTTGGATGCAAGTATATATCTGTATCCCAGTGGTGGGGTAAGAACAGTTTAAACTCAGGATCAGATTTTTCACTCTTTAGGGCCTTCCCCAGTATTGGGTAACAGTGAATGGTATCTTTCCAGAGGGAAAATAACTTAATTTAAGCCACGAGAGAAATTGAGATCCTGGCCTTGCTAACATTCAGATCCCCATTCGGGTAAAGTGCTTAAACCATCACCAGAAGTTTCTCATAGATTCTAGGGTGCTTAGCAAGCATCACATATCTTGATAATTTTAAGGTAGATGGGTAATTTTCTAATCAGAGATTCTGGGAAAGAAGTACTTGAATTGAGGTGAGGAATCAGAGAATTTTATCAGAGAGCATGGATGCATGAAATAAAATAGCACTTTTACCTCCATCTAAAGTTAGGTCTAGAGTTCCAAAGCATTTCTGAGGAAAGAAGTTGGTGATATGTCCAATAACTGGTTTTATAGTTTAAAACAGCTAACTAATAATTTTGCAATTAACCAGTGGTTTGCATTGAATTGCTTGCTTTTAAAATATCTAATTGCTTGAGTAAATTGAACTGCCATTTGTCCCTTTTTCTCCAAATCTGTTGGAGTATAAGTGAAAACAAAGTATAAATTCACATCTTAGAAGGTAGAGAAAATTATTGGATTCAGAGTGAGAAGTAAAGTATAATTTAGAAATATCAGGAAAGGATAAAATGGAGGGAGAAGATGTGATCAAAACTGCAAAAGAAAACTATGAATATCATTATCATTTCAGAGTTCATAAATATAACCATATTTATAAAAGTGAAGTCTGGATCAAAAACATTTGAAAGGACACAGCTTTCTTGGTACTTCTACTTTGCAACACCTGGTTGGAGGTCAAGAGATAGGCCAATAATACTTTGCATGTTGAATGATCCTCAATGACAATTTTTCCACAAGTATCACCAATGAGTCTGGAAAGCAGGGTTCATGCTATTCCCAATTTAGAGATGTAAACACTGACTCCCAAAGAAGCTAAGCGGCTTTATCCCTGGTCAAATTCAGATGAGTGGCAGAATCCAGATGTAATTTGGACCACTTTGCTTGGAAATAAGTGAATATTTTCCCAAATGCCTATCCCTCAGGGAGAAAGTCATTGAGCTGAATATTAAGTTTCTTTAAATGTTAATTGCCAGTGACTGCCTTATCACTAACTAGCATGACAATCACAGAACTAGCAGAGTGATAGACACATTAAGGATGGAGAAAAGTAGTTGAAGGTAAAATCAATGGAACTTGATGTATAATTGGCCATGGGAGCTTGAGGGTAAAGAAAAGGCATTTAGGATAATTCCATGTTGCAGGATACCTACTGCTTTATTTACCTAGGAGTCTTCTCTATTCTTCTTGGCATTGTCTCTCTGCCCACCCCAATTTTATGTCCCAGCAGAAGTTGCCACATACTCATATGGCCCTACACCATGGGCCACATAGGAAGGCTCTCTAGCTGTGCAGTTGGATCAGCTTCACCAATAAGGCCCTTTTCTCTCACTTTTTAATATTTGATCAAAGAAAATACAATCACTCTCCAAGTAGTTGTAAGTTGTTTTGCTGTATAGCACTGCTATCTAAGAGAAACATAATGTGAAGAAAGTATATGATTTTAAATTTTCTAATTGCCACATTCTAAAAGAAACATGTGAAATTAGTTTTAATTATATATATTTTTCTTAGCTCAGTACATCTACTATGTTACTGATATAACATGTAACAGGTAATCAATGTTTCTTTCTTTCTTTTTTAATTTATAATAGTAGTATGTATTACAATTCATAATGCACATATATAGCATCTTTTTACATACAACTGTTTGTATACAAAGTATATAAGTATCATTCAGATCTTCAATCATGCATTTAGGATAATGATATCAATCTCATTCAACCACCAATTGTTTTCCCTTTTCCCCGCTCCCTCCCTTGCTCCGTCCCTTCCCCTCTCTTTCCTTTGACCATTCTATTGTTCCTCAACATCGCTGGCAATTAGAGAAATGCAAATCAAAACTACTCTAAGATTTCATTTCACTCCAGTCATAATGGCAGCTATCAAGAACACAAACAACAATAAATGTTGGAGAGGATGTGGGGAGAAAGGCACACTCTTACATTGCTGGTGGGACTGCAAAATGGTGCAACTGCTATGGAAAGCAGTATGGAGATTTCTTGGAAAACTGGGAATGGAACCACCCTATGACCCAGCTATCCCACTCCTGGGTCTATTCCCAAAGGACTTAAAAACAGCATATTACAGTGACACAGCCACTTCAATGTTTATAGCAGCACAATTCACAATAGGTAGCTTGTAGAACCAACCTAGATGTCCCTCAGTAGATGAGTGGATAAAGAAAATGTGGTATATATACAAAATGGAATTTTACTCAGCAATAAAAGAGAATAAAATAATGGCATTTGCAGGTAAATGGATGAAGTTGGAGAATATAATGCTAAGTGAAGTTAGCCAATCCCAAAAATCCAAATACCAAATGTTTTCTCTGATATAAGGAGGCTAATTCACAGTGTTGTTGGATGGGGGTACATAGGAGGATTAGAGGATCAATGTTTTCTTAATGAGATATTTTCTATTCCCCCTGCCTCCCTGTATTCAGTCTTCAAAATCCAGTGAGTGTTTTCCACTTACAGCCAGCACATCTCCATTGAACTATTCACATTTCAAGCACTCAATAGCCACATGTGACCGGTGGCTACCATATTGGACAGCACATGTTTAGAGAGCCAAATTGTCCATCATGTGGGAAAATTCACCTTGTAGTGAGAAAGGAAGTAAGTCAATGTAAACAGAGATGCAGAGGTGAGAAGTGGAAATTAAAAAACAAGAATACTGGGGCTGGGGCTGTAGCTCAGTGTTAAGAGTGTTTGCCTACCACGTGTGAGGCACTGGGTTTGATCCTCGACACCACATAAAAATAAATAAATAAGATAAAGGTATTGTGTCTATTTACAGCTAAAAATATTTAAAAAACAAAATAAGAATACTGATGGCATTCAAGTCCCTGATTCTAGGAATGTTTGAGGACCACTTGCACTCCCCTCCAGGAAAAGCCATAGCCTAGATCTTTGGAGATATCCCAGTTTCCTTGCAATAATTTTCCACTTTGATTTTTAAATTATTTTCTTTATTATCATTATTAATAAATTAAAGCCATTTGAATGACTTTACCTTACAAATGACAATTTTCTCAATTTTTATATCTACATCCCTCTTTTACTAATTTCAGATGTTCTTTGATTTACAATGAGGTTACATCCCCATAAACTCATCATAATTTGAAAATATTGTAAGTTGAAAATGCATTAATATGCCTAACCTACCAAGCATTATAGCTCATCAACACAGTACACTGTAGAGTATCAAGAGTTTCCCCTTAGGATTGCATGGCTGACTGGGAGCTGAGGTTCACTTCCACTGCCCAACATCATGAGAGAGTGTAACACCACATATTACTATCTTGAGAAAAGATCCAAATTCAAAATTGAAAGTATAGTTTTTGCTTAATTCATATGAATTGAATATGAATTTTATGAAGTTGAAAGTCATAAGTCCAGATATCCCAAGTTGGGAACTCTTTATAATTGCTTAGTTGTTCTTTCTCTTATATATCCTAAATGTGACCTAAGATTCCTTCTCACCAATAAACTAAGCAGCCACTACCAGTAATTAGAATACACATGTAAGTAAAAATGTTTACCCCTGCTTGATAGTTGGAATGTGTGCAATTTATTTTTTCATTTGATGAGCAATAAGAGACCTGTTTTTATGTACAAGTCACAAGTGATGCATCCCCTGCCTATCCTAGAAATAGCCTGTGTGCATATTGAGATTGCAGGAAGACCACAAACTTCATAAGGGACTGAAGAATGTGCAATATCCAAAGAGAGAATGTCAGAAGTATAAGTTTTGAATCGTTTTTCAGCCACATATATTTGTTGTCTTCACTCTGGGGTGACTTGGGATGTCACATTGACATGCAGAAACTTAGCCAATCACTGTAAAATACAAGGAACCAAAAGATTTAATATGGGAACTTCCAGATGATTCTTCCTAATGGATCCGTATCTTAAAATATTCCAGTGTTTTTGGTTGTAATAAACATAAGTCAAGAAGGAAGAGACTGAAAATAATAAATATTCTGGTAAGAAATTCTATCACCAAATCTGTGATTCAAAACTCTGGAAGAGATTTCAAATGTATCTGAACCTTTCCATGGTAGTCCTGGTGGTATTTCCAAAGATGAAGATATCTGTATAGCTGTATCCAAAGGAGACCTAAAGCAAAGCGGCTTGATAAGAAATAGAAATGCAAATCTTTTTCTTTCTTGAATTTGCTAATGAACAATAAAATTTTTAGGGGGCCAGAAACATTCTTCTCCCTCTGGTGTCTATACTTTTTTCCGAAATTATTTTCCCTTCAGAAGAATGTCACTTATGGGAGAGTAAGAAACTACAGTTTTAAATTATGCTGAGATAACTACACCCCAGCCAGCATTATTAAAGTAATTATTGATACAATGCTGCCCTCTAGCAATGGCTCAGACTGGACTTTGGCCCCAGCAGTCTTCTCCCCAGTCCTCTTAAATCCCTCCCCACATCCAGAGCATGTCTAAATAGAATGGAAATTATCACCTACTCTGTCTCCCTAATGAGAATCTAACTGTGGCAAAGATGAGGTAACTGAGGCCTAGAGTGGCCAAGTGACTTCCTCAAAGTCACAAGGTTGTTACAGTTATAGCTGGAATTGGAACCCAGATTTTCATCTTATTTTCTTCTCCTCCCCTTCTCCCCTTCTCACTCTCTTGCTTCTTCCCTCCCTCTCAGGGTAGAGGTAGTTAACTTTTGGTGGTCAGGTTATGGGGAAACTCTGAATGTTGTCAGAAGAAGAAAGGGTCCTAGCCCAGTGATTCGTTGCAACAGCAATTAATTATTTGTTTGGGTTATTTTAGGACTTGACAAAAAGAGAAAGAATCTGCAAGACAGCAACCACATTTCCCTGTGGATTCTATTTGGGGCTAGGGTTTCTGGACCTTCAGCAAATCCCAAAATACAAACCCACACTCACCTTCGTTCTGAGGCAATTATTGTTGCAAATGGCAGCAGTTGAAAGAAAGTGGCTGCAGGTCTCAGCCAGTGTGGAGAATCCATCTTTCTGAACTCCTGCACCTGATCCTGAAAAGGTTTCAAGAAATAGCACAGTTGGGGAGGGCTGGAAAGCAAGAGGAGCATATTTCCAGCATTTTTCCAACAGTCTTCCAACAGTATTCATGATACTATATTACAGGATGGTTGAGTTTATAATTAAAATATATTAGAGGAAAAATCAAGATCATCCATGAGGGAAATGAATTCAAATCATACTGAAATACTACTTCATACTCACAGGAATAGCGATAATCAAAAAGTCAGACAATAAGGAGCACTGACCAGGATATAGAGATCTTGGAATCTACACACTGTAGGAAGAAAAATCATCCAGCCATTTTGGAAAAAATCTTGGCAATTATGCAAATGGTCCATTAGCACATACTCCAGCAATTCTACTCCTCGGTATCTGTTTAATAAAAACTTTTTACATAAATGTTCATAGCAGCACTATTCATAATAATGAAAGATGGAAACAACACAAATATCAATTAACTGATTAATGTAAAGACAAAATGCAGAAGCTAATCCAAAATGGGGAGGATAAGAAAAAGAATAGAAGTAAAATCAGTGGAGTAGACAAAGGGGAATGAAAGGAAGGGTGGAGGGATGGGATAGGGAAAGACAGTGGGATGAATCTGACCTAACTTTCCTATGTACATATATGAATGTATCACAATGAATCTCACCATCATGTATACTCACAAGGCACTAATTTAAAAAAAATATATAAGTTAAAAAAATAAGAAATTATAGAGTATACATACAAGGAATATTATTCAGCTATAAAAAGGAATCAGGTACAAACATTATAGTATAACACAGATGAACTTTGTAAAATTATGCTAAGTGAAAGAAATCAGTCACAAAAGGTTACATAATATATAACACCATTTGTGTGAAATGTCTGTAATAGGTAAACCTAGAGAGACAGAAAGTAGATTAATGATTTCCAGGGACTGGGAGGAGAGGAAAATGAGGTGTGACAATTTACTGGATATGGAGTTTCTTTGGGGGATGATGAAAATGTTATAAAATTAAATTGTGGTGGTCATTACCCAAATTGTGAATATACTACAGGACGTTGAATTATACACTTTAAATGGGTGAATTATATGGCGTGTGGATTATATTTTGATAAAGCTGTTACTAACAATTTTTAGAACATATTAGAGGAAATTGTGGAAAAGCAAAGGTCAATGTATTCAATACTCACTTTTATGTCAGTGTTTAGATGAATGAAATTCTCAGCAAAGGTTTTCATAGGGTGGGGGCTTTTTCAATCTTGCCAGCTTCCCCAGGTCCAGCCTAGCTCTAAGGGTCGCACCTTTTCTATAAATGGTAAATTATTTAATTCTTTGTCAGAAAACATATTTGTTCTGTGCTAGCTTCAGCAGCATGGATACTAAGATTGGGACTACACATAGGAGATTAACATGGCCCTGCACAAAGATGATGTGTTAGTCAGCTATTCATCACTGTGACAAAAATACCTGACAAGCTCTACCTTAGCAGAAGAAAAGTTTATTTTGGACTCACAGTTTCAGAGGTCTCAGTTCATGGTTGGCTGATTCCATTGTTTTGGGTCTGGGATGAGGCATCTTTGGAGAAGTTTATAGCAGAGGAAAGCTGATCAGTTCATGCACTCAGGAGAGAGAGAGAGAGAGAGAGAGAGAGAGAGAGAGAGAGAGAGAGAGAGAGAATGAATATGAGCCCAAGGAAAGTTAGAGACAAGCTATAATTTCCAAGACCATGCCCTCCATGACCTGCTTCCTACAGGTACCACCCAGTAATCTACTCAAATTATTAATCAATCAAATGGATTAATCTACTGATTAGGTCACAAGTCTTATGATATAATCATTTCATCGCTGAACATTCCTGCATTGCCACATGAGCCTTTCAAGGACAACTAATATCCAAACCATTATGTGTGACATAAAAATTCATGCAGCATTCCATAATTGTTATTAAAAAAAAAGAAGAAAATATCTTTCTTTTGTACTGACTCTTGCGTGGTAGTTGAGCATGTATGTAGAATTAGAGGTTCAGTTTTGCTCCACAAGCACTATGTAAGTATTCATTTTTCAGCAAGCCTAGATTTCTTCCAGCTCTACCACAGCAACCCTAGAGGTGTCAAGAACTTATTCGTATACAATTATGATCAGTCTTTGGTTTTTACCTATGGGGAATTTCTTTTCTTTATTTCAGTTTTTCCCACACATTATCCAGAATTTGTTGAGTTTATAATGGGAGAAGCCACTCTAGATTATTTCTATCAAATGATAGAAACCAGAAGTGCCCTTGCTTTTTTAGTGTATGTATTCTCCTCTAATGTTGGAGCCAGAATTACCTTCCATGGAAGAAGTATGGTGCTGGAAGGTAGGGGTATGGAGTATCTAAACAATTAATCACCTTCCTTCTTTATTCATGTCTCCCCTTTCCTAAAGGAAAAGTGGAAAAGAGGGAAAATAAGTACTGAGAAAGAAGAACCAGCTTTTGGTGTAACCATTAAAATCCCTTGTACTTGCAGATTCCTGGATTCAGGATTTATTTCTTCTCAACTGGAAGATGCCCAGGAGAGACTCTTAGTTTCCTTCTCAGGCCAAAGCTTAGAACACAAGCTGCTCTACTCTGAACCTACAGCTAGACCATAGGCAGAACATCCCGAGCTTAATAACATTCCACAATTATTGATTCTTTTCTTTGAATATAGAAAACTTTCCCCAAGAACCTCCAGGAGCATTCATATCTGTATCTCAATTGGGTGAGGGGTGGGGGTAATCAGGTCCATTTTTGCTCAGACCTCCCACTTTATGAGCTTCAAATGCCAGCCACTGTTTGGTGAAAATTTTGTTCAGCAAGTCTTCACAGGGACCATCTGTCTCTGAATAACAAAGCTGCACATATACTGGAGCACTTTATGTATGTGAGGCTCTGGGGTCAGACTTCTTGTGTTCAAATCTCAGGTCTGCTGCTTCTTAGCTCTGTAGCCTTGAACCAGTTATTTAACTTCCCTGAGCTTCAGATTCCTGGGATGTAAAATAATATTAATGAGACCACCTACTTTTTAAGGCCGTTGTTTTGGCAGAGGCCTTGCCGAGACACATAGTAGAAGCACTGTTGTTTCAGTGTCCAGGCGAAAAAGCGTGACATACAACTGAAGAGGCATTCTCACCCTCTGGGTAAGCTCATCAGTGCCCTCAGCCAAAGCTGCCAAAAGGGAGGGTGGCACCATTTAGCCCCACTTCCAGGAAGGGCCTCCCCTCCATGTTCCCACATTCAGAAGTACACACCAGTAGCTGGAGTGGGGTCAAAAAGCTGCCCTCAAATGGCTATGTGTGCGGCTGACCTCCATTAGGCAGGGGAGTAAAGAACTGGAAAGGACTATTCAGAACATGCAACCGCTGGGTTTCTCCCAATAAACTGGAGGAAAGCTTCAAGGGGTTGAGGTCCTGTAACATAAAGGTGGGAACAGAGGTGGGTGACATTTGAGTTTTTCCTGCTTATGGGACTTTATTTTTACCCATGGGCCAGTGAAGCCTAGAGAAACATGAAACATCATTTTCCAGAGACAAAATTGTCTCTCAAGTACTTGGGTATATGATAGCCCAGCTCCATGTAGAGGCTGAGTGGCTCTTAAAACATTTCTAAATATAACTTTAGGGTGGGTAGAACAGGGCCTGAGCTCTGACAGGGTATGATTGGGCTTCATTTGTTCCATTTATCTCTGGCAATGTTAGCTTGAAGGAGAGGAGAGCCAAAAGCAAAAGGAAGATGAATGCCTGTGAAGAAAAAAAGAAAAGAATTGCTATTGTTCTCCATTATCATGGATATAGGAAAATCAGTTTCATTTTTAAGACATTTTCCTTCCTGTATACATTTCTTACACATGAGTTGTTACTTCTATATCATCAATTTCTTTTTCAGTGGGGAGAAAATTTGACAATGCTTTTCCAAGCTAAGAGCAATTCTGGCCAAATATGGATGGCCACACTCTCCTTGGGCCTGGACTGGGCCACATGAGAGCCACTGTGTACAAAAAAGAGGGGGGAAATCTGGGTTACCAGAGGCTGGGTGTCCCCCACATGGTATTTGTGTTGCCCAACTTATTTTGCCTTCATTTTCCTGAGGCAACAGCACTGGTGATCAAGGCAGTTTCAGGCAGTTCCTAGAGCCAGATTCTTATGTACATTACAATGAGGCTGCCAATCTGTTTGCCAATATTTGTTTTTCCTGAGAATAGTTTTCCTCTTCCTGGAATCAGACCCAATGTTTAGGGTAATGGAGCAGTAGACTTGAGGACCAGAGAGGGTTTGACCACTGTCCCTGCCTTTTCATCCCCACTGCCACCACCCAAGATCAAGTTATCTAGATAGCCAGTCACCTGGACTATTGCAATGGGGGCTCAACTACCTTTGACCCCTTCCCTCACCCTGCCTCCAAACTGTTGCTAAGTTATCTTTCTAAAATATGTTTCTACTTTTGCCACTTCTACTGTTTTTAAAAGATTTTTTAGTAACCCAATTATTTGGACTATTATTAAATAAACAAACTGTTCCTGTTTGTATTAAATTTCCCATTATTCTGATTTCTTATCTTCATAGTATTCACTACAATTTCAATCTATCTTACTTAAGTATGTCCTTGCTTATTGTCCATTTATTTCCCCCCTTATTGGGATGTAATTTTTGTATGAGCAAGGGGTCTTATCTGCCTGTCCCCCAAACAGCAACTGACATATGTAAGGTAATAAATTTGAGCTGAATGAAGGATTCAAGAAATCAAATTCTTAACTTGGAATGGAATCACCATTTGACCCAGCTATCCCACTCCTTGGTTTATACCCAAAGGAGTTAAAATCAGCATACTATAGTGACACAGCCACATCAATGTTTATAGCAGCTCAATTCACAATAGCTAAGCTATAAAACCAACCTAGGTGCCCTTCAACAGATGAGTGGATAAAGAAAATGCAGTACATATACACAATGGAATATTACTCAGCCATAAGAAGAATGAAATTATGGCATTTGCCATAAATGGATAGACCTGAAGATTATCATGCTAAGTGAAATGATCCAAAGAAAATAAAAAGAAAAAGAAAACCAATGGTCAAATATTCTCTCTGACCTGTGGAAGCTAACTCATGATAAGGGAGGGAGAATAGAAGTTCACTGGATTAGGGAATGAAGGAAAGGGAGGGAGAATGGGAATAGGAAAGACAGTAGAATTAATAAGACATAACTTTCCTATGTCAATATATGAATACACAATCAGTGAAACTCCACATCATGTACAACCACAAGAATGGGATATACTCTATGTATATATAATATTATACTGTCATGAATAACTAAAAAGAACAAATAAAAAATTATAAAGAAAAAAAGAAATCAAATTCTTATAGGCACAATTAAATCCTTTTTTTCATAAATGACCTTTATTTTCTTTTATGATTACAAATGTAATACATGCTTACTTTAGAGAATCTGGAAAGTATAGAGATGTAGAAAGAAGAAAATTAAAAAAAAAAAAACCACCCATAACCCCACCACCTGAAGGCAAACACTGCTCATGTTATGTTCTAACATCTATGCCTGTTGAAAAACCAAAACCCTTATCAAGAATGCTGGCCACAAAGCACAACAGCCAAGGGGAGAGAGGGCAACTGACAACTGAAGGGAGTCACCAAGAGGTCAGAGCTAGAGATTCCACACTGAAGGACAAGACAAGGGCAATAAACAACAGATCAAGAGGTCAGAAGCTAACAACACAAGAACAAGTGGGGTTACTATAACAATGTAGTGAGATGGTGCTTGTCAAGAGTTTAGCCCAGTACCTATCACATGGTACATTATCAATAACTGTTAGCCATTACTATCACTATTATTATTATCATTATTATTATTATTATTATGGGTCAAAACAAATGGTTCAGGATGGAAATTATAAACAGGGTAAGGACCCTGAAGACCCATTTTAGGTACTATGAGTTGGGGCATACAAGGGCAAATTGAGTGGTTTAAAAGGATGGTACATAAGTGGGTATCACTCTTTATAAGCTCCTCTGCCAGGTGGAATGGAACCAGGGTTTCCTCAAGTTTGCCTGGTGACATATGGCAAGACACTCTAAGGTGTTTTTGAGGTAGGACATGATTTCTCCTGCCTAGACTTCTCCCTGGACCAATGAATAGGACTGGCCTTGATAGTAATAGAAGTTCACACTCTGATTGTCAGGGCAGGTCACAGGCATGTGGGTGAAAGAGAAGGTCAAGGCAGCCAAGTGGGAGATAAAGTGGGATGTGCCTAGAGGGGGAGGCTAGAGGGTGAAGGCAACAAGGTTTATGATGTAGTTGAATGGAATGGGTCCAGGGACCAGTTCACAAGTTAGCAGCCAAGTCAGATGTCACAGAAGAGTCCAAGGAGCACTACTTGTTGGTGGGGGCCTTCTGATGGCCTATGCTCTGTCGAAGGTGGTCATGAAGTCCCTCCTGAGGGTCTCCATGTTCTTTCAGGTAGTAACAGCGTTTGGGAACATGTTGGTGCTGGGAATAAGAAAAAAAAAAAAAAAAAAACAGCAGTTATAAGAATCACACTCCCTATGACAAAGGGTGTTCTGTCTAGCTAAATTCAGTAACTTAACAGATCAGAGAACTTGGCTAATTTACCCACACAAAATGTATAAGAGGGCGAGGCTAACCAAATCCCTGAGTGACCTGAGTCCACAAATGCCTATGGTTATAGGTGGGACCCAGCCCCTTAAAGAAGCTTCCTCTCCCTTAGACTTGGACTTGGATAAATAGAGTCAGGACTCAATCCAGCCAGTTCTCTTATAATTAGAAGATTTAGTACTTTAACCATCCTACAACTTCACTAACTTGGATGAACATTGCTCCTGAAAGCAGTTAATCCACCCAAAATACCTACTCATTTACATTCACTGATAGAACTCCAGGTTGGGTTTTTATGGTCTAGGGGATCAATACCTTCCTCTTGCTTCTTTCTTAACTCTACCTAAATGAGCAGGGTGTTTTCTCCATCATTACCTCCTCAGTCTGCTGCTGAGAGCTCAGTTCATTCTCCATGGCCTCCTCATTATTCCGCTTACAGGCTGTCTGCAGAACCTGGCTTGAGTTGCCTGGGGAATCCCTCTCTTCAGCCAGCTGGCACTCTGTGTAGAGAGATCTGTCTATCAGCTCCTTTAGGCTGCCGGCCACCTTCAGGAAGATCCGACCCATTTTGGTGGTAACAGCTTCCGAGAGTCCTTCCAGAAACCTGGTCCGTAGGATGGCATCAGACCAAGACAAATGTCGGGCCAGCAGCAGGAAGTCGGTGGCATACTGCCTGACTGACTTCTGGCCCTGCTTGGGATGGCAAAGAACAGCACTGAGGATGTCTATCTCAGATAGAGAGTCATATAAGCCCTGTGATCTGCTCAGGAAAGATTTATTTTCATTTGATAGGGGGTTTCCTACTTCCATTTGCAAGATGGACCATCTCTCTGCTGCCCCCAGATGAAGAGACACCAGAAATGCCATTTTCTCTGAATCATTCAAAAACCCCTTCATTTGCTTTTCCTCATCGATTTCCATCTCCTCCTCCACAGAGCATGAACCCCGGGCTGCTTCTTGCTCTTCTAAGAGGTAACAGAGTGCTGGGGTCAACATTCCAAAGGATGGCACTTCCTTTGGTGGCGGGTTTGTTGTTTCAGGGGTTGTGGCAGCCATATGTGGTGTGGACTTTGATCCAGAAGCTGTGACATTGACGTGAGAGGTAGATGCCCCTCCAGAGTCTGTAGCTTTGATTTCCGGAGTGTTCATCTTTCCAAAGGCTGTTTGTGGTGTGGACATTGCCCCAGGTGCTGGGGTTCTCATTAGCGGCGTGGACATCCCTCCAGAGACTGTGGCTGTCATTTGTGGCCTGGATATCCCTCCAGAGGCTGTGGTTTTCAGTAGTGGCATGGACATTGTTCCAGAAGCTGAGGCTCTCATTGGTGGCTTAACCATCCCTCCAGAAGCTGTGTACATTGTTTGTGGCAGGGACATAGACTTAGAGCTCACAACTTTGGTTTGTAGAGCTGGCATTTCTCCAGAGGCCATGGTTTTCATTAGCGGCACAGACATCTCTCCGGAAGCCATGGCCGACATCAAAGGCATGGGCATTGTTCCAGACGCTGTTGTTCTCATTGATTGCTTGGACATCCCCCCAGAGGCCATGGTTGGTGGTGGTGCAGTGGATGTCTTTCCAGAAACTGGTGCTATCATTAGCTCTGTGGACATAGCTCCAGAGACTGAGGGTCTCCTTAGTGGTGTGGACATGACTCCAGAGCCTGGTGTTCTGACTAGTGGTGGGGATAACACTCCGGAGGCTGGACCTTGCATTGGGAGTGTGCAAATGTCTCCAGAAGCTGTGGGTATCGTTTGTGATGTGGACCTTGTTCTAGAGGCTGGGGTTCTCATTGGTGCTATGGACATCCCTCCAGAGGCTGTGGATCTCATTAGTGGTGTGGGCACCACTCCACAGACTGAAGCCTTCACCTGTGGCATGGACATCATTCCAGAGGCTGTGGCTGTCATTTGTGGAGCAGATATTGTTCCGTAAGTTGGGGCTCTTGGAGGTGTAGCTGTCTCTCCAGAAGCTGGGGGTCTCATTAGTGGCAGGGACCTGTCTCCAGAGGATGAAGCTCTTGTGAGCAGTGGGGACATCCCTTCAGAATCTGAGGCTCTTGTTAGTGGTATGGACATTGCTCCAGAGGCCCAGGCTCTCATCTGCATCCCTCCCGAGGTCATGGATCTCATGAAAGATGTGGACATCCCTCCAGAGTCTTGGATGCTCATTGGATGACTGGGCATCTTTCCAGAGGCTGTGGCTCTCATTAGTGATGTGGGCATTGCTTCGGGGCCTGGGGTTCTCATTAGAGGCATGGACATATCTTCAGAAGCCGTGGCTGTTATTTGTGATGTGGACATTGCTCCAGAGGCTGTGGCTCTTGTTAGCAGTGTGGACATCCCTCCTGAGCCTCCTGAGGCTGTGTCTGTCATTTGTGGCACAGACAGAGTTCCAGAAGCTATGTCTCTCATTAGCGGTGTGGACATCACTCCAGGAGATGCCATTGTCATTTGTTGCATGAACCTCATTCCAGAGGCTTTGGATGTCATTATTGGCTTAGATAATGCTCCAGAAGCTGGAGCTATGGTTTGTGGCATGGACATCACACCTGAGGTTGTATCTCTCATTAAAGGTGTGGACATTGATCCAGAGGCTTTGGCTGTCATTAGTGGCGTGGACATTGCTCCAGATGCTGTGGCTCTCGTTTGCGGTGTAGATGTCAATCCTGAGACTGTGTTCCTCATCTGTGACATGCACATTGCTCCAGAAACAGGAGCTCTGATTTGCTGCATGGACATTGATCCAGAGGCTGGGGCTGTCAGTTGTGGCACACACATTGTTTCAGAGGATGTGGCTGTACCTAGCTGTGTGGACGTCATTCCAAATGCTGAGGCTCTCATTCTCTGTGTGGATGTTGCTTCACTCGCCATACCTTTCATAAAGCCTGTGGGTGTTGATCCTGTTTTGGCCATCGTTAACTGTGTGGACATCACTCTAGAGGCTGTAGTTGACATTTGGTCTGTGAATGTCACTCCAGAGCTCTGTGACTCCAGAGCCATCAGTTGGGTGGACATTGCTCCAGAGGCTGGGACTGTCTTCCTCAATGTCAACATACTTCCTGAAGCCGGGGCTTTCATTAATGGTATAGACGTCACTCCTGAGTCTGAAACTCTCACTGGCAGTGTGGACATTGTTCCAGAGGCTGTTGCTCTCATTGACGAAGGAGACATGATTTCAGAGTCTATATTTTGTGTTAACTGTGAGGACATCACTCCAGAAACTGGGGCTGGCATCAGTTGGGTAGGCATCACTGTAGAGCCTAGGGCTGTCATTAGCTGTGGGGACATTGCCTCAACTTCTGGGGCTGGCTTTGGTAATGTGGACATTTCTCCAGCTTCTGGGACTGACAAAAGCGGTGTAGACATTGCTCCAGAGTCTGAAGCTGACATTAGCAGTGAAGACATGACTCCAGAGTCTGGGCCTGACATGAGCATGGCAGACATTCCCTCAGAGTCTTGGGTGCTTGTTGGCTGAGTTGATGTTTCTCCAGAAGCTAGAGCTGACATTATCAGTGATGATATGGCTTCAGAGTCTGTGCCAGACATTAGCAATGAAGATATCTCTCCAGAGGCCAGGGCAGTCATTAGCACTTTGGACATTGCTTCAGTATCTTCATCTGTAATTTGCAATGGAGACATTGCTTCAGAGCCTGGAGCTGCCATTGGCTGTGTGGATATCCCCCTAGGGTTTATATCTGGAATTAGGAGTGGGGATATCTCTCCAGGATCTGGGGCTAGCATTAATGGTGTGGACATCGTTTCAGAGGATGAGGCACTCATTATAGGTGTAGACATTGCTCCAGAGGATGAAGCTGGCATTGCCAATGGTGATATCTCTGCAGAATCTGGTGCTGCCATTAGTGCTGTGGACATTGTTCCAAAGTCAGGAATTGTCATCATCCCTGGGGACATTAAGGCATAGTCTGAAATGGACAGCAATGGGGATAATGTTCCAGAATCTGAGGTTGGCATCAGCAGTGGGGACAGTGTCCCAGAGTCTGAAGCTGGCATTAGCAATGGGGATAGTACCCCAGAGTCTGAAGCTGGCATTAGCAGTGGGGACATTGTCCCAGAGTCTGAGGATGGCTGTAGTGATGGGGACAATGTTCCAGAGTTTGGTGTTCCCATAAGAGGTGTGGACATGGTGTCAAAGCCTGGGGATGTCATCAGCTCTGTGGATGTCCCTCCAGGGTCTGAGGCTGAAGTTGAGACTACAGGCAGCTGTACATGAGAATGCAGAATTTGGACCTCTTCTCTTGTCTCTGTTATTGGTCTAGATAAGGTTGTCCCCCTGTTTTGGGGGTCGACATTTTCTTTCCTCATCATATTGTTGAATCGCAGTGAATTTAAGGGTATTGACATATCTGCCATGGCCACAGTGTGGAGGGAGCCCCTAAAGTGGTGATATCAGGGGTCCTGCTGAGCTCAAAATCTGTAAAGAGGAAATAAGTTTGAGGTCAAAAGGCAACATCAAGAATCTTGGAAAATATACAAATGATTCATGGTGGAGACCTGCTTATATGTGTTGACCAGTATATGGCATTGAAGATGGACATCTCAGGTTAAAGAAGCTGTGCATAAATGGATAACTCTGAAGCTGGAACAAATATCCCTTTTGTCTCTGTCCTTTTCAAACCAACCCACTCTAACATAGCACAGCCTATGTTTATGAAAGCCAGCAATGTCAGGCAGCCATGAGCCAGGACATTTCTAGCTCACATGAGGTGGCAGCACCACCTTCTGGCCAACTGGGAGAAGTTCAGGCTCCTGGTTTATGTTCTATCCCACCACAGCACTTACTTGCAAGTCAGCCAAAGTACTGGCCAGACTGAAAGCCCTTTGCCCCATGATAATCATTAGTTCCTAGGGCTCATGGAATCCTGCCAGTGGTTTAGTCCCCATTTTATTACTCTGATGTCCCTGAATGTCCTTCTCAAGAAAAGTAAGGCATTTATCTGATCAATGACTGGGAACAACATTCCACAAACTGAAACCCTGCTTATTATGTTCATCATTAATAATAATACTAATAACAACAGCCACCACTACTACTCTGTATTGCTTTTTTTGCATGTGCATGTCACTGAAATTTAGGCAACTTAAAACTGCCTGTAATGTGCAATACTCTACACAATAGATATTATTCTCATTTTACCAGCTTTCTCATACTAGCCATGTTTGGGGCTAAAATAGGGTTACTGTGATAGCAACAGAATGTATATAATTGATTATCACCATTCCTTGTGGTTGCATTCAATTATTTCTCTGATATTCTAGACCAGGGCACACTTGAAGCCCAACCTGTAATAATATAATCAAGTTTCTCTGATGACACAGGGGTGGGCAATCCCAGAGCCTCACTCCTCTGACCCACCCCCATAAGCAGTCCCAGAAGCAGCTCTTTGATGCACAACTTGGAAACAGTGTAATGCAGACATTACACAAGGTTGACATGTCCCCACTGCCTGCCCATGCCAGAATTGGAAGACAGCTTACTTTGGGACAATGTCACAAAACTTGCCAATCTCATGGCATTTGTGCCTCCATGATAATGAGAAAAACCAGCAGCAAAATACCAACAGCAAACCTTTTTTGAGCATCCACTGACTGGCAAGCACTCTGCTAGGCACTTTATTCACATCATCTCATTTGGTCCCCAAAGCAACACAGAGATTTTGCTAGTCTTCTTTCTTATCTTACAATTGAAAAATGAAGACCCAGAGAAACTTAATAATTTGCCTGCAATCACATAGATCCCTCAGCCCATCCAAATACTTTTTACCACTGAGCTATCATGATCTACCTTTCTGCTTTAGTCACATTACCAAGACCCTTCCCTCTGTCTCCAGCCTAGACAACCCCGAGATGGGTTGTCATAAAAGAAATCCTGACCTCCTGCTAACATTTCGGTTATCCTAATAACTGGTGAAATGGGAAAGAGGAGTCCAAAGAGCAATCATGACCTCTACCTCCTATCTTCAGAAAAATCCTTGAACATGTCACAATTTCCCACAAGGCAAAACTCAGAAGGATCTTACCTTGTCAGTTATGGCAAAGAGGGTTAGAGTGTCCTTTGCACCCTTAGCTCTTTTAGTATGGCCAATTGACTTATACCCTGTGCCAGTTCATTAAAGCAGTACCCAATACCAGCAGCTGTTCTCTGCAATCTCCCTAAGCTATCCCCTGCCACGCCCCCCTCTTGCCCGCCAGCCAGCCAGCCTACCCGCCCACCCACCCCACTGCTCCTGACTTGCTAGTGCTTGCTCTGGCTCTCTGGACCCAGATTCCTGCCTCTATATAGGCTCTGACATTTGCCTCTGGCTGCCTTTCACTTGACAGCCCTCCAGAAACTCCACTTCAGCTCTTGGCCTATGCAACTCCACCCTTCTTTCCCCTCACCACCAATAGTCCCACCCCACTATGCCCACCTCTGGTTGCCCCATAGAGAAAAGAGATTGAAATAAGTAAAGGAATGAGACTGAAAGGGTCCTCACTCAGGAAGTAGACATATACCCTCTGCAGGGTTGTGCAGACACAGGAGTCCTGAGAGCTGGGCACTGCAGCTGGTATGACCAGGAAGCACAGGCTAGGCATTGGAGGTAAGGGAACTTAGGCTGAAGATCAAGAGGAGCAACTTCAGAAAAGCTCACAGAGGTTTCGATGCAAGGCAAGCAGGGTGGAAGAGGATGGACAATGGGGGCTATGGAACATATACTTCAATAGAGCCCTGCAAGCGTGATAAGAAAAAAGTCAATCTGTCCCAGTATCAGAAACACAGAGGGGAAACTGACAACCAATGTTCCTGCCATGGAGAAAGGATTCAACAGTAAAGCTCCATGGATTTCAGACAGTTGGCAAGAAAAATATGCCAGTCTTGGGGCTAGGGTTGTGGCTCAGTGGTAGAGTGATCCCCTAATACAGGTGAGGCACTGGGTTCAATCCTCAGCACCACATTAAAAAATAAGTAAAATAAAGTTATTGTATCCAATTACAACTAAAATATTTTTTAAAAAAAGAAAAATATGCCAGTCTTGAGCACACCAGGTAAGACTCATCTGAGCAAACTGGGGCTATAACCCACTTTATAGAACCAGAGTTCAAGGTCAGAGTAGAAGCAGCAGAAAGGTTATCAGTGTCCTCCCTCCCGTCTTTTTGAATTACTGCCACTTAAGCCTTCAGACTAGGGCCAGAAATGTCTCTGAGTTCTGAGTAGGGCAAAGCCTTCAGTTGAAGTTCATGTATCCTAGGTATATGGACTCACAGTTTAGGGATGGAGGCATTTAAGTCATCAGGCACCTCAAAAGTAACAATCAGGTCTGGGGCTCTAGCTCAGGGGCAGAGCACTTGCCCAGCATGTGCGAGGCACTGGGTTTGATCCTTAGCACCACATAAAACTAAATACATAAAATAAAGACATGCTGTCCATCTACAAGTATAAAATCATTTTAAAAAAAAGTTACAACCAACAATAACTGAGTACATGGTCTAAGCCCTAGGCCTCTCAGCATCACCTGAGGTGGGCACTGGATTCCCACTCCAGAGATGGAAAACTGGGCTTAGAAAAGTTTATGTGACCAAGGTCACAGAGCTAGTAAAAATAGCAAGCCCAGATTTGAGCCCCAGTCTGTTTCCAAAATCATTTTCTCTATATATAATCAGACAGGTGATTAGAAACACTCTACTTATTGCCACCTGCCCCCACCCCACCAAGAAAGGAAAGTTTCTCACTACAAATGGCTGAAACATTACCCTAAATACATGTATGAAGACACAATTGTTGTAAAAATACTTTATATAAAACCAGCAACTTGAAAAATTGTGCTCTTTATATGTAATATGAAATGAAATGTACTCTGCAAACATGTATAATAAATTGTAATAATAAAAAAATTTTTAAAAACCAAATGGCTGAAACATTATGGTAGTACTAGTAGTAGTTGTAGTGGTAGTAGTACCAGCTGACCTTGATTAAACTCTTCCCATATGCCAAGAACAGTGCTGAGGGCTTCATGAGCATTATCTCATTTGATCTTTACAACTACTCTGCCAGGTAAACACTTTTAATTCCCAATTTATGAGTAAAGAAACTGAGCCTCAGTGAGATGAACTGACATGACCAAAAGCCCACAGCTCTGTCTGACTCCAGGCCTCATATGATATATACTACTCCAAAGAAACATTTCAGTTGCTCACCCATTGCCCCTACACCAAAAATAAGCCTTAGAAAACAGCTTCAGAACAACTGTTTGTTATTAATATTATTAACATACCTAATAATTAAAACTACAGTTACTGCACCAGACACTGTGCTAACTGCTTTACTTACATGATCCTGTTTGATACTCATGACTGACCTGTGACAAACGCTATTATCAACTTCATTTTTCAGATCAGAAACCCAAATCACAGAGAGGTTAACTAGCTTCCCCAGTGTCACACAGTTACAGAGCAGAGTTGTCTATGATAATTAAAAATCAGGCCAGACACAATGGTGCACCCCTGCAATCCCAGAGACTCTGGAGGCTGAGGTAGAAGGAGTAAAAGTTTGAAGGCAGCGTAAGAAACTTAGCAAAACCCTGCCTCAAAATTTAAAAAATAAGAAGGGCTAGAGATGTAGTTCACTACTAAAGCATCTCTGGGTTCAATCCCCAGTATTAAAAAAATGTGACACAATTTGATGATTAGATGAATCATTATGCTTGTAATGGCCCTAATTTAGCCATTGAAAATCATATTCTAGTGTGGACATAATTATCAAAATTTTATAAAGTAAACACATATTTTGCACAGGAAAAAAAAAGTCTGAAAAGATATATCCCAAAATATTCACATTGACCGTACTTGAATGGTGAAAGAACAGGGGGGGTTTAATTTTAATTTTCTTTATTTTCACATTCATTTATAATGGACCCTTTATACTTGTATGAAAAATGTACTAAAAGTTAATTTTCTTTTTTTAAAAGAGATATGATTCCCTTTGATTGTATATTTAGTTCTTCTCACATCTCTTCCTGCTTGCGCTCTCTAGGCATACCCAACATCCCTCCACCCAAACAACTTTTCTCCTCCAACAAACTTAGCGGTTGCACCACTTGGATCTTTGGCCAGAAGTGACCTCGAAAAAGTGTCTCCAATGGTTTGGTTTTATTTTGTTTTTTTTTTTGGTTTGTCTTTAAAATGATTTCTTGTTTTTTTTTTTTTTTTTTTTTTTTTAACTTTGTGTTTAACAATTACGCACATAATCTAGGAATTTATTCTCGGGGTAAAACCTTGAAGTCCTCCCTACAGATAAAGCTAAAGTCCTGAGACTACTCCTTCCCGCTCCCCCCCCCCCCCCAAGTCCCATTCCTCTGTCTGTTCGCAGTTGGGTGTGTCTCTTTCCAAACTTTTTCTAGCTGCAATGGCATTCAGAGTTTATATTCATGCAAATGCTTGCAAAACCCAGTGTGTGCAAAAAGCTACAGTTAGAAAAAATATTCTGGCACTGGTCACTCCAGGGTTCCAAGTTCTGGTCCACTGTGACTGTTTTCATCAGCCTGATTCTAAGTAGGCTACTGATAGAGGGCTCTTGCATGCTCAGTCCATTTGGAGCATAGACTTCCGTTTTATTAAAGCCAGAGTCTCTAGGAACACAGAGAAGGGAGGCCTTCTAAGGAAGGAAAAGCCCAGAAATTGCTGCTTAGCATCTCTCAGGTCCCTCACGTCCCACCCAGTCTGTGCTGATCAATACGGCTAGGAGGTGTCATGCTCCCGCTGCCTCACAAAAGGTAATTGAGTTTGGGGGATTGCATGGCTAGCTGCTTGGGGAAATAAGAATAAACAAGAGACCATTCAATATGTCAACAAATCGCTTTCCAGCTGTTGAAAATAAGCCTTTCTCTAGATTCTCAACAATATCCTCTCCTCCAGCCCTAGCAAACAGGCTCCCAGACAACTGAAAACAGACAAGCTAAGGCTCAAGCAGTACCTGCACTACTTTGGGGTCCTCTGCCTGCCCAGATCATTCAGGGGAGGAGACACCCTCCTGCTGTCTTGCTCTCCAAAAGCCTCAACACTTAAAATGCCCATCGGGTTCCTTGTAAATACAGAGGGGGCAAATTGCTAGCATTTACTCAGCACTTGCTATGTCAGGCACAGTGCTAAACACTTAACATACATTATTTTATTGCACAATAAACCAACGAAGTGGCTGTTTTGGCCCCCATTTGATAAATCAGCTACAGAACTGAAGTAGAGAGAAATTAAAATTCAGTAACTTACCTTGGCTCTCACAGCTGAGAGGGAGTGAAGCTGGGCTTGTCACTCGGGTCGGTCTGACTCAGCCGGTGCTCTTAACTCACGGGAGAGTCACACACTGTCTTCAAGTCTCTGAAGGGCTGTCATATGGAAGAGAGGGTAGGTGTGTTCTGGGTAGCTCCAAAGAAAAGGATTTGACTGTTAGTTGGGAATTATGCTTTCATTGGATGTGCTGCAAATTCCCCAAACAACATGTATATGCATGTCCAACTCTATAGGGAAAAGAACATTATAAGAAGAGCAAACAGAACTGCCTCGCATTAGGTGCCGTCCTGAAGGATCTGTGCAATCGCAGAGAACAGGAGGGATACCGGAGGACTGCAAATGGGCAGTGTCCCAATTTTCTTAAATAAGGAAACTACAGACCGGTATACTGTAAACTCCGAGCTGTAAGCTTGATGTCAATCCTTGAAGAGATTCTGCCGCAGATTATGAAGCAGGTAATTTATAAGCACTTAGACTGTAAGTGGCAATAGGGGGTACCTAGAGGTACAAGCAGAACTCTAAAAATGAGACCAGGTTCTGGGGCTTGCAGCTAATGCCAGCCCCCAAACTGGGGGACCAACAGTGGGTTGCTAGATTTTTATTTTTCCAAGTAAAGGCATTAAGAAACAATAGAAAACAAACCCCAATTATCATTTCCTAAAAAGAAAGGGCTTTCTTTAAACACCAAAAGAAATGGAAATCATCTTAGAATAAAGGAAAGTCCTATAAATGAAATAGATTTCTCTTCTCTTTACAAAACATTTACTACATAGCCCCCAGGCTTTGTCCTTGCACGGGGACTGCTGCAGTTTTCCTGGAGAATGGGAACTTGTCCAAGGACCTGCTTTAAGGAATCACTCCGAGTTAAAACATCAACATAGATAAGATCAGATACCTGTAAGACAGGAAGTCTTTCTGGCCAGAAGACAGAAGAACAGAGTTTGACCTTAGCCTAAGTGAGGACATTCACAAAGATAAAGAAAGTGTCCACAGGAACGGAGTGAGAGAAATAAAAGTTGCCAAGTGCAGACTCAAGCCCTGCTGAGGCGGGACTTGGCCAATACATTTGACCTGTGCCACCCCTTGGATCATACAGCTCCCTTGTAGAAATAAGTGTCTGATGTCACTAAGCATTTGGACCACAAATGAGTTTTCGACTTAAGGATCTCCAAGCAACTTTCTGACTATTACCTGTCTTCCCAGGGCCAACTTCCTAAAGGCAGATGAATTCAAAACTAGCGGAATACCATTGCCAGAGTGAGAGTTCTGTGACAACCTAGAAGAAAGTCCCTAACTTCAATCCTTCCCTGTTCCACCTCTTTATCAGTGGTGTCGATAAAGGCATCAATAGGATTTTTATACTTCTCTAGGGCCTAGAAGCACCTCTGTGATCAGCTTAGCAAGAAGGTTTACATTTTAAGGCCCATCATTTACAATATGTTTGTCTGCATTTGGTAATTTTCTCTAATGTTCTTCATTGCCAGTGCAATAAGTTCCTGCAATTTGTGCTCCTTGTGGAAAATGCTTAGTGAACATATGCTAATTATGAGCTCTGTGCCCTGAAGAGCAGATCGGGTCCTCTATAGAACACCTGAGCATTCATCTCAATCCTGTCTTCGCCCCTCAGATAACTGGTGTCAGTGGTGACTTCCTTGATGAGAAAAGAGGACAAACTGATGTCCTCTGCAGAAATGGCCCCACTTCCAAAAAGACTTTAAATCAAAATTTGATTACAACTGTTAACACTGGCCTGGATGCTGAAGGCGACCACAACACAGTATATACTGCTTGACATACCCTCTAAAGCTGTGTTTCTCAAAATAAAAACATGATGGGGAACCCCTGCATCAGCCACCCCCTTAAAGGACCACTAAACTGCAGATGGGGGAGCTGTACTTTCAAAGGGTCAGACTCAGTAGGTCTGGGGTAAGGACAAAGAATCTGCATTTTAACCCAAGTGATTCTGAAGCATCACTGGCTTAGGGGTTCCTACACCCTGCATTTAACATGAAACAGGCCTGGGCTCAAATCCCCACACTTCGAGTTACTTCACCTCAGTTTCTTCATCTGTAAAACAGGGATAATCACAGTACCTACCTGGCAGGCTCTTTAAAAGTTTTAAGCAAAACAACATGTGTAAAGTGTCTGGCACATAGTTGAAGCTCAGTAATCTCTCCTGGTCCTGCTTATTCATGGGTTCTGATGCCTGCCTTCTCTGTATTCAGCTTCTGCCCCTGTTACCAAACTGTTCAGTCTTTCTAGGTCTGCTATTCAAACTCCCCAAGAGAGAGACTCTCATTGGTCCAAATTTAGTCACCACTATACAGTTGGGCAAAGTCCCCATCCCGGGTTCCATTGTAGGCTGCTTGCCAGCCTATAGAATGACTGCTCTTGGATCAGATGTCCTCTCCTGGCTCAATCAGCTCTTGCCTGGGGGAAGCAGGGTCACGTGGTACCAAACATAGCCACCTATTCATAAGAAACTGCTCTTTCCTTCTGCTAGGGTCTGTGGATGGAAACTCTTTAGAAGGGGCCCGTGGGTGTGGCAGGAATTCTGAGGCTTAGCCCATCCAGTACACCTAGGCTTCTCATTTATCCAGCCTGCCAAAGGAATGAAGCGTTCAAGTTCACTGAAGTCTCTATTTAATTCTGACTTTTCATCTCCATCAGGCCAGGAACACCAGTTTTCAAAAGAATCTAGACCGCAGATGGTGGAGGGGGGGACTTAACCCTAAAATAAGATCTTCTGTTTCTAAAACACGTTTTTAAGGTTCCAAAGCACTTTCACATCTATTTCCTCATTGCAGAATTTACAAACTGGCAGCCACAGGCCAGATCCAGACTGCAGACACATTTTATTTGACCCATACAATGTTTTTAACATTTTTTAATTAGTTGCCAACATTTAGAAGTCAGGAGATTTCACATAAAAAGCTGGATTTTTGGCTTCTCTGGGAAAACAGATGTAGGTTCTCATTGAGACATGGCAACAGTCAGCTGGAGATGCCTATGAAGCATGTGCTCACAGTATCCACACAGCCACCTTTACTTTTTCAATCACCTGCTTGGCCCCTGTGGGCATCTGAAGTCCCATTTTAACCCCCAGGATTAGGTAGAGAAAGTGGTTAAGAGCTCAGATTCTGAAGCATGAATCCCAGCTCTGCTCTTTAACTGTCTTTGGGACTCTGGGAAAATGATTTAACCTCTCTGGATCTCAGTTTCCTCATCTGTAAAATGGGGATGATAATAATATCATTGCCTAACTCATAGGCTTCATTGGGCCAACTAAATGAGTAAATGCGTATGTAGAACAATGCCCGACACATGGCAAGCACTAAATACCTCCTAGCTTCTTTCATTGTTTGTAATTCCCTATGTGCCTGTCTGAAACCCCAGAGTTTATAAAAACTGACATTTTGTGGCAAGCTCATTCAGTGGCAAATTTGGACCTGAATTGATATGAGGTTATTCATTTATTCTGTCTAGAAATATTAATGTATTTCCACAGGGTACTTCCTCAGATCCCATTAAGGGGTGTTAGATAATGTATGTTATATGTTCATATTGTTTTTCAAAAGTCCAAAAACTCTAAACTCCAAACCACATCTAGCTCTAATAGTTCCAGATAAGGGATTATGAATCTGTATTATTTGTAGTTAGTACACTCAAAAGACAGGAAAACTGAGGTACCAAACCTTAAACAAGTCAGCAAAAGTCCCACAACTCAAAAGCAGAAACAATGTTCATCATTAGACATGTAGCCCATAGTGCCTAGTACTGTGTTATGCATTGGGCTTACTATAGGCGCACTGACACAGATAGTGGCTACCCATCAGGGTCCCCTGGAGAATTGAAGAACATCACCATTTATCATGAATAACAAACTCTACCCTTATTTGCATTCTTTTGCCTTAATCTTTGCTATCCAGTGTTGGGTTAGAAATAAGAGAGGGATTATTGCCTTCTTTTTAACAGGAGGGGAAATGGAGGTCCAGAGAAGAGAAGTAACTTACTTGCTCAAATCCACACACCAAGAGATAGGCAGAGCCGAAAGAAGAAACCAAAATCTGTGTTTCTTCTTAAACCCCAGAAACAGTCCAAGAATGACATATGCTGACCTTTCCACATACTGACCCTCACTCTCTGCAGTGCTAATGTTTTCAACATACCTGATGCAAGGAGAGTTTCTCAAGATCTCAGCAAATATAAAAATGAGACAACATGTCTGGGTGGACCTCATGCTTCCCAGTACCATAGGCCGCATTGTACAGACACCATCCAGTCAGAAGCCACAGAGAGAAGATTTCTTAAATCCCAAGAAAAATCACAGAGACCCTACTATTTGCTCTTCTCTGTTGATTTTTAAGAAGCTGACATTTACTTATGCCAAAGGCCAAAAGAAATGAAAAATCTACTGGAAAGGGAATTTCATCAGTCATAAAACTATATCTTAAAGAAACCTTTGCACAGTATCAGCTCCCCTTGTTTGCAATGCAGAAAACAGAGCACTGCTATTTCATATTGTTAGCGCATCAGAGACCCGGGCATGGAAACAGCATCCCTAGGACCTCTTTCCAGTACCCTGCCGCAGCACAGAGAAGCTTTCTGATATCGACTCCAACTTAAGCAAGTTGGAAACAAGAAGGCAGGCCATGACCCAGGTGACCTCATGTCACTCCTAAGCTCATGACTTGAGTTCCTGCTACCAACAAATCCGTACTTTGATTACACACCCACAGCGACCCAGATCTTTGAATTCAGCAATTCTTTCTCAGGTTTCAGCAAGGCATTGGCAGCCTGAGCTATTTTAGGACACTTTCTCTGCTGTGGATGCCACTTTCGGAATACGCCAGGAACATGCTGAGGACCTGGAGCTCTCTATCCTGGACCTATTTCCTGGTCTGCCTGCTCTCTCGCTTTCTCTGGGCTAATCGCGTGGAAGACAGTCATTCCTGCCAACCTAATCCCAGGGGCCTGACTACCTTGCCGGGCCACAGGCTCAAAGATGCAATGTGGCTGCCAGCACCCTCACGGTAAGGGGCATAGAGGCACCAGGCAGCCTTGGCAGGACAGGAGGCCTCCAGGGGGTGGTCTGAGTTTGAATGTAGGCTGAGAAGACAAAGTCGGGAGGGGCTGGAGGTAGGAAGGCAAGATTTTTCAAACATCTTCCTACGATCATCACTTCCTAATCTGATGCAACTGGCTCGGCAGGCATTCAGGAGCCTGTGAGCTCCATTTTCCTGTTCTAAAATCTTCTGCACCTGTAAGTACCGGGGCTCACTGATATTCATGCTGTCTTTTGGGGAGGGGGAGAGGAGGGCAGGGCCTAGATATGGTCATCATTATCTCACTCAGGTGTAGGCAGGTCCATGGCATTAGAAAAATTACTGACATCCTCACCCCCAAACTGCTTCTTAGTTTGGAAAATGAAAATGTCTCTTTTTTTTCTCCCCCCCACACAGCATACTAGAAGCCCCACTGGTCCTTTGGGGTCCTCTTTTCATCAATGCTGTCTGTGCACACATGATTTCTCATGTTGAACTTAATGGGAGAAGTGCCCCTTTGGCATGTGAATTTCTTAAATGCAACCTCAGCTATTATTGTGGGCACAGCCCCTGCTGGCTTCTCCATCTTTTATACAGCAATTTGCTGAAACTATGAAAGATGGTGTAAGCAGGAGGGTATAAATGAGAATCTAGGAACTTCTCCATGGTAAAAAGAAGAGCAATGTGGTTAATTCTCAACGCAGTTAGAAATGCTGCTACAATGAGGAGGCTTCATGCTATGCAGAGAGATGGCCCCTTTCAGTGCCTTCCTATTTTAATGGAAAGAAAGGCCAAAATAGCTGCTGGCTCCCCAGGAAAGGAACATTTCTGATGCTTTTACCATTTCACCTAGAGACTAGTCATTGTCTCTGGCCAGCTTGTCAGTCCCTGAAGCAGCTCCAATGGCTGCTCCAAAACGGAGAGCCCTTCTTCCCTTCTTTTGAGGAGTGTTGGAGCTTCCTCAAAATAGCCCAGGATGACTGAGCCAGGCCTGCCACCCACCCCCTTCCCCTAACATCAGTCGCAGATCATTCCCATGGTACACAATTTGTTTGGAGGTGAGAGTAAGGAATGTCTTGCCAGGAAGCCATGACCCGTACTAAAAGCAATGTCCTTCATAACGACTTCCTTAGCCATGAGTAAGAACAGGACAGGGCAAACATGTCTGGCCCTTTGCTTTCCACACAGTACCATGAAAGAACATTGTTTTTAAGCAAAGAAAAAGTATTAAGACATTCATCTGTCCAAGGCTGGTTACCTTCAATTTCTCTGATTTGCAAAATAAAAAGCTTCTTATTTGTATTCCTACTATGACTGCTGCCTATGAAGTAGATTTGAAGAGAACAATGTTGATATCAGTGGTAGAGAAATCAAGAAAGGAAATTTACTTTGTGTCTAGTGGAGAACAGATTACTTCTCAGACTATAGAACAAAAGTAGTCTCAGGGGGAACTTGTTTCTGCCTTGATTACTGCCTGTTTGTGTGATCTTGGGTAACGCATGAAGTTTCTCAGCCCTCCTCCTTCTGAGGAGCCCTGAGGAAATGATGCTTGGATCACAGTTTCATTGTCTGGAAGGCTTTTTGTCAAAACCTTGAGTGTTGGTGGTAGCCTTAATTTTATGTCTACCTTGTGGCATTCCAGGAGCATTAAGAATGTTCCCTTGGGCCTTCTAAATCCCCCCTATCCACTCCTGAGGGCTTGAAAATTCTTAAGTACATAATTCCTTTTACTCAGTGCTTTGGCATCGGTTAAAATACCAACCTCTTGGGAGGGTCAACCTGCTAAACCTCATCTGGACACATCCCATCCTGACAGCAGATTTGGATACAAGGGAGAAGAGGGAGGAGGAACATGAGATCATAGTAGGTACAAACTTGAGCTTTGGAGTAGGAGCCTGAAAGTAGACCCAGATCAAGGACAAAGGTATCAAGAAGCTCTGTTGGCAGAAAAGGAGGGTTTTTTCCTTGCTAAAATAAGGTCCAAGGCAACATATTGAGGCAGAGACTCGGGTTTTGAGGAATGGGACAAATATCCTTTTGATGAAACTGGGGTACAAGAAGGAGAAAGAATCTCATCAACTGGATAGGATTAGGAGAAATTCTTTCAAAGGTTATCTTTAGGCTGAGTAATCTGAGTCACTAAACTAGGACTTCCCCAAACGTTAAGAGACCTCAGTATAAGAAATCAAACAAGGGCTGGGGATATAGCTCAGTTGGTAGAGTGCTTGCCTCGCATGCACAAGGCCATGGGGTTCAATACCCACACACAAAAAAAAAAAAGAAGAAGAAGAAGAAGAAATCAAACAGATCTAATATACCACCACCATGGCATATAGTCAGCCCAGGGGTAGAGGTCAAAGGAAGGGGGAACACATAGGGACTTAGAATTTGAGACTCTCCTCCCACCCTTTCCTCTCCTGGGTCTAACATTAAACTCTTTCCTAAAGAGACTCACGGTAGATAAAATGGCATACCAAGAGCTGTAAGATGCCAAGAAGTGTTGCCTAGGCAGAGCCACAGGCAAAGGATGAGGCATCCCTAATCTCTATGTGGGTCCCTTCTAGGGCTTAGTGGACAGGGTCTTAGAGTAAGACCACTGGGGTTAAAATCCTAGCTGTGCGGTCTTGGGCAAATCATATAACCTCTCTGAGTTTAATCTGTGAAATGGGCACATAATCCTAGGATCTATCATATAGTGTTTTAAAGATTAAACAGAATGAGGCATCTAAAGCCCAGAACAGTGCCTACTGCCAAATAAATGCTTCACAAGAATCAGTGATGATTAAGATTCCTGGTTTTCTGCTGTATGCTTCAGCATCCGAGAACCATTTACAGCAGCAGGTGGTCTGCTCAATGCAGGTCTAATGCCACCAGGGGTTCGGGGGCTCATCATCTCTTTCATTTAAAGTGGCCCTCTTCACCTTTTCCTCCCAATCTCGCTCAAAGAGAGCAGTCCCAAGCTCTTCCTCCCACTGATTCTGCATCCAATCCATCCCCCACAGCTAACTAAACAAATGGATTCACTGCTAAAGATTCATGAAGTCTTTTCCTTGGCTTCCCCAGCCACAGACTGAGCTTTGCTATCCACTCTCTTGTAGTAAAATGAAATCACTTCTGGGAGGGTAGGGTCCAGAAGGGTGCAGCTCTCGCAGCACTAACAAAAGGAAAAGGAGTTCCACATAAAACGTGGAATCTCTGGTTTCTATAAAGCTCACTGCAGATGTGCTGGTGCCCATGTGGAGCCACCACCATAGCCATTGTCACTGTGCCTCCCTGACCCTGTGAATGCTGAACCACTGCTGCTCTCTCCCTCCCTCAGGAGACTCGATTGTCTGAGCCCCAGGGTGCTGAGGCAAGAGTCTCCTTAGCTTTCTCTTTCTGCCCTTCCCTGCCCTCTCCTGGGGATAGAGTTCACTCTTTGGAGGGCATGGTGGCAAAAAGGAACTGTGCTTTTTGTGCAGGCATGCCCTCAGCCTGCTCTCTGAATTCTAGCCACCCCCCTTCTCTGCTGGGCAGGGGGAGGAGGAGGAAGCGCCCCTAGACCTGCTCAGGTCAGTAACTCTTGAAATCAGAAAACAGGCCTATGTCTTCTCAAAGACTAATTGAGAGTGGTTCTCGAACTAATTCAGTCTGGGAGTTGTCCAAGATGCAACTATCTCCATAGAGATATAGTCTCTGGGTTTGGGCCTCAGCCCTGGAATCTGCATGTTTAAAAAGTTCTCCCTAAGATAATGAGAGCTCAATCTCTGCCAATTCTTTTAATTAAAAACACAAAGAACAAAATACAACCTATAAAATTATATACATCTATACACACACATACACACACACACACACACACACACACACACAAACACACACTCCCCCAGCCTTTTTGAAACTGTTTCTCTGAGAGTAAAACAGTTCATTTTCTCCTTGCCACCTTGGCCCTCTTCTTGTTTTTAAAATAAACTTTCAAAATATTTTTTAGTTGTAGATGGACACAATACCATTATTTTATTTATTTGTCTTCCTATGTGATGCTGAGGATCAAACCCAGTGCTGCACACATGCTAGGCAAGCACTCCAGCACTGAGCCACAACCCTAGTCCCTAAAATAAACTCTTTAAAAGGAAAAATCAAAAAGCTCTCCTTAGGCCACACCTTAAGAAGCAGTGCACTCCATCTTGTGTAAAATACCACAGCTCTGATTCCTATCATGAACCCCAGCCTTACATTATGACTTTCCAGAAGCACATGGAAATGCCTTCTGATTCCTGACCCTACCTGTCCAAGCAGCAGCTCCCAGGATGCTTTACAAAACTCTGAAAGATTTCAAATATCTAGACCAAATTGCAGATGCTACCAGTCTGAGGTGCAAAATGGATTGAGAGCCCTCATATGTGAGTCATTTTGAGCTATTGGAGCTATAGAAGAAGTTAGTGGTTGATAATGAACTGGAGCCACATAGGCAAAGTTTGACTCAGCCTAGACCTCATAGGCTGTGTGACCTTGAGTAACTTAATCTGTCTGTGTTCTTTGCCTGTAAAATAGGGATAGTAATACAGCTAATACCTACCTCATAGTGTTGTTCATGTGTAATTATGAGTTACTTCATGTAATGTGTTTAGAACTATACCTGGCCTACATTAAGCACTCAGCAATTATCTGTTATCCTTGTTACTATAAATAGTATTTTTTGGCAATTTGTTATTTTATTGTTCTTTTTAGATATACATGACAGTAGAGTGTATTTTGACGTATCATACATACATGGAGTATAATTTCCCATGCTTGTGGTTGTACATGAAGTGGAGTTACACTGGTCGTATATTCATATATGAACATAGGAAAGTTATGACCAATTCATTCTACTGTCTTTCCTATTTCCATCCCTCTCTCTTCCCTTCATTCTCCTTTGTCTAATCCAATGAAATTCTAGTATGTGACGTGTTCAGAACTATTATTGATGTGGTCCCAGTTATTTAACAAAGAAATCAAGAGAAGATCGTGAGGTTCTAAGGAAAGCCAACACCATCCTAGACCAATATTTGGGGGTAAGAGATTGGTCAAGGGTCATTCTGAAGCACAAAATGGCAGTTTGGTGTCTCCTACATTCTGTGTGTGACTAAGAATATCATGCCTAACTTGTTGCATTAGATATATGGGATTATGGGATTTGGTTCTGGGACCTGGTAGGTCTAATTAAAGTTTTAGGACTCCTAGGAGACTGGCTATGGTTTGCACAGACTGGATCTTGGAAAATGCTACCACTTATGTACTCCCAGCCTCAGCTCCATAGCGGTTCATTTCTATTGTTGTGGTATCTGTCTTTTCTATCCCATATCCCCAGTCATTAATTTAGTAGAGTTTACTAGAACATACTCTCCTGATTAAAAAAAGAAAGAAAGAAATAAAAAACATGGGGCCAGGGTTGTGGCTCAGTGGTAGAGCGCTTGCCTAGCATGTGTGAGGCACTGGGTTTGATCCCCGGCACCACATAAAAACAAATAAAATAAAGGTATTTTGTCCATCTACAACTAAAAAAATATTTAAAAATAAAACACAAGAGCTGAAGTGACTCTTCTGTCTTGCCTCAAGGCCAATATGAACATGAGTTCTACACAATCAGCTCCCTTCCTCCCTATTTCCACTCCTTCCTTCCTTTCTTCAAAATGCAGCTCTGAAAGGAGGACCCTAATCCTAAGAAGAAGGGAACAAGATTTCTGGGATGGGCGTGATAAAGGCATCTTCTCACTTTGGCCAAGTGTCCCCATCATGTCTCCAGTTAAATCTGGAATTTCCTTGACTCTGTCCCAGCTCCTTGCCCTAGAGGAGTAAATGGGAGGAAGGAGACCTTATGTAGTCACAAAGGGTCCACCAATAATATCACTTGGACCCTGGTGGATTCCAGCTCCCATGTCTTGCCTGGGCTCTAAGCCAGGATTCCCAGTTTTCTGCTGGACGTGTCCACTTGGAAGTCCCATAGGCATGCCCAAACCAAGTGCAAACTGAACTTGTCACCTGTCTCCATCAATCCCCACCCTGCAAGTAGTCTTTTATTTCCCCACCTCTGTTAACAACACCATGGGCTCAAGCTGGAACTTTGGGGTCATTTCTCCTTTTCCCCTCGGCACTCCTGTAGTTTCTACCTATTGACATGTGCCCCGAAGCCATCCCCTCCTCTCAGCTCTCGCTGCCACTATCCTGGTTCAAAGCACTTTCCACTCTTGTCTGGAGTGTTGACATGGCCTGCCAGTGGGTCCGCCTGCCTTTCACCTCTCTCCTTTACAGTCATTCCCTGAGCTGAGCTGTAAGAATCATCTTCCAGTTGTGTCACTCCCCTGCCTTAACAGACACCTCCAGTAGCTTCCTATTGCCCAGAGAACAGAACTCTAAGCCAGAGAAGCCCTGAGTAGCTGAGGAAGGTCCTGGACCACAGCTGACAGGCTCTCATTAGCACATAGAGAAGAATAGCCAGAACCACCCAGTAGTAGTTCTTTTGCAGCACTTTCTTGGGAATGTGACACCAGGCCAGGAGGCTGAGGACATACATCCTAGAGGTGAGCTCTGTCATGCACTATCTGGGTGACTGGGTGCAAATCTCTCCACTACCCTGGGCCTCAGGATCTTCACCTATAAACTGCTGTCTGAGAATGCATAGCATGGCAGCTGTGAAAGCTCTTTGCCAAAAGGCTGTGCAGAAGTGAGGAGTTGCTAATTTCAAGTGGCAGGGTTTCACTCACCAGGAAACATTCAGGAAGAGGAGGTTGTGGGAGAGAGCAGGGGCTTATGTATCCAGGACATATGGGGGCCTATATTTGTTGTCCTCCTGCTTAGCAGCATTAGCGATTCAAGCTGGTGCTGCCTGTGGAACACTCTGTCCTTTGGGATCCTCAGGGACAGGAGGGGTTGCAGAGCAGCGAGGCCACAGCCAGCGTGGAATACAGTGAAAAATCGAGTGATAGCAATGAGGCGCCACGCACATAGGTTCATGCACATGCATTCACACTCCTGATGGCCCCCAATGCTGCCTCCCAACAGCAGCTGGAGCTAATTACAGACAGACAACGTCTTCTCTGGCTCTTCTCTTGAAACTGTCAACCCTCCCTACCACTACCACTACCACGACTCGCCCCTGGGAATTGATTGAGCTCTCAGAAGGGGTATTGCTAGCACCACAGCTAAGTGCCTAGAAAGAACATTGGAGGGGGAGTGCAGGGGAGCAGGAAGGTACCATGTGCCTCTCTGTCTTGTGGGGGTGGGTAGAAAGGAGGCTATGAAGCAGGGGAGAGCTGGCTGGGACACAGATGCAGCTTTGTGTTAACAGATGTGCTCTCCTGGCAAGAGGGAGCCCAGGCACTTAGCCCCTCCCTTTCCCTTCATCTGGATCCACCCAGGGATCCCCTCTTAACCCTTCTCCCTCTTAAATCCCTAACTTCCTCTCCAACTCTGTATCTGGCATAAAAATAAATGTTGAATGATGGACATCAACCTTCCTCAAACCCTTACTACTCTCAAGCTCCATTCCCACCTTGTAGACCAAAACTCCATAAGCCCTTTCCTCTGCTTTTCTTTCTATATATTCCCTTCGGGCAGTTTCAACTCTTACCTATATGCTCTTAACTCCCAAATCTCTTTCCAGCCCAGCCTCCCCACTGCCTTAAACCCAACATGCCCCATGGTAAAGTCTTCAGCAACCACCTCCCTAGGGGGTTTCTAGCAGCCAGTTCTGGTCTGCTGACAGGATTGGAGAGAGAAGGACCTGTAGTTAACCTCCTATGAGAACAGGGCCAACTCCTTATCCCAGGGCCTCTGTACACCAGAAAACCAAAATCCTTCCTTTCACTCTCTTTTTTGTAAATAAGCATTTTTAAAATTTTTAGTTATAGATGGATATAATACATTTATTTATTTATTTATTTATTTATTTATTTTTATGTGGTGCTGAGGATTGAACCCAGTGTCTCACACATGCCAGGCAGGTGCTCTACCACTGAGCCACAACTCCAGCCCCCTTTCACTCTCTTTACTATCCCCTCCTACCCATAAGGAAAGCCAAATTGGAAACTAACTGCCAAACTGGAGTTAACTGCTCAATCTGGGCATCTAAGACTAGAACCAGACAAGTTGTTTCTGCAAAGAGAAGCCCTTGAAAGTGAATCAACATAAACTAGTGACTTATTTCTTCTCCAACACCCTCTCTCCCAACCCTACTCTCATTGCTTCACAATTCTTGTATCACACCATCTCCACCATCCCTCAGCCAGTACACACTACACACATACATGCACAGCCCTCCTCTCATTCCCTAACTCCACTCCTCTCCATTCTGAAGCCCTGCCCCCAGGCTCACTACAAACCCCCAGGTAAATATTGATCCAAGATTGGTGAAAGCTGGAAATTTCATTCCACCAGAGCAGTGCTAAGAGGAAGACTCAGAATGTTTACTGAGAGTCCACACTCAAATTCTTTCCTGGCCTTGGCAAGGATAAGAGCAAATAAAGCCCCTCTTTGCTCCAGGCCCTCCTAAATTTGGAAAGCAGCCAAAAACTGGGTTACAAACACAGTGGCCTTTTGGTTCCTGACAGCCTCCGGGACCAATGAAGGCAGAATCCAAGTTTCTTCCTTCCTATACCCAGGGCGTCCTGGGTACTATACTCTAGTACAAATGCAAGATGTCATTATACCTAGCCATGTTGTGGCCACATCTATTTATTTTCAAGTTTTTAATAAATATGAAAGATTTATCACAAATTTCCATCTGACACACATACACAAGATGTGAAGTAATTTATTCAAAACATTCCTATGATTAAATTCAATACATTCAATAGATTCAGCAAAGCTATATTGAGCAATTCAAAGAGCTATAATCCACAGTGCCTGCCTTCAAACTTCTCCTTTTATCATTGGGGTAGACAGACCTAACATACAAGGGTTAACTAATAATACTAGACCATGCCAAGTCCCCTCCCATGCTTGGTGTGGCCTGTGTAACTCTCACATTCCCTTCAGCAGTACTGAAATTTTCCATTCTGTCACTACTATTGCACACTTTTCCAATATAAGGTGGCAATTAGATCTATCTCTAAGGTGACTGGGTTCATATCCCAAGTTCTACCATTCACCAGCTGTATGACCTTGGCCAAGTTACTCAACCTGTCTGGTGCCTCTTCAGTAAATTGAGGACAATAATAGTACCTACCACACTGAGTGAAAATTAAAAGAGTTAATACACACAAAGGACTTAGTATGATATCTGGCATATAATAGATGCCCAATAAATGTTAGTAATTATTTATTTCTGATGTACCTACTATCCTTTATTAACACTGGAATTTACACTTCTTGTTGGGCCGCCAAGAGAAACTGGTAGAATGCCTTATTCATTTCTTTATTCATCTACTCAATCAACAAATACATGTTGAGCATCTACAAGTCCCTGTGCTAAGATCTGGAGTCATATAGACAAAGGAGACATGACCCCTGCCTTTAGGACTAAACAATTCACCTAAAGCAGTCCTGGATTAATAGTGCCCTGAAGCACCTGGAAGAAGAAAACACAAATCCTCCCTGGAGGAACACACCCTCAACCCAGTTTTCATAGGATTACCAAGGATAAAGTCTGGCTGAACATGAACTCATAATCCAAAATTACAAAGCACACAATGAAGCTAGAAACAACGAAAACAAAATTAGATCCTCAAAGACCTCAGGTATTGCAATTATGTGATACAAAATATAAAATAAGTCTTATGAGTATTAAAAAAACAAAAGATTTTTAAAACATTAGCAAAGAACAAGATACTAGCAGAAAGTAACTTTTTCTAAGTTATTTTTCTAAGTATAATCTTTTTATAGATGGCAAAGCTAGGGCTCAGAGAACATTGACTCCTTCGAAGTTATACAGCTAATAATGATGGACTCAAATTGGGTTTTCAATGTCATTTTCTTTTAGCTGACTCAGTGATCAGAGCTATGATGTTTCTTCCCTGAGTCATTCAGCCAGCAAAGTGAGTATTGTGTTAGGTCTTTAAGAAACACAAAGATGAACCAAATAGAGTCCCTGTGCTCAAGTAGCTTAAAATTCAGCAGAGACCAGACTACACACATATAAAAATAACTATTAATATCAAACTCTGTGGTGAAAGATACTAAAGGTCTGGGATTGTAGGAGGTGACACGTGAGCAAGTCCTTGAAGAACAGGGTGGACCTGTGGGGAAGAGAAGCTTTATATTGGCCAGTGGCATAGAGAAGGCTGGGAAGAGCCTGAACAAATTTACTGAGAAAGTGAACATACAGAGCAATTGAACGAAAAGTGAGTGCCTTTGGCTGGCACACTGGATACTTGTAGGGGAAGGCCTGTGTTGTCACATGGGGCCCTGTGCTCAGAAGAACCCCAGCTTGGTTTAGTGCTCTGTTGCCATCTTGAAATCCTTAATCATTTTTTAACATGGGGCTCCAATTTTTCATTTTCACCAAGGCCCACAAATGATGGGCAGGTCCTACATAGAGGAATGGGGGAGGAATGTCTGGAAAGGCAGGGACTCTTTGAAACAAAGTTCTTCAATGATTCTTTCATACTTGCTCCACAGACAGTGAGGAATCACTGAAAGCCTTTGGGTAGGGCAGGGATATGGTGACTACAGATTGAGAAAATCACATCTTGGGAATGGGGAATTGTTCAGATGCACTGGAGGAAGGAGAAATGGAAATTAGTCTGAAAGTTATTGAAATAAAGCAATGGGAGCCTAGACAGAATAGTGGCAGAAGACACAGAGAAGAAGATGAGGGTCTTCATTTATTTGATTATTCATTCACAAAAGGCTTCCTGAGCACCTGACATGTACCAGACATTGTTCTAGGTTATGGAATACAGGAATGTACAGACTTTGCCTCTAACCTAGAGTTGTTCATAGTCCAGTGAGGGAGGCAGATATGTAAACAAACTATGATAGCCTCATGTGCTAAGATCTAGGATAGGATTGCAATTAGGATACTATGGGAATCTAGAGGAAGAGTACCTAACCCACATAGGGGATTAAGAGGTTTTCAGGATGTGATATCTGAGGGGGGATGGGAATAGGAAAGACAGTAGAATGAATCAGACATAGAGTAAATGTATATGAATACACGACCAGCAAAACTCCTCATCATGAACGATCACAAGAATGGAAGGTTATGCTCCATATATGTATAATATGTCAAAATCCACTCTACTGTCATGTTTATCTAAAAAGAACAAATTTTAAAAAGTTGTTCTCAGTGGCTCAGGAGGCTGAGGCAGGAGGATCACAAGTTCAAAGTCAGCCTCAGCAACTTAGCAAGGCCCTAAGCAACTTAGCAAAACCCTGTCTCTAAATAAAATATAAAAAAGGGCTGGAGTTGTGGTTCAGTGGTTAAGTGACTCTGGGTTCAATCCCCAGTACCAAAAAAAAAAAAAAAAAAAAAAAAAAAAAAAAAAAAGATGTGATATCTGAGCTGCATGTTGAAGACTGAGTTGAAATCTATGCCATGGGTGATGCACAAAAGAGTACTCCATGAATAGAGAACAAAATGCACAGAATCATGAAATGTCTACTATGTGCCAGGCACCATACTTTAGATGAGAATCCTTGCTCTCAGATGGGAAAGGGAAGAAGACGACTAACCAGAGAATAACAAGACTAAGTAAACATTAAGTGTTATGATATGGACACTGTAGGAGTATGGAGGAGATACATCTAACCCAGAATGGAGGATCAAGGAAATCTCTTCCATAAAACTGTCTTCTGAGCTAGGTACTGTAAATGAGAACATGCGAGCTAGGTGAAAGGAGGGAGGGAGGAGAAGCCAAGGCATTGGGAGTGATATGTGCAAATGCACAGAGGAAAAAGACTGTGTTTGACTCTAAGGGAATCCCAAATGACTCCCTCATTGGATTCTAGAATGAACAAGCAAGGGCATGTAAAGATGTGACCAAGGAAGTAGACCTTCAATACCAAGCTAAGGAGCTTGTGCTTCATCCCGTGACATAGTAGTTCTCACCCTTGACTCTACATTAGAACATCTGGGTGGGGGGTTAAAAAATACTGATGACTGAATCCCACCCCAGGGACTCTGATTCAAGTAGTCTGTGGGGGAGGCATTTGAATTTTTAAAAGCTCCCACAGTTTATTCTAGCAACCATCCAGGATTGAGAACCATTGCTTTAAGGAGTAAGTTCTCAAATTTTATACTCATTACAATCACCTGGAAGGCTTGGTGAACACATATTGGTAGTGGGAACCCCCAGAGTTTCTGATTCAACTCTAACGGGTTGTCAGAGATGCCAGTGCTGCTGTTCCTAGGACCACACTTTGAGAGCCTCTGGTCTCAGTGTAGTGAAGCTATTTATGAGGATCAAGTGTAGGGGATAGGATGTGAAATATCAGATTTGCATATCTGAAAGATCACTCAGGCCACTTTGGGAAGAATTCACAAAAGGGGGGAAGAGAAAAAGTGAGAGAAGTGACACTATTGTAGGAATCAAGACAAGAGATGATGGGGGTGCTGTCCTGAACTAAAGAAGTGGCAGAGGAATGGAGAAAATGGGTTACATTCAAGGAATGCTTAGGATGTAGACTTGGAAGTGCTTAGTGACTGGTTGAATGTAGAATTAAGAAATAGCCGGGCGCGGTGGCGCACGCCTGTAATCCCAGCACTTTGGGAGGCTGAGGCAGGAGGATCGCGAGTTCAAAGCCAGCCTCAGCAATGGCGAGGCACTTAGCAACTCAGTGAGACCCTGTCTCTAAATAAAAATACAAAAAAGGGCTGGGGATGTGGCCCAGTGGTCGAGTGCCCCTGAGTTCAATCCCTGGTACCACAAAAAAAAAAAAAAAAAAAAAAAAAAAAAGAAATAAAGATGAATGCAAAAAAAAAAAAAAAAGATGAATGAAAGACAACTGCTGGACAGTTTGCCTTGGACAGTTGGTGACTCTATACTGTGTTTGTTTATTACTATTAATCAAAAGTAATGGGCGGAGGCTGGGGTTGTGGCTCAGCGGTAGAGCGCTCGCCTAGCATGTGCACAGCCCTGGTTCCGATTCTCAGTACCATGTAAAAATAAATAAATATAATAAAGGTATTGTGTCCAACTACAACTAAAAAATAAATATTTGAAAAAAAATGTTAAGGGTGGGGGTTGTGGCTCAGCAGTAGAGCACTCGCCTAGCACGTTCAAGATGCTGGGTTCAATCATCAGCACCACATAAAAATAAATAAATAAAATAAAGGGTATTCTGTCCAACTATGTGGATGCCTGTAATCCCAGTGGCTTGAGAGGCTGAGACAGGAGGACCACAAGTTCAAACCCAGACTCAGCAAAAACAAAGCACTAAGCAACTCAGTGAGACCCTGTCTCTAAATAAAATATTTAAAAGGGTGGGGATGTGGCTCAGTTGTTAAGCACCCCTGGGTTTAATTCCCAGTACTACCCCCAAAAAATGTTAAATATATTACCAGACTTGGGGTGGAACATGGGAGAGGGGTATTTGTACCCTCAAATATCATAGAAATAGTCCCAGGGAATTCAACAGGCACCTCTCACTGTCCCTCAACCTCTCCTTTCAGCATTATTGAGTTTTCACTTCAACCTAATCAACTTGGGACTCTTTTTAAAATACACGGAACAAAAAAGGAAGATGATGATCACCCCGATGCAAAGACCAGCCCCCCAGTCCCCAGGTACAATCCTTGCTACGCTGCTATGACTCTAGGTATGTTTATTTTATTCATTCATTCATTCATTCATTCATTCATCATTTTAACAAATAGCTACAGGGCTACTGCTAGAGGGCTTTTGAACTAGTTGTAGAAGGTCATGTTTCACATCCAGATAAAGAATTCATAACCTTCTCTTATATAACCAACAAAACAAATGCAGCTTAAAGTACAGCCTGCAAAGGAATTCATTCTGCATGGATTTAAAATGTATGAATTTGAGCAATTTTCCAGCACATCATTGGTTGCAACTATTTGTAAGTCTCCTCTGTGGGCAAGTAGACTACCAGCACTCAGCAAGACCAGCAGGAATGATGGATGGGATAATTGTCCATTAGGGTACAGATAACTTTTGTACAGTGGGAGGCTTCGACAGGGTAGAGACATGATAGATGGAGGAAGAGTTCACTGACATGATAGGAGTTGCAGCTCCGTTTCTCGTAGTAACAATTCTCTGGATGAATCAATGATAAATCAAAGACGCATTCTCATTTGAAACCCTTTGCTCACCAGTGCACAACCTTTGCTTTGGGTTGAATTTAATAACATCAATAGAAACTGCTGTTGAAGAAACTCAAGTGACTTCTCCCCAGAAGTCATGCTATAAGAGAGTACTTTTGTGAGCTCCTCGAGGGCAGGGTCCATGTAGGGTGTGTGTGTGTGTGTGTGTGTGTGTGTGTGTGTGTGTGTGTGTTTTTAAATATTACAATCCTCAATGACTAGCACAGGGGCTGACACATACATTGCATTCACTAAATGTTTGTGGAGCAAGGTGAAATGAATTAATACATCAGTCCATTCATTCTTCTGTTTATTCCTTCAATAGATATTCATTCATTAAACAGGGAAATTAAGAGCTCTAGCCCTGCAAATAGACACTTTAGCCTTCAAATTCCTGCTCCAATCAGCTGTATGCACTTGCACAAATGACAGCCACTCTGAGCCTGTTGCCTCCTGTGCAAAGTGGGAGACATATTAAGACTTGCTTTTAGCCGGGCGTGGTGGCACACACCTGTAATCCTAGCACTTGGGAGGCTGAGGCAGGAGGATCGAAAGTTCAAAGCCAGCCTCAGCAATGGCGAGGCACTTAGCAACACAGTAAGACCCTGTCTCTAATAAAAATACAAAAAGGGCTGGGGATGTGGCCCAGTGGTCAAGTGCCTCTGAGTTCAATCCCTGGTACAAAAAAAAAAAAAAAGAAAAGAAAAAGAAAAAGAAAAGTAAAGAAAAAGGACTTGCTTTTTCCACAGCTGTGTAAGGATTAAATTAGTTAGTGTTTACTACAAGCCCTGGCCTAAGGTAAGTGCTCACTAAAGGGCAACTGCTATTTTTATTGTCGTATATGCTAGGCTAGGCCTTTCTCAACTAACGAGGTCATTACAAGAGGCACAGAATGTCTTAAGAAAGGACAAGGCTTTTGGCCAAAGCTGGTTTTCATTAACATGGTTATTTATGGTTCCTAGCCCAGCGCCCCACTGCCCTAGGCCTACCATTCCTGGCCTGATGCCATCCTGTGGCAGCTTGGGCTGTATCTGAGTGGGTTGCGCTCTCTAGAGAAGCTTGAGAAATTGTGGAGCAGAAAGGTAAGAGCTGGAGAGGATCCAATTAACCATCAACGTTCAATTCCTTACACACACACACACCCCCCATCATTGTCAACTCCCTTGGTTGCTTTTCTATGCTTTTGTATAGCTCTTCCTGGCAACATTTCACTTACTAATTGCTATTTCTAATGTTTATCCTCTTGGCCCAGTTAAGCAACAGTGTCCGTGATTTTAATTCTTTTTTTAAGGCAACAAAGTAGAGAATACTCAACTATGGAGCTTAGTCAGGACACAAGGAAGGCTATATAACATAGTGGTTATGAGAGGGTTCTGGAGAGAGAAATAACACCACTGAAAAGCTGTGTGACCTAGGGTATGTTACTTAATGTCTCTGAGCCTTAGCTCTAAAAAAGGATAAGTGGGAATAATGATCATCAAGACTAAATGGAAGGGCTGGGGTTTTGGCTCAGCAGTAGAGTGCTTACCTAGCACGTGTGCGGCCTGGGTTCGATCCTCAGCACCATGTAAAAAATAAACGCATTGTGTACAACTAACACAAATAAATAAACATTTTTTAAAAAAGACTAAATCGAAACCACCTAGCACAGTGCCTGGTACACAGTAAAGTGCTCACTAAATGGTGACTGTGACTATTGCCCCCGGTGAGTAAATGGAAGTTCAGAAAGGGAAAACACTCATAGCTATTTGGTGGCTGAGGCTTCCTGCTCCTTTTTGTCACTACTAAATGAGGGCTGCCTCTTTGAAGCCTTTTACAGTCCCTGCTTACGCATATACTGATAGTCTACTTACTAAGTTTGTGCTTTCTTTAAATCAGGAAAATTTAATAAATTTAAATGTATGCTTCCCATATCTGTATGCCTTGCCTGCAAGGTCTTATGAGCAACTTGGGCACAGGAATTTTGGCTTGCTTTAATATGTGTTCAATTAAAGTTGGGTGAATGTTGAACTAGCTGTCAATAAACTACCCAAGTTGTATATGTCCCACATCTTCTGCATTACATTACAAGCAGCACAGAAAAATGGAATATGTGTTTGCAGGCCTGGCTTTGAACTTTACAATTGGTCGCTGGGTATAAAACACCAAACACTGTTGGAAAAATGCAGTGCAGCATAAGCAAGTGGAAGAGGAAGGAGAGGAGGAGAAGTAACAGAAGTAGATGAATTCTGTGTTTTTTGCAGTACTGGGGATTGAACCCAAGGGTGCTCTACCACTAAGCTACACTTCCAGTCCTTTTTTTCCCCTTTCCTTTTTTATTTATAATAGTAGTATGTATTACAATTCATAATGCACATATATAGCATCTTTTTACATACAACTGTTTGTATACAAAGTATATAAGTACCATTCAGATCTTCAATCATACATTTAGGATAATGATATCCATCTCATTCAACCACCAATTTTTCCCCCTTTTTTCCCTCCCTCCCTCCCCCCTTGCTCCTTCCCTTCCCCTCCCTTTCCTTTGACCATTCTAGTGTTCCTCTAATCCTCCTATGTACCCCCATCCAACAACACTGTGAACTAGCCTCCTTATATCAGAGAAAACATTTGGTGTTTGGATTTTTGAGATTGACTAATTTCACTTAGCATTATATTCTCCAACTTCATCCATTTACCTGCAAATGCCATTATTTTATTCTCTTTTATTGCTGAGTAAAATTCCATTGTGTACATATACCACATTTTCTTTATCCACTCATCTACTGAGGGACATCTAGGTTGGTTCCACAACCTAGCTTTTGTGAACTGTGCAGCTCCAAACATTGAGATAACTGTGTCACTGTAATATGCTGTTTTTAAGTCCTTTGGGAATAGACCCAGGAGTGGGATAGCTGGGTCATAGGGTGGTTCCATTCCCAGTTTTCCAAGAAATCTCCATACTGCTTTCCATAGCAGTCCTTTTAATTGTTTAAATTTAGAAACAGGTTGTCACAAAGTTGCTTAGGGCCTCACTAAATTGCTGAGGCTGGCCCCAAACATGCAATACTACTGCTTCAGCCTCCAAAGTTACAGAAATTTATAGGCATGCACAAATGCACCGAGCTTGAATTTTTTGCAGGGCCTACAATGTGTTACTTGAAGGAAGTATAGTTTAATTGAGGCACATAAATCTTCATTATAAAATTAAGATAATGACACTTCCTACCTCACAGCTTTGCAATGAAAGTGAAATAAGACATAGTATAGAAATGCAGCACCTTACCCATTATGAAGACTCAAAAAAAGCTATTTGATGTGTTGATTCATCAGTAAAATGGCATGAATGAAACTCCAGACACCATTTTGCATCTGCATGAGATTTGAAGGGGGAAGAGATAATTCCCAATTCCCAGTAAGAACTAGTTCAACACTTAACTGCCTTTATCTTACCAAAAAATACCGAATGTTGAAAACACTAGAAAATTAGCGTACTCCTCCTGAATGCATAGGAAGAAGCTCCTGTTTCACATGATAACCACATAGTTGCCCAACCTGAGTGAGTCCCTCAGAATGTGACTGAGTGTTGGAAAGGACAAAACCTGATACATATGGAATAGTTGATCATGTTAGTGCCTTTTCTAGACCCTCCTTCCAAGGGTCTAGAAACACATGCACCAATAACCAACAAGCCCACAAAAAAAAGAAAAAAGGAATCAAAGTGATTGAGCACTGACCATGGGTGCTCACTTCCACAGCACATATACTAAAATTAGAATGATACAGAGAAGATTAGCATGGCCCCTGCACAATGATGACACACAAATATGTGAAGTGTTCTATATTTTTATTGAAAAGATGTCATTGCCCAAAGAACCAAAAATAAATGGGAATTGAAAAAGGTAAAAAGAACTCACCATGGTAATGACCTCATTAAAATGACCTTGTGCTCTTGACCCTGGTGTGACTACCCAGCCTGGAGAGTCTCTCAGGTTGAGCAACTGACCCTGGCAGGGAAGTCTGTTGTCACAATGTTTCACAATGCCACCATACATCCTTTCTTCTATTTATGGGGAGATGGGATATAATGCAGTGGGATCAGCTCACAGCACCTCGTCTGCACAATCTGTCTTTTCTCCTCTATCTGTTGCCCCACAACACCATCCTTGTCTGGACATGCACAGAGTATAGCATTCAGGATTCCTTCATTCTCCCTTTTTTAGTGTTCGGATTGGCTGTTTGCCAAGGTAACTACATAGCATTGTCAAAGAGCAGGTGAGTTTGGGGAAGATCTCTTATCTTCTCCAATATATTAACTCCCTGAAAATTAAAGCAGCCAGAGACCCCCTTGGAAAGAGCATATAAGTGCTCCCAAGGCTTCCAAATGAAAGTCCCTACAAGACACTGAACAGGTTTGTCATTTTTAAGGGGAAAAGTACCCAGGTTTGGTAGCTGCTTTTAGGAAATTTATGAAGTGACCTGCAGGTTATGTTTCTAATGTGAAAACCACTCTATTTTTCTTATACGCAACTGTTTGATATGTGGCATTGCATTCATGGGTGTGAAACATCTGATTTTAACCAGAATGTGGGTGATTTGCTCACAATTAGGGAGGGCAGGTAAATATGGCTTTGCCTGGCCCAGACATGCAAATTCCTGTCTGAAAACTTATTCTTCTTTGCCAGGATTCAATAGGTTAATGTCAGCAGTTGGCAGAGGGCAGTCTATAGTTATAGTGAGTGCTACGTGGTGACAGGTAAGGACAACAGAAGACTGCCACAGAAGGGAGCCCAGTTTGACTGAGGGGCAGGTGACCTGGCTTGCCAGTCAGGGGAGATAACAGGCCCTGGTCCAGGCCAATATTGGAGGTCCAGAGAACACAGCCAGAAGAAACCTGAACATGGAAAAGGAGATGACAGCTACCATTTATTGAGCACTTACTCTGTGCCAGGCACTATGCCAGGTCTGGATATGTTCTCTCATTTAATCCCAGCAAGAGCCCCATTTTACAGAAAAGGAAACTCAGCCAAAAGGAAAAGACAGATCAAAACCAGGAATGGGGAACAACACAAATATCAAAGAACTCAGAAGGCAAAGTACTTGGGGTTAGTTGCCAAGAAATATTCAAGAACCTGAGTTCTTTATGGCCACAGCATTTGGGATTTGGAGATTTCTAGCTAAGCCCTTATCAGGCCAGCTCTGACCATCACACCTCAAGGTGGCTGGCAAGAGCACGGGTGGTTTGGCAAGGATTGGAACCAGAAGAGGAAGGGAGAGGTACCCTGCCTTAGACTCCTTTGAGGAGTCCCTTAATGGCCACATGCCATAAAACTCCAGCTAGCACATCAATGGCAGGAGGATCAATGAATTGCAATAGAAAAGTTGGCACATGAACTTGAGCTCTGTTTATACTTCTGTAATCAATGCTAATTATTTCCTCCTTTGGAATTAAGGTGTTCTGCCATCATAAAAACCTGTTGATAAATGCAAATATTCTTGAATTATGGTGCCCAAGACCCCTGCTTAAGCACACTGACAACCACAATGAAAGCATGGGTCCTACTGAAACTAGCACACAATAGAAGTCGCAACAGACTCTGAAATATGACTTGTCCACAGAGGCTTTCCCCACATGTAACATCCACCTTCATTTGTTCTTGAGCCCAAACTGCAAGTTAGGGAACAAATGACACTGTATTACAGCATTTTACCACTAGAGTGTACAACTCCCACACTCATGGAAAGCAAGCTGCTCTCACCTGCAAAAAGCTGTGCCTACAAGCAGAAAAGTCCAAGTGCATGAAGAGAGGTAGACCCTGCTTGGTTCTTTGAAGGGCTAGAAAGTATTTCAAAGGTGACATACATCAGAGAGATCCCTTTCCACTGGCTGGGCTGGAAAACAAGTCAGAGGGGCTGGCTGAGAACTTCAAACAATGACAACACAGTTGCATTCCCAGCTGTGTTAAATGACCAGCATATCATGATTGATTGCCTTTTCACGCAAATATCAATGACATAATCCTAACAGGCTTGCAGTTCTCTCAGTGGTGTAATAAAACAATGACCCAATTCTTTTTGAAGGCTGCAGCAGCAGATATGATGACTGGGTATGTTGTACAGGGCACTGCATGTGATGGATGGGGCACAGTAGGGCAGCAAACTGTGTGCTGGGGATTGGAAACCAGCCTCCCGAGCCAAAACTCCTGCCATTCATCTAGTCGGAAAAAAATAAAGCTATTCAGTATGAAAGTTCCCACTTGTTCTCATGACGGAGGCCAGTTGGGAAATGTGGCTCCGCGTTGATTGAAGCAAATTCTGTTTAAAAATCCAGCCAGTTTGTGGGTATTTGTTTATTTATAACTCCACCCCCCGCCCCCACCGCCCCACACCCTGCCTCGTTCTGCAAAGGATTTGAGATGGGATTTGAACACTGAAAGTTTGTTTAAGTCCTAAACAGGTCCAGCTACTTTCTCAACTGACGACAAAAAGAAACCCTTTGGATCAAGTGCCTTGCTGTGTAGAACACTGCTTTGGTTTTCTCAGTCAAAGTTAGTCCTCGTTGTACCCTGTGGTGAGAGACACGTCTTCCCTCAGAACACTCTTGTCCCCAGTGCTACACATCACCAGGGAAATAAACATGAGCCCATCAGCCTGAAGCCTGACAAAAATAAAGGAACATGGATTCCCTCACTCACTCATTCATTTAATCAGCCAATATTGATTGGTACCCATTCTGAAGCAAGCTCTATTCCAGGCACAGGGGAAGCAAAATGAAGAAGACCCACCCTCTCCCTGCACTTGAGAAGCTCCCAGTCTAGTTAAAAACAACAAAACCCTTATTCTGCAGTGTGACTAGTATTGTGAAAGAAACATATCCGAGGGAGGAATGGGGTAGGGACTGCAGGTGCTATAGATGATTTAGTTTGTGGACTCAGATTCAGAGTGCCTTGGGTTCAACTTTTGGTTCTGCCTCTCCCTAAATCTGTGGCCTTGGGTACTTTGCATAACATCTCAGAGCCTCAATTCCCTCATCTGTAAAATGGGGCTAATAATAGAACCAGTGTCCCTGTGTTATTATGAGGATTAAATGAGATAATCTGCATAGAACACTTAGAACAGTTTCTGGCATGCAATAAGCACCCAATAAAAAGTTAGGTTTTTTTTATTCCTTTTGTTTAATTTCATAAGACTGTGTCTGGTGATGAGACTCCAAGGACTGGTTTATAAAACAGAACTGTTTTCAACAAACTCCTCCCTTTAGCCCCAATTTTTTTTTCATATGGAATGACACAGATCTACCATGATTTTTTTCCCTCAGCAACCATATGTCTGGCAAGAACCTCAGGGAGAAAATATTTCCCAGATGGTTTTGCTTATGTCAGCCTACTATGTGCCAAGTGCCATTCTAAATGAGAGGGACACAATGCTGAGCAATACAGACAAGGTCCCTGTCCTCTTAGAGTTTATATTCCAGTGGGAGAGACATACCAGAAACAGAAAATATAAATAGACATAATTACCTAGAGAAGTAAGTACAACTAAGAAAGCATTGCCCATAAAAGGAATATGAGGGAGAGGCAAGAGGGAACTAAATGTAGGTGGCCAAAAACTGCTCTTCTTAGGAGGTAACACTTAAGCAGAGCCTGAATGGTAAAGAAACCTCCCATGCCAAAAGCAAGAGAAAAAGCAGTCCAGGCAGAAGAGGCAGCACACATAAAGGCCCTGGGGCAGGAAAAGAATTTGGGAATGTTCCAGAAATTGAAAGAGCAGTGTGACTGAGACAGATCCCTGGTAGTGAGGTAAAGCAGGCAGGATTATATTATTGCATGCATATCGAAGCTGAGAAAGCCCAGAAAGATTAATAGACTTACCCACAATGCCTTGCAGATAGTAGACACTCCATATGTTGTAGAATGCTCAGTCAGTAGGGCGGGGCTGCGGCCCTCTACCTTCCAAATTCAGACTGAGATTTCCCACCACAACTAGGAATCTGCTACCCAGGGAGACTGAAATATACAGTCTTTTTTTTTTTTTTTTTTTTTTTTTTTTTTTTTTTTTTTTTTGGTGAGTCATAGGCAATGCGCTTTAGTAGAGTGCAGGGTCGAGTGGCCCCAGCTGCTGCCTGTGCGTAAGGGGCGGGGGTGGGCTCAGGCCGTGGCTGAAGCTTTTTAGCATGTTTATGATGAGCTGGAAGCACTCACTGCTTAATTTAAAATACGGCTCACACACACACACATACAATTCAGCAGCTAGGGGAGCTGCCAGGAATTGAGGCTAAGTGTAGAAAATTGGAGGATCAGGAATATCAGGTACCCAGCCCTGTTTCCCACCTCCCACAGGCTGTATCTGATCCTATCCAGTTCCATATTCTGGAACCAACTCCTGGAGATCAAGACATGGAGGGGGATAGCAGTAGTCTGGAGGCCTCTCCAGAGCCCTGCACACTAGCCACACTGGTAACTCCACCCAGGCTTCAGGTTTCCTGCCTTCCTCTGCATCCATGCCTCAAAGCCCAAACCCACCCTCTCAGCAAAGCCTCCTCCTTCCAGCCCCTCCTACCCATCCCTGAAATCTGACAGTTAGGAAACCTCATCTGGCCTAATTGCAAACTGCCTGGACTGGATGCTGCTTTTTTCCCCGTGTGTGTGTCTTGTCTCCCCAGCCTCACAGGGGGCTCTCAGCACACGCTTGAGGAATTGAGTACTTTTTCTATTTCCCACAGTTCTCAGCACAGTTACTATATAGATACACAGTGTCTCCTGTGTATTTGTCCATGGGTTGCATGACAGAATGATTTGAAAAGCCTTTTGGATGGAGTACCTGCTTTTAATTGAAGATCAAGAACTTCAACTTGACAAAAATGTGGGAAACCCTCAGGGGTATCCAGTTCCCTTCCAATTGTTCCCCTACACACAGCACCCTTCTGGCAAGATGGATGAGCCTGCGACCACTCAAGCACAATGTCCCACTGAGTCATTTCTCTGGGACCCTTTTTTAGAGCATCACTTTCTGGCTAGAAGGCATTCTGTCTAAGCTCTACCTGTCAAAACCCTAACTCACCCTTCAAAGCCAAGTCCAAATACCATCTCTTCCATGAAGCCTTCCCAAGCACAATTAATTGACTGCTCTCACCATCCAGGTTTTCCTGACCCCTGGGTCTACCTCTTTTATGGTATAGGCTGGTGAGACAGATTAACCTAGTTTTGAACCCCAGCTCCATCACTTTCCAATGCAACCTCAGTTTTTCTCTTCTGGAAAAGGACTGTTGGAAATTGCCCATGAAATAATATCTGCAACCCACTTCATAAGATGGGGTCTTCAGGGGCTGGGGTTGTGGCTCAGTGGTAGAGTACTTGCCTAGCACATGTGAGCACTGGGTTCGATCCTCAGCACCACATAACAATAAATAAACAAAATAAAGGCACTGTGGCCATCCACTATTTAAAAAAAAGAGAGAGATGGGGCCTGCAGAGCTCAGGAAGTGTTACTTGTGAACATCATCTTCATCATCTCTAGAAAGCAGGAATGGTTCAAAGTGTGGACTTGGGAGCCAGACACATCTAGCTTCCAGGCCTGGTTTGGTCACTTCCATGACCTTGGGTTAGTCACTTCCTCTCTGAGGGCCACTTTCCATATATGAAAAATGAAGTAATAATACTTTCCTCACTCTCATCATAGAACCTGTCGGGAAGATTCAAAGACATTATATACTCAAGGTACAACACTCGGCACCAGGCCTGTCGCTTAACAATTGCTCATTCAGGTCTACACACCTCTCCAACCTAGAAAACTTCTTTAAGGGCATGGACAATATTTTACTTATCTTCCCATCTCTTGCTGCCTAGCCTAGCCCAGAACCTCTGCAGCTGGCAAGCCTACAATAAATCATTGTTGAATTGAATCGAAAACCCAAACCAGATGTGCCTCCTCCCCTGTCAAATGAAGCTTTCAAGCTGGTGGGCTGGGCCTGCTGCCCCTTCACCCCCCTCTATTTGAGCCGAGCAGCGGCCATTGTCTAGGCCTGGCTCTGGAGAATGAAGCAGGGCAGCAGGAGTAGGTAGGGAAGGAAAAGTGGGGCAGTGAGGTAGGAGAGAGCACTCTCTTGTCTGCTCCTGGTGACCTCAAGCAAATTACCTTTGAAGGGCACTCGCCTGAAACCTCCATTGAATGAAAAGGGGTGACACACCAAAAGCCCTTCATCAACCCAGCATCTAGCTGCAGAAGAAAACTGCCTCTCCCCAAAAGACTGAATATCAGAAGTATGGTAAATGAAGGCATCAGACGAAAGCTCACTTCTTCAGCACAGATGGTGATACAGAGATTCAGAGAGGTTCAGCTTCAAAATCACAAGACCAGGATTCAAAGTCAAGTTCAGCCAGCTCCACAGGTAAGCTTGGAAACCTGCCTTTAGGCTAGTCTTGCTATAGAATGACAGAGGTATATATTTAACACCCCTCCCCCATGCTCCACCTCACAAGACCACTGGGAACAGAACACAGGACTTTGATGGGGAAAAATACTCCCAGAAACACAAATCTGCTTTAAAATGACAAAAAAAGGCCAATGTCTTTAGAGTTTCTGAGCCAGAGCTGTGTAAACAGGACACAGGGGGTAATGCACTATCCAGCACAGGGTCAAGGTTAATAGCACAACAGCAGAACATGGCTGCCTGGATTGTAACTCCGGCTCTATCACATACTAACTTGCCCAATTCTGGGGAAGTGAATAACTTCCCTGTGCCTCTGTGATCTCATCTGTCCCATGGCATTAATAACAGCACCTTCTTACAGGGTTGTATATAAGGATTCATTGAGCTAATGTTTATAAAGCACTTACCATGTGCCTGGCACATGGTAAACACTAAACAACTATTTGTTAAATAAAAATAAATACATGCCTCTGTTTCTCTGTAGACAGACCAGCCTACAAACAGGATTGCTGAATGGTTAGAGCTTACCTGTGGAGCCAGCCAAGCTTGGTTTTGAATCCTGGTCTTATGATTTCAGAGCTGAACCTCTATGAACCTCAGTTTTCCCATCTCTAACCTGGGGGTAATAACATTCCCTTCTCTAAAGGCTGTTGTGAGCATTAAATGTGATATCTCCAAAGTCCTGAAGACAGTGCCTGACACAGTGCGGTGAATAAGCACCCAATAAAGGCAGAATATTCATCATCTGGATCTTGGAGAGCACTTTGCTGCCCTTTTTTTGGTGGTGGTGGTGGTGGTGGTGGTGGTGGTTTTTTGTTGTTGGTGGTGGTGGTGGTGGTTTTTTTTTTTTTGCTTCTTCTGAGTTAACACACAATATGTAGTTTTGGAAATCCTGCCGCAGTAAAGGAACAACTTCAGCGTTTTGCCAATGAAATTCCTAAACATCTCATTTGAGAGCCAGAAAAGGGAAACATTTTTGGTCATTTCTGAACCAACCAAGCACACACACAATCAGTTTCCCCACTCAGCAAACCTGAACCCCCAAAGCAGCAGAAAGTCACTTTGCAGGACAAAATCAGAGGAATGAATGTTTTACTGCAAACAAAAGCCATCTTTGTTTGCTGCCCAGCTTTGAAAGAAAAAAAAAAAATACCTCAACCCAGGAGCTTGGAAAATTCTTGAAAGTTCTCATTTTATTCCAGCAAATCCAACAGAATTGGCAAGACTCCTGGCCATGTGAACCTGAGTCAGAATGAGTCGCCTTTACCCACTTGCCTCCCCAGAGCACCCAGATCCCATAGGGTCCACTGGGTATCAATACATGTTGGTTGTCGATTCCTCCACGAGAACCCCAGATCCCATTTCTACAATGTCTGCTACTTTGCCAAAACACTCGGAAAACAGTACTAAAGAACATTTTTGAAAACAGGGGGAAAAAAGCATCCATCAACTCACCACTCTAACACAACTCTTAATTTTGTGTGGAAAATTCTCTTCCAGTCTTTATCCACGTGCAGACATATTTTTACAGCACTGTAGTCATAGGGAAAAACTGCAGCAGCTTCAGCCAAGAACCAGATACCATACAGCTCATGTCACTAAACTTTCCAAGTGAGGGCTTTTTCTTCCCTCATTCACTCCATTCATTCAGTCGGTCAGTCATTCAACAAACGGAGATTTTTAACCAGAGTCTCATGCTATGCTCTGGGGAATATGGAATCGACTAGGGCACAGTACCTGCCTTCAAGCAGCTCCCAGTTTAGTAGGGGATGAGAGTTAATGGGGAACAACAACACACCAGGATCAATGCATGAATACTGTGAAAGCACAGAAGAGGAGCATTTAAAGTGGACAGGAAGGGGTGCAGAGGATGGGAGAAATTAGACCAAACATATATAAAGATATGGAGTCATAGAAAAGCAAAAAGAGCTACCTTCAGGTAGCCATAAAGTTCCATGAGGCTACATCATGTGCAGGTGGTAAGGCATGCACTGAGAAAGAAAAGAGGGAGCCAAATGGTTAAGATTAAAATTTTTATTTCACAGTGAAGACTGGAGGAAGCTTTGGGAGGACTTTAAGCAAGGTAGTTGCACAGTGAGAAGCACATTTCAGAAATATTGCCCCAACATCAGAAGAAAAGATAGATTGCAGGGCATGACACAGGTAATGGGGACCATTTAGCAGCCTATCACAGTAATCCATCAAAATAAAGAGGGTCTAAATAAATGAGATGGCTTCTTCACTTACCAACTGTGTCACCTTAATAAGTGACTTAAATTCTCTGTGCCTCAGTTTCCTCCTCTCTACAGCAAAAATAACAACTGCATCTCCCATGGGGAGCTGCTGGGAGGATTAAATGAGATACTGCATGCAAATATCTAGAAAACACTCAATACATATTACTTCCCCTTCCCCTCATCCCTTTTCTTCTGCCTCACCCTTCTTTAAAGACTGGCACGGTATGGAGCATAGAAGTGGCCAAACAGGACTCTAACCCAGACAGTCTGACTCCAAAGGGCAGTGGAGAAAGTTTGAAAGTGCTGTTGTCAGGACAGTTACTTAGAAGGATTGTTTAGCTGAGTCGAGGGCCCCGCTGAGGTTGGAAACTATGACTTTCTAGTGGGACTAATCAACAAAGTGATGGGATTTTCTCCAGTAGTATTCCTCCATCTGGGTCTAAGCACAGAAGAGGAGACTGTCAGTTAAACTTATCCAGACTTGGGATTTTGCCTCGTGGATGTGGTAAGGAAGTTGGAGATATCAGCAAGATAGCTTCAAATCTCAGAGCTGTGGCACTTTGGGTAAGTCACTGAACCTCTCTGAGCCCCGGTTATCTAATTTAAAAAAACAAGAGTACCTCCTTCATAAAGTTATGGTTAGGATGACATAAAATAATTAAATGATGTAGTAAGATGCTTAATATGTGCTTGGCACATACATATTCATTGCTATTCTTATCATTATATCAGTTTTGAGGTTGGAGAGGAAAGGAAGTAAGGGTAGGAGAATGGATGGAGGGGGCTCAAAAGCTTGGAGATCTTCCTGAAGCAAAAAGAGGAGCTTTGAGGTCAGCCGGAGGATGTGAATGGTGGGGGTTCTGACTGATGGTGAAGCATGGTAAGGCTGGGATGGGGGTGTGTGCTGCACATGGATCATGGTTGTCAAACTCACCCAGAATGATGTCAGGACTTGGGGCAGAGAAGACAGTGAGCCAGATGTTGAACTCTTCGTTGAATATGGGGGTGGGGGGCTGACCAAAAAGAAGAGTCGACGAGGAGAGGAGAGAAGTGGGTGCCGTAGTCAGATGGCATGGGAAGGAGGAGTATCTTGGCCGAGGATAGAGGACTAACGGTCTGGAAGCAGACAGGGGAAGCTAGAGCACAGACCCCACCTCCCAGCCCTAGGGTGCCTGTGGTGTGGGAGTGTGGACAGTGTCCACTAGAGGGCGCTGCAGGCAAAGCCGTGAGCTCCTTCGTGAAGACTCAGGTTTCAGCGCTTGAGGAGCGGAGGTAGACAGATGACAGCGTTCATTGAGGAAGTTTATCCAGAGTATAGAGGGAATTGTTGTTGTGAGGCCTCTCAGAGGGCACTGAAAGGAGTGGGAGAGGGCGATGGTGTGGAGATGTATGAGTTAGGGGTGGTGGGGATGGGCTCTCAAAGCAGTGTGGGATAAGACGGGAGAGGACACATGAAGGGCAGGGAGGCTTAAGGCTTGGGCTGTGGCCAAGGACAGGGGGACGTGAGGCCTGGTGGGATTAACTGTCCTCGCCGTTATAAATGGAGCTTTTTTCCCCTTTACATCTTTTGTTTATTATAAAACGAACACGTGCTGTTTTAAACAACTCTCATCATTACTGGAGTGAAAATCTACGCCGCCCCCATCCGGTTGCCCAGAAGTAAACATTGTTTTATGTCTATCCTCCCAATCTTTTTTATTCTTATGTATGATATATAACATCCTTAACAAAAATCAGATCCTGCTATTCTTACTCTTTGGCAAAAGTGCATATATCACAATACTCTATTGGAGACACGATTGCTTATCAGTACGTAAAGATCTAGCTTTTATGGCTACATTGTCACTGTTGTCATCAGAATACTAGTAGGAATAGAAATTATAGCAATTATTAAATGCTCTTTGCCAGCTGCTATCTAAACATTTCATATGGCTTATCTCGTTTACTTTTCACAACTCATGAAGAAGGTTTAATTAATGTTTCCATTTTACAGATGAGAAAGTCAAAGTACAGAGAGGTTTAGAAACTTGGTCAAGGTTACATGGGTCAGAAGGGCTAGAGGAGAAGTATGACACTGTTTGGATGTAGTATAATGTCCTAAAAGACTATATGTACTATAATGTATTATATGTAGTATAATGATTTAACCAGACCTTAATTGAAGTAATTTGGTTTGACTCCAATTTGTTGCTACTTACAAATAATGTTTAAATGAACATCCTTATACATGGAGCATTTCAAAAGGATAAACTTCTAAGAGAGTACTTGTGAGAGCAAATGACATTTCAACTTGTTCTCCACAAGTCAGTACATCAAGATTGAATTTGCCTGTTTTACCACATCCTCACAAACCCTAGGTCTTAGCAACCTTTTGATTTTTCATCTCTCCAAGAGGTGAAAAATACCATTTTCATCATCTCAATGTTGTTTTCATTTGCATATCTTAATTATTACTGCTTACTGCACCATTTTATATGGCATAATCCTTTTATGTTTTCTCCATGAATTGCTTGGGGTTTTGTTGGTTTTTTTGTTCGTTTGTTTGTTTTTGTTTTGTTTTGTCAGTATGAATTTAACCCGGGGGGGGGGGTGCTTTACCCCTAAGACTCATTTCCAGCCCTTTTTATTTTTTATTTTGAGATAAGGTCTCACGAGCTTTCTTAGGGCCTCCATAAGTTGGTGTGGCTGGCCTTGAACTTGTGATCCTCCTGCCTCAGCCTCTGGAGTTGGCTGGAATTGCAGGCATGCACCACCATGCCCAATTTACAAATTGCCTATTATTTGTTTGTTGAGCATTTTTCTAGCAGACTGTTTATCCTTTTTTCACTGACCTATAGAAGCTCACTCATTCATTCCTTCAACAAACTTGTATTGAGCACCTAGTGTATGCCAGGCACTTTCCTAGCACTAGGAATACAATGGTGAATAAGGAAAACCTCAATATTCATGAAGCCAGATGTAAGTAAAGAAAATAGATAATAGACAAGACAAGAGCTTAATAATGTAATTGCAGATCATGGTAAATGCTGTAAAGAAAATGCACTTCTTATAGTAGAGCTCTCAAACTATTATGAATAACATTATAGTTATTGACTTACAAGAATTCAACTATGAATTTCAACATTATCATACTGTGAAAGCAACATGTATTCGTAGAAACATAAAAATCCTATTTTGAGTTTTGAATTTAGATCTTTTCCTGGACTAGCAAGATGCAGTCTGATACTCAGGCGTGATGCTGGGTGGCAGCAAGAGGCCACAGTTCCCAGTCAGCCACAGGATCATGAGGGAAAACAACCAACATTCTACAGCACGCTGTGTTACTAAGTAATGATGCTCAATAGGTTAGGTGCATCCGATGCATTTTCAATTTATGACATTTCCAATTTATGATGGCCTGATGGGGATGTGACCCATCATAAGTCAAGGAACATCAGTAAACCCTTGTCTGCCTTCCTTTTAACTTTATCCTCATTGATTCTTTGTCTTTCAACTTTGCAAGAGATATCTTTTGCCATACCAAAGTTGTTGACATTTTGCATATTCAAATATTTTTCTGTACAGCTCCTAGAGGTTTTTCTTGTTTTGCAAAGAGTCCCTATCTTAATATTTTAAAATATCCTCCTATGCTATCTTCTACTCTTAATGGTTTCTCTTTTTAACGCATAAATATTTGATCTGGTTGGAATATATTTTGGAATAGGAGTAAAGATAGATACTCAGCTTTATTTTTTCTGATGGCAAGCTGTTTGTCATAGTAAATGGCACTGGGTATTGAATGATGAATTCTTTTCCACAAAAATTGTGAAGCTAAGGCCCAGAGAAGGGAAGAGCGTTGCCCAGGGTCATGCAGCAAATTAGTGGTAAAGAAAACTGTTCCTAGGTCCTAGGGCTGCTGCTGATTTCCATGGCATTGATACACTACTAGAATTGCCACAGCTCCATGCCTTGATGCACTTAGCTGCTCTCCCTGACCCACGAGGTGGTTCACTGTCTGCAACCATCACATCTTCCCTTAACAATAAGCCCCCTGACCTCCCTTGCTCAGAGATGGGAGAGTACAGACCCATGGCAGCTCTGCAACTCATAAATAGCCAGACATCTGCTGATTACTGCTAAAATACCTCATATTGAGTCAGCTTTGGTCACAGAGGGCTGAGGACAGAGAGCTGATAGATTTGCCATTTAGGAACGAAAATAGGAAGTGACTATTCCAAATAAAGAAATTTGGCATTGTTTTCATTCGTTTGCTGACAGAACAGCTGCCATCACCAGAGCCTTCCAAAGGGACTGCCTTGGATCATGCCAAAGCAATAAGCTGGTGGTTTGGAAGCTGCGGAGACTCATCCCAAGGCCCTAGCTAGAACAGGCCTCACATCCAAAAGGTTATCTTGAAAGGACAGGTGCTTAGACCACCACCAAGGCAGCCCAGCCTGGTATTTTATTACCTCTAGTGTTCCCTATGCAGGGTTTTCCCTCTTGCTCCACATTTCCCAGTGGGGGTGGACATTTTCACATCCCCAGAAGAGTGTCTACAAGGGGGAAATAAAGGGAAGTGAAAGCCAAGCTACTTGAGACAACATGTTTTAAGTTCGTATTTCTCCTCAAATACCAGGAGATTATTGTTCAAAGTGTTTGAACCAAAATGTTGTGTAATTGCCTCCATTATTTCACTTGGCTTTCTGTGGAAAGACAAGTGAAGATATTAGCAAATTCTTTTGTCCCAGTCACCTTGGTGGATATTTTGTTGCTTCTCTCCCAAGCCCTGAAGTAAATTTATGACTTGTAATAAGGTAAAACAACCTTTAGCATCTCCTCTGGCCCCTACACACAGGCAGAGTGCAAAGCAACTTCTGCCATGAAATAAAGGTCCTTCTTCTCATGCTAATAATGTCAGACAGACCCACCACCAATATACAATAGAAAGAGGGTTCCATTTCCATGAAGGATACATACATTATTGATGGAGAAGGAGGTCACAGGAGTGATAAACAGCATCACTGACAACAGAAAATTGAGGGACTGTATCTGCCTGAAGGCCACAGCAGCTTGGGATCCTACTATAGTCATGGAGGACAATGAAAGATTACAAGAACAATACCTGGGGGCTGGGGCTGTAGCACAATTGTAGAGTGCTCACCTAGCATGTATGATGGACTGGGTTCGATCCTCAGCACCACATAAAAATAAATAAATAAATAAAATAAAGGTATTATGTCCATCTGCAAATAAATAAATAAATAAACCGATACCTGAAGCTCTTTTCCCTTGGCATCCTGTCTTGGCCCACACAAAACAATGAAAAGAGATACAGCCAAGCTGGGAAATAGCTTTCCCTTATAGTCTTAGGGCTCCTACAGTTAATATCAACAAGCAAGGTGTGAACACATGGCTGTCTCTCTCCACCACTGGGACCATCTGACTTCAATCCCTTGATTCCAGCATGTCTTCAGATAACAGGGGACTGTAAGAAGCTCTGATCCTTGATATCAGGACACTCTAGCTTTGGGGCAAGCTCTGAACTAGCACCTCTCTTCCAGTAACTGGGATCCTACACTCACTTGGTGATCCAGAGCTCCCATTTCCTGCCAGTTGTATATACCCACACTACGATGACCTAGATCCATGACTCAAGCTCCGTGCTTGAGTCAGTATTAATTATTCATCATTCATTTGCCCACTATTTACTATGCACCTCCTCTGGCCCAGCACTCAGTTAATTAGGCCAAATGGAAGCAAAGCAGACATGGTCCTGGTCCCAGGAAGCTGACAGGCTACTGTACTAGTTTTCAACCTTATCACACTTGCTATCCCTTTTTAGAAAGAAATATGTTTTTGTTTCACTTCCTTACTATCCTGAAATTAAATTTGTCACTATTATAAACTGCCTACATAGATACATTTTTAAATATACATGGATATCCTGCCACATAAAGAGAAAAATGAAGGTAATCCATAATAAATTACTATGTATTTAACTATTTAAATGTTCATGCAATACTACACAAAAACTAAATGAAATAGGCAAGTGCTTTTATATTGAATCCCTGTGAATACAACAGCTCCAAACAGATATGGGGTGCTGTCTTGGCTACTCTTATCCCCAAAGCAGCATCACAATTGTTGATATGATTTCCTGAAATGGTAGATAACTCAGTAAACCTCTGAGGAAAAAAAATCTCAGTCTTCCAACTCTTTATACAATGTTGCTTTAAAACTGTGTGTATGTAGTGAGTAGCAAAACCCTGGGTGCTTATATGTAAAATATTTTAATATAAATTCAGATAATAATAGGCATGGTTTTCACTTTCATGGAAGTTCAGCAGAACATTCAAAAATCATGTGGAATGCTGAATGATTCTTCATTTTGAAAGAGTATCCTGGGCTTTGCAAGACATCTGGTATCCCCATTTCTGATGCACTAAATACCCTCATGCATTATCCAAAAGTCCCCTAGGGGGCAGTATTGTCTCAGTGGAGAGCCTCCAGTCTATTCATTCAGTTCCTGGCAGACTGGGGCTTTCCCTGGTTCTGGTTAGGCTCCAATCCCCTTTGACCTGGCCTGGAGACCCACCCTTGCTACCAGTGTCTGTGGAGACTCCTAGTCCTCACCCACTCCTGATCAGTTTAGCCAGGCTGGGCAGGACTTCGACTTCCACCAAAGTCGACTGCTTCTCTTAGGTTGCAATCTGTTGTTGCCACTGTCTTTGAGTGCCACTGAGTCTCCTGCCCCATCTTAAGGGGTGTGTTTCCTTGCAGATGTCATCGCTCCCACTCTGCCCTACCCCACCCCCATCCCCAGACTATTGCTATTCAAAAGAAGTCCAATTGCAGCAAGCTTCCAAGGAGGGCCTCACCAGATTCTTGTGGCTTTCTGCCGGCAGCTAAATTCCCTTAGGATACTGAAATAGGAAAGAATTCTTTCCTGCAAATAGAACACAAAGAGAGTCAGCCACCCTGAGGGCTTTCTTCTAACAGTCTTTAGACAGCTTTCTTGAGGACATCACATCAGAAAGCCCCAAATCATTTGTGTAGCTGGTCCATGTGCTTGAAGGGAACTGTAGCCAAGAGTATGTGCCCTGAGGCCTGAGGATGTAACTCAGTGGTAGATTACTTGCCTAGCATGAACAAGGCCCAGGGTTTCATCCCCAGCACCACAAAAAAAATTTTTTTTTTCAAAGAGTACATGTCCTGGAACCAGGCCCTGGCTCAAGTCCAGGGTCTACCTTAAACTGCTTAGGGTCTGATGTAGGAAGTTGACTTCAATTGTCTGGGCTGCAGTTTGCTCATCTGGAAAATGGTAATAATAATGAATGCCTGTAAGAGCATAGCACAGTGCCAGGCACATACTAATCCCCCCATAAATAGTTGTTATTGTTACTATTTTGACAATCTCACATGGTGTGCCCTGAAAACTGGTTCCTCCTGATTTGAATTGTCTCATCCTGCATATTTTCATTTCACCCTCTAGACCAAGGGAGATGTTTCTGTGTAGCTAACCAGGATGAATCTGCATCATGGGTTGAAGTTCCATTTGATGAAAAATACTGATGTGGTAAAATCTTAAAGACTCTCCACCCAGCCATCAGGAATGGATTTTTTTTCCTACCCTGTTTCATTCCACAAAGAAAATCTGAGATATGGCCATTGAGCAGACCAGGATGGGGGAGCAGAATTAACTAAGAACTGTCCTTAAATAGGGTCTCTCCTTCCTTATAAAATTCAAGAATTGTCTGAAGAGGTGGCTGGAGAAGTTGGCTGCATTGTTAATCACCTAAAGTTGTGTCTGTACAATGCCAGAGCTTTCAGAGGAAAAGGGAAAAACACCATCAATCATCCAGGTGCCAAAGAAAGCATTCAGCTTCTGTGCAGAGGCGATATTAAAAAGTCATCTCAGTGCAAACAGCTACATTAAAGCAACAGACAGGTTCTAACCTGTTTGCTTAGCATTAAGAAGGATCTTGAACAACCCAGAAACTATGAAATAGAACAGCACACACTCATCAATTGGTCAATATTTATTGAGCACATGCTATGTGCCTGGCACTATGAGGTCAATGGGAAAAAAAAAGAATATAAGACTGTCTAGAACCTTCCCTTGAAGAACTTGCTATCCAATGAGGGAATGGAGGGGAGAAGGATAAATCCCTATACAAAGCAATAGAAAGCCCTTCTGCTAGGTTTTCAGAGAAGCTAACATCCTTTTAGTTGCTGTAATTACAGTCTCATAAAATCAAGCAGAGCAGATGTTCTGCTATTTGGTAAGAGAAAAAAATATAGTCAAGCTTATTAAGGTGGCTGTTTGACTTTAAAAGGAGTCACAAAGCGTGATTCTGAGCCAGGTTTCCCCATCAGATGGGTCTGGGTTTAAACTCTGGCCCTGCCACTTCCTAGATGGCTGACATTGCCCAGGTTTCCCCGTGGAAATTGAAGGGCAATAGCAATACGCTTCTTGAACGATCATCATAAGAATTAAAAGTGCTACCTTAGATAAAGCACTTAGCATGAATCTTACCTCACATCAACATACCCTGGAAAAGTAGTTTATTATGTCCTTTAAACGACAGAAAATGACCATCATTGGCATTGGCCAAAAACATCTAGAAAAACATCTAGAAATGCTGAAAGAAAATTGTTACCTCTCCTATCAGTAATGGGGGTGAGGAACAGTGAGGGAAAATTCCCCTCCCTTCCTTGGAACAGGAGCATTTTGAAAAAGAGCCAACTGAGCTTGGAAGGATGAGGAAGTAAAGAAAATGTCCCTATACCTCCTCTCCCCAGGTTCATCTGGCTTTTATCCTGTTACCTATTTTCCCTTTTGCCATGGAGGTCCCTCTCAGGGAACTCTGGGTCATCAAATTTCAGTATTCCTCTCTTTACAAACTCCCTTTGCAATTTGGCATCCTACATCTTCTTCCCTGAGGGAAGCAACACAAGAAAGGATAGAAACATTATAATGTGACCTTTAAAAAAATAAATGACCTATATGCAAAAACCCAACAGCACCTTTTAAAATGCATACACAAAATCCCAAACAAGGCTCTGACTCATGGTTGGGAGCAACAATAAGCTCACCTGAATGGATTTTCTAATTTAACTGGCACACAATTTATCTGAATCCCCATCTCAGTATTTGTATAGTTTCCACCCCAAAAGGAAACACGTTGGGCTATTATGAGAAATAATAATAATGGCAGTTCCAACCAAAATGAGGATGACAGAATTGGCTTCCTAAAATGCTACCTTGTGTATTTTGTTGTTTCCTGGTTACTAATACAATACATTTTGACTCTGAGTTGAATGTTTTACTTCTGCCGAGAAAAATTGTGAGTTACAGGAAGTCTAACAGACTTAATTAGTGAGGAGTTTAACTTAATCCAGTGGTTTTGCAACAACCCTGACAGAGTCCGGCTCACTCCCTGCATTTAATGGGAAGTAAGTGGTCAGAAATGGCCTTTACCAACCTTATTAGAGAAAAGCCACATGATGCGCACAAACAAGGCTGGTTCTCCCAAGGTAACAATAACAGGCCTAGGCACTGTAATTAGCAACTGTGTTTTTTTGCATGCAGGTTCCCATTGTATGTGTTACCTGTTGCTTTCAGTTTTCTGTAATTACAGTTTCTTATGATCAGACCATGCTGTTTTCCCTTCCTATTGCCAACCAGCATGCTCAGGAGAAAGTCATTCATGGCCCCTCAAGTTTGCCCTGTAAGTGTATTTTAAAAGGCAAAGCTTCTTAGTCCAGCCAAATGAAACTGATTTGAAAAGCATCATAGAAATGAGAGGCCTATTACATGTAATAGCCACACTCTTCGGAGGCCTGTCTTAAGCACTAGGCCCCAATTTCCAAAGGAACAAACCTGTGCAGGTTTCAGAAGACAGCAATGAAGATGATTAAGGGATTGAAAAAGAGGATGTAGGGGAAAAGGTTAAAGGTATTAGGATTATAAGGATGGTTTAGCCCCAAGAGGAAGAAAAATGGAGGTTCAGCAGCTGTTCTTCCTTGCTATTGATGGCACTGAATAAATGAATGGCAACATGAGACATTTTAGGTTAGATGGAAAGAAGTTCAGGACAAATCTCTTTAATCACTAAAGACCACTCATTCTTTAGTTCTAAAATATTGCTTGAGCCCAACCCTTATATTGGACAGTGTACTGGGCACTGGAGAAGAAGTTCACAGGGTCATGAGGGAGACACACAAAACTGATCATTACAAGACAGTAGAAAGTACACTATCAAAAGAAGCAACCAAAGGGCTGGGGTTGTGGCTCAGCGGTAGAGCGCTCACCTAGCAAGCACAAGTTCGATCCTCAGCACCACGTAAAAATAAAACACATTGTGTACAACTAAAGCAAATAAATAAATATTTTTAAAAATATTTATTTTTTTAAAAAAAAGAAGCAACCAAAATGCTTAGGATTTTTGAAATGTGATAGGATGCCAGGAGTGGGGGCACATGCGTACAATTCCAGATACCCTGGAGGCTAATGCAGGAGGATTGTGAGTTTGAGGCCAGCCTCAGCAACTTAGACCCCATCTTAAAGTAAGAAATAAATAAATAAGACTTAGGGGTATGGCTCAGTGGTAAAGCACTTGCCTAGCTTGGCAAGGCCCTGGATTCCACACCCAGTACCACAATAAATAAAATAAATAAATAAATAAATAAGTGGAAATAGGGTATTTACAGCATATATTATATATCATCTCCAGTAGGGTCTGAAGTAGTCCTGAGTCATCAAGTTCATTGATATTTCTGAAGCAAAAATCCCTGGGTGTGATACATAAAGACTATAAATAGTCTCATGCCAGTTCAAGTTTGCTGCCAAATGAGTTTGCCCTCAACTTACAAAGGCTCTCAGTTTCCAGAGCTCTTTGTGGTTTGGGAGTGATAGATATATGGGCCTGAGGGCCTGTGTGAGGGGAGTTTGGCCCAGTATCAGACCCGAGCAATGAGAGAAAGCTTCAGACTGTGGGAGGACTATGTGTCTTTACTGTGCCGCAACCGTGCTGCCTAAGGACCACAGGCATGTTTTGAGGAAGATGTGTTTGTGTGCCTGTATTTGTGTGTGTATGAGCATAAATGTGCACAGCAGGGGAAATCTCCCCATTGATCCTCAGGTCAAGTACAGTTTTAGAACCTATATATGAAAATATGAAATGGATCCTGGCAATACGCCTCAAAGGAATGGGACCTTTATTAGCCAAATGGTCAATGAATGGGTTATGTTATCATTATGAATTCAAATATTTAGTCCCATAGTCCCTATGAGCATGCCCATAGAATTTTTAGAATAAGCACCTTTGTGTGAGGTTTGCAAAGCAAGATAGAATCTCTGTATGGGAGGGTCACATCTCTGGCCTTCCTTTGTTACATTTTATTATTGTTATTTTTTAGTGTATTATAGTTGTACATAATAGTGGGGTATTTTTACACATTCATAAATACATGACATAGTTTTCTCCATTTCACTCCCCACTACTAATCCCTTCCCTCTCTACCTCCCTCCCCCAACCCCTTCCTCTATTGGTCTTCCTTTTATTTATTCATTTATTTTTAATCGGTGCATTATAGTTATATGTAAAACTGCAATGCATTGTGATATATTTATACATGCATATGACATTATTTGGTCAACTTAATTCCCCATTTCTTCCCCCTTCCCTCCCATCCTCTCTCCCTCTTTTTTTAATATTTATTTATTTGCTTTAGTTGTACACAATGCGTTTATTCTTACGTGGTGCTGAGGATCTAACCTGGGCCGTGCACGTGCTAGGCAAGTGCTCTACTGCTGAGCCACAACCCCAGCCCCTCCTCTTTCCCTCTTGATACCCCACTTCTAATCTACCAGTGTTCATAACAGCTCAATTCACAAGAGCCAAGCTATGGAACTAGCCTAGGTGTCCATCAACTGACAGATGGATGAGGAAGATGTGCTGTGTGTGTGTGTGCGTGTGTGTGTGTGTGTGTGTGTGTGTGTACATATACATATATATATAACACATATACACATATACATATATATGCTATACACACACACACACACACACACACACACACACATACACACACACACACTCACACACAATAGGGTTCTACTCAGCCATAAGAAGGAAATTCTCATTTGCTATAAATGGATAGAAATTGAGAACATGATGAATTAAGCCAGATGCAGAAAATCGAGGGTCAAATGTTTTCCCTCATATGCAAAAGCTAGAGAGAAAAAAGGAATAAAAAAAGGGGATCTCATGAAAACAGAAGGGTGATCTGGACTTCCTTTTAAGTTGTGTTCTGTGAAGAGTAGCAGAAAGGGGAGACTAGCCACCCCACTTCCTCTCCCAGAGGGTGGTAGGCCTGGCACATAATAAAGCTGAAAAGCCTATAGGGTGGGGCACCCAAGTTTCTGGTTATCTGGATTGGGGAACACCCAGTTACCCTCTACCAGTCAGGCAGCTTCACTTAGGGGCAACCTCCCTTGAGGGGGAACACCCAGTGAACTTTGCCACACCCTCAGAAGTTGTTCGCTTCCGGAAGAAAAGGAGGCAGTAACTGAGGCCTTTTCTTCTGTTCCCAATAAGAAAAAGGAAATCCCTTTCAAGGACAATTTTCTTCTACCACCTACTCATAACCATCACCTACACCTAAGCTCAAAGAAGCTCTTTTCATCTTTAGACTTGCCCCTGTCCTCCTCTCTGGCCTGGTCCTCCTCTCAGCCCTCCAGGAATCCAAGCTCACATCATTTCAGAATGAGCTCAGTCTGTAACCACTCCCTTCTAGGCCTGGCTTCGCAACCTTGGTGATTCCAAAGCACACATCTGTTGCAACACACAGGGCCCACCCTAGGCAAAATTGATCTGGGGACACAGCCCTCAGTCTGCTGATTCCCCACACCTCCATGCCCCACCCCTGCTTACACAGCTTTCCTCTCCCTTGGGGAGTGAGTTTCCTGGAATCCTTCCCTCTCCTCTCCCTGACAGTAAAGTCTCTGATAAAGGAATTTGAACTGATATATAAATAATAAGCCTGCTTTACTAAGGCACCCTTGACAGATTACCCCTTGCAATTTGACTCAAAGAAATTGTGCACTGGTGGTAGTTCAGGAGTATCACTCACAGACAAGAAAAAAAAAAAGTGGTGGTGGGATTTGTAGACAGAGTGAGCCTTCTGGGTAACCTTCAGATTTCATGTGGGAATGGAATGGAATCAGCTCTTGCCTTCTTACACATCCGAAGTGTTGTTGTATAAAGCAAAGAATTTATCAATGTCTTAAAAATGTTTTGTTTTGTTTTGTTTTTTTTTATCAACAATCTAACAAGTTACCAGAGAAGCTAACACATGAACTTTGAGGGTCTCATTCAAGCCAAGACTTTTGAACTGTGGCTCCCAAAGTTCATGGCCTTTTCACATGCAAAATACTTTCATTACATACCAATAGCCCCAAAGTCTTAACTTATTCAGCACCAACTCAAAAGTCCAGAGTTTCAACTGAATTAGATATGGGTGAGACTTGAGGCATAATTCATCCTGGAGCTAATTCCCCTCCATCTGTGAACTTGCAAAATCCAACCAAGTTCTGTGGTTTCAAAAGACAATGGTGGGACAGGCATAGGATAGACAGTCCCATTCCAAAAAAGGAGAAACCAGCAAGAAGAGAGGAATAACAGGCCCCAAGCAAGTCCAAAACCCAACAGAGAAACTTCAAATGCTAAGACTCCAAAATAATTTTTCATTCCATATGACAGCTCCTGAACACACTGGGAAGTTTGGGCACTCAAAAGTGTTGGGTGGCCCACCCTATGGCTTTGCTGGGCTTAGCATATTCAGCAGCTCCCATGGGTTGGACTCTCATGCCTAAAGCTCTCCTAGGCTGGTGTTACACACTGGGAGCTCTAGGATTCTGGGGTCTCTGACATGACCTTGGTCTCATGGCTCCTCCACTAGGCATTGCCCTGCTGGGGGCCCTCTGCTGTGGCTCTGCCCCTGTGATGAATTTCTTTCTGAGCACCAAGGATGTCCTATATACATGCTTTTAAATCTAGGTGGAGACCTCCTTATGTACTCTGTGCATCTGCAGATTCAGTGCCACATGGATGCCACTAAATTTACTGTTTATACCTTCTGGAACTGTGGCAGAATGTGCCTGGATCCATTCGAACTACATCCGGGGCAGCCTGAGATGTGCTGTGTTAGCATGTGAGGAGAAAAGTCCCAAGGTGGTAAATTCTGAAGTTCCATGGACGGATCTCTGGAAATCTTGCCCTTGAGGTCATAACTTGCCTCAAAGATCTCTGAAATGGCCTTGCCTTTTTTTTTTTTTTTGTACTGGAGATTGAACTCAGGTGCACTTAACAACTGAGGCACATATGTATATGTGTATATATACATAAATACATACATACATGTGTATATATACATACACATCTATGTATATATACATATATGTGTTTGTGTGTATATATATATACATATATATATATATTAGCTGTAGATGGACGCAATATCTTTATTTATTTATTTTTATGTGGTACTGAGGATTGATCCCAGTGCCTCACACATGCGAGACAAGGGTTCTACCACTAAGCTACAACCCCAGCCCCTTATATGTATTTTTTGAGAGAGGGTCTTGCTAAGTTGCTTAGGGCCTCACTAAGTTGCCAAGGTTGGCTTTGATCTCCTGATCCTCCTGCTTCAGCCTCCCAAGTTTCTGGGATTAATGTTGTGTGCTACTGTGCCCGGTCCCCCTTTTATCATATTAACCTATTTAGCAAATAGTTGCTTAGTATTCTCTCCCTTTTAGTTATAAATTCCATCTTTAAATTATTTTTCTCTCATTTCATTATAAGCAGTCAAAAGAATTCAGCACCTGAATGTTTTGATGCTTAGATATTTTTTCTGCCAGATATCCTAGTCCATCATGTTTAAGTTCTGCCATCCAGAAAGACCTAGGACAGGACACAATCAAGACAAATTTTTTGCAACTGTGTAACAAGAATAGCCTTCACTCCAGTTTTCAATACCTCGTTCCTCATTTCTAGCTGAATGCCTTTTACTGTCCATATTTCTACCAACATTCTGATTATGACTTAATATTTCCTAAGAAGGCTTAGGCTCTCCCTCTAGTTCTTTTCTTTCGAGCCTTCACCAGAGCTGCCCTTATTGTTCTATATATGTATATCTAGGTTTTCTCCATCCTATTCCCCTAAATTCTTCCAGCTTCTACCCATTACCCAGTTCCATTACTGTTTCCCCATTTTCAGGTATTTGTGATAATAGCAGCAACCCCGCTTACTTCTCAGTACCATTTTTTTTGTCTTTGTTCACTTTGTTTTTCTAAAACAGTATACCACAAACTAGGTAGTTTATTATGAGTGGAAATTTATTGGCTCACAGTTTTAAATACTGGGAAGTCTACAACCAAGGTGTTGCTATATGGTAAGTGCCTTCTTTCTGTATCACCTCATGGCAGAAGGTGGAATGGTAAGAGAGTAAAGAGAGTAGGGAAGTACCCGGGGTAAAGGGGGCAGAGGAAGAACTCACTTTTATAATAAACCCACTCTGGTGATAACATGTCCAGTCCTGTGATAAAAACATTAATATCCATTCACCTGCACATGGGCAAAGATCCAACAAACATTGCCACACAAGTATAATATTTTATAATCAATCTGGGAGAACTGTGAGAGTGTCTGAAGATATTAAGAAAGCTTCACAGAGGAAATATGTCATAGAGAATGTGAGGGACAAGTAGTAATTTTTAGGCAGACAAGGAAAGAATGTGTAAGAGGAAAAAGGAATAGCATGTTAAGGAACAAAACATGGCAGTTCATGTGGAGCTAAATGCTGAATTCTGGATATGGTGGGGACTCTGGTGAGCAATTACTCTGGTGGAAGAGTTTGAAAGGGTACGGTATTATTGAGTGATGGCTCTGACTAGAAAGAAATTATATTCAAAATTATAATAATCACCTGGGTGTGGTGGTGCACACCTGTAATCCCAGCAGTTTGGGAGGCTGAGGCAGGAGGATCATGAGTTCAAAGCCAGCCTCAGCAACTTAGTGAGGCCCTAAGCGACACAGCAAGATCCTGTCTCTAAATAAAATATAAAAAGGGCTGGGGATGTGGTTCAGTGGTTAATTACCCCCTGGGGTCAATCCCTAGTCAAAAAAAGTTATAATAATCCATACAACCTGTGCATTAAGCAATCATAAAGGACCCAGAATAGTAAGGAAGGCCATACTGGAGCCGCTAGGAAAAGATTTCTGATGTTTAGATTAGTTCTGGTAACTGAAGTGAATATAAATAGATAATTAATGGATTTGCCATTACTGATACTCCCATGTTGTTTGAACAATTAGCCTGACAGAGATATCAGGCATGAAAAACATGTATAAGATGGCACAGAATACTACTTTGCCATTGCAAGTTTATAAATTGCACCTATACATATGCATGAGAGATTCTTTGGTACCTCACCAAAACTTGGTTATTTATTCAGTAGATTGTCAGGAAGGAAGAGCATAGGCGCTTAACAATTTCCCTAAGTTCATAGGCCACAGCCACGCATATACCATGTCATTAATCAATGTTGAATTGCTCTAATGAAGTTGGTTGAATTGAATGCCTTCCCTTTAAAATTTGATCCCTATCAATTTCTTTAAAATGTTGTATCTAATAATTCTAATTAACTCACCTCTTCCCCTTATCTATTCATTGCCATTGCTAATAATGTCAGATATTTTTAGGTTAGAGAGGAATTTTTTTAAATTATCTTTAGATTCCATAGAACTATCTGTTAATTATCTTCTGATTCTCCCTGACTCATCCATGGTCATCCCACACTATGGTCTCATACTAGCATGGATTTTATTGTCTGACCCCTTGTTTTTCTGCACCTCCCATGTGTGAGACACAATGAGGTTATATTAATCATTTATTTGTAAGTGAACCAGGTCACCTTTCACGTCAGCTCTCCTAACATGTCAATTTTTAACACATAGAATACAAAATAGCCCAAAGAAATCACTTCCATCTAGGTAAGGACCTGCAAGCAAATCTTTTTTTGAAACTTAGTAACAACAAAAATGATTTTCATTTCAGTTTAGTCCTAACCAAATCAGTGGGACCATGTTCATCATCACATGCTATAGAATGTGAGGACAAATTCAAGGTTTTACTTGTAAAAAGTGAGAACCAGACCAATTTTAGTTTAAATTCCACCTTTACCACTTACTCCCTATAAGCCTTAGGTATGTTTTGAACTTAACCTATCCTAGGTTTCTGTGTTAGTAAGAGAGTTCAAATTACCTACTTTTTGAGATTTTGGGGAGGATTAACAGTAAGATACAAAAGAGCAAGTGCTTAGCACAGTGTCTTTTAGCATGTAAACACTCATTAAATGGTGATTATTATTACTATTGTTATCATGAGTCTATAATATAATGCAAACTGTGAATAAGGAGCCCAAGTTCTGTTCTTAGCTGTACCACTAATGAGGCAAAGACATTGTTCCCTTGCAGAAACCTTATCTGTAAAATGAGGAGATTTGCTGAATGATGGCTAATGGGTAACATTGGTTGCACCACTCTCCTCTTCAGCATCCATAGCAGGCATCAATAATCAGTCACAACATTCTTTCCTAATGAACAAAGACATAGACCTAAAATCATTCTAGATACCAGGTTCTAAATGACTTCTATTGCTCAATTAAATTTGGCAAATTAAATGAAGCTTGTTTGCCTTCCCTGAATTAAATGGTCTCAGATGTACCTTTCAGAGCTAATATTCTATGGCTCTGTGGAAGAAGTACTCTCTGATAGTGCTTGCAACTCAACTAGGATGTGAGATGAAGAGTTCCAAATTTGGAGAGTGACTTTCCATATAATGAGGTAATATAATAATATTATAACAATAATATTATAACATAATATGATAATCAATCCAACTTTGTGTGATGCAATAAGATCCACCTGGATTTATGCTTGTTTCTTGTGCTGTGTTCTAAACTTTGTGACCTTTGGCAAGTCAATTAACCTCTCTGAGCCCCAGTTTCCTCATTTGTAAAAGTGGACATAAGATGGTTACATAACAGATTTTAACACTGGGGGAACCAAGTAAAGGACACATGGAAATTCTCTATGCTGTCTTTGCAACTGTTCTGTAAATCCAAAATTGCTATAAAAACTGAAAGTTGATTTTTGAAGAATGGGCACGTAGGAAACCATCTCGAGGAATTGTGGAGAGTAAATGAAATAATGTGTAGGAAAGTACATAGCTTGGTTCCTTTCTTTTTCTTCTCCAATGCAGGTACTTTCACCTACACATTCAAACCTGTAGAACACCTGAAGAATCAGGAGGTATGTTTTATGGATTTTGTGATGCCAGCAGGTTCACCTGCCTGGCAGCTTGACGTTGAGAGCCTTGCTGCCAAGCTGTAGCCCTACAGGCGAGGTTGGTTTTACACAGACTGGGAGCCAATGAATGTGTCACACCTTGCCAGAAAGCAAAATGGTCTGCCTATCTTTTTGGACTCTGCCTATGCATGGTGGTGATGGGGGTGGATGGAGCATGCAGGGGAAATGAAAGAAGATAACTGTGGTAGAATCTGGATGGTGAGACTGGCAGGTAGATAGTCAAGGAAATAGGTTCATGCTCCACTCCACACTCTCATACATAAAAGTCTTCTTGTCAGTTTTAGAATCATACCTTTGGGCAAAAGCATTATTTCTAGATATACCATGATAGACTCAAATATGTTGGGGGTGGGTGGAAGGAGATCTGTTCTGTCCCAAAGCCTGTCTGCCCCCAACATCTATTTCTTTCTTTTCCCTTCTCTGCTGTCTATTGTAGGAGAGAAGTGAATGGGGCAGATTGAACACTGAAGGTTGTTTCCCAGCCTGTTCTGATTTTGGCCAATGGAAGGCAATGATAGGACATTAGAAAACAAGAAAAGAGAAACCAGGGTATTTCTCTCCTTTCCTCTCTGCCTCATGTGTTGTCCCTAGCAGTGACTGTTTCTCTTTTTTGGCTGTGGCACTACTGACCAGGTTACGGTGGCCCCAGTTTCCACCAAATGGCCCAGCCCAGAGGTTCTAGTGTAGTAGCAGTAGCAGCTCCCTGCTGTGACAAATCTCCAGGTTGCTTCATTGTCCTTCTTTTGGCATGGCAGCTCTGTCATTCTCTGTGTAACCAATTCCCTACATCGAACTCCTTCTCCCTTAAATACTCAGTGATTCCGTTTCCTGAGTTGGGCTTAGATTGATCAGACCTCCATCAACCAACAGCAAGGATTCTTTCTTTCCACTAGCTAGTTTCCATTTGGGGATGCAAGGCTCTGAGTATTATCTGGAAAATTTGGGTGGGCAATCAGTGAATTGGAGGGCTGTAGAATTAGACATGGAGGTCACACTCAAGAGAGCCCAGCACCTAAGAACCCTTTGAAATGGTAATGGGGCAAGAACAGAAAAACAGCTAAGCTAGTCCTGCCGCTTCTTGCGTTTGCCTTGCCTGACCTGTGAGTATTCTGGTAGCCTTCGACCCTGAGAGAGAACAAGTCCAAGGCCAGAAAGAGGTGAGATATGAGGTCCCTAGAGTCAGCTCCAGGAACAAGGAAAGAAGAGGAGGATGTCACTGGCCTGCCTGTACATAGCAGCTGCAATCCAGTCAGATGGAGGTAAACAAACAGAGGTCCAAGTGATCCCATCAATCAGTCTGTCCTAATGGACCATTATCAGACTGTCCCAGGGAAAAGATTTGCTTGAGGCTAAGTGGCAGTGATTTCAACAGCAACAGAAACCATGCAGTACCATCTCCAGGACAGCAGTCCCTTCACTTAATTTCCTTGCAAATTGTGTTTGGGGCTGTATAGACCCAGCCATGGTACTTAAGTCCCATTCATCAGCCACTAATTGACTGTGTGACCTGTGCAAGGCACTTAATAGCTCTATGTCTCCCATTCTCTTTGTAAAGCAGGGAGAGGGGAGTCTGTCCCCCTGCTTACCTAAAAGAGCACATTGTGAGCACCCAGCATACATCAAACTGCAATTCTCGCTCTTCAGAGATACAACAGCAGATTTTCAAGGAACGCTTCCTCCTGGGGGCTTGGGAAAACAGCAGCATGAAGGGACTACAGTGTGGTGCTCAAAACCATGGTTTTAAAGAAATTACTGTTAGTTTGTTCAGGGGTGATAATAATATTGTCATTATATACAAAAATATTCTTAATTGTTTTGATGTGAATACTGAGCACATAGAGGTAAATGATATAATGCCTGTGATTTCTTTCAGAATGTTCAGGCAAAACATAAAAGAAAAAGAAAGGGGAATAGATATAAATAGAAAAATCTTGATAGCTGTTGAATATGGGTGATGGGTAGACAGGGATTCATTATAATATTCTATATAATTCTCTGTGTTTGAAAATTTTCATAATACATTATTAAAGCATACATTTTAGAGTCAGATCTGGGTTTGAACCCATTCATTCAGACACCAAATATGTATGACTAAGAGTGGATACCAGGCCCAGCACTTTGACTCAGTGCTGGTAGGTAGAGGGGGCATCAAACAGACCAGATCAGGATTCCTAAGTATAAGAAAAACATTTAGATATTTTATGGCCAGAAAATGACAAGTATCTACTTCACTTCTCTTATGTTCTTTCCATAGTACTTTTCTGTTTGAAAGGACAAAGTGTTCTTTGATAAGTTCTCTCATAGATCCTGGAGGTAGGCGCCACCCCCAGCTAAAGAGACTACGCTGGGGCTCTCTTTTTAAGACATCTGCTACAGCTGGGTATGGTGGTGCAGGCCTGTAATCCCAGAGGCTCTGGAGGCTGAGGAAGGAGTATCATGAGTTCAAAGCCACCCTACAGCAAGGCCCTACAGCAACTTAGCAAGACCCTGTCTCTGAAGAAAATATTAAAAAGGCCTGAGGATGTTGCTCAGTGGTTAAGCATCCCTGGGTTCAATCCCCAGTACCAAAGCAAAAACAAAAACAATAACAAAACACCATCTGCACAATAGCCAGTAGCTAAGAAGGCCAGAAGCTCTCCTCTGGGAGGAACCATCGAAATCCATGCAGGCTGCTTTCCTAGAGAAATTCACCTAGGCCCATCCAATCCTCATTACCAGGAGATTGCAGGACCTCCTTAGGTCACAAGCAAACTGCCCTCTGCCTCCCTCATCTGTCTTTCTCCCTCAAACCTACATGTGATTGTGTAATTGAAACAAGGTAGGAAAAGAGACTATCTCAAAAGTTAGGCCTGTATTTGAGTCCTTGCTCTACCACTTACTGTGACTTTGACCAGATCACCTCTATACTCTGAGCTTCCCTGTCCTTTTCTGTAAAAGCATGACAAAATGTACTTCCTTCACAGTGTTTTATAAGGATTAATGAGAAAATGTAGGCAAAGTACTTAGCACAGTACCAGGTACAAGATATGCCCTCCAAAAATGGGCACTGCTATTGGAAGGGAGAAGAATAGAAACAGTCCATCTTTCATCCTGGTGAAAAGAGAAAAAGGACACAAATTGAGGTCTCTTGGAGTCACAGCTTGGTGTTTTAGATCACAAAGGTACTGTTAACAAGGGCCCTGAGGCAAAAGATCTGATTCACCTCACTAGGCTAGAGATACCGCAAAAAAGATGGAGATCATCTGGTGTGGGGGCACCCTGGAATTTTAGAAAAATCCAAGAAGAAAAGCCAGGGCTGAGTGCATGCCAGAGTTTTCCAGATGATCCCAACAAAGCATCCCCTGAAGAAACCCGCACCCATTCCTCACCTTCCATGCCAAATGTTTTCCCACATCTGACAGTTACCAAGAAGTAGCCCTTGAACTAAACAGATTTTTTTGACCATGCAACTGTTCTTGATGGAGAAGCCCCACCTAATAGCTCAAGATCTGGAAGTATTGGCACGCAACATAGTCCCTTAACTGCTCCGCATATGCTGAGTGTACATATAGAGGGATGGCTTGCTCTCCCTGGAGGCCAAATAAAATGTCAAAGAAGCAACCCTGGTGTCACAGTTTGCAGATTCCATTTTCCAGTTGAAGAGACAGAAGCACGGAAAGGTTAAGTGGGTCATCCACCATGATCTGATGCATGAGGGAGGGCTGGCAAGGGGTTGAGCCTTCTATTCCTCCAGCCAGCCTTCTTGCTCTTTGCTTTCTGATATCTCTGGGTATAGCTTTGTGCCAAGGCAGCTCTTGCCATAGGGCAGGCCAAGGGGAGGATGAGGAGACAAGAAGAATGATTCCTAGAAAAAACCCCTTTTCAAGAGCAGTGTGACTTGGCCATAGTTTTAAATGTGGCAGAGAAAACTTTAGAAGCATGGATGGAGTGCTAATAAGTCAAAAAGCACCGGCTTTGGGAGCCATGGGGGAGGGGCTTAAAGCCTGGTTTCTGTTCTTTTTTTGGTATCGGGATTGAACTCAGGGGCACTTGACCACTGAGCCACATCCCCAGCCATTTTTTGTATTTTATTAGAGACAGGGTCTCACTGAGTTGCTAAGTGCCTCTCCATTGCTGAGGCTGGCTTTGAACTCACGATCCTCCTGCCTCAGCCTCACAAGTGCTGGGATTACAGGCATGCGCCACCGCGCCTGGCTTGGTTTCTGTTCTTCCTGGCTGTGTCACCTTGAATTTACTCACCTGTAAAACAGAGATAAGGAATAATAATATCTGCCTTATGGAGTTTTTGTATGGATCAATGATGAGGATAAAGCACCTGGCACATAGCAATTGCTGAACAATGATAATGACCAGTGGGTGCTTGTTCTATGCCAGGCACTGAAATATGCACTTTACCTGCCTTCATTCATTTATTCCTTGTAACAACTACGAGGTAAGCACTGTTATTAGCTCTATGCATAGGTAAGAAAATGAGGCTCATGGAAGTCAACTGGTCCAAGATGGCTCAACAAATTAGTGATCATTCCAGTATTTGAACACAGGCACTTGGACTTCACATCCAGACCTCTTAAGTTCTCTGCTGATTCCCTGTTTTCATGGGAGATGTGGTCTCTGTTGGGAGGCAGGACCAGGAACTAAGGGGCAATGTGAAAATGGTACAAAAGTGATCTGAATTAAAACAAAAAGAAAAAGAAAAAAATTCCTGTCCAGATCTTGAAACATTATTTTGCTTTTTTTCTCTGTATGCAACATTGTATCTCAAGATCTACCCAGAATAAAAAAAAAAAGCACAACTGTATCATTAAAAAAAAAAGTGATCTGAATCCAGGAAGCAAGGTTCTTTTGCACACACATCCCCATAAAGAAATTTTAGAGGGGAGGCCAAACCCAGGCCTTGGAATCCATTGTAAATATCTTCAGCCATATGCTTCCCAATATGCCTACAACCCCTTCAATCTCAGCTCGCACACTTAAACTCACATATTCCATACTATCAGCTCTTTGTATTGATGCTTCTTTAGTGCTCCCTGGCATTTTTTAAATTTATGGAACACATTGGAAACTATATTTTAAGACACAAAGGCTCTTACTGCTCCAGGCCCCTCCCAGCCTCTACGAGGGCTGAAGAGACCAATATTATGGTATATCAGCTGAGTCACTTCACTCTAAACCATGGGTACTGTCTATATATTCCAGGCAAAATTATCTGACTGTAAATTTCCAAACCAATGCAGACTCAAAATGCACTATTGCATGAGCTCTTATGAAAGGATTAATGTAAAGTTTAAGCTTCTTAAGAAATTTGTAGCAGGAAGTTGAACTCTTAAGTCTTTTCCTACATTTTGGGTTTCAGACCCATTTTCTTCTACATAAATTTGAAGCAGATAGATGAATAATTGCCTGATCTTTAATGTGCCACTGTCATTTTTAGACATGTTCTTTTAAATGTCTAATCAATATGAATTCATTTGTCATTCTTTCCTGCAAGCATGGATCATAATAAACTCATCTGTGATTCATGAGAATGTAAAATATACTTTCATGGGCATTTTATTTTAATTCAATATTATCAGTCTTTATAAATGAAACATTATCTGTTTTCTCTTCTGAACAAAGAGCTGATTGGTAACTGCTCATCAGAGGAAAAGCTTTTTTTCAGTCTTTGACAAAATCATGGGTAAAAATTAGCCATGTCTGCATGATGACAAAACATCTGGATGAATAAAAAAGAGGGAGATGATATTGTTCAATGACTAGGCTGTTGGTACAAGTACTACTTGCCAAAATCTGAGTGTTTGATGTGAAAAGGTTGACAGTATTTCCTTTTTGTGAATATGCTATAGCTCTGGTATATAGATGGCTTCTCAACTAAAGACAAATTGGATACTTCTTTTATGAGGGAATATATGGAAACAACCAGACATTTAAAGTGCAAGGGGTAGGACCAAGGAAAAATTATGACCGAAGACATTCTCCAAAACGGTTCTTCCACTTTCATGGAGTTGAAGCCTGAGCAAAGGTCATAGACAGGAGTTTGCAAGATCTGTACATTAAAAGTTCTGAACAGGGGCTGTGGTTGTGGCTCAATGGTAGAGCACTTGCCTAGCATGTGTGAGGCCCTGGGTTTGATTCTCAGCACCACATATAGATAAATAAAATAAAGGTATTGTGTCCATCTACAACTAAAAAAAATATTTTAAAGTACTGAAGTGTTGCTACAATGATGTAGAAAATCGTGGTTACTATAAAAAACATAGAGAAAAGAGGAAGCATCAGTAGTATAGCACTTATCAGAAAACCATTAAGTCTGGGTCAGTGCTTATTAATCTATATTCACCTTAAACTGATGTGGTATGCCTGAGCATGATGGGTGGGGAAACAAAGACTTGCCCACGCATTCAGCACTCCAGGACCCACGTGACAATTGCATGCACTCTTAACACAATATTCAATTGTAACTCTGAATCAAGTGAGTGGACAGCCACGGCCTTGGTGTAAATGTGGAGAAAACCAAACAAGGGGATTTCATTCTATGAAAATAAACTCCCAGAAAAGCTCAATAGACACACTGAAAAGCATCCTGGAAGAGCAGAATTCTCAGCACACCTTTAAAAACTGCAGGTCAATAGAAAATAATCCAAAATCATAGAACGAAGGAAATAGAAAGGGCTTCAAAATGATTGTCTCCATTCCCAGTCCCAGAATAAACCATATTCATTTTGAAGTTGAGTCTACATTGAATAGCCATTGTTCCAGTTGACAAAAAGTGGGTATAGACAGTAACAACCAGCTTCTCTTCACTAGTGAGGTTAGCTGGAGTGTAAATAACCTTCAACAGTCACAAGAAAGAGGGGAATACTACAAGAAGGGTTTATAAGGGAGACTAAAGAAGCTTTTTTCTTGAAAACCCTTATGGGAAAAACCAATTTCAACTTCTTGATAAGGTCATTTGACTGGATTAATCAGCTGCTTGGTTAGAGTGACCAGACAATTTAGTCAGTACATCTCAAGCCCTCCTGAAGCTAGACATGATATAAAAACTCAACAGAGTTATTTTTATTTTGCTATATGACAGCAAATGTGACTTCTATTTGGCCTTGTGCTTTTGGGGTCTACAGCATTGAGGACTCCCCTGAGACCCCTTGAGCATGTTTGGTTCACATAGATTCCAGGTATACCTGAGATCTGATTTCAAGATAAAAGATTAAAAAGCTACTTCTGAGTTGCTACTTCTCAAATACTTTGGTTGAAAGCAGTGCTGGTGTTCTCATGGTCATTCTTCTCTGTAATCAAATAGGTAATCAGAGTTATTAGAATACAAACAGTCCCCAACCTATGATGGTTCAATTTTTCTATTTTACAATAGTGAATAGCAGTGTGAATTCAATAGAAACCATACTTTGAATTTTGATCTTTTCTTGGGCTAGTAATATGTACTAAGACACTCTCTCATGATGCTAGGCAGTGGCAGATAGCCACAGTATACTGTATTGCTAAGCTACAGTGCTCAGTAGGTTGTATGTATTGAAAGCATTTTCAACTTATATTTTCCACTAATGATGGGTTTAATGAGACCTAACCCCATGATAAGTTGAGTAGCATCTGTATTTTTGTGCCTTGTAAGGATTCAGTATGTGTTCATTGAATCTTTTTTTTTTGGTACCGGGGATTGAACTCAGGGGTACTCGACCACTGGGTCACATCCCCAGCCCTTTTTTGTATTTTATTAGAGACAGGGTCTCACTGAGTTGCTAAGTGCCTCTCCATTGCTGAGGCTGGCTTTGAACTCACGATCCTCCTGCCTCAGTTTCCCAAGTGCTGGGATTACAGGCGTGCACCACCGCACCCGGATACCATTGAATCTTAAATACCATCAGTTTCTTTTCAAATAATTGTTTAATGCAGACATGTACTGTATCTATATATCAATGTAAATATTTTGTGGCATCCTAATATACACAACTTTCAATGTTTCTCCATTAGTTCAAGTTTGTATTTTGTTCAAGTGGGAAAAAAGCAAGCAATTAACGATTAATTGGGGGTACAAATACACTTCCAATAATCTGTGGTAAACAAACAAGCTGACTCAGTGTCTTGGGGAAACAAAACTTTCTCTGAGAGCCAGGAATCAAATAAACACAGGATGTGTCTGTACTTCTCAGCTTGTTCTTTCCAGTTGGAATTGTGGTCCACAATGACCTGACGTTCTTTTTTCTTTCCTTCCTCCCTCTCTTCCTCCCTTTTTTCCCTTTATTCCCAAACTCTCAACATAAGGCTTTATACTTTTCTGAGTTTGAAGATAGGATACCCCTGAGGACATGCTGTATTCTAGATTTTTAAAACTGTGCTGCATGAAACTTTTTTTTTTTTCTTTTTGGCTAAGGCTACTGGATGCCACCACTTGTTTGAGAATGATAAATTTCAGTCAAACTCATCTTCATGGGAGCAAGTAAACTTGCAACAGACCTAACTAGCAAAATGTCTGGTGTAATAATCAGTCTTACCCATTGATAAAATATTTGGCATTCTGGACATAAACCAATGTTTTCCCAAGCCATGTTCTACAGAAAACTTGCCAGAGGTTAATAAGAAATCCTTAGTCAATTTGGCTTGAATAGTCTGTATAATTAAATAAAATACTGCATATTCTTTCTTTCCTTGGAGATTTGTAGTGCATTAATAGCATTTTAAAGGCTCTGAAAAGACTCTCAGTAAAGAATTCTGTTCAATTTTATTTAACTCAAAATATTCCAACTTCTTTGACTATGGATCCTTTTTTTATTCCATTGAATAGTGATTAACATCTTATAGGGTTCTACAGTGCATAATTTGAGAAATACTAGTCAAATGAACGAGGAGAACTGTATTTACTGTGCTTTGGACACTGCTTATGGAGATATGATACCCCCAGCTCTGAAATCCACCTCTTCTGGTTTTCTGTCCATGCTGTTCGCAATGCATATACCACATGTTTTCCCCACACTCTTTTCAATTTCAGTTGTTAGCAGCTTATCAGATTTCTCTAATTGGATACTCTTGTTAATCTAAGCTAATGGTTCTTAAAGTGTACTCCCTGAACCAGTAGCATCAGCATCACTTCAGAACTTGTTAAAAATGCAAATTATTACACCTCACTTACTTCAGGCCTATTATATCAGAAATTCTGGGGTGTTATGGAACATTATGTGTTTTATCAAGCCCTCCAATAGGGTCTGATATACCCTCAGATTTAAAAATGATTGATCTATAAGGAAAAGTTTTAATCACTTTCCCTACACCTGTCATTATTTCATCTTTTATCACTCAATACCTCCAAGAAAATGTAAGGTACACCAGGCAGTGAGTGACTCACGAGGCTGAGGCAGGAGTATCACATGTTCAATGCCAGGTTCAGCAACTTCGCAAGACCCTAAGCAACTTCGCAAGACCCTATCTCAAAATAAAACATAAAAAGGGCTGAGGAGTGGCTGGGGCTATAGCTCAGTGGCAGAGCGCTTGCCTAGCATGTGTGAAGCACTGGGTTTGATCCTCAGCGCCACATAAACATAAATAAGTAAAATAAAGGTTTTGTGTCCAACTACAACTAAAAAATATATTAAAAATAAAAAAGAAGGGCTGGGGATGTGGCTCAGTGGTTAAGCAGCCCTGCATTCAATCCTCAGTACAAAAAAAAAAAAAAAAAAAAAAAGACTTCTTTGGCAAACAATTCACTCATTCTTTCTTTTGATATATTTAATTTGGGATGAAAAGCTTTGCATGAAATTTGTAAAGACTGTCCTTTAAACAGTCTATGTACTGAAAGAATCTTGTCCAACCAAATCATACAATGCTGAAACTTCTTAAAGGTACTGGACATATTTGTCTCTGAACAATAAACACATTTTAGCTTGGGTGTTTGGAAGGTTACACCATGAACTTTTCACAATCCCATCCTTCAACAAGCCAACAAATAATCTCCTGAGTACCAATTCAATGCAAAGTTCTATGCTCTGAGCTATGGGCTTTTATAGAAGAATACGATGTAGGCCCCTCTGCACTCTGGGATGTTATAGTGTCATTTGAGAGAGAATTATACTATCAAAAACTGTTCAACAGCATTAGCCATGGTTAGAAAGTGCCAGAAGAATGCTACTAAGCAGTATGCATCTATACTAGGAAGGCATATTGTGAAAGAACACTGAGGAGTTGAGAAGCAGAAAACATGGGTTTTAGTTAAAATGTTCAATAATCCTATGATCTTGGACAAGTCACAACCTCTACGGGATTTCATTGATATTTTGTAAATTAAGGGTAATAATACCATATGTACCCAAAGGTGGGAAATGAAGATGGATGAACTCTTGAGATACCTTTTAGTTTAAGATCTATGATTCTGCAAATTTTCAAACTGATAATTCTACAGGTAAATGCAAGGGTGAAATTGACCATGGTCCTAGAGAGTTCATGCTCCAACACAAGGTTGCCATGTCTTCTGACATTTTTAGAGAAACTGGCAATAAATATTTTATGTGAAATTTACCCGTTAAATTTTTGCAGCTAATTATATATATTTTAATTGGGCAAGCTAAATGTGTCTGTGAGCCAGATGTGGCTTGTTACATTGCTAATTGGTAACTTCTGGACTAGACACAGGCCACATAAGTCTTCACAGGGAAGGTAGGACTGTGGGGATTTCCGCAGAGGATGAAATGAAATGGTGGTATCAATTTAATCATTAAGAAACCTCACCTCAAACAGAGTCAATATTTTTTCTCGCCAAGCCTTTGTTTAGTATTACACAGGCATGGCTGCAGTCAATTATAGACTGCTTAGATCCCTCCTCCTTAAAGCTCTCCCTGACCACCCCAGCCCCAAGTGCTCTTTCCCTCCTTTAAGTTCCCATAGCAATTATTTTTCGTGCAATTTATTTGGCAATTAATCACACAGTGCCTTGTGTCATCATTTCTATTGTTGTCTTAAACTGCTATTTAAACATGTTATAATTATTTAAGTTTCCACATGTTTGTACCTTCTCTCCCTTCTGAGTTGGTAAGCTCTTTGAGGATAGAAGCCAGATCTTTTTCACCACAGTGCCTGGCACAGAGTGGAAGCTTGTTCTGTTTGGGATTTAATTTCAAAGGAGAGCAATAGAGCAGGGTAATGTACCTAAGGCTATCTCTCAACTGATTTTAGATCTCATCCTTTCCAATACAGTCTGTTCTTCTTACCACATGTGAACTTGTAAATTTTTATTTAATAATAACAGCTTCAAGAAAGTGAAAAGAGAGCACATAAAATCATCAAAAAATTCATGTATATATATCTGACAAAGGACTTGTATCCAGAATATATAAAAAAAAATTGTCACAATCCAATAATTTAAAAGGTTAGATAACTCAAATCTAAACATCGGCAAACAATTTGGGTAGACATTTCTTTAAAGAAGACATGAGAATAGCTAATAAGCACACGTAAAATATGCCTAACCTTCCCAGCCATCATGGAAATGTGGCCCAAAACTATGATGAGATACTACTTCACATCCTCTGGGGTGGCTATAGTAAAAATAATAATAAAATAAAATAGCAAATATTGGTGAAGATCTGAAGAAATTGGAAGCTTCATTCTCATCACTGGCAGTAACATAAAATGTCACCTCTCTTTGGAAAATGGTTTGGTAGTTCTTAAAACCATTAATCACAGTGTTACCATACAATCCAGAAGTTCCACTTCTGGATATACACCCTAGCAAATTGAAAACATATCTTCACACAAAAACTTGTAAATGAATGTTCATAGCAGCATTATTCATCATAGCCAAAAATGAAAAAAAAGACATTAATCAGCTTATGAATGGAAAAACAAAATGTGATATGTCCATATAGTAGACTATCATTCAGCTGTAAAAAGGATGTTCTAAGACATTCTAAACCATGGATAAACCTCATGATTAAGTGAGAGAAGCTAGTCACAAGAGACCACTATTGTGTAAGCCCATTTATATGAAATGTCCAGAAGAAGCAACTCTATAGAGATTGAAAGTAGATTAGTAGACTGCCTGGGATTGGCAGGGTGTGGAGGGACTGTAGGGATGGAAATGGGCACTAGTGATGAAGTGATGAAGGTGTGCTAAAATTATGTCGTGTTGGTGGTTGCAAAATCTATAATATATATACTTCAAATAAGTATACTTCCAATGGACAAATTTTATGGGTTTATGATTTGTGAATTATGTCTTAATAAAGCCAGTAAAAATATCAATAAGTAATATTCATATAGCACCTACTATGTGTTGCCTACTCTTCTAAGGGTTTTATATGTACTTACTTAGTCTTTATGAAAACCACGGGAGGTAGATACTTTCATTGTCCCTATTTGACAAATGGAGAAATGCAGGTACATAAATGCTAAGTGATTTACTCAAGGTCTTATTGCTGGTAAATGATGGAACTGGATTTAAAATCCTGTCCTCTGGGTCAGGAGTATATGGTCTTTGTCACAGTGCTATAATGAACCTAAGTAGTCAACACTTATCATTTATCTATTGTTCTGCTGGAGCCATAATCAAGAGGCTATGCATGTCTTTTCTCTGCATAGACCTGGAGTGAACAGAATGTGAATACAAGGAAAATTGATTAGCAAAGAAAAGAGAAGAGGGTACAAGAGAAGCAAGAGGAGCAGATTCATAGACACTGGCTCTGCAGTAATTGTGCAACTCTTTTTTCTGCCCATTGCAGGAAGAGTCTGTATCTTCCTTATTATGACATGTATTGCATCCAATGAGTATGGCTAGGGATGGGGACAATTCTTACAGAAAGGCTCTGACAGTGACTCATGTGGCCACATCATTTGCCTTCTGGAAGATGGTGCCCTGGCTCAGAGTGACCTACAAAGCACAATGAAGATGATTCACATTTTCCTCTGGATTCCTAGGAGTTAATGGAGATATCTGCCGAGATCCCCTGACTTCCAGGTTTCTTAAGGTAGCTGAGTTCATTCTATTGCAAGTATTTATTAAGTAAGGTATGTTAAGTTGATCATAACAAACTTTCAGTGAGTACTTATCCTATGCTAGCCTATACATGTACTCACTTATTTAATACTCAAAACATCCTTAAGAGGTAGGTACTATTATTATTATCCTCATTTTACAGATGAAGAAAACGAGGTTTAGGGAGATTGAACTCATACAATGATTAAGAACAGAGTCAAAATTCAAACCCAAATCTCTCAGACACCAGCACTTTTACACTATAATATACTACCTCTGACACATGTTTAATGAGCCCACACTTACACAAGGCACTGTAGAGGAGATGGTAATATGTGTGTCCAGTCCTCAAAATTCTTACAAACTAGCTGGGGAGACAAGATAAAAATACAGTAAAAGTTAAATAGTCCCATCTCTTCAGGAAGCTGAGGCAGGAGGATCTGAAATTCAAAGCCAGCTTCAGCAACTTAGAGACCCTAAGTAACTCAGCAAGACCCTGTATCTAAATAAAAAAAAATGAAAAAGGAATGAGGATATGGCTCAGTGGTTAAGTGGCCCTGGGTTCAAATCCTGGTACCAAAAAAAGTTAAATAGTGCTATAATAATACAAAAATAATAATAAAGCACATATGTACACACACACACACACACACACACACACACACACACACACACACACCAACGGAAGAAAAGATGATATCGAATGTTTATTAACATTTACAATGTGACAGGCTGTGTTCTAAAAGCTTTACAAGTATTATCTCACTTACCCATACAATAGGTGAAGAAACCAAAGCAAAGAGAGGTGACATATTTAACCTAACATCATATAGCTTTTAAGTGGCAGGGTCAGAACTCAAACCCATGCAGTCCTACTCAAACGCCCATCTTTTATGTTATTGCCACAAAAAGTATGGTACTATATAATAAGAGTAGGAAAAACAAATGTTATAGGAGCTCAATGGAGGATGCCATTAATTCTATTTGAAGGGTAGTTTGGAAAAGGTTCTCAGGAGAGGCAATAGTTGTGTAGAGTCTTAAAGAATGATACGAATTGCCGGGCATAATGGCACATGCCTGTAATCCCAGCAGCTTGGGAAACTGAGGCAGGAGGATCACGAGTTCAAAGCCAGCCTCAGCAAAAGGAGGCACTAAGCAACTCAGTGAGACTCTGTCTCTAAATAAAATACAAAGTAGGTCTGGGGATGTGGCTCAGTGGCCGAGTGTCCCTGAGTTCAATCCCTGGTACCCAAAGAAAATAAAAATAATTTTTTTAGCAAAATAAAGATAGGAATTTATTGGCAAGATAAGAAGAGTCAGGATTTTCTAAACAGAGGGAACAGCATGAACATGAATTTTTGCAAAAGCCTGGTTTATCTGAGAAATGTTGAAAGGTTCAGCATGACTGGAGTCTAGGATATGTCAGGATTATGATGGGTGTGGAGAAAAAGCAAAAGTGCAAGATATGACTAGTATAGTAGGCTGGGTAATCAGAAAGTGAACAGCCTTACGTACAGTAGAACAATTAGTAAAGATGAGCTCTAATATGCTGTCTTCTACAAGATTCTACCTTTTTTAATTGATCCCTGGTTTTGAGGGGGGGGGAGAGAGGTTCTTATCCTTTCTCCAAGCTTAGAAAGTTAGTTTTGGTAGGCAAGGATAAGAGCTTTTGGGGGTATTGCGTTTGAAGGATTTATTCTTTGGTTTTTCTTTGTTTATTTGTACTGTTTTGCAAGCTGAGGATTGAACCCTACACTTGTTAGGCAAACACTTTACCACTGAGCTATATCCCCCCAGGATGTACTTTTTGGAAAGGAGATGGGCCATGGTGGAAATGAAGACTGTAATGCAAAAACCTTCTCAGAGGAAGACCCTCATATATTCAATTGAAGGACAGAAAGCCTTCTGTTTGGTTGGGTATAAAAATAAGTTACCCAACACCCCACCCATACTCTATGTACACACACCCTGGGAAGAGGGGTGGTTCTGAGATCAGGATAAAGAAGCTATTATTTGACTCATTTCAAGAGCTTCTTTCTCCTCCCAGACCTAGCTCCTACTTCATCTGGTAAGCCATGGATCTGGAAATTGCTACAGTCCCTTTGCCACCAAGTTGTGCAAAACTAGGGAGTTCCAATGAATCCTATTTGCAATAGGCTACCAGAGAAGGTTTATAAGCAGGGGAGTACTTGGAGGCTCAGATGGAGGCCTGAACTAGTAAGGAAGGATATGGAATTTAATTAACACAGCCACCCTGTCAGTGGGAGTAGAGGGAAGTGCCTTGCTTGATTCAGGAACCCTTCCGGGGTAGACTCATAGGAACTTGGTAACAAATTGAATATAGATGAATAAAGAAAGAGAGAAGGAGAGAGGCCTCTGGTAGATAACTAACTAATTTGCCAAATGAATTCCCAGTAGGAGGTTTGTTTACAACCCTTGTCTATTTTTGGTGTGACCTTCTAATGCCATTGAGCTTGCTTTGATTGTCTGACAGTTGATACATCAAAACCAGCTATGTCATACCCTACCTTCCTGTTTCCTCTCTGTTTTTTGCTCATTTAGTCTAACCCTCAATTCCACAGGTCTCCCCTGCTTCCTTTTTAGTTTTCCTCATGCTTTTATAAGAAAGGGAATTGGAAAGTCTGAAACTGCCGTTTTCACAATCTTCAAACACGTCTCCCAGATCCTGGTGGCCTTTACTTCTTGTTATTGATGGTAGTGTTTTGGTTGCTTGTTGTATTTTTCTCCCTTTACAATTGGGACATGGCTTATTCACATTCTGTTCAATAAAGTTCGTCATGACCCACTGTGCTTTCTTCCCAGACTTGTACATAATTATATTGTGTTTGTGTGTGGTTTGTTTCTTCTCCCTCTGTTTTTTTCCACATGGCCTCCTGAACTTTCACTGAAGTATTCAAAAACAAAGAATTCTGACCAAAGCAGAGGCTTGGGGTGAATAAAGAATTCTTAGTAAATAATTTTTTAAAAAAATATCATCAACGGCATAGAGGAGTCATGGATTCAGACCTGAATTGGATTAATTTTCTTAAAATACACCCCTGATTATACTGTTGTCTTACTTCAAAATCTTTCATTGTTCCCTCAGGCCAGTGGAAAGAAGTTCAAATTTCTAAACCTTCTATGTTCCAAACCAATTTTGCAGCTCTAACTAGTACTATTTACTATAATGTGCTTGCCAACATCTGTACTTTTGTTCATACCTATTCTTTTTTCTAAAAAAAAAATTATTTATTTGCTTCAGTTATTTATTTGCTTCAGTTGCTAGGCGAGCGCTCTACTGCTGAGCACAATGCCCCCATACCTATTCTTTTTTTTATTTGTATATATGTGGTTTGCAGAGGATTGAACCTGGGCCGCGCACATGTGCTAGGCGAGCGCTCTACTGCTGGAGCCACAATCCCAGCCCCCATACCTATTCTTTTTTTTAATTAATTCATTTATTTTAATTAGGTATATATGACAGCAGAATGCATTTTGATTCATTGTACACAACTGCAGCACCGCTTTACATTTCTATGGTTGTACACAATGTAGCATTGCACCATATGTGCAGTCATACATGTACCTAGGGTAATGATCTCCATCTAATTCCAGCATCTTTCCTGCCCCCATTCCTCCTCCCTTCCCCTGCATCCCCTTTGCTTAATCACAGTTCCAACATTTTTTCCCATCACCGCCCATTAAGGATTAGCACCCACTTATCAGAGAGAATATTCAAACCTTTTGTTTTGGGGATTGGCCTACTTCGCTTAGCATGATATTCTCCAACTCCATCCATTTACCTGCAAAAGCCATAATTTTATTCGCTTTTAGTGCTGAGTAATATTCCATTGTGTATATATACCACATTTTCTTTATCCATTCATCTATTGAAGGGCATCTAGTTTGGTTCCACAATTTAGCTATTGTGAATTGTGCTGCTATAAACATTGATGTGGCTGTGTCCCTATACTATGCTGTTTTTAAGTCATTTGGGTATAGACTGAGGAGTGGGAGAGCTGGATCAAATGGTGGTTCCATTCCCAGTTTTCCAAGGATTCTCCATACTGCTTTCCACATTGGCTGCACCAATTTGCAGTCCCACCAGCAATGTATGAGTGTGCCTTTTCCCCCACATCCTCATGACATTTATTGTTCTCTGTATTCTTGATAACTGCCATTCTGACTTTCATGAGATGAAATCTTAGAGTAGTTTTGATTTGCATCTCTCTAATTATTAGAGATGTTGAACATTGTTTAATATATTTGTTGATTGAATGTGTATCATCTTCTGGGAAGTGTCTGTTCAGCTCCTCAGCTCATTTATTGATCATTTTTTTTTTGTCTTAAGATTTTGAGTTCTTTACATATCCTGGAGATTAGTGCTCTATCTGAAGTGTGTGGTAAAAATTTGCTCCCAAAGTGTGGGCTCTCGCTTCACCTCATTGATTGTTTCTTTTGCTGAGAAGAAGCTTTTTAGTTTGAGACCATCCCATTTATTAATTCTTGATTTTATTTCTTGCGCTTTAGGAGTCTTGTTAAGGAAATTGGGGCCTAACCTGACATGATGAAGATTTGGGCCTACTTTTTCCTCTATTAGGTGCAGGGTCTCTGGACTAATTCCTAGGTATTTGATCCACCATGCACAAAACTCAACTCAAAGTGCACTTCTAAGGTTTTCCTCAATTTCTTCTTTAATGTTCTATAGTTTTTGCCACTTCTATTCAACATAGTCCTTGAAACTCTATCCAGAGCAATTAGACTAAAGAAATTAAAGGGAAACAGATAGGAAAAGAACATTTGCTGACGACATGATTCTGTACTTAGAGGGTCCAAAAAACTCCACCAGAAAACTTCTAGAATTAATTAATGAATTCAGCAAAGTGGCAGGATATAAAATCAATATCCATAAGTCAAATACATTTCTATACATCAGTGATGAATCTGCTGAAAGAGAAATGAGGAAAACTACCCCATTCACAATAGCCTCAAAAAAATACTTGGGATTCATACTATCTATTCTATCTTCTTCACCCTGCTTTATACTCATGAGTCAAAATGCTAACTGCTTCTTCATGCTTAGGAGACCTCGTGTTGATAATGCATCAGACCCACCTTTCAAATTCAGATTAACTCTTACTGACTGAGCAGTCTTGGGCAGGTCATTTTTTCTTGCTAACATTCAGTTTCCTTATCTGCAATTGAGGGTCATAATAAACTCTCCTCAAAGTTGTAGTGAGAAATTACATGACATACATAGAGACACATATGTAGTGCCCATTGCATAGTAGATGCCCAATAAATTATTGAATGGATATGTTTCAGAGGGTTGCAAACCACCCAAAGGTCGTCCATGCATTTCAAATTATAAATCCCTGTATTTTAATTCATAAGAATTGGGAAATGTATTTAAATGAAAATATTTTTTGCTTCCCCACTTACCATTGCTTTTCTCATTCATCAAGAGCATGTTTACATGTGCATGTGTGAGTATGTGTGTATTTAGAGGTGAGGTGGGTATTTGCTTCAGTAATGTTTTTCAGAAGGAGTTGAGAAAACAGGACTTCTTTACAAAATAGGTAAAATCAGATACTAGAGAAGTAGAGTCACTCTAAGGAGGACCCAGACTGAGCCCAAAAGGGAAATGGAGGACTGTGCACAAAGCCAAAAAGAGTTACAATGTTCTCTTGTTCTAAAGTCACAACTTGTCAAGGAGGCAGAAGTCTCTTGAAATGAAGGCAACAGCCTGACAGAAGACTTTGATGACTTAGGATTTAAAAGAAGACTAAAAGAACAGCTGAAAGCAGGAACCATTTTCCTTTTTTCCTGTCCCTCATGGAGAAAGAGTTATTATCAGATGAAAATCATAATCTCACCAAAGCATTTACTAAGAAAGTAGACCAAGTAGAGACTCTGCCTAAAAACTATCATGGAAATGGAAAGCAATCAAGAATGGAACACTGGAGAGCAATTCAAAGGTGCAATGAAAAGGGGAGGGGTGGTATGATACAGAGTATCATGAAAGAGTAAGGCTGTTGTTAAGAGAAAAACAGAGAGGGGCCTCCAAGCTTCATCTGAGTGGTGAGAAAAATGATGGAAACCGAGAACCAGAGTTAGCAGGGTCCACAAAGAAGGTGTGCTTGCAATTAGGAGAGTTCCATTTTCCACCAAAATGGCAGAGCCAGCATTGAGGGACCCCAGCTGCCACTTCAGTGACTAAGGACCAAATGTGCCTTCCCGAAGAATAATTCACAGAAGGGAAGTGGGTAATGATTATGGCATGCCCAATTGGTAACTGATTGGTAGTTGTAGACATAATCATACCCACCACAGGGTCTCCATAAGTAGTTGTTATTGATGGAAATGGGATTGCCTGGGGGAACTATATTTGCTCTAATCAGAACTACTATTCAATTCAGTAAATTTAACATAATATTGAGCCAACTGGTCTGTATCCTCCACTGTGCTTGCTCATTCAGATTCATTCATTAATTTATTTAACCCTTGCTGTGTGCCAGGAAGCATTATAGGAAATGGGAATATAGCAGTGACCAAAACAAGTTCTCTGCCCTTGTGGAGTGTACATACTAATGAGGTCAAAGAAGAAAATCAGCTAACTGCTACAGAACATCTTTTCTGTATCAGATGCTATACGTAGAGTATCACATTTAACCCTCACAACAACAACCTATGAGAACAGTTATTATCACCATTTTACAAAAGAGGAAACTAAGGTTCAAACACATTAAAAACCAGACCAAGGGCTGGGGCTGTAGCTCAGTGGTAGAGCACTTGCCTAGCACGTATGAGGCCCTGGGTCCGATTCTCAGCACCACATAAAAATTAGTAAAGAGAATAAAGGTGTTGTGAAAAAAATTCTTAAAAAAAAAAAACAGAACAAGATTGCACAATGAGATTACTCAATTTTAGTGGCAAAACTGATATTAGAAGCCATCCATGTCTGTCTTATAAACAAATCCATACATTTTTCTTCTTCCATGTTTTGGCCTTCCACAAATCCATAGGGTCAATTGCATCATTCTCAAGATTTAACTTTAATTAAATTAATTAATCAATTTCTTTACGCTGAGGGTTTGAACCAAGGGGTATTTTGCCACTGAGCTACATCCCAGCACTTTTCATTTTGAAACAGGGTCTCACTAAATTGCTGAATGTCTTGCTAAATTGCCAAGGCTGGACTCAAACTTGTGCTCTTCCTGCCTCAGTCTCCTGGAGTAGTTGGAATTACAAGCAAGTGCCACCATGCCCAGCTCAAGATTTAACGTTTAGACTGTCTGCCTAATGAATGCTAGGATTACTCAAACATCAGTAGGTTCTGAGTCAGACTGTGAGGATACAGAGACAATAAAACATAGCCCTTACCCTTAACCCCTTCACTAAGCAGGAAGAGAGGCAGTCTAGCCAATACTTTGGAGACCAGGTGGTAGGGAAAGACAAAGTCACTTCAAAACTCAGTCTGTTGCTAACTACATAACCTTGAGCACATTACCTAAATTCTCTGTATGTTAGTTTCCCTGGGGGCTATAAGGATTCAGGAAGACAATAATAACAACCACTTACATACTGCTCACTATGTGCCAAGCACTATTCTAAGCACCTCATATATGTTAGCTCTTTAATGGAGACCAGCAGTTCTCAAAGCCTGGCTTAGGGACGCCTGGGGACCTATGAGGTCAAAACTATTTTCATAATAACACTGAGACCTGTTTTGCTTGTTTCACTTGCATCCTCTCAAAAGTGTACAGGAGAGTTATCCAAAGGTTGCATGATATGTGAGATTGAAACATATTGAATGCAGCAGCAGGTACAAGAATCCTGTATCTTCTGCCAATCCAGATACTAAAGAGATTGCAAAGCTAGAAAACAATGCCATTCTCACTTTATTGGGGGTAGTGCTGAAAATAGTTATTTTTCATTACATGAAAATAGATATTTTTTCATTAAAATACATTGTGTATATTAACATGTACTGGTTTGGGATTATTATTTTAATATATTAATATATATTTTAAGTATCTCTTTTAATTTCTTTTTATGAGTGTATATGTTACTGTGGATTAAATCCAGGGGTGCTCTACCACTGAGCTACATCCCCAGCACATTTTATTTTTTATTTTGAGAGGTATCACTAAGTTGCTGAGGCTGGCCTTGACCTTACAATCCTCCTGCCTCAGCCTCTTAAATAGCTGGGATTGCAGGCATACACCATCACATCCAGTTTCTATTTTAATTTCTAATAAGGTAAATATTGACAATACATGTCCCATGAAGATCCCTTTGAGATCTTCAAAATTTTTTAATATTAAAGATCCTGGGGCTGTGGTTGTGCCTCAGCAGTAGAGCACTCACCTCGCACGTGCGCTGCCCAGGTTGGATCCTCAGCACCACGTAAAAATAAATGCATTGTGTACAACTAAAGCAAATAAATAAATATTAAAAAAAAAAAGATCCGGAGGCCAAAACATCTGAGACCCTGTCATATACCTTGTATCTGAAAAACATTTAGCACAGTGTCTGACACATAGTAAGCACTCAATAAATGTAAGGTAATTTTTTATCCATATAATATACATATAATATAATAGGCACCAAATGAGAAGTACCATAAAAGTTCTAAATGATGTGGAAATTTACAGAAAAGAAAGCTTATAACCAGCTCAAGGATCTTGGAACGGTTCCAGGCAGTTGACAGCATTTGACATGGGCATCAAAGAATAAATTGGATGGTAGACAGAGAGCTCTGTGGGGGCCAGTTGATTCTAAGGTGGAAGAAACACTGAAGCAAGAAAGTATACAGTGTCCTCTAGAAATAAGAAATGGTCAAGTTTGACTAAAGCCAAATCCACATGTGGAAAGGTAATAGGAAAGAAGGCTGGAAAGACTGATGGGCATAGAATTATGGAGAGCCTTGAATGCCAGGATGAGGAAGTTTTACATTACTCATTAGGCAAGAGGGAGCCATTAAGGATCTTTAGTCAAGAGTTGTAGTTTAGAGAGATTATTTGTAGCTATGTTTAGGATACCTCAGAGAGAGGGAGACTAAATGTGGAGTGACTGATTAGAAGGCTACAGAAATAGTCCAGTATAAAAGGGAATGAAGAGCTTGACTAGGGTAGTAATGCAGGTGATAGAAAAGAAAGGAGTTGTGAGAGAAATGTAATGTCTATTACAATAAGTAATTATGCAATGAACTTCCACAGCCTACTCTGTTTCACATTCAATCTTAAAAACCTCCCACTGCCAAAGACTAATTATAATAGAAATATTTCACATGTGTGTCCCCAAAGCTGAGCCTTGTAGACCAAAAACCTGGGCAGAATAACTCTGTAAGATGTCAAGATGAATGTCCACATAGAAATTGGGGTCCTAAAGAACAGAATGAAGTTAGAGAGGTATTGGAGGTGAGGGTAGATATTAAAATTCAAACTCCCTGTACAAATAAAAAAAAATGTGTGCAGATGTATGGCTTACACAATACAGTGGAAAGAGAAGTTATGAGATGAGCCTGAGCCCAAATAAAAAATCCTTTTTTCAAATGAAAGCAAAAAAAAAAAAAAATGTTGCATCCATCCTGAGTAAGAAAATGCTGTGCAGTACATGGACATGAGAGGGTGGGAGAGATTAGTCCATAATAGTTCTAGTGTTTTTGCTTGATTAATTAATGGCTTGATTTGGGTGTGTTTTTTATTATTAATAATAGAACAAAAAAGAAACCAAGCTATTCAATGATTTACTGCAATGTTCCCTTCATTCTCATACCATTCTTTCTGTGCTGAATAAGAGACAATGAAGTTCCTGGAAAACTGTTGGTATCTGTGCTCCTCTAAGCATGCCATTTCACAGAATTTTGAAGAGGTGGGACAGGGGGTCTTGCAGACAAACAAAGTGTTAAGGTTATTGCTGTTCCAAGTGGCTAATACATATAGCTTTGCTGGGTGGGAGTGAATGTTATTATTAGTTCTGATCCTGTGAAAAGTCAGTGTAGGTAAAACATTCACTTGGCAGAATTCCAAGCTTGGCTTTAAACATTTCTTTCCTGTGAGGGAGTGTCTTCAGGACTAGGTGGAAAACTTTGTGAGTTCCATTCTTCTTAAAGGTTATTATTACCATCTACTAGAGGTCCCCCTCCACTTCCACCCACAGCCTGCCACCACCGCTGTGGTGCATGCCTGTAATCCCAGCGACTCAGGAAGTTGAGGCAGGAGGATGGCGAGTTCAAAGCCAGCCTCAGCAAAAGCAAGGCACTATGCAATTCAATGAGACCCTGTCTCTAAATAAAGTACAAAATAGGGCTGGGGATGTGACGCAGTGGTTAAGGGCCTCTGGGTTCAATCCCCACTACCAAAAAGAGAAGTAGAGGGGAGAGGGGAGAGGGGATAAGGAAGAGGGGAGAGGGAGAGGGAGAGGGAGAGAGAGAGGAGTGAGGGGAGAGAGAGGGAGAACTGAAGTATAAATGAGTTTCCATGGCCCCTAGGTAGATCTGGCAGACTTGGTTACTGGGCCATTGCTATAATTTGAATCTGATTTGTCCCCTTGGAAACTCATGTTGAAATTTGCTGTCATGGCAGTGTTTGGAGGTGGGGCTTAGTGAGAGATGTCATGGGGGCTGAGCCCTTGCGAATGGCTTAATGCCTTTCTCTTGGGAATGGATTAGCTATCATGAAAATTTGGCCCCATTTGCTCCCTTTCACATGTGCCTGCTTGCTCTTCCATTTTCTGCTTTGCTAAGAAACAACATAAGCTCCTCATAGGGAGCCAAGCAGATGCCAGCTCCATACTCTTAGATTTCCTATCGCCAGAAGTAAGAGCCAAAATAAAACTTTCCTTTATTAATTACCCATTTTAAGGTACTATATAGCAGTGAACAGACTAAGACAGCAAGTAAGGGCTCAAGGAGAAGCGAATGACATAATATTATACCCTCCTCCTTCCAATAATTAAAAAAAGCAAGCAATGGTTAACATTTATTAAGGGCTTACCAAGTTCCAGATGCACCTGACTTACATTGTGTCACTGAAACCTTTACCCACCCCTACAAGGCAGGTGCAGCAATCATATTCTAAATGACACAACACTCCTGGAAAAGATGGCATGACTTGTTCAAAGGCACGTAACTAGCTACTAATTGTCAGAAGCAGGATTTGAACCCACATCTGTCTGATTCTTTCCATTATGCCTCACTGCCACTAAAAATCTTTTTCATTTTCTCCTTAGTGCTTGTGTTCTGTCACAGGCAGAACATGTTTTCAGTGCCCCATATGATTACAGCACCATCAGTCTCTCTGAGTTCACTTGCAGAATTCTCTCTCATCTGAAGGACTCTAAGGTGTCATGCCATCCACCTTGGGAAGCTCCCCTAACCTATTTGGGCTGATAGAGTAGAACCATAAAATTGCAAATTAAAGCCATCTTGTCCTATGTGTCATCTTCATGTTCACTTCTCTAATATCCTTGTCTGGAGGATGGCTAAATTCTTCTCAAAGACTTCTAGTTGGGACTGTCTTCATTTTGCACTGGACCCTGCAAATTATGTAGTAATCCTGTTTCCAGTGACAAGAAACTCATTAACTCTGGAGGCAGTCCATTCCTTCTTTGGATTGCTCTGTCTCTTAGTGAGGGCATTCTTATGGTGTGAAAAAAAAAATCCATCTACAAATTTCCTCCCACTGGCTTCATAGACAAACTTACTTGGGATAAAATTTCTATCTCTACAATCGCTTCATCATGTTTTTGGATTGTTTGTTTTGTTTTGTTTTGTACCTGGAATTGAACTCAGGGGCACTCGACCACTGAGCCACATCCCCAGACCCTTTTTGTATTTTATTTAGAGACAGGGTCTCACTGAGTTGCTTAGCACCTCACCATTGCTGAGGCTGGCTTTGAACTCGTGATCCTCCTGCCTTAGCCTTGAAAGCTGCTGAGATTACAGGCATAGAATACCGCTCCCAGCTTCATCGTGGTTTTAAGAAAATAATTTAATTAAATTCTCTGAACCTCAATTTTCTCATCTTCAAAATAGGAATACTCTTACCTTATTTGCAGGTTTTTTTAAAGAACAGATAGACTTAGCATATTGTATGTAGCCAATGAATGGTAAGTTTAATTAATACCTTTGTTACCCCTAATTTGAGCTCGGTGAGCAAAATGATAGAACATATCCTGATATTTCTTTCCTCACTTGAAGCATATTACATGTTCACTGTTCTTACTTTCTATGCTAAGAAAACTTGAAATCATTAAGCCACTTACCAATTCACCCTTAAAGTACTGCAAGTAGCCTTCTAATTTAATTTTAAAAGTAATTATCAGTAGTAAATGTAGTATTTCACCATGGAATAACTTAGTGTTTTAATTTCCTGTAATATTTTCTCATCTCTTATCTCATTTGAAGCTCACCATAGTTGTTGGAAGCAGGCAGGACAGACATTAGCTCATTCATTCATTCATTCATCTGTTCAACCAGTAGTTGCTAAGTCTCTACTTTGTGCTAGGCCCTGTACTTAGGAAACAATGGCAAACAAAGCAAAGCTGATAACAACCCTATAGAACTTATTTTCTAGTATGTTTGCAGATAAGGAAACTAGCCTTGGTTTTCTAGTTTCCTTATCTGCAAACATACTTGAATTGCACAAAACTGCATCATTAGTGAGAAGTAGAACTATGACTAGAACTGAGGTTTGCTGATGCTCATTCCAATGTATATCCTACCCTTTCATTTTGTCTCTTGTTGCCCTGCATCTGGCATCTTCCTTTCTCATACTTCCCACTTACGTCTTAAGCATCTTAAATTTGCTAGTAGACTCTTCTGCCAGAATACCATTTTTAGTCTTCCATTCTAGTTTTATTACACTTAGTAAAGTAATTCAACATCAAGTCACCCTAGTGTCCCTGAGCTGTTTACTAAGCTGAACTATTGTCTATATAACTTGTTTAGTAACTCAGAAGCAGAAAGACTTCTGCTTTATGATTCCACCCCATCACCCTGCGCTTTCTTGGGTTAGTTAACCTTTCTTTGGCTGGCTGGCCAGATAGCATCATTTCCTTTTTAAGAGGCTAAAGGGGGGCTCCCAATTTCCTATGTATAATATCAAATCCAACACTCTGCCTGTTCAAGTCCTCTATAGCATGGTCTCACCCTGTCCCTAAACCATGTCTCTTTATTCCTCTACCCTCCACATATCTACTCCAAGATCCTTTTCTATCCTATGGCCTGTTCTTTTTACTACCATCCCACAAATCTAGAAGCTCTCATTTGTCTCTTCCACCTAAAATAAATCCTACTCTGCCTAAGTCCTACTTCCTTTATGAAACTTTCCTTAATGACTCTAGCTCTCAATGATCTCACCAATATCCGAACAGTTCTGCATCTGGGTTTTAAAATTTAATTGCCCAAGTAAATGCTAAAGAGGACCTCTTTTGACAGCCTTTCATTTGGGAAAGTCCTGGGGATTTTAATTGGCTTCATGCTCAATATGAATCAATACTGGCGATGCAGTTGCAAATATATAAATAAATGGAGAGCTGAGGGATATAATCACAGGCTGTACTAATAAAAACGAGTAGATCAAGAGAAATACTACTGGACTCTTTAACTCACTCATTCTTTCATTTAAAATTCATTCATTGCTTCTTTTTTAAATTTCCGGTACAGGGGGTTGAACCCAGGGGTGCTTAATCACTGAGCCATATCCCCAGCACTTTTTAATTTTGATGCAGGGTCTTGCTAAGTTGCCTAGGACCTCACTAAATTGCTGAGGCCGCCTCTGTCTCCTGTGCTGCTGGGATTACTGGTGAGCAACACCATGCCTGGCTCATTGCTTTTTTTTTTTTTTAAATATTTATATATTTGCTTTAGTTGTACACAATGGGTTTAAATGGGTTTATTTGTATGTGGTGCTGAGGATCGAACCCGGGCCGCACACGTGCTAGGCGAACGCTCTACCGCTGAGCCACAATCCCAGCCCTGGCTCATCGCTTTTTAATGTATATATTCCTTGTCCCAGAAATTTCACTTTTAGGAATCTTTCCTACAGAAATACTTTGCAGCATTTTTAATGTCTTGTTGGTTTCAAGATTTTTCCCTTTATTCTTGATGTTCTGCAGTTTCACCATGACACATCTACAGGGTATCAATTTGTCTTTATTTATTCTGCTTAGGATTCAGCACATGATTTTAACCTGAGGATTCATGTTTTATTCAGTTCTGGAAAACTCTCAGCCATTTCTCTTTGAACATTACCACTTACTATTTTTTTTCCTTCTGGAATTTCTATTAGATATATATAGAGAGCTTATACGTGTCTTCTATTTTCTCTTTCATATTTAGTATTTTTATAATGTGCTACATTCTGTGATTATCTCAGCTCTATTTCTTATTTTACTCATTCTCTGTTACTCTTGCCATATTTGTTGTTTAACTTGTCAATTGACGTTTTTTTAAACATTTCAAATGGGATTTGAACTAAGATCTTCCAATGCTTATCATTTTTTTTTCTATATTCTTCATTTCTAGAATATTTCTTTGGTGCATGAACACACATACACACACACACACAGACACACACGAGTTGTACTCTTGTTTTATGTACTATTTTCCATTTTATATATTTAAATCTTTAAAAAAACAGTATTTTACAGTCCTTTCAGAGAGCCATATTATCTATACTTCCTTGGAACAGAATTCTTCCATTTCTTTTATATTCTGACTAATTTTCATCCTCGTAAGTTCCACCATGTGCTTTATCATGTTTGCTTGTGACCTTTATTTCTGAAGAAGTTGTCTTCTGAGAGAATTTTACTGAGTTGTAGATGGGTTTCTATGGGCAGATTTTCCATGATTTTCCACATTTGCCACTGCAAGAGTTTTATGGTCTTCACAGTTCTAGGCCAGTTGAACCAAATTCTCAGTTCAGAGTTTCTGCATTATGTGGATACTATGAATTTGGGCCTCATACCAGTGTATAACTCAGGTTTAGAGTTTTAAACTTTTTATAATTGAGCTTATTTTCACACTTCCTTAGGGAAAATGGCCCACAACCTATTTGAACAGAAGTAGTATAGCATATTTTATGTTTTAAAAAAAAAACATGGACACTGGAGTCGGGATACTGGGAACTGAATCTTAGATTTGCCCTTTCCTAGCCTTGTGACCTTACACAAGTTACTTGAATGTAGTATTTCCCATTTGTAAAATGAAGGTTACAATAGTACCTACCTCATGGGATTGTATTAAATTAATTAATACAGGTCTGGGGTTGTGGCTCAGTGGTAGAACGCTTGCCTAGCATGCATGAGGCACTGGGTTTGATCCCCAGTACCATATAAAAATAAACTAAATAAACAAGACAAAGGTATTGCATCCATCACAACTAAAAATATTTTTAAAAATTAATTAATACATGTAAAACATGTGGAACAGTATTTGGCACATAGTACTAAATAAGATTTGTTTATTATTGTTCCTCTGGCAATTTGGCAAATCTGGTTTCAATTCATATGTAGGATATCTCTAGTCTACTCCTTGTGTTGTATAGGAAGATGCAATTCTAACTTGATGCCATGACCTACAAAGAACTTAATACCTCAGCCTCTAAGGTATATATATGGTCCCATTTTTTTCTGTGAGTTGTATAACTTCAATTCATGCTCATTGCTGTGAATCTGAGTTTCTTTCTGTTTTTAGGAAAACTTGAAGATTTTTCTTTCTTACATCTTGAGTTCAACTATATATTTTTGTGGTTAAATTTGATCCACTGTGCCTCTGTGCTTTAGGTTGCATTGGTTATAATGGTGGAAATATTAGATAATCACTCTAACAATAAGGGATTTGTCAAATAAATTAAAACGCATCCAAATGGAATAGAATTCTACTATAAATATAATGAAGTAGGTCTATATACCTACATGAACTGATACAAAAAAATAGATGTGCTATTAAGTCAAAAGGAAAGAACTAAGAAATACGTGAGTCTATATAAATTTATGTCTTTATGTACATAAAAAGATACTGAAAAGATGCAAGCCACAATCTATCACCATGGTTACCTCTAGCATAGATGTGAGGGATAGAGTTTTGCTTTAACTTTACTTTTTTTTCCATTAGCTTAAAATTTTAAAAATAATGTGACTTTTTTAAATAAAATTATTTGTAATAAATAGAAAAAACAAATACTCCTTCTTCTTATTTTATTGCCCCCCACAGGCATTTACCAAGCATCTAATTGGCTAGGATCTGAGAAAATAATGATGAATAAGTTTCATTCCCTGCCATAAGAACTTCAAGATCTAAATACTGTATTGTAAGAAATGGTTTGGGGCTGGTGCTGTAGCTCAGTGGTATAATGCTTGCCTGGCACATGTGAGGTACCCGGGTTGATCCTCAGCACCACATAAAAATAAATAAATAAAATAAACATATTGTGTCTATCTACAACTAAAAAAGAAAGAAAGGAAGAAAAAGGAGGTTCTCAAGGAAGTGAAGGAATATCTAACTTTCTCAGAGGGAAGGACACTGGGGCCTAATCAAGATGAAATACACCAAAGATACAAGGAAAAGGAAGACATTCTTGCATTTAAAGGCCTAGTAAGAAACCACTCAACTGGGTAAGTGAATAGAATTCAATGAAAAGACTCTCTGATCTATAGTCCCCTCCTAGTGCACCCTGTTGGCTATATCCAAAAAGAATCCAGAGGACAAGAACACCAGCTAACACAGTTCATCAGCGTTAGCCTCTGAAAATACAGAAAGAGGATGGAGAAGTGGATCTCTGAGAGGTATATGGAAATTCTCTGTATATGCCTCTTAATTTTTCTGTGAACCTAAAACTGCTCCATAAAGTCTATTTTTCAAAAGTGGATCTGGAGGGGAAAATAGAGAATATTTAAAATATTCCAAATGGCATTTTATGCAGAGAGGGGAATAATAGTGAAGAATTATAAGAGATGTTTGAGAAGCAGGGACAGGTACATGGGGAGAAAAATGGGAGACAGAATGCAGAAGATGTTAAAGGAGTGTTGACAAAGTATATGGCTTCCAGTTTCTTAGATTTGCAAAGTGCCAGCCTGTGGGTCAAAATTGGTCTGAAAATAAACTTAACACCAAAAAAACAAATAACCCAATCAATAAATGGGCTAAGGAATTGAAAAGACACTTCTTAGAAGAAGATACACAATTAATCAACAAATATATGAAAAAATGCTCAACATCACTGGTAATTAGAGAAATGCAAATCAAAACTAATCTTTCATTTCACTCCAGTCAGAATGGCAGCTATCAAGAACACAAACAACAATAAATGTTGGAGAGGATGTGGGGGAAAACGCACACTCATACATTGCTTGCGGGACTGCAAAATGGTGCAACTGTTATGGAAGGCAGTATGGAGATTTCTTGGAAAACTGGGAATGGAACCACCCTATGACCCAGCTATCCCACTCCTCAGTCTATACCCAAAGGACTTAAAAATAGCATACTTCAGGGACACAGCCACATCAATGTTCATAGCAGCATAATTCACAATAGCTAGGTTGTGGAACCAACCTAGATGTCCCTCAGTAGATGAGTTGATAAAGAAAATGTGGTATATATACAAAATGGAATTTTACTCAGCAATAAAAGAGAATAAAATAAAATAATGGCATTTGCAGGTAAATGGATGAAGTTGGAGAGTATAATGCTAAGTGAAATTAGTCAATCTCAAAAATCCAAATACCTAATGTTTTCTCTGATATAAGGAGGCTAGTTCACAGTGTTGTTGGATGGGGGTACATAGGAGGATTAAAGGAACACTAGAATGGTCAAAGGGAAGGGAGGGGAAGGGAGGGAGCAAGGAGGCAGGGAGGGCGGGGGGAAGAAAATGTGGTTGAATGAGATGGATATCATTATCCTAAATGCATGATTGAAGACCTGAATGGTACAAATATACTTTGTATACCAACAGTTGTATGTAAAAAGATGCTATATATGTGCACTATGAATTGTAATACATACTACTATTATAAATAAAATAAATAAATAAATAATTGTGTGTGTGTGTGTGTGTGTGTGTGTGTGTGTGTGTGTGTGTGATGTATGAGTTTGAATGTAAATATATTTGGACAACTGCATGGACTCCTCAGGTCCCACCTCTGGCCATCCTCTCACACCTGGTCTAGTTAACCTTTTCAAATTATCTACTTGCCCCTGAAGACTTTTGAAAGAAAAACTCATGTTAGTGAGTGCCCAGGAGAGGGAAAAGTTTATGTGTTTGGAAATCATGTCAAATTAGAAAAAAGTTAAGGGAAAGAGATAACTGAGAAGGACATGGTGGTTTCTTCAAAGTAACCAAAAGCTAACAAAGAAAACAGGGAGTAGATTAATTTTGTGTTCTCTTTGACAAATATCTTCTGTACGCCCTCTTTGTGTCAGTCTCTGATAGGACTGTTCCAAATAGCAGAATTATGGTCAACAGGTAAAAGTTTCAGAAAGGCAGATTCATATTCAGAATAAATTCTTAACTGCTTTCTGTCTCAGATCCCTTAGAATTTAATAAAAGGCATGGGCCCCCTCTGTTGAAGGATGTGCCTATAGTCGACCCTCTGCACCCATAGGTTCCACATCCACAGAGTTAACCACTGCAGATCTGATATTTGTAAAAATTGTCTGTAATGACCATGTACCAATTTTTCTTATCATTATTCCCTAATTAATACGTATACAAACTGTTTACATAACATTTACATTCTATTAGCTATTTAGGTAATCTGGGGATGATTTAAAGTACACAAGAGGATATCGGTAGTTTATATGCTTATATGCAAATACCTACACTTTTCCTAAGGTATTTGAGCATATGAAGATTTTGTTATCTGAGAGGGGATCCTGCAACCAATCCCCTACAGATACCAAGAGACAACTGTATCTACATACATACAAATATCAACATGCAATTTTCAGGAGATTCACACATGTACTTGAGGGGAAGAATTTCTTGAGAATACAGCAGCAATACAGTGGAAATCTATATGGCCATTAAAAAGAATGAGATAGAATCAAGTGAGAAAAAAGAAAGATACAAAATAGTATATATAGTTTTAAAAAGAATTATATGCACACAATGTGTGTATAATGTAGACTATCTCCAGAAATACCTAATAAAAGTGGTTGCCTCCAGGAGGGGAACTTGATGGCTGGGGACAGAGGGAGACTCTAGCTGTCATTTGAGTGAAATAAGATGCTTCAGTTTGGTTTTAGAATTATTGGATTTATGTTTCTAAGGTATTTGCACAATAATGCTGGTTAAAAACTGAATGTGGGGCTGGGGCTGTGGCTCAGTGGTAGAGTGCTTGCCTTGCACAAGTGAGGCACTGGGTTTGATCTTCAGCACCACATAAAATAAATAAATAAAGGTATCTGTCCATCTAAAATTAAAAATTTTAAAAATGAATGGGACTTGGAATAGGGTGGTAGCAGTGAGAGGTAATAGAATACACTTTTCACTATTTTTCCCTTTGATTGTTCAGCATTTAGCATCATGCATATTTAATACTTATTCAAAAATATTGTGTACCAAAAAGGACCCTTAGAAAAGATCTTTCTAGAAATTAAATAGTTCCAACTATGAAGCACATTGCTTGAATGTGTGGAACTTCCTGGAAATCATCATGTAAATACTAAATTCACCCACCAGATATGTATTACCAAGGAGTTCTGCACTGGGAAGGGGGTCGCTTTAGATGATGAGTGAAGTCTGTGTCTACTTGAAGATGCCAGAAACCTTACAGCTCCATTGTTCTTAGAATCATTCTTTGTTAGTTTGGCAGATATTTTCCCAGCACTTATTATGTGCCAAGCATTGTGTTAGCTAATGAAGACAAAGTAGTGATAAAAAGAAATATATTTACCTTCCTGAAGCTTACTGTTAGCAATAGTAAAGAAACAAGAAAACATTAATATATCTGTTACTAAGTGCTATAGATAAAAATGAAACAGGATAAAGTGATAGGAAGCATGTAGAGAGTGGCCATTTTTAAATACAGTGGTTAAGGAGGTCACTCTAAGGACTTTGGATTTTACTGTAAACAATATAACAAGCCATAGAGGGTTTTGAGCACAGGCAAAACGTTCATGTTTAATAGATGCCACAATGATCCAAGTAAGAAATGATACTGGCTTGGACTAAAGTGGAAGCATTAAATATGGTGAGAAGTGGTCAAATTTTAAATAAATTTTAAAATATTCAGTTGAAATTATTGTTGATAGATCAGATGTGGGATATGAGAGAAAAAAGGAAGTCAAGAATGATGCCAAAGCTTTGGCCTGAACAGCCAGAAAAATGGACAAAGAAGGCTATAGGAGAAGAGGCATAAAGTAAAATGGTCATTTTGGTCTTGGAGAAACATTTTTTTGACTTTTTATATTCAATTTGTTTTTTTAAATATTTACTTATTTACTTTAGTTGTACACAATGCAATGCATTTATGTATACGTGGTGCTGAGGATCGAACCCAGGCTGTGCATGTGGGAGGCCAGCGCTCTGCCGCTGAGCCACAACCCCAGCCCTTAAATTTGTTTTAATGGATATATTAAAACATAAAAATTGTCATATTACTGTGGGGCCATGTGAGGTTTGAATACATGCATACATTGTGTAATGTTTAAATGAAGTTAAACAAATCTATGTCTGGATATTTATCATGTCTTCATGATGAAAACTTAACCTATAAGAGATAGCATTTAGAAAGAGCAGCTAGTGAAGTCAGAGAGCCGAGAATGTGTGGTGTCCTAGAAGCCAAGTGAAAAAATATGTTTCAAGAAGGGAGTGATCAGCAGTGTCAAATGCTGCTGTTGAGTCAAATAAAATGATAGTAGTAAAATGACCATTGAACTTAACACTGAGAAGTTATTATTGACCTTGACATGAACCGTTTTGGTGAAGCAATGATGGTAAAAAGCTGATTGGAGAGGGTTAAAGAAAGATGGGAGAAGAAAAATTGGACCTAATGAGGAAAGACAACTTTTTCCAGAATTTTTTTTTTCTCAGAAGAGGAGAAAAATGGGGCTGTAGCTTGGGTTGAAGAGAAAAGGTTTTTGCTTTTTTGAAGACGTTGATTTGGTGAGATTAAAAACTGCTGATGTCCCAGAAGGAGGGGAAATGACAAGGTGGATGACTTTGATTAGACAAAAACAGGACAGGATCTATAAGTGGAGGGATCAGGTTAGTAACAAGAAGGAAGGCAGGGATGTGGATAAAGATGCATAGGTTGGTAGATGCAGTGGCGGGACTTCTTTCCTGACTGCTTCTGTTTTTTGTAAAATAGGAAGCAAGGTCTGCAGCTGAGAGGGAGAATGAGGGAAGAGGTGTTGAAAGTTTGAGGAGAGGGAAGGTTATAATCATTTGTCCACAATTGTTCAGCAGCTGGGGTGGGTTTGCAATAGACAGAGACTTGGGTTTAACTGGGATTAGATGTCTGTCATATTTATTTAAATAAATATCATGAAGGCAGAGAGAGGGAGACAAGGGAGGCTAAGGTGAGTGCAAAAAGGGGGATTATAATAATGAACATCTCATTTTCTTCTTTAGAAGATTTTAAGCTGTGCAAAGAAGAAAATGAGGACACTGGAGGCCTGACAGATGGTACTCTACAGTTCAGAACATACTTTTTGTCATGTAAGAAATGAAAAGCATCCATTTTTGTTAGCAAGTAGGAGGTCACTAGTTACCTAGGAGCAGTGTTCTGATAATTATGTTCCTCAAAATCACCATCCTTGTGGTGAAGTCAAAAGTACTTACAAACAGCTGGGCGTGGTGGCACATGCCTGTAATCCCAGCACTTGGGAGGCTGAGACAGGAGGATTGCGAGTTCAAAGCCAGCCTCAGCAATGGCGCGAGGCACTTAGCTACTCAGTGAGACCCTGTCTCTAAATAAAATACAAAAAAGGGCTGGGGATGTGGCCCAGTGGTTGAGTGCCCCTGAATTCAATCCCCAGTAACAAAAAAAAAAAAAAAAAAAGTACTTACAAACCCCAGTGTGCCCCATGTATCTCTTGGAGATTCACATTACCTGTTAACATATTAAAGACTCCAAATACTCTTGCATCTGGGAAACCACATTAACAAATCCAGTGGTGAATAACATGCTTGTCCATGGAGCCCTTTTTATTTGATACTGCCAAAGTACATTCCCGAGGATTAGTCCATGGAAGACATTTTGAGAAATACTAATTTGGGAAGCATGGTAAGGATGGGAAGCTCAGCCTTAGAACAAACTTTTGCTTGGGTCAGTAGCTTTACTCTTAAAGTAAAATGTATGACAGGAACCTGTGCTCTCTCCAGACCATCACACTATTCTAAAGCTGAGCCAGTCCACAGAGATTTGGGTTCTTTCTAGTTCCCCTAAAGGCAAATAAACACAATATTGTCAATACAACTGATTACTTAGTTTTCATTCAGTTGCAGTTCTCCAATTTTATACTTTCAATAATTCAAGAGATAGTTTTGTAACAATGCACTAGAAGCAGCATGAACATATATATACACTTCCTTGCATCAGGCATTATGCTTGACACTTTGCTTATATTATCAGGTTTTTCACAACAATACTGGAAGAAGGTATATGTTATTAGAAAACATTAAGGAAGAGCTCCAGCAACCAGTCTTCTTCAGAAACTTATTGTGTGGAAGAAGGGAAATAGTTTTAGTCTGTAACAAGCAATGTGTTTGTCACAAATAGATTTGAAGCCCTAGAAACATTAATAGAATCAGAATGTTGAAGCCAAGAAGGACCATGGAGATCAGTTTAAGATATTAGGGAGAGGTTATTGTATTCTCCTCAAAAGTTATTACGTAAATTGTCTCAGGAGAGTGAGATTAAGAAGACTTGCCATAACTGCCTTTTCTTTGATTTAAATCAAGCTGTATAAAATGATATTGTCACATGAACTAAAGCCTACAGATCATGCTGCAAGAATGCAATACTGTAATTTGTTATTGGCTGGAATTGCAAATGAACATTTGGAGTTCAATTTCTTTCAATGTTATGGAAGCCCGATTTTGCCAGAATGCTGTAGTTCTCAAGTTTACTTTTATGTCAGAATTACTCCAGGTAACTTGTTTTAAAATGCAGGATCCTGGGGCTGGCGGTAGAATGCTAGCCTAGTATGTGTGCGGCCCGGGTTCGGTACCACGTAAAAATAAACACATTGTGTACAACTAAAGCAAATAAATAAATGTTTTTATAAATGCAGGATCCTGGACACCATGTTTACAAATAGTTATTCAGTAAGCCTGGTAAAAAGACCAGGAAATTGACATCTTTAACAAGTTCCCTCAATGGCACTCAGATGGGCTACTGTGGTGTCCATGGTGTACAAACTGACCACAATATGAGAAACCCATCCTTAGGAATATTCTCTTCATCATCAAGGTGTCAGTAGGCTGATATTAACTGGTCACCTGGGGCAATTCACTGAAAAGACACCGAGTTAGAGGCAGAGGAGGTCCAGTTTCTGGGTTTCCATTTTTCTGCAGACTCTTCATCTTAATGTGATAACGAACTCTCTAGACACATCTCCTTCCCTGTGAATTGATGGTGGAACTAGGTTCAGAAGCATACATAGTAGGTGCTATGAAGAATCTTTCTGGTATATAGTATTGAGGTAGGTGTAAAATTCCTCCTGAATGTTTTGAGTGATTTGAAATTCTTTCATATACTCAGAATTTTGTGGTATCCTTTTATACCGTGGTCACTTCTATAGTAAAAAAATGGGCATGGCTGTTGAACTCTGAGATGCTTTTACCCTAAATGGTTCTTATTCAAGAGCCAATCCTCTATTTTGCAGGTTCCAAAATTCAATTTTGTCACTTTTAACTAGGGAGTGATCAGGTCCTGGAGCACAAATTGCCCATAATATAAACTCACATGGTAATATTTAGAAGTCAAAATGTAAATTTGTTAATTTATCTTGATAAATAATAAAAATCAAACTTAGGTCAATTAGTACCTCCTCTTCTGAACAGATAATCTACTAAGGAGACTAAATAAAGACAAAGGGCTCTTTGGTAGAGGCAGCCTATTTTAGTGGAAAGGGCCAGCGTTTGGGATCCCAGTCAGGCTACTTGTAGTGAGTTGAATGGTGTTTCCCCAAAAGATATGTCCAACTGGAACCTCAGAATGTGAACTTATTTGAGCTGGGCACCGTGATGCATGCCTGTAATCTCAAATAAATAAATAAGTTGCCAAATTCTTTGCTAAACAGGTGCACCATTTGGTGTTCTCATCAGCAGTGTATGAGAGTTCCGGTTACTATACATTCTTTTTTTTTAATATTTATTTATATACTTTAGTTATACACAATGCAATGCTTTTATGTTTACATGGTGCTGAGGATTGAACCCGGGCCGCGCACGTGCGAGGCGAGCACTCTGCCGCTGAGCCACAACCCCAGCCCATTATACATTCTTGTCAATGCTTCCTATGATCGATATTTAAAGTCTTAGCTACTTTCATTTGTGGAAGTATCTCATTGTTGTTTAGTTTATTTTTCCTTGAACATTTTTGAATTGTTTATTTGACAGTTGTATAACTTTTTTTGGTCAAGGATCTGTTCAAGTCTTTTATTATATTATTTTCTTATTAAAGTTAAGAGTCCTTTCTATACAAAACATAATGTGACCTTATTTGGAATATTTAATTACAATGTAATTAAGGTAGGGATCTCCACATGAGATCATCCTGAATTAGGGCGGGTCTTAAGTTCAATGATCAGTGTCTTTATAAAGGGCACAGAGTATGTATAATATGTAAAAATACACTCTACTGTACATGTATATCTAAAAAGAACAAATTTTAAAAAGTGGCATAGAGGAGAGAAACACAGGACCATGTGAAGACAGAGGCAGAGATGGGAGTGATGCTTCTACAAGCCAAGCAACACTTGAAGCCATCAGAAGTTAGGCATAGGCAAGAAACAGAATATCCCCTCAAACCTTTGGAGGGAGCATGGCACTGCCAACACATTGATTTCAGACTTCTACTCTCCAGAACTGTAAAAGAATAAATTTGTGTTGTTTTAAGCCAGTAAGTTTGAGGTCATTTGTTATGGCAGTCTCAAAATCAATATAATACTCAATTCGTTTTATGGGTTTGTGTAATTCACATAATTTCTCTGAGCTTTAGTCCCCTCATCTGAAAACGAGGCTCACCATAGAACCCTATTCAATCATAGGTTTGCTGTGAGGATTGATGTAAGATAATCTGTGTAAATTGCTTGGCTCAGTGTATGTGCTTGCTATATAGTGGCTGTTACTGGCAAGTGAAGAGATAGTATATAGCATGTGAGATGATCTGAAAAGATGGAGTCACGTAGTTTACACACAGTCTGATGCAACCATCCACTACCACTCCCATTAGAATGACAGTAAATGCACCAGCAAGTCAGGGCACATACTCAGAAAAACAAGTTCTCCTTCTAATTATTTTTAGTTTTATTTACATAAGGTTCAAATAACTTGTTTGTATATGTTGTGATATAATGAACCCCTTCTTTGTTTGGTGGACTTTCCAGCTATAGCACTTTTAAATCTATAGTGGTGTTTTCCACTGATTACATTTTAGAACATTGCTTTTTAGTGATATATGGGGGAGGTTCTGCCTCTTATCAGTAAACACTTTGCTGTGGGCAGCCAATCCCATTTCTGCAGTGAGCAGTTTTATCTGCTAAAGTCCTTGAAAGTTGCATTTTCATGTCCTGTTTGTTGACTTTAACTCTGGACTTAGGGGCCCTATTCCTTTTCAGCCTGTAGCCCTCTGTCTTTCTTTAGGAATGCTATGAATTCCTAGTGCTATGCCCACTTTCTCACCAACCTGTTTATAGAGACTTCCTTAGTTTGCTGGTATGATGTCTTGAACATGTTACTTCAGCTTTTACTACCTCAGTTCTTTCATCTGTAAAATGATGATGATAATAGTTCCTACCTCCTAGGTGCTTTATAAAATTCAATGAGGCTGGGCATGCTGGCACACACTTGTAATCTCTCAGTAGGCTGAGGCAGGAGGATCACAAGTTCAAAGCCAACCTCATCAATTTAGTGAGGCACTAAGCAACTCAGTGAGACCCTGTCTCTAAAGAAAATACAAAAAAGGGATGGGGATGCAGCTCAGTTGTTAAATGCCCCTGAATTCAATCCCAATCCCTGGTACCCCCTGCAAAAATTTCAATGGCTTAATATATATAAGCACTCAGCACAATGCCACAAACATAGTGGATGTCCAGTAAATTCTAGCAATGTGTGAAAGACTATACAAAATAGTAAATGAGCCAATGTGTATGTTCAATAGGAAGAAAACTTTACTACCTGTCAGAGATCCAGGGAAGGATGAGAAAACAGTCAGGACTAGTGAATTTCATTTACCATATTTCTTACCATGTGATTCCTACTGTTGAGAGTAGTTCCAAGTGAAGTTTATCAGAACAAACCATTCACACAAATGCATGGGAGGAAAATAACATCTCATATCATAACAGTAACAGTTGCTTAACTTCAGAGAGTACTTCAACATATGATGAAGTGTTGAAAAGTGTAGAGTTGTCAATAGAAGCTATTGCTAACACTTGTTTTTAAATTAATTAAAATACTGATTTCAGCAATCTGGTTTTAGTGCAGGGTATTTAAATTATTATTGTTATTACAGAGAGCCTGAGTCAGGAGAATTGAATAGACAAATGACAACATTAAAGGAAGTCAGATGAAATTTCACACATCAGGAGAGTTTCACAGGCAATGAAAGCAACTTTGACTTCATATGACATGCTTAAGCAGTAGTGTAGGGAAGAGGAAGAAGGGAAGAAGGAAATTTGCTATGTTGTAAATCTAGTCAAACAGCTCTTGCTCAACATTCTGTGCTATCAATTGTGCTGTTATAATTCTATTGACCTCACAGTCCTGAAGTCTCCTATTCATTCATTCAACAAAAAATGTATCAGGTACCTACTATGTGACAGACACTGTTCTAGATATTGGAGACAGCAGTCAACAAAAATCCTTGCCCTCCTGGAAATTTCATTCTAGTACAGTTCAGCATACTGTGGCCTATGGGCCAAATATGGCCTTCTATCTGTTGCTATAGTTTTATTGAAATACAGTGATCATTCTTTCATGTATCATATATGGCCAATTTCTTGTATAAATGACAGACTTAGGTGGTTGTGTCAGAGACTACATGGCTCACAGAGCCTAAAATATTTACACTCCATCCCTTTGCAGAAAAAGTTTGCTGATCCCTGTTCTAGCAGAAGGAGACAGATAACAAATAATTTGCTAAATACATAATGTCAAGTAGTTTTCAAGGTATAAAGAAATAAAACAGGGAAGGCATATAGGGAATGAGAAGAAGGCAATTGAAATTTTAAATATGGCAGTCAAAGATGATCTCACCAAGTAGGGAACATTTATCCAATACCTGAAGAAGGTGAGGGTGTGAGTTATATACAACATTGTGGGTCGTTGCAAGGAGTTTTCCTATTACTGTGTTTGAGGTGGGAGGCAATTGGAGGAGTTTGGAGCAGAGGTGCAACATGATATAACTTCCATATAATAAAATTGGTCTGGTTCCTAAAAACAACGATAATAGATTTGGAAGAGGGTGACAAGGACAGAAGCAGGGAGAACACTTGGGAAGATAGTACAATATAATTCAGTAGATAGATCATTGTGATATAAACCAGGATAGTATCAATGGAGGTGATGAAGAATGGAAAGATTCTAGGTATATTCTGAAGGTAGAACCAACAGGATTTTCTGATAGAATAAATGTAGGCTGTTAAAGAGAAAAATCCAGAATGATTCCAAGGTCTTCTGCCTGAGCAATAGAAAGTTAGTATTTAGTGAGATGACGAAGACTGTGAAGAGCATTTTGGCTAGTAGATTGAGTTTTGGTGCAGGCTTGGAGGTGAGAGAATCAGGATTTTAGTTTTGTCCATGGTTGATATGTTGAGGAGTTAGTTGGATATAAAAGTATGGTGGGCTCCAAGCTTGAATTACAAATCTGGGAGTCATCAGTCTAGAGATGGTATTTTCAGCTAAGAAGATAGAGAACAGAAGAGATCTAAGGCTTCTAGCTTTTTTTCTACCTTTCAGCTCTAGAGTCCATCCATGACAAAATCTTATCAATTCATCTTTTTATAATGACTCTCAACCCAACATTTCCTTTCCATTCCCATTGCTGCCTCCCAATCCAGGCTCTTATCCTGTCTCACCTAGCCTTTTGCAATAGCCTCCTAACTGATATCCTTACCTCCTAAATGTCAGCTTCAAACTCATCATCTCATCCAACTCTCCCCTCCAAAAAAATCTCTTTACTTCTCCTGGGTTCTGCATCTTACAGAATGATCTTTTCATTTATAGCCATTTGCTCAAATTTGAAACCTGGAAATCCTCCTAATCTCTTTCTTTTCTCCCTCCTTCTTACTCTTAAGTTTTTTTTAACTTAATTTTTATTGGTGTACTATAATTATACATAATAGTGGGATTCATTGTAACATATTTGTACACCCACAGAACATAATCTGGTCAACCTCATTCCCCTTTCCCTTCCTTTGTCCCTCCCCCTGGTCCCCTTCCTCAAATGATCTCCCTTCTATTTTCATGTCCTCTCTAAGCTCTAAGCATCTTTCTCTATGCCAAATTCAAGATCCACCTTCCTGATAAATCTATCATGGATGCTACATATCAGTCTCAAAATTCTTATATGACCTTAGTAGATTACTCATTTGAAACTTAGTATATGTGACTCTGTACTGTTATTGAACATTTTACGGTAAGACCTTATCTCAGTTGTGCTTTCAGCTCCTCGAGAGCAAGGATATTTATATTGACTATCCTTCCCACACAGTGACTTAGCATACACCAAGGCACTCAAGATGTTTTTGCAATATTAATGAATGAACAAATAGCTGAATGAATAGATTTGTAAATTTGGTCAATAGCACAATGGAAAAGAACGTTGGATTAAAATTTAGAGAACCTGGATTGTAGCCCACTCTGCCACTATCTTGTTGTTTGAAACATTAGGTAAGTTGCTTGTCTGAAAACCCTCATTCACCAAATAGGAATAATACTGTTCATCCTCACTTCCCAAGTTTAAATGGGATAATTTATGAAAAAATATTTGAAAGGTAAAAGGATTGTGTTTTACATGAATAATGCCAAAGGTGACAATACAAAGAATGAGGAAAAAGGCTCAAGGACACTGCACAAAATACTTGGGAAGTCACGGATGAAGAAAAAAGCCAATAGGGTCAGGGAAATTTGCTAGCATGGCAATCTTTCCCAAGAGTGGTTGAAAAAGAATGGCAAGCATAAAAGAAATAAAAATCAAGTTTCTGTGTTAAGAGGTAGTATATAACATAACCACTAGATCCAGCCTACCTGGCTCTGGTTCAAAGCCTGGCTCTAGCACTTACCAGCTTTATGAGTTTAAACACATTACTTACTGTCTCTGAACTTTAGTTTGTTCATTTGTATTACAGTGATAGCAGTAGTACCCTTTTCTAAAGAGTTGTTATAGAAATCAAAAAAATTAAGCCGGGCGTGGTGGCTCACGCCTGTAATCCCAGCACTTGGGAGGCTGAGGCAGGAGGATCGCAGTTCAAAGCCAGCCTCAGCAATGGTGAGGCACTTAGCAACTCAGTGAGAACCTGTCTCTAATAAAAATACAAAAAGGGCTGGGGATGTGGCCCAGTGGTCGAGTGCTCCTGAGTTCAATCCCCGGTACCAAAAATAAAAAATAAAAAAATAAAAAAATTAATTATCATAAGGTGCTTAGAGCAGTACATATCACTCCCTGGCTTATGAATTATAGAAGGGCATGTTAGACAAAACAATGGCTTTGTTAAAACTTGCCAGGCAGGAGGTACTCCACCACATGACTGCAACTTCTTCCTTGGGCCTAAAGTAGGACCCACCTAAGCTCTGAGTTTCTCCTTGAGAGCAAGAAGGCTTGTCCCTATCCCAAATTCTAGAGCCTAGTCTTCTGAGCTTGGCCTACCTCATTGTTCAAAGGACATCAGGTTTCCATCTTACAAAATTTCTTCTCCATTTTCAGCCTTTCTCATGCTCAATAAAGTTTGTCATGAGGACAAATAGGAGTGGGCTCCATAACCTCCAAAAGCAAGTAGAGGCAGTGAGGCTAATCTTTACGAGCAATGGCTCTACAATCAAGCAAAAGTGAGTTTGAATCATGGCTTTGCAAATGACCAACAGGTGACTGCCTATAAATCAATCTTTCACCCTCAGCTTTGCTTATCTGTAAAATGAGTTTTCACAGGTGGTTTTTAGGATCATAAGAGGAAATGGAAATAAGGCATTCAGCATAGGGCCTAGCACATAGTAAGCACTCAAAAATGTTAGCATTTATCATTAATAAATGTTAGGATTATGGATACTGATTTCCCCAGCTCTAGAAAGTAATTTTACTGCCAATATAGCTCTTTCATCCTAATTTACCCCTTCCAACCTAAAACGGTGCAAAAAATTCTTATAGCCATTAATCTCAGAACACTCTGAACTTTATACTTCATTTGATATTTATGCCCAGTTTAAAAAATTATGGAAAAACTACCAGAAATTCTAAGTATGTCACAGAGTTCAGTTTATCTGCTAATGACTCAAAGACAGTTGAGTGCTCTCAGCCTATGATAAACATCAATATCACATATTTTTTAAAAAATTTGTTAAATATAATTCCTCTCATAAAATGGCAAAGATTTTTTTTTTCAAAATGCACATACTTGGATTTACCATAGAAATAGTCCTCATATTGAGACAAATCTGCAGTGGGGAGACAGAAGGCAAGCAAGAATGTTTTGCAAAATTTATCCAAGGGAGTCTGGTAAGCACCATTGCTCTAAAAAGTAGACTGGGAAGTAAGTTTGGAAGATGAGGTCAAGGCCTTGCTTTGAGAAAAAATCCAAGAAGGGCAAGTATAACCACTCTGCCTCCCACACAAAGTGGGTGTGTAGGAACATGTCCTGCAGTCACTGGGGGAGAACATAGTGTTTTCTCCTTCATGCATTAATCACAGAAGATTTCTCTCCCATAGTTGGATAAGCTTCATTCTTAACACACTTGAAGAATTGTGCTCAGTGAGAATTCAAGATTTGTCTATATTTTGAAAATGCAACTCTAATTAATGACTGGATTAAATATATGTAAAGCCTAAATATCAAATACTATTTAATGTCTAAAGCAATAAAGGATGGTTATCGAACATCTTAATTATATTTGGTCTATATGTTTGTTCCCAAAGCTAATTGTTTGCTGGCAAAAACTGGCCTCAATTATGATCATTAATAAGTACCCTTGCATTTCACATCAATAAATCAGTCTCTCAAATGCTCTAATTAAATAAAATAAAAACTTAAATAATTTTGAAAAGTGTAAAACAAAAAGAAAGTATAAAAATCCCACAATTTATGAAGTCATTACTTTTTCTTTCCTGATACACACACACACACACACACACACACACACACACACTATATCAACAGTTACTTTAAAATATCTTAGGCACACATATGTTATTTTAAAACTTAGATATTAAAAATTAGATTTTACCATCTAATATCTCACAAATTTAAAATTAATGTTACCTAAATATTTCAAAAATAGAATGTTAAATTTCATATATGTATGATCTACACTAATAGGTATATCCTGATATATAAATACTATTTCCATTTTTATTTGCAAAATTCTTACTACTACAGTTATAGCCAAAGAAATGAAGACTTTTGAAAAAAATAATACTTAAAAGATATATTAAACTTATTTCATTATTTAAATACAAGAATGCAAAATTTATAATGAGACATACAGTCTAAAATATGAGTATTTCATGCATATTCAGGGCCAAATATTATTTAACTGTGTAGATATACCATTTGTTTATCCATTGATTAACTTATGGAAATTGGAGTTACTTCCACTTTGGCCTACAATGCTGCTAGAAACATTCATGTGCAAGTGTTTGTGTGGAATGTTTTCTTTTCTTGTGGGTAAATATATAGGTGTGAAATTGCTGGGTCATATGGTAACCCTATGTTTAGTTTTTTGAGAAAATGCCAGACTATTTTCTACCGTGGCATTTACATTCCCACTAGCAGTGTATGAGTGTTCCAACTTTTCTATACCTTTTCCAACAGATTTTATTATCTGTCTTTTTTATTATAGCCACACTAGGAAGTATAAAGCAGTATCTCATTCTGTTTTGATTTGCATTTCCCTAATGACTAGTGTCTTCTCATGTGATTGTTGGCCATTTGTATATCTTCATAGAAATGTGCATTCCTGTTGCCGCCTGCAGCAACAATACCGCGGGAAAGAAATCGGAGGCAGACTAGGAATGAGTGGTTCCTTTATTGTTTCTTCTTCTTCTCCCCTTCTCTATCTTCTGTTCTCTCTTTCCTTCTCTATCTTCTCTCTGGTTCCGTGCCCCGTTCCTCTCTACCGTCTGTTTAAATACTCTTTACCCATCACAGGTGCATTACTTCTCTTAACAGGCATACACGTGTCACAAGCTCGACTTACAGGTGCAGCACGCAGTGCCCACGAGCACAGAAATATTCAGGTGTAAGTTGTAGTAAACAAAGCCTTGCTTCTGACAAACAAGTAAGCGTCACCTCTTGGCTCTCAGCCAGCCGCCATCTTAGAGCTACTTCTTCATCAAAGGCTCTTACACATTCCAATATTTGGTCTTGCCTGTTTTTTTGTAACTACTTTTTTAGAAGTTGATGGACCTTTATTATATTCATTTATTTATATATGGTGCTGAGAATCAAACCCAGTGCTTTACACATGCTAAGCAAGTGCTCTACCACTGATCCATAATCCCAGCCCCAGGTCTTGCCAGTTTTGTGGCTGCAGGGAGACCACGTATTGAACCCAGGGTCACTTTACCACTGAGTAACATGCCCAGAACTTTTTATTTTTTATTTTAAGACAGGGTTTCACTAAGCTAATTAGGGCCTCCTTAAGATGTTGAGATTGGTCTTGAACTTGTGATCCTCCTGCCTCAGCCTCCCAAGTCGCTGGGATTACAGGTGTGTACCACCATTTCTGGCTGATCTGACCCATTTTTATTTTTATTTTATTTTATTTTTTTTTTTTTTTTGTGGTACCGGGGATTGAACTCAGGGGCACTCGACCACTGGGCCACATCCCCAGCCCTTTTTTATATTTTATTAGAGACAGGGTCTCACTGAGTTGCTAAGTGCCTCGCCATTGCTGAGGCTGGCTTTGAACTCACGATCCTCCTGCCTCAGCCTCCCAAAGTGCTGGGATTACAGGCGTGCGCCACCGCGCCCGGCCTGACCCATTTTTAATTGGGTTATATGTTTTTTTTTTTAAATTATTGGGTTGTAAAGATTCTTTATATATTCTGGATGTCAGTGCCTTATCATATATATGGTTTGCAAACATTTTTCCATCCCATTTTGGGAGTTGTGTTTTGTTTTCTTTGATTCATACAAAGTTTTTAATTTTGATGTAGTCAACTTGTTGATTTTTTTTCTTTTGCTGATTGTGATTTGGTGTCATTTTTAAGGAAGTATTGCTTAATCCAAGGACATGAAAATTTATATCTATGTTTCCTTCTAGGAGTCCTCAAGTTTTAGCTCTTATATTTGAATCTTTTATATATATTGAGATAATTCTTGTATATAGTGTGAGGAAGGGGTCCAAATTCATTCTTCTACATGTGAATATCAGGTTTTCCCTGCATTATTGAAATGTCTTGGCACCATTGTTAAAAATAAATCTAAAATAAATTTAAGAGTTTATTTCTGGACCCTTCATTCTATTCTGTTGATCTATATGTTTATCCTTCTGCCAACACCACATTGATTATTGTAAATGTGTAGTAAGTTTTAAAATAAGAAAGTGTACATTCTCCAGCTATGTTCTTTTTCAAGATTGTTTTGGTTTTTCTATGTCCCTTGCATTTTGTATGAATTTTAGAATCACTGTCAATACCTGCAAAGAATCCAGCTGGGATGTTGATAAGGATTGTGTTGAGTTTATAGATCAGTTAGTGTTATATTGTTGTCTTAACAGTATTGTCACCTGAAACATGAATATGGAATGTCTTTCCATGTACTTATGTTTTCTTTGATTTCTTTCAACAATGTTTTCTAGTTTTCAGTGCACAAATTTGTACTTTATTGGATAAACATTTTATTCTTCTTGATGCTATTGCAAGCAGTGAATTATTATATTCATTTCATTTGCAGATGGTTCATTTCTAGTGTATACAAACATAACTGAATTTTAAATATTAGTCGTGCAAATTTTCCAAACTACTTTATTAGCTCTAAAAGTTATTTTGTGAATTCTTTATGGTTTTCCTTGTATAAGACTAAGTAATCTGTGAAAAGAGAGAGTTTTGGTTCTTGCTTTCCAGTATGGATGCTTTATATTTGTTTCTCTTGCCTAATTAACCCTGGCAAGAACTTCAAGTATAATGTTAAGTAGAAGTGGAGAAAGTGAACTTCCTTCTTTTGTTCCTCATGTTAGTTGGAAAGCTTTCCATCTTTCACCATTAAATATGGAGTTTTTGTAATTGTCTTTTATCAGGTTAAGAAATAAGGTGAATTTTATTTGAAAATGGAAGACCTTTATCAATGATAGAAATGTCAGGCCCAGTTGTATTTTCTCTTTTCTGGTACATTTCTATTGTTTGATAATCTCAAAACATGGCAAGGATAACTTAAGAGGAAGACATTTATCTTATTCTGGATTTCAAATTGGGAACACTTTACTTCTGATGGAAGTGTTTTGAAATAAATTCTCATGAGAATTGTACACATATTTAAGAATTAATTTGTAAAAAAAAAAAAAGAGAGAGAGAGAGAGAGAGAGAGAGCAGGATTTCTTTGAACCATGAGTATAGTTAGTTTGATTAAAGTCTAGGTTCTGCTTGTACATATCATCATTTTCTTAATGTCCTTGATAGGTGAATGGGAATGGGAGAAGGGGAGAGAGGATAGAATACTCTCTTATATGTGATACCTAGAGATGCAGTGGTGTGTGTGATAAGATTGCCTGGGTTCAGATTCTTGCTCTATCATTTACACATTAGGCAAGTAATGTAATATGTATGCATCTCAGTTTCCTCACTTGAACAAAATAGAGATGATAAAAATAAAGATGATGATAATAATATGTAACACTTAGGGTTGTTGTGAGGAATAAATGAATAGTTACGTACAAAAGTACTTAAAACAGTATCAAAGTACTTAGTACAGTCTAGTAATTAGCACCATAGTAAACTTTATATAATTGCAGTTAGGTTATGGTGTTCAGTAACAAAAACATAGTTTAAGAGCCAGACAAATCCAACTTCTTTTACCAGCTGCTATGGAATCAATGTTTGTGTCTTCCAAAAATTTCTTGTTGAGGCCCTCATCTCCAAAGTGGTGGTATTTGGAGGCGAGACTTTGCAAGGTAGTTGGGTTTGGGATGTAAGTGGATTTGCCATGTGAGGAAACCAGGAAGTAGACTCTCTGGAGAACCTGACCACATTGGCAACCTGATACTTCTCATCCTCAGAACTGTGAGAATTAAATTGTTGTTATGTCACCCAGTCTATTTTATTCTTGCTATAGCAGCCTGACCAGACTAAGAGATCAGTTATGTGGTCTCTGACAAATCAATCTCTAGCATTGTTTTTTGGGGAGTTGGGGAACAGAATTTATCTTACAGGGTTATTAGAAAGAATAGATTAAATCATTCCTGTGAAAAAGTCTTAATACAAAACAAGCACTGAACAAATAACAGCATCATTGTTGCTTTATACATTACTATTTTTTAAATTTATTTATTTGTTTTAGTTGTACACAGTGCCTTTTTTTATGTGGTGCTGAGGATTGAACCTGGGTCACGCACGTGCTAGGCGAACGCTCTACCGCTGAGCCACAACCCCAGCCCTATAAGTTACTACTTTGAGGTCAACAAAGTCTTGAAATTATCTTGCTCACTTAATAGTTCAGTCCTGGGGATGGTAAGAGTAAATTTAATAAAGGGGTTCATTTAAAGAAAATAGTTTCTTAAACTGTAAAAGTAATCTATACTTGAAATAAATTCAAATTTATGAAAGTACATATTAAAAGTAAAAATCTCTCCTTGCACCTATTTCCCCACCCATTGTACTTCCCTTCCAGGGATAACAACAACAAAAACAATTTGGTTTATATCCATCCAGATATTTCCCTATGTATACATACATGTGATTAAGAATACATATATATTTCTACATAAATTATACCTATGCATATTGTTTTGTGATTTTTCTAATTCTATCCAAGATTATGTCTTTGACATCTTTCCAAAGGAAAGGGAGGTGGGATGGGAAAAGGAAAGATAGTGGAATGAATCTGACTTAAATTTCCTATGTACATATACAAATATACCACAGTGAATCTCACCATTGTGTACATCCACTAGAACACAATATATTCCATGTTTTTATTATTATGTCAAAATGGATTCTACTGTCATGTATAACTAAAAAAAAATAAAAATGTGCATAAAAATTTTAAAAATAAGTCTTAGAGAAAAAAGACCATTCTTCTCAATGGCTATTCAGTAATCAATAGGATGGATACATCAGTAATTTGCCCTTCAAAAATCTACAATCATGGGGCTGGGGCTGTAGCTCAGTGATAGAGCACTCTCCTAGCATGTGTGAGGCATTGGGTTTGATCTTCAGCATCACATAAAAATAAATAAATAAAATAAAAGTATTGTGTCCATATACAACTAAAAAAAGTCTACAATCATATTCTTAGCATAGTATCATGACCCTCTAATTACACCGTAATTTTTCCCCTAAAACTCAGATTTAACAATACAGTATGTAAATTTCAGCTTAAAGCAAATTCATAGTTGGCAGGGATCATGAGTGTTTTGTTGAATTCTAGGTTATAGGGGTGGAAAGGAAAGCTAGGTGCTCAGGCAGAAAGGGACTTCTTTAGATAGGTCAGAAGAAAAAGTATGTCACCTAAGTTATTACCAGCTTTTTAATTTTATTTTCCTGATGGGTTGTAGTATTGAAAGTCTAAATGAAAAGGAGAACTGGAGGGGAAATCAGTAAGTTCCACAAAGACCCTGGGCCATGGTCTTACTAAATAAAAATCTAACTTTGGATCTGGTGCATAATACACTGAAGTTACTTTAATAATTAATCTTTTGTACTGAGACTCTACTATAATAAACTTTTATACTGCAAAGTTACTACAAAATTACTATTTTGGATGAGAAACTGGCCCAAATAAATGAGAAATGCCAAAAATGGTATCTATGTATTCAAAATTATTATATCCACACAAATAAATCTATAAAGGAGAAATTAAATTTAATTAAATAAAATACGTTGTGTCGGTTTTCAACAGCCCAAATTGTCTACATGCTTCTGATAGAGGAGGCAAAATTCTGGGCAAGTATTCACAAAGTTCAAAAGTGTCATAACACTGAAGCATTGTGGTTCTAAGGGAAGAAAATGTGTATCAATGGAAATCATGTGGTATAGATGGAAATGTCACTCACTGTAATATCTGAGCAGGGGTTGTAATCAAAGCAGTTAGCAATTAGAAAGCACAGGGCCCTAACTCCCACAGGATTTTTGGTACAAGCAGCTGACAACACACAGAACTGTTGTAAGATACTTTGTGAGAATGCTTTGTCAGTGGTAATGCTGACTTTAATGACATCTGGAAATAGCTACTTTTCTCCAAAAGACAGCAATATGTTTAAACCTGCCAAATACAGATAATAAGGTGCTTACCTATCATTAACAAAATTATGCTTTCCTTATTGATAGAAAAGATCTGTTCACATTGTGAGAATAATATATTACAGAACTAGTGAAGAGCTATTGAAAAGGATCATACAGATGGCTACAAAGCAGTGATTCCCAGGGCTAAATTTGCCACACTCTACGGTAGCTACAATTATCCTGAGGATCATCATGAGATTTTTGAAAACTTCTCAAAACAAAATTAAATATAAGTCACTTTAATTTAAAAAAATATATGCCATCCAAGCATTTTGAAGAAAAGGGATAGATGGCATTAAAGCAAGCTAATAATAGCAGGGTTTTATAAACTCCCAGAAGGTTGGGAGCCAATGATGGTAGGACTGGTACAGGAAATGGATTCAGTGGTAGGTATATGAATTTAGAACATTGTACCAAGGCATATCATCAAAATAGTTATAATGAATTGCTTGAGTTTTCTATGTGTTTCAAAAGTGGGCACTCACAAAAATAGCAATCCATGAATTTTATGTTCAAGTTTTGGACACATTTTGTAGTTATGACTTTTATGAATGTCTAAAAATGTATTCCAATGCCAGCAAACATATTTATTCATTGAAGAAATATTTATTGATAACATACTACATACCAGGTACTAATATACACTTTCCTGCTGGAAAATTTGTATCGGCATTGTATAGTTTTTCTGATCCACTTAACAGCATTTATAAAAATATCTTTAACAATCTAATATTGGTGAAAATAGTATCTTATTATGGTATATTATTTCTTGGAGTGCCAGTAAGATTGGATACTATTGCATATGTTTATTGACTATATTGTGGTTTATAATTGTATTTCAAATAATCTGCTCACCTTATGAGTACTTTACTACTGGTCATTTTATTATTGATTTGCAATAGCTTTTTATATATTATTGTGCTACCTATCTGAAAATATTATATTCAAGTAGGAACTTCTAGAGACAGATAAGTTTGTTCTGTAACTGTCAGAATGGAAGTAAATTAATGTTAAATATTTTTAAGGCTTATGAACATACTGGAATTATTTTGATGCTGTTTATATGGTCTGTTAATGAATTAAATCTAATTTTATGTACACCAAACTAGGTTATGCTATAGTCAAACAGATTTTGGGAGTGTTCAACAAACAATATTGTTAAAAAAAATCAACAGAGATTTATTATTTTTCAATAATTTCTAATTATTGAAAACAAAACATAATAAAAACCTGAAAGATATTACTATAGTTGCCACCATCAACTTCTCCATCATTCTTGAAGTTGATATTCATAGTAGCATATTCAGAATTTCAGGATTTTTTCAGTACTACATATAATTAGAAAGGTCTGCACTGGCATCTAAGCCAAACTTTAGCAATCTGCTTTACAAAAATCTTAGCAGGCATACAAAATTAGGTCCTAGAGCTTTGTGGATATGACAGCAATACTGACCTTTTCACAAGAAACGACAGAAGCTAATTTGAGTCAATACCAGCGTGGCTTAGCAACTTCCGCCCTCATTCTCAATGAGAGATAAGTATTAAAATCTCCATAGAATTATTTTCTCTCTGTGATTCAGAGTCAATAAATATTCAGTGAATGCCTAACATGTGCCAGATGCTGTAACATGCAATCTGTCTTCCAGTCCTTACCACTGACCTATGACATGGGTATTCCCATTTCCATAGGAGGAAATTGTAACTCAGAGAAGTTATGTGATTTGTAAACAGTCACACTAGTAGCTATTAAGAGGGAGAGATGGGACTTAAAGACAGCTTTTCCAACTCTAAAAGTGTACTGTTCTTTTGATTATGCCAGTACTATCCTCCTCAGCTACATTTATGAAAACACGTGGATGCTCCAAGTAGACTTGTGTTTTGGTGCCTCTTCAATTTAATATATCTACAATATTTGATCAACATTTGTTTAATGAGAGTAGAGAAAGACTGTGGCTTTATTAATAAAAATGTATACCTTTTTCTTTATGTTCAAAATAGAGAATTCACCACATATACTTATAATAACAGACAGCTACCCTTTATTGAGTTCTTGCCATGTGTTGGGAGCTGTGCTAACCACTTTTTACATGCATTCTCTCATGTAATCCTGAGAAGTTGACAGTGGTTCCCATTTCATATGTGAAGGCCAAAAGGTTAAGTGACTTAGCCAATAACATATAATAAGTGGCAGAACTAGCATTTAAGCTCAGGTAGGCTGACACCTGAGTCTATGGGCTTAAACCCTATGTTTCATTGCCTTCAATTACAGAAAAATCCTAAATTGGCATGTTAACCTACTGATTTCTTATTTTTTTAAAAAAATATTTATTTATTTACTTTAGTTGTACACAATGCAATGCATTTATGTTTACGTGGTGCTGAGGATTGAACCCGAGCTGCGCATGTGTGAGTTGAGCACTCTGCCGCCGAGCCACAACCCCAGCCCTGATTTCTTATTTTTATTTGTTTTGTTTTGTCACTCAAAACTAAATATGATGGTGGTAACTTAGAGGAATATAATTATAAAATCAGTTAAATTTTAGGGATAGTTTATAAATCCACATTTAAAAGATTTTAGAATTCCCATCCTTTTTTGGTTATATTTTCTTGACAAAAAAAAAAAAAAAAACAAAAACAAAAACAAAACAAAACAAAAAGCAAAACAAAACTATTTCCCACTTTTCTCTAGTCATTATTCTATCTTCAGTTTGTTTTTGCAATTTTCCAAACCAGGCAACTTGTAGGGAGGTGTATCAAAAAAAATTTAAAATTTATATTAGAAACCCCTTGTTCCTGATAAACAGCACTGTGGCACACAATATTTTATTTCCTAATCTTAGCTGATTGTAGAGAGTTGTTTACTTTCAGCAACTCCCCAGCTTGCTAATCTCACCATTCTTGGCAAACCCTCTGCTTGCACATGTTCATCACAAAAATGATGTGGTTGGCATCAGTGAGAACTGCCTTGTATTTGCTCTTAATTTTTTACTCAAAGGACCTAGCTTCTTTAGTGAGAGATAAGGCCAATTTCCACCTCACCAATTACTTTAGTAAGCAATTACAAAAACACAAATTAGTCAGCACCATATTTATGATTTATCCCAGAGATTATTTAAACACCCATTTTAAATTGACATCCCCAGGTAATTCTCCGACTGGCCCATTGCTTAATCCTCTTCTTTGTCTCAGAAAGGCTGTGGAGGAGTTGATGGGTCTAATAGCTTTCACAATCCAATGCAGAACACATGAGTTGATAAAGAATTGGGAGAATACGCTGCATAACATTAAAAGACAATTTTGTATGCATTCTGGCTGACCCTAGTGGGCAAATAGATTCCAGGACAAAACCCATTGGGTGGGTTTCCCCATGCTGCCATTTGTAAACCGGTGAAACCTGATTATAATGAATGTCAGAGGGCAGATGTAGCCTGAAGGTTGAATACTGATGTTGTTGATAATGTAATTACAATGCAACTTTAATACAGAACATTTTATACATATATTGATAATGAGGTTTGGATAATTCAGAAAAAGGATTGTGAACAATGTCAGACCATCTACAGTCTGAGCTTCACCTTTGTGTTAATTAAAGCAAAACCTTTCAACCAAACTGGAAATGAAAGGTTACACACAGTGAAAGGACTCCCACACCCCGGCTTCAAGTCTATCCCTGCATATGTACTTCTTTGGAAAACTCAAAAATTTTCTAAGTACTTCTGGATCAACATCACCCATCTTCTTCTCTCCATTCTTTTTTTTTTAAATATTTATTTATTTGCTTTAGTTGTACACAATGCAATGCATTTATGTTTACGTGGTGCTGAGGATCAAACCCGGGCCGCGCACGTGCTAGGCGAGCGCTCTACCACTGAGCCACAACCCCAGCCCCATTCTCTCCATTCTTAATATGTACAAATCTTCTTTGGGTCTTTTTTCCCTCAAAATATCCTAATATGTTAAAATATGCACAACTAAAATTTACCATCTTAACAATTTTTAAGTATACAGTTCAGTGATAAACACATTGATACTGATGTACAATTACTATGCCATTCATCTCTAGAACTCTTTCATCTTTTAAAATTAAAACTGTGTGCCCATTCAACAGTAACTCCCATTCCTCACTCTGTCCTTTTCCAAAGCCCCTGGCAACCATCATTCTACTCTCTGTCTTTATGAATTTGACTACTCTTAAGTACCTCATATAAGTGGAATCAAACAATAGGTGCCTTTTGGGGACTGGCTTATTTCACTTAGCATAATGTCCTCAGGGTTCATCCATGTTGTAGCATATTGCAAGATTTCTTTTTAAATGTTGAATAATATGCCACATTTTTCTTTATCTGTCCATAAAAACTTGGGTTGCTTCTACATTTTAGCTATTGTGAGTAATGCAGCAATGGATATGGGAGTATAGATTATTAATTAAAGATCCTAATTTCAATTCTTTTGGGTATATACCCAGAAGTAGAACTGCTGGGATTACATGGTAATTCTATTTAAAAATTTTTAATGAATCACCATACTGTTCTTAAAAATATTTTTAGTTGTTAATGGGCCTTTATTTTATTTATTTTTATGTGGTGCTGAAAATTGGACCCAGTGCCTCACACATATGAGGCAAGTGCTCTACCACTGAGCTACAGCCCCAGCCCACCATACTATTTTTCACAGCAGCTGTACCATTTCATATTCCCACTGCCAGAGTACAAGTGTTTCAAAATCTCTATATGCTTGACAACACCTGTTATTTTCTGTTTATTGATATAGTCATCCTCTGCTTTGGGTCTTAATGAAATGTCTCTGACTAGGATTGAGGTTTTCAAACCATATTTAGGGAGTTAAAGAAGTTTTATGTCTTGACACTTGAAAAAACAAAGTCTCCTTCAAATACTGAAGAGAAATGCACAGTGATTACATTTTGGAATTTCAGATGAGAACAAATAGTCTGAAAATGGCACAGAATATTTCAAATCAGGACTGCCCCAGAAAACTTGGATAATTATAGCTATAATGTATTTTGAGTACTTACTATGTGACAGGCATTGGGAAAAATACTTTCCATGTATACTATCTCATTTAATTCAACAGCCCTGAGAAGTTCTAGAAATCCTATCCCTGAAGATGAGAAAACTAAAGTGAAGTGAGGTTGAGACTACTTGCCCAAGATCAGGTAACAATTACATAGCAGAGCTGGTATTCAAATCCAAGTCTGACTAACTTTGAAGGCCTTTCTCTTATCCACCAAGGGCTTCTGATGTTTCTTTAGATGTTTATAGGCTCAATATAATTTCTTTGCAGAAGGGATTCAAAAGCAGGAATCAAATCAATAATTCCATTTGTTTACAAACTACACAAATGTTGCCATATCCAAATGCAAACAGTGTGTGGGCATGTTGTCTCTCATTCCCTAGAGCTGGGGGTGGCAGCATTCCCACTTTGGGCTCATCCCTATGAACCTAACCAGTATCCATTCTTAGTTAGTGAAGTTGGTCTCTGGAAAGTGAACCCCAATGGCCCTGCTCTAACCTCATCTCAAGCAATAATAGTAATGAAATCATGGGCTCGATATTAGATATGTTTTTAAATACATATCAAAATAGATATTGTACATCTGTTAGCACCTAAAAAGTCGTCTCATGTACCATGAGGAGTACACATACCACTTTTAGGAAAACACTGATATGGATGATCTCTAAGTGAATTTCTAACTTTGACATTGAATGAAACGACCTCTAAAACTAATTCTGAAAGTTGGAGACTGGTTTGGGCAGGATGGTAATTTGCCAGTCCTTGCTCATTTTCTCCTCCTGCAGTCTCCAGTCTCTGCTTTCACTGTTCTCCATTTTCTGGGACATTTTTTTTTTCACAGTTTTTCAGAAGAAACTGGGTACTTGCAAGACAGCAAGCTATTTCTATTTCCACAATTACTGATATTCAAACTCTGGCTCAGGTGTCATATCCTTAGGGAAGCTTTTTCTGACCACTCAATCTAAAGTGAACCCCCATAATGTTATCCTGTTTTATTTTTCTCATAGCACTCACTTATCACTATTTGAAATTGTCATGTCTGTTGACTTACACACTGCCTGTCTCCCCACTAAATAATAAGCTCCAGGAGGTTTCTGGGAGCTAGCATAGCATAATGCCTAAAATGTAGTAAATTATCAAAGAGTCAAGTGAATGCACAGCATGGACTAGGGATTCTAAAGTTGGAGTAGGGACATAGAATAAAACAGAGGCAACACAAGGAAATCTGAAGGTAAACCAACTAAGGTAAAATGGGTACTGACCTGGGAAGGTATAAAACTGTCTAACATACTTGTACCATTCATCTAGCAGTTACTGTGTTCAGGACATTGTGTTTAGTTGTGCATTTGTGGACTGGCTGCTATTGAGTTCTGTAGCCTATGCCATTGATAATCTCCAGTTTGTTTTATTTAATATATGTTTACTTATTGCTACTATTAGATATGGAAAATGACAAACTCCAACAGTAGTGAGACCAAGGGAAAGGGGAGTGAGAAGGAAAGCCATACATTGAGAGCATTGATCCTTTCCCAATACAGTTCTTTCCTGGTGATAAAACAAACCCTGAGGAGGCAGTGTCCATCAAACCTGGAAAGGCAGTGTCTGGGAAGAGACTGAAGCATCAACCCTTCTGTAAACAAATCCTTTCCAGTACCAATTACTGACCCCAGGCCCTCCATCAGGTCCAGTACAATAAATTCCAGAAACTGACCACTGACCCTAGACTACCTCACATGTCACCCTGTAAAACAAACCCTAAATCCCTAAGTACTAAAACTGACTCCTTCATTGATTGACAAATAAACTCCAAATTCTGGGTGCCCAAAGAAAATTGATATGCTCACTAGACCACCTCCCAGAACAACCTATATAAGCCCAGGCCCTTTCTTTGTTCAGGGGCTCATTTTCCATCAGGATAGTGGGTCCCACCATGGTGTCTTTTCATCCCTGAATCCCCTGCTCCTGTGTGAAACTTTGTTCCCGAATAAAGCGCTGAGCTGATTTGTGAAGTTTTTGTTCATCCTGGTCTTTTTGCACTAACAGATACTATATGTCAAGCACTGTTCTTTTTATTTATCTTATTTTTTTACTTTTTTAATTTATAATAGTAGTATGTATTACAATTCATAATGCACATATATAGCATCTTTTTACATACAACTGTTTGTATACAAAGTATATTCGTACCATTCAGGTCTTCAATCATGCATTTAGGATAATGATATCCATCTCATTCATATCCAGTACTATGTTAAATAGCAGTGGTGAAAGGGGGCATCCCTGTCTTGTTCCAGTTTTTAGAGGGAATGCTTTCAATTTTTCTCCATTTAAGAACACAAACAACAATAAATGTTGGAGAGGATGTGGGGAGAAAGGCACATTCATACATTGCTGGTGGGACTGCAAAATTGTGCAACTGCTATGGAAAGCAGTATGGAGATTTCTTGGAAAACTGGGAATGGAACCACCCTATGACCCAGCTATCCCACTCCTGGGTCTATTCCTAAAGGACTTACAAACAGCATATTACAGACAATTCACAATAGCTAGGTTATGGAACCAACCTAGATGTCCCTCATTAGATGAGTGGATAAATAAAATGTGGTATATATACAAAATGTAATTTTACTCAGCAATAAAAGAGAATAAAATAATGGCATTTGCAGGTAAATGGATGAAGTTGGAGAATATAATGCTAAGTGAAATTAGTCAATCTCAAAAATCCAAATACCGAATGTTTTCTCTGATATGAAGGAGGCTAGTTCACAGTGTTGTTGGATGGGGGTACATAGGATTAGAGGAACACTAGAATGGTCAAAGGAAAGGGAGGGGAAGGGAGGGAGCAAGGGAGGAGGGAGGGGGGAAAAGAAAAAAAATGGAGGTTCAAGCACTGTTCTACACTGAGAAAAAGCAATAATCAGAACAAAGTTTCTGACCTCTAATGAGGGTCAAAGAAAGATCAGGCACATAATTTTACATTCTTTTTTTCCACACATGGCGTATTCTAGTGATCCTTTGACTTTCTGACAAAATCAGATCTTTGCTCTGAAGGTGGTCTTGGAATTATCACCCCCCTAACATTTTTATATTGATGATAGCTACCATTTTGAATATACATTATGTCAGGCACTGTGTTGAGGCTTCACATGCACGATATAATGAATCTTCCCATTAATTTCACAAAGAAGATATTATTATTACACCCATTTTTCCCGAGGCGGAAACCAAAGCACACTTAGATCAAATTATTTGCCTAATATTATGTAGTTGTCAGGGTAGTATGGATTTAACGTTGGTACAGGTGTCCCCTAGATTTGTGTAATGGAATCACTATCCAGGTTCATTCTACTTAACCCTGAGTATGCAATGGTACCTCTTATGTATTACATATATTGTACCTTCACTGAGGAAATGTAACTTCACAGACACTCTCAGGTTACAGCGTTTTCCAGAGAATGACAGTGAGGTAGGCAGAAGGTTCCAAACCCTGTGTGGTCCAGAACAGGAGACACCAGCAGACATAAGTTATGGGGAAATTGGTGTACTTCATTAAACCCTAGAAATAACACTGTCCTCAGTAAAGTTCAAATTACAGTAGTTCCTTTTTTCTGTAGAGGATACTCTAGTGCATGTCTGAAACTATGGATAGTATCACATTCTATGGGTTTTTTCCTATATATACATACCTGATAGTTTAATTTATAAATTAAGCACAGTAAGAGAATGACAACAATTAACTACTAATAAAATAGAACAAGTACCATATTGAGTAAAATAAGGATTATGTGGACACAAGCACTGTGATATTTTGACCATCATTCTGATAACCAATAGCTACTAAATGACTAATGGCTGGGTAGTGTACACAGCATGGATACACTGGAAAAAAGGATGGTTCGTGTTCTGGGTAGGGTACCATGAGATTTAATCATGCTACTTTTTATAGTAAGCAATTTAAAACTTAAGAATTTTTTTATCTTTAGCGTTTTCCATTTAATATTTTCAGACTTCAATTGACCTCAAGAAACTGAAATCATGGAAAGAGAAAACTCGGTTAAAATGGACAACTATATTCAAGATACAGTTTAAGAGGAAACAGTATATATTTGTACTTCTTTCATTTGACAATGATTAAACACAAAGCAATTAAAGAAAAACTGAGGAAAACCACTACTGTACTTATAGAGAAATATCAAAGACATATCTCAATATAGGAAATTCAAATTAAGATAATAAATATATTTTTGCTATCAGTTTTATCATAATATATCCTTATGTTCAATATAGAACTTAAAAATATGTGTTGTTCTTACACTGGTTCTGCATTTTACTGAATGTATTTATTTGTTAGTGCCATTTCAAAGCAATTTTTCTTACCTTATTTCATTTTTGTTTCATAAAAATCTTGTAAGGAAGAGGAGGGAAGGTATTATCTTTGTTTTACAAAAGTATAAATTTAAGGTACAAAGTGAGGAAGTAAGTTGCCAAGAACACCAAATTAGAACTGTAGCAGTGAAATTTGCCCATATCACCAGGGTACAAAAATGACATTTTTCTTTATATCCTTACAACAAATTCAATCTACTCTGTGTCTTTCACCTTCCCAGCTGACTAAAAATTCAATCTCACTCACAGTTATTAGAAGCCCTTCCTCTGCCAAGATTATGTGAAGGCCCTAGGAAAACCATACCAGGACCAGAAATTTCTGGGTAGGCCTTCTGCCCTTTTGCCTATACATGTCATTGCTGATCTGTTTGTCACACAAATCCCCTTGAAGGTAGATGAATCAGCTGCTTTTGTCCATGCTTGCAAATTGGTAGTCATTGTGGAGATTTTTTGCTGAGGTTAGCAGCCTCATGGCCTAGTATCTAGCCTCCTTTACATGTGCCATGCTTCCATTCTCCTTTGAGATCTTGTCTCTTAGGGCATTAAAAGGGAGCAAGGGTAATCCTTGATGTTCATGGAATCTTCCATTACTCCCATTTCCTCTCTGGTTCTGGAGAAGCTCAACTTCTAAGGCAGGCACCCTCTGCCACTTCTGCTCAAAAGTGCTCACATATTAATTCTCTGGGACAAGTCAGTATAATTTCCCTCAAGAAACCTAGGATTTTGAAACCAAAAGCTCTGGGTGCAGGTGATTTTCTAGGTGCCTGGCAACTTTTGCTTCTGCATTACAAAACAAAGGCTCCCAAGAAAATGAGACAGAAAGATATGGCTATATTTTGATTTGGGAGAGGGAAAAAACTACAACGAGAACAAATTATTAAAAATTAATGTTGCAATATATAATCATGCTACAAATTTGTCACAATTTTTACTGCATTTTTAATTTTCAGAATGTTACTCATAAGTCTATAGTAACTATGGATCTACATTTTCATAGTTGATTTCAATTCTGCATGTAATTAATAAATATACACAATGCTCCTACTACTGTATAATGTATTGTATGGTACGTGTAAGAAGAAAAAGATATGATTTTTGTGTGTGAGATGTAAAGAAATGATCCGTACAATGTTCTTTGAAAATCTGTTGGTGCTAAATTTCATATACCTCCACGTAAGGGGCTAAGGGTCTAGGATTTTTCTTTCTTTCTTTTTCAAATATTAAAGAAATGAATACTTTTATTTGGTACCAGATACTGAACCAGGGGTGCTTAACCACTGAGCCACACCCCCAGCCCTTTTTGTATTTTATTTAGAGACAGGGTCTCACTAAGTTGCTTAGGGCCTTGCTAAGTTGCTGTCTGACTTTGAACTCATGGTCCTCCTGCTTCATCCTCCTGAGCCACTGGGATTACAGGTGTGTACCACCACACCTGGCTAGAATTGTTTTTCTTTAGAGCATGCCTTTTATGGAGGCTATCTTTCTTTCTTTTTTTTTTTTTTTTTCTTTTCTCCTTCTTGATTCACTCAATAAACACATTCTGGTCATGGAGCCAAGAATATAAACAAGGATAACACTGGTCTTGCTTCAAGAAGTGGAAAGTAGGGTTGGGAGATGTAGTTCAGTTGTCAGAGTGCCAAAAAAAAAAAAAAAAAAGCAAGAAAAAGAGGAGAGAGAAATGAGGTGGAGGAAGCACACAGATGTATAATATTAGAGTGATCTGATAAAGGAGTTAAGGTTTAACTTAGGACTTAAAGGATGAATTGTAGTTTACTAAAAAAGAAGTGGGGAGGAACATTCCAGAAAGAGGAAACAGCATGGCCAAGGAAGGGAATCAAATAAATCCCTAAAATAAAAATAGAGAAGTAAAAATGCACATAGTTGCTCAAGAAACTGTAAAAAATCTGACTGGAGTACAAAGTATGTGTGGGGACAAGGGTGAGAGACAAGGCTAGATAATTTAGTCTGGGGTGTGGTTGTAAACATTCCTATATAAAATGCTATAGTGTTTGGGATTCCTATAGGCAATGGGAGAATCACCAAAGATTTCAAGCAGAAAAATGGCAATTTTTGAACAGTAGTTTTTGAGTGTTTCTTTTGATAGAAGTGCCAAGGATGGACTAGAGGAGGGTGAGACAGCATACAAAGAAAGTAACCATGTGACTCTTGGTGGGAGTTGATGAAATAAAGCCATGGAATTGAAATGCATTTGAGGTAATATTGATAAGAGCAAGTACAAGAAGTGACAGATAAAAGTTAAAAATGATTCCTAGTCTTGGATAATCAGGTAGATGGAGATGACATTAACTAAAATAGAGAATACCCAAAGAGAGCCAGGGTTGTATAATATGAGTTTGTGTTTTAGTTATGTTGAATTTCAGGTGTCTTGGAGTTATCGTGGTGAAACTATCTAAAAATCTATCTGAAAACTCAGCCTGCAGCTTAGCTATAGAAGTCAGGGTTAGAGTTAAGGTATTTGGGAGTCATCATACAGATATTAAGTAATCTGATGACCATACATGTAGATCAAAAAGAAAAGGTTGAGGATAGAGGCCTGAAGGACAGGTCATTGGAATAAGAAAATACCCTAAAAGATAGGGAATCAACCATCAACTGAGAGTTAGAAGAGAAACATACGAAAAGAGATATCCTGGAAATTTTTAAAAAAATATTTTATTAGTTGTTGATGGACGTTTATTTATTTATATGTGGTGCTGAGAATTGAACCCAGTGCCTCACCCATGCTAGGCAAGCGCTCTACCACTGAGCCACACCCCTAACCCCTATCCTGGAAATTTTATCTGAAAAAAATTCAGAGTGGAGGTCAAATAGAAAAAGGACTGGAAGGGTCACTGTGAATTAGGAAATATGGACTTCATTTATGACTTTTGTTGGAGCAGTAGTAAGGCATAAGGCAGATTGCTGTGGTTTGAGGGCTAAAGAGGAGATGAGAAAGGGAAAACAATATGTGAGAATTATTCATTCAAAAAGGCTGACAGTAAACAGAAAGTAAGATATAAGATGGCAGCACAGCCAGGCACAGTGGTGCATACCTGTAATTCCAGCAACTTGGGAGGCTAAGGCAGAAGGATTTCAAGTTTGAGACCAACCTCAGCAACTTAGCAAGACCCTGTCTCAAAATTAAAAATAAAAATGGCTGGGGACGTAGCTCAGTTGTTAAGTGCCCCTGGATTCAATCCCCAGTTCCACCTCAACACACACAAGGTGGCAGCACAAAAGGCAGAGTTAAGAGAAAGATTGCTTAATATGGGTGAGAGGAGAGGCTAATATGTATGTGGAGTCTAGTCTCAGATAAGTTAGCAAAGGATGGGTTTTAGCCCACTACTTCTCAAATTATCTGTAGTGCAGAATCAGTTTTTTAAATTTCTAATCTGTTACAGACTGGTACTTCTGTAAAATATAATAGAAATTAATTGCTAGAAAAAATGTAGTGCATAAACAAAGATATTCAAAATGTAAGCCCCAATTTTTCATTATAAAATCCAGTGAACACAATATTACTTTATCAAATTGCTATAAAAGATTCTAAAGCCTTACTCTCAATTTCAGTGCTTATGTTGCTGTTGATTAGTATTGAACAAACAGTTTGAGGTTCAGAAAGGATCCAAGACCATACTTTGAATAGCACTGTTCAAGTCCATAGGTAGAGGGCCCTGGAAAGAAGGAAAGAAAGAATGTTCTTACTTCCAAGAAAAGGGAAAAGAAGGGAAGGTTTGGGGAATAGAGAAAGACCCTTGGAGTAGATGAAGGGCTGTTGCGGGGATTCCCACCTGAATGCAATTTTTGATAGTGAAATAGGAAGCTTGATTTTCTGAAATGAGTAAGGATGAAGGGGTTGGGGTGAGAGGCTTGGAGGAGTGTAGTAAAACGTTGAAACAGCTGCTGTGGGAAATGATAAATTGAACTAAATAAAGAGGAATAAAAGAGTTGTAAAACAATATAGAAGGCTCGGCTCAGGCTGGAAAGCATAAACTTGTTATGGAGCCAATCAGTTCAATTTTGTGATTTTCCCTAGCAGTTTTGCAGCCTCAGAGCAGGGGGTGGAGAAAACAGATGGTGGGGTTCTAGTAAAGTAGTGGGCTAGGTATGCAAACTTACTCTCCCACGGAAAACAACTAAAAATGCTGGATAAAGTACAACAAGCATCTTCTTAAAGGTATCTAAGGGCTGGAAAGATGGTAAGAAATCATAAGCCCAGATCTAAGTGAAGACAGAGAATGTTCTCAGAGAACATTCACTGAACCTATTTTAAGCATCAGGGAACAAGCCATAAGGGACACATAGCCAAGTGTCTACCCAAGGTGGGAAGTCTAATAAGATTCCTCCCCAGATAAAACTGCAATGACTAAGAGCTAAACCATCAACACAGTGATGAATCAGATATAACCCCCTACACACTCATACACACATGGGGTCCTTGAGGAAAGTAGTTTTGGTTCTAAATGGGTGGGAGGAGGTACATGCCCTGAGAATTTGCAAACATAGTTTTATCTAATAAAGATTTGTAGCCTACATTTATATTACCTATGTGCTCCCAAATACCTGAAGCTCTGAATGTAGTTTAAAGTAGACTCAGATTGGTAGTGTTACTAGGCACCTGGAAGAATGTAAATCCTCACTGCCAGTACTTATCCTCATGAGAGAATTGAAATAAGTTTCCAAAGAAATAAGGAGATCTAATTAAAAATAACTGAGCATGCAATGAAACAAGGCACCACATATAAGACAAATAGAAAGTACAACATAAGATAAATTAAAATCCAAATATATAAGCAATTATATATAAATACAAATTAACTAAATGCTTGTCTTAAAAGATAAACTGTCATCTGCACGCCCATGTTTACTGCAGCAGTATTCACAATGGCCAAGAGATAGAAACAACCTAAGTTGCAACTGATGAATGCATAAAGAAAATCACACACACACACACACACACACACACACACACACACACACACATTCCAGTACATACATACTGGAACACTATTCAGCCTTTAAAAAGAATAAGATCCTGGGGCTGGGATTGTAGCTCAGTGGCAGAGTACTTGCCTAGCACGTGTGAGGCTCTGGGTTTGATCCTCAGCACCACATAAAAATAAATAAATAGGGCTGGGATTGTGGCTCAGCGGTGGAGCGCTCGACTAGCACGTGGGCGACCTGGGTTCGATCCTCAGCACCACGTACAAATAAAACTCATTGAATAAAATGCATTGTGTACAACTAAAGCAAATAAATAAAAATATTTTAAAAAGTAAATAAATAAAATAAAGGTATTGTGTCCATCTAGAATTTAAAATATATATTTTTGGTACTGGGGATTAAACTCAGGGGCCCTTGACCACTGGGCCACGTCCCCAGCCCTTTTTTGTATTTTATTAGAGACAGGGTCTCACTGAGTTGCTATGTGCCTCGCCATTGCTGAGGCTGGCTTTGAACTCGCGATCCTCCTGCCTCAGCCTCCCAAGTGCTGGGATTACAGGCGTGCACCACCGCACCCGGCAAAATATTTTTTGAAAGAATGAAATCCTATTATTTGCAACAACATGGATGGAACTGGAGATCATTATGTTATGTGAAATAAAGAAGGCATCGAAAGACAAGTATCACATAATTTCACTTAATGTAGAATCTCAAATAATGTTGATCAAAGAAGTTGAAAGTAGCATGGTGATTACCAGAGGCTGAGGAGAGTGGGGGAAGATGAGGAAAAGGTTGATCAGTGAGCACTAAGTTACAGTTAGGAGCAAAAAGTTCGAGTATGCGGACGGGGGTTGTGGCTCAGTGGCAGAGCGCTTGCCTCGCAAGTGCTTGGCCCGGGTTCGATCCTCAGTACCACGTAAACATAAATGCATTGCATTGTGTACAACTAATGTAAATAAATAAATATTTTAAAAAAAGTTCGAGTATGCAATTGCACAGTAAGTTGCTTACAGATACAGTTTGTGTACTACATATTTCAAAAAACTAGAAAAAATGTTTTAAAATATTTTTCCATAAAAAATTGATAAATGTTTACAGAGATAATATTTAACTTGATTACATTCTGTACACTTAATTGAAACATCACATGGTACCCCATTAATAAGTATAATTTCTGTGTTTCCATGTAGCAGTTAAAACTAAATTTATTCATTTTGGGCACAGAAGTACCCCCTGTAATCCCAGAGGCTCTAGAGGCTGAGGCAAGAGGATCACGAGTTCAAAGCCAGCCTCACCAACTTAGTAAGACCCTATGCCACCTAGCAAGACCCTGTCTCAAAAAAAAAAAGGAGGGGGCTGGATGTGTTCAGTGGGTAAGCACTCCTGGATTCAGTCCCTGGTATCTAAAAAAAAATTCAAAAAACATAAGTCAGACTAAATTTTAAAAATCCAACCATATAAGCCAGGGCATGTTTTGCACGCCTGTAAACCCAGCGACTTGGGAGGCAGAGGCAGGAGGATCACGAGTTCAAACCCAGCCTCAGCAACTTAGCAAGGCCCTAAGCAACTCATCAAGACCCTGTCTCAAAATAAAAAAAATAAAACAGACTGGGGATGTGGCTCAGTGGCTGAGCACCCCTGAGTTCAATCCCTGGTACAAAAAATCCAATCATACACTCTTTATAATACTTATATTTGAATCATAAAAATATAGATAGAATAAAACAATGAAAATAGACATCACATGAATACTAACCAGGAGAAAGCTGGTACTGCTATGTTAATTCAGACAGAATAGATTTTTAAAAATATTTATTTATTTGTATTAGTTGAACACAATGCCTTTATTCTTTACATGGTGCTGAGGATCGAACCCAGGCCATGCATGTGCTAGGCGAGTGCTCTACCACGGAGCCACAATCCCAGCCCCTGGACAGAATAGCTTTTAAGGCAAAAAAAAAAAATCACCTCTAAAGATGTAAAAATGTTATTCCTTTTTTTTTAAATAAAAATCCAACCTAGGGGCTGGGGTTGTGGCTCAGAGGCAGAGTGCTCGCCTTGCACATGCGCAGCCCGGGTTCTATCCTCAGCACCACATAAATGCATTGCATTGTGTACAACTAAAGTAAATAAATAAATAAATCCAACCTAATAAAAATATACAAAAATATTAAGTTGAATGAACCTAATAATAACCTCAGAACAAAGTGAAAATCAACAAATCTACAAGGAGAAATGGACAAGTTCATAATCATAAGAGATTTTAATACATCTCTCTCAGATAAGATAGAACAATAGAACCCCCCAGAATCAATAAGTATATAGAAGATTTGAATAACACAATTTGCAAAATAGATCATAGGGTGTAAAACATGAAACCAAACAATTACAGGATACATATTCTTTTCATGCCCATGGAGAACAGTCACCAAAACTTACTATAGATGGGGTCATAAAGCAAAACATTGAAATAGTACAAATGACATTCTGTGATCACAATGCAATAAAGCCAAATGACAACAAAATGATAACCAGATAAACCACATATCTTTGAACATTTAAAATATATATTTCTAAATAAACCATGGGTCAAAGAAGAAATCATATTGGAAATATAAAATAGTTTGAATTGAACTAATATGAAAATGCCACCTATCAAACATGTGTGATGTAATTAAACAGGTACTTAGGGTAAAACTATATCTCAAAATGTTTCTATTTTATAATAATTTAAGGATGGAAATAAAAGAGCGAGGCATCCATATTAAGGAGCTACAAAAAGGACAATAAAATAAATCTAAAAAAATATATGGCAAAGTTGATCCAAGATTAGGGTTTGTTTGGGTAGATGTGGTCAAACTATTGACTATAAGGAATTGAGGAATCTAGTGAAAGTGTGTTCAAAAAGATTGGTAATGGGGATCAAGATGAGCAGGAAAGGGGAGTGAAGTGGAGGTGGGGCAAGGAGGGAACATCAAGAAGATTGGAGACAGTAATGTGTCTAGGGATTTGAGGCAAAAAATCAGTTTAATGGTACTGAGGTAATCAGAGGTAGATAGAAGTCTTTAATCAACTTTTTTTGCTGGGATTGCTATAATTATCATCATTGCAGTTTTACAGATATAAAAACCAAGGCTCAGATAGTCTAAATAATTGTCCAAGATCATACAGATAGTAAGCATATTTTTCAGCTGAATTTTTTCAGCTGAAGAGTTTAAACAGTTCTAAATGAACACATTTAGGTTGTGACCATGTAAGTGGGTTGCTGAAATGGGTGGAGTCCTCTTAATTATCTGTTTGTAAGCCATCTTACTGTATACTAGTGTGTAAGACCTTACAGGACAGGGAACCACTTTACTTATCTCTAAATCCCTATTATGGGGTCTGGTACACAGTGGGTGGTAAGCAAATGCTTGTTGAAGTGTACTGAACTAAAGATGTTACAATAGGTCAAGGAACTTGTGTCAAGTGCAGAAGAGTCATCCACAAGAATGTTCAAGATTTGCAAGGTTATAAGAGTCACTACAGACACTAAACTAGGTGCAAGAATCCCTCATAAATGGGGAAGACTAATCTAGAGGTCAGGAGAAGACAGTAAGAAATCAGAAAAAGGTGGCATAACCCTATGGTGTGCCCTCCAAAGCAGGAGGGATTCCCCAAAAAGGAACTGTAGAATGAAATTGACCAAACAATCCTGTGTATGTATATGAATATACCACAGTGAATTTCATATAGGAAGCACCAAATTTAAAAACTATACATGAACGGAAGAAATATTAGTAGATGAAAAGGGTCAGGGAGAAGAAGGGGGTGAGAAAGAGGAATTATGGGAATTCAATTAGAGCAAATTATATTTCATGCTGATACAATTATGTCAGAATGAACCTCAATATTATGTATAACTATAATGCTTTAATAAAAAATAAGAAAGGAAGCTTCAGAACACAGTTGAGGATGACATGATAATGTGGATCCTACCTCCTCACTGTAGGATGTAGGGATAATGTGGTTATAAAGAAGCCTCTACTTAGAGAAGCTTGAGAGAAGTAGACTTGTCAAGGTAAAATGAGATTTTATCAAGACATTATTGAATGCAGTTAGAAACAAACAGCTTTGACAGAACAGGCATAACCAGCTCTATGCTTACTATCTGTATGATCTTGGACAATTATTTAGACTATCTGAGCCTTGGTTTTTATATCTGTAAAACTGCAATGATGATAATTATAGCAATCCCAGAGAGCTATAGCGAGAATAAAATAATACACTACACTAAAATCCTTAGCAAACTGCCTTCCTGGTGTATATTAAGCACTCAATAAAGGTTAGTAAGAAAGGTTCCATTGGTTGGGAACTTTGTCCAGACTTAAAGTTTCCAATAATAATAATGGTTAATATTTATTGAATGCCTACTCTGTGTCAGACACTATGATAAAGATTCTATACATATGACCTTGTTTAATCCTTAAGATAACCCTATGAGGAAAGTATCATTATTTCCATTAAGTATGTAAGGAAACTAAGATACATAGCACAGATTGCTTCATGACCTTCCTTCACTGCCCCCATACTTTTCTCCCTTTCTTTGACTAGGAAAACTGTAGATTGCATTTCCTAGACTTCTTTGCAGTTAACATGTAGCCATGGGACTAATTTTTATGCAATGTAAGTGAACACAAATAATGTGTACCACTTCAGCTAGGGCTTTTAAAAGAGTATATCTCCACAACTGCATTTCCTTCTGCCAGATGGATGGCAATGTTGCTCACAGGGTGACAAAGCCACAAACTGGAACTAGCCTGGGTCTTTGAATTACCCCATTGAGAGAGACACCTGGCTGAGAAGAATACCCAATTAGATCTGTTAGGTGAGTAAGAAATAGACTTTCCCTTCATTGAGGCATTATATCTTTGGGTCTACTTGTTTGAACATTTAGTCTACCTAATACAAACACCATGCTAAGCACTCTAAAACCATTCTTTAATTTTTACAACCATTTTATGAGGCACAGACTGATATGCAGTTTAACAGAAAAGTAAGGCTATGTAACTTGCTTGAAGGTGAGCAACGGATGATTGGGTGATATGATCAAGGCCAAAGAATAGATGTTTGCTAAAACTCCAGTAAATATGTGCCCAAAGCAATCACTAGACCCTGTTGTGATTCTAGAGAGCATAAGTTTGCAAAAGCAGTAAAAACATCATGACATCAAAATTTTCACTGGAGCCTTAAGGCCACTTGATAAAAATTCATATACATATTCTCTGCCTTTCAGTTGTCTGCCTCTCTGAGCCAAACACTGTAGAACCAGCACCAAACCAAAGCATCTTATTGTCTGTCTTCTTCCTGTGCTCCTTATTTCCATCTAGGTCATGTCTCCTTTCCTAAATGGACCTATATTAGTTATGTTCTCATTTATGAGATTAGAAAAGATAGATGTTTTGAGATCTCAGTATTCATGCTTTTCAAGATAGAAGTGTTTCTGTCCAATATCTGCTTATAGATATACTTCATTGAAGAATTTAATGACATTCAAATAGTACTAATAATGATAATAACAACTACATAAAATAGCTCTAGAAATTATCACTAATTAAATAACAGCCCTTCTTTGATCCAGTGTTCCTCTCCAACCACAATCTTTTTTCTTTGTCCCTCTTTGGAGACAAATGTTTCAACAGAATTGTCTATACACACTATCTGCAGTTCCTCAACTCTCCATTAACTTTTCAATCCACTTCAGCCTGGTTTTTGGCCTCCAATGAAACTACTCATATTATTGCAACCAGTAACCTCCATGTTGTCAAATCTAATAGATACTTTTCTATCTTCATTTTATTTGAACACCATGCAGCATTTTCATTATTAACCATTCATTCCTTAATACATTTTCTCTTTTGGATTTTTTGACACAATGCTCTGCTGGCTTTCCTCTTAACTGACTGCCTACTCTTGTTCAGTCTTCTTGGCAAATTGGTCTTTACTATTATTGTGGTATCTTGGGGATCAATCCTGGTCTGCTCTTCTTTCTTTGTGTTCCTTCTCTATGTCATCTCATTTAGACCAGGCCTTCTAAAACTACATATATTATAATAACTCCTAAATTTATGTCTCTAGTCAAAGACTTGAATCTGAACTCATGATATACATACTGTCTATCTCCTTGATATCTCCAATTGCTTATCCAATAGACACCTTAAACTTATTATGTCAAGCATTCTTAATATTCTCCCTAAATTCTCCTGTCGTATGTTTCTATCTGTATATGTCATTACTACTTATTCAATTACTTAAACCAGAAATGTAGTCATGATTGTTAATTTCCCCCTTTCCTCACCTTAACAACATATCTATCAGTAAGTTCTGTTGATTCTATCCAAAATTTACACAGAATCTCTCACTTCTTTTCATATTCACTGCTACCACCTAGACCCCAGCCTCTACTGGATTATGGAAGTTCCTGACTTGCCTCCTTACTTCTGCTATGTTCTCTACCATTATATTCTACACATAGTAGCAAAATTGATCTTGGAAATCCTCCAGTGTTTTCCCATTGCTCTTTGAATAAAGGCCCAATTCCTTGCTACAGCTATGACTGATCCATTCTTGCTCCTCAATAAGAAAATGAAAGACTTGAAAAACACTATATACCAACTAGACCTAATATATACTTATGGAGCATAACACTCAATAAGAGCAGAATTCATAATTCTCTCAAGTACTCATGAAACATTCTCCAGGATAAGACTATATGCTAAGCCATAACATAAGCCTCAGAACATTTAAAAGGATTAAAGTCATACAAAATATATTATCCACCACACTGGAATGAAAGTAGAAATAGCTGGGTGTGGTGGTTCACACCTGTAATCCCAGTGGCTTGAAAGGCCGAGGCAGGAGGATCACGAGTTCAAAGCCAGCCTCAGCAAAAGTGAGGTGTTAAGCAACTCAGTGAGACCCTGTCTCTAAATAAAATACAAAATAGGGCTGGGAGTGTGGCTCAGTGGTCGAGTGCCCCTGAGTTCAATCCCCGGTACCAATACATAGATTGATAGATAGATAGGTTGATAGATAGACAAATAGATAGATAGATAACAGAAGAAAATTTAGGAAATTTGTGAATATGTGGAAATTATACACATTCCTAAATAATTGTTGTGCCAAAAAAATCACAAGGGAAATTAGAAAATACTTTGAGATGAATGAAAACAAAACCACAATATGCCAAAATTTATGGGGCACAGTTAAAGCAGCACTTAGGGGAAAATTTATGGCTGTAACATCTATGATAAAATATATAATTCATGGCTGAAGATATAGCTCAATTGGTAGAGTGCTTGCCTAGCATGCACAAGGCTCTGGGTTCAATCCCCAACACCACCACCACCACCACCAACAAAAAATAGATAATTCAAATCAGTGAGCCTGATTTCCACCTTAACAAGTTAGAACACAAGAGCAAACCAAACACAACACAAAAGATGGAAAGAAATAATAAAGACTAAACTAGAGAGAAATGAAATATGGTATAGAAAAATAATAGGAAAATGTAACAAAACCAAAAGTTGGCTCTTTGGAAAGATTGTTAAAATTGGCAAGCCTTTAGTTAGACTGATTGGAAATGGAAAAAGAATTGAAGAATGAAATGACTAAATCAGAAATGAATGAGGACATTACTACAAATTTTACAGAAATAAAAAGCATTATAAATGAGTACTATATCTTGTTTGTATAGCAACAAACAAGATAACTCAGATGAAATGGACAAATTCCTAGAAGCACACAAACTACCAAAGCTGACTCCAAAGAAATAGAAATTTTCACAGACTGAATAGCAATGAAATTGAATCAGTAATTTTCTAAAAACTTCCCAACAAATAAAAGCCCAGAACCAGATGGTTTCTCCAGTGAAGTGTACTACACATTTAAAGAAGAATTAACAACAAATCCCTCTCAAGCCCCACAAAAGAAACAACTTCCCAACTAATTTATGAAATAAGAATTATCCTGATACTAAAACCAGACAAAAACCCACAAGAAAACTTAGACCATTATCTCCTAGGAATATAGATGTAAAAACCATCAAAAATTAAGTGGATTCAATGATTATACATCATGACCAAGTAGGAGTCATTCTCTGGGAGGTTAGTTTACTATCCCCAAATTAATTAATACAATACACCATGTTAACAATATGAAGGAAAAAAGTCACATGATTCTCTCAATAGATACAGGAAAAGCATTTGCCAAAAAAAAAAAAAAAAAAAAAAAAAAGAAAGAAAGAAAGAAAGAAAGAAAGAAAGAAACCTGTCATGTTAAATTAAAAAAAAAAATCCAATGAATGAAAAATGGAAAGGATGCAAAGGAACTTCTTTAACCTAACAAAGGGCATCTATGACAAACTAACAACTAGCATCATATTTAATGGTGACTTTTTTTTTTTTTTTTTTTTTTTTGGTACCAGGGATTGAACTCAGGGGCACCCGACCACTGGGCCACATCCCCAGCCCTTTTTTGTATTTTATTAGAGACAGGGTCTCACTGAGTTGCTAAGTGCCTCGCCATTGCTGAGGCTGGCTTTGAACTCACGATCCTCCTGCCTCAGCCTCCCAATGTGCTGGGATTACAGGCGTGCGCCACCACGCCCCGGCTAATGGTGACTTATTAACTTTAGATTTTGCCCTTTAAGATCAGAAGAGCTGGGTGTGGTGGAGCACACCTGAAGTAGCTCTGGAGGCTGAGGAAAGAGGATTGCAAGTTTGAGGGGCAGTCTCAGAAATTTAGCAAGGCCATAAGCAACTTAGTGAGATCCTGCCTTAAAATAAAAAATAAAAAGGGATAGGGATGTGGCTCAGTGGTAAAACACCCTTGGGTTCAATCCCTAGTAGCTCTACCCCCCCTCAAAAAAAGACCAGAAAAAAGATAGGGGTGTCTGCTCTCACTAAAGCTATTCAACATTTTATTTGAGGTTTTACTGAAAGAAATTGCACAAGAAAAAGAAAGAAAAGGCATCCAGACTGGACAGGAAAAAGTACAACTATCTATTTTCAGATGACGCGATTTTACATATAGGAAATCCTAAAGGTTCCTTTTTTTTTTTTAATTTTAGAACTAATAAATGATTACTTTGGCTAGGTGAAAGACAAAAGATCAATGTAAAAAAATCAATTGTGTCTCTATACAATGAACCATCCCAACGTGAAATTAATGAAATAATTCTACCTACAACAGCATTAACAATAAAAAAAAAAAAAACACTTAAGAACAATTAACCAAAGACACCAGCATAGGGCTGGGGATGTAGCTCAGTTGATAGAGTGCTTGCCTCCCATGCATAAGGCCCTGGGTTCAATCCCCAGCAACACACCCACACACAAACCAGCACAGTGGCACACACCTGTAATTCCAGCTACTTCGGAGGCTGAGGCAGTAGGCTTTCAAGTTCAAGGCCAGCCTAGGCAATTTAGTGAGACCCTGTCCCAAGATATAATTTTAAATGCTGGAGATGTAAAGCACTTGCCTAGCCGGTTTACTCTTATTCTAAAAACTATAAAGCATTTTTGAAAGAAATGAAAGAAGACCTTAGTAAGTGGGTCAGATCTGTAGTCCTCAAATTGATCTACATTCACTACAACTTCTATCAAAATCCCTGTTGGCTGCTTTGCAGAAATTTACAAGATGATCCTGAAATTCATATGGAAATGCACAGGTCTCAGAACAGCGAAAAACAATCTTGAAAGAGATGAACAAATTCGGAAATTGCCAACTTCCCAATTTTGAAACTTGCTGAAAAACTATAGTAATTAAGACAGTATGGTGCTAGCAAGAGGACAGACAAATAGATCAATAGAGTAGATGGAGAGTCCTTAATAAATGGTACTGGGACAACTGGATATTTGCATGTCAAAAAAATGAGTTTGGGCACCTTCCTCACACTTTGCAAAAATAACTCAAAATGTATCAATTACCCAAATGTAAGCACCAGGAAACAGAGGTATAAATCTTCATGACCTTTTATTTGAGTGTATACCTATAGTGGTAAAATTGTAAACAACAAAAGGAAGCATTGGAAATTGGACTATGTAATAAATAAAAACTTTCTTTGTTTCAAAGAACACTGTTATAAAAGTGAAAAGACAACCCACAGAATGGAAGGAAATATTTGAAAATGATATGCTTAATTTAGGACTGCTATCCAAAATATATAAAGAACACTTACATTTAATAAGAAGACAACTCAATATAAAAATGGAGAAAGGATTTGAAGAGAAATTTCTCCAGGATAGATATACAAATAACCATAAACACATGAAAAGATGTTCAACATTGTTAGTCATCAGGAATATTCAAATAACCACATAAGATACCACTTTGTATCCACTAGGATGGCTGCAATGATAACAACAATATTTATAAAAAGTAAAAAAAAAAAAAAAAGTGTCAATCAGTTTAGAAAACAGTTTGGCAGTTCCTGAAAAGGTCAAACATGGAGATACCATATAACCCAGCCATTTTACAAGGTATATAACCAAGAGAAATGAAAGTATGAATCTATATAAAAACTGGTACACAAATATTCAATGCAGTATTATTCATGATAACCAAAAAGTGTGAACACCTAAGTATCAATCAATTGATGAGTGGACAAACAAATGTGGCATATTCATATAATGGAATACAAATTATCCATAAAAAGGAAGTAAGTACTGGTAGACAGATGCTATAGTGAACTTGAAAACACTAAGTGAAGTAATACCTAAAAGAGCAAATATTTTAGGGTTCCATTTATATGAAATATTCAGAATAGGTAAATGTATACATATAGTAGATTGGTGGTTGCCTGAGTTTGAGGAGACTGGGAAAGAATGGACAATAATTGATAATAGCTATAGAGTTTCATTTTGGGGTGATGAAAGTGTTCCAAAGTTGATTATATTGATGGTTGCACAACTGCATGAATATTATAAAAAACAATGAATTGTAAAATATAAGTGGGTTGATTATATGCTTTGTCAGTTATAATATCTCAATAAGAAATAATGAGAAAACTTTGGGGATCCACAGAGCAGGCTGTAGCATGGGAAATTTTAAGCCCCTTAAAAAAGCCATACGTTACTATGAGACATTTGAAGTAGAAATGGCAGCTTGGGGGTTTTAGTTAGAAAGATTAATGAAAGAAATCTAAAATTCCTTGTGGAATTCTGTGGAGGATGCAGAAGGCAGCTGAGGATTAAGTGGCAGCCTACCCACCAGGCAGTTGCTGTGACATAAGGAAACAGCCCCAAAGAAAAGTCTGTGGGGTGGATAGCCAAAGTCAGGGCCTGGATGTAGGATATGACTAAAGTATAGAGGGTTAGCAGCACCATTAAGAGTTGAGGTAGGAATGCTAGACAGTAAATGTGAAGAGACAGCTAAACTTCCTGACATGACCATTGTGTATTGCTTGTGCTGAGAGAATGAGCCCTAAAACAATGGACATTTAAGTAGTGGAGATTATGAGACAAAATGAGCTACACTTCAGCTAATATCCAGTGGAGGTTATGGGGCTCAGATTTTGCTCCTCAGTACCATGAATGAGTTGTAAATTTAAATTGAATGTTTGCAAAAAAGAGACTTATAATTCAGAGCAGACTTTTACGTTTTGATTAACAGTGTTAATCCTCACACCCTGCCTAACCTGTGCCTCCAACCAATTGGAAGGTATTCCAGAACATGATGAGATTAGTTGTAGGAAAAGAACTATATTTTTATAATTAAATTTGGAGGTGGGGTATAATAGTATACACACCCCAATAGATGCATAGGGAATGGTAGATGAATTCTTTAATGAAGAGGGACAAGACAAGAACAATTAAATAAAGATTTTCCAAACTATAGTTGACACCTTCATGTTTTTGTTGCTTACAACTCCTCAAACTGCCCTACAGAACATTCCTTTCGATCATCTCCTCCCTGAAAAGCTTTCTTTTCTAACCTACAACTAGCTAGCTGTTATATCTTCCACATTCTGTGAAGATATTAGCTTATGCAAATCTCTTTATTAAAGAGTTTATAAAACATTGTCTTAAGGAAACAGATAGCAAAACAACATTCAATTAGTTTGTATTCAAGTTGATGATAGAAGATGTAAATGAAACAACTAGAAAACCATCCAAGGCAGATCTGGGTGCTTTGGCTCATAAACGTGTTCATTAGATAAAGCAGGGATTTAGAAAGGGAAGAACTGCTTTGTATAGGAAAACAAAAACTGATGCATCAATTTGAATTGAAAAGTAGGTCGTTTCAGAATTTACTCCCATATTCATTAAACATAAAAGTGAGCTAATTACCACCTCTACCATCACAACTATGGGTCATATGTGTACAAGGTTAGATCAAAGTAGTAGTTAAGAATATTACATTCTGCAGTTGTTCAAGAATGACAGTTGAGTAAGTTTGATGACAGAAGATAAAAATAACACTTGTTTGGGCATAAATAGCAGATTTTTAAAAAATTTAACTATGTGAACTTTTCTTATCTCACCTACACCCCCAGAAATCAAAGAAACTAATTTTATAACATTAATACATTTACTATCTCATCAAATTATAATTATTCTTGTTTTCTGAAATTCAATTTCCAGTTTTACCACATAGTAAATAATGTGCATAACCTCTGATCAAGTAGTATTTCCACAGTTATAAAAACAAAGCCTTTGACAAGAGTTAATAGCAATTTAGAGGTAGGTGCAAAAGCAGAAATGCTTACAATTTGAATGTGCTTTGTTGACAAAGTGACTATGGCCTATTTATGTATTTATTTAAAAGAAATATGGATTCTACTGTCATGTATAACTAAAAAGAACCAATTAAAAAAAAAGAAATGTGGAATCTTCAGCTGCTAGCTTGACAGTCTGTTACAAAGAGCAGAAGGCACCTTAATGTTTCCTCTGGAGGGTATTATCACTGCACTCCAGTATCAGCAGAGGGTAGAAACACATGTGCTCTATCATACTGTGACCTTTATACTTTACGAGTATCCTGACAAGGTCAGTTTTCCTATGTAGTATGCACGTTGTATAGTTGTTAAAAACCATTTTCACAGAATTTGTTCTGTGGATTTCATTTATGTTTAAATGTATATTTGTTTCTATTCTGGAGACACTGCAAGAAAACAAGGCCAGCAGAGGCAGTTCCTCAAAGGCTAAAAAGAGGTATTACTACCACCACCACCACTGCCACTTCTTTCCAGGGGATTTATAAAGGTTTTTGAAACTCAAGGTTAGAATGGGAGATGAGCCAAGCTTAGGAGAAGTTAACATACAGAAAAAGGTTAGTAATCCCCGCCCCCTGCTTTTTATCCAACCTGTACAACAAAGCACTTCAGATGAGCAACCCCTAGCGGTCAGGTAATGATGTCTTTTCTGCAATGGTTACATTTGGTTTGTCTATTTTCTTTATTCTAGTGAGGTTTGAAATTGGAATTAAAAATCCTTGAGAGAAAAGCTATTTTTGTAATTCAGCTGGAATGTCCTTGTCTTTGGGTTTCCCATTGCATCAGTCCCTTAGCCTGGTACCATAGCCATGATAGTGTTTTGTCTTTTAGATTAAATGCAGAACTAAGGACATGACTTCTGGTGCTTATTAAAGATTCCTTGCTATTTTCACAAGAGTAGGGGCGTTAGACTCTTGTCTACTGGCCAAATTCTAAATTGGGAGATTACATTCTGCTTTCTTAAATTCCCCTTGCAGAAGCAGCCATCCATGGTATCCTACTTTGCTTCCTGTGCTAAACTGCAGTGTGATGTCATTAAATGGCTCTGGTTTTCTGCTCTACAAGTGATCACTTTTTAGTGGGGTGGGGAGTAAATTGGTTCCTATTGTCTAATATTGTATTTGATCCAGTTTCTTTTTATTCTTGTATCTTTATTGAGGTACAATTTCCAAGTAAAGTTGTATGTTTCATGTGTATGACTTGATGTTTTAATTTGTATATGTACATTGTGAAATGATCACCATAACCAACCCAATTAAGGTACTCATCACCTCACAGAGTTAACATTTTCTTTTTCTTTCTTTTCTAAAAATATTTATTTTTTAGTTGTAGTTGGACACAATACCTTTATTTTATTTATTTATTTTTACGTGGTGCTGAGGATCGAATCTAGGGCCGTGCACATGCTAGGTAAGCGCTCTACGGCTGAGCCACAACCCCAGCCCTTCTTTTTCTTTTAAAAATTTATTTTTATTTTTAATTGACATATAATATCTGTACTTATTTAAGGAGTACAGTATCGTATTTTGATACACATATACAGTGTGTAATGTTGATCCAGTTTCAAACAAATTTAAAAAGTATGTTGTGATAACTAAAGATAAGTTACAGAACACCCTAACAGAATGCCAATTATTATGGGACTTTTAATTTTTGAAACCAATTTGCTTTCTTTTCTGCAACATAAACGAGAAAATAATGCATTTGTTTACTCCAGTAGTAGTTGACAATGAATTGTTATTTGTCTCAAACATAAGGCTAATTCTAACAGTGATGATGAGGTTTGAGATGAAATCACATTTCACAAACCAGTTAAAACATCTTTATTTCTCTTTATGCTACATCTAATAATTGCAGACAGTTTATCTATTTTATAAAATCTTTTTGGAGGAGATTGTTCATCTTGGCTTAGTAACATATTATAGTGACTCTAAATCTTTTCATAAAAACTAGGTTCTTATTTTTGTTTAACCTCAGTTCCGCCAACTATAGTTTAATGTCACCATCCTTTGTTCATCACTAACCTTGTTATTACATATTGCTATTGGGAGGAAGTGTGGCATATGGCATAGTTTTTAAAATCAGACATGCCTGCATTCAAATCTCTGGTCTGTCAATTTCTAGATGGGTAACACTGGACAACTTACTTCTGAGGTTTAAATGAACAAATTCAGAGCCTTACTGTGAATAGCAAATGAGATATTATTTTGAAGGACTGTGGGATAAGACAAAGCATGGTACTGGACAACTAGAAAGCATTCGATAAATAGTTGCTATTTTTCTGATTATGTGCTTGAATCTGACAATTTATAAACTCTTTGAGAGTGGGAAGCACACTTCCTGTGTATGCCCTGGATTTCAACAGAAATGCAGTGTTGTGAACATAGTATGGTGCAGAGGCTCAATATTTACTCAATGAATACACTTTTTTTTTTTTTTCAGAGCGGAAAGAACAGTCCCCAGAGATTTGCAAGATCCCACACACTTAGATCAAAGATGTCAAAATCAATCTTTTGCTCTTTAGAAATATGCAGATACCTGACTTTGTGGAGATGTTTTGGCACGGTGTAGATAGACACAATGTAAATATACTTTCTATCAGATTTATTTCTATAAATTTTAACATTTTATTATTGTCATTTAAAAATATTATTATTATATTATTATTGTCATTTTTTAGTTGTAGATGGACACAAGACCTTTATTTTATTTATTTTTTATGTGGTGTTGAAGATCCAACACAGTGCCTCACACATGCTAAAGCTCTCTACCACTGAGCTACAATCCTAGCCCTAATTATTGTCATTTTAAAGCTGCATCTGAGGTGCCCAGAATGGGATTGACTCATATGCCTTCTCATTCATCCAAGCATTTTTAATTGAGAATTAAAAAAATGAATATTAAGATTTATCTAATTACATACCTTAATAAAATATTCCAATTGGTGACTAAATACACTACCTGCTCTATTTACCTCTAAGATCTGTACACTACAGATGTATTTCAAATTGCTTTGTTTTGAAGTCCCCCCTCCAAAAAAAAAAAAAAAAAAAAAAAAAAGAAACCCTGGAAAGCCCACTGATGCAGGTCTCAAAGCACAATTAACATCTTTGAACCAGTACGGTGTTGTTTAGGACTTCGATTTTTACTTTTGAACGCTTTCACGGGGCTAGGAGCAGAAATTGGGGGAACGAGGACAAGACATATAGACTCACCAGGCTTTAATATTTGCCAATTAGTAAAGAGTATTGTTTTTTTTACTACAATCTCGGAAAACCCCTGGTGTATGCTTAGGTTGGTATTAAAGACACAACACTGTGGCTTTTCCCCCCAGACTGCTTTGTATATACTCTACAGGGGGTGGTCTCAGGTGTGGAGCTCTGAGGAGCACCTGCTTGCTCACACCCCAACAGGTCAGAAACCAGCGTATTTGAGGCCAGGTGGCTCAGGTTCCACGTAACTGGGCTCAAATGTCACTAACACTACGGGCAATAGGGTCACCGAGCTGTGCTTTGGGACTTCGATGCTCACTTCGGACTTTCTCCTTTCTTCTCCCTCCCCCCCCCTCCACCTCTAGTTTTCCTTTCCCTCTTTCCTCCCCCGGCGTGCCCACCTCCTCCCTTTGCTCCCACTCTCCACTGTCTCGCTCTCGTCTCCTTCACCTTCCTTTCTATCCAGTTTCCTGTCTTCCATCCTCTCTGGGCCCACGGGCTTGGGCTCTGAGGAGGCACAAGTCGGGCGGGATAGGCGTGAGGCGCCGAGCCACGAAAGTGCGTGGCGCGCGCCGACATGGGGGCGCGCGTGAGCAGCCGCGTGGCTCTGCAGCCTGGCCTGGGAGCGGTGCGCGCGCACCTCGCGAGCCCCCAGCGCGCCCCCGGCGGCCGGGGCCGCAGCGTGCTCGCCCCCGCCGCCAGCTCGCTTCACTTATGGGTCGGAAGCGCTGCGTGGGGGAGACTGTTCCAAGATGGCGGCGGGTTGCTGTGGGGTGAAGAAGCAGAAACTGTCCAGTTCGCCCCCCTCTGGCTCGGGTGGCGGTGGTGGCGCCTCCTCCTCCTCCCACTGCAGCGGTGAGAGCCAGTGTCGAGCTGGGGAACTGGGACTAGGAGGCGCCGGTACGCGGCTCAACGGACTGGGCGGTCTAACCGGAGGAGGTAGCGGCAGCGGCTGTACCCTCTCTCCTCCCCAGAGCTGTGGCGGCGGCGGGGGGATATCCCTGTCGCCACCTCTCAGCTGCGGAGTAGGGACTCTACTTTCTACCCCGGCCGCCGCCACCGCTTCCTCGCCCTCCTCATCGTCCGCTGCCTCGTCCTCATCGCCGGGCTCCCGGAAGATGGTGGTGTCAGCGGAGATGTGCTGCTTTTGCTTCGATGTGCTCTACTGTCACCTGTATGGATACCAGCAGCCCCGGACACCCCGGTTCACCAACGAGCCCTAGTGAGTACCGTGCCCTCCGCCACCCTCTCTCTTGCGCTCGGGATGGGGCTCAGAGTTGAGGCAAAGTGCGAGTTAGCCTCCCCGCTGGCGGCTGCCCCTACCCCACTCGCTGCCCGGGTCCCCTGAGCCACTCGTCCTAAGTATGGGCACCCCGCGTTTTCTTCCCCACGAGGCAAGCACCCCACACTTGGAGCAGGTTGCTGCTACAAGAGATGGCCCCCTGGCTTCCAGAGGTGTACGCTTTCTCTTTGCGATAACTTCGAGGAGTTTTGACCCTATTCTTTTCTCTTTGCCACCCCTCACTTCCCTTGCCCCGTTTTGGGAGATCTGGATTACTCAAGGTGCTGACCTCTCCTTACTTTGGTTTCCTTTACCCCATGTGAAAGCCTCGCCAGTCTTCCCACCCCGCGTACCTTGCACTTGGAGAGCTACTATCCCATTGCAGGGTGAAAAATAGCAACTATCCAACTTCCAATTCTGCTAGTGATGGAACTTGGCTCCGGAGTATGAGAGGGTTACCCTTCTTTTCCTCTAGGTTCCCTTGTGCCCTGGGAACGGGGAGGGTTTTTTTTTTTTTTAACACATTTTCCCTTACTACCTATTTTTATCTGAACATAACCATTATAATGCGTTTCTAGTGAAGCGAGCGCACTGCCGGCTTCTTCACATTTTAAGAGTGAGACCTTTTTTTTCCCCCCTTCGTTCCACTGTCTGGGTAATAGCTCATTCAAAGAGAGCTGTCCCCACAGAGCCACTGTCAGTTTGTACATTAAGCGTGCATTTGCTTTTGTGTCGATTTCACTTTTAAGAAATCTGTGTTATACTTAATGATTCGAGAAATAGTTAAACAATCCAACAGTGAATGTGTAGGCATTTTTATGGTTTCCTTTGGTTTTGTATTTTACTTTACCCTTCAAGTGTGTGGTTGGAATTGTTTAAAATAGCACTCTTATAGCTAAAAGCCAGGTTAATTCTAATCCCTGTCCATTTGGATGTGTGGGAGATGGGGCATATGTTTTTTTTTTTTTTTTAATGTGTAAACTGAGCGTAAACTGACTTTTTGAGTTAAATGCTAGACAGAATGTAAAGACCAAGAGAGTGCAGGATGGGAAAAAGGATGATTGTTTTTATTATGAGTACTTAGCATCCACAAGAAAAATAAAAGAAAAAATTTAGTGGAACTCATATTGAAAAGCATCAACCCTTTTTCTGGTTAAGACAAGTTCCCCTTGTTTCCCATATCATAAATACCTGAATTGATGTTCTTTTTAAACTGCCTTTTTTCATTTTGTGAGATTAGAGGATTGAAAAACTACTGACAAGTATAAACATTTCTGCCTAGACTAAAAATATTAATATGTAAAGTGGAAATTGTAATAAAATGTCCTGGAAATTGTGCATTTGTATTTGTTTTCTTTGGCTTTGTTACTTTAAATGTCTTTAATTTTGTATGATTCCTCTGTGATCTGTGCTCTTTCTTTTAGATTTGGTTCATCTTGGGGCATTGTTTGTGAGAAATGTGTGAAAAGGCATCTAGGTGGATAGTTTTTCAAATAAATAAAATATCTATTAATTTCAGTGTTAATTCTAGGAACTTAAATGCTAAGTCTACACTTTAGCCAATTTATTTTTTGGTTTGAGAAGCAAAATTCATTTTGAAAAGACTGCCATGTAAAAGAATCTATGAAATCTTTATTAGCTTGAGTCACTTGTTTGACTTTTCTGCCTTCTCTTGGATGTCTGTGATGTATCAGAACTAGTCCTGGGATGATAACTTAGACTGACTATGCAAAGTCATGGGACTGTAAAAATTCACTCCTGTTTAGTTCTTGAGTAGTTAAATGAGTTTGGCAAAGGCTGTTTTAGTATTCATGCTACATTGCTTCAAACCATATGAGAACACACTTTCAGAAGGTGCTATTTTCACACATTTCAAAGTGAGTTTGGGTTAACTGAATGACTGTAACAAGAATTTTAAGAGGAAAGTGAGCTTGACCAGTTCATACAGAAAATGCTTTGAAAATATCATTAAGTATTTGCTTTTTTAAAAAATATGTTTTAGTTATCAATGGACCTTCATTTTATTTATTTATATGTGGTGCTGTGAATCGAATCCAGTGCCTCACACTTGCTAGGCAAGCGCTCTACCACTGAGCCACAACCCCAGCCCCGCGTTTTTTTGTTTTTTGTTTTTTTTTTTTTTTAAATACCCAAGCTGGGGAATTTGTTTTTCAAGGAATTAAGCAGATAAATAAAACACACTTTTGACCACTGCGTATATGTTGAAATGATGGTGGAAGAATAATAACTATTAACATTCAGTAGATCTTGAGTGTGTAGTGTATTTTACAGAACAACTAATTTTGAGTGGATCCTGAACATGACCAAACAGAGAATGAAAGATCACTTATGTGGAAAGAGGGCTGTATCTTATTTTCATTTATCTTAAGCTCGTTTTTGATGTGTATTGTGTAAAATTCAGAAATATTTCTTGATTATGGGAGTTATATAACTAATCATTTGGCAATGTCTTAGAAACCACTACACATTTTTCTGTTTCATATACTTAATCGTATTGTATGCTTATTAGTGTGGCATTGTGCTAGATGCTATAAGGCATGAATAGACATATTACACTTATTTCTCAGAGTTATTAGTATGATATCATGAGTAGCATGTTTCAGGCCCTGTCTCTGTCCACCAGAATATGTGTTTTTGGCAACTTCCAATTGTTATATGTAAAAGCACACTGTTTTCATTCCTTCCCAGGACCTTTTTGTCAGAATATCTGTAACTGTGAAATCTGACTTTTATAGGTTTCGAAGTTATAGATCCATCAGTTACCCTTCCATTCTGAAAGGTTAGTGGAAATTTCAAGCGATCTATCTATGTTTTTCAGGGTTGAAGGAGATGTCAGTATATGAACAGGCTGCATAAATACAAATCCTTCACTGTTGCTCTTTTTGAATGCTTATTACCCTATTATGGAGAACACATTGGACTACAGAAATCAGATTGCATATTGAGAACAACATAACTTTAGGTGCATTTTACTATTTAAAACAGAGCTCTTGGATTTATATATGAATGAGCTCAGTTAGCCATTTGGATGGAAGTATTGGGGATTGAACCCAGGGGTGCTTTACCACTGAGCTACATTCCCAGCCCATTTCTTTCTTTTTTTGTTAAATTTTGAGACAGGGTCTCACTGAATTGCTAAGGCTGGCCTTGATCCTCATGCCCCAGCCTCCCGAGTCCCTGGGATTACAAGCTTGTGCCACCACACCTGACTGGATAGCCATTTCATAGGAAGCTATTTGCTACTGAAAAGAAATCCACTGTGCCAGGTGTTGAGCCAGTTAGACTCCACAGTCATTCTCAACCTTGGTTGCACACTGGAATCACTGGAAAGTTAATATAAATATGGATGCCTGGATTTTAGCCCCAGAGATTCTGAATTAATTATCTTGTGGATAGGTCCTGGGAATCTGGATTACTAAGAGCTCCACAGGTGATTTCATTCTGTAGCCAGGGCAGAGAACCTCTGGTCATCTTCTATATAATTTTCTTGAGATTCAGATTAATTTTGCCAAGGGTATCAGGGAAAGCTGTGTTTTATGAGCATCCTGGGTAATTTTCCTGAACAGCTGATTTGGGTAACACTTGTAATGTGGTCTGCGAAGATGTCACCTGGGAGCTTGTTAGAAAGGTAGGCTCACCTCTGACCTGATGAATTAGAATCTGCATTTTAACAGACTCCCCAGGTGATTCTTATGCTCATTAAAGTTTTAGGAGGACTGGTTATCAAACTTTAGCGTACATAGTAATCTCCTATAGTGCCTGTTAAAACACAAATTGCTGGGCCCCATTCCCAGAGTTTCAGACTCTGTTGGTCTGGGGTGTGGCTATGAATTTGCATTTCTAACTATCTCCCTGGTGATGCTGATGCTACTGTTCCCAGGGCCACTCTTCAAGAACCACTGGGCTACAGAGAAGTGAGGGCCTGAATAAGTGTTTCAGTGACTGGGAATGGCAGTTTGGGCTGCCAGTTTCCAGTATAAAAACTTCCTGCTTTATATCTTTAACCTTTACCACGTTCATTCTCATATATCATCTGGGAAGTTGAGTGCTGCCAAGAGCATAAGAATCTGAGGTTCTGGGGATGGTTTCCAATAAGGGATGGAAGGTAGGATGACTCTTGAACCCTTGGTATGATTTTAGTTCCTTTTTGAGAAATTGTTATATGTGAGGGGTACATTTTGGGAGCTAAAAGCAACATAAATAGGGTATCTACAAATGAGTTTTGTTGATTCTTTAAAAAATATTTATTTTTTAGTTACAGTTGGACACAATACCTTTATTTACTCTTATGTGGTGCTGAGGATCAAACCTAGTGCCTTGCACACACTAGGTGAGCTCTCTACTGCTGAGCCACATCCCCAGTCCCTGAGTTGCGTTTATTTTGATAAGTAAAACTCCCTCCTGTTCCCATAAAATACTAAATAACCAGCTAAAATGTTAAAAGCTTTCTATGTTTGCTAGATTTCATTTTAAGAATTTCTCTTATTAACAAAGAGATATAAAAGAATCTTGCTTAAGGTTCTCGAATCATTCAGGTGTGTGTGTGTGTGTGTGTGTGTGTGTGTGTGTGTGTGTCTCCCCCTACCCTCGTGTTAATGGTTTACTTTCAAAGTACTTCTTAGTGTGTCCTTTAGTAAGCCTCTTTCAGTCCATAGAAAGAAGATGGGCCATACATGTTTTAATTTAACATTTATGCATAAAAACGTAAAAATAGTATCTACCAAAATTTCACCAATAGAGAAGCACTTTGGATATTTGACAGTGTTCCTAATGCTCGGTGAGCCCAAGAACCATCTTCAGGAGGGTGACACCTTGTGCCTTCAGTCTTATATACTTTTAAAAATATTTATTTATTTGCTTTAGTTGTACACAATGTGTTTATTTGTACGTGGTGCTGAGGATCGAACCTGGGCTGTGCAGGTGCTAGGCGAGCGCTCTACCACTGAGCCACAATCTCAGCCCCCAGTCTTACATTTTTGATGCTGTCTTCTGTGTCACATATCCATGAACTTTTCATTTTAATTCTCTTACCACCTTTGAAATTAATGCAATGCATCATTTCATATAGACCATAGCACATGCTTTACTGTTAAATGCCAGGAAGTGTAGTTTTGTATTTCAATGAATAAAGCATTTTTAAAAAATATACTTAGGGACATGGAGATTTTGAGAGATTCAGATCAGGTGTTTGAACAGTTAACTCTTTCTTGTCTTGCCACAGTAGTCAAATTACTGTTTTTCAGTGTGCTTGGGAGGAGTTGGGTTGTTAGGGGAAAAGGCACTTTGTTTCACCAGAACAGTAGCCATCTTATTGCACTATCAAAAGATGATTTGATAATGCAGCTCAGGTTAAAGTAATATTAAATCAGCTATTATATTCTTATTGTGTCTTTTTTTGACAAAGTCTAACCAGAATAGCTGGAAAATATATCTGTCAATTGCAGGTGATGCTACAAGGCCATGGCAAATTTCCTTATCCACACTAACATAATGGTACTGACTTCCATTCTCTAGCCATAATGTAAATTTTTTTTTCTGAAAAATCATTGAGCCTGTTCAAAGGTATAATATAGGTGTTTTCAGCTATGGTGATTTATATTGGAAGACGATCTGAAATCATCTCTTAGTGATAGATAAGAAGACAGGCATGTCCCCAGTTGTCATTTGTGTCATAAAAACTGACAATGGCTGACATGGAAGGATGGATAAATACAAATTGTAAAAATTATTTTTATATCCATGCATAAAGGTGTATGTAGGACAAAGTATATTTAGTTGAGAAGAAAAACCCAATGCTTATTTTATCCTCTCCCCCATATGGCCAAAGGGAGTGAGTGATAATCTAGTGCATAATTCTTCCTGCTTATGAATTGTGCTTATGCTGTGTTCAGGTTCCAATTAATGGGTTGCAGCCAAGAGGGAATCTGCTGGGATCTCCCAGTCCAATGTGAAGAAAGACCACTACTGAAAAAGTGAGAATGTTTTGTTAATCCATGCATGAGTTGTTATTTATAAGTATGTTTCTCAGAAACATAGTCCCCTTCACGTTGCTGTCTTTTAGAACCTGTGCACTTTTTGAAACTGAATTTGTTATAAACACTGAAACCTTTTGCTGCAATGGATGGTTTTTGAAGTCAGTTGTACTTCTCATTTATAGATAATTTTACTTTTTGAGACTGTATGTGTAGGAAACACTAAAACTTGTGTTACGAGATTAGTCAAAGTTCCCAAGTTTTGTGATTTCAATGGGCATTATTCTGTTCTCTCCACGTCACCCAGGCTTGCCTGTTTTAAAGCAGCACAATGACCAGGGCTTTTACATTTAAATTTTCTTAAATAGTCTTTTTCAAACTTGTGTAATAATGTCTCTTTTTGATGCTGTTCTGAATCAATTAAGCTAAGAGAGGACCAGCAATAAAACCCAGTAGCTGCCGAGAATGGACCTTCAATGTGTAAGCTGTCTTTCCAAATCAGTAATTGGGTAGTTGCTCACAGGACATTGGAGACAGTGTGGGAAGCCAGTGGTTGTGTAGGTGGGAAGAGTAGATTCCCAACAGTAAACTTATTTAGACTTGAACTTCTGTAATTAGTGTTACTAATAGCAAAAATGACCTACAAGCTTATGTAGTATAAAGAAAAAAAAAAGAGATGTATGGTATAATAGTATAGTTAGTTGGGTGGAACATGCTTTATGTTTGGTCCAACTATAAGTGGCATCTTTTGTATTTGTGGGTGTGTTTTCTACAGCTCTTAATGTATCATACTTTCAAACTTGCTCAACCTTCAAAAATGTTAGTGTTGAACAGCTGAGTGGAAATTACATGTCACTGCAAAAAAAATGCCTGCTTTTTTTTAAAACATATACATTATGCTGAGTTCTATGGTTGGAAATTAGAGAAATAATAATGGTCCTCTTCTCACAGAGGTTACAGTCTTTTATGCTATGACACCAGTATCAAAGTTGCTTAAAATACCTACAATGCAATATATACAGAATTGTAGATTAATAAGATGTGGATAAAATGCATAAGTATGGACATGACATGGAATAAAAGAGTGGTAAGGAAGAAGGCCTTTGGTATGGGATAACTTGAGTCAAGTTTTTAAATGGAAAAGATACAGAGATTACTGGCCAAGATTCTATGACTAGTAGATCTTGAAGAGTCTGTTGGTTGTTCTCAAACTGGCACTTGGGGATTCCCGGCAGCTGCCTTCAGTCAGCAACTTGCACTTTCAGCATTCTTCACCCCACTCCCTTTTGCTTTGGTCTCTAGGATTATAAAACTTCAAGAGAATTAAATGTAGCCTTTGTTTTGGGAACCCTCGGAGAAGGCTGGATGGGAGATTTTGCATCTGATTATTGTTTCTTTTAATAGGAAGGGAATGGCAGTTACAGAAGAGTCTTCTAGAATGAAGGTAGATTGGAAGATTTTTAAGATAGGTGAGACCAACTAGGCTTCAGGTTATGAGGGCAGTAGTAAAACTGGCATTGGAAAGTGGGAAAACTGTCCCGGGACAGAGTTTGTGAATGTAGGAATGTTGCAAAATTAAGAATTGGAAGAAGTTATCAACATGTGTGGGGAATCCTGCTCCAGAGCCAGGTTTTGTGTAGGAGTGGAAAGATTGCAGCTCACCTGTTTTTTTGGCATCCATCATTGCCTCTTCTTTTCTTGGCTCTGTGCCTAGCTATTCTTATGCTCAGGAAAAGTTTGTTAAACAACTTTGTTGGAATGGCTATGAAATTTGATCACCAGTATAAGAACCTTCCTCTCCCCATCTTCACCTATTCCTAACTGCATCTAATTTGGGAAGAAGGAGAAGACATGTTGTCTTATAGAATTTGTATCAAGTATAAAGATAGTAGGGATAGCTTTTAGATGAGAGCCTACATTTAAGAGGCATTGCAGGAAAATGAGCAAAAAAAAAAAAATCCCACTTTATCAAATTCCCATTGCTAGGGGGAAGTGAAAGAGAATGAGGCCTTGAATGTGATTGAGAATTTATAAGGCAGGGGAACCAGGAGGGTGGTGGTGCCACTGAAGGAAAATGGAAAGAAACAAATGGTTGGGCAGGTGAAATTGGAATTCTTAATATGAGCAGTTCCAAGTGTTGGCAGATACTAAATGTCATTGCTTTTTGAATTAGCAGAACCTGAGAGTGGTAACAGAGCTATTGTGGTGTTTTGGTTGGTCTTTTGGGATCACCTCAGTTCCTCTCCCTGCAACCAACATTATGATTGAATTGCTCAGATGGGTAGAGATAGTTTTCAGCTTATTAATGCTAGTAAAAATAACTGGTGTATAAATTTGTAAAGCAGTCAGTGATTCTTATATTTCCTTATGTCTATATCATAAAATAGCCTTCAGCAAAATAGAGCCTCATGGAGAACCATATTAGGAACTCGTAGTTTCAGACCTGCAATTAAAGGAAATTTTTGAGTGCTGTCTGGTACTAGATTCTAGGTTCTGTGGTTCTCAAGTTTAGAAATGAAGACAGATTGAATCAAGCTTAATCTGTTTTGCAGCTTTGCTTGATAATGAAGGATGGACGTTATCAATAAGTAGGATTAACCATATTGTTTCATGATCTTTGCAGTCATCAGTGGATGGGCAAATGTGAGTTCTGCTTGAGTCCAGGCCTACTAATACTAGTGTTTTTTTCAATAAGGTCTGTGATAGTCTTGATGATTCTTGCCTTTCCCTATCTCTTTCATTTTACAGATAATCCACAATGTGACCCAAAGCCACATGCAATGCTGGGAGAGCACAGTTGACTGTTTTATGCAATATCCTGCCAGAAGATGCTGACCAGCTCTCTAGTAATGGAAAGTAGTGAGACTGACTTAACAGCCTGTATAGTTTGTCTTGCCATTCCATATATTTTAATGTGATTTGTAAGCATTTGACACACAATTCTAGAAATATATCTTCTCTTGGGATTTTGGATTACTGTAAGGTGGTAACATCAGATACTCTGCTTTACTTCTAGCGTTAGTGGATCTTTGTGTGATTCTTTCAGAATGGACTCTGAAAAATTCATTTTGGTACTGTTGTCCTAGGGGTCTCACAGCACTCTTATCTGGTCAAAGAAATGCTCATGTGCTAGTCACATTAGTGTGCTTCTTCTCTGTGACATCATTATTGCTTACTTACACAGGCAGTTATAGGTGGTTTGGGGTGTTCAGATGATGGGTGCTCTTTGTTTTTTTTAATATTTTTAGTTGTCAGTGGATCTTTTATTAATTTATACGTGGTGCTGAGGATTGAACTCAGGGCCTCACATATGCCAGGCAGGTGCTCTACCACTGAGCCATGACTCCAGCCCCTGATGGGTGCTTTTTTACATCATTTTTTATGTGGTAAGTAGAAGATGGCATTAGTGATTTAGTGATTTATTCACCAAAGAAAAATCTCATGAAATCTTCTGACCTTTCTCCATATTAGTGTTCTTAGCACATTGCATAAATTGCCCCATGATAAAAACAGAAAATAAAAAAATTTGCCATGGCTTCTTTTGCATTAAAACAAACAAAAAACTCGCCACTAGCTTGGCCAGGTACTTGATTTTATGGAATAGCTCCTTGTAGTTAGGACTAGATGTGGGGCAGCCAGTGGTTAACACTTTTTTGTTCAGTTCAAGGATCCGTCTACTCCCACACTTTGCTACTTGTCAGTTCAAAAAATCTCACAAGAACAAATGGGAATGATATGGCTTCTATTTCTCTGACACTAATGAGGTGATATGTGGTTTGTGGTGTGCTTTACTTCATAAACTCCTCCAACTACTGCCCTGTCTAGTGAGTTGTTTTGCAGAAATCTGCTCTTCTACACGAAAAGCATTGGCTTTGTATAGAGAGTCACATAGGACTGGAGGCTGGAATAGAGGGCACCTGGGAATCAGGGAAGGAGAAAAAAGAATGTTAGTTAAATGAGGTGAAACGGGGATTCAGGGCAGAAAAGGGAGACTGAACACATGACCTGGAGAGGAATGCTCTAAGAGGCATGTTTTATATTATATACACCTAGATGTCCCTCCTTTAGGATCAGTGGCTATGGCACACCTGTTACAAAAATAATTATTTCTAGCAAAAACAAATGTACAGCCTGAAGTTTAATAATATAAAAGGACTTGCTATGGTCTTTTGAGTACTTCCAACAGACCACATTGAAAACCATTTTATATGGTGTCATCAGAATGAGGCCTGTATACAAGTTTGGGAGTTATGAGACAAATAACTTTAGTATACCTCAAATATCATAAATGTTTCTGGTCATTATAATTTCTTATTTTTCTTAATTGTCTATGAACATAGTTATAAATCCTCAGGTATTCAAATATATCTAATTTTAGTCTGTTGTATTTATTTATTTATTACATTTTTTTGTACTGGGGATTAAACCCAGGGATGCTTTACCACTGAGCTACATTCTCAGCTCTTTTTATTTTTTTATTTTGAGACAGTATCGTACAGTTGCTTAGGGCCTCACTAATTTGCTGAGCCTGGCTTGGAACTTGCATCCTCCTGCCTCAGCCTCCCGATCATTGGGATTATGGTTGTGTGCTACAGCACATGACCTGTGTATTTATTAAGTTTATATTATATAATTTGCTCCCATTTATTTGTAATAACCAAGATTATAAGACAAATAATATTAAAGGATAGCTCTACTTATAATTTCTTCTTCTTTCTTTATTTTTTTTGGGGGGAGGGGTATACTCAGGATTAAACCCAGGGCTGCTCAAATGTTAGGCAAACATCTACCAGTGAGCTATAGCCCCATCTCTCACCTGTAATTTCTAATTGGCTATGGAATACAGTTATACAAAGGCATATAGCTATATCTTCTGTATTTTGTCTCTAGTGTCTCTTAACAGGACTTGCCATTACACATTACATTGCACACTACATTCTAATGAAAAACTATAGTTTCAATCATTGCAGATTAAGCAGTTTAATTATATACTTGTATGTTGATTTTTGTTTATTTTTATTATAAAAGTATGAGATCTGCCCTCTTAAAAGTGTTTAGTGTTGTTAATTCTTTTCTTTTTTTTAAAAATATTTTTATTTATTTGCTTTTAGTTGTACACAATGTGTTTTATTTGTACGTGGTGCTGAGGATCGAACCCGGGTCGCCCGTGTGCTAGGCGAGCGCTCTACCGCTGAGCCACAATCCCAGCCCCTATAGTGTTGTTAATTCTAAGAACAAAGCTTAACTTATTTTTTGAAGGTACATGATATTGGCTCTACCCAAAGCAATTTATTTCTCATAGGAATTTAAAAATTATCTTACAAACGTGTACTAGAGATGCATAGAGCCTGCTTACAAGAAAGCCTAGTTTAGGCTTTGAGGTATTTTTTCCAAACTTATTATAATTATGAACAAACTAGATTAAAGGCATTTGAATCAGATATGGTCATTTTTGAATGTGTTTCAAACTAGTAGCATTTCAATTAGTATTTAACCCCACATTTATCATTTACTTTATTAGTATACTTAATACCAACTGCTTATATTTGAGAATTTTTCTATCTTTTGTTCTCCTCATCCACTGTTCTTTACGGCTTTTTGACGAATTTGCTAATAATAATGTAAAGAAACATATTTGACAGAAGCTTTTGCCGTTGTTCACCTACTTTTAAAGGTGGAAGGACTAAGGCGTTAAAAGAGAACATTTTTGACAGTTTCTGAGGAATATTTCTGAGCAAATGTACTTTCTAAAGAGATGGAAAATTGGAAGATAAATTGCATAATGGATATAATAGGTAAGGCCTTTAAATCCCTATGTGTGTACATAAACCACTTTAGTTAAGCACTTCTTGAAATTGCTGCTTATAGTCTACATACTTGTTTCTAATGAAAAGCTCTCATCTATATGTAACAGTGGCATCTGTGAAAAAATAGATGTGGTCAAGTCATGGATCTTGAAAGTTATATATATTTTTTGGTTCTATTGTCTGTATAACCAACGTGAAGTTCTTTATCATTAGCAGGGATGCACATATTTTAAAATATTACCAGTGAATTATAATGCATAAATTTTGATTTTGGAACATTTTTTAACTTCTTTCTTTTTGGAGATGACTTTACAGTTCTAAATAATAAAGTAGAATTTCCACCACAATTAATCCTTTGCTTGTAGAATTTTAAAATGAACATTTGTTCAAGCCAAACATTTATTTGCCAGTATTATCTTAAGATGGTGTATTTTACATTTACCTGTTATTGTAAGCTAATACTTTCTTCATATTATGTCTAGTTCGAATATTTCAGTTCAAGTAATATAATTGTTATGGGCAGAGCTCTCTGCTAGGTTCCCTTTTGGTTATCGGTGAGAGGCCTATAAAAGAAGCATAAAGCATACTTCCTGTCCTTCAAAAAGCTTACAGATATGTTAAGGAGACAATATTCATGAAACAAATGATGAAATCACATACGATTCTATGGCTGAGAGTGATAGAGACAGATGAACGTGGGCTGGGGTTATATAGAAGGGCTTCAATGACAAAGTAGGATTCAGGATGGGTAGAACTTTCATCGATGGAAAAGGCATTCTAGGCAGGGAAACAACAGAGGTCAAAATGAGCATTATACAATAGTCAGCGGGTACCAATCAAAGATAGATTGAAGTGAAGGAGAACCTAGCAAAAAAGGGCACCTGTCAGGAGTTAGCTGGAATTCAGGCACTGGGAAATGAAGTTCTACCAGTTGACAATTTTCAACTAGTAATGGCCTGTGAATTGCCTCTTTCTTGGTAAAGTTTCCTTTTTGTTTAGTTAATTATGCTTCAGCAGTTCCTTTAATATCATGAATGTCGTGAAGCCTGGATAAGAGACTGGGAAATAACACAAGCAGGAGTCTGCTATATAGACAAAGTGCTTTCGTTCATCAATACACATTCAGGACAAGTCAGAGTAACACTGGCTATATCACACTTGCCTGAGTGCCTTCTTCTATGTTTGGTGTTTTTTTTTTTCTTCTAAACTCAGTGTCTCAAATATGAAGTTGGAAAAAAATGACTAGCTACGAAGTTATGTAATTTTTAAAAATAAAATATTTTAGTTATTATAGACTCAATGGTTTCAACTACTTTTTTCTCCCTAAATTAATGAAGAAATTTTACTTGGATATTGAAAATATAGCAACATAATGTAGGTACTGGGAATTATAATAATTATGTTAGGATTGTGTACTAATTATTGAATAATACAATTTATGAAATTAGTTGAAACATTGATTAGTCTAATGGGTATGTTCTTCATGGTTCTTAGCATGCCCTATTTACAATTGCTACAACTCTATTTCTTATTTTAATTTTTTGGTACCAGGGGATTGAACCCAAGGATATTTAACCACTGAGCCACATCCCAACCCATTTTTAGTTTTTATTTTGAGACAGGGTCTCACTAAGTTTCTTAGGGCCTCACTAAATTGCTGAGGCTGGCTTTAACTTGGATCCTTCTGCCTGACCCAAACTATATCTAAGCAAAATGTGTAAAGGTTTTATACTATTATTTAGGAACAAAATTCTAAAACAGTTCTTAAATTATAATAGAACAATGTTTTTATTTTGTATTGAGTAATGATTACTCTTTAAAGAGAAAAAGAACAAAATTCTGAGTCCATTAGCTAATGATATATCTTTAATTATATTAAGACATAAGGGTGAGACCTAAATTTTTTTAGTTATGACTGTAAAATATTATTTTAGTAGCTCCTTTTTAATTCCCCAGAATATGATTCAGAAATAAGGAAATTACTTCCCAAGTATGGAACTGATGACAGGTTCTAACCACACAAGCATTAACATTGTGTCAACATACTTAACAGTGTTCTCTATAGTCTATAAGTAAACAAACTTTTCTTTATGTTAAAGGCTAGAATTATGAATAATCTGTAATACAAATTATATATTACTATAATGAGGTGAAAAAATGCTATGTATTAAGAAAAATAGTGAAAATACTTTTTAATAGAAGTTGATGAAGATATGGATATTGACCTAAGCAGTTATTCTAGATCCTTGCTGTGTAATAGGATGGGAGGCTAAATGGAATCCAGCAGTTCTCAGTACAGACCATACAAATGTTCCTGATAACTCTTAATATGCTTAAAGCTGTATTAACAGAGGTGGTTGCCCTCATCAGGGAAGAGGGAGGTAACTTTGTTTATACAGGGTTGAACCATTTAGATGTCAACTTCATTTTTCTCAGGCTTAAAACAATGTGCATTTAAATTTGGCAGTGACCTCCGTAGAGTATAACACAATGGTTGAAAAAAGTCAGTGGCTTTCCATTTTGGCTGTGGCAACAGAACAAGTAAATCTTGTTTTAAAGTGGAAAAAAATGTGTGTGGGTCCTCCCTCTATCAAGCTGCTACTATTAAAACTATAGTTTATGTTTATTTCAGTTCAGTCTAGAAAAATTAAAATCAGTTCTTAAAAAGAGGAATGGTTTAGTCTTTTAGCTTTCTTTCACTTTCATGAAGTTATAATTATTCACTGTCTCATAATAAGCCCTCATTAACCCTTTGTTAACAAGTCATTTTTATTAGCCTAGAATGTCCTCTGGTGCTTTAATTTTCTCAGAATTGGGGTGTGTGTGTGTATTTTCGGGTGGGTACCAGGGATTTAACTCAGGGGCACTTGACCACTGAGCCACAAACCCGGCCCCATTTTGTATTTTATTTAGAGACAGCGTCTCACCGAGTTGCTTAGTGCCTCATTTTTGCTGAGGCTGGCTTTGAACTTGCAATCCTCCTGCTTCAGCTTCCCGAGTCACTGAGATTGCCACCACACCCGGCAGAATTGGTTTATTTATTTGAATACTTCTCTCTCCCAATCTCTCCAACTCATATTTGAGGTATAAATGTAGGAAGAGCCTTCGCTTCCCCCTTCCTCAACATAATTTCGCTCTGGAGCTTTGCCATTTTCAAGAGCAATAGTATTGAATAAATATCTGAAAGTCTCGTAGTACATCCATTATGGAATTTTTGCCACTCGAATTCTAGAAGTGTTTACCATATTATATTACCTTGAAAGTTATTTACTGATTCTGCTTGTTTTCCATTTGGGGGAGGTAGTGGGATGATGGGGGTAGGGAGGTTGTAAATTTATGATTTCCAAGTTATTTCAAACAATGCATTTTATTATCTGAAGGAGTATAGACAATATTTAACTGGATCAATTTTGAATTCAGGGAAACACAAATCTGAAAAGTTTCTAGAATTTTTTTCTAGGAAGGTTTTAAAGCAGAAAATGAATGAGATGTTCCATTTTGTTCCTTCCTTTACCTTACCTGAAGGTGATTATCTCTTTCTGTGTGTTTAACTGAAACCATAACATCTTTTTGAATTTATTTGATATTTGGGTACTGACTTGGCTATATGTAGTTGCATGCAGAGAGTAAGGGTATGTGTTTATGGACCTCAGTGATATATAGGATAGGCTTTAATCATGTGCTTATTTTTAACTCTGATTCCATTTCTACAGGAAATTGGAATGCTTGGAAAATTACAGATACTATTATTTCTGCTTTTTCTGTTGCTTGTTTTAAACTATGTTCCCATATGTTTAGATAAATGCTTCTTTCTTTCCTAATGTGCCTACATCTTTTGTATCTAAGAATAGATTTTAGGGGTTTGGCAAACGTAATGATATTTTATGCAAAATTTTGAGGTTAAGAGCATTTTTCTAATTTGAAGTTTTTTTCTTTCATCAGGGTTTCATAGAAGCTTTCAGTAGTGCTGACTTCTTAACACATTAAGTCCCAATTTTTTAATTCTACAAACCTCATAAATATCCCAACGTTATTTCAAAGTTACCATAAGTGACATATATGATATTCAATTTGCGTTTTCATAGGTGTTTCACATCTGGGACAATGGAACAAAATGGGTTAAGGATATTCAAAGACTACTATCTGACATTTTCTGGGAAAATCAAGGTCTGCCTCTCAAACTTGGGCATTACTGCAAACCCCTGAACTCTGCCCTTGGACTCCAGATGAGGATTTCCTGACTGTGGACATCCTAGGAAAGAAAGAAGCATTTGTCTAAACATATTGGTGGTACCTATAAATACATGATGGTGTGCCAGAAGATAAATGAAAATAGAGGGTAAATATGGTATCTTTCCATGGAGTGCCAAGTTTTCCAGAAATAAAGCTTAGAACATAAATTTGGTATTAAAAGAAACACAAATATACTATGGCATAGAATGTAAAATTCACAAAAATAAAGCATGAAATAACAAAAAAAAATTGTCGTTTGTGATGGGCCACTGCTATTGTTTGGAACTGGATTGTTCCCCCAAGCTCATGTATTAAATGCTTGATTAGGAGGTATTGGAACCTTTAGGAGGCAGGGCTTAGTAGGAGGAAGTTAGATCATTGGGACTTTCCCTTAAAGGGGATCCTGAGATCCTGGCCCCTTCCTCTTTTTCTTGGCTTGTCATGAGGGGAACAGCTTTGCTCTCTACCACACACTCCCTGCCATAATATGCCATGCTGCCACAGGGCCAAAGCTATAGGGGCAAGTAGTCATGGACTAAAACCTTGAAAACCATGAGCCACAATAAAACTTTCCTCCTTTTAAGTTGAATATCTGAGGTATTTGTCACAGCAAGGAAAAGCTGATGGCAGTTCCTACCCATTTGTACTTTTAATCTTCTTTTCCTACATGGTACCTGAGTTTGAAAGTCTAATAAATCTGTTGGCTTAATGACTGTGGAACATTGAGAATCAATTTGTTAGAAACAAATGAGCATTTAACAGATAAAAATAACTGTAATAGAAAACTGATTTCCATGGTGTATTCATTAATTTATTATTATTATTATTATTATTATTATTATTATTATTATTATTATTATTTTGTACCAGGGATTGAACTCAGGGGCACTCGACCACTGGGCCACATCCCCAGCCTCTTTTTGTATTTTTTATTAGAGACGGTCTCACCGAGTTGCTAAGTGCCTCGCCATTGCTGAGTCTGGCTTTGAACTCATGATCCTCATGCCTCAGCCTCCCAAGTGCTGGGATTACAGGCGTGTGCCACAGTGCCTCGATCATTAATTCATTATTATGTTATTGTCACATTTGCAATATCCTACATGGTGAAAAAAAAGGGAGTACCTCTTCCCCTGAATAGACATCTCTCCAGATAAGGCATACAAATGGCCAATGGGTACGTGAAAAAAAGGTGATTAATATCTCTAATCAGAAAAATGCAAAGCAAACCACAGTGAAAAAAATCACCTCATACATGTTAAGATGGCTTTTATCAGAAAGACAAGTGATAATAAGTGTTTCCAAGGATATGGAGAAAAAGGAAAACTAGTACCCTATTGGGTGCAAAGTAAATTGGTACACTCATTATGGAAAACAGTATTGAGGTTCCTCAGAAAATTAAAAATAGGACTACCATCCAGCATTCCCACATCTGGGTATATGTTCAAAGCAAATAGTATGTTGAAAAGATATCTGCAGACCCATGTTCATTACAACATTATTCAGAGCAGTCACGATGATAACCCAAGCATCCACTGACAGGAAAATGGATAATGAAATTGTAATATACATGAACATACATACACACAAACACACACACCCAACAGGGATATAATTTAGCCATAAAAGAAGGAAATCCTGCCATTTGCAACAATATGGCTGAACCTGGGGAATATTATGCTAAGTGAAATAAGCCAGAGGCAAAAAGATAAACATTACATGATCTCATTTATATTGGTGTCTTAAAAAATTCAAACTGATAGAAAAAGTAGAATGGTAGTTGCCAGGTCCTGGAGGAGAGTGAGGGAAATGAGGATATATTGATCAAAGTGTATAAACTTACAGTTATAATGTGAACAAATTTGGGGATCTAATGTACAGCATGGATGGTGATGGATGTTAATTTCATCATGATAATCATTATGCATTGTATACATGTATCAAATCATCTAATTGTATGCCTTGAATATTTACAATCTTTATTTTCAATTAAATATCCTCAAGAGGGATTTACTGTTCTTTGTTTTTATGGAAATTCTTGATGTGTCTGTTCTCACATTAATATAATTTAGATGAAGGAAGACAGATTTGAAGAAGTCTGACCCCAGGGATTTTAAGGTATCTTTGAAAGCACAAATGATATTTTAGTGTGTAATTTCCTTCATAAAATGTTTTATAGTAGACTTGTTTATTTTTTAGGTCTGAGTCAAAGCTGAATTCAACATATTACTCTTTAACTTGTCCAAAATTCATATCTTTTGGCTGAGAACCAACTCTGCTTTACAATTCTTAAACCATTTCCTTGTATTAATCACCAGCACTACAAATTCCCTTTATTTGGAAAGGCCTTCGTTTAAAAACAAAATTTTTATCATTTTTGGAGTTAATACATAGTTTACAATGTTAAGAAAATATTAAATATTCTGCCTAGTCAGATGATAGGATAGCCTTACTAACTTAGTAGATCATTCATATACATTAGTGTTTAAGTACATGAGATTCAAATTATTTAATATCTTAGTAAAATGAAAAATTATTTAATCAGGGACTTTAATGGTTGGCCATAAGATCTTGAAATCCATAGATTCTGAAGATTTATATTAATAAAAAATGGCATGTTACATACCTTTATAATAATGCTTATGCTATTTTTATAAAATACATATGATGGAATAGAATAGTGAAGATGTGAATAAATAACAGCATCTAAATATCACTGAGACTACTGTTAATGTTGTTTTTATGAGTGATATGCTCTATATTAAGTATCTGCTCTATTTAAATTGGTTTCTCAGAAAAACCTTAATGATATTTTAATCACTCTTACAGTGTTTTTATACATTGTCATTGATTCTCAACATTTTTTTCCTGCAACAGGACTCTAAACACTGCAGCTTAAAACCCAAACTCAGACTTCATTACAATTCTAGGTACTACATTAAGAATGGCAGAGGAAGTATGTGTTTTCCTTTCCTCCCTCCCCTTCTCTTTTTCTCTTCTATCATTTTCTCTCTTGTGCACACTCTCTCTCCCCGGCATACAACCACAGGTTATTATTTTGTTGTAATACCTGCAGCCAAATCATTCATTACCCCCAGAACTGTCCAAGTGGCAAGTGACTTATACTAGGTTTGACATCCCCTAATTATTAGGAAAATTCTACTTTTGTCAATTTTTTTCATAATTTAATTTGACTTGGCAACATTATGGTAAATAACCACTCATAATAAAATAGTAAATATTGAAATGAGTTAAAAATGTTTGTGATTCTTTATAAAAGTCAAGACTTAGAGCTTATAGTTACCAAGGCAAATTATAAACTTCCAGAGCGTTGAAGGCACAACCCAACACAAGGGCCCCTTGGCAAAGGGTGAAAGGTCTTGATTCAAAAATTTTTCAGAAACCTGTTCAATCATAAGCTGATAACTAAGCTTAGGGAAGAAAGACTTCAGTAGCCATCCATAAAATGGAATACAAACTTTACAGAATCAATCCAGGAAAGTCACTAAACAGCACCAACAAAAAAACCCTGGGATCAGGAAATCTAATTTTCAAACTTGCCACATTATATATTATATAAAATGTCTAGTTTTCAATGGAAAATCAACATACAGCTGAATAAATATGAAAGTATGGCACATACTCAGGGTAGTAAGTAGTCAGTAGATGCTGTCTCTGAGGAAGCTGACATTGTACTTACTAGACAAAACTTTAACTCATAAACTCAAAGAACTAAAGGGGGCCATGTCCAAAGAATTAAGGGGAAGTATAATAATGATGTCTCACCAAATATCAAGAGAGAGAAATTATGAAGAATCAAATAGAAAATCTGTAGTTGACAGTTATAATTGAAATGGACAAAGAATTACTAAAATCTGGCAGTAGATTTGAGCTTCCAGAAGTAAGAATCAAGAAATTTAAAGATATGTTAACTAAGATAATCATATTTAAGGAAAAAAATGAAAAATGAGCAAATTTTAAGAAACTTGTGGGACAATATCAAGTATACCAACATACAAATACTATCCCAGATTTGGGGACAAGGAAAGAAAGAATATATGAGGGAATAACAGCTAAAAACTCAAATTTGTTGAAAAACAAAAAACTGCAGTCTCCAAGCTTAATGAACTCAAATTAGGATAGACTCAAAAGAATCTACATCTAGACACATGATAGTCAGTTTTTTTGAAAGACAGAGTTCGAAAACAAGTGAGAAGAGATTCAACATGAACAGGGTATCCTTAATAAGATTATAAGCTGATTTCTAATTCTGGGGACCAGAAGGGCAGTGGGGTGAAATATTTAAAGTGATTGAAAGAAATGAACTTTCAACCAAGAATTTTATATCTACCCAAACTATCTTTCTTACATGAAAGAATTAGGATATTCCCGAATACATAAAAAAAAAAAAAAAAAAAAAGATTTCCTGATCCCAGGTTTTTTGTTGGTGCTGTTTAGTGACTTTCCTGTGCTATTTTTATGTATTTGTGCTATTGACCTCCTATATAATGAACACTAAAGGGAATCCTTCAGTTTGAAATGAAACTACACATAGTCTCCAGCATATAATAGTTCAATTTGTAATTTTTTTTATGTTATGATGGTTACCAAAGTGATAAATATTTAGTGGAAACCATACTTCAAATTTTGAATGTGGATCTTTTCCCAGGCCAGTGATATGCAGCATGATGTCCTCTCATGATGCTAGGCAGTGGCATTGAGCCACAACTACCTATCAACCACATAATCATGAGTATAAACAACTGAGACTCTATCTACAGTGTACTGTGTTGCTAAGCTATGATGTTTGGTAGATTAGGTGTCTTGAATGCATTTCAACTTATATTTTCAATTTATTATGGGTTTATTGTGATATAACCCCATCATAAGTTGAGGAGCATCTGTAGATGTTAAATGCATATGAAGAAATAAAGAGCACTGGTAAAGATAACTGTGTATAAATAATAAAGACAGTATAAAGTCATTTTTGTTTACAACTTTTCTCCTGATTTAAAAAATCAGCTTCATAAAGCACTAATTATAAAACTATTGATGTTTATCACTTATAAATATGTAATTTGAATGACAATAATAGTACAAAGGAGAAGAGAGGTAACAGCTGTAGTGGAAGAGTTTTTGTATACTATTTACATTGGTTGGTATTGATCTGAAATAGATTTTTAAAAGTTAAGATGTTAACTTTAAGTCTCAGGGCAGCCCTTAAGATAATGACTCAAGGTAAATGAAGAATTGATAGCTTTATAAATCTCAGTGCTTTGGCATGTGCTCAGAATCTCAGGTTGGATTGTGAGAGTGAGGTTACAGATTATTTCCAAAGCGAAGCTTTATTTAACATTTTTTTCCATTTGTTGTGAACAGGTACATTATATTACTAAATAGAATATTTTACTCTTTAAAAATAGTTTAAAACAATACATAATTATCAATTCTAAGAACATCCAAGTGAATTATGAGTTTGTTCTTGTTGCAATTTTTAAGATGATAAGACTGCCAAAGAGAATGAAAAGCTTTGCCTACTTCTTCCCAGTATGATTTTTAATATTGTGGAAGTTGCAATACTCAAGTATTGGTTTAGTAACATATCCATTTTTTCTCCTAAACAAACTTAATGGCATATATTTGTTATCTGATATTAAAATTAACATTTAAGAATTTCATGATAAACCCTAAAAACGCTGACAGCTATATAAAATCTCTCTCTGAGCTTCCTCTTCTTTCAGAAGAATTTCAAAAGACTTTCAGTTTTATGTGATGTATCTGTCACAGAATTTGAACATCTAAGGCCCAGAAAGTTGGACTCTCTAAGAAAACACTGGAAATGTATTTTTCTGAAATAAGAATGTCACATCAATAAAACAGTGTTAAGTTTTTTTTTCCCCAGTGCTTGGGATGTGATCAGGGCCTCAGAAGGGCTGGGCAAATGTTCTACTGATCTACAACCCCAGTCTCAATGACAATTATTTTTAATAGAGGTATGGGCATGTTAGAAATGAGTTATCCGTTGATGAATAGGTAAATGTATCCTTGGAATAGTTAATTCGAATAAATATTTTCAAAGTATTTACTGTGTCCAGGGCAGTATGAGAGATTCAAAGATAGTTAAAATGTTGTTCTTGACCTCATCAAGACTTGTTATTAAAGACAAGTATGGCCAGGTGCAGTGGCACATGCATGTAATCCTAGCAACTCAAGGCTGAAGCAGGAGGATTTCAAGTTTGAGGCCAGCCTCAGCCTCAGTGAGACACTGTCTCAAGGTTAAAAAAGTCTGGGGAGGTAGCTCAGTGGTAGCGTGTTTGCCTACATGTAGGTCCCTGGGTTCAATCTCCAAAACTATCAAAAATTAGGGATAAGTGTGAAGGGTTATAATATGATGAAAAGGGATTGTTTTATATAAATGCTTATATTAAAATTAAGAATTATAATGGAGTTTTAGCATAACCTAATCTTTTTGAACTTATTACCTAACTCACTTAATGAATTACAAAATAGACTAACAAAAATATATGTATCATAAATGCTCTTATAATTTGCTTTATAACATTGTAGAGTTATTCCTATGAAGAGAAAAATCAGCTTACCTTTTATTTGCTTTCTGTTTTGTTTATCTGAGAAAGAACTAGTGTGACAGACAAAATGAATCAAAGCTCTGAACAGTTTTGATTGTGTCTTAAACTGTCTGCTAGTAGCATCAAACAAGGACTCCAGTGCTTCTGTTGCTGTCAGGATCAGGAATGTCCACCAGAGAAAGAACAATTTCTTCTGAGTAGGAAGCTATTGAACTGGTGCTCTCAGAAGGGACTACCATCTTCTTCACTCTCCCCCTAGGGATCGTGGTCTCCATATTTAGCATTTGTTTACCAAGTTTGGGGAGAGAGTAACTTAGCAATTTTATAGTAATACTTCAGCTTAGAGGGAGGCTGGATGTGGTTGAAAGAGGGAGAGAGGAACCAGTTTTAGTATATAAATTAAATTCTGGTCTTACCTCCATGAAATCAGAGCAACATCCTCAAGATGTGAGGCTTATTAATTATGATCGCATCATTTCTTTCTACAATATGCTTGTAAAAATATTTACTTTATAATAAACCTACTGTACTATTTTAAACAAATTCAGTTTAAAATTATATTTATTTATTTATTTATTTTTTTTTTTTTTGTGGTACCGGGGATTGAACTCAGGGGCACTCGTTCACTGGGCCACATCCCCAGCCCTTTTTTGTATTTTATTTAGAGACAGGGTTTCACTGAGTTGCTAAGTGCCTCGCCACTGCTGAGGCTGGCTTTGAACTCGCGATCCTCCTGCCTCGGCCTCCCAAAGTGCTGGGATTACAGGCGTGCGCCACCGCGCCCGGCTAAATTATAGTTATTTAATTGTGAAATGTTAATGAAATGAAATAACTTCAAAGATAATTGACCTAAATAATAGTTACTGTGAGGAATAATGTGATATATAAGCTTCCCTGTCCTTAAGAGGTTTATGCTCTAGTAAGAGAACTATGTTATGAACTCAGATAACTGTAATATGAATAAATAAGTGCCTTGTAGAGGTACAAAGCCTGGAGAAGTTAGAGGGTGATGACTGGATGGGAAATTTTAGCTAAGATGACTGATGAGTCATCTCATTCAGACACATTAAAATAAAAAGAAGATCGATAAATCACTCACATTTCCACAAAAAATCTGCCTTCACAAGAATAAGCCTACATCTTTTTCAGCATTAATGTTTAGGAATAGGTAATTGTTGATCTGAGAATGAGTTGTGCTAATGAGAATTTAATATTTTGAATATAATTCCGTGGGCAGTCAATGGTAAAGAATCTTTCTAGGTCTGGAGTTGTAAGAGTAGGTCAAAAGGAATGACCAGGATATTAGGTCAAATTAATTCAGGAAAATTTGTGTTCAAAACTGAGTGAGTCATTTTGACCAGTAGGGCTAATACAGTGGTCCCTTGCCCTTGATTAGCGCATAGTCTAACAGAACTCAGAATGCTGGATCAACGGAAGAACGTATCCCTAAATCCCATCCCTTGCTTTCCTGGACCTTATAAATTGGGTGAAAAGCATGGGGGACGGAAGATTTAAAAACTTTTTTGGCAGGAAAGCTGTATGCCTGGAATGGACTTTTTTTTTGAAGAGTTAGAATAAGCTTATGATGTAAAAAATGGCCTGTTCAGATAACACAAGAGGACAATGAAATGTAAATTTTCCTCCCACTAGTCCATCCCCCAGAGGCAACCAATGCTGCTACCAATTTCTTGCATATCTTTAGAGTGTCTACGCATATACAAGCATTTAAGTTCACAAACCTACCTTTTGGTTTTGCACAAAAGGTACCATCCTATATGTACATTTATTTTTAAAAATTTTTCTAATTAGTTATATATGACAGTAGAACGCATTTTGATACATCATACATAAATGGAGTATAACTTCTCATTCTTCTGGTTGTACATGATGTACAGTTATAAAGGTCATGTAATCATATATACACATAAGGTAATAAATGTCCAATTCATTCTTCTGTCATTCCTACCCTCATACCTCCTGCCCTCCTGTTACTCCCCTCTGTATAATCCAAAATAACTCTATTCTTTCCTAGCCCCCACTTCTATACATATATTTCTACACTTTTCTTTTTTTGCACTAAACATTCAGTCCTGGAGTTACTTTTATAACATATTTTTAGAGTACTTTTAGTTCACAGCAAAAGTGAGAGGAGAAAACAGAAATATAATATATTCCCTGTCCCCGTAGATGCATGGCTTCCCCCACTATCACTATGTCTCACTGCAGTGGTTTATATGTTACAGTTGATGACCCTGATACATCATTATCACCCAAAACCAATAGTTTTGCATTGGGGCTCTTGGCATTGTACATTCTATAGGCTTGAACAAATGCATAATATATATGACCATCATTATATCAGAGTAGTTTCATTGTACTAAAAATCCTTTGTGATTTGCCTATTCATTCTTCCATCCTCCCAAATATGTAGCAACCATTGAGTTTTTAATATAAATTAGTTTTTTTTCATGATACTGATCATTGAACCCAGGGACTTATGAATGATACGCAAGGGCTCTGCCACTGAACTACCTCTCCAACCCTCCACTGATCTTTTTACTACATCTATCATTTTACCTTTTCAAGAATGTCATATAGTTGGAAGCATACAGTATTTATGCTTTTTATTATACTCTGGCAATCCTTTTTAGATTGTCTTCTTTCAGTTAGTAATTTGTATTTAAGTTTCATCTTTGTCTTTCCTTGGCTTGATAGCACATTTCTTTTTAGTGTTGAATACTAGTTCATTATCTGGATAGACCAGAGTTTGTTTATCCATTTATCTACTTACTGAAGGACACTTGGCTGTTTCCAGGTTTTGGCAATTTTGAGTAAAGCTTCCAGAAACATCCATGTTCAGGTTTTTGTGCAGACATAAGTTTTTAAGTCATTTTGGGTAAATATCAAGGAGGTATAATTTCTGGATCATATAGTAAGAGTGTGTTTAGTTTTATAAGAAACCACAAACTGTCTGAAATGACTACCATGTTCCATTTTTACCAGCAATAAATGAGAGTTCCTGTTGCGTCACATCCTTAGAGATACTTCAATATCAGTACACCTACAAATGCCTGGTTCTTCTATTTTTTCTTTTAATTTTTTATTTTGAAATAATTACAAGCTCACAAGAAGTTGCAAAAACAGTACAGAGAGATCTTATGTACCTGTTTCCCAGCTTCTCCTACTTGTGATATCATAACTATAGTATGTTATCAATACCAATCACTTGATTGCCAGAGTATAACAAACTACTAGAATACAGTGTTTTTTTTTAATATTAATTTATTTGCTTTAGTTGTACGCAATGCATATTTTTATTTTTACATGGTGCTGAGGATTGAACCCGGGCTGCACACGTGCTAGGTGAACATTCTGCCGCTGAGCCACAACCCCAGCCCTGTTTTTTTATTTTTTATTTTTATTTTTTAAAAATATTTATTTACTTTAGTTGTACACAATGCAATGCATTTATGTTTACGTGGTGCTGAGGATCGAACCCAGGCCGCGCATGTGCGAGGTGAATGCTCTGACACTGAGCCACAACCCCAGCCCCCTGTTTTTTTATTTTTAGTGCCTGCAAGATATTTCATTGCCTAGGTGTTCCATAGTTTTTTTTAACCTGTCCTTTATTAATGGGCATTTACATTGTAGCATTGCTGGTAGAGAGGGACAGGAAACAATGCAAATCTCTGTGCTGGGGGCCACTGCTAGCATATACATTGCCTTTGTGTGAATTAAAAAAAAAAAGGTACTCTATTTGGGTGGATGTATCCCCATAGGCATATGGCTTAGAAATCAGACTAAAACCTGGATAACTGTATTTAGCACTTCTGTGTGTGTATCTGTTTGCGCCTACGTGGAAATCCATATGCAGGATAATGGAGTATACTTTGAATTCTGCAGCATAACATCATTGTTCCATTTTGAAACATTGAATTTGACCCTTTCAGACTTGTCACATCCCTTCCCCACTTGTAGCCCTGATAACCCCTCCTCAATACTTCATGCATTGTGCATTTTCTATTTGTATATGTATCTGTCCCTCACGTTGGATTTTAAACTCCTTTGACAGCAGAGACACCAGGTCTTCATCTTTGTGTTTGCCTTTCTTTTCTTCTATGCTCCACTGTTATATATCTAGAATTTTGTTTTTTTTTTTTTTTTAAATAAAGGTACAGAGTGAATTTTTGCTGAATTTTTTTTTCTTAAGGCAAAGAAGAGCAATGAATTTAAAAATCTGCCTCTCAGTACTTCAAGAAGATGTCTTGAAAATTTCATACTCAAATTATTTTGAATTAAAATGCCCACACATATCACACTTGTAGGAGAGAAAAAGGGTGTATTATGAAGTTAACCAACTAATGATAGGGTACTGCAATTTAAAAAAATATTAAGCATTATAGTATTGAGAAGAAGAAAATAGAGTAGCTGAACTCCTTGTGACATTATAAGCAGGTTATTGGGCTTGGTTCCACTGAATTTTTAAACATGGGAATAAGAATAATCCTTTGTAAAGATGCTTTAAGGACTTAAAATGTGCAAAAGAAATGCATATTGGTTTGGATAAAAGAAAGCATTTTGAAACACAATTTAGAATGAACCTAAAGTAATTTATATGTAGTATATGCATTTCTTTAGCAAATGCAATTCTGAGAAATTGCGTAAATCTTGTACCCTAAAAATACCTAATTTCATCAGATCTTCTGTATGCCATTGATTTAAAGGGAAATTGTCCATTTTTAACACTGGCCTTTTTATTACTGTTAGGCACTAGAAATGTTTTATGAATTTTAAATTACATTAAATATTTCATTAAAACTTAAATCATTGGAAGCTGGGCACGGTGGCGCACGCCTGTAATCCCAGCACTTTGGGAGGCTGAGGCAGGAGGATCGCGAGTTCAAAGCCAGCCTCAGCAATGGTGAGGCACTTAGTAACTCAGTGAGACCCTGCTTCTAATAAAATACAAAAAAAAAGGCTGGGGATGTGGCCCAGTGGTCAAGTGCCCCTGAGTTCAATCCCCGGTACCAAAAAAAAAAAAAAAAAAAAAAAAAAAAACTTAAATCATTGGAACCATATGTGGTACATATGAGAACTGCTACATACATACAAAGAACAATGAAAATATACCATTTTTAATGCATCTTTTATTGTGTAGACTTTATATTGGTAATGTAACTAAAAAAAGTTGACAGGCTAACCATACAGTCTAATCAGTATAAATCTTATACAAGTGAAAAGTTAAAACTTATGGTAGTTATAAAAATAGTTTGATCTGTAGATTAAACCCATGATGAGGCAGTGAATGGCTTGACGTCCATATTGGGTATAATTCCATTTGTTTGTGTACAGTATTTAAGGAAGTACTGGGGAAGTTGTGTTGAATAAAACCGTGGAGGAAAGTGTTCTTTAGTTCTAATGTTCACAGCGAATAACCAAGTGAGAATTGATTTGCTAGCATCCCACAAGCATTTATTCATTATAAGGAATGACTGTTACTTGAAGAGAATTGGAGAAAACATTTGTATTCCTTGATTATTTGCTGTAAATATTTTAGGAACAAAATCAACAAAATACTGTGGATTCACTATGAGATAGAATTGTTTTATAGAAGTTCTGTTATTCTGATGTTAACTATGATGTGTTTTTATGTGTATTCTAGGAAATAAAGCAAGTTGGGTTGATTCTAATAGCTTTTATTTTTCAATGTTAGTGCTAAAATCAGATTCTGTACAGCTCTGAATCATGGTTCTATAAATTCTTGGCTGTACTAAGTAAATTACAGTATATCTTTCAGTACAATTATAACAATGCTGTAAAATGTAAGTGCTTTTCTTGAGAGTTTTTATGATTGAAAATTAATTTCCTTCTGAATTTGGCTGATTAGATTTTCATTCTGCTAGTATTGAAGATCACTGTCAACTACCATTTGAGTGCTATCTATGTATTTAACAGTTTACTAGCGACTAATAGAAGTTTGAAGAATAGAACAGTGCCTCTTTGGTTTGCCAAGCTTTCTTACAGGGTTAAATAGGATGGACACTATTACCTTGTGCATATGTGTGTTTACGTACATATATTTTTATATTTATCTTGAACTATGGACTTCCGATATATGTAGAATAATTCACCAACTTGCTCTTTCACTGAAATATATGGAAGTAAGCTAGTTTTCATTTTAACTAAGCAAGTAGCTATTTCTATGACTGTGAGGTATATTTAAATTTTTAATATAAATTGTGGGGTTTTGTAAGCTGCCTGTCACGGCCAGCCATGGCGCCGCCACGGGAGGAAAATTCTCGGAGGCAGAGTTAAGCTTTTACTACTTTTACTTCTACTTTCTTAGAGAGAGCTTAGAGAGGGAAAGAAAGATTTTTCTTAGAGAGAAAGATTAAAGCGAGCTTTTCTTCTTGTAGAGCTTCTTTCTTCTCTCTTCTTTCTTCCTTCTTCTGTCTTCTGTCTTCCTCAGGAGTCTCGGCCTAACTCTGACCAGTCATTACTTCTTCTATCTGGTTTCTCTTCTGTAACCGCTCTGCCTACGTTCTGACCGCTGATTCTTCTGACCGACCGAGTGACTGCCCGGCTGACTGAATTCTCCGTTCTCCTAACTCGGACTGCTTTCACCCGGTTATATACCTTCAGGTTTGCTGGTGCCTACAGGTGCGTCACATACATATCAGGTGGAACTTATGGCTTCCAGCTAGCTGCAACAGCCCTTCCTAATTAGGGCTCCTTCAGGGTTTTGTATGTATATACACAAATCTCATTTCTCTCAAATGTGTGTGTGTGTGTGCGCGCGCGCACACACACACACACACACACACACCTGACATAATCCCTGCTTCTGTGAGGGAACCTAATGCAAACGGTACAAAATAGAAATATCCTTACCTCCTTTTTTTTTTTTTTTTTTCACTTTCCCCCTTATTCCATGAACTGACTATATATATCTTCTTTACTTTGCTCCATTTGCTTCTCTGGAGTGGCCATACCATAAATGGGTAACTGAACGTGGGGAAGTGCTACATGTGGATAATGGGAAGTTGGGCATTTGTTATAATACATGGGAATAGTGAAGGAATAGTAATCATTTTTAAGTTAATACTTATTTTTGGGGAAGGATTCAGTTTGAATTATGTTTTAAATCTTAAGGAATTAGAATTTGGTTTTGAGGAAAAGGTCTAGACATTCTAGTCAGTGAGGATCATAAACAGCTGGGTGACTGGTTTTGTTTTGGGGAACTATCATGTAATGAATATTTGAGAATTCTTGAGTCAGGATAGGGAAGATTGGAGTGGTTTGAAATTAAAGCATTGGCTCATTTTGACTTGATTTTCTCACTTATTGGGGAATACTATAAAAGTTATATGGTTGGACCAAAGCAAGGAATGATCATATTTAAAACAGACTTATTATTGAAGAGGACATAGGACTCGTTTACCCCAGAAAGGACTCTGATCTACATAAGGATTAACTATGAAATTAGATTTTAGAGGAAAGAATAAGTACAAATAGTAGTACAGGAAAAACATGGTATGGTTTTCCATTTAACTGAATAATGTGGTTGGTGATCTAGAGGTTCCTGTTAGGCTAGTACTATACATCCAAAGAGGACTGTGCTGTTACCAACTGGAGTTTGGAGAGCTTGGTCATCCAGACACTGCTGAAGCTCTGCAGAATAAGGTCTCTACTTTTTTCCTCCAGGTATATTTTGGTAATCCCTAGTTTTCCACCAGTTCCTGGGGAGTGCACAGTCTGACTCCTAGAATTGTGGTAGAACTCATGGGGAGAAATCTGGAGAGAGCAGATTTGCTGAGAACCTATTATGTGGCATGCACTCTATTGTTTTATGTACTTGCTTTTCTTCCTATTTTTCCACCAAATCAGATCTTCTGTATATATACCAGTGGGTGGGTGAGTGGGCACTGTGCTGAGAGAAATCTCTCTATCCTGTTGAAGCCTTTGTCACCTAAAAAAGACCAGAAACCACAGTGCTCCTTTGGCTATTTGACCAGGAACTTTCTAGCCTTTCCCCTTCCTTTTACTTCATTTTCATTTATACTACAATGACATAATGTAATACATTGACATAATGTAATTTATCCAGTCACGAGCCTCTTTTCTTGCTTTCCTGGCCTCCTGGTAACAGTCCTCCAATGGCATGGTGTTCACAAATCTTCCTTCTATTGGACAGTGCCATGTAGGTTAGTAACTTGAAAAATGAAAGTACAAGGCATAATTGAAGTCAGAATTCTGAGCAGCAGTATATATACTGATTTCTCCTGCAGAATGATGAAACTCAGGAAACAAGGGAGTCCCTGGTCATCTAAGAAGTTCGTGAACTCCAGACAGAAATTAAAATAAGTCACACTAATTACTGTCCTGGCGACTGAGGCCTGATAGGTAGGTGTGCTCTCTACAACAACAACAAGGTGGCCTCTCTTTTTCAGGATTGGAGAGGAAAACAGAACAGCTTGAAAGTTCTTCCATAACAAGGTCTGGAAGCACAGCCATTTCTCTGAAGGGCAAAGATCCTCTAATTCAACAACTCCTTAGTCTTAGTCACTTTTTGTTGACTGTACCAGTTAGAACATCTCTGCACTTTGATTCTATTTGGTAAGGAAAAGTGACACAAAATTAAGTGATAGTTTATCCTTCTTCTTCCCCTCTTTTGATAACCTATTCTTGAATTCCAGTAAGTGGAATTCTTGTGTCTTTCTCAAACCTGCTACCTTCACAAGAAGATAAATTGTTTAAACTCACTTGTCTCTTACTGACTGGATAGCAGCGGGTCTCATAATTCACAGAAACATTGGCAGTAAGGTTGTTAACCCTTCTTAACAGTCCCATTTTTCTGATGGTTGAAAATTCTACTTATCTGTCTGTCAGATCTCAAGGAACTATTAACTCATGTACAATATTTAGTGTTTGAGAACCTTGTGTCCATCCTTGCAATCAAGGGTAACCAAATAGTCCTCAAGAAACCTTGAAATGGTATTGAAGTTTACTACATAGTAGCTAATCTACAATTCTAGGGATAAACCTTGTCCTTAAAAAAAAAAAAAAAAAAAAATAAAAGGTCTACAGATTATGGCCAGTGAATTTGTGAAACCAGAAGGACCTCGTGAAACAGGAGGAAAGAGATTACCCTAAGAAACTTTTCATCCATGCTCTATTTTTTTAAGGGTCATGTGCCCATATAGTCTTCATCATTCAGGGTGAGTCGTAGCAAGAGACTGTATGAGGATATTGTTGAAATTTTTAGCCATGCTGGTGTTGGCTTCTTTTTAAAATAGACTGTTTCCAGACGGCAACTATATATTCTGGATTTCCCAAGATGACCTTGATTTCATTTTGTCCCATTGTGTCCATAAATATCTTACATTCATGAGACTCTATGCCAGCTTTTGGTTTGGAAAATGTGGATACCAGGTGTATATAGGTCATTCTTGCCAACTGAGAAGAGTCTAACACAGTCTGTAGCTCTGCTTGGTAAACTCTGCTGTTCTCATTGCTACCAGTTCTCACCCACTGTCAGCAATCTCTAATTTTGCTCCCATCTTGTTTCCTTAACCTTCATGAGTTAACTAATCTCTTTTATTCGGGATCGCTTTGCCTTTGGAGTCCAGTAAATAGTCTATCCTTACACTCTCATAAAACTGCTTGGATCCTAGCATTTTGGTGATAAGATATTGCCTTTTGAAAATCAGCACACTTCTTTTTTCCCAGAGTACCCTTGGAATTTGAAAATTGTTCCTGTGATGTAGTCATCTTCAGAGGCCTTTAAAAACAGATTCAGTAAGAAGCAGTACCACCACTATCACTTACTGAGTGTTTACTATGTATGAGAACTTGGGCAAAATGTTAAATTTTTTTTTAAATATTTATTTGCTTTAGTTGTACACAATGCATTTACTTGTACATGGTGCTGAGGATCGAACCCGGGCCACACATGTGCTAGGCGAGCGTTCTACTGCTGAGCCACAATCCCAGCCCGCAAAATGTTTTTTTTTTTTTTTAACTCATTTAATCCTAACTACCCTTCTTAAAGATAGGAAACACACTTAGAGAAGTTGAATTGTTCAACATACCTTGGAGACAAAATATTAGCTGTGCACATATCTGACTTAGAATCATGAATGACATGACCACTGGAATGCTTGGTCAGGTCATCCAAAATTCTGATTCCAATCCCATAATAGAAATTTTAGCTTTATACTTCCCAACACCAGAAAATACATATTTCTGCACAGTTGGGTGAATTTTTTGTATATCCTTATACACCAGTGTTCTTCAAAGTTGACCATGTGTGAAAATCACCTAGAGGACTTTTTAAAACACGGATTGCTGACCTCACAGCCAGAATTTGTGATTCAGTAGGTCTGGTATGGGGCCTGACACTGTAAATTTCTAGTAAATTCCCAGTGGTGCCAATGCTGCTGGTCCAGGGACCACACTTTTAGAATCATTGCTACACTCTAATCATTTTTTCATTCAGCACATTATTACTCAGTACTTAAGGCGTTCTAGGCACTAAAGTTCAGTCAGGATCTTTGTTCTCATAAATCTTATAGTCTAGGTGGGGAGATATACGACTGAACTAATTTTACTTGGGATAAGTAAACACGGTACTGATGGGTTGAGAAAAATATACACCAAGGAACTGAACTCATGAACCTGCCTTTGATGGCCATCACCTTTACCTTATAACTATTTGTCAGTGATACCTTAAGATCTTGTCTTAATTGCCAGGGAGTACATTTGCCCAGAAAGGGCTATTTGTGTGTGGGAATCCACACAACTCCCTAGCTGTCCTAATGTTAGGTTTCCCCAAGAAAGATTTCCAAATTCTTGCAGTCTGATGATGCTTTCTGTTAGCAGAGCGACAGAAAACTGATCTTGCTTTTTTAGTTGACTAAAGCTCGAACAATTCCAGGCATTTTAAAAATAATAAATTAAACATATATCTCCTTCTAATTACTTTTTTCCTTTGATTTTTCATGAAGTTCACACCCTGAGGCAATCATTTAGTTTTTTCTTTTAATTTAAAAATTTTTTTTATTACTATTATTTTTGATTGTCAAATCATGATTGTATACATTTATGGGGTATAACACAATGTTTTGGTATATTTATACATTGCATCATGATTAAATAAAGCTAATTATCACCTGGTTTACCTATCATTTTTGATGGTCAGACATTTGAAATTTACTTAGTTATGTGGAAATATATAATACATCATCATCATCATCATTATTCTCCTGGGGATTAACCCAGGGGAACTGTACCACTGAAGTACATATCCAGCCTCTTTTTAATTTTTTATTTGAAGAAATGATGTTACTACTTTGCTCAGGCCAGCCTCGAACTTGAGGAGATCCTGCCTTAGCCCCCTGAGTTGCTGAGAATACAGGCATGCACCATCATGCCTAGCATAATACATTATTATTGACTATAGTCATCTTGATGTGAAGCAGATCTCAGAAACTATGCCTTCTATCCAAAGCTTTGTGCCTTTTGATCAAGAAGTCTCTATTCCCTCCCTTCCCCCTTTTCTATCCTCTGGTAACCATCATTGTTCTACTGTTTACTTTTATGAGTTCAACTTTATTAGATTTCACATATGAGTGAGATCATGCAGTATTTGTCTTTCTATGCCTGGCTTATTTCACTTAGCATAATGTCCTTCAGATTTATTCATGTTGTTGCAAATGACAGGATTTCCATTTCCATCTTTTTAAGTTTAAATAATATTCTGTTATGTATATTATGTATATGTACCACATTTTCTTTATCCATTTATCCACAGATGGACACTTATGTTGTTTCCATATTGTGGCTGTAGTTCTGCAATGAAAATGAGAGTTCAGATATCCCTTCAGCACACCAATTTCATTTCCTTTGGGTGAATATACACAGAACTGGGATAAGAGGGTCTAATGGTAGGGTTTTTTTTTTTTTTTTTTTTTTTTTTTTTTTGGTGCTGGGGATGGAACCCAGGGCCTCTTTCATGCTTAGCAAGCACTTTACCTCTGAGCAGCTCTGTATTATAGTTTTATTTTTAGTTTTTTGAGGTACCTCCATACTGTTTTCCATAATGGTTGTGATAATTTATATTTCCACCAACAATGAGAGTTCCTATTTCTTTGCATCTTCTCCAACAATTATTTTTCCTCTTTTACAAGAACCACTCTAATAGGTGTGAAGTAATATTTCACTGTAGTTTTTGATGCACTTTCCTAATGATTAGTGATACCAATCATTTTTATGTGTATTTCTTGATCATTTGTATGTCTTGAGAAAAGTCTGTTTACCTCCTTTGACCATTTTAAAATCAGATTATTTGTTTTCTTGCTATTGAGTTGAGGTACTTATATATTTCAGATATTAACCGCTTATCAGATGTATAGGTCGCAAATATTTTCTCCCATTGTATGGTTTTGATTTTTGGTTTGGTGATATCTTATTTGTATATTTTTACCTTTGTTGCCTATGCTTTCAAGGGTCATATCCAATTCATTTTTGCCCAATGTCATGGAGATTTTGCCTTGTGTTTTCTCTTCATAGTTTTATAATGTGGGGTCTCATGTTTAATTTTTTTAGTTCATTTTGAATTTATTTTTGTATATTTTGTAAGATAAAGGTATAATTTCATTCTTCTGCATGTGGATATCCAGTTTTCTTAAAACCATTTATTAAAGAGACTATCCTTTACTTTTCATGTGTTCTTTGCAGCTTTGTCAAAAAATCAGCTGACCATAAATATGTGAGTTTATGTCTGGGATTTCTATCTTCTTCCTTTGGTCCATGTGCCTGTCTTTGTGGCAGTACCATGCTGTATTGGTCACCTTTGCTTTATAATATGTTTTGAATTCAGGGAATATGATGCCTACAACTTTGTTCTTGTTGCTCAAGGTTGCTTTTGGATAGTCAGGTTTTTGTGTGTGTTTGCATGCATGCTGGTATGATTCCATTACAAATTTAAGGATTTTTCCCCATTTCTGTGAAAAATGACATTGTTATTTTGGTAGAGATTTAATTGAATCTGTAGATTGCCTTAGTAGTATGAACATCCACATATTAATTCTTCCAATCCATGAACATAGGATAGTTTTTCATTTATTTGTATTTTTTTCAACTTCTGGTATCATCATCTTAAAATTGCAGTGTACATGTCTATTAACCTTCTTGGTTAAATTTCCAATAGTATTTAATTTTTTGTTGATATTTTCAGTAGGATTGTTTTTCTTAATTTCCTTTTCAGATTGTTAATTTTAAATATATAGAAACACTACAGATTGATTTTATATTCTGTAACTGAATTCATTGCTTATCTAATTTTTCAATTTCTTCTTATAGGTTGTAAGTGTCTAAGAATTTATTGGTTTTTAGGCTATAAAGTTTGTAAGCATGTAATTCCTGTAGTAGTTTCTTATGGCACTTTGTATTTTGGTGGCTTCAGTTTTAATGTCTCCATTTTCATTTCTGATCTTATTTATTTAAGCAGTCTCTCTTTTTTCCTAGTTAGTCTAGCTCAGGGTTTGTGTTTTGATAATCTTTAAAAAAAAAACACTCTTGGTTTCATTGATTTTTTTTTCTCTATTTTTTGAGTGTCTATTTCATTTATTTCTGCTCTGATCTTTGTTATTTCTTTCCTTCTGCTAATTTTGGCTTGACTTGTTCTTTTTCTCGTTCTTTGAGGTGTAACATTAGATTGTTTATTCATGGTCTTTATTATTTATTAATATAGGAATTTATTGCTATTAATTTCCCTCCTAGGGCTGCTTTTGATGTGTCCCATAAGTTTGTTATGTTGTGTTTCCATTTTTTGTCCATATTTTAAATTTTCTTTCTATTGTTTAAGAGCATCATGTTTAATTTCCACATATTTGTGTATTTCCAAAGATTTATCCTGTTGTTTTATTTCATGCAATGATGACCCAATTCAAAGAGACTTTCTATATAGCTGTCCTTATCTTTTGCTCTCGGATTGTTAGTCCTGAAGTTTGGTGAATTACTCTTTTTCACTCTGGACCTTCCCTACCTTTAACTTTTGCTTAGAATCTTCCTGCATCTGGAACCATGTTCTTGCTGTTCAGTTTTTAGTTTTCATTGAAAGTTTTCTTTGGTATTCTGATTCTATAAAGGAAATGGGCCTTTTACTAGTTGGTATGATATGAATGTTAGTGTCCCCTCAAATTCCAAATAATGAATCCTATTCTCCCCTATGATGATATTAAGAGGTAGGATCTTTGGAAGGCATTCAGATCATGAAGGCAGAGCCCTCATGAATAGGATTAGTGCCCATATAAAAGGGGCCCAAGGACTGGACGTGTTGGTGCATGCCTGTAATCCTAGCTGAGGCAGAAGGTTTATAATTTCAAGGCCAGCCTGGGCAACTTAGTGAGACCCTGTCTCAAAATTTGCGGATGTAGCTCAGTGATAGAACACTTGCCTAGCATGTGTGAGGCCCTAGGTTTGATCCCCAGCAGCCCCCCTCTTTCTCTTTCATGTATGCGTGCATGTGTATACAAACACACACGCACACGCACACACGCACACGCACCCAGACACAAGAGAGCTCATTCATCCCTTCTACCATTTGAGGATACAGTGAGAAGGCACTGTCTGTAAGGAACAGGCCCTTTTCAGATACTAAATCTGCTGATGCCTTTATTCTGGACTTTCCAGTCTATAGATCTATGAGAAATAAAATTCTGTTGTTTCTAAAATACCCAGTTTATTGTATTCTATTGTAGCAGCCTGAACAGACTAGGACACCAGGTATTTCTCTAGGTATTTTCAGGTGAGCATTTTCGTTAGCTTAGGTAATTTTTTTTTTTTTTTTTGGATAACAGATTCCCTTAGTCACTTACCATAACTCAGAATCGAAGGATGTTTATCAGATGGGGAATAATGGAAATTGATTTTTCTGATTTGCAAAGATGTCTTGAGTTTTTTTTGAGAAATGTTTTGAACAGTCACCTAGTACATGCTTAACAGGATATGATATCTCCTATTCATCTGCACATAGGAGCCAGATTTAGCTACTCTATCCAGATTGGGAAGCACATTCCTTTGTGGATTCAGAATTTTCTCCTTAATAATTCGGTTCCTGATTGTATTGAGTAGACCAGCATATTTTGTTAACCCATATAACGCAGATAATCCACAAGAATGACTGAAATAACAAAAGAAATGGTGTGCAAGCTCATTGATATCTAGAAATTATACTTTTTCTGTAGTTTTGGAGTCAGCCCTGGTTAGTAGTATCATGTCTATCTCATACTAGCAGTGTCTTGGGCAAGTAAACCAGGCTGTTTAAAATTTGAATGATTTTACACTGATACATAAAATCATAAAAAATTGTACATATAAGTAAACCAATCTTGCTGCTACAATTGAATTCCGTGGAAAAACATCCAGTAGTATTTGATTCAGTGTAATCTCACTGTTAACTCTCACTTTCCTCCTTGATGTTCTAAACTTCTTGACCATTTGATAGGGCAAGGCAAAAATCTCTCAGCACCAGAATCTTACAGTTCCTAGGTATGGAATCCTTTCAAGAACCACCTACTAAATTATTGTACTTATTATGATAAATTATAATATGAAGAATATTCCTACATCTCCCAGGTATCCAAGGAAGGAAATTAACAGTTATTGAAGGCTGCCTAGTAGAGATTTTATTGGCTAAAAATTGTGGTAACATTAATAGTTACACTCTTATTGATAGGTATTCTAATTCTTGGCAGTTTTCAGGACCATTGTAATGGATAGTGTCCTTAGATTTCTATAGCAATCCATTGAGCATGCAGTTCCCACCTTGTATGTCCGAGGATGAAGGTAATTGCATGACTCCCTCACAGCCTTCTAACTGGATGGTGGAGTTGTACTTTGGGCCTGTGTCTTCTGACACTCCTCATTTTTCTTTCCTTTTACAACACTTTTATCCTACAGGGACACATGATTTGAACTCTGCAATTCTGGTACATGATTTATTTAATAACTAGACTTTTATGAACACAGTATTTCTTAGGTTTCCCCTAATTTTATCACTGTTTCTCTCCCTAAGAGACAGCTCTAAAATGTGGAAATTTTGAACTTTACCAAAGGGTCAGAGAAAACTGTTTACCCCTTTGGTATAAATTCTGTGTGCTTCTAAACACTACACATTCAAAAACAGTTTTCTTGGGCCTAGACTTAGAACAAAACTCTTTTTGAGTGTAACATTCTCATTGGATCTTTTATATTTCATTTATTCTTTCATTCAACAAACATATATTTAGCCCTTACTATGTGTCAGGGGCTGGGGATACAAATTGGTAATGAGAGGTACTGTGAAGAAAAACACTTTTACATTTTTATACAAGCTATGAGATTACTAAATTGTAATAGGTATCAATGACCCCTGATAGACCCTTTTAAAATGTTAGCTGTTGGGAAGATGGCCTTAGAAAAGGAACATTGTCTATGATATCCCTCTGCTTTTCCTACCTTCTTTTCCATTATTTGGGCTAAGCCCTTGCTTCCTTGTATGTTTGTGACAACCTTGATCAGGATGGAGTGTAAGGAAATGTCCAAAGACAGATTGTAAAGGAAGGCTGTTATGAATAAAACACCTTTGGAGTAACAGTCTCACAATTAATCCTTTTAGAATTGTGTTTATCTTTTATACTTTTAAATGTAATGCCTTGCCTTATAGTATGTTATACCAAGAACACTGAAAATAGATGTATTTTAAAATATCTACTTATGCTGTGTTTAACAAAACATGATATAAAAAGCAGCTTCCTTGGATGCTTCTAGTTTTATGGTGTTAATACCACAGAGTAAGTTCTTTTTGACATAAGTGTTTTATAAGTTTTGAAGAACAGGGAGTCTGCGAGTTGGAAAGAAGTCATTCTTACCATGAGGCAAATATACTTAAGTTTAATTTTTAAACTATAACTGCCATTTGACCTTAAAGTAAGACAGTCTGTTTCCATTGTGTTATTTTATTGATTGAGAATGAGAACATTTAAAGCAGCTGCCACCAATTAAAATAATTCAACTGTGGGTTGTAAATAAATATTCTTGAAGTTTTAACTCAGTGAAGTCAATCTTTTTAGTGGCACTGTCTTTCTGGAAAACAAATTGGTAAAATTCATCAAGCACTTTAAAATTCTTTCATATGCTTTGATCTGGTCATTCTGTTTCTTAAAAATCTATCCTTAGAAAATAAATTCAAGATCTGGATAAACCATAATGCACAGAGATGTTCCCCACAGTTTAACAAGAAGGAAATGATTATCTAAATTTTGGTATACCCATGTGATGTATTTTAATGGCTCCATTATATTTCTTTTGAAGAATATTAACCAAATAGGAAAATATTTATATAATTCAGCTAAAATAATACAAAACGAATATAGTATGATATTAACTATGTGAAAATATTCCATAGAAAAAGACTCAGTACACATTGTAAAATTTCATTTTCTTTGAGTTTTGATTAAGTGTGGTTGTTATTTTCTTTCTACTTTTCTGTATTTTCCAAATACAATATAATGGACATGTATTAAATTCATAGTGAATAAAAATATTATGTAAATGTTTTGATTCTCTCAGTGAGATGCTTTTTATTAATATCTGGTCCATTTATTATGACTTATTTTTTCCAGATTTTAACTTTAGAATATTTTTTCTTTCTAGTGAATTTTCATATTTTAATCTTATAATGTTTAATTTTTGATATATACAATGTCAACAGTTTGATATCTGCTGCCTCTAATTTCTAAGTATTCTTTAAAGCCAACATTTCTTTTTTTAAAAATATATGCTTTTTTAGTTGTGGATGGACACAATAGCTTTATTTATTTATTTACTTTTATATGGTGCTGAGGATTGAACCCAGTGCCTCACACATACTAGGCTAGTACTCTACCACTGAGTTACAACCCTAGCCTCTAAAGCCAATATTTCAGTTCCATATTGGAATACTATTTTTTCAGGTGGTTTATATTAAAGAACACACAAATATTAATAATATGTGATAAAGAGAGTTGGGTCTGGAGCTACAATGTCTGATTTGGGCCCACCACTTAGTAGCTACGTGACTCGCAAATTAACTGTTCTTCCTGACCCTTAGTTTCCTTATCTTTAAAATGGGATATAATAATAGTATCTATGTCATTGGGATTTTATGAGGATGTAAAAGAGGTAGTACATGTAAACATTGTTATAAAAAAGGCCTGGTACATGGTAAATGGTCAGTAAAAATTTAACTATGTTTGGTCTGTGTTTGTACACACACAATATACATATTGTCATCATTTGCAAAAATACTCCTTTATAATTGTCTTTATCTTTTACATAGTTATAATTTTTATGTTTAGACTGTGTTTATACTTACACATATTGCTATCATTTGCATAATTCTTCTCCTTTATATCTGTCTTTATCTTTTATATAATTGTATTTTTTCTTTTTAGGGTACTGGGCCTGAAACCCAGGACCTTGTACATGTTAGACATACTGTCAGTTCCACAATTGTAATTTTATGTTTTTTTTTTTTTTTTTTTTTTTGGTACCGGGGATTGAGGGGCACTTGATCACTGGGCCACATCCCCAGCCCTTTTTTGTAATTTATTAGCGGCAGGGTCTCACTGAGTTGCTAAGTGCCTCACCATTGCTGAGGCTGGCTTTGAACTCGCGATCCTCCTGCCTCAGCCTCCCAAGTGCTGGGATTACAGGTGTGCGCCACCATGCTCGGCTCACAATTGTAATTTTAAAATGAAAGTTTTTATTTCATTCTCACAGTTAATTTTCCCTTTATACTTTAAAAGTATTTTTTAAAATTTCCATATTTTCAGCAGTAGAAATTTTGTTAATTTGTTTTCTAATCATATTTTCCTTTCCTTTATTGGAATTGATGATCTCTCATGTGGAATGGATAGACTAAAGGCTGGCTTCATTCAAGGCATAAAAGAATTTACATTTAAATACAAAACATTGATGATATTATTTTCAACTATTATTTATTTTAATAAAGTACCGCTTTAGTAGAGAAGGATGGGTTGGGCAGGTAATTGTCAGTGTACCTGAAAGTGATAAAACTACATTTGTTTCTTTTTAAACTCTAAAATCCAGATTTAGCTAATTTAAACTGATCTTCCCAGACAGATTTGGGGTGAAAAAAGAGCTGTCCTTCACTGAATCAGGCATTGGGCTAGACATTTAAATGTATTACATAATTTTATAGCCTAGTATGAGAACTCTTAAATAAAACAATTATTAGAGGATTTTACCATCTTACATTAAAAAATTACAAATGTATTCCTATTAAAAAAACAATTTGTATTTAACTTATTATCTCTTTTTAGACAATTGCAATACTTTTGCCATTGCTCAGCTTTACTGCATTGATGAGATGCTTTTGTGGTATATTTGTGTTGGTAGAATAAGACTGGGCCACTTTGAAACCTAAACAAAGATTTTTTTAATCACTCTTAGAAATATTTTACTGAGACCTATATAGTCCATAAATCTGCATTTTTGATTGGAAATGTGGTTAGTATTTAATGCCAAGAAGGGGTGGGATTGGTGGTCCCTATAAGAAATTATGCTTCCCTTGGTCTTTGATTCTACAGCTGTATAGAGATCCTGGGTAGAGTATGAAGGTCCTTATGTGCATTTCTGATATAAAGGTAGAGAGAAAACTCTAGTTTAAAAATATATTGTTATTTGTGGATTTTATCTTAAAAGGAAACTTTGGGGTATCAATTTTCCCGGTTTTAAAGAAGAGGTCTAGGTGGAGCAGTAGGAGAAAATTAGCTTTTAGGCAAGAACATATTTAATAGCTCAGTTGGCAAGTCTGTCTTATACCTTGTACCTAGCAGTTCAGCTAGAAGCTTTTTTAAACTGAGCATTTAAATATACACAGGAAGTTATTGTACTGGTGCTTGTTGGTAGGGCTGCTGTCTTCCTTCTCTTCCCTTGGGAGCTTGGTCCCTTTGTTTAGCTTCTGTTTCATTTGTTTACAAAGGTATAGGTTTTGAAGTAGGTAGTTTATAGGAGTACCTAAAGAGAAGGGTAAAGGGAGAAGGCTGCTTTATAGGTAAGCAATTATCCTCATTCTATACCTTATTACCTTGATTTCTCAGTCAGTGTCATTCATTAATTTTGCTCTTCTCTCATAGGCTCTGCATTTACTTACTTATTGATATTTTAATTTTCTGTGGAAATTTACTTTGTTCTTTGTTTCCCAGATTAGAAGCCAACTCAATTTACTTTTTGTATATTAAATTATCATAGTGTTTGTTGCCTGATGCATTCATTATTGGGGAATTGTTTAAAAAGGGATTTTTGGATATAATAATTTAATGGTAGATACCACATTATTGTTTTTCTATTCCATTATAAAAGGACTCTCATTACTGTACAGTTCTGTCCTTAGGTGACTGCTATTCTGTAGATATGGCATTGTTATTGGAAGATTTGTACTAGTAAGACTGTTAAATTCAGTGTTGTTTAGGACAGCACTGAAGTAAAAAGCTGTGCTATAGGAGTGTTTAAGTCATCATAGCTAAAAACAAAAGCCCTTTAAAAATAGCAATAACAAAACATATACCTCAGACATGGCTCATGATTATCAAAAAATTCCTCAAGACTTTTTGGGTGTTGGTAAAAAGGTTGTTCAGATTGAATTTACTTTTTTTTTTAACTCATGGAGGGAGATTTAGAAGAGTGAGCTATTTTTGGCATGGGCTTAAAGAAGGAAATATCAGTGTGACTGTTAACTGACACTTTTGTCAAGTTCAGTTCCTACCTGACTGCTTTGATTTTTTTTTTTTTTTTATTTCATTACTTTGGACGTTAGAGTTCTCGATATGAAATTTCTTAAGAGTGACATCTCTAACCTTTGGGTTTGAGTAGTGCATTGCCCCTGAAATTGGTTGAGTCACTTCATATTCTTTTAAGAGTTCACCACCTGTCAAAGCTGAAGAGATATGTCCCTTTTGCCTTCTGCTTCCTGAACCATTTTCTTGCTGGCAATAGTCTTCTATTATTTGTAGCAGGTTTTTCCACATTGAAGATGTGAAACCTACCATGGAGTTTGACCGTTAAAGTGACTCAGGGTTAAAATAGGCTTTGAGACTTACACCTAAGTCCATGAAAGAGTAACTGGTTCAAGACTCTAGTTCATTCCTTTCCAACTCATATCCCCTACAAACAACTAGAAACTGGACAAAATTCATGAACCTCAGGCTGGGGATATAGCTAAGTTGGTAGAGTGCTTGCCTTACATTCACAATGCCCTGGGTTCAATTCCCAGCACCACACACCAAAAATACATGAAACTATTTTCAGACATTGGGCAGCAGGCAGCTCAGGCATGTGATTTCTGAGAGAAAAGGAACAAATTAAGTGAGCTCTATATTCATCCTAGACTTTTTACTGTAGACAGTTTCTAGACCATAGCCTTGTGAGAGGGAACCAAAGCAGAGGTACAATTTTGCTGAATTGATGAGACAGAGATGGGAACTCAGGGCGGACTAAGTGGCAGGAATAAGTGGAGTAGCATACTGGACTTGGAAAAATATCTCCAGAAATCTGTGTAGATGTTCCCCTTATCTTTGCCTGAATATGAATCTTTGCACTTGTCAAGTCATCAGGCTGGGGGAAAGAAACTTATTAAGAGCTGTAGGCTGAAAGCTGCATAGATGTTTCTCTTTGGCTGAATGTGAATTTGTGCATTTATCAAACCACATGCTTATATGGATGTAGGAGACATTTGAATTCCTACAGCAAGAGTTGTGAGACCTTGTTGAATACCTAGTGCATACAATAGAGACCTTAGAAGGGTCATCACTTAGTAGTATGACTAAACTAGTCCTAGAGTGAATGCTACTCAAAATCAAAATTAACAAAACTTAAAGCTATACCATGAAAGATAGTGATCCATGAACAATTTAACTGCACGACAAAACTTCAGTTCTCTTTGAAGGAACACAGCAATATTGATACTCAACAATGTAATTATTATAATATCTGCATCCCCAAATTACTAAACATTCCAAGAAGCACTAAAATGTGACCTGTAACCAGGAGGAAGTCAGTCAATAAAAACAGAATCAGAAATGATGCTTATAGAATAAGTAGACAATGACTTTGAAGCAGCTATGAAAATATGTTGAAGGATTAAAAGAAAGATAAAAATATAATGAGTAAAGAAAAGGAAGGCATATAAAGAACCATGTGGAACTTTTGCAACTGAACAGTATGCAATATGAAATGGAAATTCAGTAGATGAGCTAAATAGCAAAATTAGATCCTATAGAATAAAAAAATCAAAAAATTTGAATGCTTATGAATATAAATTATCCAATCAGAAACAGAATGGACAAAAAAAATTGAAAGGGTAAAAAAACCCCACAGTGGATTGTGATACAATACCAAGCAGATTTACATACATGTAATTGGAGTCCCATAAGGAAAGGAGAGATAAGAAAAATCAGAAAAATAGTTGCAGAAATATGAATAGAAATTTTCCAAATATGAAAACTGTGAACCCATAGATCAAAAAATATCAATGAACCCCAAACAGGAAAAATACAATGAAAACTGTACTAACAGTATAATTAAATTGCTGAAAACCAGGAATAGAACATTAAAAAAAACTACTTAGGGACTGGGGATGTGGCACAGTGGTAGAGTGCTTGCCTAACATGCATGAGGCCCTGAATTTGATCCCCAGAACCAAAAAGTGACACAGAACAAAACAGAAAAACCTACTAGGGAGAGAAATAAGGACCCATTACATGAGAACCATGTATTTCTCAGCAGAAACATTGAAAGCTAGAAGACAATGGAATTATGTCTTTAAAGAGCTGAAAGTAAAAAAAGAGAATATTACCAATTTCAAGTTCTAAACCAATGAAAATATCTTTTAAAAATGAAGATAAAAAATGAGGTTCAAATATATTTTTCAGACAAAACCGAAATTGTTACCAGCATACCTGAACCACAGGAAAATTAAAGGTAGCTCTTCAGGCGGAAAGAAATGATACCAGATAGAAACTTGGCTCTCTACAAAGTAATGAAGAGTACCAGATAAATATGGAAAGTGTAGGGTAAATATAAAAGACTTTCTTCTCATTTGAAAATTTCTTGGAAATTTAGGTGACCGTTTAAAGCAAAATTAAAACTCTGTCATGGGATTTATAAGGTATATATATAAGTAAAGGGTATGAAGTCCCAAGGAATAGGAGGGGTGAATTGGAAGGATACTGTTAAGGTTCTTAAATTATGTGTGTAGTGCCATAGTATAACTTGAAGGTAGATTGCAGTAAGTTAACAATGCATCCTATAAATTCTAGAGCAACTAGAAAAAAGGCATAGTAGTGAATAGTGGTAATAAGATAAAATACTAAAATATACTCATACAATCAAAGAAGATGGAAAAGAGAAATAGAGAATAGATGGGAAATATCAAGAAAAAATAATAAAGATGGTAGATGTAAAATTAACCATACTAATAGCTAAATTAAATATAAGTAATCCAACCACTCTTATTAAAAGGCTGCATAAAAGTGCAAGACCTAATTGTATATCATAGATAAGAAACTGATTTTAATGATAGGCACAGATAGGTTAAAAGTAAAAAGATGGAAATATATTATGCAAATGCTATCATAAACAACAGTGGGTATGTTACTATGAGGTGAATTAGTCTTCAGAACAAGCAGTATTACCAGGAAGAAGGAGGACCTTTTCATAATTATAAAGTGCTTCCCAACTCATCCCATGATGCCAGCAAAATTGGAATCCTTAAACTGTTGGTGAGAATATGAAATGGTAAACAGTATGGAGATTCCTTTAAAAAATTAAAATAAAACTGCCATATGATTCAGCAGTCCCACTTTGGGGTCTATATCCAAAAGAAATAAAATCAGGATCTTGGGAGATATCTCTATTCCAGTGCTCATTGCAACATTTTTTCATAAAGCCAAGATATGGAAAAAAAAAAAAACCCAGTGTACAATCAGCTGATAAATAAATAAAATGTGGTACATACATACAATGAAATATCATTCAGCCTTTAAGAAGGAGGAAATCCTGCTATTCACAATAACATGGATGAACCTTGAGAACATTATGTTATATAAAATAAATAGTTATAGGACAAACACTGCAGAATTCCACTTATAGGAGATATCTGTAATAGTTGAAGTAACAGAAGCAGATAATGCAATAGTGATTACCAAGGGCTTGCAGGGGCCCCTGGAGAATTGTTCACTAGATATAGTTTTATTTGTGCTAGATGAATAAATTCTAAAGATTGCTATACAACATATTATCTATAGCTAACAATATGGTATTGTATATCTCAAAATTTAAGAGGGTAGATAATCGTGTTAAGTGTTCTTACCATAAAACAAACAAAATCCAAAGGAATAAAAAGAGACACAACTTTTGTGAGGTATTGGACATGTCTGTTACCTTGATGATATCACAATTGTTTGCATATATCCAAACTCATTAAATTGTACACATTAAATATGTGCATTTCTTTGTATATCAATCACACCTTAATAAAGCTGTTAAAAAACTTGAGCACAAATATTACAATAATGCAAATAGCCCCACACTGAAAGCAATGCAAACATCCATCAACAGTTCAGTCCATAAAATATTGTGATATATCCATTCAATGGAATACTATTCAGCAATAACAGGACCACACAACATGAAATATCAAAAGCACCCTGCTATGTGAAAGAAGACTGACGCAGGAGACTGCATATTGGGTAATTCCATTTATGTGAAATTCTAGAAAAGTCAAAACTATAGTGACAGAAAGCAGATTAGTGTTTGCCGAGGTCCAGGACTTGGGGGGAGGGTACAGTTTGATTGCAGAAAAGTATGAGGGAACTCTTTGGGGGAACAAAAGTGTTCTTTTGTACCTTGATCCTCAGTTAGGTTACATGTATGTGTATATTTCTCAAAGTTCATTGACTTTCACATTTAAAATGGTTGTTTTTATTGTATATAAATGACCCTTAATAAAATTGACTTTTAGAAGAAGCAGCAGCATTTTGGAGATAAGGGTATCAATTCCCTTTAAGAATACATTGGACTGGTGGTATAGCTTAGTAGAATACTTGCCTAGCATATGTGAGGCCCTGGGTTTGATCCTGAGAACCACAAAATAATAATAATTTAAAAAATTAAAAAAACTTTAAATTCCTTGGATATTTCATAGTAGAGGTTTTTGAGAGATTGAACTGTTTTCTGAAAGGTAAAAGAAGAGGGAGAGGAAAAAAAAAAACAAAGGTAATACAAGCATCCTTAATACAGTGTCAGTTGACTGCTTTGTCCCTAAATTCTGTGGTTCTTCTTCCTCCTAAAATAAGAAGGGCTTGCTGAATTCCTGCTCGAAAGCTGAGTCTGTCTGGCTCTTTTCTTTCATGGAAGCAAGTAATTCAATACAAGGACATTAAAATCAAAACAATTACCTTTGTAAACCCAGAGAACATGTGAAAAACAAATATATCGCAGTTTTATTTCAGGTCTTACTAAGCTGGCACATTGTATCAGATCTCCTTGTAATGGGAAAAAGAAAAAAAATCTAGAATGAAGAAGCTGAATATTACTTTTCTAGCTCTTCTTACATTAGTATTTCAATCAACCAACATATTGATTTCCCATCTGCTCCTTTTCTGCTAATTAAGTGGGCTCTGTGGGGAAGACAAGATAGTAGAAGATAGGTCTTTAGCTGAGGAGGTAAGACATTGTACAAAAAATAATGTAAAACTCAGTTGTTTTCACTGTTTCATTTAAAGTGTTATGAATTTTCTGACCATCCTGTATAATCAAATGGAAGTACCAAAAACTAAGTACCATAAAAGTCTTTAATGACATAGAAACTTAAGACTCAACTCTATCAATACATATTCATTCTAAACCTACTTCTGTTTTTCTTAGTTTTATTTACGTTGACTTTAGGCATCTTAACACTTCAATAAGAAGTCTTTTTAGGCTTACTCTTATTTTATATTAAAATAATTAATTCTCAAAGTAAAAGCTGATTCTGATGCCTTAAAGCTGTTTGAACAAATAGTTTTTAAATAAGAATTCCAAATAGAAATTATTTCATTTTTGAAATCTGTAGCAAATTGTAACTTAAAATTTGTTAGATTTTTAAGTAATAAAGATTTGTGGTGTGTTCCTATTATCAGAAAAAAACACAACTATTTAATAACTAAAAGGTTACCATATATTAAATTAAGCACTCATTGAAGTATACATTAGGAAAACACATGCAAATATAATATTTTTAATTCCAGATAGTTTTTATCTTTTAGGGATCTAAAAGAACCAAAATTACAAGACAGATTTTCTTGGTATATCAAGTCTGTGACTGATTATTTTTAAAAAGTCTGCTGAAAACTGTTGCTTTATTCTTGCTAAGGGGGGGCAGTGGTACTTTCAGTTAAAAAATTGGCAGAATCACTCTAATCCTTTAAAGTATGCTTGTGATTTGTGTGATTGTATGCCAGTAGTGATTACCCTTGATTTACAAAAAGAAAACAAAACAAAAAAAATCCAACCTTCCCAATCATCTGTCAGACTTTAGTCTGCTTCTCTTCCTCTGGCATTTACCAGTTAAATTAGAATTATAGTAAAAAAAGAATATAAAGCCACTATGATTGAATTTCGGGGAACACAGGCAAGGAAAAGTATTGCAAGATGGTAATTCTTAATTCCCACTTTCAGATATTTGTGGTCTTCTATACTAATCCATGCTGTCTAAGCAGTGTCTCCTCAGTTTCCTGAGCCCCATGAGATATAGGATTTTTACAAAGTTTGGAAGAAGTGTGGTATAAGGCTATAGTTGTTTTTGAGTGTATTTTCTTCATATGTGGTAAAAGAATGTTGCTGATGAGAAAGCATCAAATGCATCTGAACTTTACCTTCTCAACCCTGATTCCCCAAGATTAACTCCTTCCATTTTCTCTTTTCTTATTGATTTGGATTTCAAATTATCTGGAAGAGTTAAGCTCCATTCATTCCATAACATAAAATACTTAATCAAACAATCAGATGCCATACCTAGATGAGTAGATGATAACCAGTGTAAGTGGAAATTTTGGTTTAGAGGACGTTTGCAGATAATAGAAGAACTGGGTTTGATGAAGGCTGGCTTAGTAACAGGAAAAATAAAGCAAGAAGGCTGAGAGGGAGTAAGAAAGGGTGTTGGCAAGTCATCAAAGATAAAATGGTAGGCTTTGCTCTAAGCTTCTAATAGGAATAGCGTAGGACCTTGTAAATTATAAATTGGGGCTAGCATTTCTAGACAGATAGGAATTTCTGGTTTGTCAGTGGTATCTTTTCAGCAAATCTTTCTTCTGTCTGCCCTCCTGAGAGTAGGATGTGAGCTTATTACGCTTCTCTGTATTGGTAACTGTATTGGTAACTGTAACATTTGTAGGATTTTCCTATTATTTGGTCTTTTTAGATAATGGCTAGGCTTAATACTGACAATTTTTTTCTTGTAGCGGGGGAAAACCATATTGAATCAGTAGTAAAATTTGTAGAACTTGCCAGATTCTAACACTAATATTGCTTGGTTAATCTACTTGGTCTTCCTGGACTGCTTTTCTTTTTCCACATGTAAAATGGAAAGGAAATGGATCCTCTCTTAAAGGCTCTTTCAGCAAATGGTTTTGTTACACACGTTGTCATGTAAACTATATACTAAAATTTTTATTAGGCATTTGTAGTAGATGGAATTTTGTCCCATACCTCAAATTCATTTGTTCAGGTACTAATCCCCAATGTGACTGTATTTGAAGAAAGGGGCCCATAAGGAAGTAAATAAGGTAAAACGGTTATAAAGGTGTGGCCCTGATCTGATAGGATCTGATAGGATTAGTGTCCTTATAAGAAAAGACACTGGAGAGCATCCACCACATTCCCCCTTCTACCACATACACACAGAAAAGACCATGTGAGGACAGAGTCTTTCTACAAGCCAGGAAGAGAGCCCTCTCCAGGATCCAAACCCTGCTATAACATTGATCTTAGACTTTATAGACTCCAGAACTATGAGAAAATAAGTTTCTGGCATTTAAGCCACCCAGTCTATGGTATTTTGTTATGCCAGACTGAGCTGACTAATACGAGATTTTACCATATTAGGTATGTTTTTATGAATTTAATTTGTAGCTAATATGGTTTAGAAATGAAATATGTAGCTTCTTGATAACAACTATAAGATTTAACAATATTTATTATGTTTTTATGAATTGAACCTGTAGACTAAATGGTTCAGAAATGAAATATATTGTTTTTTCTTGTTGAAATAGGAAGTGAAAGGTTTTAACCTGGTGGTGGAAAGAATACACCATCATTTAACCATATTAGGTATTTTTTATGAATTGAATTTGTAGCTTATATGGTTTAGAAATGAAATACATAGCTCCTTGCTGACTACTACAAGATTTAACTGTATTTGGTATGTTTCTGTGAATTGAACCTATAGATTATATGGTGTGGAAATGAAATATATTGTTTATTTTTATTGAAACAGGAAGTGAAAAGTTTTAACCTGGTGATAGAAAGAAGACACCATCATTTCCATTTTTATTTAATCTTCTGGATCATGGAGAATTATGATACTGAGTGTAGTTGGAAGTTAAGAGTAGTAAGATTTTATGCTTATTTGCTAAGTAATCAAAGTACAATTGAGAAACAACTGTTATTTCATACTAGAAGAAAAGAACCAAGCTATAGGTTTTCTTTCTCTTCCTATATGTACCTTTAATATAAATAACCTAATTGAGTATACCTGTTTTAGTAAATTATTATTGTATTGATAGGTTCCAATATTATTTTTTTAATGTTACTTATAATTTCATTCTAAATAATCTAATTCTAAAGATGAGCAAGTTGCTCCAGTGGGAGCTTGCAGTGGTCTAAGACTATTTTTTTAACTTTCAATTTTGCCTTGGTATGGCAGGAGAGAAAGGATTTAAGGCAAATTATTGTTAAGTAAATATACCTTGTTTGATTGTACTCCACTCCCACAAATATATTTCTGATCTGTTTTGGTTTGTATCACTAGTACAGTCTTGGAAGAGGAGCATTGGAAATGGCATGCACTTGGACTTGGGAGTGTCCTATGCAGATTTATGTTGATTTTTCTACTTTCACTGATTACATGCAACTACATTTCCCTGAGAGCTACTGTTGACCTGACAATATTGACTGCCAGTTGGCAGACAAGATTCACCTAGATTAGGTGATTACTTCCTGTTCCTGTCTACAGACTTGGAAAAAATGGATTTCACTTTCCTTCAAAGGCTTCTCTGAACATAATGGCACAAAATGTTCAGAAGTGGGATAATTCCTTATAAATCTATGTCTGGTTACGCTCAGATAAACATTTCCATTATCTCATTTTGGGCTCCTGTCTACTATGCCACATTTTTCATTGTATGTAGGTGGCCTTAAACCATATGGCAAAAGCATTTCCCCCAAACACTGAATCTCCGCTTTACTATGAACCATTTTCCTCATTTCCCTATCATCAAACAGTTCCTCTCAACAGGCTTAAAAACCTTTTTCTACTTTGATCTTTTTCTGATTATGCTTATGTCTTATGTCCTTTTAGGAACTCATACATGTTTTATTAACACATTTAAGAATGAAATTACCTATTTTTCTTCTGTGTGTTGGGTGAAGAAAAAATTTTATTGCTATTTTTAGATAATACATATTTAATGTTCCTGTAGTCATTGCCCTGTACAAAGTAGTTATCACACACAAGATGCAATCTCTTGTGCTCAGTGATGTTTATGCTGTTTCAGTCTTAAATTAAATCCTTAAATTAAAATCCTTAATTTCCTGGGTTCTTTACCCCATTAAATGTTGCTTTTAAAACATTTTGTTATTTTTAGTTCCCGGAATGTGTTTTTATAAAAGATGTTCGATGAACATTTGTAAATGAGAAATCATAGTTCCAGATTTTTCAGTAATAGTTTTATTCTGTCTACTAAAAGTCTGATTTCTTCCCTTTCCATGTATCTGTCCTAAACATAATAGGGAGGTTCAGTAGTAATCCATTTATCTTTGATACAGATATTTCCCCATAATTGCAACTATAAAAGTGGATGTTGCCTGGGACAGGCAAGGAACAGGTAGGGTATAGACTATTATGCATCTACTTAGAGGGTTCTTGACAACACATACTCAACAGCTTCTAAAATTCAAAAAGTATTAAATATGGAAGACAGCATAACAAGTTACCAAGACTGTCAGACTACTTCTTATTACCTGAATAAACTGAGCACTTTTAAATTCCCATGCACTTAACTTACTGTGGAGTACTTTTGCTCCCCAGGCTGCCTTGAAAAAATTCAATTTACCCACTAGCACCTTAAGCTCTAAGTTAAATCTTCCCTCATCAGTGATAGCATGGTATTATAGGAAACTATATGTAATTCCCCCTATTATATGTTTGAACACCCTCCATCATATTTCATAGTACAGTATATTCTTTAGCTTGTGTACTTTTTCTGCTTATCCTTTACATTTTGGATATTTACTTGAGCATATAGGATTGTATTATAGTAAGAATGATTATGTATAAAATTTAGTGGGATAAATAATAGAATGAAACATAAGTACTTATAAAAGATTTTGATTTCTGGTGGTTTTTGTAGGAAATAAAGTCACATTTTTAGAGGTTTCTCAAGTCACTGAGGAAAAGACTATATAGTATAATTCTATGTTATCAAGAAAGCCATCATGCTATTTTAAAGACTTGTCATTATGTATATTGCAGTGTGATTGACTTCATTCTGAGGCTTCGAAAGCTGCTAAAGGACTTGTCTTACATAGAAATATTGTGTATAATCATTGTGATGGGAGAGGATTGATATCTTAATATCTGTAAAATTGTTTCTGATGTTGACTCTACCAAGTTAGAAAGTGAAAAATGAAGAGGTAAAATTTAACTTTAAGATAATGTATACATATCAGGATACTAATATTTAAAAAAATGGATGAGAAAGTAATCCTATCTAATTCTCGTCTTCTGATCAACTGTTAGTCAACACTAGAGAAAAGTTTCCAAATGGAGCATTAATTAGAATCTCGTCTCAAATTATATTTAATACTTACAATATAGAAAGCAGAAAACCTGGCATTTACCTTTTGCTTTTTATTTTCATAACAGCATAGGTTATCTACAATTTGAATGCTAACTTTGATGTTATACTTTAGCTATCCTTTTCCATGCTATTGGACATTTGGCTCTTGATAGAAGGTAATTCTTAGTATTGCTCCCATGTTTATGTACATTATTCAATTAGGAACCTATCTACCATTGCGCCTATCAGAACCTGGCATGATTTACATGTTTGAGGATGATGATTGAAATGCTTGAATGGAATATCTTTTTATCTAACTGCTAATGACTGATTGGAGTGTTTTAAAGAAATAATATGCTTTAACTCACCAATGTATTATAAAAACCATGATATGGGATGTCCTCCTAAAATTTAAATTCTTAGGAAACAGTAATGTAGCAAATTTTACCAGTTTAATGTGAATACTCATATTAGTACAGATCATCCCCATCTTGGGATATTCATCTTTTTATGAAATGTTCTAAAATGTGTAAATTAATTTATTTCATAAAAACTGACATATAGAGTGGCTTCTGATTAGAACACAATAACTTTTGAACTTGATCATTAATTGAGTCTGTCATGGTTTGCTGCAGAATCCAACATCCACTGTGTTAAATTTCATTTGAAACCACATTATTCTTGAGACCATTTTATTATAATTGCCACTTTGCTCTTTGATACTTGATGGATTGTACTTATAGGCAATATGCTTATATAAAAATTAAAGTAAAATTTCTGATTTATGAGTAGTAGTTTAATGTTTGCTCTTGCCCTTTGCCTCTCTGAACTCTACTAAGTTTTCTAGGCCAAACAGAATTATCAAGCTTGTTAAATTTTTTTTGTACACTAATGGCTTGACTTGTGGAATTTTGGATATGGTTTATAGTAATTATTTCCTTTTGCCTTATATTATTAGTTAGCTCTGAACATGCCTGCCTCTTGTACTGACTACTGGAGAGCAAATACTGACTTTTAGGCATCCATGAATCTTTCATAGCCTCTTTATAGTACATTTATAGCCCCTATATTGTCAGAAAATGTTTATTTAAGTATTAAAGTTGTTGATTCCCTCCCTGTTTTTCCAAATTGGACATATGTATCAATCAGTAACTTGAGGTTTAAATGAGGAATCAGTCATCCATCATTACAGAGTTAAGGCTCTATAATTGATGTTGCCCAGGTTTGAATAACTAACTTATTATATATATCAGCTGTGGGACTACCTCATCTGTAATAGGGCTGTTTCAGTCTCCTAGAGTAGTTGATGAGGATTAACGTAAATATTTGGCTAAAACATTTATTATGGTACCTATCATACAGGACACACTCAATAAAATGTACAGTTTTTGCTAAATATAGTCCTATTGAGCTCCTTGAGGGCCTGTCTTTTGGGCACCTAACCTAGTGTATGCTAAATACTCAATAAATACTTGCTTGAGTTGAATTGATTGATTTACCCTATTTTTATCTTCCATTACAGCCCACTGTTTGTAACATGGAAGATTGGTCGAGACAAAAGATTGCGTGGATGCATAGGTACTTTTTCTGCCATGAATTTGCATTCAGGACTCAGGGAGTACACACTTACCAGGTGAAGACCAATTTTTGTTACCTCTGCTTCTACATTAAAAAAAAAACTTTATGAAACTTGAGGCTGATATTTTATCTCCTTTTCTGTTACTGAATTGTCAACATTCTTGACTCCTTTCATGTCAGGTTTTTCCTTCTCTTTGACCAGTTACCTTCTCTCTTACAAAATGTTATTTATATATATTATCATAATATAAAATACTGTGGTTACATGGATTATGTCATAGATATTTTGAACTCCCCCCAATGCCCAGCTCATTTTGTGTAACTTGAAAATCAATGACCAAATGTCCATGGGTTACCAAAAATATTATTTCTATATTAAGTCATTGTTTCTTTCCTGTTAAACTTTTTAAAAAAATAGTTAATATCTCTTTCAACTTACATATTTTATATACTTTTATATATTTTTGACTTTGAAGGGGGAATCTAGAAAGAATGTAATGCCCCAGCCTGGCAGATAATCCTCCACATTTACACTTTACACTGAATTTATTGTAGTTTGTTTATTTTGTTTCACCTAACACAAGGGCAAAGTAATGAGAGCCTCAATACATTTGTTAAAACTTTGTTCTTAATGTCTGAACTCACAAAAAGCTATCTAGCATGCCATCTGATTTATTTGTTCAAGTTTACATTTCTAGCAAACTGTGTTCCAAAACTATTTCAAAAGAAGAAAATTCCTTAAATAATATGCTATTAGTAAAGGAATTTCCTGTTTTTGTTCATATTTTAGGACAATTATATGACACCATTTCTATGGTTGTAATATGCACATATTTATCAGATCTCAAAAAAAAAATTGGTCCTTGCTAACTGTTGATATTGGGGCAAGTTGCTTAACCTCCATAGGTGAAGTAATAATTACAGCATTTTGTTCTATATACTTGATAAGGGCATTAGGAGGATCTTGAAGGAATGAAATAATTACAACTTTGCTTCAGGATTAATGTGTGGAACATTCATTATTTTACTGTAGAATTGTATAAATGCAGGATCCTAACAACAGGCACTTTAACTTAATATTCTCATATTTTAAGGTGCACAGTGGCTCACAGCTGCAAGATTTTCTCAGCTTACAGTGAAGTCCAGGGGAAAAAAGCAATGATTTAGCGGGTCACATCCAGTTTTAGATTTTCACAGGTATTGGAAACTAAGTTTTTGGATTTGGTTAAATAGCATATAGGCTATAAGGCTTCAAAATACATATCCTAGAAAAAACTACAACTTGTTAAGAGTGTAAATATTAGCCTAGTTATGTTAGTTTTAAATTTTTTACATGAAATATAATAGGCTCATTTTGGGACTTAAGCAAATTCAGCCAGTGACTACCTTTTTGGGACAGGTGCATGTGAAATGACATGTTTAATCAATAACCACAGGCAATTTATTTCACATTCCCAAAATAGGTTATAATGAGGCACACTGGTTCCTTGGTGTTGCCTGAAAAAGAGAATTCTGTGGCCACGTAAGTTTGGGAAACACTAATTAAAAAATGTAAACAGTTCTACTCATTGTAGGACTTCCTAGAAACTTTTATATTTCTAGTGTTTTGAATCTCTAATAGATATAGAATGAAGCATTTTCTAAACTACAGTTTATTTGACTACAGAATCCTTTTTATCCTCTCATTCCAATGTCTTGTGCCATTAATGTTCAAAGGAGCATCTTTTTGGAAACACAAGTCTGTTATGAAACTTGAATTTCAGTTTATATCTGGGTAGTAAAAAAAATATGTATGCAATGTGTCTGTGTGTGTTAGAAACCCTTTGTGCTTTCTAGTGAAATTGTGGTAGAAATTCTTTATCAAATATTATCTACTTTATTTATTTATTTACTTATTTGTACTGGGATTGAACCCCGGGGCTCTTAACCACTGAGCTCCAACCCCAGCCTTAAATATTATACACTTTAGAAATCTTGAGTAGTAGTAGCTAGTAACAACTTGGTTTTAAGGACAATAAATTATTTTGTCTACATTGATAGGGAGGCATGGGAATATCTAACTTTTCTACATTTTTGGATTTATCACCAAGGGTATTACCAGAAGAATTGGAATGTATTTTTCTGACAATAATAGGATCTGAATGAATTGTTCAGATAATCAAACTTGGACATTTGCCTACATTTGTATACCTTGTTATTTTTATTTTAGTCTGTGGCTCTTCCTGTTTACCTTCCACCTTTTTTCTCATGTTTCTATACAACTTCCTCAAATCATATATAGCACATTAAAGAGGGGTATGTGTGTACATACATGCACATTCCTGGTTTTACTATTCAGTTTTGTTTAGCATAATGTTATTTGATTAATATATTAAGAATCAAATTATTTGGAAGAGATGAACAAAAGAAAATAAGTCTTACAAAATACAGTTAATCTTTTTTTCCCCTGGGTTCATTTTAAAGTCACAAAATATAGAATTAATTTAAGAAGTTTTAATTTCATGTTTTTTTCAGTCTAATAGTGTGCTTTTTTCTACATGTTATGTTATTGTTATTGGGACAGGTGCATTAGTGGCTACCATTTATCAAGAATTTATTGTATATTAGACATTGCTGAGGAGCTTTATATGCAGTCCTCACAATTATTAGATATTTATAGCCACAATTATAAAATGAGGAAACTGAGATTACATAATTTAAATAATTTGCCCATAAAAGTTGATGACAATATACAAATTAACATATTTATCAGATCTCAAGACTTCAAAGTGCAAATATTCTTTGTCCCAGTTTAGAAGAATATATTGTTTATCAATACTTTCTTGTATTTACTTACATTTTATGGCTTTTACATGTTAGAAAGCAGAGATATTTTTCTTCTTTTAGTACTTAGAAAACATATATAGAAAAGAGTTATGATTAACAGAGATAAATACAACCATCAGTCAAGGAAGATTCCTTAAACATTTGCCTCGGAAGTTGTCCCACAAAGTATATATCTGTTTCTTCATGTAAATTCAAGTTGGTAGTAAGTTTTCTAGAATACAAAAGTGATTAATAGATGTGTTCTTATTTAGTGAATACAGAAATGTGGTCTGTCACCATACTTAAAAGGCTGTCTTTTCCTGACTTCTCATTTACTTTGTCATATTTAGACCTCTTGGCATTAAAGTAATTATGCAGGTGCTAGCAGCATCTGGAGCTTGATTCTGAACTGTGCTACTTTTGTGCTGCTTACTTCTGGGAAATTAGCAATGGAGGTTTAGTCCTTTATAGGGAACAGGGTAATCACATAAAGCCTGATATGTTTGCTTTGTTTTGTTCTGAGTAAGTGAGTGGGGTGTTCTTGTGTATGTGTTGCACTTTACAAATGTTTACTTCTGCTGGATTATTTAAGATACTGAAAATAGCTGAAGGTCTTAGGTAGGCTGGGCACTTCTGGGTGACTAGAAGCCTTGTAAACCAAAATTGCTTTTATATTTTGGTGGTGTACTTTGACCTAGAGCAGTGTGTGTTTAAAACTATTGTAAGCAGCATGATTATATTTCTCCCATTGGAGTAGACTATTATGTGATAATTCTTATTCTTCATTCTTTTAGGTAATTACACTTGGCTCATTATGAGTAATTATATTAAGCAAGTCCCCCTCCTCATATAATATTAGTCCTTATGGTAGCATCACCCAGATCAGTTTTTCTTATGAAAAGAAAAGCTGTACATGAGTCACTTCTGACTGTACATTATTGTCATGGAAGCTCATTCAGAGATGTTAAGGACAGACTATTTTTGGCAAGTGTCTGTGGAAGGACTTCTGGCTAAAGTATGATTTTGGGGGAAATAAGTTAGATGTATCTAAAACACAATGCAAAATTAATTAGCTTAGTCTGAAACCTATGTTTTGTTGCCGTTAACAAAAAGGAGGATGGCCTGAATCCTAAAACTTTATATCTAGTTTGATAGTTTGTTTATCGATTATCAAATAACTAATTAAATATATGTCAGATTTTTAAAAAAATTTATTTATTTATTTGCTTTAGTTGTACACAATGCGTTTTATTTTTACGTGGTGCTGAGGATCGAACCCGGGCCGCCCACGTGCTAGGCGAGTGCTCTACCGCTGAGCCACAATTCCAGCCCCATATGTCAGATTTTGTAAGCATTTAATTTAAGGTATAATTTGGAACCTATACTGTTTTGTAAGCTATTTACTTCACATTACCCATAGGAAAGCGTAGTGAACATATTTATTCAGAGAAATTGGGAGTCTTCATTTTAGCTTCTAGGTTAATGCACTCCTTCATTATCCCAAGGCTGTGTTAATTTGCCAAGAGGTAGCCAAAAAATGGCAAGCAGAATGTGGAAAGGGAAACTAAAGAGCAAGAACCATTCCCAGTATGGGTAGTGGTACTTGAATTATACAGAATTGTCTGAATTCATATAGCACCTACTGCCAAAAAATTAAGTGTAGTGAGTATATCAGATTCTTATTCTTTATCACAACTTTCAGATCTTCAGAGTCTACAGTTGGAATGTCCCTGCTGATTTGATTAAGAGCCACAGGCATAATGCCCTTGGACAGAAAAGTAGAAAAGACCATCTGTAAAAAAGGTGTGAGGGAAGCTGAAAATGCCCCCACCCCCTAGTGTCAGGGCTATTGGTTCTTGAATTCAATAAGGAGTGGGGAAAGTACAAGAAATTGACCCTATTCTTACATAGGTCTATGAACTTTACAAAACTCTGCTTTGAGGAGGCTGCTATTTCCCCCTTTTAATCATGTTTAAACAGTGCATCCTGCAAATCTTGTCTACATTTTGCCTTAGGAGTTAATAATATAGTAAGAGAGAAAAGAAGTTATATAAATAATTATAGTCTTAGGTAGAATGTGATTTTTGCCTTAAAGGCAAAGGAGATGATCACTGGATGAAAACAAATACTCTTTTTCTGTAATAAAAGCTGGAATGTATTTAAAGAAATTTATGAAATTATTTCATCAATCCATCCATTTGTTCACTGCATGTAAAATTCAAAACACTATACTTTTTTGTTTTTATCCACATGGTTAAAAAAAAAAACTCAAAATACAAGAGTGTGTTTAAATTATTATCAGAAATAATTATATATGAGAAATTGGAGATTTTGAGAGGAGAGAGTGAACTTATTATGGAAAAAGTCCTCTAAAATAAGACTCTTGAAAATGTGTGTGCATGTGCACACACACATAGCCCACCAAATAGTACCTAGAACCAAGTTGGACTATAGCCCTGATGCTTGAAGAATGAAGAAAATTAAAAGTTAATAGTTTAGCTCTACTTTCCTCCTGTCTCATTAAAGTTAATTCACGTTTTGTTTCAGTACAATAAACTGATATCTACCTACTTTTCTGAGAATCATTGTTTCAGATGGTCTTCATTTCTTCAGATGTAACACTGAAATGGTAACGCTAAATGAGAACACAAATAATATATTAAATTATTATATGTGGCCTAAAATCATATTATAGGCATTAAAATATAATTTTGTCTGGACATCTGCATGATAAACATCGTGTCTATTCATAATAAGTGCCTAAACCATTTGAGTGCTTAGGACTTGAATGAACAAGAGAAAAGATTTGTATCTTAAATGTTCTGGAAAAATAAAGTCGTTATACCAATGTGAGCTCAAGGTGATTATACCTGTCTAGAATATCACACAAATAATACGCCTTTACCACTTCGATGGTACAATGTTACTAGTAATTTGAGTATTTTAAATAATTGAATGTTAAGATTTTTGTGCAGCAATTTAATATTAAATTTTTAGTTATGGTTTTATGAGCATGAGAAAATACTTTTGAAAAGATTTCCTTAAAGGGTAAAAGAAAATAAGCCTATCTCTGTGATCTTTGTCTTTCTCTCAAACTTTAAAGTGCCTTATGTGTATATCCAAAGTAGTAATCTTTGGGAAAATTTTCCTTTTCATTACTGATAATAATTTGGTGTTTTATAAAGGCTAACCATTTACTGTTAGCCCTTTACATCATAAATATATTTTTCTTGAAAACAAATTCTGGGTTTATTTTATACTCTCTCACTTTTTAAATAAAGAGCAAATATTCAGTATAAAAATCTTGTCCTAAAGAGCTGCATTATCTGAGCTGCTTATTGTTAATAAAAGAAACTTTATACACACACACAACACACACAGATTAACAAGATAAACAGATTAACAAGATAAAATGGTAGATTTTTAATATTTTCTATTAGAATAAAGATATTATAAGTGCTAGGAATTTTTAAAGATGGAAAACTATATTTAATCTCTTCTGTTGAAAACAAAGCAGTTATTATTGATATCAAATAAGCAGTGAACATTTTAGTTGTTTAAAATCCAAAAGTGAAGAAAATATATTTAAATTCATAAAGTATAGTTACAATTGGTTTTATATTCCGAAAACTTTTATGAGTTTTACAATCTTATTTCAACTCACAACATTATCCTAAAAATATACATATTAAAACTATAGGCTCATCATACAAATTAGATTACCATGTTATTGACCCCATTTTAACCCTTGTTTTTAAATTTCTACATTGAAATGCTAGCTTGTGTACTTTCTAGTGTTAAAAAGAGAAAATTAGAAAAAGCCATAAAATAAATTCTTCAGAAGCTTTAATGAAATGGACTGCCCAGAACTCAACTTCCTGCTGCTAGGCACAGCTATCTCCAGGACTGCTTTCTGTGTTCCACATAGCTGATTTAAAAGGTTCCAACTGTAGCCACTTCACAGGGGTAGGCAGGAATGACAATCTCTAGGTTCTTCAGGCTGCTTTTAATGCAAGCAATTCTTCTAATATGACCTTTTGTTACCCCTGTGAAGGGGGATTGATTTGCCTACCTAGGTCTGGAGAAGTAGTCTAAGCCTTTGAAATGAATGGAGTTGTGTTGCATATGAAAAGCAGTAAACAATTATATACTGCTGGTTAGACTTACACTGCTAATGAGGTCATGAGTTCAATCCCCATTTGGACCAGTTCACTTTGTTTTGCGCCACATCATAGACTTCACCCTAGACCCCAGGCAATTTATACAGCAAGTCTCAGACAGAATGATTCAGTACCAAATACAAGCTTCAGCATCTACTCAGGATATGATACATGCTGCATTTGGAGTGCCCCAAACTTAGCTAGCTTGTGAATAGTTAATATTAGTTATAATAATAATTGTTTTGAATCTACAAGAAAACAAGAATACTTAAAAATTTTAATTTATTTTCAAGAGTCCTCTGAAGAGAGATAATATAACATTGGGGGTAAAAAAAAAAAGCTCTTCAGGGGCTGGAGTTGTGACTCAGTGGCAGAGCACTTGCATTGCACATGTGAGGCACTGGGCTCGATCCTCAGTGCCACATGAAAATGAATAAAAAAAATAAAGGTTTGTGTCCATATATAACTAAAGAAATATTTTAAAAAAGCTCTTTGGATTGGCAGTAGAACTGAGAATACAGGTTGGACTTCAACAGTCCTGAAAATGCTATGGATAAAAGTGATTTCTGCTTGAAAACCTGGCCTCAAAGCAACCTGAAAAAAAATCAATTCATTACTCCCTTTTTCCTGAGTTTGTATCTCTAATAAAGTTGTGGCTAGGAATGGGAGTCATCTAAGATAATACTAGATTTCAGCTTAAGCAGCTCTTAAATATTTCAATTGTAAAAGAATGACTGTTAAATTCACAGATTTGTAAATACGTGTTATAAAAAGTAATCGATCTTTTTGAAAGTACATTTTAAAAAAGACTTCATTTTAAAGTTCTCATCTATTATTCCTTGAGATATTTCCTGTGCCTCATATATCAGCTTACTAAGATGTGCATCTATTGTCTTAAGTGTATGTGCCCTTCCATGCTGTTGCATCTTCCATTTCATAGGTTTCTTTTTTGCTCAGAGCACCACACTTACCCCTTTAGTTTAGTATGCACCCAAACATACCCATTGGCATGATAAACTCCTCAGTTGGTGTTAATCCTTGTATCTGACACAAGCCCTTCTGTATATCTGCCTTTTTAAAAATATTTATTTACTTGCTTTAGTTGTACACAGTGTGGTTTATTTTTATGTGGTGCTGAGGATCGAACCTGGGCCGCATGCGTGCTAGGCGAGCGCTCTACCCGCTGAGCCACAATCCCAGCCCTGTATATCTGCCTTTTTTGCCTAAAGTAAAAGCCAAAGTCATTACAAAACCTGTATTTCACTTGGAGTAAAGTTAATATTCTACATTGCCATTATGTTTTGCTCAACCCTGCCTCTTTCTTAACCTCCACTCTTACTTTCCTTCATTTACTTGGCCTTAGCCATGACTGATTCTTTGTTTTTCTTTTAACACATCAAGCATGGTCCATCTTTAGCCTTTGCACATGCTTTTTCCCTACCTAGAGCAATCTTCTCTCAGATATACATATACCTTGGCTCCCTACCTCCCTTCAGGGTTTTATTCAAATATACTAGACTATTATAGTGATGCAGTCATTCTTGTAATAGTAATATTTGCTTTTTAATTTTACTTAAAACCTTTTTCTATTTGCTTTTTAAGTACAAAGAGCAGTATGAGGTTGTTGAAAGCATGGGCTTTAAAGTCACCCATAGCTGGGTTTAAGGACTGGTTCCCTTAATTCTTAGCTTTGTTACCTTAGAAAAGTGAGTGAATTTCTGCCAATGTTTGGTTTTCTTATCTGTAAAATGACTCAAATATCAACATGATAGGTTTCTTGTGAGGATTAAGAGACATATGTATATAAAATATTGGCACATGCTCCTTATATTTCTACTTCAGAAAGGATCAAGCAGTGAGCAAAGCCAAAATAAATGAAATTTCAAATAAATTTCTAGCTATTTCAATTGTTCTTTTTCTCTCGGACACAGGTAAGTTAGCAGGGATTTTCATAATATGTGAAGAAACAAGCATTATCAGAAAATAAATCAGTCACCTCACAATCTGTAACCATATATTTTGTGTTTATGTAATCCTTTGAAAAATCCACACATACATAAAACTGACCATTGAGTGTAATGCTGTCAGTCAATATTTTCTGTCGGTTCTGTCTTCCAAATATCTTTTGAATCCATCCTTTCTTCTCTAGCCTCAATGTCACTGTCTTAGCCCGGGTTCTCATCTGACTTGCCAATTTACCTGCTTCCCTTCAAAACCATTTTATACCAGTCACCAGATACCCTTGTTGATACAAATCTATGTCACTCTCCTGCTTAAAGGAGCTATTATTACTTCCCATCAATACAGAGGAAAGCCTATCGTTCTTAAGCATGGCCTATGAGGTCCTACCCTCACAATCCAACCACACACAATTACCACTTCCTAAATATATTCTTTCATGTCTTTCTGACTTTGAACACTTTTTTGTGCCAACCAAGCCTCCCCCATTTCAACCCAGTCAGCTTCTACTCATCCTTCAAAATTCAGCTTGCTTGTTACTTCCTCTATGAAATTTTCTTGACCCTCCTCAGCGAAACTGGCCAGTCTCTGTGTTCCCACAGAACTTTGTACGGGCCTCTATTATAATATATAGCGCACTGGATTATAAGTATTAATTTTATATGTTTGTGTCTCTTTTGAAATTACCCTCAGCAGTAGTTTACCAAGCCACTTCAAAGCAAATAAACAAAAACTAGTCTCATTGCTTAATAGCAACTTTACTTGATCCTGTTAGCCATTTCTGTTCTCTTTCTTTTCTGTCTGCTTCTGTTAGTTCTGTCACCTTTCCTTGCTGCCAGTATACTTGAGCCAATAAGAATTGCTGATGTTGATTAATAGTTAGAGGGGTGGCGTAAGGCCTGTTGGAATTAGACTGAGCCCTGCAGGGTACAGGGAATTCTTATACAGAGCACTTTAGAAAGCAGATTAATATAACATTGATCTCTAGTTATAGGAGCTATATGTGATTGAAGAAGCATGATGTGAATCAATGGTTTGCCATAGAACTATAGAATTGGAAGAGATCCTGGGAAGTCATCTCATCCAACCCCTATCAGATTAAAATCTCCCAAAAAATGATCATCTCATTTCTATCTGAACATCCCCATTGACTTAGAAACTTAACTACTACAGTTCAAGTTACCACATAGTGTTAGTTGAAATGCCAGAAGTTAAGGATTGTCTGTATTTGTTGCTTCATTCTTTATAGAAAACCTCATTAGCCAGGAGTGATTAAATTTACCCTCTGTGTAATGTCTGAGTCTTTAGAACTTTAAGAGTGGTGAGATATACAGCTTTACAATTGACTTCCATCCACCCATCCATAACAATTTTAACTGACCCCTTAGTAGTGAAACCTTTGAAGCCACTGCCATCACAACTTCTCTTCCTGCCTACACTGGACTTCTGGAGTTGGTTGAGCCATAGAGCCTAGAGATTTCAAGATAGAGCTGGTACCAGATCGTTTAGTTAGATACTTTATGACACAGAAGAAGTGGAAGTAGGGTTAGAACATAGATCTCCTGTCACTAAAATTTCCAAAATATAAAATATCCATAAAGTATGTGAATTTATTTTAGTTTTATGTTAAAGAAGGGGGTATGGAGGCAGGAAAGATGGTGGAATGAGATGGTCATCATTACTCTAGGTACATGTGTGACTGCACATATGGTGTGACACTATATTGTGTACAACCAGAGAAATGAAAAGTTGTCCGCAGTTGTGTACAGTGAATCAAAATGCATTCTGCTGTCATGTATACCTAATTAGAATAAATTAATTAATTAAAAAAGAAGCATATGGTTTCAAGGAACCCTGTGATAAAATTATCATTTCATAATGTGAAGACTAATTCTTAAGATACCTTGTATCAAGATGGCATATTTCCATAAAATGAAGGATACCCTTAGACCTTTTCAATCAAAACTATAGGAGTAACAGGATGTATTATAGAAACTCAAAGCAAACCTAAATTTATTCTTGCATTTCCCTTTTTTTTCAAACATACCTCCATCATACTACTGGTTACATATCCTAACCATAATAATAACTTCTATTTTCGTGTGTTCTTGACCTGCCCTAAGTACTTTATATGTTACCTCAGTTGGTCTTTTCAACAACCACATGAACATTTCACTTATATTATCATTAGGAAAACTGGGGCTTAGAGAGGTTAAGTAATTTGCTCCATGACAGCTAATAGAGTACAGAACCTGAATTTGAACTGGAATTTATCAAACTACAGAATCTGTATTACCAATTACTATACTATACTGCTTCTCTCTAGCAATGTCACCCCCCATTCACTATGAAAGCTTCTTATAGATGTTAGCTTCCTTAACTGAACTGATATCTCCTAGTCTCAGCTCACAGGAGGAAAAAAAAACATTAAGTAAGATTTTTCATTATTTGGGGACTCAGTTTTTTAATTCAGTTTTCTAAAATTTCCCTAACCCCTACCCCAGCCCATTGATTCTAGTCTCACTCATATTCTCCTTGGTTCTTTTCTATTATACTCCTGAGACACTGTGTCCTTGAATGTGCCTTTTCTCTTCACATCTGTCTTCTCAGCCCATCAAAATTTATCATCTCTAGCATGCACATACCCCCAAATTGGATTTCTTTCAGTACAACATTTGCATTTAACATCAGCAAATTTAAATGGAACACTAGTTTGGCCCTCGAGTTCTAGGCAGGCACAACTCTCTGAAATGCACCATGATTATTAGAGGATGAGGAAATTTACCTCAAGGAGACCTGTGGATAAAAGTCCTGGCTCTGCTCTTCTCTATAACTGGTCAAAGGGAGTCATCATTCAGAGCATAAGAAGTTAGTCCATCCCTTAGAAATGAAGGAAACAAATTCCAAATTTCTAAGTAATTGACACCAAATATATTGCCTTGGTTTTCATTTTTATAATTTCAGGTCCTTGAGGCAACTTCCCATAAAATAAAAAATCATTCTATAAATAAGAGGACAAATATATTTACGGCTGACATTTTTCTCATAGAAATAAAAAAAAGAAATTTCAGGAAGGAATTGCATATATGTGGTCATAGGATATTTGTGTTTTATATACATACATTTCTTAGAATAGTTCAATCTTTAAGAAAAAAAAAGTAATCCAGATTATGTCTTTTTCTTGCTATAGCTGAGATTTGAGAATCTGATCATTAGAAAGGCAAGGAAATTTTTAAAAAAATGTACACAAGTATTTTATGGATGCATTATCTTTTCAAATTTTGAAATAAACAGTAATAAAAACTGTTTAGTATTAGAAACATAGGCATTATTGAATATCTTCTACTTTTGCACCTGATCCATTTTAAAACTTTGTTATCTGAAACAAATAATATATTAATTGGAAGCTTCTTGTTAGGATAGGTATTTTTAAATTTAACAATGAAAACACCTTTCAATTTTTAATTCATGTATTGCCTGTTAATTAGAATAAAATTAATAGCAGTGTTGGTTGGGACATTGTCCATGTCACATCTTTCTTAATAGGATTTCAAAGAATTTGGCCAGTGTAAGAAGTTGTCATTTCATATATGTCATTCTCATGTACCTGATGACGGCAACATGGCAAATTAATGATGCAGAGAAAGAAAAACTAGCAAATAGCTGGAGATGTAGCCCAGAAATTGATAATACTTTTAGTCTTTTGAGTGAGACTAAACAATGTATTATTATTATTATTTAAACATTTATTTGCTTTAGTTGTATACAATGCCTTTTATTTTTATGTGGTGCTAGGGATTGAATCCAGGCCACACGTGTGCTAGGCGAGCGCTCTACCACTGAGCCACAACCCCAGCCCCTTATTTTTTTTTTGATACCAGAGATTGAACCTAGAAGTCTTTAATCACTGAGCCACATTTCTTGCCCTTTTTAATATTTTATTTAGAGACAGGGTCTCACTGAGTTGCTTAGGGCCTTGCTAAGTTGTTGAGGCTGGCTTTGAACTCATAGTCCTTCTGCCTCAGCCTCCTGAGCCACTGGGATTATAGACATGTGCCACCACGCCCAGCGTAAACAATGTAATTAAGTGTCTTTGGTAGGCTAAAGAGGTGTAAGGAAAGAATGACAGGACATGGAAGAACCAAAATTCTGAGTATTTGAGTATTAGAATTGATTGCTGCTGTTCTGTTTCTTATATAATGGTTATCCTGCTTTAAGTTCAAGACTAAGAGAACCTTCCAGAAAGAAAACTAAAACTTTTCAGAGAAAATCAATTAGTAAATGTTCATGGCTTTACACTTTTACACTACAGATTTCTTCTTCTGATTCCTAAAAGACTTGCTGAGGAATTTCCTCACACTCCCCAGAGTTATTGCTTCTTTTTCTTTGTATGTTCATAAAATACTGCTGGTCCTTCTGCTATAGCCCTTGTTTTATCTTGCCTAGTTTCTCGCATGATTGTCTTCCCTATTTAGGTTGCTAGTCCCTTGAGGATGTATGCTAAATATTTCACATCTTTGCATCCCCTAAGTAACTCCGGGGGTTTAAGCATAGATGAAAATAGTGTTTGGATAAGCAAGTCATTTCCTTCAGTATACTGAATATTTGTTTACAAGGTTGGTAAAGTAATTAAAGAAAGTGTTGGAAAACACAGTCTATATAAATGAAGCAAAAAATAAAGAATAAAGCATCTCTGAAAATGTAAGTCATAGGAAAATTTGCAAAAATGATTTACTCTCATTTTTAGTGAATTACTTCTAAAGTGAGAAGTAGTTGTATTTTGTCATCTAGTTATAATTGTAAATCAAGGACTTTTTTTAGTTTTTTAAATTTTAATTTGTTATATATGACACCAAAATGCATTACAATTAAGGAAATTTGTATTCATTGCTTAGATTGTAACCAAATCAGTTGTCATTTAATAAATGAGTGGAATATTTAATTCTTACAGGAGGCTTTAAATAAACAAATTATTTATATATTCTAGTTGCAGCTATTAAGTTGTGCTGTTATAAAAATTAAACAATTGGAATAGAAGTTTAAAGTTTGCTCCCATGAAGAAACCTAAATGTAAGCTGCCTGTCATGGCCAGCCATTGCGCCGCGGGAGGAAAACTCTCGGAGGCAGAGTAAAGCTATTACTACTTTTACTTCTACTTTCTTAGAGCTTAGAGAGAGAAAGAAAGATTTTTAGAGAGAAAGATTAGAGAGAGCTTTTCTTCTTGTTTTAGAGCTTCTTTCTTCTTTCTTCTTTCTTCCTCGGGAGCCTCGGCCTAACTCTGACCAGCCATTACTTCTTCTATCTGGTTTCTCTTCTGTAACTGCTCTGCCTACGTTCTGGCTGCTCTGATTCTTTTCTTCTCCGACCTGAACTCTTCTTCTGACCGACCGAGCGACTGCACGACTGACTGAATGAATTCGTTCTCCGTTCTCCTAACTCGGACCGCTTTCACCCAGTTATATACCTTCAGCTTTGCGGGTGCCTACAGGTGCGTCACATACATATCAGGTGGAACTTATGGCTTCCAGCTAGCTGCAAGAGCCCTTCCTAATTAGGGCTTTTTCACCTAAATACATATACACTGATTTTTATTTGTTCTTTTTAGTTATACATGACAGTAGAATCCATTTTGACATAATTGTATAAACATGGAGTATATCTTGCTCTAATGCAGACCCTAATGCCTTTCCTCCCCCACCCCATGCTCCCTTCCCTCGATTAATCTTTATGCCACTTACCCAGAGATATTTTTTAAAATATTTATTTATGGGCTGGGGTTGTGGCTCAGCGGCAGAGCACTCGCCTAGCACGTGCGCGGCCCGGGTTCGATCCTCAGCACCACGTACAAATAAAAAACCCATTGTGTACAACTAAAGCAAATAAATAAATATTTATTAAAAAAAATATTTATTTATTTGCTTTAGTTGTACACAATGCAATGCATTTATGTTTATGTGGTGCTGAGGATTGAACCCGGGCCGTGCACGTGCTAGGCGAGTGCTCTACCGCTGAGCCACAACCCCAGCCCCAGAGAGATATTTTTTAAAATTAATTTCTTATGGATGTATGTGATAGTGAGATTCACTTTGGTATATACACTAATTTTACAAATAAGATGGATGAGAAAAAAGAAATAGCCTGAAGAAAAGAAATAAGGATGCTATTTATCATCCTATGTGTTACATGTAGCACACGATTGCAACTTAAAAGCATTTATAAGAGAAGATGCCATGAGGTTACTTATTAGAATTATTTCACAAAGGACATTTTATTCACAGTAGCTCCGGTGTGTGTGTGTATACATATATATATATATATATGTATATATATATATATATATATATATACATATATATATATGTTGTAGTTGGACATAATACCTTTATTTATTTGTTTGTTTGTTTGTTTATTTGTTTTTATGTGGTGCAGAGGATCAAACCCAGTGCCTTGCACATACTAGGCATGCACTCTACCGCTAAGCCACAACCCCAACCCCTGTCTATATTTTTAAGTTCCCATAAGAGTAAGAAAGAGAGTGAATCATTTCTGCAAAGTTTTGTTTATACTAACCCTACAGAGGTTTGATGAATGGTGATGGCTTTCCAGAAATGATCTTTCTGTGACGGATGAACACTTTGGGAGGACCGAAGTTTCAGGTGAGCAATCTTAGGTTATGGCTTCATGTTTTGCCATTTATTAACATCTAGTTAATTATGCTTGATTCTGTTAATGGATGAAATCATGTAGAGAGGCTATGTTAATGCAGAAATAAAACTTGAATTCAGTAAACAAAACAGTATGCCATGTCTTTTTCCCAAGGAAGAGTGTTGGGCTAGGGATTGGGACATTATTATCATTATATTTAACAAGTTCCAAAAAGTTCTTTTGAGAAGCGGCCTCTAAGGGCTCCTATCAACAGTCATATACTGTAGGAATATTCATTCCTAAATGTATCCTGCCCTATTCTGAGCTTAACTTTCCTCCTCATTCCCCATGCAATAAATACCACACAGTAAGTAACAAATAAACAGTTTGGAGGTTAAATGATATGCTTGATATAATAAAGCTCAGTTGCAGTGGGGAAAAGTCTTTTTGGTATGCATTTGATAGGAATGTATAAATTTCAACAAAACATCTGGTGTAAAAAAAGTTGTGAATGCAGGACATTTGAGGGGGTTATAGAAGGAGAAGGGATTTACTGTACTTAACAATTGCCAGTAGTCTGGCCACTTCCAAGTTGTAATTTTGTCAGACTTGGAAATTAAGTGGAATCAGATCTACTCAGCCCTTCACTGGGAGAAGGTCCAAATCCAGCTGCAGCAAGGAGCAGTGAATGATTCAGAATTAATGCACTCTATCCAGTGTTTCCTAACTAGTTTTCATTAATATGCTTAATATAACCCTCTTTGTATTCTGGGTTAAAACAAAAAGAAGGCCTTTGTGACTTATTGGTTGAACTTGTACAGCTGAATCTACTGTAAAAGGTCTTTTTTCATTGGCATTATAGTACAATAGAGTTCAATGTTCTTGCTGTTCTACTTATTTTCTTAATAAGGAATTCAACTTTAGAAAAGTTACTATAGTTCCAAAGCTTGATTGAGAGATGAATTCAGATTTTCTCAATGAAGCAATTATAACAACACAGATGTAGTTAAAGATAGAATCCTGACAGTCTTGCTTCTCAATTATATTGGGCTGAAATAAGGTTTATTCATTTCAACCCCACATTTTTTGGGCACTTAACTCAGCAAGTTATTGTACTAAGTTCTATGGAGCTACAGTGTTGAACAATACAGGGTAGCTACCTTCAAGGAACTTGTAGTCTTGTAAGGGGGATTGGCATATACACAAAAGAATTATAAGAAGGTATACTATAGTAAGTGCTACATAAGATATAGAAACAATGTGGGTGCAAGTGAAAGAAATTATGGTTGGATATATTTGGGTAAGGCTTTATAGAAAAACAGACATTTAAGTTGTGCTCCTATTCATTTAAAATTAAGACTCAATGTCAACATTCAAAAGTGGGGAAATGGGCCTGGGGTTGTAGCTCAGTGTTAGGGCACTTGCCTAGCACATGTGAGGCACTGGGTTCAATCCTCAGCACCACATAAAAATAAATAAATATATTGTGTCCATCTACAACTAAAAAAATATTTTTTAAAAAATGTGGGGAAATGGAGAGGGTATGCATTATATGTCCAAAAAAAAAAAAAATACCCTGAGCCAAATGTTAGGAGACAGAAATATATATCATTTGCAGGGGGAACTATAACCCTGCATGATTTGGTCTCAAGTGGGAACAATGGGAGGAAAAAAGGATAGACCTGGGGGGGGTGGGGCTAGATGTTTTTCTCTAGAGGTATTGAGTTGCCATTGAAAGATTGTCAGCAGAGGAATAAGATTATCAGGGATGACTCAGGCTGCTTTTATATATATACGATGGAAGGGAAAGGCTAGAGATTGGAGACAAAAGAGGAGGCTAATTTTAAATATTTCAAATGAGAGGTGGCATAGGCTTGAATTAGGTTAGTAGCAGGAGGGATGTAAAGAGACATGTAGCAGAGATAAGGTAGAAATCAGATTAGATGAGATTGTATGTGGGAGCTAAGGTGAAGGGAGGAGTTGAAGATGGCTCTAAAAGTTCCTTCTTACGGGAAGTGAAGGGTGGAGTATGATACCATTAAAAACTGATAGACAACACAGGAAGAGGATTACACTTAATACATTGTAAAAGACTTATTTTTATTTTAAGATTAATTTTGAAGCCAGGCATGGTGGTGTACACCTGTAATCCCAGTGGCTAGGGAGGCTGAGGCAAGAGGCTCACAAGTTCAAAGCCAGTCTCAGCAAAAGCAAGGTGCTAAGCAGCTCAGTGAGAATACAAAATAGGGCTGGGAATGTGGCTCAGTGGTTGAATGCCCGAGTCCAATTCCCCGTACCCCCTGCCAAAAAAAAGGGGAAGAGACCCTTGATATTGTTATTTTCTCTTAGCCCATTCTACAAGCAAAGTTTATAAAATAAAAGATTTTTTTCTTTTTTGGGTTTTTTTAAAAATTAGGTATATATGACAGCAGAATGCATTTTGATTCATTGTACACAATTGCAGCACAACTTTACATTTCTATGGTTGTACACAATGTAGCATTGAACCATATGTGAAGTCATACATGTACCTAGTGTAGTGATGTCCATCTCATTCTACCATCTTTCCTAACCCCATAACCCCTCCCCAGCCCTCCCTCCCCTTTTCCCCATCAAAGTTAAAAGATAATTTTTATAAGCACAACCTGTTTGCAGGAACACTGATATTGGGACATTTGTTAAAGTATAGCAGAACCCTCAAAATTCCTCTTTGTAACCAATTATACATTTGGTGGATGAGATATCTATAAGGAAATAAATGTTTGTAAACATTGGGTGGTTGTTATGGAATTTAAATATCTGTACTTATTACCTAAGCAAGTCTGGGTTTCAAGGCTGAATTAAAATAGATTCCAGGTTTTCTTAAAGGTAAATAGCACATCTGTTGGTTTGCCTAGTACAATGGAAACTGACTAAATTTTTGATTATTAATAGAAGTCAGTGTTCTCTATTCCATCTATTTAGCAATACTTTTGGGTAATCTGTTCTCCTTTGGGGAACTTTGCAGATGTTTTGTGAATATGATTTCAATTTACAAGAGTTGTTTTTATATTGTAGCTGAGTGATGTCCTAACTATGAAACTCAGACCGGGCGTAATTGTTTCCGAAGTGTTCTCTGCAGTGTGTGGAAGAGTGCCCTGTGATACCTTGATTTTTTTTCGACTTGCTTAGACTCTCAAAAGCTGCTGGGGGCAGACATGTGGGGTGGCAGGGGAAGTTTCCTGGAGGGAAAGAATCCAGCTTCCATTGTAGTAATTTACATTAACAAAGAAAATAACATTTCCAGCAATCAGCTGGGGTCACTAAGTTTTGAGCAACATTCATATAATGCAGTGGAAATGAACAGCTAGTACCACAAACACAATTTAGATCGTTCCTTAGGTACAGATGTTGATTTATACTTTTTAAAGGGAAGATAAGCCCTGAAATTTAGTGTAAATGACATGGTAATTGCCAGTGTATTTACATTGTCAAAAATAAATATTTCAAGCTGGGCGTGGTGGCGCACGCCTGTAATCCCAGCACTTGGGAGGCTGAGGCAGGAGGATCGCGAGTTCAAAGCCAGACTCAGCAATGGCTTAGCAACTCAGTGAGACCTTGTCTCTAATAAAATACAAAAAAAAAAAAAAAGGGCTGGGGATGTGGCCCAGTGGTCGAGTGCCCCTGAGTTCAATCCCCGGTACCAATAAATAAATAAATAAATAAACATTTCAAATAACAAATTATACTTATTTTAATGAAAATATACTGTAATGGTCTAGTATTGAGTATAGAAACAACTTTAGACAAGTATCCAAATCATTTTATGACTCCATTTATTTCTTAATATTTATGTAGAAATTTCATAGTCCATGCTTAGTTTTATTCAAGGTATGGATTATGACTTTTGTATTTCATAGATAAACACTCCCTAACTGGAACAACTCTGAACTTCCTCATTCTGCCCAGTAGCTGGTTTGTGCCTGTATTTGCTGACTACCTTAAATATTTGCCTAAGCCAAGCATAATTTAAAAGGCAAAATTCTCATTTAAAGAGTCACATACTTATGGTGTCCAATTGTAGATGATTTTTTTAAAAGTGGGCCTTTTTTCCTCTTTGTTTGCACAAACTATACAGAAGTGTCACAGATGGTTAATCCAGTTCATAAACGAGATATTTTAAAAGAGAGGAGACTTTTTTGTGACTTTGTTGCCCAACACCATTTTGAAGATTTTCCCCCATAAATAAATTTATTGGGTAGCATTTCATTTTGTTGGAACATTGGCCTATGATTATTTTATTCATTATTCCTATGTAGGCCTTTGAAAGGATACCTATCAATTTTATTAATGTCCCAAATTTTCATAAGTAAACACATTTGGTGGTTCTTGTATTTTCAAGGTTTCCATAGGAACAAGAAATTTTGGAGCCATTTTTTAACTTATTGCTCAGATTTACAATTCTGTATATGAAAAGGAGGAGTCTAATTATCTCAAACCAAGCAAAATTAGTAGAGCACCCGTGATGTGCTAGTTTGGTGTGTCTTGTGCTTAAGGGAAACCTGTACAAACTCAGGAGCCTACAATATAATTAGAATGACCAGACCTTGCTTTATGTCAAGGTAATAACTAAGCCTTGGAGGCAGTAAGCCTTAGAGGCAGTGAGCCATAAGTGTAGAGGGAGTGGTTGTAGAGAGCTGGAAGACTGCCCTGTGCTAGTAAAATGAGAGCCAGTGTGGATGTGTGAGGAGTAACAACCTCCAGGAATGCTTCCTTTGGACACTGGTGCTATTTGGTTGGACTTTGATTTTATATTTATTTCATAATGACTAGATATTTAGTACTTAGCTTATAGACTTCCAAAGGATTTTATTTGATGCTTTTGCTTTTCATTTTGTTTGAGTGTATAGTTCAAGGGCATAATAAGCCTTTTTCCCCCCTTCCCCTTATTTTATGTCTCAGTGAATCCCAAGGTACTATAACTTCCTTAAGTGATACAGTGAGTAAGGAATCAAACTTAGTCCATGGGCTTGAGCTGTATTTCTGTTGCAGTTATTTGTGACCATACCATAAGACTTAAACTTAGAGGTCTTTGTCACTGTAGGCAAGTAGCTAACAACACCAAAGTGAAAATAAAAGCTGTTAAATTCAAAATAATTGCAGGACGTCCAGTATAATGAATAAGGAATGAATGAAATATTTCTTTAAAAATAGTTTTTCTTGGTTTTGTGAGCATAGATAACTCAAAATGAACCCAGTGTTATCAGGTAGAAGTCCTCCAGAGACCTGCTACTTAACAGATATGAAAGATTTGTAATTATGATGTTATAGTACCTGTGGATGGATAATTCTAAATTCCAAAAAGTAATTTATCGTTTTTAAGAAAGTCCTATATTTCTCTTACAACCTTAATTACAAAGTTGATTTGTTTAACAGATCCTTCTTTTCCAGACTTGCTAAGGGAAACCTTCAGTCTAGGTCTGTTTGAATTAGCCCAAATTTTGGAATAGTGAAGCTCAAATTAGTGAAGTTTTACTCTGTTACAAAAAGTTTATTTTCCATCATAAATAATTATTTCCAGGAATGTTAAGTCCACAGAAATTATTCATTCAGTTTCCTTAATGTTATTTACCAAAGTTTAAGTGGTTTTTAGTTACATGGTAGGGAGGGAGAAGACATGGCAGGGGTAAAAGAAAATGAGGTGCTATAACCTGGTCTCTCAGATTTGTGGAGCAAGCTCTGAGCAGTGTTCTAAACCAATATCATTTCTTCTAAAAGGCAAACCAGACCTTGGAATTTTAAAGTCTGATGTGATTGAGAGAATGTGTGCTGGTGCATACTAATACTTTAACCCCCATCAGCCAGGTAAGTTATAAGTTGACAAACATTCTGACAGTCCTGCCAGATGTGCACCACTCCCACCCATCTTCATCAGAGTCAGCCTCTTCCCACTAGATAATTCTCATGGCTTCAGAGGCCTGATTTTCAATGTCTCCTTTCCCCCTTAGATGCTTACTAACCTGAAATCCCACAGAGAACAGGAAGTGGCCATGGGACTTTTTGAAAGGATTTTTTATTTGTGAACTAATGTCTGATTTCCTTTAGGCCCATATTCATTTAGTAAGACTGTTATCTTATGCTTCTTTTTTCTCTTGCAGCCCTTGATGTTTTATGATTCATCTAGTTCATAAGATGTCCCTTTGTGAGAAAGTGAGAAAAGCACAAAAAATAGGCTTGTAATAGGGACCCCTGTATGTTTTAAGCTACAATAAAATAGTAATAATAACACTACAAACATAAAAAGTCACTGGGCTCCTTCTGGATGCAAAGCATCAGTGTTTTCCTCAGGGGGAAAGGCTTGTGAGATCAAAGCAACTCTGTGACTCTATAATGGAAGACTATTATCTATTTATTATCTAATTCTGTGAGTGTTAGATAGAAAAATGTTGCCAAACTGCTGCACTGTGAATGCACAGTAATCTAGCTAAAGACTAAAAAGACCAGTTATTGCCTTCTAAATGAACAGCATTTAATAGATATAAACAGAGGAAGACACACTTTAGTAGAACAATTTTTAAGCTGATGAATGAAAGATAGTCAAAGAGTATAAGAATAAAGGAATATAAGGGAACATTGACCATTTAATAAAGTATAACTGGTAAGTTCATCTAAATGCTTATTATAATACCAACAAATGCTTATTGAATATGAGACTTACCTTCCCATGTTTTTTCATTCATTAAATATTTATAAACTAAATATATACTTACTAAATATTGATTTATGTTAGGCATTGAGTACACAATAGTGAGCAAAAATGAGCAGTCACTATACTCATTGGGCTTATGGTCTAATGAGTTACACATACAACATGTACATGAGTATAAATAATCAAAAGTTAGTTTTTTTATAAGGTTTTGCTTAGCCTGGTAGATTTCCTACAGATAGGCTAATATCCATAAAAGTTAAGAAGTAAGGCCTTGTGAGTTTAGACATCTTAACCTTTTTGGTTTTGTTTTAACCTTTGAAATGTAATTTAGTTTATAAGATCTGAACTTGTCATTAAGTGCTTTGAGTAGTTTGTATGAACATTAGTTATGTTATTACAGTGTATTAAAAACTTCCATGCTCAAGGTATTCTACAGGACTCAAACTGAACATCCTATGTCCCTGGATATACACTTGTGCTAGGCACATAGCAGGCACTCAGTAAATAATTCAGTTATATCTAGAGATATTCCCTTCTATTAATAATCATCAGGACTGCCACTTACTTTTTCTGCTATTGTAACATGACTGTAATTCAAATTGTATGTTTTTTATTCATTGCATTTTTTCCATCCTCAAATGATTTCAGTATCTATTATTGTTTTCCTAATATGTACCATAGTACAGAATCAGCAATAGCTATTATTTCATCAACATATCATGAAGCTTTTCCAACATAGTTTATTATCCCGTGTCCTGGTCTGATGGAACCAAACTTGAAATAAACCTTTTCATTGAGAAAATTAAGTAATTTTTAATGGTAACACAGAGTGGAAAACTATACAGACAAATTTTTTTCTTTTCCTTTGAAAATTAGGTTTCTTAAGACATGAGTGAATAAGAGATGAAGAGTTAAAGTGTCCTTTTCTGTTTCTCAGGCTCGTTTTAAGCATATTTGTTAGAAGAAGTAAAGTAAAATTTGTTCCAACTTGAGAGATTGGGAAGTAGGTTAGAGTCTGAGAGCTTTAGCAGTACATCAAGAACCACATATCTCTTCTGCACTGATTCTGCACATGGTATTGTGCTATTTACTTGAAAATGAGCACTAAGGTTGCTTGCCCTGACCAGTTTATATTTTTGACATATTTATACACATAAAAGCAGAACATACCATGTTGTTTATGTAGGGACAGATTTTCTAGTTGTTGAAGTTCTATAAAAAGAATTTAATACCTTATTTTTAAAAATGTGTCAATTTTGGTGGCACATGCCTGTAATCCCAGCTACCTGGGAGGTTGAGGAAGGAGGATTGGAGGATTGAATGTTTGAGGTCAGCTGCAGCAAGGCTCTAAGCAACTTAATGAGTCTCTTTCAAAATGAAAAAAATATTTTTAATAGTTGTAGATGGACAACATGCCTCTATTTTATTGATTTTTTTATGTGGTGCTGAGGATCGAACCCAGTGCCTCACACATGCTAGGCAAGTGCTCTACCACAGAGCTACAGCCCCATCCCTGAAAAAATATTTTTTAAAAAAGGGCAAGAGGGGTCTGGGGTTGTAGATCAGCAGTAGAGCACTCGCCTATTATGTGCGAGGTTTGATTCTCATCACCACATGAAAATAAATAAATAAAATAAAGGTAATGTGTCCAACTACAACTAAAAAATAAAAATTAAAAAAAAGACTTAAAGAAAATAAAGGACTAGAAATGTAATTCAGTGGTGAAGTGCACCTGGTTACAATTCCCAGCACCATAAAAAGTAACTTTTCTATTTAATGATCATTTATGTAGCTCAGCAGCTAAGGAGAAATGGTGGGATGGAATGGATAGAGTATAGGGTAAGAAGAGGAAGGGATATGCAAAATGAGAAGAAAAGGAGAGTGTTCCACCTATACACTCCTAGTAAGAGTCATGTGAGATAAAAAGGGGGGTGGATGAGAAATGCAAAATGGGGGACGAATGTTAAGACTGAATTTCCCACATGCATTGTTGGTAGTATGCTTCTCCCCTACCCTTATCTGCTCAGTTTCTAGGTTCTGTTTGACTTTAGCATACTGACAAGTGCCAGGTGCCTGACAGTGTTGAATTATGCTGAGCAGCTCACTGTTTTATTGCTCTAGCAATTCCCTTGTACCCTGGGCATCATTTTCTTCTTTGCTTCTTGAACATCTGCTCTAGAGTGTTATTGGATTAGGATGGAGCTGGTCAAGATATTTGTGAAAGAATAATGGTAAGATCAGTGGATGAGGGAACAAGGGAAATAAGGAAATGTAACATGTGGTCCCAACTGTTATTAAGTACTTGTGTGACTTTGTGGACACACCATGTTAAATGTCTAATGAAGGGTGCAAATCAGTAGATCTCTAAGCACTTACCCCATGACTGAAGGGGGCCTTGTTCTTGGAGGACACCTATTATGGTGTCTAATATGACATATTAGATTTGTTTACTTTATGGGGATATATTATGGTTCAGCTAAGGTGAAAGTACTTTGGAAACTCTGTTAAGTATATGTAAAATGAAGATGATGTGGATGATATGAGTGGTTACTTTATCTCCAGGGGCTGGGGCTGGGGGGCTCAGTGGTAGAGTGCTTGCCTAGCATGCGTGAAGCACTGGGTTCTATTCTCAGCACCACATAAATATAAAAGGTATTGAGTCTCCACCTATAACTAAAAAAAAACTAAATATTATAAAAGATACTTTGCCCCAAATATATGATAAAAATTGAAATATTCCTTTGAAATGAATGAGAGGCATGTTACAAGAGGGTTTAGCCAGGTGCAGTGGCACACATTTGTAATACCAGTTACATGGAAGGCTAAGGCGGAAAGATCACAAGGCTAGCTTTGGCAGTTTAACAAGACCCTATCTCAAAGTAAAAAATAAAAGAAGGACTGGCTGTGTAATTCTGTGGTAGAGTGCCCCTGGGTTCAATACCCAGTACCTACAAAATCTAATATTAATAAAAACTCCAGAGTCCTTAAACACAGATGCACAGTTGTACATATTGTAGCAAGATATGCCATTTAAAAGTACACAGATCAAGGAACTGATTGAATAAACCTTGATTGCTATTCATTGGTAAAGTAGCTAGGCTGTGGAGCTGAGGCACTCTACTTTTCTTTCAATCTCCCTCCTGCTTGTCAATGTTATCCTAAAAACCCTAGAAAGAAATAGGTTCTGGATCAAGTATTTTTCTCTGTCATCATCACCTTTCTATTCCCCGAAGGCTGAAATAAAATATGACACACTGTACAAAAGGGAAAGGGTCATCTTGACTCTGTGATAGAGTGTAAACACTTGGAGCTACCTCACAGGCTGACTTGTTGGAATTATCATGAATAGCAGGGCAGGAGGCCTTTGTCTTAGTAATTGCCTCTTCTCTTCTCCCACCCCAAGTCTTTGTCATTCAGGTCTTTCTTTTGACATTTTACTGTTCTTCTTCCTTACCTTACTAAGTAAGGTAGAAAGAGAAAAAGAGGAAGGACAACATCTAGAACTGGGAGTGAAGAAAAGAAAAAAAAAAGTTGAAAACCATTGCACTGAAGTAGTAGGGAGGGTTGGGTTCCTTCTCTCTCTTCCTCAATATGATAGAGTTGGTAAGTTTACTTTGTACCTCATCATGAATTTTGACTTCAGTCTTTCCCTTAGTTACTTTTAGTCCCCACGTAAGTGACATTTGTAAAAATATAGACAATACACAGAATAAGAAGCTATCTTGCAGCAGACCCATACCGTCTAGGACTAGCAGTAGTTTTAGAAAAGACAAATCAGTACATAAGACCCAATCACCCTAACATGGCATATAAGTTAGAGTGACAATATATGTTTTGCTGGTGGTAGAGTTCAGTTTATACATTTGCTTTTCATGGAAGGAGGGAAGGGAAAATATTACATGACTCTTGTGACAAGCCTGAGACAACTTATTCATTCAGGTTGGATAAGCAAAGTTAAAAATCAGAAACAGGCCCACCAACCTAGATATGTCCAAATTCTGGTACTTTTATAACTGTATTATGATTTCCAACAGATTAAATTTCAAATTGTGGAAAGGCTTCAGAATAAGGGAAGGCTTAGTATCCCACTAATAGAGCTTATTAAATTTAGATAAAACAGATGTTTTTCAATGGCAGAAGCTCTGAATCACCAAGATCAAAATGTAGAGGAAGAGGAAAACAAAAACAAGCTGGCACTTTCACAAACAAAACAAAACAAAACATTATATTAGACAGTTTCAGAATCTGCTCACACTTGTACCTAAAGCTTTCTTTCAGTTAAACTCCATGAAAGAAAACATGAAGCAGGGGATCCTTAAAACTGATTACTTGTGGTGTTTTCCTGACATTCTGTGAAAGCAGAATGGGCTTTAGAGGCAGGCATCTTTTACATATTTTTGACCTTTGTTAAATTGCTTAATCTCAATATCACTGAAGCTCAATATCTTTATCTACAAAATGGGTGTATTTTGAGGACTAAATAAGATGATGTATGTATAACACCTGGCTCACAGTAAGTACTTAACAGTTACTGGCTTTTTGTTATTTAAAATTGGTTTTTCTCATGATGTTATGTCCAAGTATATTGGGAAAAGTCTTCTAGAGCTTGATTAGGTGCTTTAGATTAGCAGTCTTCCAAGAGGGATGCACTGAGATGAGCTATTGTGGGGTGCAAAGAAATACTAGAAATTCTATTTAGGATAATTTTATCTAAAATATAAGAAACTATTTAAAATCTACTAATATTTACCATTTGGATTGACACTGGTACTTTAATTTGGTCCATGTGAGGGTCATTATCACATACTCTAAATGAGGGACTCTGAGGAAGGCATGAGATCCACCAATTGGTGGGGTTTGAGAGTGGCACAACATTCATTCATTCACTTTCAGCATACTGCAGTGTATTTCAGTTTACATTTGCTTGGTTAAATAGATTCATAGTTCTTAGTATTATGTTCACCCTGTAGTATCTTTGTGTGAATCTTCTTAAACCATATGACCATTATTAATAGGTTATCTAAAGTTAGATAAACTAACCTATGCAGAATGGAAAAGTAGCTTAAGAAGATTCCTGTAAAGGAAAAATGGGTTGATGGTAATACTAATAATGCAAGCACAAGGCAAGGGCAAGAAAATGGTGGAACTAGCTGACATTTCTCCTACTTTGTAAGTGGGTGAAGTTATAAAGTAAAAACAAAAATAATCTAATCAGACCTGAAAAGATGTCAGCCCCCAAACAAGAAATTATCAAATACATTATTTGATTTTATACCTGCTATCTTTAAGAACAAAGCTTCCTCTGAGTATATATTGTGCTTTGATATATTACCTAGTGATTGTACTTCATAAACATACATAATGGGGATGTGTGCTCAAATTTTCTGTACTGATAAGAATGCTCAAAGTAGATCGGAGACCACTGGTTTATATGAGGAAGGCAGTTGCTGCCTTTGGAGTCTCTCATCTCTTACTGTGTGCCTGCTTCTTAGAGAGTTTGTTGTTTTGGTTTCTAATTAACTTTTGCCTATTGAGTTTACTATAGTGTACATAGGGTGATAGATAATAACATATCTAAACCGATTGAAGATAAATTTAACAGAATTTAGGGAACTTCATTTCTTGATAAAAATTCATTGCATAGAAGTAAAAAAGCCAATCCCTGACCTAGAAATTTTAAAACTCTAGTTTAGGAAAACTTAAGAAAATGTTTCAAAACAACATATGAATGTTCTTGTGAAACAATGGAAATTCTTTATGAAGGCGCACCTTATTTGGTGAAATAGATTTGTTTCTGGGAACAAATATGTATGCATTTCATTTATGTAAAATTTACCTGCAAATCTGGGTCAGTTACCAGTAAGCTAATAGCAGAACTTGTAAAACAGATTTTCCCAAAACAGAAGCTAATATAATTATGCCTCACAGCATTCCTATTATATATGATTTTAACAAGTGTTTTATACATATTCATTTATTATTTAGTATTCTCTTTACTACATATTGAGTATCCCTTAGCTGAAATGCTTAGGATGACAAATGTTTCAAATTTTGTAAATTTTCAGTTTTTGGAATATTTGCATAGATTTGGACATACCTGTTCTAAAATCCAAAATCTGAAATGTTCCAAAACCCAAAACTTTTCAAGTATCATGTTGGTGCTCAAAAAGTTTGTAATGAAGTAAACAAACAAACAAACAAACAAACAAAAAACAATGCTTTCTCTGTGAAGTTTCTGAATTTACTCTATCCTGTGGATTTTTGTAGTTTATTATTCTCATATTGTCACGGTAGCACAATGGTACTATTATTATCTTTACTTTATATGTGGGGAAATGGAGGCTGACACAAGTTAAGACTTATCCAAATGTTGCACAAGTACTATGCAATGTAGCCAGGATCCAAATATAAATATGTTTGACCTCAGAGCCCAAGCTCTTGATCATTCTGCTGTGCTAGGTTCTATAGAACTGTGAAATAGTGCTTATGTATTAATGATTAATTTTTCATTTTTAGGTGCTACTATTGACATAAAGTCACAGGAAGCTGTTGTTATGCCTGAGAGACATGCTTTTAATGGCCATTAGGGAAATAATACTCATTCAGGGTTGTAGATGAGGTTTCTAAATTCCAATTCAGTTTAAGAGATAGTTCATTAAGTTTTATAGTATTTGAACTTAAGGAACAGAGAATGAGATGCCTGGAAAATTTGAAAGTATATGTCAGGTTATTTTTGTGTTACAGTTTCTTGAAGGTAGAAACAATTTCACATTTTCAGATTTCCCAGGATGGAAATTGTTAGTGGCCATGCTATAAACTGTTTTCCAAGCCCACATATTTTTTTTCTTTCCAACACCAGGAGAGTACTGTTCTTATCACATATAGTAATGAATGACTCAAAATCATATTGAGTTTTAAAGATGAACTTGAGTCATAAAGAGAAAATTAAATTATGATCATTATACTCTGGCAGAATATATTTTAAAGGATTTTCATCTGAAAAATAATTAAAGCAAACATGGGTTCTAGTAGTTCATTTCTAAAAACAGAATAGAGTAAATCTAGAAATTCCACAGAGAAAGCATTATGTGGAAGGAAATGAGAAATATTTGCCATATACACATTTAGCCATCTGTCCCTTTATGTGTCTTATATTTTCCAGTTTTAGTTCTGCTCCACTAAATCAAATTCACAACCAATTCCTTTAACTTAGAGGGGAAGAACTTGTGGCCTAGGAGGCAGATTATGATGATACCACTCTGGTCATCACAGCTTGAAGCCCAGAGGGCATTTTTCCTCCTGATGGGCAGCGTTGGCTGTCTCATAGAGAATAGAGGCTTTTAAGAATTGAAGACTTGAACAATTTAAGAACTGTAGGCTAATCAGAGGGCAGTAGGTGATAACACCCTTAAAGGCTAAGTAAATCTCACAGGAGGCAAATAATAGAAAAATGTACTGAACCTATTGCTCTTTATCTCCTTTTCCCTCTTATCCTTCCATTATTCCTTCCTTGCTTTCTCTCTTTGTCCCATTGTGCTTGCCTCTATTTGAGCCCTTTCTAGGTGTCCCTCTCTTTTTGTACTTTCTTTGCCTCCCACTTCCTTTTCCTGCTTCTTCCTTTTGTCTTCATCTCCATCTTCTTTCTTTGTCTATTTTTTTTCTTTCCTTCCTTTCTACATTCTCTTCACTTCATCCTATCCCTGGGTTCTTTCCTCTGTTCCCCATGAATTACTCATCATGTCACATTAAATATACATATATCTTAAAATTAATAGACATTAATTTTCATTGAGCAGTGAGTAGGTTGTATTTATAACTGGAAAGGGAAAAAACATCTCCCAATTAAGTAACACTGAACATATGGCTTGCAAGTTAAATTTTTCTTTGGAGTCACAGTCCTCACCAAAATAAGTTTCCCATCCTTTTTCCCTTTTCTCCTAAACATAATTATGTTTTTGTTGCTCCTCTCTACCCTTAGATTTGGTGAGTATTCACATTGTTTGCATTTTGTTTTGTATCCCTCATTTCTTGAATTTGTAGAAACAAATATTGCTACTTAATGAGTAAAAGAGCTTATGTAGCTGGGCATGGTGGCACACACCTATCATCCTAGTGACTCAGGAGGCTAAGGCAGGATGATTGCAAGTTCAAGGCCAACCACAGCGGTTTAGCAAGGCCCTAAACCACTTAATGAAACCCTGTCTCAAAATTAAAAGTAAAAAGGGTTGGGGACATGGCTCAGTGGTTAAATGCCCTGAGTTCAATCCCTGGTGCCCAAAAAAACAAAACAAAAACAACAAAGCAGCAATAACAAAACCATAAAAAATTATTTATAATTTTTCAGATGTGGGTTTGGGATTCTAGTATTCTGAGTTTCTGAGGTTCAAACATGTCATGTGTTTCTACTATTCCATGTGCTCTAATGGGTAATGGCAGTTTATGAGATTTCCTGATGATTGAAACCCCTCATGAAGAAACTTTATTTTTAGACTGATGCATGCTTCATTTGCTTTACTTTCTCTATGTAAACAGTGATTTTCTAAAAAATTTGGATTTCCTGAAAAAATGATTGCATATAATATGAAGTCCCTCTGAGTTTGGTAACTTTCCACTGGTTAACTGATTAAGGTCATCAAAGTTTTAGAAAATTTCATTTGTTCATTTAAATCATTCCCATTGCATGCTACATTGTTTATGATGAGCTGTGTAATAGCTGAGGTTTTGCCTCTTTCCAACTAGTGTTTTTTTCTTTTTAGCATATTTTCCAGGGACTGCCACAAACCCTTTGATTCTTTGATAGCTAAGTTCTTAATTTCTTTTCTTAAAATGTTCATTTTCATTAGAGTGCTATTTAACATTAGATATTAACTTTGACAGCTGTTATTGCTGCTTCTCAATTAGGTGAAGTGTATTCTTGGGAAGGTGCCAATTTGAACTGAATATATTTGAATTTGGTATGTGAACTAAATTGTTGCTCAAAACCTCCATCCATCTATCATTGATGGAGCAGGCAGCTAGTTTTGTACATAAGTGTTTTGTTTAATTTTTCCTAGTAAAATTTGAACATTTAGGAAACGACTTCCTATTCTAGTAAAGAGAATTTCATATGAATTTACTATAAGATCCACTTGACAGTTCCCTAGACTGCTAGAATTTAAGTTGGCAGATACTACTTTGGTATAAAATGCTTTCCATGGACAATATTAATATTTTAAAAAAACCTTTTCTCGTGCAGATTTTTAATAGGAAGTCAAGCTCTATTTACCCATTGGCTACTAATGAATGCCATTGAATTATTACTTATCATTTTTAGGCAAAAACACTGCAGTTATGAGATCAGAATTGCCAATTAAAGCAAGCATTTAATTTGAAAATTTAAAAAAGAAACCATTCAGAGGTGAAAACTAAAGTATGGATACTCTAAAGAATTTTGAACTTGAATCAGAAAATCTGGATTGTATCCCTACTTCTGTCATTAATTTAGCTGGGTCACCTCAAGCAAGTCACTACCAACTTGGAACTGCAATATCCTAATGGTTCAGCTTTAACATTACATGTTCTATATACTAAAAAGAGCTTGGTTGAGGAAAGCTGAATCCTCTTGTTTATCATCTGTCCACACCAGCTTGGCAGCTCAGAGGTCAGTCTCCAGCTGCATTTTCATCATTTTATAATCCCTTAAATCCTGGCTAGGCTTTCATTGCTAGTTCGATTCCCTAGGAATTTGCATTTAGAGACTAAAGGCTTCCTACCTTTGGAATTTTTCTGTGCTTATTAGTTTAATGAAAAGTTACTTAGAGTTGGATGAAAATCCCAAGAATCAAGTCTTTTTTGGATGTTTTTTCTAAAATCAGACTATTATGATTAATGTTTCTCTATTGTTTCTGAGCTTTGAAGTTACTATGTTGAATCTTAGTGTAGTGAAGCATCATTGTCATTTTCTACCATTGTCTATGCTATCATTTTATCACTTACTCATTATTCTAAATATTCTTTTTTTTTTTTTTTGAAGTCTAGAATGAGCAAAAAGCTTCCATATCATGAGAAAAGCTTGCTACTCTGATCTGTTAGGTACTTGAAATTTTCATTGATCAGAAATAGGTTGAATTGCACCAAGCTAAAATTAAACTTTCCTTGGTTTGCTTAAAATAGAGTAAACAAAATGGCAATTTGCATCAAAGAGATTAAAAAATTAACTGTATGGCTATTTTAGAACATGTGTTGTTTTAATAAGAAAGCTAGAGCTAGATTTAAGGAGGCCTAGCATGATAATAAAAAAGGCAGACAACACTAAACCTTGGTGAGACTGTAGAGAAAATGGAATGCTCATACATTGCTGATGGAAATGTTGCATCATGAAGCCATTATGGGAAACTATTTGTTGGTTCCTCAAAAAGTTAAAGATAGAATTACCTTTATAACCAGTAATTCCACTCCTAGGTATTTACACAAGAGAAATGAAAACATACATCCTCACTGAAACTTCTGTGCAAATGTTTGCAATAGCATATTCATAATAGCCAAAAAGTGGAAACAGCCTAAATGGCTATCCTCTGTGAATGCATAACAATATGTGGTATATCCATGCAATGGAGTATTATTAGGCAACACGAAGGATAAAGTAATGATACATGCTACAACATGGATGAAACCTCAAAAATATTATGCTAAGTGAAAAAAAGCCAGACTCCAAGGCACTATTACTGTAGGATTCTACTTATATAAAAGGTTTTGGAATAGGCAAATCCATAGAAACAAAGTAGATTCTTTCCCAGGACCTATGGGTTGGGGAATGAGCAGTGGTTGCTAATGGGAAAGGGTATTTCTTTTTGAGGAGGTGAAATATTCTAATATTGAGTAGTGGTTATTCTTATACAACTCTGAATACACTAACCATCTTGCAATTGCATACATTAAATTTACTGATACGTAAATTATATCGCAGTAAGACTGTTACATGTAAAAAACATTAGCAGCTGGGCTCTGTGGCACATGCCTGTAATCCCAGTGGCTTGGGAGGCTGAGACAGGAGGATTGCGAGTTCAAAGCCAGCCTGAGCAATGGCAAGACCCTAAGCAACTATGTGAGACCCTGAGTCTAAATAAAATACAAAATAGGGTTGGGGATATGGCTTAGTGGTTGAGTGCCCCTGAGTTCAATCCCCAGTACGCCACCCCCCCCAAAAAAAAACCACCAAAAAACATTAGTGACTTATCACTATAACTATTTGAAATTATAAAAGTATATTTAAATTGTTTTATGCTAGGGACTGAGGGAAGCAGGGAAGGGGGAATTAGTGTTTAGTTTTAGTTGTTGGTACTAGGGATTAAACCCAGCATTGGTCTACCACTGAGCTACATCCCCAGTTCATTTTATTTTTTATTTTGAGACAGGGTCTTACTAATTTGCTGAGGCTGGTCTCAAACTTGTGATCCTCCTGTCTCAGCCTCCTGAATTGCTTGGATGACAATAGTGTTCCACCACACCCAGGAGGAGTTAGTATTTAATGAATAGAGTTTCAGTTGAGGAAAATGAAAAAGTTCTGGAGATGGGTGGTGGTAATGGTTAAGTGTGGATGTACTTAATCTTATGGAATTGTATATTTTAAAATGGTTAAAATGTTCATTTATGTATATTTTATCACAATAAAAATCTATAACTCTAAAAAAATTAAGTTTCATATTATTCTAATGTACAAGGCTTTTTTCCTTGTAGATTTTTTTCTACGTAAAAATGTGATTGGCCATTTTTATGCATGGGATTCTTCTGAACTATGTATTAGAATTTCACTCCAGTATGTATGTGTAGGGGAGATGGTTATATACACATTTGTGTCTTTATCTTGGCTTTGAATGAGAGCTTAAAAGTATTTTTAAAAACTTTATTTGCCAGCAGGTAAATAAAAGAAGCCAAACCTCAAATTTATGTTGTTGAATTATAAAATATTGAAATGCTGATTTTAGAATATGAGTTGTCACAATTTCCTGATTTTTTTTATTAACCCTGGCTTCTTAAATAGGAAAAAACATTTATGCTTTACAAATATATAATGTCTCTATATCTTCCTAAAATCATTTTCTTTTGTATAACAAGATAGAAAGAATGAGCACCAAAATGCATTGAAAATATAAACACAGTGGGTGAGTTTCAGAATACAAATGAAGGAATGAAAATGAAAAAAGGAAAATTTAGTAATAAGAAAGTCATTGAAAAGGGAATTAAATTATTTTCACAGGCTATGGAACTTTGTTATGACCAAAACAGTTGGTAGGGTCTAAGTTTTTGGCCTCTAAGGATTAATCTGTGAAAACACTTTCTAAGCCTGGCTGCTATATGGGACATTGGAAGAATGGCTTGAATGCCCATAGTGCCATTAATATTTTGGACAGTCAGAGGTGTGCTTGTTTTTTCTTGATCAGGAAATGTTTTCTTATAAAAATACAAGGAACCCACATAATGTGTTACTTTTCTCTCTCTCTCTCTCTCTCTCCATATACTATATAAAATATGTGTGTGTGTGTGTATACACATACATATATTTCAATCTGTCCTGTTGCAGGAAGAAATATGGCCTTACAAAATTTTTTCCTTTGGAGTGGGATCCTTCCATAACTTAGCACTTGATTAATGGATCCAATCAGAGTTGGTATACTCAGAAATTCATTGAATGGGATTAAGGATCTCCTAATTGTAATTTTATTTCCCAGATTAGCCTTATTTCCTGTAGTTTCACAATTTTTGAGTCATATCTTTAGTTCCTTTACAAGGGACATGAAATTTTGTATATTTAGTCTATAACATATGATTTTTTTTAAAAAATTATTTATAGTAGTAGTATGTAATACAGTTCATACTATACATATAGAGCCTCTTTTTACAAAAATCAGTTTGTATACAAAGTATATTCACAGCATTCATTCTGAGTATTCTATGGTATCTGGCCAAGATAGTATAAACTATTTTATTGTGTACATTATGATGATGATGATGATGATGATGATGATGATGATGATGATGATGATGTAGTACCGGGGATTGAACTCAGGAGCACTCGACCACTGGGCCACATCCCCAGCCCTTTTTTTGTATTTTATTAGAGACAGGGTCTCACCGAGTTGCTATGTGCCTTGCTATTGCTGAGGCTGGCTTTGAACTTGTGATCCTCCTGCCTCAGCCTCCCAAGTGCTGGGATTACAGGCGTGTGCCACCATACCTAGCTTACAATATGATTATTACACACACAGGGATATTACTTTTTGTATACTTTTACTTGTTTTTATTTCCATTAACACTAGAGCCAGAGGCCTTCCAACAAGTTTCCATTCGTCTGGTTTTTATTCCCCTCAAAAGAAAAATAGAACTTTCTCAGATTATACAAATGACACATAAAGATATCAAGAAATGGCTGCACAGGAAATTTACAATCAAAGTGGTCACAGGATTGGTTGACAATGTAGTTAGTGAAAAAATTGATGACTTCTTAAACTTGGGAGGGCTTTAAATATATTTAAAGATTATTGGTACCTTTGATATTTCATGGATTTTTAAAAAAATCTCTTACCTTTTTCAAATGATTGCATTTGAAATTAGGAATTTTTAAATTCAGTGATTGCTTTAATATTTGCTTTGTTTTCAACAGTGCCCTTAAAGATAGCCGTTTTCCCCCAATGACAAGGGATGAGCTGCCACGGCTTTTCTGCTCAGTGTCTCTGCTCACTAACTTTGAAGATGTCTGTGATTATTTGGACTGGGAGGTAAGATTAATAGAAATTTTTAAAAGAAAAAATGAAGGTAACTCCTGATAAATGTTAAAAGCTAGTCCCAGAAAATACCTCATTTGACCCATTGTTATGAATAAATAAATTTCACCATTGAATAGTGAGATTTAAATAATGGAATTTCTAAAGGGTAAAGTGCCATGTGTTATTATAATCCATAAACTAAATTTGGTCTTCATTTTTGTCCCACTACCTCACTAGCGCATGTCATAAAAGCTGTTAATAAGTAGTAAGAAGGACTGAATGGAATTTATTTCTCCTTCTGTTTCTATTCCAATGCACTTTGGTGTAGCTGCTACCAAGTGATTAGGTGGTTGGAGGATACATCTCAGAAGCCAAAAGCAAGAGTTATTTAGGGTAAGATGCCACTTGGAGAAATCAGCTCATCATGACAAAGCATTGGTTAACTAGAATTAAATAATATAAATTCATTTGGCTACCTCAATTCACACACTGAACACACTAACAAATAGTATTAAGGTTATATTGAGAGTATCTCTGTGCTTTGGCATTATCAGAGAACCCTGTATCAATCATATGTTTATTCTTCTTTAGTATGTGGGGTTGGCTTGTTAATGAAATTCACAGATTCTCACCCTAATTTGCTTTGGTGGTTCAGGAGATAAATTGAGTATAGGTCTATGAAATTTTGCATGCACACATATACCCATATTATGGAATGCCTACTGTGTTCCAGGCACTATGCTACATACACAAAAGTGGTACAATTTGTTCCCTACCATAAAGCATCTTATAGTCCTATAGTAGAGAAAAGAAATGTGTATAAAAAGTAAGAAGAAATAAATGCTATCAAAATGAAACAGTGGAAGTTCAGCAATAGACACAGCAATTTCTCTCACAACACTCATAAATGGCATTACTGTATCATATGATATAACATGTTTTAATTCCAGTGCTGTTTTAGAAGAACCTGCCCCCTACCCCATGGCAACTGTGATATTTTGCCTTGTAGCCAAATCACTGTCTTCATAGTTAATTGGCCTTGAGTTTTATTTCTGGCTTTACCCTGATTTCTTCTGAGACTTTGGACAGTTTACTTCACTGTGATTCACTTTTTCCATGTACAGAATAAGACATTTGTAAAGTTCTTGATATTCATTTGAATGAAAAAAAAAAACCCTCTGTGATATAAATTGTTGTTGTTTTCCCAGACCTATTTAAAAACTTTTCTGCATAGAGTAGAATGGAAGAGTTCCTTCTGGTTTTTGTGGAACATTATCAAAATATGAAAGCATCTTAAGATTTTGTGAAAGAAATAAATTAATTTGGAAAAGGAAGGAATAAAACAATTCGATAATGCTGATCCTAACAGAGTTGGCATGTGTAAAGCATTTTGTGTAATTAAAATTTCCAACTTGTGTTTTTAAGTTTGTTGTTCCTATTTGGGTTTCCTTAAAGAGAAGTTTACCAATATTATGGAAATATTTCCTAGTTTGTTCCTTTGTCCTTCTGTCCTCTCTTCCTCATTCGTCTCCCTCACCCTTCCCCTCTCCCTCTCAATTTTGGGTACTGGGGATTTAACCCAGGGGCACTTAACCACTGAGTTGTATCCCCAGCCCTTTTTATTCAGATAGGGCCTCAGTGAGTTACTTAGGGCCTCCCTAAGTTGCTGAGGCTGGCTTTGAACTTGCGATCTTTCTGCCTCAGCTTCACAAGCTGCTGGGATTATAGCTGTGCACCACCATGCCCAGCCCTAGTACTTTATTTTTAAATGGTCCCAAATGGTGTCCCCCTCTTATTAATATATATTACAGTTTAGAGGGTTTCAAACTATTTTCAGACTGCCACTTCCTCTTCTGTAGCCAGTTTCATTTTTGCTTTCTAGATTGCAGGGTGCAGTGTATGTAGTGGGTGGGAGTGATCATAGAGGCAAAAGCCCAAGATATAGGGGATGACCAAGCTACAAAAACACTTCTGTACTCACTAGAAATCACTGAATTGGAAGTACAGTTAAGGTACATGCTCTTACTTGTATGTTTAATGTATCGTGTATGAATGCGTGCTTGTATTTCAAGAGAAGGAAAAACAGGAGAATCCAATGGCTATTAAAGGGGTACAGATTAGCTCAGAGTATACCATCATCTTTTTTGCCCATTCCAAGATTGTCTATAGCTAAAATTAACCTTGATGTTATTGGACTTTGTGTTTATGACATGTGTCAGTTTTCTGTTAAAAGGGTAGGAAGTAAAGCACATAATAATAAGAAATGTGTGCTCTTTCAGGGACTGTTTATCCTCTTTGGGCACTATCTGCCAGCTTGAGTTTTTGGAAGAGTCTATATTGCTTCTTCTTGGTCTTGTATATTTAATATATTTACTATATTCTTGGATATTTAATATATAGTCTTGTATATTTAATATAATCTGCTTGGTCTTGTATATTTAATATGTTCTTAGTCTTGTATATTTAATATATCCTCTTTGGGCACTATCTGCCAGCTTGAGTTTCTAGGAGATTCTATATTGTTTCTGCTTGGTCTTGTATATTTAATATATTCTTTAAACAGGTGTTAAAACACAAACTTGCACACAAATGTTCAAAGCAGCACTATTCACGATAGGCAGAAGGTGGAAACAACTTAAATGTTTATCAATACATAAATGGATGAATAGAATATGGTATATCTATTCTTACTCAACTATAAAAAGAAATGAAGTACTGATGCTTGCTACAACATGAGTGAACCTTGAAAACATAATGTTAAAAGAAGTCATATGCAAAAGGCCACCTACTATCTGATTCCATGAAATCTGCAGAATGGGCAAATCCATAGAAACAGAAAGCAAATTAATGGTTGTCAGGGTTTGTGGGGAAGGGTGAATGGAAAGTGACTAATGGGTACAGGATTTCCATTAGAATCATGAAAAAGTTCTGGAATTAAATTATGATGATGTTTGCACAACACTGTGAATACAGTTAATGGCACTGAATTGTATGCTTTCTGTTATGTATATTCTACAACAATAAAACATGGAAAGTAAATTTTATACATATGTAACAACTGTCCATTATAGTAATTTTAATTTATTGAAGAAGAAAAAATTTAAATCCCTAGAGTATAAATAAGGAAATGCAAGTTATTCACAATTATATTATTCTGTGATAACTATGGTTAATATTATGAAATACAGGCAGAACCTCCATATCTGTGGGTTCTGTATACATGGATTCAACCAACTACATATTGAAAATATTTTGAAAAGAAATTGCATCTGTATTGAATATGTATAGACTTTTCCCCTTGTCATTATTCCTGAGACACTATAGTATAACAGCTATATACATTGTACTAAGTATTATAATTAATCTAGATGTATATTGGTAACATGCAAATATTATGTCATTTTATATAAGGAACTTGAGCATCCTAGGATAATGATTTGAAGGCAGTGTCCTAGAACAAGTCCCCCAGAGATACCAAGGGACAGTGGCATTCCTTTCTATCTGTGTTTTTGTATCAGTATATCTGTATATTTGATTATGAGATTATTTAATATTCAGTTATTATTTGAAAGAAAATTCAGGGAAATCTTTGTTTATTGTTTATCTGTATATGTAAGTTTATTGTTTATATTGTGAATTTCCTTTGTGAAAAGTCAGTCTATATTATGAAAGTATATTTTCACTTTGAGGAATTTTATACTGTCAAATAAGTACAGCTTTTCTTCTAAGGATGGGTTCTGTGTGCATGGATTCAACCAACTACATATTAAATATTACATATTAAACTACAAATTAAATACCTATTCCCTGTAAGTATCTAATTTAACCTGAAATGCAAAGTTCTATATATGTTTGTACTACTGGTGGAAATAAGAAAATTATTTTGAAAATTTAATAGAGAATTTTAAACTCAAAGTTAGATAATGAAAGTGTTTTATATAACCAGAAGCCTCTAACATAGGGCTTTTCTGTTGAAGTGTGTTATAGCAATGAAATCCCTCATTAAAGGAAGAAAAATGCACACAGATTAAAGCAAAAAGAGGGCAATGTCTAGAAGTCCCAAAACATAGAGGTAGGTAACTTTGCTAACATGAGAGACATCCTTGTGTTCATGAGGGTAAGGGACATGACTGATGGTAACAGCCAACTAATTTTCAGATGATCAGGAAAGAAATGGACTGCCACAGGGCTGGCTAGCATCTTACTGTCTTTTTCATCCAAGGTTTTAAAAGAAATGTATTTGAACTCTCCTTTGGTAACATGTTTCTAGTTTTATAATGGAAGTTAGTATGAAAATAAGATTTTAGAGTTTGTTATAGGTGCTTCTCTTATAATGTAAAAAAAAAGTTTGATAAGTGGTTTCAAAAGTGAGTCTAATTAATTTCAAGTCAATGTTGAATTGTCTAGAATGATCAACAATGCTTCCATATGTTGTATTTCTTCACATTTGAAATGAGTATCTATAGATAGCCTCTCAAGGAATCTGAATAGTTATTTAAAAACAACAAAATTACCCATAGAAGGTTATAAATTATAGATAAATTGGAGCAGTGGCCTCACTCTTCCAAGAGTTTCTGATCATTACTCACATTGTGATCTACTTATTGCCCTGGTAGGTATAGAAGGATGAAGAGTGAATAATTTGGAAAAAGAATTCATTAACTGATAAATTAGAATATCTACCTAAAAGACTAAAATGGTTGTGAAATGAGGAGAATTGCTTCCCTAGGGAGAAATCCAACACGATCTGCCTTATGTTTGAACACAAAAACTTATCACCATTGTTCTGAGCTCTTCAGTTGACATTTTCTTAACTCTGAATGACAGGATGATCGACAGACATGGTGCTTTAGAAAGAAAAAAAAGCTCATGCAGTATGTTGGAGCCCTCCAAAATGACAAATAGCCTGGAACTAGTGTAGTTAAACTGTTTGGGCACCATATTTCCTTTTAAGAAATCTGAAAGGCTATAAATCCAATGATATTACAATGGGTAGAGTTCTACTTGGGGGGTAATTCTAGGTGTGTCATCTCATAACTGCTCATTTTCAGGATGATATAAATGAATAAGCTTTTTGTTTATAGAAGAACTTGTAAGTATGGTACCAGTGATTTTGTGGGAGCTACTGTAGCACTTTGCTGACAGAAGTCAAAATATTTCCTAAATTGTAGTCAGGCATCTTTTACTTCTGAGCTTTAGAGACAAGATCATTTAAAGAAAGGCATGAAGAAGAAACATTTTCTGTATTCTAAAGTAAATGTTTAGATCATATTTCAGTATATAAATGACATCTTTACAAACCCGAAGACATTTTTCTTGTATCTAGCTTCCTGGATCATTGATATCTCACTTATCTATACAGCCGTCACTTGGGCAATACATTATTGTCCTAAGACAGTGTGTTGGTTCCTTTTTAGTTTATGACATTTACATGGAATCAACCCATGAGAGGTGGGACTGGCCAGTATGATTCTTCTGTGGTGCCAAAATCTGTCCCTGCACTATAAAACTGAGTCCCTAGTCTTCTATCCCTAAAGTACCAAAGCATGTGTCATTTTATGTGAGCCTTGTGGACTCCTGGTACTCAGAGAACTGCACTTCACTTTAAAAGCAACCTCTAAAGAACTCCTCTTGAGCAATTGCAGCTCCATTTCTGACGTATTTGGTTGCAGTAAATAATAGGACGCTTTTGTAACAGCCTTTATGAGAGTAAACAGATGAGATGAACAAATTGGCTACCATCATTATCTCTCATATTTTAGAAGTTAATGTTTTCCTATTCACCCTCACTCCCCCAAAAAAGGTTTACTTTTTTTTTTAGCTCCTCTTAATGTACCACTGAAAACAGAGTTCCCATTCATACACAGATGGTTAGCATGACTCATAAAGTCAGCAAGTGAAATGACTTCTAGTTGTATACATTCTGTTTCCTCCCTTGGTTATATTTTCCCAGCTATGAGGTACACCATGTTTTGCTCTCTTCTAATTTAAAATTCCTGCCTTACTAAAAAACATGGGCTTTATACATCTAGAAAATGCATTTCACATTTATTTTCCCAGAGACCTTGATATTTTTGTGTAAAACCTCACTATCATTATGGTAATTTAGTCTTTATCTTGATACTCTAAATGTTGGTTCAAGTGCTGTGGAGCACTGAGAAAGTGCTTTATATTTCTTAGCCATCTAGAAAGAATTTGTGTGCATCAGCAAGTCAGTGTATAAGAAGCCTAGTGGAGAAGCAAGGTGTACCAAGTAATGTAACATTTTTTGGGATACAGGGATTGGACCCAGGGGTGCTTAACCCCTGAGTCACATCCCCAGCTTCCTTTTAATAATTTTTATTTTGAGACAGGGTCTTTCCAAGTTACTTAGGGCCTCAATAAGTTGCTGAAGCTGGCCTGGAACTTGATATCCTTCTGCCTCAGCCTCCTGAGCTGCTGGGATTACAGGCATGCACCACTATGCTTGACATAATGTAACTTCTTAGAAGGTGATTTAATGAAAAGAAGTTTCCATCAGCTGTTAGTACCCTTAGAAATGGGTATCTTAGAGCCTTCTCTGGATTCCTGCTTTCCTATTTTCTTCAGTGTGGGGAATTTTTTCTGCTTCTTTCCACATAATACATAAACTTTTTTCCTGCTCCTTCCCAAGCAGTTCCATTGTGATCTATTCTTTTATGTGGGGTTTGCCTATGTGTGTGTAACCCCAGCATTTAATAAAAAGTGCTGAATTTGGGGAATAAGAAGACCTGGGTTTTTTGTTCCTGACTATCACTGCCCAGCTCTGCGACCTTTCCAGACCTCAGTTCAGTTTCACCAGGAAGCTGAAAAGGTTGGACTAGGTAATACCTCAGGTTTCTTTGGACACAGAATGTGGTTCTATGACTGACTTCCTTTAAAAAAACAAATCACTTCTGTTTCATTTTAAATCCAGAGACTGAATCATCAGTAGCCATTAAGAAGTCATAAGAAGAGGTCCCTAACTTTTAAAATGGCCATTGTCAACCTAAACATAGGCAACAAATGTGGAAAATGATCAAATTTTTAAAATCGTGCATATTCTAGATTTCTTTTCCTCAGTAGAATTGTCTTTAGGAAGGAAAATACTCCAAGCCATTAAGGCTTCTATTTTATTACTGCATTATCCCTTGTTTTAAGTCAATATTATATATTGAAATGAAGCAAATATATTAGGGGAAGGATTATTCACATTACAAGTAGATATTTTGCTTTGCAGGACTCTAGGGTCTCATTTTCTTCCTCATAACTTCAGGATTAATTCATTTATATAAATAAAATGCACATGTAACTTTTTTTTTGTAGTAATGGTGATTGAACCCAGGGGTGTTCTACCACTGAGCTACATGCACAGCATTCCCTACCTGCTTTTTTTGAGTCAGGGTCTTGCTAAATTGCCAAGACTGGCTTTGAACTTGTGATCATCCTGCATAAGCCTCTCAAGCCACTGGGATTACAGGTGTGCATCACTGGGAGGTATGCACCACCATACCCAGCTCCCATGTATAACTTTTTAAGAACGAATCTCTTTTGTAGACCGAGTTGAAACATTTTGAGTCAGATACTCAATGTACAGTTCCAACCTGAATATGATTTTTCTTAATTTCCTATCAGGTAAACATTACTTCATATTGAGTATGTCTGTCAAGAGATGATTCTCCCTAGCCTTTGGAAAATAAAATAAGTCACATTTCTGATAAAATTTCATAACTTTGGTTTTCTTATATATAAATTCACCCCCTTCCTCATTCCCTTTCTTAAAAAAAATGTAGGAATGTATTTTTCTAACTTCTGATGAAAAGGGGCTTTTTATTTAAAGGTCACCTGTGTTCCCTGAACTTTGCTTGGGAAGCATCAGGATGTTCAGTTTTCATGGAATGCTCATTATAATTAATCATTACAGAGAACTGTTTTTTTTCCCCATAATTATACTCTGAGCTTTCATTTGTTCTCTGCAAACCTTAGGGTAAGAACAGTTTCTTTCATTGCAAATGATATATAAACATGTTTGGCTTCATAGCTTCTCAAAGCACCTCTTCATTTAACCTATTTAAAATCTTACTAATGCTTTAAAAGTTCATGGGGGTGATTATTAGATAGTTCAGGTATTTTAAAGTGATATGTCAGTTATTTAAATAAATGTTATCAGGTTGTTGTTCAGTAGCCATTGTGAATAAATTGGCAGGCTTGTGTTCCTGATAGACAAGATGTCTAAATCTCCTACATGAATCAAAATTGGTACTAATTAGTCCTTTAGTAAGCTCTGCAAAAGCCAAGAACTGGTCCATGGAGACTGAACTAATTTCTAAGCTAAAGGTGACTAATTTGCAGGGATTTTAGAGAACAACACACATATGTATTTTGGTCAAGGGAACCTTTGCAGTTGTTTTCACAAAATAACCAGGGGAGAAAAAAACCCTTCATCTGAGGTAGATGATGAATCAGAATTTTCATAATAGAATATGTTAAAAGGTTACTGGTGTCCAAGTGATGGCTTGCAATCAATTATCCTCTTTGATTTCTCTTTCAGGTATTTGTTCTAAAATATTCTCAAAGGATATTTGAAAGCAAAGACAGCTATAGAAACAGGTCAGATAATGGATAAAAACAACCTAAAATGTAGTTCTTGGTAGTGTCTCAGTTGGTTCAGGAGAAAAATATTTTTAAGCCATTAAGAATTTTATCTAGGCACTATTAGGATTACAAGCCATCTTTATTTTTCCCTTCATAATTTTCTGAAGAGATATTTTTCTTATAACATGTACAAACTATTTTATGAACAGATTAAAAATAATTTATGGTTACAGTTTACAATTCAAGGTTTACAAAAGTAAAAGTTATTGAATAAAAAAATAGAATTGCATCAATATTCTTTAAATTTTACAATTTGGCCCAGTTCTGAAGGAATCATGTTCACCAGATGGGCACCTGCAAAACTTTAGGCTACATTCTCAAACTGGTGGGTGGATTGAAATGATGCAATCATGACTGTGATGATTTGATGGGCAGATCTTAGATAGACTGTAGTCCAAAAAATCTTTTTGGGAGTATCAGGTTTAGGAGGAGGAGTTGTTTATTAGATTCTGTACAAGTCATTATCAGCCTCTCTGATTAAAATCTCATTTTTAACTGCCCAAGGAGTTATTATTCAAGAGTATAAACTTGGAGTTGACCCAAGTTTGAAGCATTTTCCACTCATATTCAGTTTGTATTCACTAGGAAAAGGAAGAGTCACTATTTTCACAAGGCTGAGCTAGGGTGGGGCAAAAGGTACTGTGAAGTGATGAGCATAAAAGGGGGATGTGCCGCAATGGGAATTTTGCATTTTTTTGGGCAATAGCACATTTATTTCTTTCCTCCATATAAGAAATGCCAGACTCTGGGTCAGAAGTTTGGGCTGTCTAATGCAATGTTTGTTTCTGTCTGTGGTACCCTGAATCATTTTGTGACAGCACATGCACATCTTCTATGATGCCAACCTCAAAAGGTTAGGGTGTATGCCAAACACCCTGAGCTCCTCTCATTAGGAACAGAGACCATTCATTCAGTTCAATGGCATTGGCACATTGAGCCTGGCAGGTCAGTCTTATGTGAATGGCCAGTAACTGGCTGTGTTGTTAATTACATAGTATGTTTTGCCAAATTATTTTGTTCAAAAAGCATGTCAAACAACTTTTGCTCTCCTGAATTTTTTTTAATGTTATCCAAGATGAAGTCAATAAAAATGAGTAGAGTGAGCCATGGCAATATTCTTATTCTTTCAGGGAAACCTATCATTTGGTTTTGAAAATGGGGATGATTGGGACTGACTGTGGCATTGACTAAGACAGGAAACCATCTGATAAAGTAGACTGGTTCTGATGGCTGTCTAGAATATGATCAGAGGCAGATTTGGCATTGAGGGTCATGACTTTGGAGGTAATTGTGGACCCACATGGTCAAAGGTTTGCATGGAGCCTACTCAACTTAGCCAGAGCATATTTTATACACATTCATGTTTTTAGCCAGATGGCTTTTGTTGTTGTTTCTGCCTATTCAGATCATAGACTTGCTGAATAGGCTTGCAGGCAAAAGTTAGCACCTTTTGTAGTGCTGCTAGTGGATCACGGGACTGACACTTGCCTTATAGACAGATTAGGTATTAAGCTTTGACTATGCAATTGTGAGGAACATAATATGGACCGTGTATTATAATAGGGTGGGAGGGTCACTATTTTTTTTAATGTTCTCGTGTTGAGGGTCACTGCATTAGAGGATAATAGTTTTAAGTGAAGCCACATTTCTAACAAGGGGCCAGATAATGAGGATAAATGAAATCTGCAGACAGTCTCAAAGCTTCATTTTAGCCATTATTTATAATCTCTTCTCCTACCAAACCTTTTACTATGTAGCAAAATTGATTAATTTGTGTGTATCTCTACTCTCTCTGTCCACATCCACTCTGAGAGACAAATGAACAAGAGGAAAGAGGATGGGCTGAGGCCAGGTGGAGTTGGGGATGCATAATCCCCAAACTGGATAATCAACTCCAGAATAATCAAGATATATTTTAGGGTCTTAACATTAATCTTGATATTTAATCATTCTGAACAATGTTAAAAAACAAAAGATTGTATAATAGCATTAATAAAAATCCTTTGCTGTGGAATGGTTCAGAATAAATGTGGCTTTCTTTTTAGCATGAAATAGGAATCCGTTGAACTGGTCTTAATGTTCTCTCAGCACACACAGATACAGTTCTGTTTAATTCCATATCCTCTTATCTATATAAGTCCTACATTTAATTTACTACCATTAGAATTGATTTATAGCTTTGCTTAGCAAAAGTACAGTCTTGATTAAAAGAATATTATCACAGCTGATGGACCTTGAAAGCATTTTTTTCTTAAGACTTTCTAATAATTTTGAGAATGACCTGCAGACTCCCGTAAGGCTAGATTTGCAAGTAACCAGTTTTTGCCCACCTGGCTCTACTTTGCACAATGGTAGGATTAATTAAGGGAATGTTTTGTGACATAGTTTTCCCAAATGCTGCCTTCCTTCTCCATTCTTAGAAAGTTACTGTGATAGTGTTTTATAGCAGGTATGCAACTGGGAATCCCAGTTCCATAGTCAGCTGATCTCTTATCCAGCTGATAACTGCCAACTATAGCCTTTGCTTCCTGGGATGCTGCTGGACTGTAGGATTCTCCAGTCTGTAAAAGGGGGGATTCAATTTTATACATGAAGATTACATTTTAGAGTTGCTGCTGTGACAGATGCCTCCCTGAAACAATATGGAATCAATTTCTGATGTTCATTTCAGTGGAGATGACTTAATTTGAAAAGCCAGCGATTTCCACAAGTTGGCCAGAATTGGTCATTCTCTACAACAGGCCATTTTCCACGCTCCTGTTTTGATTGTACAGTGCGACTATTTGGCACCATCTGCGATTCTGAGAGTAAAGAAAATGCTATTGCTCAACAAGTGACAAAAGTTATTATGCTTTTGATTCTGCTAAGAATGTTATTCTCTTGATTCTGGTGGTTGAAAAAGATGAGTCACTCTGGTTTTGACTTTGTGAAGTATATTTCTGACCTATGAAAAAGTTATTTCTCACAAATTTTAAAATCACTATATTTTCATTTCAATTTACAGGGGCTTTCAATTGTTCAGAATCATAGGAACCCAACAAAAATTAAAAGTTGTAAATGTGACAAGAAATAAAAATGGGAAAATGTTGACTTTTTAAAATCAAAGTTGATGGTGGGGCCTTCTTAAAATACAAGTAGAGCAGTCTTATTCATGAATAATTTTTATTTTGGCCAACATGTCCTTAGATTTTAAGTTAATCTCATATAAACACCTTTATTGAGATATAATGAACATACCATACAATTAGTAAATTGTTTAAAATTACTTTTTTAAAATTACTCTTTTAATTGTTAAATTACTAGGCTTTAAAATCTAAAATTTTTGTTGAAGAACATAGGTTGTACTCCTAAGAAGAAAGGATTTATGTGTCCAAATTACACCCCCATTTGCCTATATCACTTCTCCCACTCCAGTACGTAGCTATAGATTTTCAGAGCTAGGATGGTTATTAGAGGTCACCTCATTCAAGTAGGATAAAAATCACCTGGGGAGTTGTTCTTTTTCCAAACTCTACTTGTTGAAGCACAAAACCTCCTGAAATTCTGATAAACTTTTCAGCTTCTTCCCCTACATCATGCCAATTAAATATTAATAATTTGTCTGACACTCTCATCTCACGGACATTTTTCCTCTCACAATTTTGACTAGACATCTTAATAAACACCAAAATTCTTTTTAATTTCAGCATGACAGTTTTTTGATAAATAGGATGAAAGATTCAAGATTCACTTGAATGAATGAAGGAGCATAATTTACTTATGCTGTATATTTTAAAAAATTATGATGAATCTGATATTGTTGAAGGAAAAATTCAGAGTCACTGATCAGGAAGTCAGTATACAGAAAATGTTGCAAATTTGTCATTGCCTCAGTGCTATGTGAGGCACCAGAGAGATTACTAGATGTCCTTTATCCTGGAAATGCCTGATAGCTAAGCACTCATATTTCTTCTCAGCTGTCCACAGTCATTTCCCATAGGGTATGGGAGGTCTTATTGTGTTAGTTTTTAAACAGCTGCCCTGGTTGCATTTTTAGTAGAAGGAGATTCATAAGAATGTTGATATTAAATAGATAGAAGAAATAGCCACAGAGATATTCTTAAATAATAAAAAAGCAAACTCCTTAGAAGATCTGACAGGCTCTAATGGATGGATGTTTGGAGATCTGAGGAACAAACAAAATGGATTTCCCAAAAGAGTTTTCATTCCCTGAAAAATTAGAAAATTTCATGCTAAGGGCAGAAGCAGCAGAAAAGGTTTTCATTCACCACTTTTCCTCTTCTAGATCTTTACTTCCATACAGATGGAAAGATTAAGATCTATGACTTAACCTGCTCTGACAAGAAGCCACCGTCCTTGGGGATAATGTTCACCTGGTTTTACATCTATGCCACCCCCCTCCCCAGTACCTTGGATACTTCACTTGGGAAACATTGATTTGATTCATCCACAGATTTGAGAGAATGAAATGGGGTGGTTATGCTTTTGAAATTTTATTGTCTGTGTTCACAAAGAGATTAAGAACTCTGATCTTTCTTTAGTGTATACTATTCTATGTAAGATATGAGGGGATAGGCCAGTTTCCTTTTGATTGTATGCTAATCAGAGGACAAGCATATTACTTTTTAAAAACAAAAAGGTCATCACCAAAAGTTTTTGACATTTTAAAAAGTTAGGCTAGGAAAATAGAAATACTGGGCAAAATTAGTTGAAATCTTCATTGCTTTTAAATGGAAAGGTACTATGTGGTGTATGATCTGGTTTTCATATTTTTTTTCCAGTCTTATCTGATGGTGTTTGCTTGCCTACATATAAATCAAGGTTTCACAAGGACTGGATAGCTGTGCATGGTGGAACATGTGTATAATCCCAGCTACTTATGAGGCTAAGGCAGGAGGGTCACAAGTTTAAGACCAGCCTTGGCAACTTAGTGAGACCCTGTCTCAAAGTTAAATAAAAGAAAAAAGGGTTGGGAAATGTAGTTCAGTGGTAGAGCACTTGCCTAGCATGTGCAATGCTTTGGGTTCAATCCCCAGCACCATACACACACACACAAAGACTAGACCATTTGGGAGGGGATCAACACATGAAGTTTGGGAATGTAACCTGAAATGGTGAGAGTACCTGCAAAATAGGGTGATTATTTGTCATCTCTTTAAAGTCAGTTCCCTTTGTCTAGTTCCTTAGTGTCATGAGTCTCAGTTTCGGAGTGGCAGCAGGATTATTGCCATCAACTGTCTTACTGTACATCCCCAGAATGGTTGTTCCAGTTTTCCAAACAGAATAGCATAGCCAACTACATTTGCAAATCAATATTTTCAGTCTCCATGGCCATCATAATGGCCTTCAAATCCAAAGTCAAAGTTATGGAAAGAGAATTGATATGCACTTCGTAAAACAAGGGGGAGAGAAAGAACAGCATTCTCTTGAAAATTAAATTATAACCATTTCTTTCTGTTTCTGTGAAGAAGATTATACTAATAAAACTGCCAATTTCTTTCAGGTGGGTGTACATGGCATTAGAATAGAATTCATCAATGAAAAAGGATCAAAACGCACCGCCACCTACCTACCGGAGGTTGCAAAGGAGCAAGGTCATTATTGTACTTTGTTTCATATAATCTGGTGAAAAATTTAAACAAATATACAAATTGAAATGTGATTTCTGACCTTGCAGTTATGCCCAATAATTGATCAAATTATAAGAAGTGACTCTTCTATCACTGCCACTGCAATGTCTGTATCAAATCAGTGAATTACACTCAAGCAAATCTCTGTACTTAAGTTTGACAGCATAAACTCACATATATACTTCTCAAAACAGCAAAGATTTGTAAAAGTTGGTTTTGATTTAGGAAATAATTTGCTACTAATTTGAAACACTCTTCTCTTATATTCCATTATACTGTAAATAGCCTTGTGGCATAAACAAGCCTTTAGTTTGTCAGCCACACAGTTCATTGTCACTGCCAGAATCTAATGTTTCAATATTAGGTGGTTGCCATTACTCATCCTGCTAATATTAATATGGTATGTTCCCCTTATGATTGGAAGCATCATGAATACATGAAGCATTCATGTTTTATATGCTGAATCTGCACTTCCTAACCAACAAACATTTTCTTATTTCATAGATGTATCTTTATGAACCAACACTGCAGCACAACATAACTTTGTAGTAATTTGTTTTTTCTAGCCACTACTAAATTCTGATCTCATATAATTTGAAATTAATCTCTTCTTTTTACCTTTTTGAGCTTTTCTTTTAATCACAAAGCATTTAAAATTGGTTTGATCATGTTTGATAATACAAATATAAGACATGTAACAGCAAAATGTAATGAAATTAAACCTCCAAATGAGAAAGTTAATCTTTAAGTCTGTTATCTAAAGAAAATAGCTTTATTCTGTAGTATTACTGACCCTATAAAGCATACATAAGAGAGAAGGGGGACCTCAGATATTAGGATACCATCCATGTCAGAACCAAAAAAAAAAAAAAAAAAAAAACATATCTTTGGATTCTGACCCCAAATATTATTGATTACAGAGCTACCATTCACACCAACAGTTCCCATGAAGTAGTGTGGCAATCCTATATACTACTGAATTGGCACAATGAAATGCAGGCTTTTCTCTCTTTTGAAGATTTCACTGTTGGAGAATACAAGGGATGTGGTTTGTTTACAGACTAACTGAGCAGATTCTCCCAGTCCCTTAGACTCCATGCCTTTGAATATAGTTGAGATAAGGAAGCCAATGTTGTTAAACATGTGCACAGCTGGAATTTAAGGTGTGTGGTGATGAACCTGCCTTTGTATAGGATGAAACCTTAGCTCTAATGTATGATCGTTTTTAGAACCAAAGCAGTTGATGGCATTTGGTGACAGTGATAGCTGACATCAGCAAAGTCATTTTGTATTTAACCAAACATGCTTATTACATATGCTTAACCAATATTTTATCTGGTCAACTCTTCACAGGATGGGACCATATTCAGACCATAGACTCCTTACTGAGGAAAGGAGGATACAAAGCTCCGATTACTAATGAATTCAGGAAAACCATAAAACTGACCAGGTACAGAAGACATTTTCTAGCACAAAGCTAACCAGTACATACATTTCCATGTGTATGCCTGTAACCTTTTGATTTCCTTGGTCTCTCTAACTTACGCTTGCTTCTCTTTTCTGAAACAGTGGAAATGAATGGCAGGGCTATACTGAGGGTGAACACAATGGAACTCTGCTTGGCAGTAGAGCCTGTGTGATGTATGAGCCCATCCTTCCCACTTTTAGCTCTCTGTGATTACTCTGGCTGTGTATGAGTAAGCCCTCGAAGACTTTAGACTACATTATTGGAGAAAGTGTCAGAATTAGGTATTGGCTTGCTTTTGACATTGCCTAGCAGAACCCCAGGATTCTGATAAGCAGTCCTCAAATTTGAATTTAACCTTAGAATTTTGGCAGTGATAAAAGTCTACCATGAAGGCTTGTTGAAAAACACAATTGAGCTAAACTTGAACGCTAAATAAATTTCAGCATGGAATAATAGGGATACTTATTTTAAAGAAAATATCAAACGTTTTAGGAAAATGGGTTGCTGTTTCCATTTTTTTCAATGCTAGAGAATTACATTGAATGCCTGTAGTCTAAAAATGGACTATTCTCAGCTCTAAGCAGTTACACATTTGAAAATGCCTCCATCTCTGCTCTCCCTGCATTCACAAATGAGAATAGAAAGGCATGTACAAAAATAATTACTATTATAAAGCAGAATATGATGGATGATGTAAGATCATAAAGTAAGGAAAGAATAATGCCAGGAGGGGATGGGGAGGGAAAAGAAGGTTTCAAAGAGTAGGTAGATTTAGGGCTGGGCTTGAGGAATGGGTAGAATATTTGACAGGTAGAAAACAAGAGAGGAAAGGGATTCCCCAAAGACTTTGTAAGTCAAGGCATTGTAGGTGGCAAAGTGCAATGTAAGTTCTGAGGAATATGAAAGTTGGATTCGGCTAGTCTTTCAGTGCACATAGAGAAGTTAGTCATTAGGGGAAAATATAGCCCAGAAGGCAAGTTCAAGTCAGACAGTGGAGGGCCTAACATTCTAGCCTAAGAAGTTTGGACCTGATTCTATCTGCAATTAGTAGCCCTTGTAGTGTTTCAAACAGATGGCCTTGGAGAAGTGTAAGGTTAGAATTGGAAACAGGAAAATGAAAGCACTGCTACAATCTAAAATCTATAGAAGTGTAGTGGGGGTTCTTTAACTAGAGTGGCAGGTGGATGGGAAGAAAGGGACAGATATGGAAATATTATGCAAGAAATGAAAGATATAGTCACCATTTAGAAGTCAAGACTTTAATCTACATAAAAGGGACCACAGTCATCCCTTGAAGCAAAATAGGGACCACAGGAAGAGTTAAGTTTTATGTGTCAGTTCTAGACTTGAAGTACTTCCTGGGATATCTATCCAGAAACATCTAGAAGGTCACTGAAAATGTACATGTATAGAGCTAATGACTAGAGATAATGCTTTAGTATCAACTGCACAAAAGGTCATAGGTGAAGCTATAAGAATTGGGTTCATTAAAAAAAAAAGAATTAGGTTCATTGAGAGGCACAAAGTATAGAGTCAAAAGAACTAAGGATAGAAACTAGAAAACCCTACAAGGCATGGGTAGGAGGAACACTCATAGATAAGAAGCAGAGGGAGAAGCAGGGGCATGTGGAGGTACAGAACAGATGGGACTAGAGAGCTTCAGAAAAAAAGAGCGCTGGGAGGCAGAGTAATGGAAGAAAGAGATTGAAGGCAGAAACCACACATGACATTCTGTAGAAGATAGATATGGGGAAGAGAGGGTTCTGGTACCAGCATTATGAAAAATTTTAAGTTAATGACAAGACCTAAGTAGGTGTATAGACAGAGAAATGGTAAAAGAAGGAGAGATGGAAGATTTCTGAAGGAAAACCGTCAAATGAATGTGATGTATATATAATAGTAAAAGGTTAGCCTCTCCTTGTTCCTTCCTGTAAGCAAGCCAGGGCTCAAGGGGCAATAAAATTTCTAGAAAAATTTAAACAAGAAGTAGTAGAGTGGAAAGAGCACTATACTCAGACTTTGAATTCCTGTGTTCTGACCTCAGCTTCACTTATTAGCAGGATGTCCTTGTGCAAGTCACTTGTTCTCTTTAGGCCTCCATTTCCTGATCTATAAAATTATCTTAGGCCATTCCTATCTCTGACAATGACATATCACTTTATGTTAACTTTTCTCTTCCCCGACTTTCTTTCAGGTACCGTAGTGAAAAGATGACCTTGAGTTACGCTGAATACCTTGCTCATCGCCAGCATCATCACTTCCAAAATGGCATTGGGCATCCCCTTCCGCCATACAACCATTATTCCTGACACTGAGCCGCACAACCAGTCACTGGGCCTCTCTGCAGTCCTCTTCCCAGGAGACCCTACACCTTCTTGGTCTAGCTATCTCTTTTACTGTACCATTTTATGATGATAGTTTCCGTTGCCATGGTGAAGCTTCGACATCGTCAATTAAGATCATCATGGTAACGGTTAGGAAAGTGGCATTTGTTAAGAAGATCCTGTTTTATTATTTTAGATGTTTGGTTTTTTTGCAGCATATATAACTTTTTGGGTTTTCTTTTCTTACAATATTAGATAGAATGTTGCTTTGCTATCTTAGGTTTCTGTTCTTCCTGTGTTCCTTTCTGGCTCTTCTTCTTTTCCTTCCTTCCTCCCTCCCTCCCTCCCTCCCTCCCTCCCTCCCTCCCTCCCTCCCTCCCTCCCTTCCTTCCTCCTTCCTTCCTTCTTTCCTTCCTTCCTTCCTTCAACTGTGGATGGAAGAAATTGTGCAGTTTTTAAGGGTTTTATTTAGACTTGTCTTTAATTTTTCTCAGTAAGATAGTTATTTCTGAGAGCTGAGTTTGGGAGTAATTCATGTCAAATTCAGGTATTCATATATTACTGTTGGATTTGCCTAAATTTCACTTTGCTATGAGAGCTTAGTATTTGAGTCTTCACTAGAATATGTTTTTCCCATGGTTAAAATAGATGAACTTTTGTTCTAATGGTGAATATTCAAGGGTACAAGATAGGGCTTGTCAGAAAGACAAACCATTTATGCCTACTGTGCTGGTTATTGTAGTTAGGAGAGACTGCCTCATCACTTTCTATAGAACCAATTTACAAACTAAAACACTGTTTTAAGAAAGTACAAACTATCTTTCAAATAGGCTACAGAAATCATTTTGAAGAGCAGCAAATATTAGGAAGAGAACAGATGCAGAATTTAGTGCCTTTGAGAAGAATATAATTAAGTGGAATCGAGGGGTTAGAAAAAAGGCAATTTAGAGAAATATTCTTGTAAAATGTTATTGTTTCTATATGTGAAACAAAAGATTAGACAAATTCCTTACTCTGGAATATTTTTTTAGCTGAAAAAAAAATTTATTTTGAGCAAATAACCAAAAAGACATTTGTCTATTTTGTATTAATTTAAATTTGTTAGCTTTAGGTTTCAATAAGTCATAATTGGCCAGAGACAATTTTAGCTACCATCTAAAGATATGGTAAAGATAATCTAGTGAAAGAAAAGTTCATACATGCCATTTCACATATGGTTTGTCTGTCATGGAGACAATACTGAAGATACTATAAAATAGTTTGAATCTCTTTCTGCACTACATACTTTTGATAGAAACACGTTTATTATGTTGCTAAGATGCTATGTTATACCTGTAAAGATGGAGTTGGCATTCAGATAGGCTGCAGTTAGAGCCTGGCTCATTTGAAGGGCCAGTCTTCCCCTGATTCGTACAAAGAGAACTTACTGATGTCAATAGGAGGTCCATACATATATCCCCAGAAAAAATCAAACATGATTCTGGAGAAAGATGACCTTCATTTGATGGTAGAATATATAGATATATATATAAAGTATATATATTTGGGAAAATATATAATTTTTTTCAAACAGGAAATCAATATATCAGGTGATGAATAAAAGTATGCTGCAGAATATATATTCTAAAACTATGAGAAATGTCACTGAATATCAAAAGGATATAACTTGTACTTGATTGTGACAAGTGACGGACTGCTAAAAGAATTCTAAAATTCTTTTCTAGTTCGTGAAAATTGCATAATTGGCTGAACTCCTTCTGCTTGCCACCGAAGCAAAGCACACTGCTTTAGTTTTTGATGAGAGTTCTTACAAATTTGTTGGTATTCCTTCATCCACAACATCCATTGTTGAAATAACCATTTTCAGTTGTGATGCCTTAAACTAAGAAGCCAACTGTTAGCCTGAAATGCAATCTTGGTAGCCTGTTCTATTGAACTCAGAGATTAGTCAAAGTTAGTTGTTGGGCTTTAGAAAAGAGATTTGCAATCCTGTTATTTCTACTTGGAAACATTTTGGAGTAGATTAGTCTTTCATTTTAAAAACAAGTGGCTACCTGATGGAAACTTTTTCTTACCCTTATGGGGAAACTGAGCACAATGCTGAATGATATTGTCTGCTGCAAATAAAAAAAAAAAGGTAAATGAAACAAGCTGAAGAGAGACAGAATAGACCGATATTGTTGTGAAATCCATCCTTATCCATCATCTCATCAGTTCAACAGGCTCCTCGTCCTGGGTGGAGCTTATGGTTAGAAGTTTTTTTAAAGAAAAGATCTATTACATACATATATGTGTGTGTGTATATACATATACTTACACATACATGCATACATATGTGTGTTTATGTATTTAACGGTGCTAATCAATCTTGAGCAGGTCATGTGACTGGTCATGCGGACTCTAAAATCATATCAGATTTTTTAAAATCCTTGATATATGCAGATGTTATACAGATTTTCTTACCAGTGTAATAATGTTATACTGAAGAAATAACCATCCTGCAGGCTTCAAAGGACGAGGTCAGCAATATTTCCCACCATGGCTTGGGGGAAAAGGATAGTTTTGTCTCCTTTTGTATTCAAGTTGATGAACAGTGCATTTTTGTCTCCTAAGTAGTTGTTGACTAAAAGATTTTGTAGTATAAAGGGTGTTATACAAACTTTAATGGTGTGCTTTAAAGAAACAAATGCTAGACCCTTTCACCTTCGTCGTTAATATTACCAAGCTGTTAAATATGTGGTTGGAATTAACTTTGAACATGTTGAAATATGTAGCATGTGTCTTTAACTCAGACAAAGATTCTAATTGCACAGGTTGTGGTGTTATAGCCAGTTGTGGTTAATTTGTTCAGAATCACAAATGTGAACTACACTCTTATCACCAGAATATTGTACAAGTTCAGTGATCTTTAAACAGCTCTGAAGTAATACTTGAACTTCATTTGAGTAGCACAAAGTTTACATAGCCCCTTTTAAACATTAATTAGTTTCATTTAAGTTTTCTGTTTTCAAACACATGGGTGGGTTCCTCTTGAAAAAATAGTTCTGTATTTTACTTTGGTATGTAGCAAAAGGCTTCCATTTCTGGAAGGGTTTTCTTGTTCTTAAACAGGGCCAGACAGGTACCAGATTCTAAAAGAACACTTGTCCCCCCACCCCTCAAGTGGCCTTCTGACTGCACAAGAACGTGCTACTACCCTCTCTAGTCTACCCTACTGTGAGAGGTCGGTGAAATTGATGGAGGAAGTGCAAGGCTTGCTCTCTTTCCCCCACCCCACTTAAAGCAGTTTTTAAGATTTTTGGTCCAGTGCATACAGTCCCAATGCCTGGCACACCGGAAGTTTGTATACTGGCCTCTTTTCTTGTCTTGTGCAGGAAATTTGAAACTGTCATCTGGAATAGGTTCCATCTCTTATGTGTGTTAGATCAAACCAAAGAAGCCCCCAGCCATGCCCAAATGCTGCTCCAAAAGCCTGCCTTCCAGTCCTTACAAAAACCTTGCAGGATTAAATGTGTTAACTTTTTTATTTTTGTACAGTTTCTAAGTGATTTTTGCTAGTGATGTTAAACTGAATTAAGTTTATTTGAGGGGTGTGAGTACCTCCTCCATTTAAATAAACTGGTGACTTTCCTTTTATTTTTTAAAAGCAGAAACCCTTTGTGTGCCTCTCAATTTAAGGGTTTCTGATTACATTATTCTTAAGACCAGCATTGATCCTTTATATACAAAGATATGTTTTCCTTGTTTTTTTATTACTGTTTCAGAAGAAAATGAACTTTTTATTTTGCTCTGGACCCAGTAACTGCGCTGGTACATAGACGCACTGAGAAAATAAACTTTTGTAACCACCTCTGACTGCTTTTGTATATCAAAGTTGATTACTTTTGAAATATTTGGATCTAGTTTCTAAGTTATTTTAGTGTTTTATATGTTCCCCCAAATTACTTTGAATAGGTCACCAGCATAAAGAGTTCTTGGTGATGCAATGGTGAGACTTGTAATGAGCAAAAAGCTACCTGGAGTAGCTCTTCTTTTCCTTCTTTCTTAGTAACCTGTTTTTTGATTACAGTAAAACATCACAGATTACCTGAAACCCCTTCCAGTATAACTAGGTCCTCCTTCCTTCCACATTTAGTTGCTTAATAGTTTGAAGAAACTGTTGGAAATGGGCATTTTATATGAAGTGTATGGCTTTAAAATATCAAAAATGAGCAAAAGGAAAAAAATATGAGAAGGTTTACGTGGGTCTGTAAGGTATGACTGTGGAAAGATATTGTAGTAGTTTTGACACTATTGTTATTACCTTTAAAATCATTTACCCAATAAAATGTTAAAACCAAGCTATCATTTGTTATTTATTTATTTAACCTGACTCATCATAGGATCTTGGTCTCATAAATACTTCTGACTCAAAGGTTAACAGCTGAAGACACTGAAATAATACAGTTAGGAACTGATATTGATTAAGTTCCAAATAGCGCATTGGAAGTCTTAAGTGCCTGCAGCTGCTCCCTACTGTCTGATTTGCAGATGTCATCCTTTTGCTTAGCCCTGAATCCTGCCTTGGTGATGCAGATTAACCTTTATTTGGACAATCTAACCTGGCCACAGATCTGAGGCAAGCATAAGACTTGAATTCCGGTGGGAGCTTAGCTGTGCTAAGCCTGATCGGATATCTTCCAAATCAGTCAGTGGTTATTGGGCGTTTGCCCTTTGTGAGCTGGTGGCAGACAGTAGCAGTGCTGTCCATGAAGACCACCTGATGAGGTGGGAACCCTTTCCTCTGCCATCAGGGAAGTCTTGGTCATTTTCTGAGTACAAGACAGACTCTGAAAATGTCCAAGTTGTGGCCACCCAGAGCCTGCATGCATTCATATACACACTAGGTACAACACACATAAACTTAGTACCAGTTACTTTTCAAGTTCCAGATTGGTACCTCCAATTTCAGCTTGAGGGAAATGCCTGAGTGTGTGGTAGGACAACTGGTGCTACTGACTTTCAAGGGCCAGATAAGAGCCTGCATCCAGAAAGGAAGCTCTTGGGGTGCCACCACTGGCAGCTGCTGCCCTGTCTTTCTCTATGGACATTGTTGAAATACTTCTGGCTCTTTCTAAATCATTTGCTGTCTCACTTTCATTGTGCACATTCCAGGGTTAGTTGCTAGTTGGATATGTGCACGACAAGTTTTCCGTTACATTACCCCAAAACCCTGGTACCATATCAATTTTATGACGTGCTTATCTCAATCACAGTGGCTAAAATCAGCCATCTCAGCTCCAAGAAAATGATTGTGGGTTTGAATAGTTCTCTGTTAAGGCAGCCATCTGCTCAGGGTTTATTCATTTTCATCATTTGTGTTTAATGGGACATAAGATTTTTAAAATGATTTAGACTATTAATAGGTTCAGGTGGAATGAAATAATCGAATGAGGTCACAGCATTTTATGTATATATACACACACATATATAAAATTTATTTGCATAAAATATATATTTATATATAAAATCATATACCCTCATATATGGTAGTTGTTGTGCTGAGGATATAATATTAGTGGATCCCTCAATGGCCCAGACAGATTTCAACTTCACTAATCACTTCACCTACCTAAATTCTTCCCAGAGTTTCTGCATTTTCTCTTTAGATTTTATGCCTCACTGGACACTTTTTAAATAGCTCTACTGCTTCAGAGGGCAAGCACAGCATGTAGCACGAGACAGTTCTTTCTGTTGGTGGAAAATAGTGTCATAGCCATGGGATCCTATCAGTGTGAGCTAGAGAAAGTGCTGTGGGGAAATCACACCTAGTTCAGAGCCACCAGCCAGGAGAACCAGTGAATGACTGTCCACTCCCACTGGCTCTTCCCACTTTGTGCAGTTCCGACTGCATGAGCTGAGACAAGTGTGGGTTTAGGTTGGTTAAACTCTGATAGCTTCTCATCTGTTTGCCAAGGCTTTTCACCTTCAAGAGGAAAAACTGAATGGGAGAATGGAGAATGCTACTGAGGCAAGCCCTGCACATGTTTGTTTTTAGCTGCTACATTAAAAAGCCTTCCTTGGGGGCTGGGGCTGTAGCTCAGTGGTGGAGCACCTGCCTCACACATGTGAGGCACTGGGTTCGATCCTCAGCACCACATAAAAATAAATAAAGATATTGTGTCCATCTACAACTAAAAAATATTTTTAAAAAGGCCTTCCTTGATATTTGCAGCCTCGAGGCATGATCTAATGTTCTAGACCCCAAGCCTGATGATAGAAATCTTTTCAAGAAATGGAAGGAACTGCTTAGGTCCCAAGTACTGTTCAGAGTGAGTTTACCTTCTGATCCCCAAAACTTGTTTACAACTTTATGCAATGGCATACACTCGTAATCCCAGTGACTAGGGAGGCTGAGGCAGGAGGATAGCAAGTTCAAAGTCAGCCTCAGCAACTTAACAAGGCCCTAAGCACCTTAGTGAGACCCTGTCTCTAAATAAAATATAAAAAGGGCTGGGGATGAGTGGTTGGGTGTCCCTGGGTTCAATTCTCCAGCACCAAAAAACAAAAACAAAAAACAACCTTCAGGACTGTAAGGTGTAGCTCAGTGATAAAAGTGCTTGCCTAAAGCATGAGGCCCTGGATTTGATCCCCAGCACTGCAATATATATACATATATATATGATTCCCCCCTTGATGTGCAGTACATACCCCTTATCTGCAGTGAATATATTCCAAGATCCTCATTGATGCCTGAAACTGCAGGTAACACCAAACCTTATGTATACACTATGGTTTTCCCCTGTGCATACCTATGATATAGTTTAGGCACAGAGGTTATTAGTAATAATAAAATAGAACAATTATAACAATATACTATAATAAAATTGCCAGCATCATATGTTTGGGGCCATTAAGTAAAATAAAGGTTACCTGACCACAAACACTGCGGTACTGTAACAATCTGATAACTGAGATGGCTGCTAAGTGACTAACTGGTGTGTAGGATATAGATTGTGGATACTGGAAAAAGGATGATTTCACATCCTGAGCAGGAGGAAGTAGGATGATGTGAGATTTCACCATACTTCTCAGTATGCAATTTAAAACTTAAGAATTGTTTGTTTGTTTGTTTTAGTAGGGGATACCAGGGATTGAACTCCGGGACACTTGGCCACTGAGCCACATCCCCAGCCCTATTTTGTATTTTATTTAGAGACAGGGTCTCACTGAGTTCCTTAGCGCCTTGCTTTTGCTAAGGATGGCTTTGAATTTGCAATCCTCCTGTCTCAGCCTCCCCAGCTATAAGAATTATCTATTTCTTGAAATTTTCACATAATATTTTTTGAACCATGGTTGACTGCAGCAACTGAAACCCCAGAAAGCAAAATTATAGATATGGTGGAGATTATTATTGACTATCTCAAATTGTTTAAACAGACCCATCCAGAAAGCTGGTGTAGGGCATGTGCTTTACAAAACACTGATCTGCATTTGCAGACTTCCATTATGGCAGATGATTACCTAGTTTTAACACAGGTGAGATGTGGAGTTGCTAAGGCTGGATCGTGCAGCTGGGTAGTACTTGCATCATATGACTCTGTGCTCACCAACTGCCCTGGCATCCTTGAGGTCATGCTCTCATTCTAACAGGATTCATCCAGACCACAAGGGGCAGGAAATTTGTTCACCAATTAATCTCCCTCCATGGTGGAAGTGGCACTTGTTTTTTAATCAAAATCTTAGTTGACACCTCATTATGTTAAAAACATGAGATTAAAAGCAGTATTTCATTGCTATAAAATACAAATATATGCTAATTGCTGAGAACAACAGGGCTGTTTTTTTTTAAATATTATTTTTAGTGATGAACACATTTTTTTTTTAATAATTTTATGTGGTGCTGAGGGTTGAACCCAGTACCTCACACGTGTGAGGTTAGTGCTCCACCACTGAGCCACAACCCCAGCCCAAGAGGGCTCTTTTAATGACTATAAAAAATTTGTTACGGGTATGATCGGCAGAAGAGGCAGTTCCAGTCTCAGGACTCAACTTCTATATTTTGAATTGATTGTACAACAGCAAGAAGGTCTTGATTTGCATAGAGAAGAAGCTATCTAACTTACTTGGATAATTTTATGAAAGTGGGTACATAGCTGGGCATGGTGGCACACACCTGTAATCCCAATGGCTTAGGAGGCTGAGGGAGGAGGGCTGCAAGTTCAAGGCCAGCCTCAGCAAGTTAGCCAGGTCCCAAGTAATTTAGTGAAACCCTATCTCAAAATAATAAAAAGGACTGGGGATGAGGCTCAGTGGTTAAGCATCTCTGGGTTTAATGCCCAGTACCAAAAAAAAAAAAAAAAAAAAGAAAGAAAGAAAGAAAATGTGGGTACATTGTGAAAATCCAGTGCAGTCACGACATTCTGAACCAATGAGTCAAGGCTTGCAAAAATTCATACAGGAAGAAGCATCACTCCCAAGGTTTCAAAACAGAAATGAGTCAACTCACAGCTCTTAATGTTAACCATTGGTGGTCTTTAATTGCTATTCTGGATGTGACACATTAGGTGTCTGTTAGGTGTTTTCTTCCATTTTTATTACAGTTTTAAAATATTACACATTTAAACACAAATGTGTTTTCTGAAATATATGTTTAAGAAAATCTGGAGCAGTTTCAACAGGACTCAGAATCTCACAAGGCAATCTGAAAACCATTACTGGAGCCTCAGCACTCCCAGTTATTTTGAGAGCCTTTGGGAAGCCATCATTTGATGAAATGACAGTTTTTTTGTTTTTTTGGTTTTTTTTTTTTTTTGGCCTTTTCCTCCCAAATGTCAGGCTCACTCTGATCCATCAATATTTATTGAGTGCCTGTCCCCAAAAGGCACAGAACCGTGCTTGGTTTCAGAATGAATATAGTATAATTATGTAAGACAAATTAACAATCCACTGTTTGAGCTAAGAGTGGGAGGGGCATACAAGAAATTTGGTCTAGTTGGAAAAAGTCCTCCAGACTGGGCCCCAAGCAACAGTGGGCTGGCTTTCCAGGGTTTCACTAAATGGCTTCCATCTCCGAGCTGCTATGGCATAGTTGTATCTGCCCTTTTTGGAAATGGCCTTTTATGCAGGGGCGCAGAGGCTCTCCAACATGTCAGCACCACATGATTTGTGATTAGAGGAGAAGATAATTTCTGTTCCCACAATGTGTCTGTTTTGCTCCTTAGCAGGAATGTGCAACGTGGCTGGGAGAGAAGTTATGAAATTGTATAGGAAATAGATTTGTGGACATGCAGAATAGCGTATGGCAGCTGAAAGTTGTATTCTAGCCTGCAAAGCTGCCTTTTGGGAGGCATCATGCCTTCCTGTGACCAGGATAGAGATGAGACAGAATTTGCTAGAGAGGCTTCCTTGAGGCTTAGGGAGGAGAAGAAAGTTTACGCTAACTGGTCAAACAATTACCCCACAGGTGAGAAGGAGTCCTTACATGGAGCAGGAGGGTAAATAACAAGGAAAGGGAAATTAGAGTAGCCTTCTGAATCACCTGCTATGTAGAAAGGGCAGGAAGGATTTGGGATGTTGTGAAACAGGAAGCACAACTGGTACCCAATAGAATGTTTAAATCACATTTTAACTGACAGAAAGCTGGAATCATAGCCATTGCTTGAACATCAGGCGGATTTAAAACTAGGAATTGCTAAGTCACATTTCATGAAACTTGCATTTCCACCTAAGTGGTATTCCGGAATGATCCCGGGTTACCATATATGCCAACATACATAAGTGGATCTCTGTGTATCCACCTGGGAGATAGGGTCTGGCCAGGCAGCTGGATTGGGCAATTATATTTCCCACTCCACATATCCTGGGAGAATAAAAAAGGTGTCTTTTTATCCAGAATAAAAAAGGTATCTTGGACTGGAAAGTGTGGAAAACCCCACCTTTTGAAGGATCATGCTAGTGTGAGTAATGCAAACATTTCCCTAAACTTTTATTGCAAACATCCAAATGAATTCCAGGAACTCTACTTGGAGACGTTACCACGTTGCTGGCACAGGCCTCAGCAATGGCCTCTTTCCCAGAATTGTGGTTAAGGGCATAGCTGGGTGGCTATAGTGACCTGTGTACATAAAGTGCTGCCCCTTGGTGATTTGGGTCTTGTTTTTCTTGCATAGCACATCTAGTGTTCCATGGTACTCATGAATGATGGTTTTAAAAGTGAAACACGGGGCCAGTGGAGTGGTTAAATTGGATGGAATTGCTCCTGTAGGGCACATAGGTCTAATTGGCCCCTTCATCCCCCATTTGGAATTGTACCACTCTGGGAGAATCTCCAGCCTCGAAGGTCAAATAGACATTGCAAACTATCATGTATCAGCTGAAAAAGTGGATGCAACATCCTTTGCTCTAGGGAAGGTTAGACAGCAGGTCCTGTGAGAAGGGTGCACAGGGCATTTGAAAGCACAAAAGAAACTCCTTTATTTTCAACCCCTTTTGGGGACATTATCTTTTATTGAGATGAAATTCACACAACATACAACTCGTCATTTTACACAGTTCTCATCATTTATTGTATGTGTAATGTTATACAACCACCAGATCTCTTTTACAAACAGTGTTAATGACTCCATAAAAATACTCCATACCCAGGAAGAAAGGCCACTCTCCAACCCCCACTCTCAACCTCTAATAATTAACTTCCAATGTTCCATCTCTCTGAATTTGCCTTTTCTGTGTGTGTGTGTGTGTGTGTGTGTGTGTGTACATATGGAGTTACATATATGTACATGTAACAGAATGTATGACCTTTGTATACAACTTCACTTAGTGTAATATTTTCAATGTCCGTCTAAGTTGTAGCATATTTTAGCTCTATGTGCCTTTTTATGGCTGAATAATATTTCATGTACACTGTGATTCACCATAATGGACATCTGGGCTGTTTTCACCTTTTGGCTGTTAGGAACACTGCTGCCATAAACTGTCATGTACAAGTTTCTGTGTGGACACATATTTTCATTTCTCTTGAGAATGTACTTTGGAGTGAAATTATTAAGTCATATAGTTTTTCTATGTTTAACTTTTTGAGGAACCACTGAACTACATTCCAACGTGGCTCCACTATTTGCATTCTCACCAGTCATGTACATGACTTCCTATTTCTTGCCTTCACCATTATTTCCTTTTTTAAAAATTAACACCATCTTGGTAGATGTGACATCATTATATCATTGTTGTGGTTTGGATAAATGTCTTCCAAAGGCCCATGTGTGAAAGGCTTGGTTCCCAGCCTGTGACACTATGGGGGAGGTGGTGGAAATTTGAAGGATGGGACATACTACAAGTAAGTCCAGTTGTGTAAGGAGATATTAGACCCTAGTCACTTTCTTCTGACTTTGCTTCCCAGCTGCCATGAGGCAAGCCTCTTTGCCCACCACTTAGTGCCACTGTGATGTGCTATCTCAGCACAGCCACAAAAGAAACAAGCAAACCGACCATGGACTGACACCTCCAAAACTGTGAGCCAAAATAAACATTACCTCCTTATAAAATGATTATCTCAGGTGTTCATTACAGTAACAGAAAGCTGACAAACACATTATGGTTTTCATCTGCATCTCCCTAATGACTGGAGGTGTTGGTCTCTTTTCCATGTGCTTATTGGTCATTTGTGTATCTTCTTCAGAGAAATTTCTATTCAAGTTCTTTGCCCCAATTTTTTATTAACAGTAATAACTTTATTTCCATATGTACACCAAAGTAGAAATTGTTTCATTATGAAATCATGACCAACTCACTGAGAATAGAATAATTTTTGTTTTTTGGTACGGGGGATTGAACTCAGGGGCACTTGACCACTGGGCCACATCCCCAGCCCTTTTTTGTATTTTATTTAGACACAGAGCCTCACTGAGTTGCTAAGTGCCTCGCCATTGCTGTGAGGCTGGCTTTGAACTCGCGATCCTCCTGCCTCAGCCTCCCAAGTGCTGGGATTACAGGCATGCACCACCGCGCCCGGCTAGAATAATTTTGAAAAATAGTTTTTGTGTGTGGTTTATATTGATTTAGACTTGAGATTCATAAATGCAGTGGCCGCAGCTGTATCAGTTACATAGCTCAATAGCTGCTTGTTGAATGCTTGATATGAGGCCTTTCCTTTGCCTGGTTTTGTCTTTTTGCTGTTGAGTTGTAAAAATTCACTTATTTGTCATATTGAACTATCATTAGGTATATGATTTGCAAATATGTTCTATTTATATAGTTTGTCTTTTTCACATTCTTGATTAACACACAATTATCATCCAAAGTCCATGATTTACATTAGGATTACTCTTGGTATCATACATTCTATGGGTTTTGACAAGTGTATTATGAAATGTAGTAACCATTATAGTATCATACAGAATGTTTTCACTGCCCTAAAGTTCCTATGTTAGCCAGGTGTAGTGGTGCACGCCTGTAATCCTAGCAGCTCAGGAGGTTAAGACAGGAGGATCACAAGTTCAAAGCCAGCCTCAGCAACTTAGTGAGGCCCTAAGCAATTCAGCGAGACCCTGTCTCTAAATAAAACATAAAAAGTCTGGGGATGTGGCTCAGTGGTTAAGTACCCCTGGGTTCAATCCCTAGTACCAAAAAAAAAAAAAAAAAAAAAAAAAAAAAATTAAAAAAAAATCCTGTGCTTGGAGCCTGTTCATCCCTTCCACCCCAACACCTGACAACCACTGACCTTGATCATCCCCTTTTAATAAGTATGACAACCAACATTTATTGAGTGCTTACTGTGAGCTAAGAACCATGCTATACATTTTTTAATAGCCTCATGTACAAGAATGCAGTTTAAAGAAATTGTAAGTTATTCATGGTCATCTAGCTACAAAGTGGCAAAATAAGGTTTCAAATCAAGTTTGTTAGGCTTCAGAGAATGAGCACTTTACCATTCACTCTTTGTCTTGATGAGGATGATGCTAGTGACAATGGTGGTGGTAATGACAGTGGTGATGGTAGTGGTGGTGTTTAACATAGAAGCGGTGCTTACAATGTGTTGTGGGCACTGTGCCAACTGTCTTCTGTATTTTATCTATTCAATCCTTACAATAGCCCTATAAATTATGTACTATTGTTATCGCCCCATTATAGACAAGTAAATGGAGACTCAGAAAGGTTAGATAATATCTCCCTTGACTGCACAGATTCTACCAAGTGGAAGATAGTGATCATCATGGAAGACTTAACTTTGACAATCCACCATCTCTGTCTAGGGCTGGAGATAGTAAAGGTGTAGGACTAAGTTTATTCCTAAAAACGAACTGGTTGGTTTGGCTTTGAATTTCAAAATCTGGGTATCCACCTTGACATTATTTGGCTATTGCTTTTATGAGGACACATGAGGTCCGATGGCAATATTCTCTGATGGGCTGTCCAGCCTTAGTTACTGTCTTTCTAGTCAGGGGAAGACTGCCCCCAGGCTTCTGGGTATACAACTAGGGCTCAGAAATAGCCCCCTAATCGGCCTCATCAGCTTTGAAGGAAGCCACTGCAGGAGGGGCCTAAGTAGGCCAACACTTTAACCCAGTTACATGAGGGCAGCTGTAATCTGGGCTGATCATGTCTTACTAAGCTCTCTAGAGGAAAAATGTCCAAAAGCTGCTTCTTGCATCCAAGTATCCCTGGATTGCACCGCAGACACTCCTTTTCCCCTCCAGAAGAGGTTACAAGGGCTGAGCTTAATTTGAGTGGCTACCAGGATTGAGGGAAGGCTGATGGCAGTTTACAACTGTAAGGAAATACCCATAGCTCAGGATGTTCTAGGCCAAAGTGCTGTTTTTCCTTGAAAGGCCCACTGAGTAACCATCCTCTACCTCATTTGAGGAGGTAAGGAAATCATTGTCTTCCTCTTTGTGAGCTAGACAGCCACTTGAGTCAGACCAGCAGGTTTTAGACAGTCTGGGCCCTGACTCCCCTGTGTCCCCACTCCTGCCAGCTCACCTCACATCTGGCAATGACTAGCCCTAAAAGATCCTGGGGGAAGCAGGCTGAGCTGTCTGGCCAAGCTGTGGTTGGGAAATAATGAACCAGAGCTCTACTGGGGCTGGCTTGGCCTAGTTTGTCTCGCTCCTTCCCTGACTCTCTTTCTGGCTCCCTCCCTGTCGTCTGTCATGGGGGGCTTCCTCATGCAGGTGCACTCTGCCTCCTCTCTCACACGTTTCACAAACCATCTTTCCCAAGAGACAGCTCAACAAAGTGGGCCCCACTCTGGACAGGAAGCAGAAAGCTTGCCTGGCCTAGGTGGATGCTGGCAAGGAAGAAAGAGAAGATGGAGTGTTAGAATGAGGCCATATGCTAAAAATTTGTTCATACATTTTTCCAGAGGGGTTTCCTCAAGCAGGAAGGTGCCTTTCATGGGGGAGGAGGAAGTAGAATCCAAGTTAACAATTACAGTATTGCATCAACCCTAGGCACCTTAGGTTGTAAAATGCCCATTATTTTATGTACTGCTGAAAGACAAAAAGAGTTGCTGATTAAACTATGTCATGTAACTACAAGGTGTGTCCCAATTTTAGAGATGCTAAAACATCAAAAAATGAGTCACAGAGTCAATGAAATAGAGAAAAATTACTTAAAACTGAGATAGCAACACACACACACACACACACACACACACACACACACACGTGTGTGTGTGCAAACACAACCATGCAGGGCACATTAAGGCACAGTGGCAAGTGCAGTCAAATCCCCAACAGGGAGCTGGGCATAGTGGCATATGCCTGTAATCCCAATGGCTTGGGAGGCTGAGCAACTTAGTGAGACCCTGTCTCTAAATAAAACACACAAAAGGGCTGGGGATGTGGCTCAGTGGTTAAGCACATCTGGGTTCAATCCCTGGTACCAAAACAAAACAAAACAAAACAAACAAAAAATCAGTAGGCCTCTATACAAGGAGAAGGTAAGATCACTGGGAATAGGGATCACTTACATTGGACAGGTGGGACAGTTTGTAAAGCCCTCTCAACACCCAATTATCTCACAGGATTCCTCCCAGCTGCCCTACAGGGCAGGCAGGAAAAGGGTATTTATAATCATTATACAGAGGGGGTTCAGGGAGGTCTGACTTTGCCAAGGGCACTGAGGACTGAGGTGGGGGAGAAGAGGGATGGCAGGCCCTGTCCACAAAGTTTCTGCAGCATTTGTCTGACCTCTACAAGATAGCCACTATTCAAGACAGGGCTAGGCAAGCTGGCTGTGGTGGCACATGCCTGTGATCCCAGTGGCTCAGGAGACTAAGGCAGGAGGACTGCAAGTTGAAAGGCAGGCTCAGCAACTTAGCAAGGTCTTAAGCAATTTAGTGAGACCCTGTCTCAAAATAAAACACAAAAAGGGCTGGGGATGTGGCTCAGAGGTTAAGCATGACTAGGTTAAATCCCTAGTACAAAAAAGGTGGGCAGTAGGCACACAACTAGTGAGAATGTAAATAAATGGCCTTTAAAGCCTTTTCCAGATGAAATTACTTTCAAAACCTCAATAATGCCAAAAGGAGAAAAGTAGAGTTGTTCTAGGTGAAGCAATGGGAAAGGCCAGGAGGTCACCTACTCTGATCCCACCAATTCCCCAATCTTGGAAGAGACCTCTAAGGTATTTTTCCTAGAATCCCTGAGGTGCTGAGGAACAATTTTTCATCCTCTGGAGGAAGGGGACTTTGAGTGTACTGGTAATGCTCTTTTTCCTAAGCTGAATTAGACATTATTCTTCATATTTTTGGTAAGTCTTAAAGGTTTCACTTTAGCAAAAGACACCGGTATACAAGGTCTGGTCAAAGATGACTCAGAACATGGAAGATTGAAGTAAAGGCCAAAAAAAAAAAAAAAAAAAAAGCTTGCTTTGAGTTATGATCTTGGGTGAGGGCTGGCACTGAGATTTTAAAAGCTCCCCAGGTGATTAATATGTAACAAAATTTACAAGCCACTATACTAGAGATATCTTGTCAGCTCTGGCATGCTTGAAATCCAATGGTATGTCCTTGTGTATACACAATGTCCTCTCTGCTCTCATGGGGCAGGATGCTTGAGACCCAGGGTCTGTCTTTTTAAAAATGCAATAGCAGCGGGTGCAGTGGTGCACGCCTGTAATCCCAGTGGCTTGGAAGGCTGAGGCAGGAGGATCACGAGTTCAAAGCCAGCCTCAGCAACAGTGAGGTGCTAAGCAACTCAGTGAGACCCTGTCTCTAAATAAAAATATTTTAAAAAGAGCTGAGGATGTGGCTCAGTGGTTAGGTGCCCCTGGGTTCAATCCTTGATACCAAGAAAGAAAAATGCAATAGCAATGAGCTTGGTGTTCCTGAGTATGAGGGAAAGACGAGCTGAAGGCAGAGCAAAGGCAAGCTCGTGCCACCTCTGCAGGCCCTGGGCTGGAGAGAGGACAGGTAGAAGCCAGTAGGGGGCAGAGGTGAGGCTAGGTTTGAGTTGTGGACAGAACAGACCAGTGTCTGGTGCTATTGGTACTGTTTGCTGACACAGACATGTCAAGGAAGCATATGCCCTACTCACTGAGACCTGCCTGTGAGACCCAGATGGTTCTGGGGGGCTGCCATGCAGAAGTTGCAGAAAAAGAGTTAGGAAGTCTGCTGTAGAGGGCACCCATTAGCAACAGGGGCATCATCTCCTACTACATCTCTGGGAGGCTTATAAACCCCCTGTGCCCAACATTTCTAAGACATCCAAGGTGTGTGATCTCCATGCTGGGCAGAATACTGATGGTGGGAGGGGTGAGCGAGGGCAGTAACAGAGGCCTTGAATTTGGATAAGGCCAGACTTGACTGTTGCCAATGTTAGCAAGCCACATCAGAGTGGAATCTGTGTATCCGTTGCTACACTGGCCTTGGCAAACCATGAAAACTGGAAAAAAACTCACTGAGAGATCAGGTTGTAACCATCCCAAGCTGCTCCCTTCCCCACAGAGGGGTAGGTGACACATTCCATGGGATGTGGGGCTTCTGCCATTGCAGACACCAACTCTGTGTACCCTGAGAAAGGAAAAGTGTGACCCAGTTGTGACTGAACAGCTAAGGCTACGGAAAAGCAGCTGGCCACCCTGGCCACCCGCCCTGGCCAGAGGTCTGAGAATGGTCAGGTGGAAGAGTTATTAGCCTCACTGCTCACAATACCACCTCCCTGCCCAGGACACCAACTACACAGAGCCCTGCAGAAAAGCAGGATAGGGCCCATACGTGAGGGGCTTGAGGGGCCCAGTCAAACCACAGTGACCCAGGAAAACTGATTAGAAGTGCAAGGACTTATGTCACCAAGGGTTCTCCCTCAGGTACCAATATCTCAGCACTTAGGGATGAAATTCTTGTTCACTGAATACCCTCATGGGGTGGGGCTGGGAATGGAACCCAGGGCTTCACACATGCTAAGTGTGTGCTCTGCCACTGAGCTCCACCCCCAGCCCCTCACTTAGTACCTTCTGTGAATTGGGTCCTGTGCCAGGGGCTGGAGGATGAATTAGACCCTACACCCTTCTTTCAAGGAGCACAGTGTCAAGGAGGGAGAGAGACCAGTAGTGAGTTACTTGAGAGGGAAGGAAATGGTGCCTAGGCACCAGATGCTATAGGGGCAAAGTGGAGTGGTGTCCAGCACAGAGTGGAGCTTGGTGAGGGCTGCACAGAGGAGCTGAGGTATTAGGAGGATGAGGGAGGCTGTGGCTGAGAGAACACTGCAAAGGAAGAGAAAGGAGAGGAAGCAGGAAATGGCATGGTGTGACAAAGTGAGTGCATTATGGCTGGAGCAAAGTGGCTCTGTGCATGGTTCTTTTGGAAACATGGGGGTGAGATGAAACTGAAGATGTTTGAAGGTCCCAGAACCTGGGTGTCACACTAAGGAGCCTGAGCTCTATCCTCTATTCAGAGGTCCAGAGTAGTAATGCAGTCAGATTTGCATTTGAGACCATTGCCTATAGAGGAAAAATAGACCAGAGTGGATATGGGCATCCAGGGCAGATGCACTAGCCTATGGGAGGGATGGCAATGGCCTTGGTAGCTGGCCTTAAGCTCTCTTCTTGAAAAGGAAGATGTAGAAAGGCCAGGAGACCACTTTTCCTCACCTTTTCTCCACCAGCCTCTTTCTGTCTCCCCAGATCTTGCCTGGCCCCTCATGGTGGCCCCTCTTACTCTCACACCTTCTGGTTCTGTCCTGAGGCTGCCCAGGGTTGGGCCTGCTAGCAGCAGAAAAAAAGAAGACCTTGACTCCTCTGCTTGTGTGCCCTTGTGGCCCACACCATTTTCTCTCTCTCTCTTGCCTTCCATACTTCACTGCCCAACTCTTCCCTTTCTTGAATACAGACTGGAGGTCCCTAAGCAGTGATCTCCCTAGTAATCCCAGAACACCAAAAAGGCAGTGGAGCCCAGAAGCACACAGGCACTTGAGGTCTAATGAAACTGCTTTCTAGTCCCAGCCCCTCCATATATTACTGAACCCTAGTTTACTCAGTTTCTGCCGGTCAATCAGGGACAGCATTACCAAACAGCTTCCAAACTAGTTGTGGGGATTGTCAAAGGTTGATGTGCAGGTATGCGTGTGCATATGGAAAGGGATTTAGCACCTGGCACACAGTTGTGTAGCTACTGCTTTGCATATGGAGAATCTGAAGCTGGGAGAGAGGGAATGGCTTTCCCAAGCTGGTAGTTTTCTACTCCAGGATTGGAGGGCCCTGCCTTTCTCAGAGCTGGGTGCCCAACTACTGGCAAATGGTAAGATCTGCTTACACTGGTGTTGTGCTGGCTAGCTGTGACCCTTAAGGAAGCAGCACCACTGGCCAAAAGATGGATCAGGGCCTGTCTGGTGTAAAGGCAGTAGGACCCACTAGCCTTGGAAAAGCAGGTCTGACTGTGAATTGGGTCCTATGCCAGGGGCTGGAGGATGAATTAGACCCTACACCCTGAATGGTAGGGTTATTTCACTCACTCTTCCCCAAGGTGATATTCTGACCCTTTTTAGGCACAGCCCAACCCCCTGCTGAGCAGCACTGACATACAGGTCCCCGGGCCTAGTGGGCCTGAACGTGATGCTTTTGATTTTTTAATCTCAGTCACCAGACTGGCCAAGAATAGCATGGGCCCAGGAGGCCAGCAAATGTCCCCAGCAGACAAACCCTGCTAAAAGAAAATGGCCCACTGGATTCCTGGAATCCAGGCAGTGTGTGGGAATAAGGGGTGCAGCCACACTGCTCCCAGGGCAGAGCTCTGCTGAGAGCCCTGCCAACCTTGGGGGGTCCTCCGAACATGCAAGGCCAACAAATGATCCCTTTTGTCTACTTTTCAAAGCAGATGGCATTCTTAAAGGGTTCTGGGAAGCAAAGCCAGGACTCCTGGGTTCTCATAAGTCTTTTAATAATAGTAAATGAAGAAAACAATTGTAGAAATAAGTCCCATTGTGAGGGTTCCTTTTCATTTGGGGATCTTCAACAACAGAAACATCAGAGTCTTAAGATTCAGAATGCTAAATACACAAATTAAGGACAATTTATTTTCAAAGGTGACTGCAGAAATCATTTCAGTACAATCAATAGGTTTTACAAAACAGAGGAAACACATTACAAAACATCCCAAGAGGTGAGGAAATGGGTGAAGGGGAGGGGCACAGAGCACCCAAGAACCAGCCTGACAAAGAGGCTCACCCTGCTGCTCTCTAAGGAGGTTATAAAGACTGGTTCTGAAGGGGGCCCTGCATGGGGGTGTCTGGGGAGGGGAGGGCCCAGTGCACAGCAATCCCAGCCTGGGAACAAGGAAGGATGGGGGAATAGTAAGAGGGGCAGAGACGTTTGCCAATGTCCCAGCAGAAATAGTTACATATCAGACTATATTACTCTCTTTGCTACAATAATACCAATATAAATACAGAAGTCTTTAAAATGTAACACAACATTGATAGTAAAAGCAAAGAGTTTCTAAAACAACACTTTTGCTTGAAATGACTTTTTGTTTTGTCCGTTTTACATGGGATTTTTTATATCTGTTTAGTGCCACCAGTAGCAAGCCAGTGTACAAAAATGTTACAGACAAGGGTAACAGCAAGAGACTAGGTTTTCCTGAGCACAAATGGGCTCATTCTTTATACACAAGAGAAAGGCTCATGCCCTCTCCCAGGCTGTCCACCTCAAAGAGGGCAGAGTGGCAACAGGGAAGCCCCTTCCCAGGTTTGGGCCTTGCCGAGGAGCCTGCAGGGCTATAGGAAGTCCCTCCCATGTGCCTGTTCCCAGTTGACCAAAACCAACACCAGTGTCTCGTTCTACAGTGTTACACATGGCCATTTTCCCTCCCTCCTCCACCTCCCCTTTAGTAGAAACCATGTAGAAACCCCTCTTCTAAAGAGGATAGATGGTGCTGGGTCACTGCCCACAAATCCAGAAGTCTCTTTGGCAGAGTGAAGAGGGAAGGGCCACCTTTTGCCACCTTGTGTGAGTACCCAGCTCATGTCCAGGGCATTACCCATCCCTGACTCCAGTGCACATAGACCTGCTGACACTGCACTATCTGTGAGGAGCTGTGTCCATGTCACAAAACACTGAATCATCAATAATCACACATATCAAAACCCTGATGGAGGCTACAGAAAAAGGGATGATCTGATGGCTGGACTGAGGTACTGTATAGTAAAGTGTGCCAGCTTCCCCATTTACCCCAAGGGAACTATACACAGTTTCTTTGAGTGCTACCAAGTCCCCAGAGAAACAGAGATTTGGGGAGACATAGTTTCTGGCTTCAGAATACCACAGTGCCCTCACAGGCTGACAGAGAAGCACATCACTGCCTTGCAGAGGAAGCTGTGCCAGATCTTTGGTGTACAAAACCAAACACTATGGGGAGGACCTGAAGCAGACACGACCAGCTCTCTGCTATTCAGAGTGAATGTCGCAAGTTGGCCAGCTCAACAGACTGTTTTCCTTGGCTCAGATCCTTGACCAAGGCTACCTGGGGGCCTGACAGAACATTGGTTTCCCTTTCTGGGGCTGTCTGAAAGGCAGCTGGCCACTTGCACAAACTCTTACAAACTGGCAGATGGCATCTGGAAACTGGGCCAGTGTGGTTAGGGAACAGCCTCAGCACTGACAGGAAAACCCTGAGGAGGAATTGGGAAGCTAGGGCCCTCTGATCCCTGGGTGTGCAAACTGTGGCTTCTCTCTCACTTCTGTACTAGAGCTGACAACCGTCTGTCTGGCTGTTGGACAGGTATGGGGGCCACTCTGAAGGCAGGCTGTCTTGCCTCTGTCCAGGTTACCTCTGTCCATGTGGGCTTGGCCCAAGGTAAGGGAGAGACACGGACCAGCTCTGATGCCTGCTGCTCCCCAACACCCCATATACGGGACAGGACTCCCTGTGGAGCTCATAGATGGGGCCCATTATCTGTTCCTTCAACTTCCATGCTCATGAGCCAACATGCCTCCTTGCTTCTCCCCTTCACCTAACAGGTGTAAGGGGAAAGTGGCTTTCACTTTCTTCTTTCCTTCCAAGCACCAGAAAATACATGCCAAAATGGGGTACTGAGCTGTAACCAGGGCAGAGGCAAGCTTTTGGAGGCCTGCCAGTGTGGGGAAAGCCCAAATGACTGGAAATCTGTGCTAAGCCACAGAAAGAGGGAGGAAAAGTGGGCCTACTATCATGCTACTGTGGCATTCTGGAGCTGGTCCCCAGTTGAGACATAGATCCTCTACCTATAGTGACTCCATGTTCCGGGAAGGGCCAGGACAGTTCTCCAGGGGCTCCTCTCATAACCTCTTTACACCTTCACCTTTCTAAAAGAGGTCAAGGGGCACCAAGACTTTGCACATTTCCTCACTAGTCACTTCTACTTAAAGCAGCTTGATGGTGGGCAGGGTGAATCCAGCTGCTCAAGAGGTCCCTCCTCTGGAGGGTAACCCTAGGGTGAGAGGCACTAAGAAAAGTTTGGCCCCACCTGAAAGATGGCAGGAAATGAAGGTTATGCATCACAAGGGGCTCAAGGGCACTCAATGTTCTCCTCTGCTGCTCTCTGTGCTCTTGGACTGATCACCTCAATGCCAGCAGGCCTTTTCTGATGGGTGGTCCCTCCTGGGGTAGCTTCCATGGGTCTCAGCTTATTCAGAAATTCTCCTGCATGGCACTGCTTCCTGTAGGTCCATTTGCTAAAATCATGACCACCTTTGCCACTGACGTACAATCTAGGTCTAATATGACAAAGCTTAAAATACTGGAACTGGCCCAGAGCATGGAGGATGTCTAGAGTGGTGAAGCGGAGGGGAGGCTTGTAGGAGCTTTTCTGTTCTTAAGCAGATCTGTTCCTAGTAGGAGTCAGCAAGGTATCAGCAGCCATGCAGCCACTATCTCCCTTCTTGAAGTCCATGCATGACTGAGTATAAAAAGCTCCTCCTTTTGGAGCACTTGAACCACTACCCCTGGGGACCTATCCCTTGGCAGCTCCCTTTAGACCTAGACATGGGCTTTTGGGAGGGCAGGGCGGGAAATTTGTGACACCTCCCACATTGAACATTCAGCAGAGTCTGGCTGTACTGAACAAACCTGGCCCTAGGGAAATATCACTGGAAGGAGCTTTAGCTTCCCAAACCAGGGTGTGGCCACACCCTGCAAACCCCAGAAATAGATCTATAGGACCTTGCAGAAATAGGCCCTGATGCAATGGTTCTCCCAAATCAAGCATCCAAAAACAAACAAGCAAAACAACCCCAAGTCTCAACTCCAGCTCACTCTTCCTTGAAGCTGCCTAAGAGATGGAGACACAGAAAAAGAAGACAAGAACAAGTTGAAGGGGCACTCGAGATTTGGATGGTATCTATCATCAACATGAATGTGGAGAATGATTCAAATCACATTTTTCTCAAGGTATCACTTCCATTGATTGATTTCTTAATTCCTGGGCTCACTTCTGATTGGGATGTGGGTCAGGTCTCAGCTCTTATGGGCAGTTTGCACAGGGTCCTGCCTGGCTCTGTGTACATTTTCACCCTGTTTGCTGTGGATTCACCATCACTGCAATTCAATAGGTCCCTTAGCGTAATCCTGCCCTAAGGCTGGTAGTGCCTTCCCCTCCCACCCCAGGCAGCATCCTGGAGGGAGTGGTTGGGCGGCTCCCTGCTTTGAGTCATGGAACACCAGTGGGAAGAATCTGGCCAGTTCTATTTTGACCATAATCTGGGAAATCCCTTGGCTCTGGGCTTGCTGCTGGTATAGATAAAAGGCCTGAGTCCCCTTCCAGTGGGGGCTGTGCTGGAGACAAAAGGGGATCCCAGCAGGAGCATGGAGGTCCCTGGCAGTGGAGAAATGAAACACAACCTGATTTCACTACTGTGATACTGCAAGAATTACTGCTTGTTGTTCCCTGCCTCTTCAACCAGCTGTTGTCAAAGCACCAACAAGCAGAGCAAGGGAGCCAGACTACCATCTCTCCGCATAAGGCCACTCAGAGCAGGGAGACAGAGCCAAGGGGAGGAAGAAGGGAAGATCCAGGCCTGCACCATGCCCCAGGTGCAAGGAGCTAACCTGGGGGGAGGAGCTGGGGAAGGAAGAGTGGTGGAAGAAAGGGACAGAGGAGGAAAAAAGAAATACACCAAACATCCTACTACCCTCTCCCATGATTTCATCAAGAACTGGGTGTTCTCCAAGTCAAGTCAGGACTTGCTTCCTTGGGGAGGAGAAAAAAAAAAAAAAAAGCACCTTCAGTCTATTTTCTTGGCTGGAAGCCGGAGCAAATCCAGCAGATATTTACACAAGGGCCCAGCCATGTATGAGAACAGGATGACCAGCTTCCCGTGGGTCATAGTCATGAGAGTCTGGTGTCCCGAGGCCCAGATGCGATACCAGGGGCCGTAGAATGGGTCTGAGATGGCCGGACACAGCATGTTGTTCAAATTCACTTCGGTGACCTGCAGGGACAAGGGAGGTAGAGTGAGCGTTCGCCATCCTTAGGCGTTCTCTGGCTTATGCCAGTTCAGCCTTCTCTACCTAAAAGGGGGCAGGACAAGGAGGGATTGACCAATCCCCACTTGTTCATGAAGGGGTTTTCCTGCCCTGGGTTTTCTGAGGGAATCAAGGCCACAGCCCTTTAGAGGTGATGGGAAGGGATATGTAGAAGGAGAAAAGCTGTTCAGTGTTGCTTAGGCTTGACTTCTAGTGTTCCCAGAGCCTGTTGCCATTCCTAAGAATCTGCTATGTGCTTAGTTCCTGGAGAGGTATTATGGGATAAAAAGAGCAGTTAACAGCATGGTCCCTGCCTCCATGTAACTGGCAATCAATCAAGTGGGGGCGATCGGTTTATTGCATCTGACCTCAAACCAGACGGTGCCCACCAAGCTTTACATGCCATGAGGAGGTCTGAGGAACATATGGAATGGGGGCTGAGTCCTCAGAGAAGATTTCACGAGGGAAGTGGCACCTGAATGGACTCATGAAAGATGGACAGGGTATAATGGTGACAAGTGGCGTGAGTGGAGCCCTCCCTGTAGGAGGCATGGCCAGAGCATGGTATGTATGGTAACATGAGCACACTGACACCTTGGAAATGCAGGATGTCAGTGGGGAGCAGTGAGAGGTAAGGAAGGAAAAGTGACTGATTCTCCAAAAGGTACTGGGGACATTGGTTACATGCCCTTATTCTGCAAGGTCGAACGAGGCTCGCATGGCTTATGTTACGTTAATGCTACCCACACCAAACCAGACATGCCACTCCTGCCCTGAGGATGGCCACAACACTTGGCTTCCAGAGCCTTTCAAGTCTGCTCATGCTAAAGACAGGTCCTTAAACCTCTCAGGGAGGTTAGGGATTTTATACCAAGTCACAGAGAGGTGGAGAACTCTCTGCCCTCAAAGGTGAGGTGACTCACTTAGAGCAGAGGCAGAATCAGGACTTGAAGTTGGGTCTTCTGACCTCTGTCCCCAACCATGAGCTCTTCCTGACTCACTTCACCACTAATAACCACCCTTGCAATATCGGCGCTCTTGGGCTCTGGATAACTCAAATACTGAGTCCAACCATTCTCCATACTCCAGGCAGTTCTGAACACCACAGAATGCAATGGGGGTCCCCAACAACACACTTTCATGGCCACACAGCTCAGGGCAAAGAAAGAAGCTGGGAGCAGGCCCAGAACAGACCCAATGTCAGAGACTTGCCCCAGGCCCAGGGGGCCAGGGCTAGGGTCCTGACTCCCCATGAGGTCTACAGCAAACCATTTCTCACTGTTGCCAACCCAAGTGGCCAGGAGTGAAGGGCATCCTTGCCTCCCCAGGGATGAAGAAAACAGACATTACTGAAGGATTCAGAAAATTCTCTGGAGAGGCCAAGGCTGTGGATCATAAATCAGCAACTCAGACACAACAATCTGACATCCTGGCCTTTAGCATCTTGTATTTTCAAAACAAAATGATACACCAGCGCCAAGCAGGATTATCAAGATTTATGGAGAACTCCAAACAGAGGGGAGAAGGGGATTTAACCAAACTTACCAGGCCGAGGATCTGTAGAATGCTGAAGTGATAAAAGAACATGAGGCCGGTTGAGAGAAGAGCCCACCGGAAACTGCTGAGGGGCTCTGGGGTGTACGCACCTGGAGGGAGATGGGAGAGGGTGAGAATGAGGAAACAGTGACCTACTTTCCTCTGCCCACTAGAGTGTGGGTGCTAAGGTCACAGTTGCAGCCTGTTCATTGTCCCCTTTCACCCATCAGTGATAGCTACTTCAGAGAGAGGCTTGCTGATTAGCTGGGTACTCAAAACAGCCCTTTCCTGACCTCCGTTCTACCATTTGATGCTGAGGCCATTATAAAGAGATGGTTTTTTATTATAAAAATAATACATACTCATTAAAGGTAATTTAGAATGCTAAAAAAGTAGAAAAAAGATAGAGGAAAAGAAGAAAAACAGCCCCAGTACTCTACTACCAGAATACAACCACTGTTAATGCATGCTGTGTCTCCTTGGTCATTTTCTCTATGCCTCATAATTTTCTTTCATTTTTAAATTAATACTTGGAATCACAAACATGCACATATATACTCATATGTTGTGTGACTTTATGTATGTGTGTTCGTGTATAAAATTGTGAAGTCTTCATTTCTACATTTGTTTCCTCTTAGTTCTAAAGAGAAATATCATTGAGGAAAGGTAGGATGTGGTGATTGAGAATGTTAACTTTAAAGTCAGATGACCTTGGTTGTGCAAGCTTCAACTCTGCCACTTACTGGCCATGTGATCCTGGGAAAGTTGTTAAAACTCCCCAAAGACTCGATTTACTTGCTTGTAAAAAGGGAATAACAGTAGCCCCAGAATCTGGCACAACGTTAGTGGTGATTGTTCAAAGAAATGTTAAGATGCTGTCACTGTGATTCAAAGAACTGAAGACCGTGCCATGTCTAATAGCGGTGCCATCGAAGAACTATTGAACAACTCCTCCCCCCAGGAACTCTAAATATAATATATTTCCCTTCTATTATTTCTGGGAATAGATCCCAGTAGGCTTGGATGTATTCCAGAATTTGCAGAGCAGGGTCACGGTTTATAGGATGTTGCAGGTGTCACTCTGAATGGGGACTCAGAGCAGGTAGCTTGAGAATGAAAGGACTTGGACCCCCTACTCAAGGAAGCAGGGGTGATATCATATCCTGGAATAGTACTTTCCCAAGTCTTTCCTTCAGTGACTGGTCCATTCATTCAACAGTTATTAGGCACCTAGAACATTCTAACAAGATAACTTTCCTGCAGCCTCAGACTCATGGTCAATAATTCTAAGGGAGCGGGGTGGGGGCTGGCTGGGGACTGGAAGGGGTGGCTGTAATGGGAAGATAAAACTCAGCCTACAGGGTGGGGTAGAGCAAAGAATGCTTCTTGATAGAGGGAGCATGGGAGCAGTCCTGAATTGGGCTTTAGGAGGGGCCCAGGGATTCCAAAGCAGCAGCCTACTCCCAGTCAGTCAGAGCGAGGCAATTCAGAGAACCACAGTTAAGAGTTGAGTGGGAGAGTAGGATGAGAGCAGTGAACATGCAGAAGACTCAAGCTGGCAGGGATGGGCCATGTAGGACAGTAGGAGCCACACTGAGGGCGGCTTTAGGCTTCATCCCGTACGGCAGGGTCCTGAGCTCAAATGCTTCAAGTGTCAGGCAAGTAATGGGAAGCAGGGGTGTAACCACGGTCTAAGAGACACTGGGGGATGCTAGAGACTGGCAAACTGGAAAGCCCACAGCCCTTCACTCCACCAATCCTTGCCCTGCAAGGATATAGGCCAAAAGATACCCCCCTCCTTTTTTCCACTTTCACAAGAGAGCGCAGAAATATGAAACTCTATGTGGAACTTCCTGATTTTTAAATGTTGGCAAATAATTCCAAATGTGCTAAGAATGCCTGATGGATCAAACACAAAACATGTCGTATGGACAGATTTCAGCTCCTGGGTGGCCAGGCTTGAGCTCTACAGTAGAGCCACTGAAAGCAGGAGTTCTGAGGCAAGAACGTGCTAGAAACACACATGTGCTTATAAGAGATCACCCTTTTCAGTGTTCAGGGGACACTGCAGCAGAGAGTGGAGGGAGGGAGATTAGCAAGGAAACTGCAGAGAGAACAGGATGGCTTTTGAAGGTAAGAGCAGTGGGGCTAGAGAAGAAAAAATGAAGGAAAATATCACTAGGATGTGGTAGAATACTGGATGTGTATCTGGGGTTGGTGGAGGGTAAGGGAAAGTAAGGACCACAGAGACTCTTGGGCTTCTAGCTTGCGCATCAGTGGGGTGATGATGCCATTTAGTGTGGTGGATAAGAGGAAAAGGCAGATGGGTGCAGGGGGGTACGGAAATGAGGAGGTCTATTTTAGACATTGAAATTATAGCATCTGTAGAATGTATAGATGGAAATATCCCTCCCGTGGCTGAAAGTACTCTAGGACGTACAGGGTGATGACTGACAGTGTAGGTACTGGAGCCCAGCCAGTGGAGGTTTTCACATTCTGTTCTATCACCTATCAGCTTCAGGGCCTTGGGCAAGTCTTGGTATCTACTGAAGTCAGTTTAACTCATCTGTAAAATGGAACAGTACTACCTAATTCACAAGGTTGTTGGATAGAAGAAAAACTATGTCATAATTACAGTACTGGGGTTTAACAAATGCTGATTGTTTTTATTTTAGGAGTCATAAGCTCAGTGAAGAGGATGGGTTGAACATTCATATGTAGGAAGAAAGCCAGCCTAAGAAATACCATGTAAGGTGGAGGAGTGAAGAGAAGAAAAAGGAAGGAGATGGGTGACTAAAGCCAGGGGATCTTCTGTGGGACAAGCTCAGCCTTGCTCTAGGAACAAGAGACAAGCTTGTGACATATCTGAGTCAAAAGACTCTTTGAGGATACAGCTATCATCCCTCCATTTTGTAGATGGAAAAACTGAGTCTGGGAGATGGGCAGTCACACAGCCAAAGTTACTATGGCAAAGGACTGGGGAAACCAACCCTCAGACACTGCTGAGGGACTCACTTCTCAGTGCTCCTGTTGCCACTTGCACAGGCTACAACATACCATGTCCATCTCTTTCTTGGACCTTCTAGACTGAATACAGACCAGGGTTAGTTACTACATCAGATGCATGTGTGTGCCCCTAGAGTCTAGCAGAGCTTGACTTGTGAAAATGCAATGAATGATCCACTTGGGCTGTATGCATTTGCCTGCCTGCTCAGTGAGTCTGAAACAGGCACCATGTTGTTGCCTGGCTATTGGGGCATGCAGGGGCATGCAGGCGAAGAGGGGACCTGGAGGACTGACAGGTACTCAGGAAGCCATGCATCCCACTGCTAGAGCCTCCAGCCATTGCTCCCCAGGTATCCCTTCCCTCCAGCCTCTGCTTGGCTTCTCCTTAGTGGCAGCTGAAATAGGCCTTCTGTGCCTGGTGGTGGCTATAGATGAGGCCCTGAGTGTGTGTGGTGTGGGAGGTGGGCTGTCCTCATCCAGAAAGCAGCTCAGCAGCCACAGTCCTGAGGAAGGCTGGGACCAGGCTTCAGGCACTCAGCAGCCCACGCCTCATTGTGGACCTGCCCTGCCTTGTGATCACCCCAGACTATATCATGCTCCATGCTATGGGGTAAAGGAACAGTCAGATACTACACCAAGGGATATGCTTCTCAGTACTTTCACCGTCCCCTGCCCAAAGTTCCACTTTAACATCATTCCTTCCATGTCACATAATCTGCCCTATACCAGACAGAGTTTGCTAAGCTAGGGGCTATTTCTGAAATCTCCTCTTCACTTCCAGTGCCTGATACATGGTAGGTACCTAAAATCTCTGTGTGGGCAAATGAATAGCACAGACTTTTAGGAGAATCATAAAAGTATAACCCTTTGGCTCAATGCTATTTACTACTTCGAGGTCCACAACTGAGAATCTAAAGAGCTCAACAAACCAGCCTTATTTTCCCATAGATACTTACACCTGTGCTACCCATAATATTGAAAAACCAAAACCAAACCAAAGATGGGAGATGAGTTAGGTACACTATTGGTACCTCAATATTGTACAACAGTATACTGCCATTCAAATGACAGCCAAACTATGTACTTGTGTAAAGAGATCAGTCCATGGATGGTAACATCAAGTATAAATGACAGAATGTCAAGTAGCTTACAAACAAAGGCCGTGGGTTCAGACAGCCTTGTGTAGTGTGTGACCTATCTATGGGGGTGACCTTGAGTAAATCACACTACCTCTCAAAACTCCGTCTCCTCTATGTGGACTGGAGGTAGCATCTACCTCTGAGGGATGATGAATGGAATAAGAAAGATGGAAAAGTATGTATGGAAGCTAGCCCAGCATTGAAATGGCAGCTGGTATTTGTACCATGGTGACCACAGCCATGCAAAATCTTATAAAAGCCTGGAAGAGGATGGTGAATGTTGTGAAGAGGTAGCCTTCAATGAAGGGCTCTTTGACTATGGTTTCCCTTGCCCTTTGACTATTGTTGGTTCTTTTCATTGCAAAGATGATCAAGTATTCAATTTCTTTGAGAAAGAAAGAGAAAGAAAGAACGAACCCACCCTGAGCACAGATGACTCAGTCTCTGTGGTTATATGAACATTGTATGCAAACTCACATCATTCTCCTCACTGTGTACCTGGATGTGACCCTTGGGATAATCCCAATGAAAAACCAGTATTGCTTGTAAAGGAAAACAGAAACTTAAACACTTTCAGAAAAATTAAATACATAAAACTTGTTTTTCTACTTTAGAAAAAAGTATGACATTTTCTGTTAGCATTTCTATCCCAGGAGGATAGAAGTACGTCATCTCTAAAGGTAGGGGGAAACCAAGATAATTGCTTTTTCTAAAATCCATTTCTGCCAGAAGGAAGCTTTATGAGTACTGGGAACCAAGGCAATTGTACCACCAGCAGCAAGGACTGATCCCCAGGGGCATCCCAGGGGACCTTTGTCTCATTCTACAATCCTACCCAGAAGGGCTTACACCAAGGAGATGAGACTGGGTAGGGTGGCATCCCATTCTCTAATCTTCTTCCTGCTTTCTTCCACTTAGTCGCTTATCCATGCTGCCTAGTCCTTCAATATCTTTGAGGGCTATGGGGCTCTGTGGCAGGCAGTGGGGAGAGTCAGAGAGACCCTGCTCTTGAGTGCCACCCTGCAGTTCACAAGTGAAAGATGACAGAGTGTGATAAGTACAGTAAGTAAGGTGACACTGAGGAAGGGTAACTGGAGAAGATGACACTTGAGGTGAGTTTTTTGTGGGTTTTTTTTTTTTTTTTTTTTTTTTTTTTTTTTTTTTTTGGTACCGGGATTGAACTCAGGGGCACTCGACCACTGAGCCACATCCCCAGCCCTTTTGTGTATTTTTTATTTAGAGACAGGGTCTCACTGAGTCACTAAGTGCCTCGCCATTGCTGAGGCTGGCTTTGAACTCGTGATCCTCCTGCCTCAGCCTCCCAAGTGCTGGGATTACAGGTGTGCACCACCGCGCCCAGCTGAGGTGAGTTTTAAAGAACAAGAAGGTTCTGGGTAGGGCCTGAAGGAAGGGACATTCCAGGCAGAGTACAGCCTGAGAAAAGATGTGGAGATGACAAATAGTGTGCTGTTTGTGTATAATGATGTACACTTATGTGATACTGGAAAACATAAAATTCTTTGAGAGGGGGCATGTGGCAGGAGATGAAGCTGGAGAGACAGGTAAATGGGGCCTGGTCACGAAGAACCTTGTTTGCCATGCTGGGGAACTTGACCTTTATCCCATACACAATGAGAAGCCATAAGAAGGGTTTCAACAGGAGATAGAAAAGGTCAGCTTTCTGTTGTCCACATTGTCAGCAATGTGGACAAAAAACTAAAGAGAGAGAGGACTGAAGACAAGACCAGACACTGCTGTAGTGACACAGATAACTTCATGTCAGACATGAAAGAGACATCGAGGATAACTTCCAGGTCTATGACTTCAGGAACTGAGGGGTGTTAATTTAGGGGAGAAGTGCTATCACTGAGTGCCTGCTGGCTAGTCTACTGGGTATCTCCCACAGGCTGATGTCCAGGACTAGGACTCAGGAAATGGGGAGGGCCTGCAAACAAAGCTTGGAGTGTGGATAGGATAAATGAAGAAGAGTCCCCAAATTGAGATTACAGGATCAAGAATGAGGCCTTGAAAACAGCAAAAATTAGGTATCTAGAAGGAGGAGGAGGATTCATGAAAAGACAAAACTAAAAACAAAATGAAAGAGGCAGAGTCATAGAACTAGGAGAAGGCTATTGTGGAAGTTAAGAGAACATCAAATTTCAAGAAGGACTGGTAAAGTTATATGCCCTATTACTTGAACTGGCCAATAAACAACGTAGCTACAAACCACATGTGATGACTCACATTTAAATGTATTACTTTTAAATAAAATTTAAAAATTTGGTTCCTCAATCACATCAGTCACATTTCAAGTGCTTGATAGCTATGTGTGTCTGATGGCTACCATATTGGACAGTACACACATTCACATCACCACATAAAATTCCACTGGGGACACAATTCTCCAGAGGGGTAAAGTCAAGACAAACACTACCATAGGGCTTGACAACATGCTGGTCACAGGTGATCTTTCTATAGGGAAGTAGCAATGCAGGAACTGGGTGATGAAAGATAAAATATTTTCTAGGTATACAAGGCAAAGAATTTCAGAAAAGGGGAACAGGATATGCAAAAATTACAGAGAAATGATTAGTCAGATCCTCGACATTCTCAATCTCTTCTCTGAACGTCCCTTTTATCCTTTCGTCCTTATTAGACCTATCTCTCTCTAGAAGGAGTCTGCTTCATCTATAGCCTTCTAAAGTAGTGCCTGATTTTTCAAATTTGGCCCATGTTATATAGAAAGAGTACCTTCTTTCTTTCCATTGCTGTTTCCGGATCCTTTTTCCAAAATCCCCACAGCTATCACCCTATGCCACCTTCCCTTCTACAGTTATTTACAGACATGTGGGTCATGACCCTATTCCCTTGAATATATTATTACCTGATTTGGTACCACTCTCTCCAAACCTATAATTTTTACATGTGCCTAGAGGAACTTTCCAGGATCTTGTTCTCAGTTCCTTAGCCTCCTCTCCTTGATGATCTCGTCCAGCACCAAACCTCAGTCACTCATTTTCACAGTCATGCCTGAGGCCATTTCTAATTTGAGGGACAATTTCTAACTTTACCTAATCTCAAAGTCAAGCATTCTCTCTTCAACCCTCATTACTATCTTTCTTGCTGAGTCCCTCTAACTGTGACCCCAAAGGTGTTGACCCTTCTGGAATCTGTCACAGATCCATTGATTCTACCACATTTTTGCTGACCCCATTGGCTCCTTCTTCCCTCCTTTAATCCCATGGCCTGTCATTCTAATTATCCCTTGCAGACACCTTTGGACCCACTGTTCCCCCTTGTTATTGTACTCATCTGGGGGGAAAAAAAAAACACCTCAGCCCTAGTGGAATCTCAATCTCTTTCTCCCCATTGCCTGTCCCTACACAGCTGAAGATGGCCAGAGAAAAACAACAGGACTGGCTTTTCTCACGTCAAATTCGTGATCACAAATTTCAAGTGCACCCTTCATGTTGCCAGGCAATCATACTGTACCCGCTGGGTACATTCACTCTCTCGCTCTCCTTGGCCACAATTTAATATCTTATCTGCTCTTTTCAAACCCTTAATACTTCTATTCCATTCTCACTCTCAGATGATGGCCCTACTTCCCTTTCCACCGAGAAAGAAAGGAATCAGATTAAAACTTCTTCAAGCACTCACAATCACAGCCAAATTTGCTCTGCCATCATCCCTGTGACCACAGATGAATTGCCCCGGGTCCCAGTCAAGGCTAGGCTTTGCATTTACATCAGATGTCATCCCCTCTTTCCTACTCAACCATGTTACTCCAGCCATTGTTTCTCTTACATGAACAACCTCCCTTCTTACCAGATTATTCCCATTGCCATGTAAGCTAAACCCACTGGAATTGCTCCCATTCCAAAACAAAACATTTGACCTCACTTCTTCCTTCAGCTATTACTCATTGTTCGGCAACCCTTTAGAGCAAAACTCCTTGAAACAATCATCTACACCTGAACTGTCCAATATGGTAGCTACTAGTCACATGTGGCTGTTCAGGCCTTGGAATGTGGCTAGTTTCAATTGAGATATGCTATTACTACAAAATGCACCCTGGATTTCAAAGGAAATCCAGTATAATATCTCTGTCATAATTTTATGTTGCTTATATTGGAATAATAATATTTTGGATACACTGGATGGAATAAGGTATATTACTAAAATAAATTTCATTTGTTTGCCTTATCCATTTTTAGTGTGATCATGGAACATTAGAAATTACATATGTGGCTCATATATTTTTATTGGACTGCACTGTCTATTCTCCCAGCCCATAGTTTCCCCTCTTCCTATTCTCTCTCAAACTCATCAGGTTCCCGGCCCCCCCCCACCCCCCCCCAAAAAAAAAAAACATCTCCCATCAAGGTCACAAGTGATCTTTTTGGTAGAAGGGAGACTATTGAAGAGGAAAAGGATCAGGGAGAGGAAGGTGAAGAGGGTATGGAGTAGGGGGGATAGGTTATGGGGGGTACAATGACCAAAGTATGTTATACACGTGTATGAACATACCACAATGAAACCCATCGTTCTGTATGTTTAATATGCATTAATAAAACAAATGACCATTCAATGACCAATTCTTTGGCTTCATCCTATGCATCTTTCTGTTCTTGAAACATTCTTCACTTGACTTCTGGCCTGCTGCTCTCCATTAGTTCTCTTCTTGCTTTTCTGACTGCTACTCCTCAGTCTCCTTTACTGGTTCCTCACCATGGCTCTGACCTCTAAACACGGAATAGGATCAGGCTGCCAGCACTCAGAGCTTTTCCTTGTCTACTTTCATCCCATAATTAATTGGAACCAATCTCATGATTTTAATTATGATCTACATGCTAATGACTCTAAAAATGGTGTATCAGCTTGGACCACTGGCCTGAAATCCAGGCTCATATACTTCACAGCCCACACTCAATATCTAGTGGGCATCTCAAACTTAAACCAAACTTCTGATCTTGGCTTCTGTGGTAGATCATGATAATAATGACTCCAAGTGAATCATGCCTTCCCAGAATCCACACCCCTATTATGTTTCCCTCCCACACTGATTTGGTCACATGATTTGCTTTGGCCAATAGGAAATCTTCAAAAAAGATCCCCTTAGGGGCTTGATAAACACTTTTGGGGACATGCCTTCTTAGAATACTGCCTTTAGAGCCACATGCCATGAAAGACTATGTAGACAGAGAGGCCTGACAATTCCAGCTGAGCCCAGACATGACCAGTAGAAGATCTCAGTTCAGGTGGCCAAAACAAAATACCATAGACTGAGTAGCTCAAACAGAAATTATTTTCTCAAGGTTCTGGAGGCTATAAGTCCAAGATCAAGGCATCAAAATGGCTGATTTCTGATGAAGGCTCACTTCCTGGCTGATAGACAGCCACATTCTCACTATGTCCTCACATGGTAGGGATTAATCCCATCATAACAGCCATACCCTGTGACTGTCGCCACCTGAAGCAATGGCCGCTTGGAGCAGCAAAGCCGCAGGAATAAGTTCAGAGGCAGACTGGAAACAAACAGGATCTTTATTTTGTCAGTTTCTCTCTCTGGCTCTAACAACTCTAACACATACCACACACCAGCAAACAACCAACAACCAAAATGGCCCCGACCTGCTCCGCGCTCGGCCCAAGTCTCTCGAGATCCCAGGCCAAGTCTCGTGAGACTACAGAAGGCGGCAATGTCCAAAACTCCATGGCCCAAAGTCAACCGCAATCATAGCCATCTCCCCAAACAGGGCTCCTGCATGTGACCTTATCTAACCCCAATTATCTCCCAAAGGTCCCATCCCCAAGTACCATCCACTAGCAGTTTGGGATTTGACAAGTGAATTTTGGAAGGGCACAAACATTTAGTATATAATGAAGAACCCATACAATTGTGGGAAATAATGTTATTGTTTTAAGTTACTAAGTTATAGGGATGGTTGTTATACAATAATAGATAACTGAAACAGCACTTCTCCCACACAAAAAAGCAATAAACAAACACAAAAGTCCTTCTATTTACTTTCCTTATCCCAATAACTTGCTTTGGTCTAAAATCTTTTTTTGCAACTGGGGATTGAACCTAGGGTCTTGTGCATGCTAGGCAAGAACTGTACCACTGAGCTGTATCCCTAGCCCAGTGAAAAATTTTAGAGTCATCCTCACCCTTCTTCTCTCCTACCCAACATCTGGTCCATCAGCCAATTCTATTGGCTGTACCTTCAATATGTATCCAGAACTCAATGACTTTTCCCTGCCTCTGCCTCCTTTTCCCTTCTCAGCACCCTGATTGCAAGCCCCATCATCCATCTGCCTCCTGGATTATTACAAATAGCATTAACAGGTCTCCGTACTTCTACACCGGCTCACCTGCAGTCTAATTTCAGCATAGCAACCAGGCAATATTTTAAAAATTTAAATCAGATCATGTTCAGTCTTCTGCTCAAAATCCTCCAGTGGCCTCCCATCTCCCTAAGAATAAAAATGTAAAATATCCTTATAATGGCCTACAAAACCTTACATATGATGTACCTCTCACCTTGATAACCTCTCTGATCTCATGCCCTACCACTTTGCCCTTCCTTCACAGATCTAGCCACAATTACTTACTTACAGTTGCTGGAACAGTCTAGAAACACGTCTGCCTCAGGGCAACTGTGCTTATTATTTCTTCTGTTTGGCATATCCTTCCCCCAGAGATCAAATGGCTTGTTCCCTTGCCTGTAAGTCTTTGCTCGAATGTCATTTTTCAGTGAAATCTTCTCTTTAAATGAAGCCACCACATTTAAATCACAGCCCTCTACAACCATTCAGCAGCACCCTGCCCTTTACTCTTCTTTATCTCTTCTCTCACAGTACTCACCATCTGATAGACTATATAAGTTCCTCATTTCTCTACTATCTCCTCCCACATGAGCATAAGCTCCCTGAGAGCAAGGATACTTCTGTTTTTCTCACTGCTTTTTATCCCCAAGAACAAGAACACTGCCAGACCCAGAGTAGGGCCTCAATACATTTATTTGTTGAAAGAATGGTGTGCTCAACCCAGCATGCTTATGAATTTGGTAGAGCCTAGTATCACTGGACTAACACATGGGGGAATGGGAAGAGGTGAGGGTGAGGGCCAGTACAAGAAGAATTCTGTTTATGACTTAAATACCTCAGAGAGTACAAATCAACTTGTGATGTTTTTAAAATGTAGGTTCTGGTGCAGGAGGTCTGCAGCAGGTCCTGAGCCTCTGCACTTCTAACCAGCTCCCTGGTGCTCAGATAACACTTTAAATAGCAAGGACTAGAGCCTGTACTCTGGCAGTAGACTGAAAAAATACAGACAGGGAGCCCAGAGAGGAGGTTGTTGCAATAGACCAGCTCAGGATGATCTCATCTGATCTTAACCAAGGAAGGAATAGTAGCAGTGGATTTGCGAAATGACCAGGAGGTATAATGTACAGGATTCGAACATTGATTGGATGGGGGTGGGGTGTAGGAGGGAAGGAAGAGTCAATGGTTAACTTTACATTTTGGGCCTAATGAGTTAGGTGGTGATATCACTCAATAGGATGGGGAACATTGGAGCAGGTACAGGTTTGAGGGCAGGGAAGAGAATGACAAGTTTAATTCCTGATAACAATGCCATCCCATCTTTGGTGCCCTATAAATGAGAGATCTCCATTTCTAGCTTTAGTTGTCCAGGAAATAGGCTTAAGGGGCATGACCCCAAGATGATCATGAACATTCTTCATTCTCAGCTCACTGAGTGTAGGCTCAAGTCAGGTCTCCTTGATCCAGGTACATGACCACATGAATGTCATCCTCTAGTCTGTTTACCACATGCAGAAGTGGGGATGTCCTGGGTTGGGTGTTTCCAAAGGAAATACTTCTGGTGAACCTCCTATCCTAAAAGGTTGGAAAGACCAAACTAGTCCAGGCTTCACCCTCAGTGTGCCACTGGAAACAGCCTATGGCTAAGGAATCTTAAAAGCCAACCTTTTCCCCACAAGGACCACAAACCCAGCCTACTGCCAACTGCACACAGGGTGAGGGCCCTGAGTTGGAAAAGAATCTGACAGGTGGACCTGCCCTGGTAGAAGCAGTACTGGAGTCCATAGACCCAGTTTCCAGCTTCTACTCTTACCAAGTTGCTATGGGACCTTATATGTAGATCAAAACTTCTCTAAGCATTAGTGTCCCTCTAGCGGGAAAAGCCCATGTCCTCCCCATCTTAAAGGAGCACTTGTAGGAGCAGAAAAGCTAACAGAGCATAAAGATACTCTGGAAAGAAGTGCTATTTAAACACAATGCATCATTGTACCACACGTTATGCACGTAGTATTAGCTGGGTCTCTGGTGAGCTTTAAGCAAGAATCATTTGAGGCAATGAGGCTTAAAGTTCAGTCTGTATCTGGCTCTCCCAGGGTAGAGACTCTCAATCTTGAGTGTGCCTTAGACTCAATCCCCTGGAGGACCTGTTAAAACAGCTTGCTGGGCCTCATCTCAGAGTTTCTGATTTAGTAAGTCTGGGCAGGGGCATGCAATCTGAGAACATGCAATAACAACAGGTTCTCCAGTTAAGCTGATGCTGTTTTGTTCCCTTAGATTGAATCCAGGAGGTCTGGGAGGGCCCTGGAATCTCTATTTTAGTAACACGCATATCAGGGTGATTCTGACACTTGGGTCTTCTAACCACACAGGAGAAGCACTGGCTTAGGGAGAAACCTGGAGCTAAAATATGTACCAAGAGGCCTGGGACAAGCTACTAGTGGAGGCACAATGTGGCCAGGTGTGAGAAGCAGTATCTCATGTAAGGTGATAAAATCAAGGCAGACAAAGCTTGACTTAATCCTTTGTTCCCACAAGGTACTCCTGAGCCCCTGTGACTTCCTCCCCAGCAAGGAAATGCCAATTGTCTTCACAAACTTGCCTACCCACCCTCTTGTATAAGCCTCAGCCCTTGGGCAATTTTTCAAATTCCCCAGCTCCTTTCTCACCCACTCACCCCTCCGAAGTCTTCAGGCTTCATCTGACCAAGAAAGAAGAGCAAGGAATCAGATGAGAGAGGAGGACTTTTCTTGCACCCTAATGAGGGGCAGGGGTGACCATGGACTCACTGGGGCGGAGGAGAAGCAGGAGGCCCAATCTGGACCCTGAGATTAGCATGACCTCGGGGCCAGTTTTCATATTGTCACTGGTCAAACAAACTGCTTTCGATTTAACTGGTCCTGGAAACTACCTAGCACAGAGGCTCCATCTTAATCCTCATCCTTGAGAGGAGAAGTTGAAAGCCCACTCGAGGCAGACGCAGCTTGCGCAAGTCAAAGAACACTGTAGCTCTTAAACCCCAGTTTCCTAAAATGTCCTCCAAGAACATCTAAATTACCTATACTAAAAAAAAAAAAAAAAAAAAAAAAAAAAAAAACCACACACACACAAAAAAAACCTTCTCATGCAATGTCAAGTCTGGGAAGTCCCTTGCTTCCAATTCTGAGACAAGAACTCCCTCTAGTGGCAACAAAAGGGGTTGCCCAGCAGCCTTGAGGCAGGGTGAAGCAGGGCCCCTCTGGCAGCCTGGGGAGATCAAAGAAGCCCTTCCCAGAAAAGAAAAAAGAAAAAAAAAAAGCATTTTATTTTATGTATTTATGTTGAAATGCATAAAACAAAAGTCAAAGCATTGCAAAGGAAGCACAGATATCAAAATATCTCAAAAGTTTTGCAATAGTAATTGTACTTCTTTAGAAGTGCATTTAATAATAAGATCTGCCAGTAAATCCTATAACTATCATAATTTCAAAGAACTGATGAACAGCCGGGCGTGGTGGCGCACACCTGTAATCCCAGCACTTGGGAGGCTGAGGCAGGAGGATCACGAGTTCAAAGCCAGCCTCAGCAATGGTGAGGCACTTAGCAACTCAGTGAGACCCTGTCTCTACTAAAATGCAAAAGAGGGCTGGGGATGTGGCCCAGTGGTCAAGTGCCCCTGAGTTCAATCCCCAGTACCAAAACAAAGAACTGATGGACATAAGCAGTATTGTGAGGTGGCTGCAGATACTGTAATATGATAGGAAGCCATCTGTATTTGCTACTGACAAAGTCACAGGTCTGGCTAATGGCACTGGTGCTTGCTGCTTCCATTTCTCCCAGAAACTGGTGCAAATAAGTATGTAATGTTTACCCATTCAAGTTAATGAACACCTGCAATCCTACTTATGGACTACAGGTTAACAAACCCTGCCTAAATAAAAACTACCACAACCAAACAACCAATACCATGAGGACAAAAGAAGTGGAACTTTCAGAGGGGGACCTCTAGAGCAAGGTCATCATTCCTGCAGGCAGGGACCAAGAAGTGGTCCTGAAGCTGTACAGAAATGTGCTCTGTGCTCACCCCATGCCTGACTTCCCTCCCAACCATCCCACAAGACCCTCTGGATACCTGGTGCTACCTTCAATAAATCCTTCTACACACACACCCTTTCCCTGGGATGTCTTGTTTACCTCTTCACCCTAAAGGGGCCTGAGTACTCTGAGCAGAGGCTGTTCTTTCTTATCCTTTTGTGGGGAAGGGGAGTTGAAGATTCCTCTCACCCTTCATTGTTGCTTCTACATGTTTCTTCTCTCTCCTTCTCCTCCTTTGAAAGTTCTTCTCCTCCGCTTGTCACTGTCACTGTTGTCCTCTGAGTCATCCCAGACCAGTGTCACTTGAATTACAGCCCTTTTCCTTTCTACATTACTCCTTTTCCTGCTAGCATTCAGGGTGATTTCAACATCCCCATGGGTGCTGCTTCCAGTGCCCTGGCCTTACAGCCTCTTGAACCTCCTCAACTCCACAGGTCTGCTCCACCTCACTACCTACCACCTGCCATCTGTCATTATTCTGTCCCACCCCGGCTGGAATCATATGACCACAAAGTCAGCCTTCATATCCCCAGTCCTATTGCTCACAGGCTCCTAGACCTCCTGATGACCTCTGGTTCCTTGCGACCCCTTACCCTCCCCCACCCATGGAATTCCTCCTTATTCTTCAACTCTCTCCTGGGCTCCCTTTCTTCCACACCATCTTAGAACCCTTGACTCTGAATTATGGCACTAGCAGCCTCAATTCCTTGGTGGGCAGAGGAGACTCTTCAACCCTCTCATCCCATACTTCTACCTAACCCCTCACTAGCTTGTTCCCAAAGGGGATATTAAGAACTTAAGAAACCACTCAGACCACATTTTACCTGATTAATAGGCAGTATAATGGCACCCTGGCAAGCACAAATCATATGATTGAATAATAGCTAACTTACACAGCACCAACTATGTGACAGCACTATGATAAGCAATTTATATAGACTATCTCATTTAATGGCCATTTTAACCTGATGAGGAAGTACTGCTATTATTCCTATTTTACAGATAAAGAAACTGAAGCACAGAGAAGTTAAAGAAGTTAGCTGAAGTCACAAGGCCAGTGAGGAACAGAACCAGAATTTGAAAGGAGGTAGTCTAGCTTTTTGATGGGCAGCATACACTTTTTATTGTACACTTTTTCAGTACAACCTGTCTGTTGGGGCAGGCAGGCCTACTTGCCTTCCTTGGTACTATAGCTTCTCAGTGTCTTTGCCAAGGTGGGAAATAAGGTGGGATGTGCTCTACACCTGGCCACCTCAGATTCTCTGGGTATAGTGCAGGAAACTTGGTTAGGGGTCAAGATCACAGCTGCAAGCTCTATCTAGCCCAGCTCTAGAAAAGCCCTACCTACACCTTGGAAGGTACTGGGTAACTCTCAGCTAAAAATAAAGTGCCACTTTGCGTCCCATTCTGCTATCATTCCTTGAGTGACCTGCCCTTGATCAGAAACCTGAAAGCAGGAAAATATGTGGTGGGATTACCAAAGTTCTGTCTTGAACACCAACATCCCTCATTATCCAGATCTTCAACAGCACCGATCCAAGTCAGAACTTCTGTTCTTCTACTCAGGTTGGCTGAGCCCCAAATGGGGCAACCGCTCAGATCAGTGCCAGAAAAACACATGGATTCCTGCTTCAGAGCAGCCATCCACACTAGCTTGCAATCGTCTGGAATTATAATGCGTAATGTAGCAGCCACTGACCACACGTGGCTGAAATTCAACTCAATTTAATTACACTTAAAATCAAAATAGAAATTAAATTCCTCAGTCTCAGAAGCTACACTTCAACTGCTCAGGAGTTATATGTAGCTAGTGACTACCACATTGGACAGAGGAGATATAGGATTTTGCCATCATCATGGAGAATTCTACCAGACAGCACTGAAGGAGCCTAGAATTATCCCCCATTTCCCACAGCACTTACTCCTCTTGTCATTACTCTTCTCCATTTACCACCAAACCTCTTTCCTTCTTAGCACTTGTCACCACCTTATAATTTATCCCCTTCCCTTTCTCCCTTGTACCTTTGAAGTTCCCTCACACTATTGGCCTACATCTTAGCATCTGAAGATGCCCAACCCTGGGGCAGAGAAGAAAGGAAATGAAAGGAAAGGGGGGAAAAGGGACAGGGAGAAAGGAGGAGGGAGACCTTTTCCATTGGTTCTGGAATGTACATAAGCCCTCATTCTTAACATCGTCAACTTCTCCCTTCTTTACATCCCCACTTCTTCAAAGGTCTGATGACACTGTTCAGATCCCACATGGCTTTGGTGAAAATGTCTACTGCTTAAGCTTCCAGGACAATCAGATTCTCCTTTTATTACTCTGAACATTCCTGCAATATCCTCATGTTCTTGTCTACTCATTGCAGGTTGCTTCATCCAAGACTTTTTCTGAGTCCTATTTCTTCTCCACCCACATGGTTACCTCATGGACCCTCTGGATCCACTCCAATGCTTGCATCTGCTACTTTTATACTGATGATACTAAAGTTGGCCTCTAGTACAGAGTTTCCTGAACAGCTCCAGAATATTCCATCCTGCTGTCTCCTGCACATCTCAACCTCAATATCCTAGAAGTGCCTCAAAGTCATTTTCCTTTCTGCTACAGACTAAATGCCTGTGTTCTCCAAAATCCATGTTAAAGCCTAATTGCCAGTGTGATAGCATCAGGAGGTGGGCTTTTAGGAGGTGATTAGGTCATGATGGTGGAATCCACATAAGTGGGATTAGCATCCCAATAAAGAGGCCCAATAGAATCTATTTGTCCTTTGCACATGTGAGGATGCAGCGAGAAGGTACCATATATTAAGAACAGGCTCTCACTAGTCAACGAATATTCTAATGTCTTGATATTGGACTTCCCAGCATCCAGAATTGTGAAAAATAAATTTCTGTTGTTTCTAAGTTATCTCATTTATAAGTTGTTATAGCAGCCCAAGCAGACTAAGACACTCCATAAAATACATACCTTTTTTCTGTGTGCTCTCTGTTAGTGGCATTCTATCCCCAACCAGGCATCCAGGCCCAAATCCTAGAGGCCTCATAGACTTCACTGTCCCCCTCAATCCTACAGCATCTCAGTTATAATAACCACTATTAATTTAATCGATGTTCTTTAATTTAATTGAAATAAAAATAAACATCCCATCTTGTCTATTTTCCTCTCCTGAAAAAATTAAAAAGATGTGAATACTGCCACCTAGTGATGAAGCACAAACAATCCAACTCTGGCAGTTCATATATTCGAGGCCAAAGGACAAGGAAAAAGGCACATTAAGAAAATGGGTTCTAGGCTACCTAGGTGAGTCAGAGACACCCCCAGAGAGAAAGTAGCATCCTTGAGCTGACTTGTAAAGGAGGTCATGGAGTCCACCACATTCCAGGTAGAGAAGCTAGTGTGTGCCTGGAGGGACCAGGCTAGACAAATGTGTCAACAGATCTGTTCATTCAGAAGGTAATGTAGTGGGGCTGAAGTCCAAGTGATGGCAAGTGAGGACAAGGATATGTGCAAGGGTCAGATTGTAAATAGCCTGATATGCCATGTAAAGGAGTTTGGTCTTCATCCTGGATGGGATTTTTAACAGTGGAGTAAAATCTGATTAGATTTGCTCTTTCTTTACAAAAATCATGAATCTGGATGCAGTGGTGCATGCCTATAATCCCAGAGGCTGAGGCAGGAGGATTGCAAATTTGAGGCCATCCTCAGCAACACAGGGAGGTCCTAAGCCTTAAAATAAAAAAATAAATAAATAAAAGAAGGCTGGGGATGTGGTTCAGTGGTCAAGCACTCCTGGGCTCAATCCCCAGTACCAAAAACAACAAAAGTCATTCTGTAGACAGTATGGTGGGCAGACTGCGTGGGAGGCTGGAGGCCATTGGGACAGGGAGATGAGTGAGAAGACAAAAGTAACCCCTGTAATAAGGACTGAGAATCTGGACTAAGACAAGGGTGTGGGGATGGAAAGGAATTTGCCTGCAATTTTGAGAAACTGAATCATCAGTACTTCTGGCCTGATCAGTGGAGGGAATGAAGCAGAGAAGGGGTCTTCAGTGCTGCCTAAGTTTTTAGCTTTGGCACTAGATGGAGAGGGTAGCCACTAATCAACATAGGAAATGGAGGAGAAGGAGGAAGAACAAGCTGGGAGAAGACGTATGAAAATAAAAAAGTTTGACTATAGATAAGTTACTTTTGAAGTACCTGTGGTGTCCCTCCAGCCTGTAGTAGCTCTATCCACAGGCAACACCAGGCTCTATGAGGCAGGTAGGGCAAAGGGAAAGGAGTTTGAGGAGAAAGTGCTAAAGAAACAGTAGAACAAGGAAGTAGGGGTCTTGGAGCCCAAAGGAGAAACTAGCAAGGCTCTATGGCAAGGCATAATCCTGACCTCCATGAGCTCACGGTCTAGCTGGAAGACAAAAGTGTACTTAACTAGAGCCAATAGAATAGTGCTTAATAATAACAATAGGGAACCCATCCATATGATGTGCCAGGTTCTGTTCTACACAGTTTACATACGTATGAGCTCATTAAATCCTCACAGCACCCAGTGAGGCAGAAACTATTACTGCTCCCACTTTACAAGTAAGAAAACAGATGCAGAGAGGCCAAGGCACTCGTCCAAATGCCAGATCCAGCTAGCAAGTGGCAGAACCAGGATTTGAACCAACAGTCTATCCCAATGCACTGACTCCATGGTGTGGTGGTGAAATCTATCTGCCTGCTTTCAAATGCCAATATGAACTCTAGAATGGGTGCTCCTGACCTTTGTGGGGCTGTGGATCCCCTTGGGTAGTCTGGGGAAGGGTAAGAGGCCCCTCTCAGAATAGAGATTCTAAGTATATGAAATAAAATATATAAGATTACAAAAGAAATATAGTTAGATTACAAAAGAAATATAGTTAGCAAGCCAGGCACAGTGGTGCATATCTGTAATCCCAGCAGCTGTGAGACTGAGGCAGGAAGACCCCAAGTTCAAGAGCAGCCTCAGCAACTTAGCAAGGCCCTAAGCAACTTAGCGAGAACCTGTCTCTAAATAAAATATTAAAAAGGGCTGGGGAGGTGGCTCAGTGGTTAAGTGCTCCTAAGTTCAATCCCCAGTGCTAAAAGGAAAGAAAAAAAAAAAACTAACATAGTTGTCAAAATATCTTTTAAAAGACAAATGTATTTATAAATGTTGAGGCAATGATAAATGTGAATTATATTTCAAGATTAGCTTTAGCAACTATGTATAAGAGGAAAATATCTGTGATTTACATTCCCAACATGCTAGGTGCTGCTGATGTAACTATGGTGTGTTGTCAATATTCATAATTGAAGGAAATACTATCTTTCTGTTAGAGTAAATGCAGAAGAGATGTGATTTTCTTTTTCTCATTCAAGGTCATGAGCCCCAGGTGATATACTCCCATAAAGCTACTGGACATATGGGGATTAAATGAGATCAAGATTTTGCATGTAAAACATTCATCCAATGCCTAGTGCACAGAATGTAGACAAAAAAATGTTAGTTTGAAAGATGTGTAATAGAACAGATGTGCATGAACACATCCCTAAGCAGAGGGTCTTCACTCACTCATTCAGTCCCTACAGAGCAAGGACAAAGAAAACTTCCTGTCCTCAAGGGGACCAGCACGTAAAGAGACAATGCTTTGCAGTATGAGAAGGACAACAGCAGGAGGGACAGACATAGCTGGAAGGGGCTGGAGCAGAACAGTTCTATAGAAGGCTTCCCAGAGAAGGGGACTGCTAAGATGAGTTTTGAGAAAGGAACACTTCCCAGGTGATGGCTGGGAAAGGGGCATGAAAATTGTACTTTAAGCTCAGGGAATCCCAAGGATTTGGGTATCATCAAAGTGTAGATTAATATCTAGAATATATAAAGAACTCAAAAAACTTTACACTAAAAAAACAAATAACCCAATCAATAAATGGGCTAAGGAATTGAGAAGATACCTCTCAGAAGAAGACACACGATTAATCAACAAATACATGAAAAAATGTTCAACATCGCTGGCAATTAGAGAAATGCAAATCAAAACCACTCTAATATTTCATTACACACCTGTCAGAATGGCAGCTATCAAGAACACAAGCAACAATAAATGTTGGAGAGGATGTGGGGAAAAAGGTACACTCATACATTGCTGGTGGGACTGCAAAATGGTGCAACCGTTATGGAAAGCAGTATGGAGATTTCTTGGAAAACTGGGAATGGAACCACCCTATGACCCAGCCATCCCACTCCTGGGTCTATTCCCAAAGGACTTAAAAACAGCATATTACAGTGACACAGCTATCTCAATGTTTGTAGCTGCGCAATTCACAATAGCTAGGTTGTGGAACCAACCTAGATGTCCCTCAGTAAATGAGTGGATTAAGAAAATGTGGTATATACGCACAATGGAATTTTACTCAGCAATAAAAGAAAACAAATTAATGGCATTTGCAGGTAAATGGATGAAGTTGGAAGACATAATGCTAAGTGAAGTTAGTCAGTCTCAAAAATCCAAGTACCAAATGTTTCCTCTGATATAAGGAGGCTATTTCAAAGTATTGTTGGATGGGGGTACATAGGAGGACTAGAGGAACACTAGAATGGTCAAGAGAAGGGAGGGTAAGGGAGGGAGCAAGAGGGGAGGGAGGGGGAGAAAAGGGGAAAAAAAGGTGGTTGAATGAGACGGATACCATTTTCCTTAATGCATGATTGAAGACCTGAATTGTATGATTATACTTTGTATACAAAGAGTTGTATGTAAAAAGATACTAAATATATGCACTATGAGTTGTACATATTAAAAATTATAAAAATAAAAAAATAAAAAAGTGTAGATTACAAGGGAAGAGTATAAAGGGGTGAGGTTGGAGAAAGGATTAGAGGACAAATCATGTAGAGTCTTTAGTGCACTGGGGACTGCACAAGGCAGGGGCTTTGAAAGTTTTCAAACACAGAACTGCTGTGATCCTACAGAAATAGCTTTGGAAGCTACAGGGATGGGACTGTAAGGAGAATGTAGGATGTAGGATGGAGTCTGGGAGACCATAGGGAGCCAATGCTATAATTGAGGGAAGAGATGACAACCAAGGCCTACACAATGGTAGTTGCCCTAGAATCAGCAGGAAAAGGCTGGGTTTGAGAGAGACTGAGGAAGTAAAAGGAGGACTTGGTGAGTTCTCATAGAACAGCCAGTAGGATCTTTTCCACAAGAAAATCTGATCATGTTGGAGTATTCAATGATCATGTTGGAATATTCAATAAACAGTATTGGTACAAACAGAAATACATCCAGAAATAAAGTTGGATCCTTATCTCACACTATGTAACAGGATGAACTACAAGTGGATAAAATAGTAAAGGTTAAAAAAATAAAGGGGATTATAAATATGCCAGAAGAAAATATAAGACAAAGTAGTCCCCCTACCATTCACTGTTTCAGTTTTCATGGTTTCAACAATCTAGTCTGAAATATTAGATGAAAATCCCCAGAAAAGTTAGAAATAAATAAACAATTTATATGTTGTAAATTGTACACCATTCTGAATACTGTGATGAAATCTCATGCCATCCTGCCCAGGACAGGAATCATCCCTTTGTCCAATCTATCCATGCTGTATAGTCTACCCACCCGTTAGTAATCTAGTAGCAATTTCAATTATCAGACTGACTGTCCTGTTATCACATGGCTTGTGTCAAACTAACCCTTACAGAGTAATAGTCCAATGCCATGTCACAATACCTGTATCATTCACCTAACCTCATGTTATCAGCTAAGCATCAAATCATCTCTCATCATCACAACAGAAAAAGGATGAGTATAGTAAATATGACATTTTGAGAAAAGTGGCCACAAAGAATTTTTAGTATAAGATATTGTTATACTTGTTCTACTATTAGCTATTAATTATCTCTTGTGGTGGCTAATTTATAAATTAAAACTTTACCATAGATATGTATGTAAAGGAAAAAAACACAATGTATATAAAGTTCTGTACTATCTGCAGTTTCAAGTGTCTACTGGGGGTCCTAGAAAATATTCCCCACAGGAAGATTGCTATATGACTTGTTTGTAACCTTGGAATAGGGAAGGGATACTTAACCATGACTCATAAGTCAGTAGCCATAAAAACAAAATCAATCCCCAGGGCCATCAATCAATACATACATACTGTAAACATATAAAAAGAGCCAGGCGTGGTAGCACACACTTCTAATTCCAGTGGCTGGGGAGGCTGAGGCAGGAGGATCATGAATTCAAAGCCAGCCTTAGAAATTTACAGAGGCCTTAAACAACTTAGTGAGACCCTGTCTCTAAGTAAACTATTTTAAAAATGCTAGGGATGTGGCTCAGTGGTTAAGTACCTCTGGGTTCAACTCCCAGTGCAAACAAACAAACAAACAAACAAACAAACAAAAAAAAAAAAACTTCACTCCAAATAAGATAAGTTCAAAATAAAACTGAAATGATATACCATTTGTATAAACCATTTGAGGGAAAATAAAACAAAAGTTTGGAAATGTCCTCTTTTAGTGAGGCTGTATAAAAAGAAGCACACTTGTACATTGTAAAAAGAGCACTTAAACTATTATAACATTTAGGAATTTGGATATATCCATCCAACATATTGATGCCTATATTCTTTGATGCACTTAGGGGATTTATCCAAATAATATATTTGCATACATGCAAATGACAAAGGTCCAAGGTCATGCAATGCAGTGTTAGCTGTATTAGCAAAAGATGCAAACAATCTAAATCGACATCAATCAATAAATTATGCTATAGTGTTGTAGCCTCATATTATGACTTCAGGCTAGAACACTAGCGCCATATTCCTGGGTCCAAACCCTGGATCTGCCATTGACTAAGCATCAGTTTCTCATGTGTAAAAGGAAGACAGCAGAAACACCTACCTACCAGGGTTGTTGTGGGAATTAAATATATTAATGAAGGTAAAGCATTTGAAACAATATCAGGCATGTGCCTGTGTTTTAGAAAGCTTCAGTGTTTTACTATGATTTTGGCATCCACATAATAGAATACTACACTGCTGTGAAAAAGACAGAGGAAGCTTCCCATGGAAGTAACAACAATAGCAGCAGAAGGATGGCTGTATATATACTATTTTTGAATGTGTTTTCTTAAGAAGGAAGTTAAGTAAAATATTTAAAAATTTTTACTTTTATAATTGTCCCCTAGTATCTGAGAGGATTGGTTCCCTAAAACCCACATGAATACCGAAATCAGTGATGATCAAGTATATGACATAAAATGGCAGTGTTTTGCATATAACCTATACACAACCTCCTGTATAATTTAAATCCTTTCCAGGTTATTTATAATAACTAATACATGTAAGTGGTTGTTATACTATCATTTAGGAAATAATGGCAAGAAAAAAAATATCTGTACATTTACAGTAAAGATGTAATTTTTAAAAATTTTTGAAGTTGTAGATGGGCAGAATGCTTTTGTTTACTTTAATGTGGTGCTGAGGATCAAACCCAGTGTCTCATACATGCTAGGCAGGTGCTTTGCCACTGAGCTATAGCCCCAGTCCACAAAGATGTAATTTAAAAAAAAAAATATTTTCAATCTGACGTCAACTGGATCAACAGATATGAAACGTGGATACTGGGGGCCAACTGTGTGTACAAAAAGAAATTCTAGGAGGATATGCAAAAAACAAAAATGGTGGTTAACTGTAGAGTTGTGGGAGAGACTCTGTGGATGGGGGAAAGAAGGGGTCAGAAGGACATGTTTCACAGTATTGCTTTGTGTATTTTAGATTTTGAACTAAAATTTGTAAGTTAAATTGCATTTGCAAGAAAATTATCAATTAGGTCAGGCGTGGTGATTCAGGAGGCTGAGGCAGGAGAACTGCAAGTTCAAGATCAGCCTCAGCAACTTAGCAAGGCCATAAGCCACTTATTGAGCCCCTTTCTCAAAAATAAAAAAGGGTAGGGGGTTGGGGATGTGGCTCAGTGGTAAAGCACCCCTAGGTTAAATCTCTAGTACAAAAAATAAGTAAAGAAAGAAAAGAACCAATTGGTAAAATAAAGTAAAGTCATGGTCCTTCTTTCCCTTTCACTGGCTTCCCATAGCTTTTAGGATCAAAACCAAACTTCTGTCCTGGTTTATAAAAGACATTCATATCTGACCCTGCCTGCCCCTCAGGCCTAGTATTGCATCCCATCCTCTCTCTTGCTCTTCTGCTTGCCACAGTGCTATTGCACATGCCAGTTTGTCCATTTATATATCAAGGTTCACCCCCCATAATTCTATATTTGCCTAGTAAACTCCCACTCATCCTTTGGATCTCTGTTAAAATCTCACTTCCTCAGGTAACTCTCCCCCAAGGCCCCAGATTAGTAAGTTCAGCTTATTTTGTTCTAAGCTGTCATAAAAGCATGTTCCTTACCTTCAAAGTACTCATCTTAGTTGTAACTGTGCCTTCTGGTGATTGATTTCTATCATCTTCCCCAACTAGCTTAATATTATATGAGGGATAAGGTGGTGTCTGACTTTTGCTCAAGAGAGACCCCTGGTGGCCAGTGCTGAGTATGGCAAAAGAAGGCATTTGTTAATAAAGTCTAGATGAATGAACAAATGGGCACAGGGGGCAGAGATGATTCCCAGACTATAGCTGGGGTGACTGGGTAGTGCCACTTGGTGGGGAAGAGCTGGTGAGGAAGGTAATGAGCTGGCATAGAAAGGTTGAGTGTGACATGTACTTGGTATATTCAGGTGGAGATGCTGAGGAGACTAAATGAACCTGAATCTGCTAAGTCAGGGCTATAGGTACTTACATAGTGGCCATCATGATACAGACAGTAGATATCACAATAGAGACTGGCAGTTAAACCAGAAAAGCACACAAGACCTTGCTAGAGTACTCAAGGGAAAGGTGAGCCTAGAATAGAACTCCAGGGAGAGGAACATCTCCGATAAGTGTATAAAAAGAACTTGTGGACTTGGGAAAGCATGGTCACTGAAGTAGGCAAGCAAGAAGAAAGAGGGACTTTGGAAGGTCTAAAAGCAAAGTATTTCCAAAAGGATTAATCAGCAATGTTCAACATAGCAGTTCAGTTGGATAAAAAATGGTCACTAGGTTTGGTCAGATGGATGTCATTAGCCATCTTTAGAAGTGTCATTTCTGTGAAGACCCTGGCTGGGAAGCAGGGGCCAAAAGGCAATGTTCTGAGGAACAAAAAGTAACAGAAGATGGGCTCATCAATTGCAGACACCAGTGTCTTCCATAGTTACTTAATGTTCATGAGGTGATTTCAAGTGATGAACAAACATTTTATTTTTAATAGCTACATATGTAAAGTATATTAAAATAGTAAATCAGGGCTTGGGTTATGGCTCAGTTGTAGAGTGCTCGCTTAGCATGTGTGGGGCCCTGGGTTCAATCCTCAGCACCATATAAAAATAAATAAATAAAATAAAGCTATTATGTCCAACTACAACTAAAAAATAAAAAAGATATTAAAAAATGGTAAATCAAAGCCATGACTCAATGAATATTATATGGTTTCTCTTAAGGACATTTTATTTTGAAAAATCAATAAATTTAAGGATATATATTATACACACAGTGAAAATGTGTGTGTGTGTGTGTGTGTGTGTGTGTGTGTGTGTATACATACATGGAGAAGACAAAATTGTCATGCTCAAAGAGCTGAAGTTTGGGAGATACTGTCTGCACTATTTTGAGAAAGACTTTTGAAACTTTATTGGTCAAAAAGCCAGTAGTAAAAGAAGTGTTGAAAATCCCAGGAAACAAGTGACAAAATGAGTTTCCAGAGGAGGTGGGTAGGATCTGAGGTAACCACACAAGGGTATGGTCAGCCAAAGACAGGAAGAACAATACTTTTTCCAGGATGAGAGGAGAGAACATAAGGATGGACATGAGAGGCTGTCTCTTCCTCTGGAGATGGCCTGCATTCTCCCTTGAATATACATTACTTGCTTTACCCCCTAACTTTCTTACTCTCAAGATGGCTATGTTCTCCTTTGCACCTTTTAGATGGCCGGCATTCTCCCTGAGTGTGCATTTCTTGCTTTACCCCCAAAATGTCTATTCACTGGAATGGTCCACATTCTCCCTTAAATGTATATATACTTATTAAAGTAAATCTGCCTCCTAAAAATTTGTAGACACAGGTAAAGAATCTTGTGGAAGTGAAGTATTGAGGGAATTCCTACCTCAAAAGCTCCACATCTCAGTCAGTTGTTTGTATGTGGGGGTAGAAAGGGCAGAAAATTTGAATACAGTGTACAGGAAGCTTGGAGAAGATGGAAAGTTTACACAAGACCTCTGAGGGCAATGTGTGGAGGAACTGACCAAAGGCAAAATAATTGAATAGTGTTGACAGCATAGTTATAATAGGAACCATGAAATTGTATTGACACTAATCAAAATGCTTGAGAGATTTTTTTTCTAGTAGGCTGAAACTGAGCACACTGGAAAGGGATTGGATACTGATCCCAGTTGAAAGGGACAAGAAGGTAAGACACTTTTCAAAAACAGTGAGGGGAGTCGGGCGTGGTGGCACACGCCTGCAATCCCAGCACTTGGAAGGCTGAGGCAGGAGGATCGTGAGTTCAAAGCCAGCCTCAGCAATGGTGAGGTACTTAGCAACTCAGTGAGACCCTGTCTCTAATGAAATACAAAAAAAAAAAAAAAAAAAAAAAAAAGGCTGCGGATGTGGCCCAGTGGTCAAGTGCCCCTGAGTTCAATCCCTGGGGGGAAAAAAACAGTGAGGGGAAAGTTTCAGAAATTGGTCATAGAGGTACAAGCTGATGGGGAAGAAAAGAAGCTGAAAGAAGTAGAGATTTGAGCCAAAGAAAGGGCCCCAGCAGTTTATAAGCTCAGAAAGAAAAGTCTTAGGAATAAATGAAGCCCAGGTGGCAGAAGAGAAAGCAATATCAAAGTCACTGCATTTAGAAGCCTAAACATTGAGAAGCTGTGGGTAGGATCAGAGGTCTTTAATAGAAGTAAGTCTCTCAAGGCCTGCTGGTTATCCCTGTAATGGAAATATTGAGAATCACAGGCCCCAGACTTCTGGGAATATGAGGGAAGTGACGAAGAGGATAGGTGGTAGTGTTGATAAAAAAAAGAGAGAAAATTGTAAAAGAGAAAGCATTTTCTGATAAAGAAAAAGTGAGACAATGAGGAACTGGACAGCATGTGAGGCAGGGTAGAAAGAGCAGCCTCCATGAGAGGGAGTGACCAGAGAGAAAAATGAATAACTCTGTTTTCTCTGAAGAGCTACTGATAAAGGTGGAGGTGGTTTCTAAGAAATATAGTTTGTTAATGAGCTTGATTCAATCACTCTACATTATATATGTTGGAGTATCACTGAACACTCTATCCACATATACAATTATAATTTTTCAATATCCCATAAGGAAATTTAAAAAATGAACACTTTAACAAAACAGAGGGGAAAAAAATATAGTTCCAGAGAGCCAAAAGCAAAGAGTTGACAGAAAAGGGTACAGGGAAAAGAAGAGTTAGGCTGAAGGAAGAAAAAAACAATGTGGACAAGAAAAGTCATGTGCACTATGATGGTGCCTAACGATGTTGGAATGAAGGAGGGATGGAATCCCCACTCAGCACCACCCATCCCTGCCCCATACCAGAGGGACAGAGACTTTATGCTCAAGAAGGACTTTGCCTTTCAGAAAAATAGGGCTTCTACAAATGGGAGGCATATATAGGAAAGCTATCTTACCATCTTAAGGGTAAAAATTCCCAAACCATTTATTTCTGGAAAATTCTGAGAGTCTTCTATAGAAAAGAAGCCTCAAAGTTTCAGCTTTCTTGGTTTACAAGAAAATAATCTTCCCACCCCACTCACTCCAGTTCCATTCCCCCTCCTAAAGGCCTTGAGTCCAAGCTTGGGACCAAAGGTTGAGCCAGCCCTAGAAGAAATTCAGATTTTTCTCTCCATGTTCATCATTCCTTAGTGAACAGCAGATGGTAGCAAAGAGCTGGGAAAGATGATAGACCCTCAAAATAGCTGTAGGCCAGCCAAATAGGTGATATGGCCCATCAAGTTATAGGGGGTGGTGAATGCTCCCACCTAGGGCCTAGAGTCAAAGATCATCTGGGTGAGATCATTACACCTGTCCTGCAAGCTGAATCCTCACTGAGCTAGGGTGTCAAAGAGGTATCAGCAGTAAAATAGTGTATCATCTGTCCCATCAGAGCCCTACTATTTCTTCCCTCACCAGTTAGGGACCTAGGCTACCAACAGGAAATGCTCTAAGATGACACAATTATCTTCCCCCAAATGGTGAAGAGGGCCAGGCATGGTGGCGCACGCCTGTAATCCCAGTGGCTTGGGAGGCTGAGACAGGAGGATCACAAGTTCAAAGCCAGCCTCAGTAAAAGTGAGGCACTAAGCAACTCAGTGAGACCCTATCTCTAAATAAAATATAAAAATATGGCTGTGATGTGGCTCAGTGGTTGAGTGCCCCTGACTTCAATCCCCAGTACCCCAAAAAAATGGTGAAGAAAAAGGGAAGGTAAACTAGGCTTTGGAAATGGTTCTGATCCCACACTACCCTCTGCAGTGCTTATTGGACTGTATGACAATTGTATATCTTCTCCAATACACAGGGGATCCTTCTGGAAAGACCATCTCTCTCTGATTCATTTGTGATTTCCTACTAAATATGCCTGGCACATAGTAAATGTTCAAAAAACATGTATTGAGTGAATCAGGGCAAGATGTGGGGGAGGCTCCCAGCCTTATGTGATTAGGACTCAGACATTTAGCCCTTCAGACAGCATATTGTATGAGAAAGAACCCTGGTCTGGGAAGGAATTTAGGCTAGGCTTTGAACCCTGGCTCTGTTGCTTATGGCTGTGGGCAAAGTGCCTAATGTTTCTGGGCCTTAACTTTCTCCTCCACAGAAGGCAGATTCTTCAACCAACTGTTTATGATGCGAAAATACACAAAACATAACTGTCACATGTATCTTGTACCCAACAAACACTCAATAAAATGTAGTCACTGATCCAGGCATGGGGGTGTCCACCTGTAATTCTAGGTAGTCAGGAGGTTGAGACCACAGGATCCTGAGTTCAAGGTCAACCTGGGCAATGTCTCAAAAAAATTAGTCACTGATATTTTTTGTGCTTATTATTCCTGTTGCTACAGCTTCTTCTCAGGGCCAGGTATTGGAAGCAGGCGGCACAGGTGGGGGAGAATCACTAGAAGTAGGAAGTAAATTGGAATTAAGATTCAGAATCTGTACTTCCTTAGCTCAGTTCCCTCAAACAGCATAGCACCAGAACCAATAGAAAGTTGCAGAGGAGTTAGCCCAGTCTAGAGGGCGTAGCCAGCCTCCCAATTGTTCTTTTGGAGAGAGGAAGGATGGCTACTTGGTATTTTCCATGTCAACCAGTCTAGCTCAGCTATCTGACAATTTTTATGGTTCCCTCAGAATATAAAGAGGTTAACTAAGCCATAAGGATTTGGGTATAATTCATACCACACAAATCAGAAGCCAGGAACAATGAGGGTAGGTGTCTGATGTCCTGGTTCCATTCAGAATCAGTTTATCTCTGAGACTTGACTATGATCAGGAGGCTGTTGCCTGTGTCACAGGGTACAGACCTGAGTAACAGTACAAGAGTCCTGGATATTGGAACTTCAGACCTCCCTTAAAGCTCAGTATGAAAACCAGTGCTTTTAGAGCTAATTAAATGTAACTAAATGAAAGTGTTCTTTGGCAGTGTGAGACCCCAAGTGGCTACACAGTGTAAAAGCAGCCTCAAAGAGGATTTAGACAAATGTACGGAAAGGAGGCCTAACTGATAGGAACCAGGGAATAGGAGACAAATCTCTTAACTATCAAGAAGCAACAGAATCCAGAAGAACTTCCACACCATCCTCTAGTGAGGTCAAGGGCCCAAGTAGCCTCATGCCAATTTTTGGTGCAATAGAAATAAAATTCTTGCTGCTTGGGCTGAGGTATGGAGGGTGGGTCTTCCAGAAAAGTCTCAGCAATCAAGATTAAGACTAAAAGACAATGTCTCCCAGTTATAGGGCCTTTCAGGAAGGGAAGAATGCTAAGAAAGATCAGCTTGGCCACAAAGGCCCAGGAACTCCTCTTTCCTTTTGTCTACTACACAGTGGAGAGAGGGGAGCATTAAAGGGGCAATGTGAACACAAACAGATCAGCTTCTTTTAGAAAAGAAGTCTCTACCAGGTGGGCAGACTCCCCCTCTTGACCAAATGAAAAGTTTGCAATGGTTTATTTTACATGAAGGATTCTGTTAGTTCACCTGCCTCTTCCCTCAACGCCATAACCCAGGCCCTCGAGGACTAATCCCTTTCAGTATCTTCTTGGGTTCTGAGAGGATGGATGCAATGAGCAAAAACATAAGGTCCAAGTGCTCCATTTTGTCCTTCCACACTATACTTGACACTGAGGTGGGGGCAGACCCAAGCACAAGAAAGTGACAAAGTATAGGGGGGCACCATGCAAATCCAAGGCCACTGCCGAGTGCCCAAAGCCTAGGCCCTATGACAGGCAGTTAGCAGCGCCATGCTCAACCCACAAAAGATGTTTCTGAAAAGCCTTCAAACACTTTGCCGGCCTCATCCATGCCCAACTCCCCAGTCCCCAGTGTCTAGCATCAAATATGCTGAAGAAACCCAGTCAAGCAGCAGCTCAAGATGCTGGTAGGCCCCCAAGAAGTAGCTGACTCCTCCAAATCCAAACAGAGGGAGAGGCAAAGTGTGGGGTGGCATAGGGATGTCATGTGCTGGCCTTACCTCCTTTCCAAAGCAGGTAGATAGGCACCACGTAGAGCATGACATGCTGAATGTAGTAAATCTCCAATTCAAAGGGAAGCTGTGAAGAAAAGACAGAGAGAGGCATTTCAGAGAAGGAAGTACTTATTTAAGGAGATTTTGAACTTGAACACCCTTGCTCTTCAGGACCCGCATTTTAGCAACCCTGGGCATTTCACCAATTCACCTCTTTTCACAATTAAAAGAAAAAAAGATGAATATACTTCTGACCTAGAACAAAATCTTCCAAGGTGCATTTTACAGAGATGATATTTGAAAAATGCTTCACTAAAAAAGTTTGGTTAAAATTTAAGAAAGGTTGCATATAATATATCCCCTTGGAGAGTCATCATGCATGTTATTGGTACATTATGAACTCGAGTGGACTCTACAGACAAGAATTCTAGTTAATATTTTTTTCTCCAGTGTTTCTTAAATGTATTTAGCAAGTGACTTTAAAAAAATAACACCTAGGATTCTGCAGAATCCACTTTGCAAAACACAACCTTGTCATTTCCTACCCCTGGCAAGTAGATGGTGAACTATTTAAAAGTTTATTTCTCATTTGACATGTAGAACATATGAAGGAGGATTTATTATTTTCATCTTCCAGATGAAAAAAAAGGTGATTACTAAATCTGGTCAGGTCTAGATGCAAGAAAAACAAATATCCACATAGGATACGTGGGTGTCAGTCAGGGCTTGACCTATTATTTTTAATATTTTTGAGTTGTACATGAACACAATACCTTTATTTTTAAATTTTTAAAGTGATGCTGAGGACCAAACCCAGTGCCTCACAAATGCTAGAAAAGTGCTCTACCACTGAGCCTCGACCCCAGCCCTATTTTTGACTGAAGACCAACCAGCTGGGTCAATTCTGGCATAGTATATAAAAAAGAACTTCCCTACTCTCTTGACATACAACACACCCACTTATTCACCCTTTTCCCAATCCCCCTCAAAATGGAAGCTATGGATTACCAAAGCCAAGTAAAGTTTCAATCTGGCATGGGGATCCTGCTGTTGAGCTTGGCAGCAGGCAGAAAATGGAAACAGCTGGGTGGCTAACTTAATTTTGGGGAGAAAAAGAACTTTAGCAGCTGGCAAGAATCCTCACCTATGGGGCATACTAACATGTGCATGCATGTGCAAACAGATACACAGTGATCTCAAGGGCAGCTCAGAGAGACAAGGGCACCCAAGGGAAAGTGTTAGCTGCCTCCCTGTACCCTATAGGGTAAGCACATAATCAAGAATGTGTGCTAATGAGAGGAGGCAGTTATAGCCCACCCCCCCCCCCAGGCACAGGAGCCCAAGTCTGCTGTGTGCCAAGGGCTAAAACCAAAAGATGGCAAAGCTCTCATCTTTGGGAGCTGGTACAACTGTAGACCCTGGGCATGGACAGCAGCTCTAGCTCTTGACAATCTATATAAAAGGAGAATCTCCCAGGGACCTAGATGATACTCAGCTATGAGTATGAACATAAAGTAATAGTTGACTATCATCTATAAAACCCAGAAACGGATATAAGGTTACAAGTGTCTCTGTAGAAGATGCTGGAATGGGTTATAGAATCTGACACTGGGCATTACTAGCACGTGGTAGGTCTGGAGGCCTAAGAAGCCCATATTTGGCCTTCAATGTGGTCAGGATGACCCTACTATTTTATGTGGGTATTGCCATATACTTTTCTTTTTTTCCACATTTTTATTGGTGCATTATGATTATACATAATGGTAGGGTTTATTGTTATATATTCATACATGTACACTGCTTTACTTTTCAAATGTGTTCACATTCATAAGCTACTCAGTCTCTCTTTGTTTGACACATAAGGAGCCTAAGGTACAAAAAAGTTAACTGACTCTTTGATGAGGTCACGCAGAAAATAGTGAAGTCTTCGGAAGGATCAGCTCTCTGGCTATAAACCAGAACCTTGACCTTTCCCTGAAATGGGCTTAAAATCAATTTGCTGTCCCACTGCAGCAGAAGAGAACCAGGCCAAGGGCCTGTGGCCAATAGTCCCAGCACACTCTCAAGCGGTCCCCCTGTTGACATATCCAATTTCAGTAGCCAATTATTCATCTGGACTAAAAATGGTTGCTTGCCTCTACTTCCCTTAAAGCTCTCCTAGAAAGCAAAGTGCCCAGCTCCATGTCCAGGGACACAGTTAAGTGCTGTGATTCTAAGGTAGGACTTTGGAGTCTGTCAAATTTGTGTTCTAGACTTGGCTCTGCTACTTATCAGTCCTGTAGCCCAGGACAAGTCATACAACCTTTCTTCCCTGGCTTTGGCATCAGTAAAATGAAAGTAATTATGCTGTCACTAAACAAGTGTACAATTTTTTAAATGTTTAAGAATATAACAAACACTTATACACTCTGTGTGTTAGGAACTCTTTGTAAACCATTAATTTAAACTAATCACTGTAACAATTGCACTGTTACCATTATCTCCATTTTAGAGATGTTAAACTGAGGCATGAAGAATGTAGATAATACACTGAAGAGCATACAACTCATTTGGTGACAGAGCCAGGATTCAAATTCAAGCAGTCTAATCTAGAATTTGTAGTTTTAGACAGTATAAGGTCTGTCCTCCCTTGACACCTGTGGGGATTGGTTCCAGGACCCCCGCAGACACCAAGATCTGCAAATGCTCAAGTCCCTTGCATAAAATAGCACAGTGTCATATACAACCTGCATATATTCTCCTGTATGCTTTAAATCATCTGTAGATTACTTATAACACCCAGTACAATATATAGGTTATATACTGTATTATTTAGGGACTAATGACAACAACAGTCTGTACTTGTTCTTTACAGATGCCATTTTTTAAATATCCTCAGTCCATGGCTGGTTAAATATACGGATAGGAATCTGTGGATGTGGGACCCATGGCTATGAGGGGCTGATTATACTCTGATCCCTCTGCTTGCTCCCCCACAAAAGTGTGACACACAGGTGGATTTGGACAGGGAGGAGCTGCTGTTACTCTAACCAGAGTGGTAACAGCAGTAGTAGGAACAGCAGTATGACTAGTGCCTAGTGCATGTCCTTCCCTGTTCCTCCACATGGTAAATGGGCCTAGCAACTCCCTATTCAAATGATTCTCACCTTCATAGCCTGCTCTATCTACTGTTGCTCCAGCCCCACACCAGGCAGTGACCAAGCTGTAACACAGGCCTCATAGCTCCTGAGCCTCTTGTCACTGACCCACTGCACCTCTGTAGCCACCTTGGCCAGACCTCAATTAGGGTTGTTGAGAGGGTGTCCCCATGAAAGTTTCCTTCCTCTGATGGCTGCCTCGCTCCTATTCCAAGAGTTCCCTACCTTGGGAGCATGTTTAACTCAGAGTTCCCTACCTTGGGAGCATGTTTAACTCTGTACAAGTGGCACTAGTAACCAGGGCCAGGGTGGGGAAAGAGAAAATAGGTAAAAGAAGAAACGTGGGGAAAGAAGAAGGGAAGGAGGAAGGAGCTCAAGGAGAAGAGACAAAAGGGAGCTGGAGAACCAACCACTTGTCACTTAATAACAAATAATGCTTATGTGCTAAATACATTTATGTATACTTTCCTGTGGAGTGGGGACTATGATCATCCCCATTGTATACATGAGGAAACTAAGGCACAGAGAAGTTAAAGAATGCCCAAAAAGAAGCACTAGACATTGGGGATGAGGGTAAAGGGCACTGAGCATTAGGTACTGAGTCTAGGCTGAATTCCAGGAGCTTTCTCATAGAGTCTCCCCAACCTTCTTTTCCCCATTTTATGAATAGTATCTGTGAAATGCCACACTTTCTGCAGAAGAATTTCATTTAATTCAGTTAATTCATTTCTAGCCTAAAGATTTTGTACTTAAGAACTCTAAATGTCCATAGCCTGGTTCCTTTTCAGCTGGCTACATCCCTGCACGGATGCAATCCAAAGTTACAAGCAATAAAACTATTTTAAGCTACACAGACCATTAACTTCTTTTTCATATCCAAGTCAACATATTTTTTAGAACTGAAATTACAGAGTGGTAAAGTTAACCAGGCCTCTGGAGTAGACTGCCTGAAACATCAGATACATGGACCGTGTCTGTGGCAAGATCCCCACCCTGCTTCCTCCTACCTCCCAACCTGGACTGGACAGTGACATGCACCAACATCCTCTGATGTGGAGACTACCAATCCCACTGTCCTACATCTTGTTTATTTCAGCCACCAAAAGTAGCCCAAGATTCCAGGTTACCCCCTCCCCCTGCAACACCTGAACTCAAATTCCTGTATGGCTCTGTACATATCCTAGTCTGTCCCATCATCCACTCCCTCCTCCAGTTCTTGAAATCCTTCTACTTTATTTTCTCAAGCCCCTAGCCATCACTAGAAAATTTCCTATATCCTCAAACTTTTCTGCAAGCAGTCATTTTACCATTTTGCTTTACCAAAAACTTAGCCCCCTTCTAAGATACTGCTATCCTGATAGCCCTCTTGAGTAGTGGGTATTTTTCTTCTAATACCTCCTTCTGCTACTTGACCAGGAGGGCACCTCTCTGCTTCTCACTGTAGCTTCTAAACGTCTGTCTCTTCTAGACCATTCTCTCTGCCTTTTTGTTAACCACTCCTCTGATATGAGACCACAGCCCCCACCACTCCTCCTTGTTTAAGTCACATACGGCCCCCTCCACAGTCCTCAAAGACTTTAGTCTCTTGCCTCCCTGTCACTGCTTTCCCAACAGTCCCTGGTCAAAATCCCTGTGTTTTCAACATTTAGTAATGCCCTGACTTCTCCTTGAATTTCCTTCCACTCAACCCAAGATCTCCTCTTCATGTTGCCTCACCCCTATTCCCTTAGTCATACCCGTCATTATCAACACCTTTACATTACATTACATTACATTACATTATCTGTAATGTACCCCACTCTCCACTGTCCAACTCACTCCTCTGTATATACACCAGCTGATACTTTTTCAACTTCACCAGGACCTCAAGTCTGTTGATCCTGCCACCTCTTGACTGTCCCCTTCTATATTCATCTCATGTCTCTACTTCTATTTTCACCCAGCACTGAGTTCAAGGTCCAGCAGCACTTCCTTCTGTACATTCTCATACTCTCCTGACATTCTCTCTCTCTCTTTTTCCTGCTTGCCTTGCCAAACTGCATTCCTGGTTAAACCCAGCTCTCTTCCTTTACATCCCTATATGTCTGCAAGCAAGCATGGCTGGAGAAAAATATGAATAAATCCACGCTGTTAACTCTTTAAATTCATCACAGCAAACTTTGAACACACTCCTAATGTTGCCCTATGATCCAACTATGTTTTAAGGCTATTCATTCTCCTTTCTCCTAAGCAACTATTTCCCCCACATTCTCCCTCCTGCTTCAACCCTTCCCCATCCTTGCCTATTTCACAGGGTGGTGGGGGAGGGTTGTAGAAGAGGTCATGCATGGGCTCCCACCTCCACATCTCCCTCCTCTCTGCATCCATGCTTATAGCTGCCTGTTCCCCTACCTTTATGCAGGAAGCCCTATGCTGCTGGCTAAAGCATGCTATCTTCCATCTAAAGAAACAAAAGCTCTTGGCCCTACTTTCTGCTCTAGCTACTACCCCCAATTCTCTGCTTCCATTCATACTTTAGAGGGAAACTCCTCAAAAGACTTATCTCTAACTCATAACCCTTGGTAGCTCTCCTCTGAAATATTCTTCTACCCAAATTCTCACTCCCATAATTTAACCCAAATTGTTTTGTTGAGGTTATCTACAAGTTTCATTTTGCTAATTCCAATGGGCAACACATACCTGGCACATGTGGTATCTCTGCATGAAGTATAAGTAGTAGCCTTTTTACTGCCCAGACTCAAATCATGCCAGGGTGTCAGGGAGATCTGGGGCCCAATCACCCTCTTCTGAAGTTAACAACCTGTATAACTGGATATGCCAGTCATGGTCAACCTCTAAGCCTCATCTTTCTCAATTAAGCAAGCAGCATTTGATGGAGTTGATGATTCCTTCACCCTTAAAACACTTCCACTACTAGGTTACTGTACAGCACAACTCTCTCCCTTTATTCTTTCCCTGTCTCAAAGGCTTTCATTCTCAATCTCCTTTGCTGGGTCTTCCTTAAGTCCCTCATCTCTAAATATTACAAAGCCCCAGAACCAATTATTTGGCTCTCTTCTGTTTTAGGTAATCTTATCCAAATTCCTAGTTCTAACTCACAAATAAATCTCTCCAGCATAGAGTCAGGCTGCTGAGATTGAAATTCTAGCTTCATTTAATTGCTATGTAACTTTGGGCAAATCACTTAATCTCCTTATCAGTTGACTCATCTGTAAAATGGGGATGATAATAGTATCCACCTCATCAGCTTGTGGTGAAATTAGGTGAGATGGTGCATATAAAGTTCTTGGTCCAGTGCTGACATATAATATGGACTCAATAAACATTAACTGTTATAATCATTATACTTTACTTGGACATTAATTCTGCCAGTAACTAGTAAAGCTGGAATTTCAATCCCAGTCAGCAAGACTTAATACCAGGTCTCTCTGGGCCTAAAGTTGGGAGTTTCTTTTCATCATTCTGCCTTAGCAAGAGCCTCCAGCATATCTGAGATTGGTGTCACAAACCTGTGATTCCAGCAATTTGGAAGACTGAGGTAAGGAGATCACAAGTTTGAGGCCAACCTAGACAATTTAATAAGACCCTTTCTCAAAATAAAAGTAGAAAGGACTGGGAATGTAGCTCAGTGGTAGAGCACCCCTGGATTCAGTCCCCTATAACAGGAAAAGAGCTTCTAGCAAGAGATGGTGGCACTTGGACCTGCCCCACAAGCCCTAAGTCACAAATCTGTACATTTGGCAGGTGACTACCAAGGTACTTAGGCTTCCCAAACCAGTCCATTCTTTTGGCCCATCTGTAGGCCAGGGTTTCTCATTGGAATATTCTTTGTTTCTCAAAGGAACATCAGTACTGCTCACTTAGGATGGTTCTATCCTCATTCTCATCAAAATAACCAAGGAACACTTACTGAGGCACTACTGGGTGGTAGGTAACATGCTTGACCCTTGCAATGTGGCAATGATGAAGACATCTTGTATGATAGGGACCTCTGCCCTGTAAGATGCCATAATGCAGTTGAGAAAACCAATAGATAAGAAATTAATATCAGTGCAGCAAAAGATCATGGGCACTCTTTAGATCAAGTGTTGGCTTGGGTTTGAGTTTTTTTCAAAGCAAAGGAAAGGCACGCGTAGTATAGTGTGCAGTTGTAGAGTGCTCCTGTTGGTAGATAGCTACATGGGATACTACCAGAGGCAGGGATACCAGTTAGAAACTAGTGATGGGAATGTTTAAATAAAGCCTAAGGAAGAGGGACTGAGAAAAGAGAGGACAGGCAGATTTGGGAGAGGTTCAGGAAGCTGAATCACCAGGAGTAATGAACTGAATGGATATGGAGTTATACAGAAAAAAAAAGGTAAAGAAGTCAAAAGATGACTCTCATGATAATGGCTTAGGTGATTGGTAGGATGCTGGGGTTTCTTCCTAACTTGGGACCTACAGTCAAAGGTACAGACTGGAGAAGGTGAGGTACAAGAAAAGACGCTGAGACCATGCTGAATTTGTGGTGCCTCTGGGATAGCCTGGCAGAGATGCTTATAAATCAGTGGAAATGTGGGCCTGAATCACAAGAGAGCTGGCAACAATGAGAAGAGATGTAAGTGAGGCAAATAAAACACACATATAACTGTATGTTACAAAACAGACACTACTGATGTACATCAGAAAATACAAATATGTCAGTTTAAAAGAATGAAATTTGGAAATGCTAGTATTTTCTTCAAATATGCTAATAGAGTATCTTATAAACTCCACTTTGCAAACCCTGGTCCTCTATAATCTTTTGGGGAGGGAGTGGGTTGAGAGAGAAAGAAGCCATAACTAAAGAGTAGTGGCAATACAGGGAAATAATTGTTAAGAATGGGAGAAATCTGCTGGGCACGATGGTGCATGCCTGTAATCCCAGTGGCTTGAGAGGCTGAGGCAGGAGGATCACAAATTCAAATTCAGCCTCAGCAACTTAGAGAGACTCTGTCTCAAAATAAAAAAAAAAAAGAAAGAAAGAAAGAAAAAGAGCTGGGGATGTGTCTCAGTGGTTAAGTGCCCTGGGTTAAATCCCTAGTACCAAAAAAAGAAAGAAAGAAAGAATGGAAGAAATTTGAACATAATTTATAGATTGAGGGAAAGAGCAAGTAGACAGGGAGAGGGTGAAGAAGCAAGAGAAGCAGGATGTCATTAAATGGTGAGAGGAATGGAAGCAGGCAAGAGGGGACAGAACCTGAAGCACAGATGTAAGGGTTATCCTTGGGCTCCCTGGAGATAAGGAAGGAAGGACAGGCTGAGGTGAGACCATCTGTATGAAGGAAGGGTTCCTGTTATAAGTTGAGGGAGCTCTCACCATGCTCCAGGAGACTTGGTATTACCATAAAAGTCCATGGCTAATGATGAGTGAGGGTATAGTCAAAAAGATAATCCATTTCCCTTAGAGGGGAAAGAATACAGCCCATGGTTATAACTGCTCTTAGTGATGTTCATTCCAATAAAGTTTGGCTTTGGAACAGTTTATCTTCATTAACTGACCACATTCTTGAACTGTGGCCTATTAGGGCCACAAACTCCTTGGCACTAAATACTACTTCTTAGAGGATCCACAAAAGGAATACCCACAACCTAAATAACCATCACTATAAGACTAGTTAAATAAACCCCCATACATTCATAGAAACAGAATACCATGTTGCCATTAAAAACAACACAGTACCAACAGGAAATATTCTGGCAAATACAGAATGTGGGGCTTTCTATAAAACAACTACACAAACAATTCATCAAACCTCCAATATCCCGGGTACAGTGGTGCACACCTATGATCCCAGGAACTCAGGAGGCTAAGGCAAGTAAGTGGATTGCAAGTTCAAAGCCATCATCAGCAACTTATCAAGGCCCTAAGCAACTCAGTGAGACCCTGTTTCAAAATAAAACATAAAAAGGGCTGGGGATGTGCCTCAGTGGTGAAGTACCCCTGGGTTCAATTCCCAATACAAAATTCAAAAACAAAAACCCTTCAATATCGTGAATGAAGAAGGAAAGGGGGATGGACTAGTTCTAGAGTAAAACAATAAAACAAAACTAAACAGAAAGGACAGTCAAAGCAACACTTGAAACTTAACCAGATCATGACTTAGGGTAAAAAAAAAAAAAAAAAAAAAAAAAAAAAAAAAAAAAAAGGTACACAATGAAGTTTTTGGGACAAGTAAGGAAATCTGAATATAAACAAAGTTGATGGTATTACAGAATTAATTGATTTTTTTCTGAAGGGTGAGAATAGTACAGTTTACAAAAAAGAATGTCCTTATTCTTAGGAACTATAGGCTGAAGTATGTAGAATTGAACTGTTAACATATCTGTACCTTTCACTGCAATAATTTAGGAAACTTAACAGAGATCTGCTTAGTAAGAGAATGTAAAAAGATGTTAACAATTTTTTAATCCATCTGGAGGTTATATAGTTTTGTATTCTAATATTTCCACTTTTTCAATATGTTTGAATATTTGTATAATAAAATGTTGGGAATCATTTTGAATTTAAATGACACAATCTATATGAACTAATTATGACAAAACCCTAACATTTACTACACGATGATAAAAATAAGGGACATAATTTTTGGAGAACGATTTGCCAGTATTTATCAACATTTTTGAATGCCCATTCACTTATTTTTAAAAATTTTAATTTGTTTTAATTAGTTATATGGCAGTAGAATGCACTTATGCACTGTGATATACATAGATGGGCTATAATTTCTCATTTTTTTCTAAGTGCACATGTTGCAGAATCATATTGTCATGTAGTCACATATATACATACAGTAATAATGTCTGTTTCATTCCACTATCTTTCCCATCCCTACATCCCCTCCCTCCCCTACCTTCACTTCCCTCTACCTAATCTAAGGTAATGTTATTTTTCACTAGTGAGCCCTGCATTATTGTGAATTAGTATCCACATGTTAGAGAAAACATTTGGCCTTTAGTTTTGTGGGATTGGCTTATTTTGCTTTGCATGATAGTCTCCAACTCCAATCATTTACTGGCAAATGCCATAATTTTACCCTTCTTTAAAGATGAGTGATATTCCATTGAGTATATATACCACATTTCTTTATCCATTCATCTATTGAGGGACACCTAGGTTGGTTCCATAGTCTAGTTATTGTGAATTGAGCTGCTGTAAACATTGATGTGGCCGTGTCACTATAGTATGCTGATTTTAAGTCCCTTGGGTATAAACCAAGGAGTGGAATAGCTGGGTCAAATGGTGGTTCCATTCCAAGTTTTCTGAGGAATCTCCATATTGCTTTCCATATAGGTTGCACCAATTGGTAGTGCCACCAGCAATGTGTGTACCTTTTCCCCCACATCCTCGCCAACATTTATTGTTGCCTGTATTTTTTTTTTTTTTTTTTTTTTTTTTTTTGGTACCGGGGATTGAACTCAGGGGCACTCGACCACTGGGCCACACCCCCAGCCCTATTTTGTATTTTTTATTAGAGACAGGGTCTCACTCAGTTGCTAAGTGCCTCACCATGGCTGAGGCTGGCTTTGAACTCGCGATCCTCCTGCCTCGGCCTCCCAAGGGCTGGGATTACAGGTGTGCACCACCGCGCCCGGCCTGTTGCCTGTATTCTTGATAATTGCCTTTATGACAGTAGTGAGATGAAATCTTAGAGTAGTTTTGATTTGCATTTCTCTAATTGCTAGAGATGTTGAACATTTTTTCATTTATTTGTTGATCAGTTGTATTTCTTCTTCTGTGAAGTGTCTGTTCAGTTCCTCAGCCCATTTATTGATCGGGCTATTTTTTTTTTTTTTTTTTTTTGGTGTTAAGTTTTTTGAGTTCTTTATATATCCTAGAGACTTAACAATTTCACTTCTAGGAATTTATATTAGAACAAAATTACTTGTGAATATGTACAAAGATGTATGGACAAAATCTTCACTGCAGCATTATTTGTGAACAAAAAAAATAATAAAGTGTCCTGACTGTTCATCAGTGGGAGAGTCATCAAAAAACACTCTAGTTGGGCATGGTGGCACACACCTGTAATCCCAACGGCTGAGGCAAGAGGATGGCAAATTCAAAGTCAGCCTTAGCAATGTGGTGAGGCCCTAAGTAAATTAGGGAGACCCTATCTCAAAATAAAAAATAAAAAGGGATACGGATATGGCTCAGTGCCCCTGGGTTCAATCCCCAGTACCAACAACAACAACAAAGAAAAAAAACATAAGAAACAGTCTAGAAGATGAACTACTTGAACTACTTGACCCTATTTTTTAAAAGGAGATACTACCATTTCGAGGTAAAAGAGAACAACTCTATAGTGCATAAAGCATAATTCTTTTTGTAACAGAAAAAGGGCAATTTCATTTGTATACTTTTAGATGTATGTAGATGCATAGGAAAAGAACTGGGGTGCAATTTACCAAAACTGGGTAGGGGAAGAGCATTGGCAAGAGATTGAGAAAGGGAAGAAGAGACTTTAACTTTGGAATTCATATACTTTTACAGCTGTATTTTTGCAACAAATGAAAATAGGCATTTATTAATCATGTGCTAAAAATATTTTAAAAGATTGAAAAAAATTCCAAAGAGGAATATATCACACTGCTAACAGCAATTACCTATCTGAGCAGTGGAAGAAGTAAATTTCATGCTAGATTCTTTTTATCTCTATATTATAGGAATCTTTAAACAAGAGGATACATTAAGCTATTAGTGAAAAGTAGTTCTAATTTCTTGGTTTTTAGATCCCCCTCTTTTAGAGTGTCTGAATATGTTAAGAAGGTAACATGTGAAAGGGTTCCATAGACCCCCCAAATCCCATAATCTCACTGTATCTGCCGTGTTGATACATTTGCACCCCTCCAGTCAGGATAAACACCCACAGTCCTCCCTACTAGGCATATAGTATTTACCTTATTCCATCCAGTGATGTGGTAAGAAAGGGAGGTAAGTGACTGGGGGTGGGGCCACTGGTCTTTCCATTTGGAGAAAACCCTATCAGGGCTACTTTGGTCTTCCTCCCTGTGCACAGTACCCTTGGGAGAGTGAGGAACAGAGTTGTGATTGTCTGATATCTGGCCCCTTACATCAAACAAAATATTTTGAACCCATGAAAGATGTCATTTGCTCTTGCGGCACAGCTATTTGGTCAAGCACACTTCCTGATATAAAAGCTATAGCCACCCAGACCTGCCTGCCTGGTTCAGACAAGCCCACAGAACTGTATGAAATGGCAATTTCAGGGCTATCAGCCAAGATGTTCCACAGGCTGTTTCTTTTCTCTTCCTTTGAGATGCAAGGGATTGAATCCAGGGCCTCATACACACTAGGCAAGCACTGTACCACTGAACTATTATCTCTAGCCTTTAGTTCTTCTTCTTTTTTTAAACCAAGATGAAAATGAAACCTCCTAGCTCTTCTCCCATTTTTAACTGACTTAGAAGTTGCTGCTTCTCCTGGGGAAACCACCAAGTACTAGTATCAAATACTCATTTCTGGAAAGGCAGGGAAAGAAGCTCTGGTATTTTAATAATAATACTTAATAATAGGAATAACAGTTAATATTTTATTGTTCCTAAGGAATATATCATAACTAATTCTGCTGCATTTTTCCTGAGTTTTAAGGATAAAGGGGGGTGATTAACATAATGATGGTTATAATGACTAATACTAAAAGACTGTAATGGGCTGAATCGTCTCCCCCAAAATAATGTCCAATACTTCAGAATGTGACTGTATTTGGAGACAGGGCCTTGAAAGAGGTAAAGGTAAAATGAAGTTATATGGGTAGGCCCTAATTCAATGTGACCAGTGACCTTAAATGAAGAAAAGTTTAGGATACAGAGAAATGCATGAAAGGCGATATGAAGACACTTGAAGAAGGCTATTGACAAGAGAGAGACTCTGAGAAGAAAACCACCCTGCTAACTAACATCTTGATCGTAGACGTCTTCTTCCAAAACTGCGAGAGAATAAATTTCTCTAGATTAATCCACCCAGTCTGTAGAAAGGTGTTTGTTACAGTAGCCCTAGCAAACTAACATAATGACCAACTGTATACTGTAAGCAAAGCCCTGTTCTAAATGTTTTAAAACTAGTAGCTTTTTTTTTTTTTTTTTTGGTACTAGGGATTGAATTTGGGGGTGTTTACCATTGAGCTACATCACCAACCCTTGTATTTATTTTATTTTTGTGGTACTTGGGATTGAACCCAGGGCCTTGTGCATATGAGACAAGCACTCTACCAACTAAGCTATATACCCAGCCTCCAACCTTTTTATTTTCTATTTTGAGACCAGGTCTTGCTAAGTTGATGAGGCTGGACTGAAACTTGTGATCCTCCTGCCTCCCAAATCTCTAGGATTACGGGGATAGGCCACTGAGCCTGGCAGGTAGCTCCTTTTTGTTACTATCAGTTTTTTTATAGGGTTTTTTTTGGGGGGGGGGTACCAGGGATTGAACTCAGGGGCACTCAACCACTGAGCCACATCCCCAGCCATTTTTTGTATTTTATTTTGAGACAGGGCTCACAGAGTTGCTAAGTCTTGCTTTTGCTGAGGCTTGCTTTGAACATGTGATTCTCTTGCCTCAGCCTCCTGAGCTGCTGGGATTACAGGTGTATAGTACTGTGCCCAGCTGTTACTCTCAATTTTAAGATGAGGAATTCAAGACACAGAGAAGTTTTTGTTTGTCTGTTTTGTTATAGCAAAATACTGGAAACAGCCAAATGCCCAAAGGAGAATGGAGAAAAACATCATGGCCTATTTACAAGATAGAATGTTACACAACAGTGAAAATGTAACTAGAATTCTATGCATTTGATAGTAGGAATGAATCATACTAATATAATGTTGCATAGAACAAGAAAGTCCCAGAAGATGACATACAAATAGGACCCTTTTTATAAGGATCAACAAACAATTAAAACTAAAAATATCCTACTTAGGACTCTATGGATCCATATCTATATATCTGTGCATATGAAAAAAAAAAACTATATTTTATGAAAAAGCAAAGGAGTAATAGCCAAAATACAGAGTAGCAGTTCCCTTGGGGTGGGTAGGGAAGGAGGGAACAGGATTGGGAAGTAGTAAATAGGCAGATATGTTATGATCAAAGTGGCTAGTTCTTAGATTTGGCTCAGTCATTTGTTATATTAATTATAAATAAATAAATGCACACATAAACTTAAATGAGACTATGCGCAGACAAATGGTGGAATATAAATCAAGGATTCTAAATATGATTATCCTAATTATGTGTACTTTTGCTCTTTTTAAATTGGATTTAATTCTTTTTTTTTGGGGGGGGTCAGTGCTGGGGATCAAACTCAGGGCTTCAGTCAGGATTTGAACCCAAGGAATCTGACTCCAGAAACCCATGATCTAAAATGCTGTTGTTTGTTCCATACATTAGCCTGCTCCCTTGCTGGAAAAGAATTAGGATCTTCTATGAAAACTGTAGGCCTTACCCTACCTAGCTACCATGATATAGGCACTACCTACCTATCAAAGTGGACAGAGGGGGATCTGAATTCATTAAATCCAGACTTACCACTTCTTCAGACTGAGCCAAAGGTCAAATATGATGCAGAAAAAGGAGAGAATCTTTGGGTACACAAGAAGGTACTTCAGGACTTAGAAGTCCAGCCTTGAACTCATTGACATTTTTACTCAAGGAGGGAAAGTCAATATTTGTATGGCTCTCTCCACAGAGCTCAGAGGAAAAGCTAATGAGAGAGAGATGGTTCAAAAGGCCTACAGAGGAACAAGGACAGCTGAGAGTCAAAAGATAATCAGCTTGTGTGCGGAGGCCAAACTGCTCCCATAGACTGACCTGAGCTAGGCTGGCCTTCCTGCTTAGGCAGTGTGACAGAGAGCTCAAAGAGGGCCTTTCCCACCTCTGACAGGACCAAGGCAGCGTTCTCCCCTGCCCTGGGTTACAGATTTCGCCCTGACATCTAAGCCATGTAGAGTGCAGAAGTATGAGAGGAAAGGCACTAAACTCCCAATTCCTCTTTAGCCCAGGCAGTCTGTGGGAGCCTCCTTCCATATTTTAATGCCTTCAAAGGACTTGAGCATCAGATGGCCTGACATAAAGGCCAACCTCACACTAGCACTAGAACAAAGGCAAGGATAAAAGCCTCTGAGAGTTGGCTCTCAGCCCAGTCAAAACAGCTCAAGGGCACTCGACCTACCCCACAGCCAGCCAAGCAAGGAGTCTGGTTAATCTTCTACTCCCTGGGGGCCATTGCTTAAAGGCAGCCAATGGGCCAGGCAGTCATTCCTGAGGCCTGCCTCCAACACCTCCTCCCAATCACCACTAGTCTCATGACCTATGTTAGGAGCTGGAGCCAAGTTCATGAATCTCTAAATCAAGGAAGGCAAATGTCACATGTCTTCCTTGAGGCCACCAGAGATGAATGGTACTTGACCTGTACATCCTGGCGCTAGTCAACTATATTCACTTCTCTTTCTACTTTGATTCATTTCTTTTTGTTGTTGTTTAGCTCTCCCATTCTCTATCTCTATCTCTTCCCCATCAGCACTAAAATATGGCAAGTTTAGCCCTGCAGTAGTTCTTGGCTAATGCAAAACAGAAAGAATTTACATAATTTTTATTTGTATTACAGATTTTTAAGAGAATCTTCTTTGGATCAATTGGGAGGGGACCCAGCAATCTGTATTTTTTTAAAGTAATGATGTATGAATCCAGGGGTGCCTACCACTGAGTCATACCCCCAGCCCTTTTTATGTTTTGTTTAGAGACAGGTTTTCACTAAGTTGCTTAGGGCCTCACTAAGTTGCTGAGGCTGGTTTTGAATTTATGATCCTCCTGCCTCAGCCTCCCAGGTCACTGGAATTACATGCATGTACCACTGCATCCAACTAGCAATTTGTATTTTAATAAAGCTCCCTAAGCATATTTGGGTATAGAAGTGCTCAATCCATACTTGGAGAAGTACTATAGTAGGACAGTTTCCAAATCTCTAAGTGATAAGTATGGAAACTCAGAATAGTCTCACAAAGAAATGGAAAACAGCTCCCCAGGAAAATGTATTGAGGATATTAATATAACTAATATTCAAAACACAGAAAGACAACAATAAAAAATATAAAAAATAAAATTTTTTAAAAAATATATTAAAAAAAGAAAGACAACAATATCAGTTGTAACAATAATAATAACTACAGGTACATATCACTACTCTGCCAAGCACTGGCCTAGGTAGTTGCTATGTACTAACTAATTCTTATTATAACTCCATAAGATAGGTTCTACAATCCTCCTTTTACTCCTGAGGAAACTGAGAGACAGACAGGTTAAGTAACTGGCCCAATGTTTCTTACAGAGGCAGGATATAAAGCAGGCAATCTGGCTCAAGTCAATGATCCTAACCATTGACATACACTACCTCAATGTACACAGAAACCCTTTATGGTACAGAAGGAACACTTGACTTTAAAACTTGATTTACAAATGACTCAAATATATGATTAGTTTGACCTCCTGCTACTGAGATATTCTTTCTCTTTCACCCTTACCTCGTGTGTGCAAATATGGAATATTCTAATTATATTGCCATGGGAGCTAATCAGTACTTAAATCTATCTCCATGACCTCTAACAGATGCCAAACAATTCATTCAACAAGTATTCACTGAGCACCTACCATGTGCCAACTATTATCAACAAGGTCCAAGTGGTCCCTGCCTTCATACACCTTACAGTCTTAAATAAAACTCACTTCAAATACTGACTTCTAGGATTTTAAAGGGCTCAGAAATAAAAATATGGTTTAATTCAGAGTACCAAGGACTTGGGGCCACCACTATTAATGTTTTCTTAGCCACATGACAGGTTAAATGGGCTTTCTGATGTCATAGAACTTCATACAATACTAGACATATAGTAGGTACTTATCAACTTATTGAGAGTTATTTCAGGAGAAATGACAACCAATGGATAGAATTAGAATGTCCTCTGGGCTACCCCTGAGAGGAAGGACACAGCTATAAATGGGTTGGAAAACAAGAGTCAAGCATTCATTACTGATAAATCAAATGCTACTTGTTAAAGATATCACCCACTGAAAAAGTCCTGAATAAAATATTTTTAAATTGTTTTTTAAAAATCTATAAACTATCAAGAGGTAGGGGGTGTAGCCAAGTGATAGAGCACTTTCTTAGCATTCAGGAAGCCCTGGGCTCTATCACCAGTACAATCAACAAATCAAAGAAACAAAAAATAATAACAAAGCCTATGAAATATCGATTATTTGCTGAAAGAAATTTGCTGACTACAGACTAAGTGAAATGGGAACCCAGAGAAATAAGTTGGGTGCTACATCATGCAGTATTCACCAAAAAATTTGCTAAGGCGGCTGAACTTAAGCTTCAATTTTTTATAGCCTAGTGGGGAAAAGAAAATGGAAGGCAAAACCCAAGATTTCCAAAGAGTCTAATAGAAGATGACCTTCACAAAAATGGGACCCAAAAGATCTACACACCTCAGTGTAAAGATGTACTAGAAATATATATTGCCTCTGCCCCTAGAGGGTTAAGGAAAATCCATTCTTGGGCTGGGGCATTTGCTCAGTGGCAGAGCGCTTTCCTCACACGTGTGAGGCACTGGGCTCAATCCTTAGCACCATATACAAATAAACAAATAAAATAAAGGCATTCTCTCCATCTACAACTACAAATTTTTTTTTAAATCCATTCTTGAATATTTGTACTGAGTTAGGGTAGTGGAGAGGGACCTCAATATCTCTGCCAAAAACATATAACTACAAGCCAGTCTTCATATGGATTTGCAATCTGAATGTGTACTACTTGGGTAATTCAACAGTCTTAGGTTGAGAATTTCATTTAGCATGACTCCAGACTGGCAGCCCTCAAATACCTAGCAAAAACAAAGACAGAGAAATACTCTCTAGAAGAATTCAAAACTCAGATTATTTAAAAACAAACAAGGAAATAAGCAACTTATAGTAAAATCAATAATATTTACAACAAAACCTGAACAAACAAGAAAACAAGCCAAGAATCATAAAAACAGTGTTTTAAAGATCTCAAATAATGCAATTATTACTTAAAGAATATGTTTAATGTTGGAAAATTAAATATAATAATTGAAAAAATTCAATTGATAGGTTTAACTGCTGATTAGGCACAAGTAAAGAGATAATAACTGGATTACAGAGCTGATGAAATTATCCAAAATGCATTATGGAAGACAAAGAAGTGAAAAATATGAAAGAAAGATTAAGAGATGGGAAGACAATAAGATGGACTAACAGATTTCTGTCATCCCAGAAGAAGAAAACAGAACAGAGGCAGTAGTTGAAAGCGCGATATCTGAGAATGTTCAGAAATTCTATGAATGGACAGACTCAAGAAGCTCAAAGAGGATTTGGAGGTGTAGCTCTGTGGTACAGCACATGCTTAGCATGTAGGGTTAAATACCCAGAAGGGGGGGAACCTCAAAGACTCTCAAACAGAACAAAACTGAATCAATATTGAAATATATCAGTAAAATTCAGAACACCAAACACAAAGAGATCTTTAAAATGACCTGAAAAAAAAGAGAGGCACTTTCAAAAGAGTGAAATTTAAGACTGACCACTGGCTTTCCAAAGCAGTAATGAAAGACAGAATACAGTAAAAATACACCTTCATTGTGCTTGGAGAAAAATTATGAACCTAGATTTTTTAAAAATCCAATAAATGAAGCAGGAATACAGTCATTGTTAGACAAAAAGACACCAAGAGTTTGCCATTAGCAAGCCATCACTAAAGAGATTCTGAAGGATACACTTCTAGCAAGGGTAAAGTAATGCCAGAAAGAAAGCCTGAAATACAATAAAAATGTTAAATATATTAGTTTGTTTTCATTATTACAATGAAATGCCTTAGACAGATTGCTTTATAACAAGAAGAGGTTTATTTTTGCTCATGGTTCTGGAGGTGCAAGGTCTAAAGCCTCATTTGGCAATGGCCTTCTTGCTGGCTGAGTCCCAAAGGAGCTCTGAGCATCACGTGGCAAGAGACAGAGAGTGTGTTTGTGTGTGTCTGAATTTTATCTTTCTTCTTATAAACCCATCAAGACTCATTCATGGGGCTATACTCTAATGGATTTATCTAACCCTAATCACTTTTCAAAGGTCCCCACTTCTAAACACCATAGTCAGATTAAGTTTCCACTTTCCTAAAATCTTGCAATGAGGATTAGATTTCAACATGAAGCCTTGGAGACACTCCCAACCATACACAATCATTTAATAGCAGTGAGCAAATAAAGTAATAAATATGTAGCCTAAAAGTAGGAATAATCAAAATGTTCATCAACTGATGAATGAATAAAGAAATGTTATACCCATACAATAAATAAAAAGGAATGGAATTTTAATAGTTGATACAACAGAGATTATCCTTGAAAACATGATGTTACGTGAAAGAAGCCAGACACAAAAGGACACATTTTATATGATTCCATCTGCATGAAGTGCCCAAAACAGGCTAATCTACAGAGAAAAAAAATTTGATCAATTATTGCTTATAATTCTAGGGGACTATATAGTGAGAGGAAGATGATACTAAAGGGCACAGATTTCATTAGGTGTTGGTGAAAATGTTCTAAGTTTATTGTGGCAATGGCTATATTCTTCTGTCAATCTACTGAAAGGCACTGAATTGTACAGCTTAAGTGAATTTTATACATATATTTCATACAAAATTATATCTCAATAAAGCTGTTACCAAAAAAAAATGTTTTAAGATCCTTTTATCATTTGGGAAAATGTAAATAAAGTTTGATTTTAGTCTTGGGTACTTATGTAAACATTGGTAGTATAACCACTAAAAAATAATTGAAATAGAATGTACAGTAGGGCATGGTGGGACACACCTGTAATCCCAGATATTTGGGAAGTAGAGGCAAGAGGATCAAACATTCAAGGCCTGACTGGGCAACTTAAAGAGGCCCTCTCGATAGATAGATAGATAGATAGATAGATAGATAGATAGATAGATAGATAGATAGATAGATAGGGCTGGGTATGTAGCTCAGTGGTACAGTGCCCCTGGATTCAATCCCTAGTGTCAAAACAAGAAATAACTCTGTGAGTGGAGTATGTAACTTCTACATACTCAGAGTAAAACAGAATGAGAAGAAAATACTCATTGAATCAGAAAAATAAAAAGTACCAGAAAGAGAAAAGGACAAAATACTCCAACTGGGAGTTTGCAGCCTGATGTGGCAATTCAAGTGACACAAAGCAGTCACACATGTGCTGAGAAGCAGGCTCTTCTATACAGTCTGGAATTTGGAAGGAGCAGGGCCTCAATCCCTCCTCAACCTTCTTCATTCAGAGTCCAGAGGAAAAAAATCCTATGTGAAGCCTAGCACATCCAAGAAAATATCAACTTATAAGAAGACATCCTCCCTTTGATCACCAAGTCTATTTCTCAAAACAGTTGAGACATAAAGTTCTTGGATTCTAAAGAAAAATAGGCAATTCTATTGTGGAGAAGTCATCTGAAATATGGTATTCATGCTAGTTTGAATTAAGAGTGAAATGGGAACATACCTTTAGTGGCTCATAAGGTGACTTGTGCAGATAGAGGGCCCAGTCTATGAATGCCTGGGCAGCTTTCACAAGAGCCATGAGTATAGCTGGTGTACCTCACCATAAAGAGGGTCCCTGGCCCTCTTTCCAGGGTAGCCTGGTGTTAGAAGATACAGATTGGTGTTCTGGTTATTCCATCTGTTGGGGCTCATTGATGGAAATACTGTCCCTCTGCTGACTAGGGAAGGTGGAGCTCTTCCAATTCTGGCTGGAAACTGGAGAGCCTAGCATTACCTCTGCCCTAGACTCCCTGTTCATTTTTTTCCCTCCTGAACTGGCACTATGAGGAAGAAGAAGTGAAATTAAAATATATCTGGGAAAAAGAAAAGAAAAACTTACCAAACAAATAAACAAGTATACCTGGAATGAATATTCTTGCCTAAAGGTGTACTCATTTAAGGGACATAGACTCTGCTTTGGGTTCCATGTTTGAACTAGAAAGTTTCATTTTCAACTATACTAAGATACCTAGTGGGGATAATGTTCCAGATGGTATTTTCTCATGACAGCTCTGGCCATGGATCTGCCAATGGTACCTCTTTGGCCCCTGCTCCACAAAGAAAGCTGCCATCCCCTTGCTTAAGCCTAGAAATGGAAGAGAGCCCATCCCTTTGGCCCAAGTCACAGCTAACCTTTGTCTAGCTTGGAGACTGCAAAACAGAAGTTATATACAGTGACTATGGAACCAGGCACAAATAGCAGTGTGTAATTCTTTCAACACCATGTAGATGACCTATAATTTGACCTTCTTTCTAATCCGTGTGGAACCTTGCATCCTGCTCTCTCTCTCTCTCTCTCTCTCTCTCTCTCTCTCTCTCTCTCTCACACACACACACACACACACACACACACACACACACACACTATATTGCAGATCCTCAAAGCCCTCCTCATGGATTCCTATATTTCCAATATTTCTGTTTCACTGTGGGCCTCAGGAAAATGGATGTGGAGAGCAGTAGCTAATGTCTACTAGGAAAAAAATCTTGGAATAAGCTTCTTCAGCCAAAGTAAAGCATAGACTCAGCAGATGTACAGATTGTGGCTGGAGCCAATAGTCTGCAACTGCCCTGGGGTTGAGGTTTCCTCTTGCTTTGAGACTCATTGCCTTCAGTGGAAGGGAGAAGTGTGCTGTCTACTGATCTGCAGGACGAAGAGGCAGGATCACCCACTCTTCAATCAATCCTATCTGCACCTATGGGATGGCCCCCAAAGGCAGCCTGTGAGCCTGGCTAAAAGCAGAGAGTAGCCAGACAGTTTCTAGAAGATTCAATTTCTTCTCTTCTTCTCTGTCCACAAACCAAATGGCTACATGTTAAGTTGCTGCCATCTTAGAAAAACACACTGCTAGTCCAGATGAGCATATTCAGACTCTCAAACCCCCTCCCCTGCCACTGCCATTTTAAGCCAACATAATTTACAATTCCCAGAAATGCCTGAGAAGCAGTGAATGCACTTCTGGTGCCAAGCCTGGCCGATTTTACAGATTTTCATTTAGCAGGTGTCTGTTGCTAAATCAGTAGCAGCTGATAATTGCTTTTCCTCCCTCGAACCCTCACACAGAATGAAACATCTGGTGTTCTCTCACTTTGGGTTAAAATCAGATACCTTATCATTTCTCCTCTGGGTTTCATTTTTATTAAAAAGCTTTTAGCTGATGCCTGGAACAGGCCATTCCAGAGCAAGGGGAATTTCTAAGGACAACACAACAGAGGGAGACTGCTTCATTCCCCCAAACTCCATGCCAGATGCAGGGCTGCTCATGCCAGTCCCTGTACAGCAGGGAACCTGGGACTTCATCTCCTGAGCCAGGACTCTGTGAAGCCCCCAGCCCTTCCATTATAGTGCCCTTTCCTGCCCTATATAGCTTCTAGCATTTGAAACCCCACCCTAACCAACACTTCTATCCTCCAGGGAAGGAGGAGAGCCTTTCAATATGCACTTTCTTCTATGAGGACGACCAGGAACCTCAAGTGGAATAAAACCATACACAGTGAAAGGAAATTACAGGGACCCCATCATTTCTATCTCCACTTCCCAACTGATACCAGTGTTCTCTTTTAGCTTTTTGAGCCACTTTGAAAGATTTTTTTCCAACTATGTTATTTTTAAAAGTGGGGAAAAAATAAACCCTTTGCTGGGCTCCAAATCTGCCTCTTGATTCTAAGTAAAAATCATGAATAGTAATTTAATCAACCACACCTTTATAATAACTCAAATGTTTTGAATTCTATTTTAAATAAGGCATTATATTTATACATAATTTCTCTATTTCATTCCCTACTATTACCCTCTCCCTGATCCCCTTCCTCCAGTCTATAGTTCTTCCTTCTATTAATTTTTTTTTTAAATTGGTGTATTAGCCATGTGGCACATGCCTGTAATCCCAGGGACTTGGGAGACTGAGGCAGGAGAATTGCAAATTCAAAGCCACCCTCAGTAATTTAGCGAGGCCCTAAGCAACTTACTAAGACCCTGTCTCAAACTTTGAAAAAGGGCTGAGGATGTTGTTCAGTGGTTAAGCAATGTTGGGTTTAATCCAGTACCAAAAATTTAAAAAGAGATTTTAAAATTGGTGCATTATAGTTACACATAAAAGTGGAATTCATTGACATACATGCACATAGTATAGTTCGGTCGATTTCATTCCACAATTCCTCCCCTTTCCCATTCTTCCTCCCCCCACCTCAATGCCCTTCCTGCACTTTTTATGTTAATAAATGGCATTGATTATTATTAATTATTATAGGTATGATCATGGTATTGTGATATGTGTGTCCTTACATTTTAGAGATATATAATAAAACATTAAAATTAAAATGACATGAGATATCCTTCAAAATAATCCAGGAATGGGTATCTTTTAAAAAATATTTTTTTTTACTTGTAGAAGGATATGTTATCTTTGTTTATTAGTTTATTTTTATGTGGTGCTGAGGAGTGAACCCAGTCCCTCACACATGCTAGGCAAGTGCTCTGCAACTGAGCCACAACCCTAGCCCCCTTGGTATGCTATATTTAACAGAAACTTTATTACCATGACACTAACCATCGTTCAAATATTTAATCACACATGTGAGGCAAGTACTCTACCACTGAGCTACAGCCCCAGCCCCAGAAATGGGTATTTGGGTTGGGGAGTTGAGTTTGAGGTGGAGTGAGTTGTACTGATCAAACAGAGGTTGGGCCATGAGTTGACAGTTGATGAAACAGGGTGATGGAAACATTTTAGTACATTTTCTGTGCATTTGCATATATTTATAATTTTAAAAAAAATATTTTTTAGTTGTTAATGGACATCTATTTATTTATTTATTTATTTATTTATTTATATGCAGCACTGAGAATTAAACAAAGTGCTTCACACAGGCTAGGCAAGCGTTCTTCCACTGAGCTACAGCCCCAGCCCACATTTATAATTTTTGAAAGTATAAAGGCTTCAAATACAAAGTAATGATAAGGACACAGAAATGTTAAACACCCCAACTATATCATTACATGCTGTATGCATGCAGTGAAATATCTATGTATGTGATAAATATGTATGATTATATGTTAATCAAATAATTTTTAAATTGAAAATGTTAACTACCCTGATTTGATCATTACACACTATATACATGTAATCAAATTATCACACTGTACTCCATAAGTTGGTATAATTATCCCATTCAGCACTTATGTGGCAGGGAAGGTAGAAAGAGCACTGGTCTGGGAGTCAGAAGATCTGAATGCTAATCTGGCATCTGTCACTTGCTGGCTATACAATCTGTTATGGTTTGGATAAATGTCCCCAAAAAGCTCATATGTTGAAGGCTTAGGCATCAACCTATGCCATTACTGGGAGGTTGGTAGAACCTTTAGGAGGTAGGACCTAGTGGAAGGCAGTTAGGTGATTTGGGAGTGTGTCCTTGAAGAGGATGTTGGGACTCCAGCCTCTCCTTTCTCTCTGTTTCCTGGCTGCCATGAGGTGAATAGGACTCCTCTGACATATACTCCCTTTGCAATGACATGCAGGGCTGTCAAAGGCCTATAGAAATAGGACCATGCACTGAAACCTCTGAAACCATGAGCTAAAAAAAAAAAAAAAAAAGAAAGAAAGAAAATCTTTTCTCACTTTTAGTTGATTATCTCGGTATTCTGTCATAGTCATGGAAAGCTGACAAATACATGACATTAGGATAGTCATTTTCTCTTTCTAAGCTTTATCATGTATACACTACATTGCTCACCTGGTCTTCCTTCAATCTCATTTTCCAGCCCTTCTTAAACTTTCAAATGCATACCAATCCTCAGGAGATCTTGTTAAAGTGCAAACTCTTATTCTGTAGGTCTGAGATGGGACCTGAAATTCTGAATTACTAACAAGCCCCAGGGGAGGCCTGTGTACCACACTTTGAATTGCAAGGACTCACTCAGGGTATAGTAAGAAAGGCAGGGGTGGTATCATGGCAAGAGAATAGACTTTGAAAAAGAAACAGCTTCTAATTTGTAACTTTACCACTCACTTGTTGAAGACCTGTGGATGAATTATTTAACATTTCTGGGCCTCAGTTTCCTCCCTCTACACAAATGAGATTGGCTTACATTTCAGGATTGCTGTGAGAATTACCTGAGCTAAGAGAAGCAATGAACTTAGCTCAGTTCTATGCACAGGATTAGACTCTCAGTATATGGTTCAAATTATCACAAATGTACATTCTATTCTCTCCCCCCATTAAAAAAAATCCTAAAATTTCAAATATTCCCATGCATTACCTGTTGTACATGTTATGCTGCCTATTCTTATAGAGTGAATGTTTTGTCTTCCAAAGATTCATATGTTGAAGTATTAGGAGTTGGGGCCTTTGTGATATAATTAGGTTTTTAGATGAGCTCACAAAGGTGAGGCCACCATGATGAGATTTGTTAGTTTAGATCCAGAATGTTCCACAAAGAATCATGTACTAAATACTTGGTCATCAGCCTATGCACTGTTGGGAGGTAGTGGAACATTCAGGAAATAATGCCTAGCGGAAGGTCACTGGGAGGTATACCACTGAAGGGTATATTGAGACCAGAACCCCTTCGTCTCTCTCTCCCTCTCTGATCCCTGGATGCCATGGGATGAGCAGTCTTTCTCTGCCATGTGTTTCCCCACCATGATGCTTTATCTGGCCATGGGCCTAAAGCAATGGGGCCAAGCAACCATAAACTGAGACCTCTGAAACCATGAGCCAAATTAAATCTTCCCTCCGTATAAGGTGATTATCACAGATATTTTGTCTCCATGATAGAAAACTGAGTAACACAGGATTAGTGCCCTTATATAAGAAATCCCAGAAAACTTGCTTTCTCTTCTTCTATCCCACCATATCAAGATAATTTGAAGGACCCCAAAAGCCACACAGGGGCCTCACCATATTGGCACTCTGATCTCAGACTTCCAGCCTCCAAAATTTAAGAAGGTTTTGTTTGAGACATTCAGTCTATGGTATTTTGTATGGCAGCCTGAGCTAAAACTCCTAGTATAGTGTACCAACTATATCAAAAGGATTTGTTGAGCTGCTTCTGTATGCCATCCCAGAAGTATGATTTTTATTTCCCTATAGTACCCTCATGGCAATACAGTATCACTGTATTTAATAGAAACTATTAGCTTTGCATATTCTTTTAAATATGCTTAATATTCCATATTTTAATTTGAGTATAGCTGGTTCTTAACCCCTGAAGCTTCACGATCCCTTCCTAGGGAAGAAGTAACATTTTCTCAGCCTATGTAACTTCATACTCTGTATGACTAGGTACCTACATATGAAGCAACATCCTGCAACCCTCAGTTCCCTAACAATAAACATTTATTAAAGATGACTGAGGGCTGGGGTTGTAGCTCAGTGGTAGAGCACTTGCCTAGCACATGTGAGGCACTGGGTTCAATCCTCAGCACCACATAAAAATAAACAAACAAAATAAAGGTATTGTAAAAAGTATTTTTACAATTAAAAATACTTTAAATAAAAAAAGATGACTGAAGAAACCTCCTCAATCTGGTAAGGTCATCCACAAAAACAACAACAACAACGACAACAACAACAAAAACAGCTAATATCATACTTAATGGTGAAAGACTGAATATATCCCCCATAAGATGAAGAATGAAACAGGGATACCTTTTTGTGCCACTTCTAGTCAACGCTGCACATAGGGTTTTAGACAGGACAACTGGGCAAGAAAATAAATAAAAAGCTCCCAGATTGGAAAGGAGTAAGTGAAACTACCTCTATTTATAGGTGACTCTTTCTTATATCTAGAAAATCCTAAGAAATCCACATACAAAATACATATTAGATGTAATAAGTGAGTTCCGAACAGTGAGGGGATAGATCAATAAGAAAAATGAATTGTATTTCCAGAGTAGCAATGAACATTCTGAAAATGAAATCAAGAAAAGAATTCCATTTGTAACTCCATCAAAAAATAAAATATATAGGTATAAAGTTAACAAAAGAAGTGTACCAGCTGGACTGTGAAAACTATGAACATGGTTGATAATTAAAGGAGCCCTGAGTAAATAGATGAACATCTTGTGTTCATGGATGGGAAGACTTAATATTGTTAAGATGGCAATATTCCATAAGTTAATCACATTCAATGCAATCCGTATCTAAACCCCAGTTGGCTGCATTACAGAAATTACATTATTATCCTGAAATAAGTATGGAAATGCAAGGGTCTTAAAAAGTCAAAACAATCTTGAAAAAGAAGAAGAAATTTGGAGAACACATAACTTAGTTTCAAAACTTTCTATAAAGCTATAGTAATCAAGACAGTGTGGTGATCATATAAGGACAAATGTATAGATAAATAGGGAAAGAACTGAGGGTTCAGAAATAACCCCTTACATTTATTTTTCACTGATATTTGACAAGGATGTCAAGATATTTCAGTGGGGAAGGAGCAATTGTTTCAACAATGTACAGAGACAACTAGATATTCATATGCAGAAAAAGTGAATTTGGATCCCTTATGCATACTTTGTATAAAAATTAAGAAGGATCATAGATGTAAAATGTAGGAGTTAATCCTGTGAAGCTCTTAGAAGGAATATCTTCATGACTTTAAGTTAGGCAATAGTTTCTTGGATGTTACAACAATAGCACAAGCTACCAAATAAAATGAGACTATTTTAGAGAAATGAGACTTCTAAAAAAAAATTTTTTTTAAAGTGTACTTCAAAAGATAGCATTAAGAAAATGCAGCTGGGTATGGTGGCTCACACCTGTAATCCCAGTGACTTGGGAGGTTGAGGCAGGAGGATCTTAAGTTTGAGACCAGCTTCAGCAACTTAGCAAGGCTCTAAGTAACTTAGTGAGATCCTGTCACAAAAAAAAGGGGGGGGGATGTTTAGGGATGTGGGTCAGTGGTTAAGTGCCTTTGGGTATAAAAAAAAAAAGAAAGAAAGAAAGTGTAAAGACAACCCACACAATGGTATAAAATATTTCCATCATATATCTGATAAGGGCTTAATACCCAGAAAGAACTCTTAAAACTGAACAATAAAGAGCCACTCAACTAAAATATGGGTAAATATTTTTTTTAATTCCTCAAAATTCATACATATGGCTGACAAGCACATGTAAAGGTGTTTAACATCATTAGTTATCAGAAATGTGAATCAAAACCACAATGAAGGACCACATCCTCTAGGATGGTTATAACAAAGAATATAAGTGTTGGTGAGGGTGTAAAGAACTTGGAACCCTCATACAATGCTGAAGAGGATAGAAAATGAAGAGTCACTCTGGAAAATCGTCTGACAGTTTCTCCAAAGCTTAAACACAGAGTTATTATACACCACAGCAATTCCACTTCTAGATGCATACCCCAAACCAGATACTCCAATAGACACTTTTATACCAATGTTCACTGCAGCATTATTGACTCAAGCAGAAAAGGTAGAAACAACTCAAATGTCCACCAATAGATGAGTAGCTAAACAAAATGCAGTATATTATACAAAAAAATACTATTTAGTCATAAAAAATAAATGAAGTACTCATCCATACTACAGCATGGACAGATTCTTGAAAACATTATGCTAAATCAAATAAGTCAGTCACAAAAAAGCTACATATTGTAGCATTCCATTTACATGAAATGTCAGGAATAGATAAAACTGTAGAGACAGAAAGGAGATTAGTAGATGCCAGAGGTTGGAGAGGGGGAAATAGATATTTAGTACTAACGGGTACAGGGCTTCTTTTTGGGTAAGTGATAAAAGGCTAATGTTAAAAAGCAGGGATGGTGCCCAACACTAAATATACTAAAGTCCACTGAATTGTATACTTTAAAAGGATAAGTTTACCATGTATAAATTGAATCTCAGTTAAATCTACTTTCCAAAACAAAGGAACTGAATAAAGAGAGAACAAGGACAAGGACTTGTTTGTACATTATCTCTGGTTTTATTGCGCTATACCCTATCTGAAAGAGAAGATATTACTAGTCCTATTTGACAATCTGATGTTTGATAAGGTGAAATTAACTCATTCAAAGCCCCATACAAAATATACAGCAGAGCTGTGCTGGCTGCACATTGGAATTGCCTAGGGTGCTTTGCATAAATGTGTAAGTGTTGAAAGCTGCTCTAGGATTCAAATTGTGCAACTAGGGCTGAGAACTACTGCTCCACAGATGGACAGAATGAAAGCACTCACAAGATAAGACTTTAATTACATAAAGAAGCATTGCTTGGGATACTGGTGAAAAGACTCCACTACTGCCATTCTCTAACTGGGCTAAGGAGCATGGGCCTACTGACAAACACAAGAGGTCTGGACAGTTTATTTTATTCACATACAAAATGAAACAGGAGTGGGCCTAATTCACCTGTCAGGAGGGAGGAGAGAGGGCAGGCCAGTTTCCTAATCAAACAGGCTGTCTCTGAAACCAATGCAAAATACAAAGGCAGTGTTGGCCAATGTGGACAAGAAAGCCTGCCAGGGAATTTTAATCTCACTCAGCAAGGCTAATTCAGAAACAAAGCCCCCTTCATGTCATTGCACGGCTCAGGGAACTGGGGCCAAAGCTCTGAAGAATAACATCCAAAAGGGCATGCCAACTGCTGGGCATGGTGGCGCACGCCTGTAATCCTAGCAACTCAGGAGGCTAAGACAGGAGGATCACAAATTTGAGGTCAGCCTCAGCAATTTTGCAAGGCCCTAACTCAAACAATAAAAGGGACTAGGATATACTTCAGTAGTAGAGCACCCCTGAGTTCAGTTCCCAGCACCATATAAAAAGTATGTGTATGTGGTGGTGGTGGGGGGGGGGGGGGCATGCCAGTAGGAATCTCCCTCAAAATATCTAAGATAATATTAGTAATCATTGAAATAACAGGGGAATTTTATGCTTACTGATCACTTACCATGTGCCAGGCATTGGTGCATGTAATGTACGCATACATGTAATGGCAGATGGTAATTTAGTAACACTTTACCTCCATTCAGTGAAGTACCATTTTACAGATAAACAAATAAGGTCAGCAAGGCTAAGTACCTTACCCAAGTTCACATGGCTAGCTACAGGAGAGCCAGCCATCATATAACAAGCTGGCTCCAGGGTTGGGACTTTTGACCAGTACATTATATTCACTTTTTTTTTTTTTAAATTTTAGATGTAGATGGACACAATACCTTTATTTTGTTTATTTATTTTTATTCAGTGCTGAGGATTGAACCCAGTGCCTCACACATGCTAGGCAAGCTCTCTACCACTGAACTATAGCCTTAGCCCACTATATTCACTCTTAACATCTATGCAGAGATAAAAAGTATTCTAAAACATTTAGTACACAAAGTAACAGCCATTACTTCTCTAAGATATTTGGGTTTTTTTTTTTTTTTTTGTATTTTCTATTGTTTTGTATTATGAACATACATTACCTTTATAAAGAAAAAGATATGTACATTTAAATGACAAAAGGCACAGAAGCCTCCTGATTTATGTTGTTTTTCAATGGGTAGAAAAATAACCACTTTAGATTGGTGATTTTAGGTTTTTTATTTATATTTTTTGTATTTCATAAATTTTCAACAATAAATGTCTTTTGTTATAATCAGGAAAATGGTATTATTTTAAGTGGTTAAAAAGTAATTCACCTGGAAGAGAATATCATCTATCACCTCTCTGTCTTCATACCTAAGATCTCAGGACATATATGACGGGGATACCCAGAATTTCCCTGAACAATAATGGAGGTCTCAGTTAGCTAATGAATTTAGCTATTCTTTTTTTTTTTTTTTTTTTTTTTTTTTTTTTTTTTGTGGTTACCGGGGATTGAACTCAGGGGCACTTAACCACTGGATCACATCCCCAGCCCTTTTTTGTATTTTTATTAGAGACAGGGTCTCACTGAGTTGCTAAGTGCCTCGCCATTGCTGAGGCTGGCTTTGAACTCATGATCCTCCTGCCTCAGCCTCCCAAAGTGCTGGGATTACAGGCGTGCGCCACCGTGACGGGCTGAATTTAGCTATTCTTATATCTGGATATCTACCATATACTAGGTGGGCAGTCACAAAGCAAAAGATTCAAAACTATGGAATCCTAGCAGCTAATAGAAAAACACTGATGCTCAGAAAGGTTCAGATTTTGGACCATTTTTACTTTGGGATTTTTGGATCAGGAATGATCACCCTTTATTGCCATAACTTCTCAGGCATTTATACCTCTCTAACTTGCGAGTTCCTTGAGGGCCAGAAATTTTCCTTGGCTATTATTTCAAGTCCTATGATACACAGCACAATCCTTGACACAGAAAAGTACTCAAAATAAACCTGTAGATTGACTGGTGGGCTCCAGGTTGCATTCCTGGAGGATGCAGGACCTCTACCACCCTCATAGCTTAATCTTAAAATACAAGTGGTAATTAGATATATTTGAGGGTAGTCCCTAGAATGTGGTGTGGACCAGGAGCCCCAAACTCTTCTTAAGACTTCCACATCCTTGGTCACATTGCACTCCTCTGATCAGATACACACTACCCTTTATAGATGGCTAGGAAACTATTTTGCCTTAATCAATTCTTCAGAAAGTTAAGGCCTCTTAAGGCTTTTTATGTTTTAAGTACCCTCAGAAAAGCAAAGGGACATTCTGTCCCTAGTTCATGTCCAAACTTTATAAACTATAACTTTTTAAAATAGCTCAATTTGCTGGTCACAGAAATAACTCTTCTAGGTCAATTAGCACATTTCAACGTGCCAATTAGCAATGAGTGAGATTCTCAAGCCTATTTGCATTAGTGACAGCAAAGTTTTCCCAGCAGCACACATGGGGACAAGGTGTGCTGACAGCACTGGATCCCAAGAACATCAGAGATGATTTTCATGAGCATTACTAACCTCTTCTACTGGGTCTGAGAGTTAGGAACATTCAAAAGAACCATCCAATTGAGAAAAAAGGACTGGACAAAAGAGGAGGGGTAGTAAAGAACAAATATAATAGATCAACACGAATATACAATAATGGAAATTTTGATAATGAGATAATAACATACTGCAGGCTTTGGGCCTTGAAGAAGAGAGAAGCCTGATGAAAAGAATCATTATCACTCTTCTTCTTATAATTGTAGAAGAAGAAAAATGACTACAAACACAAATGCAGGTCAGGCTAGTGTCTTGGGTCTGGGAAGGGGGCTGATACACTGTCTTAAGTTTCTTTTCTGTGTCCAGTCTCCCCTGCTCAGGACACTGTACATTTAGAAGAAACTTTCATGGGGGTCAGAGGGCAAAGGACGCAAAAGGCAAAGGGCTACAAATGTAGCATGGGCCTAGTGCCTCATTCCTGGGCCAGATTACCAACTCTGCAAGGTGAGACTTGTAACTAAAAATCTAAGATGAGTAATCTACTCAGCTCCCATCTCTTAGCTTTTACTACTTTTCGGGAAGTTAGTTTAACCTGGACTAGATGATACTGTTTGCAAAGTTACAGCATCACCATCAGGACAAATGGCCCATGACTATAACAAGGAATTCACAAAGTAGACAGCATTTCTACTCTCCAAGCTATGAACTACTGACAGGCTTGGCAGGGGAATCTTAAATTCAGATCCTTGGACAGGCTTCCAGCAGGGAGAGGCACAAGAAGGGGATGTGGCAGTCTTTGTCCCTCCTGATATTGTATACAAATTTGTGTGTTTGTGGGAGAGTATAGCTCAGTGGTATAAAGCCTAGCATGTGAATCCCTGGTTTGATCCAGGGCCCCACATGGAGACACACATAAAAATAAAACTGTGTTTGTGCATTTGGAAGGGAAGAGGCTCTTTAGTTCTCTTTGGGTTCTCTTTAGTTCTCTTAAGCATCTTGCCTTACCAGCATGCAAACTCACTCTGAATCTCAGTCACAGAATAGGGAAAGAGCTCTGAAGTCTGAGTCAGGGGACTTGTGTTCCAGGTGCACCCACCCTGCCTCCTTCAGCAAGTTATTCATCCCCCTAATTTACCCCTCTGGAAGATAAGATTAAATTAGACAAGCTTTGAGCTCCCTGCAAAGCTACTAATCAATATTTCCATGATATATTTGTCCTCCTTCTTTCTAAGAAACAAGAGGACATATGGCTGGAAGTTACTTTTAATATACTTCATCTGAAGCCAGAAAGTGACCCCCACACACCATGATCCTGGCTATGACAAGCACTTGCTTGTAATGGGGGCCATTGGAATGTCCTCCTTCTAGGGCATCAGCTTTGAAAATGGACTACTAGAAGGAAAAGAAACCTGGGCATTTTCTAAATAGTCTGAAAATCCTGGTTCCAATGGGTCACAGGGTGGAATAGCATACATGGAAATTCACTGATGACCCCAAATTCTTAGCTGACTATGGCCATTACATCCAACTCCCTCTTGTCTTCATGTATGTGAATCTATGTATGTCAATGGTACTGGCACACACACTAATAAGTTCATTCTATTTTTCTTGCTTCCTCATCTTTACTAATGAGGAAAAAAGGATTAAAAAGATAAAAGGCCAAGAAGGAAAGGCAAAAGAAGTCAAAAGCTGGCTTCCTGCCTAATTGGATCATCAGGTTTAAGAAAGACTTTCCAACTTCTTGTGTCTTGTATCAAGTCAATCTGAGCTCATGTAAAGGGTTGCAAAGCAAATAGCCTTAAAGGCCAAGTGGTCCAAGAGGGGTCACAACAATCTAAACCAGACCAAAACTAACTGCAATGACACATGTAAATGGAGATATCTCAAGCTTTGCTTGCTTTCATTTTAGAAAAAGAGCATAAAGATTTACCAGAGTAACTAGAATCCCTAGTTAAGAGACAGCCCATCAAAGACATTTTTGGTGTCAAGGAAAGTTACCCGAACCTACTTAATAAGCTGGTTGTCTATAGCTTGACATTTATTTTGAAAGAGTTGGCTGTTAATGTAACAAATGTAACAGCACATCTGCCATTAGAGAGGAGAAAAGGGGGAGAGGTAGAGAGAAGAGGGAGTGAGAGAAGGAAAGCACAGAATGACAGGGGAGAAACAATATTCTCTGTGTAGGGTAGTACAGGTGCTATGGGCTGAATTCCATCCCCCCCCAAATTCATACATTGAAGTCCTAACTCCCAACCCATGAGAATGTGAATGTATTGAGACCGGGCCTTCAAGGAGGGGATCAAGTTAAAAGGAAGTTATCAGAATTGGCTCTAATCCAGTCTTATGGATGTTCTTGTAAGAGTCAATTTGGCCACACAAAGAGTCACTATGAGTATGCATGCAGAGAGATGATGACCATGTAAAAAGGCCACAGGGCTGCCATCTGCAAGCCAGAGAGGCCTCAAAGGAACTCAATCCTGCTGGCATCTTGATCTTTTGGAAAATAACAGTACCTTACCTCATAAGTCTATTTTAAGGATTAATTAAATTAATCTGTGTAAAACACAACAGTACCTGGCACAACATAAGCACTCAAGAAGTGGCAGCTGACAATGCTGCTGCTGTTATTAATAAAGGGCCTAAGAAAACAACAGAAGACCCGGTGTGAAACATACCATTCATATAACAATGCTGACTGAATGAAAACCTTACCATCAGCTTCCTAAACGACCTTGGGTATGTAACTGGGCCCTTTGTGGTCTTATACTTGCACAACAGGAAGCATAACTTCTTGCTTATGCTCAATGGCTCTTCAAGGAAAATGCTATTTGTTTTTCACTGGGGGAAAGGTCTACTAGGAATAGAGTTGAAAGTGGCCTCTCCAGAGCACCATATCCAATTCAATGGATGTCTACCTGATGGTAGAGACTACTTAACCAGAATTGTAGGCTGGAAGCACATAGACTCAGAATCACTGGCCCTATTAGTCCAGAGACAGGTTTTCTGATGTGCCTCCTTTTCCTGGAATGTGATGAGACTGCTAAAAATGGAGAAAGTAGCTCTCTATCTGTTGGACCTCTCAATCTCCTGAGAAAAGGGACACAAGGTGGGCAGAGAGATAAGAAATCATTGCAGGTCACCTCCATAGGCAGAGAGTAACTTCTGATCTAACACTGGGATGCTGTGGCATGTCAAAGTAGCCACATATTTTAAAGTGTAGGTTTATGTTGTCAATTTAGATTATTTGTATCATTCTTTGATATTATTCACTCTAGCTCTAAGACCAAAGCAGGAGTGTTTTTATTGACAGTGCTAGGGATGGGGCCAAAGGCCTCATGTATACTAGTGAAGAGGTCTACCACTGAGCCATATCCCCAGCCCTCCACCTTCAGTTTTGAAGAAGTCCCTGGAAGTAACTGCTATGGGAATTAAGTTTCAGAGCCACTGCAAAAAATCAGTGGCCTTCAACTCAGGCTCTGAGTTAGAATGAACTAGGGTACTTCTGAAAACACAATACCCAAGCTTTGTCATAGATCATTAACTTAGATTCTCCAAGGGTAGGGCAGGGCATAGGGTTGATTTTTTTTTCTACCAGTTTGTTTGTTATTTTATTTTATATTTAATTGACAAAAAGTTGTCTACATTCATGGGTAGACAATATGGTATATTATAATTAAGGGGTAAAAAGGTGATGATGGTTTGATATATGTTTACACTGTGGAATGATGAAACCAAGCTAATTAAGTGATCTCAGAGCCTAGGGAGGGTTCAAAACTCACTGCATTAAGATGAATGCTTCCCATTTCAATTTCTGCTAATGTATAATATGTAGCTGGAAAAGTATAAGTAGCACAGGGGTGTATGTATCTATGGGGAGGGAATGATTACTTTCTTCAGAAGGAGCAATGTATAACTGTGGTTTGAAGATCAAAAAGCTCAAACATTGCTTCTAATTCTGCCACTTAGACTTTATGTGACTCTCTCAATGTCAGTTTCTTCCTCTGTAAAACAAGAAAGCAACATACTTGCCCTGTCTGTGTCATACAACTGTCATGTGAGAAAGCCTTATAAAGTGCTATCCAAAAGGCAAGATTATGATTTCAAGAATTAAACTCTGATTTTTATGTCTGAAGTAAATTTAAGTCATGAAAGCAGTAGTAATGATTTTACAGGTGATTTCTTTACCGAACTTTCTAATAGCCTGCTAATCCCTCCATAGCCCCACATGTGGGAGTCTAAGAGCAGTGCCCAGTTACCCCCAACCTAGTTATGTAGCACCTGGTTCTCTCAAAGCTGGTTTATCACCTGGCCCCCTGTTACAGTGGGATTCTCCCTGCTAGCCAAAGGAGGTCTGTGTGACCCACACTTTTCTATGGATTTGAGTGGATAGAAAAAGAATTGAATTCCTGCCCCCCGAGGTGCCTAAGAAAAATGTAGAAAGGCTTTGAACATCTTTAGCATCATTCTAAAATACTTGGAAGCCTCTGTCTAATGGGTGGCGCCTAAGTCCCCTATCTTTCCACTAATACTCCCCAAGAATTTCAGTAGGCTTTTTGGTCTGTCCTATTTTATTTTTGTTTATTTTTTGGGTGTTCTGGGGATCAAACCCAGGGCCTCATGCAAGCCAAGCAAGCATTCAACCCCTGAACCACATCCTCAGCCCTGTCTGTCCTAGTTCTGATGTAAACCCTTATGGCAGCCCAAGTCTCACCCCATCAAGCTTCACCACATGCATCAAAGCTCAACATTAGGGCTGGGGTTGTAGCTCAGTGGTAGAGCACTTGCTTATTAGCATGTGTGAGGCACTGGGTTTGATTCTCAGCAGCACATATAAATAAATGAATAAAATAAATAAAGGTCTATGTTCATATACACGTAAAAAAACAATTTTAAAGCCCCTCAACATTAATGTGTATGTGTGTGTGTGTTGTAAATCACATGTGCATACTGGCTAAGAATGAGGAGATGCAAGGAAAGAACAAATACTATTTTGGATATTTCAACATTTCTAGAAGTGGCTACTTACCAGCCGGGTATTTACCACAGGAAACAGCAATGCCAGAAGAGCCCCATTCAACATATGCATCTGCAACCTGGAGGGGAAAGAAGAACAAGTCCAGGTCACACTCAGACCCTGATGCAGAGGCAGAAGAAGAAAATGTATCAGATTAAGCCAGGCCATGTGGGAGAGGGTTATATATACAAGCTGCTCTCTGTGTAAAACACATATACAGAATAAATTAAAAGCAGCATATTTTGTACTAACTGAAATGTTCTGAAGAGCACTACCAGTGCCTCTAAATCCCCCCAAACACTTCCTGAACACACTCTGGTTACAACACTTCATTACATAATGAGCTCTGTGCTCCCTAAACATCCTGTCAGCCCCAATCAGAGGCTTCAACTGCTGAGGCATTAGGAAAGGGGAACTGCAGTAGCTAAGTGTTCTGTTGTAATGGAAGAGTCCTATGTATTACACTATGGTCACCTATTTATACAGTCATAACCAAGTATTTTTCCTAGAGACCTGGACAAAAACCCCAGGGAGCCAGCCGTAGTGCTTTGCAAACTGTTTCCCCCCCATGCTTAGAAACAACTTCAGAAGCTGCTGCAGGAGGTGAGGAGAGCAAGTGTGGTAATCTTCCAGTTTTTCTTTGCTCTGTTTTACATATTGGACTCTGTGGCTTAAAAGCAAAAGAAAATTTAAAATAAAGAAGATGAAGAAAAAGAAAATCACCAGTCTCTAACATTGGATAGTAATACTATTTCCCAGTCTCAAGATAGTAGAAATTCTTCATAAGTCAAGAACAATTTACTCAGGAAGAAACCCTGCTTATAAGGGCTCTGAACAAGGATTTAAGCAGCTTCTTTCATCATTCACGAAGCCAATATGCCTCTTAGACTTAAAGACACTAGCTAGGGTGTGTGTGTGTGTGTGTGTGAATGTGTGAGACACAGAAATCCTACCAGGAAGTATCCTTGTCCTTGAGGAGAAAGGCAGGCCACATGCTGAATCACCCTAAAACTTTGTCTTTTTCCTTGGAGTTCATGGAAGTGTTTATAAAAGACATTACCAGAAGACCCTAGAGAATAGGGGTCTCTTCTAGAAATAGGCCCCAAGACTGCTTTTTATTTTCCCCAGACTGTTCTTTGTTACCAACGCTTCACAATAGTGATGATAAGCACTTAATATGTTCTAGGCAATCTTCAACAGATGAATGGATAAAGAAGTTATGGCATATATGTATACACACACACACACACACACACACACACAGGAGTATTACTCAGCCATAAAGAATGACTTTATGACATTTGCAAGTAAATGGATGGATCTGGAGACTACCTTGCTAAATAAAATAAGCCAGTCCCCAAAAGTCAAAGGTTGAATGTTTTTACTGATATGTGGAAGCTAACCCACAATAAGGGAGGAGAGCAGAAGAATAGATATTCAGTTTATTAGACTAAGGGGAATGAAGGTAAGGGAGAGAGAGAGGGGATAGGAAAAAGAAAGACAGTGAAATGAATCTGAAATAATTTTCCTATGTATGTATATGAATAGTGAATCCAACTATCATGAACATTCATAAGAATGGGATCCTAACTAGAATAAGATACATTCCATGCTTGTGTAATCATATCAAAATGAATTCTACTGTCATATATAAAAAGAACCAATAAAAATTTATACATTCTAGTCAAGTTATCTATCTGCTTTACATGAACTCTCAACTTTTACAGCAATCTTATGATACAGGTGTGATGACTTTTCCCATTCTGTTGATGAAGAAGCCACAGAGACATGAAGTAACCTAGTCAATGTCTTATATCAGGTAAAAGTCAGCACTCACACCCAGATTTATCTGACTCTAGATGCCAAAATTTCATATCCCTCCCACTATCTTACAGAGGCTTCTTTCCTTCTTCCCTCCCAAATATGACCTCAGTTAGAAAGTCAGGGATGCTCTTTTGTCCTTCCTTTTTCTTTCTATTGACCTCCCTACCTCCTCCTGCATTCCCTGAACCAGGCTTAATATGTTTTCAAGGGATGAATTTAAAGGGAGAAGACTCTTTGACCATGCTAGGCCAATAAAGTCCTATAGGTTAATAGGACTTGGCTTGCCTAATACAGGCCTCCAGGTTAATAGGACTTGGCTTGCCATGAGGAGGCAGCACACTAATGCAATATCACTCCAGCCACCTCAGGCTGGCCAACTTACCATGCCACTTCAGGAGGATCATTCAAGAGGGTGCCCTGTGCTCTGATTTCCAGGCCTGGGTGAAGCAGAGTTTAGTTTAGCCTTGTCCCTGGGCCCTAGTCTATGACAGCAACAGCATAAAGACTCTTCCTGAGAGAGGAAAAATTGCACTGATAGTTAAGATAAAGCTAGATTCTTGTACCAGGCTTCACCATTGATCTCAAATGAATGTTGGCATTTGCACAAGGCCAATTAGACGTTAGGGCAACACAAAGTTATATATCTTGAGAACAATGGGATTGATCCCAAGGGCCCAGGGTAAGCCAAAGATAAAGTAGATAAAATGAACATAAAGAATCAAAATGGGGCTGGGGTTATGGCTCAGCGATAGAGCATTTGCCTAGCACGTGTGAGGCCCTGGGTTCAATTCTCAGCACTGCATATAAATAAATAAAATAAAGGTCCATTGACAACTAAAAATATATTTTTAAAAAAATTAAAAATGAAGCTGGGCACGGTGGCGCACGCCTGTAATCCCAGCACTTTGGGAGGCTGAGGCAGGAGGATCACGAGTTCAAAGCCAGCCTCAGCAATGGCGAGGCACTTAGCAACTCAGTGAGACCCTGTCTCTAAATAAAATACAAAAAAGGGCTGGGGATGTGACCCAGTAGACGAGTGCCCCTGAGTTCAATCCCCAGCACCACAAAAAAATAAATAAATAAATAAATAAAAATGAATAAGTTCCTAGATAAAAACAAGACTTGTTCTGGGTTCCCAAAATTCAGTTATACAAGATATATATGAAAGAGTAAATTATCATTAATATATAAAGAAGTCTTACACAGTAATATTTACAAAATTATCCAAGATGTACTGACCATTTTCTACATGCAAATCACTGAGCTAATATTCAGACACATCATCACAATTCATTTCCCACTCAGATTTTATTATTATAATTAGTATCATCATCTTATACATTCCATAGCTTCATTTCATAGCTGAATGACCAAGTCACTCCAAGTAATTAAGTGACTTGCCCAAGAGCACACAGATAATAAATGAATGAGTCAGAAGTCACACTCAGGTATCCCCAAGTTTCAAGTCTGTGTTTTTACCACTGTACTCAGCTTCAAATATGTGGCATGAACATTTCATTTGCTTTGGTGTGTGTGTGTGTGTGTGTGTGTGTGTGTGTGTGTGTTTGAGAGAGGAGGGAGAGGGAGGGAGAGGGAGAGGGAGAGAGAGAGAGAGAGAGAGAGAGAGAGAGCGAGCGAGCGCAGTTCTGGGATACCACAGGGCCATGTCTGAAGGTAATGGAACCCTTTCTGTGCTCTGTGACAAAACTGCCTTGATTATGCAGCTACACCATGCCTAACAGGTGAGCAACTGACCAAAGGTGGCCTAAACCTTCCCTTGCTCCTGCCTTCTGCCTTCTGACTGCTTTATCCTGGTAGCATTCCCATATGCCACTGCTTAGCATGACAGGCCCCTGTAAGCATAAATAAACTTTGTTTTCCCCTTCTTTCTCCTCTTATGGCCATACCTGACTGGCCATCTAAAAGAATAAAAAATAGGGGCTGGCGTTATGGCTCAGTGGTAGAGCACTTGCCTAGTGAGGCACTGGGTTTGATTCTCAGCACCACATATAAATAAATAAATAAATAAAATAAATAAAGGTATTGTGTCTATCTACAACTAAGGAAAAAAAAAAAGAATTGGGCCTTTAAAAAATACAAAACAGCTGTTAACAGTTGCCACAAATTTTAAGTACAGTACTTCTTGGTTTTGTATAGCTTAGCTGGTAATAGCCTAAGGTTCCACATAGGAAAGATGTCAATTCTCACCTAAATGATCTATGGAGTCAAAGCAATTCTGACCAAAATCCCAGTAGGATATTTTATAGATACACGTAAACTGACTCTAAAATGTATATGGAAGGACAAAGAAACAGGAACAGTTGAAATGGTTTAGAAAAAAGAGCTAGATGAAGACATCATATTGCCTATTTTTAAGGCTTACCATAAAGTTACAGCAATCAAAACAATACAGTATTAGGTAAGAATAGACACATCAAATATAAAACAGAAGAGTCCAGTATCAGACCCACACTGATATGGTCATTTGATTTCTATGGTAGTGCAAAATGCTATTGGAACAACTGGATATTCCTATGTAAAATAATGTAGACCCATAATCTAAGCCTCACACCTTATATAAAGGTTAAGTCACAAATCTAAATAGAAATTGTAAAATTATAAATCCTTTAGAAGAAAACAAAGAAAAAGATCTGTGATCTTCAGTTAAACAAATAGTTCTTTGACTAACATGACACCAAAAACACAATACATAATGAAAAAAAAAATGTTAAATTGGACTAAATCAAAAGCTTAAAGGTTTTTTACCTAAAGAAAATGCAAAGACAAGCTATATAATGATACAGAATGGGGAAACTATTTGGAAGTCACAGATCCAAAAAAGAACTTTTATCTGGAATATATAAAGAATCCTCAAATTCAACAATAAGAAAACAACTCAATTGTTTAAATTGGCTAAAAAAATTAAATAGAAACTTCACCAAAAGATATATAGAGTTGGGAGTGTAGCTCAGTGGGAGAGTGCTAGCCAGACATGCATGAGGCCTTGGGTTTGATCCCCAGCACCACTACTCATCTATCAATAGAACTGCCAATATAAGAATACTGACAATAGCATTTGCTGGAGAGGATACGGGAAAGGTGGAACTTTCACACATATTGGTGGAAATGTAAAATATAAAAGTACCACTTTGGAAAATAGTTTGGAAGCGTCTTATAAAATTTAGAAATTTAAAAGTATTTATCCTATGACCCAATAACCCTAGTCCTGGATATTTATTTGCCCTCCTGAGATGAAAATTCACGTTTCTGCAAAAACCTGTACAGAAGTATTTACAGCAACACTATTTATTTATTAATTGTCTGTGGACCTTTATTTTATTTATTTATTTTTATGTGGTGCTGAGAATCGAATCCAGTGCCTCACACAGGTTAGGCAAGTGCTCTACCAGTGAGCTACAACCCTAGCCCAATAACTCTATTTATAATAGCCAAAATTTGAAACCAGTCCAGGTGCCCTTCAATGAGTAACTAAACAAACTGTGGTAAACACATACATGGAAAACTACTCATAAATAAAAATCAGTGAGCAAGTGACACATGCAAGAATTTACATGAATCTCATGCAGCATTATGCTGCATGAACAAAGTTACTGTAGGGTTCCATATGTATAATATTCCCTGAACAATAAAACTATAGTAAAGGAGAACTGATAAAGTCGTTGCCAGGTTGTAGAGATGTGGGTAATCATTCTAAAGGGACAGTATGAGGAGTTCTTAGAACCAATGGTACTGTTCAATTCCCTGATTGTGGTGGTAGTCACAGAAATCTACACAATATTACACTGAAAAATTCAATTTTACTATATGATAAAATTCAAAATATACAAGACAAGCAAAACACAGGTTTCCCAGCCTCAACTTTCATATCCACAAAGAGATCCAACATCCTAAACCTTTTAAAACAATGCTTTCTTACCCTATATTTTTACCTTGAAATATTCAAACAGAAAATTATTTTAAAAATTCATACAATGTATACTCATGTGTCCCTTGTCCCACTTAAGTAAGTCTGAATATTATTTATTCCATTGAAGCACTGTTTATATACTTCCTAACTAGCATTCATCTGTCCCACTCCCCACCAGCATGAACCTCAATTCTGAAGTAGTAGGCTTTCTTTCTATCCATGTTTTTATATGTTTATTATATTTGTTTGTATCCACAAACTATGTTGTGTTGTTTCATTTTCATCCAATTAAATATATGGCATCATATATTTAATACATATTTCCTTCTGCAAATTACACTTTTCACCCAACATGGCTTCCTCTAATTACTTATGTCAATGAATGAAATTCTACTTTATGATTTTCACTGCTATACAACATTCAGTTTTATGAATGGACTACAAGTTACTTATCCACTGTCATATTGATGGACATCTGAATCTTTTCTTTCCACATTGGCTAGATATATTGAGATTACTTTCTGTAATTTTTATTATAAATACAAGAAACCTGTTCTACCATACAGAGTCCAGGGTCCTTCCACACTGGCCTTCTTTTTATACAAGCTCATGATAAGAAAGTGTACCTCTTTTGTCAGTCTGACAAAAGCCTATCATTCAGCAGGAAACACAACTAATACCTTGCATTTCAGAACTCACAGATCAGAAAGCATAAGAACTGCTGAATCTAGATGAAGATCATATGGTCATTCAGTGGACAGCTATGGTCACTCTTCTATATGTTTGAAAATTTTCAGAATAAAAGTTTGAACATAAAAAAACAGATAAAGGAAGAAAAACTAGGCAAGTACAACAGGAAAGCTAGCATAACTTTGCTTGTGGGCACAAAGACAATTCCCTGGTTGCACCCACTGGTTTCCCACTTCCTTGTTCTGGACTAAATGGGGCCACACAACCACAAAGATTCTAGAACATTTGCTTTTTCCCTGTGAAGTTCAGGAAGTTGGCAAAAGCTTCCATCTAAAAGGTGCTCAAGTGGTAAAAGAAACTACTTATCTGAGAGTAATTTTCATTTTGAAATTGTACTTATCTCTATGAAAGCAATTTTCATCCCCAAATTATAACAGTAAGGTATAGAAGTGGTAATGTCAAGACAAGGATAATGCTGTATATTGAGGAGTTAGTATATGCTAGGTTCCACGCTAAGAAATTTACATGGGTCATCTCATGTAATTGTCACTAATTACTTAAGGAGGTAGTTGTTATTATTAATAGTATTCTTTTGCAATGAGGAAGTGGAGACTGGGGCTTTAATCCTCACTCAGGATCACAGAGCAAGTAGAAGAAGCACAAGTATAACCTCGCCCATCAAATTTCACTGCATTACTCAAGACCCCTCGAAAACATATCTATCCTATAAACCAAATGTTGAATTAACAGGGCACCATTTAAATACATTATGTTATATTATCCAAATAGTGGAATACTCTCAAGCTATTAGAAATAATATTTACAGCAATATATAATAAAATAGTAAAACAACTGTGATATATTAACTTTGTAAATATTACAAAGTAGCATATAGAAAATCATTATTTTATGTCTAAAAATTGAGTACATATTGGGGCTGGGGTTGTAGCCCAGTGGTAGAGTACTTGTCTTATAAGTATGAGGCATTGGATTCAATCCTCAGCACCACATAAAAATAAATAAAGGTATTGCATACATCTACATGTAACTAAAAACAATTTTTAATTGGGTATATACATACAGATGACTGGAAGGAAACTATACCAACATATTAATAGGAATCATCAGTTACACTTATTCTCTTCTTTATTGTATTCTGTAATGTTTGACTTCTTCCCTTACTATGAGCATGGATTACTTCTATAAAAAAACTGAAACATTTCTACTTCTTCATTATTAACTGCACAACTCCTACATATCTATTATGCTGTATTGCTCTCTTTTTTGGAATTGCTTTTGTCCAAATTCCTCATTTGGCTTACACAAGGACTGGGTAGACTGACAAAGTAAAAAGAGGCCCCAAATGATCAGTCACCCTTCCTCTGTTGAATACTGCTTTCCATGTTTCCCCAAATAGGAATAGTTATCTGGATCTCTTGTCAACCTTTTACCTGGAGGTGATGCACATCTGAACACACATTTAAAGCATAGCAATCCAGGAGAAAGAAAAAAATAAAAAATCGGTCCCTGCTCTGGAAACCTTCAGAGAACTTTCAGAAAACTTGTAGAAGGCAAAATTGAATATGTATATATGAGGAGAAAGGCAGCTTCCATTGTGTACTGATGAGGAAGAGAGACCTGTGAATAACCTGAAAGCTTTCTACCTCTTCTAAGCATTAAGACTGTATATGAGCTGGGCGCAGTGGCACATGACTGTAATCCCAGCACTTGGGAGGCTGAGGCAGGAAGATCACGAGTTCAAAGCCAGCCTCAGCAATGGCGAGGCACTTAGCAACTCAGTGAGACCCTGTCTCTAATAAAATACAAATAAGGTAATGCATTCTGCTGTCATTTATAACATCTTAGAATAAAAAATAAATAATTTTTAAAAGAATCCTTAGTAATCATTTTAATATTTCTATTTTAATAAAAATGCAATCTAAATTTCATTTAAAAAAATACAAAAAAGGGCTGGGGATGTGGCCCAGTGGTCGAGTGCCCCCGAGTTCAATCCCCAGTAACAACAACAGAAAGACTGTATATGAATACAAGGCAGGGCCCTGACAGATGGAAAGAAGGCACCTGAGTGGCATTCCACAGGGAAAAATAAAAATAAAAAAGAACTGATCTCCCTGAATTATTGGTCCTCTAAGTCTCTGATCTCTTTCCCCTTTAAAACTGCAGCATTCATATATAGGACTTTCTCTCTCTTGTCAAGAACTGGGTATTAATTAGGCTGCTCAGGTCATAGGCAATTTCTCAAACACCTTTTTCAGCAATCAGTCCAAAGGTAAGCCTTAAAACACCCACCTCTGAGGCAAAGGTTCCTTTTTAACATTACCCCAAACCAAGTTGAGACCTCTCAGGTTCCAGAGCAGGTAATCCAATGAGCTCTGTGAAAAGGGGCGCTAAGATGTAAAGCTACTCCCAGACAATAACACACTACAGGTTTAACCTGAGTCCATCTTATAACCTCAGGGCAGTCCCAGAGATCTGAGGCTCCCTGGGAAAGTCATGCTGCTTAAAAGTAGGTGAGTATAAGAAATGGAATCTAGAAAAGAAAGAGTTATCCTAATATCATGTGGCCCAAAGGCCAACAGGGTATCAACCTTGCAATGCAATGATAACATGTCAGGCTGCCATAATTCCCCTCACCAGGCCCCAAACTTCCCTTACCTACCTTGACTCACACCCAGCCTACAGTGCTCTCTCCATCCAGCAAAGCATCTCCTGCTCCATGCAGCACAGATGAAATTTCATCTCCTCTCCTTCAAAAGCCTCTCCAGACTGAGTCAACAGATACTCATGACCAAATAATCCCACTTGCATCACAAATCCACTCCTCTCCATGTGCACATTAAGATTAGCAAATTTCAAGGTTTTAGTGTTGGGCAGGTACAGTATGCTTCCAGAGGCAAAGGATGCATTCCAGCTCTGTGTGATGCACTTTTCTTACCCAGAGCAGGGTAGGAGAAGAGTTCACTGCCATTCAAAATGCACCACTCAGTGACTCACTCCATAAGGCCCCCACACCCTTGCTGCACACATTTGGATAACCTGGCACATTAAGTGGTGGATGTTCACAAGTCAACTAAACTGCCTGATCACAACCCAAAGCCAGAAAAACCTTAACTGTCATTCCGTTTTCTTTCATCTATTCCTTTAAGATATCCCAGCTCAGAGAGAGTCCCAAATGCTAGCTTCTCTAAGAGGCTCCTGGTCCTTATGAAACTCTCCTCTAAAAACAGCAACCAGGACACCAAAGAGCTAGCAGAAAATTGGAGCCCTCTGTGCTGGTGGGATCCATGGAGACTGGGAAAAGGGAGTGAATGTTTTCTACAATGTGATGACAACACCCTCCTTCACCATGGATAACAGACCCAACAGGGAGACTGGGAAACTGCCAAGCTCTCCAAAGCTTTTCCCAGACCCAGGGCTGCAGCTCACAGGACTGATAGCTTCTTTAGCCCCAAGCCTCAAGATCTTATAATTCTTCCAGCCCCAGAATAGGGAAAGATAATGAGCCTGGATATGCTCACTCTCCTCCAAGGACAATACTAAACAGAGACTTGATCTCCCAGCCCTAAGCCCTGGGCAGATGAGAGACCATGTTTGGAATTTAGGCCCTTTCCAGGTCTTGGTCAAGTTCAGGGCTGCTGAGGCTAGAGCTCAGATGTAAAGAGTGTCCTCTGCATGCCACTGAGAGAAAAGTCACTTAGGGTTAGGAAGGCAGCACCGTTTCCAGATAAAAGGACCCAGGTCTCCAGCCAACCAGTGGGAACCTTCTCCTGGAATCTGCAGAGACAGCTGACTCAAGCTGGGGACTACTCTTTTATCTAATGAGTCTGTTGTGGTTAACAACTTAAAAGCTAGGATTTTCTAGTCTTGGGAAGAATCAGGATCATCTACAGGAAGCATCACTAGTTACCATTTATACTATGAGCACAAAGGAAGGACTGACTAACTTTTAAGATGCCTCTGATAGGACAGGCACAGTGGCATGCTCCCAGTGACTCTGAAGCAGAGGCAGGAGGATCACAAGTTTGAGGTCAGCCTCAGCAACTTAGTAAGACCCTGTCTCAAAAAGAAAAGAAAAAAAAAGGCTTGGGATGTAGCTCAGTGGTAATGTGCCCCTGGGTTCAATTCAAGCAAGCAACCAAGCATGCAAGCACGAAAGAAAGAAAGAGAAAGAAAGAAAGAAAGAAAGAAAGACCTATTCAAAAGATACCTCTGATATAGGGCTGGGGCTGGAGCTCGGGCTGGGGCTCAGTGGTAGCACACTTACCTGGTATGTGTGAGGCACTGGGTTCAATTCTCAGCACCACATTAAAAAAGGGAAAGAAAGAAAGAAAGAGAGAGAGAGAGAGAAAGAAAGAAAAGGAAAGGAAAGGAAAGGAAAGAAAGAGGGGGGGAGGGAGGGAGGGAGGGAGGGGGGGGAGGGAGGAAGAAAGGAAGAAAAATAAAGGTATATCAACAACTAAAAAGTTTTTAAAAAGATACCTCTGATATGAGCACTTGTGATGGTGGCTAGGGTTTCCCAAGCCTCTGGGAGGAGAAAATCCTTGCTCTGATTCTTATAACAAAATGTATGAATATGAACACTGTTATCTCCATCCCTAAAGAGCAAATTATGACGTGACTAGGGTGCACTGCAGCATTCCAGAATTCCCTAAGCCCTGCTAGGTATTCCTTTTAAATAGTCAAACATTCTCTCTCCTTGCCTTCTATCTTATTAGCAAGGCCACTGTCGTATAGTACCAAGTAATCCCCTAGGACCAGCCTCTGCCTCTCCAGTGTGTGCTAGATCTAATTCCTTTAAACTCAGGGTCAGCAAAATATAGTCCCCCTCATTTGTTTATTTTCCTGTGATAAAATTATATATGCATAAATAAAATTTCCTATCTTAACTATTTTTTTTTTTTGTGGTACCAGGGATTGAACTCAGGGGCACTCGACCACTGGGCCACATCCCCAGCCCTTTTTTGTGTTTTTATTAGAGACAGGGTCTCCCTGAGTTGCTAAGTGCCTCGTCATTGCTGAGGCTGGCTTTGAACTCACGATCCTCCTGCCTCAGCCTCCCAAAGTGCTGGGATTACAGGCGTGTGCCACCGCGCCCAGCTCTTAACTATTTTTAATTGTACAGTTATGTGGCATTAATTACATTCACATTATTGTGCAAACATTATTACCAGCCATCTATAGAACTTTTGCATCTGGTTAGGTAAAGTTTGGTCTTGTTGCTGTGTTGTTTAGGGTTTTGGAGATGGGGTTTCAATTGCCCATGATAGCCTTGAACTTGCAATCCTCCTGCCTCAACCTCCTTAGTCACTGGGATTACAGGTAATTGCTACCATGTACACCTTAGGTAAATAAAACTTTTATTTGAACACAGCCAAATTCTCTCATTTGCATATTGCCATGTGCTTTCTTGCTATAACCAGAGTTAAATAATTCAAGCACAGAGCTCATAGATCCCTGAGGGCTAAAATATTTACTATGTGGACCTCTATAGAAAAAAAAAGATGCCTACCTCTGCTCTATACCAAAATACACATAGGGTTTCTAGTTTAAAATAGCAATTGGCTAACAAGTTCTTAACCCAGTCTCTCCCAACTTCAAAACTGAAATACTTATGAAGACACAGAGAAATATAAAATTCCCCAAATCACTGAAAACTTAGACTGATGATTATACTACAGCCAGAATCTGGGAGAAATCTCCATTCACAACATGGCTGATATGAAGTAAGAAAAAACAATCTATGGTCAAAGAATGAAGCAGCTTCCAGAAATCCAGATGAAGATAGAAAGATACTAAATCCTTCCATCACCATCAGCCTCATGGCTTACAAATTGAGAGTTCATCTAATAATCAGCAAACTAGACAGACATTACTCCTGTCTACTACTTTTGGAGGAAATCAGCAATCCCCAAATTGGTCCATATCCATTTAGAGACGCCAATTACCCCAAATCAAGGGTAGAATTGGTGCTGGCATACTGCATCCTAGAAAAGGAGTCTGCACAAGTATAATCAGGTAGTCATGTATATGGGAGGCTATGGGTTTTTACGTTATCTGTTCAGAGTATCAGAGAGCTTAGCAGGAGGAATAGATAATTCCATATTGGTCCAGCAGAACCCACTACACAAATAGCCATTAGACACTGGGAAATGGGCTAAAAGCCACATGTATCAACCTGCATGCCAAGTATGGATGGGCAAAATGGTTCTAACCAACACCACAGAGAACATGAGAATACTCAAAGGCAGTCCACACACAAATTCTCCTTTGAATACTCATAGACATATTTAAAAAAAAACAGCATGGTTCTTATGAAAACTTCTGACAGCATAAGGGAGAGGCATATCATTATATAGACTTGGAAGAAGTATAAATGTCTGAATTTAGTATATGCACCAGAAGAAATAGTTCAGAAAACTATTTGGATCCTCAATAGTATGCAAGAAAACCTGGACTCTGGAAAAGGTATAGAAAGCCACTAGAATAAATAACACTAAGAAGGAATGACAAAGATGAAAAGAGACCTAGGAAAGTAAGAAAGAATTACAAAGAAATTAGTATTTTAACAGCAGAAGTAAATTTCATACTAAAGATTGCAAAAGGCAAAAAATTCATGTTACAAAAGATAACTCTGGTCTCTCACAAGCATACAGAGGAAAAGGAAAGTTTATCTTAGAAATCCTACCACAGCTGATATTAGGAAATATACTACTATAATATACCAAATGAGAAGGTAAAAGAAGAAAACACAAATGAACTATTCCACAGATTCCCAGAAATCATTAGCTCAATTTATTAACCATTCATGGGCTGCAGGTGCAAGTTGAACACTTGGCTAGCATGTGCAAGGCTGTGGGTTTGACCCCCAGCACTATCCCCAAAAAAAAGTATTTTAAAAAAAATTTGTAGTTGTAAATGGACAGAATGCCTTTATTTTATTTTTTTATTTTTATGTGGTGCTGAGGATCAAACCCAGGGCCTCATGCATGCTAAGCAAGTGCTCTGCCACTGAGCTACAGCCCCAGTCCATAAAAAAAAAAAAAGTATTTTTAAAGGATTTGATAATTTAAGATAATTACTTAATATTAGAACATCTAATATAAACCAACCATCTGCGTCAAATAATGTGAAACACTAACAATACTTCCATTAAAAGCAGAAGCAAGGGGCTGGGATTGTGGCTCAGTGGCAGAGCACTCGCCTTGCACGTGTGCGGCCCGGGTTTGATCCTCAGCACCACGTAAACATAAATGAATTTCATTGTGTACAACTAAAGTAAATAAATAAATATTTTTTAAAAAGCAGAAGCAAGAAAAGGATCCCTGCCAGTACCACTATTATTTAAGATTATACCAAAAGGCCTGGCCAAATTCAAGTAAGCTTGAGGCAAAAAGAAAAAAAAAAAGTTCCTTAAAAGGAGACAGAGTTACCATACCTATATGGTATGGGAAAAACCTGAAAAACTATTAGAAATAAGCATAGTGGCCAAATATAAAACAAACATACAACATCAAAACCTTTCTTACGTACCAGTAATAATTACTTGGAAAATATAATAAATGATATCACAAACTACAAACTGCCCAGGAATGACATTGGTGAGAAATATGTGGGAAACACACACACACACACACACACACACACACACACACACACACACATTCTCTCTCTCTCTCTAAGACTGAAGAACATTAAAGAAAATCACATTAAAAAATTAATCATGTCTCTTCCTGAATAGAGAGACTCTATGTTGTAACTATGCCAATGATATTAGGTTTAAAGTAACTCCAATCAAAATCCTAGTAGGATTTGGCGGAGCACCTGAGAAAAACATTTTAAGTTCATTAAGAAGAAATAAATGGTTGAGACTACCTAAGAAAAACCTATAGGTAAAGTAGTAGGCTTAGGAGATGGCAAAGAGAATTTGGTCTACCAGTTGTTGCAAAAACAAGAATATAAACCTGGTTGAAACCCCAACAGAGAGATCAATAGAATAGTACAAGTCTCTATAATAAATCCTAGCATATGTTAAAATTTATACTGCAAGTGTAATAGTGATAATCATAGGTAAACAGTTATTCAGTGGTGCTCAAATAAATGACTAAGGGGAAATATAAGCTATATCCCTACTTCATGCTGTTCACAGAATGAATTTTAGGTGGATTTACAAATTGAGTATTTTTTTAAAAAACATTTTAAACTGGGTTATTTATCTGATCTTAAAATGGGAAATATTTTCAAGTAAAAAGCATTGGAAGAAATTAACACAGTCTGAAGGGGGTTTGTAAACCCATCAATTAAAAAAAAAGCAAAACTAATGTCCATCAAATGAATCAGAACATTCATTAAGAGGCAATGCAGGGAAAACATTCATTGCTATAGTCATAGAGGATTTATGCTGTTTATACATGTAAAATTCATCCAAATCAACAAGAAAAATACTCCAATACAAAACTGAGAACATGAATTAACAGTCTAGAGATAAAAAACATATAAATGGCTAAAGAAAAGATTGGTAAGATGGCACATGTCTGTAATCCCAGTGACTTGGGAAGCTGAGGCAAAAGGATCATAAGTTTGAGGTCAGCCTCAGTAGCCTCAGTATATCAGCAAGATCCTGTCTCAAGAGAAAAAATGAGAAGGTGGGGGGGAACGAAGATGTATCAGTGGTACAGCACCCCTGAGTTCAATCTCCAGTACTGCAAATAAAATAAAATGACTAAAGCACATATGAATAATAAATATGTATAGGTTTGAAATTTTCTATAATGAAATTTAAAAGAACTAAGGAAAAAAGCATAGAGAAAAGAGAAGCCACAAGTGAGATCTGTGAGAGAGCTAAGGGAGTTCCTGGCTTTCCTCTCCCTTGGATTTTCAAAAATAAATCTTATTTATTAAGAACTAGTAGGGCAAGCTGATTCATATAATTGAACTGGATAGGTTCTCTAAAAGTCAGTGAGACAGATAACTTTTATCACACTTGGAAGTTGGACAGTAAGTGCAAAATTATCTCTAAGAAAATATAGTCATCCCTCATTATTCCTGGGGGACTGGATCCAGGACCTACTACAGATGCCAAATCCATGGATGCTCAAGTTTCTTATATAAAATGGTATAGCTTTTGCATATCACCTATGCACACCGCCCTGCCAGGTACAATAAATCTTTTCTAGATCAATTAAAATGTCTGATATAATATACACACTATCTAAATAGCTGTTATATACTGTTGTTTTGGGGATAATGATAAGAAAATATTCAAAACAGCTGCATATTATTGGATCTGTGGATGCAGAACTCACAGATACGTAGAGCTGAATGCATTGGTTTTACTGGAAATTGAGTAATAGAAAGAATTCTGTGGTTAGATGTTGAAAATATTGGTGGATTTCTCGTCAGTAAAGAACCATTTAAATCAGCCAAATGACTAAAAAGAAAATGGCTTATATTCAAAGAGACACAGAACAGCATTGCATGTACAGATGCAATACAACAAATAATTCTGCTGCTGCTATATGAGCACCCACAAAGAAGAGGAACCAGGAGCCAGGAACAGAAAGAATAAGAGAACTTCAAAGCCTAGCAGGCTGGAATTCTAGGAGTTGGAGATACTGGAGATCAACAGGGCACACTGCCCAAGATTGATGTGGTGGTGGGCTGAGTAGAAACCCCTTCAGATTTTAGCTGCACATCTTGGAGGCATGTTTTAAGTTGAGGCAGCCTTTCCAGCAGCAGGCTATAACAACAGGATTTAGCAAGTCATGTGTCAACTAAGGTACACATAAATGAAACAGCCTGAGACAAAGCCAGAAAATTGGGGACAAAGCCAGAACATTGGGGAACTGTCATTCCCCCTTGTCAAGTTTACCACAGGAACCCTGTAGAGAATCCTGCCCCTTGCATAGCCCAGAAAAGAACTGCCAGCACCACTGCTGCTTGGAGCATGAAGCTGCTACATGTATCATAATGCCTTTCCTGCAGTAACTGGGCATGCCTCCACAAAGAACATGCTAAACCCTGCTTTCACTGGGAAGTTAGCAAAATTATGCAAGGCTGGCATAGAAAGGGACCAATGCAGAAAGTAAGAGACAGCAGACAATGCTAATCAATAAGCCCATAGGACACACTGGTATAGAAACCACAGCAGTGCCCATCTGTGTGCACTGAACTATATGGAATTGTAAATAAGCTGACTTCATGCTTTTAACCTTTTAAACGATAACAGGATAGAAGAAAATATTCAATTTAGCAACAAATGGTAGTGATTAGGAACATGGGCTCTGGAATCAGAGACACAATGGATCAAATTCCAAAGGCACCAAGCACAAGACAATTACATCACTGAAACTTTCTGAGCCTCAGTTTCATTGATCCAACTAAGGATACTATTAGTATTTCAACACAGGTTTGTTGGAAGGATTAAATGAGATAGTCCATGTTGGGTGTTTCCCACCATGCCTAGGCACACAGCAAACCTAATTATGCACCTTAACAGTAAAAGTAAAGGAATGCTGACCCTGCCACTATGTAAGCTCAGCAGAGTTACTTAGCATTTCCTTGCCCCCAACTGCTTGATTTATAATGTAGATAATGTATTTCCTAGTTCACAGTATTATTTAAAGGGTTAGGTGAGCTAATTGAAGGCAAAATACTTTGAAAACAGTAAAAATTAATACTAATATCAGGCAGCATTATTATTTTAAATAAGAGCTGTCTACTTGCTAAAACCTTGATTCTCAACTTCATAATGCACATGGTATTTCCACACAACAGAATAATATGTGCCCAAGGCAAAATACTTTGAAAACAGTAAAAATTAATACTAATATCAGGCAGCATTATTATTTTAAATAAGAGCTGTCTGCTTGCTAAAACCTTGATTCTCAACTTCACAATGCACATGGTATTTCCACACAATGGAATAATATGTGCCCATTAAAATGGAGTACTGTGGGGATGGGGCTGTAGCTCAGTGGCAGAGCACTTGCTTAGCATGTGTGAGGCACTGGTTGGATCCTCAGCACCACATAAAAATAAATTAATAAACAAAGATATTGTGTGTCCCTCTACAACTAAAAATATATTTTTTTTTAAAAAAATGGAGTATTGTAAAAACTTTGTGCATCTTCAGGGAATTCCACTAAGGAGTTAAACAAAAGTCAATCCACAGTTGCATACTATATGATTCTACTTATATAATATTCAAAAAATAACAAAATTATAGAGCTGAAGTACAGATTAGTGTTTTCTGGGGTCAGGAATGGGGTACAGATAAGAAGGTGGTAGGTGTGGCTATAAAACAACAACAGGACAGATCCTCACGGTAACATAACTGTTCTGCTATAACAAATTGTAATAATGTTAATATTCTAGCTGTGATACTAGACTATAGTTTTGTAAGAGGTTACCATTGGAGGAAACTAGGTAAGAGGTACATGACATTTCTCTGTATTTGCTCTTACAATTGCATATATATTATATATATAATATATTATAGTTTTCATATATAACAATAACAACATATATAATATCAAAATGCAAAGTTTGATCTTAAAATGATGTGAGGAGTTTTGGAATAAAATGAGGAAAAACACATCAGAACAAAGGAGAATAGAAAATTATGATTAAAGACAAAGAGCAATATGGGTGCCATGACACAGGCCTGTCATGCCAGCTACTTGGGAGGCTGAGGCAGCAGGATCAAAAATTGGGAAACTTAGTAAGACCATGTCTCAAAGTGAAATAGAAAGGGTTGAGGATGTAGCTTAGTGGGAGAACATGTGCAAGGTGGTCCCCAGTGCTGCAAAGCAAAAAAGACATAAAGGAATAAATACTCATCTAGAGATTAGGGAAAAGTAGGAAAAGGGAATTTTTGAAGACAAAAACCAAACATTAAAAAATAAAGTAAGGTAAAAAGGATAAACAGATCCAAAACCTGATTCTATGCGGTGACCAAAACATCATAAGGGGCTTACCAACTGATTAAAATATAGAAAAACATGAAAATGGACAAGATTAAGTCCAAGAAATAAGACGTAACTACAAATGAAGAGATAGTTCTGAAATTATAAGATGCTAAACACTTAACTAAAAATTTAAAATTTAACAAATTTAAAAACTTAAAAGAAATAAATAATTTCCTAGCAAAATACAAATGGCCAAAACAGAGACAAAATGATTTAAATAGATTATCACAGAAAATACTGGAAAGGTGATTATGGGTCAAGAGAACCAAGAACAGATGGGCTTCATTGGTGAATTTCATCTGACCTTTAAAGAACACATAATTTCTCCTTCTGTACTTTCTTTCTTTCTGCAGTACAAGGGATCGAACCCAAGAGTGCTCAACCACTGAGCCACATCTCCAGCCCCACACTTTTGTTAAAATTTTGAGACAGGGTCTTAAACTTGTGATCCTCCTGCCTCAGCCTCCTGAGTTGCTGGGATTACAGACATGTATTTGTGTGCATGGCTAAAGGACACATAATTTCTAAGGGTAAGTAAAGTATTATAGGCCAGAGAGAAAGAAAAAACATTCAGTGGCATATTTTACATAACCACAATAACTTAATCCTCAAAATCTGATAAAAAATATAAAAAATGACTCCAATCTCACTCATGTTTACTGAAGCAAGGTTCTAAATAAAATATTAACTTTGGCAATGTATCAAAATACTAATACACTATGACCGGTGAGTTTATTTTACTAACATAAGAGTAGTTCAAAAGGAAAAGATCCATCAACATAATTCATTGTATCAAAAACTTCAATGAGGGCCTGGAGTGTAGCTCAGTGAAAAAGCACTTGCTGCCACGTACATGCAAGGCCTATCCCCAGCACTGCAAAAACAAACAACAAAAAAACTTAAATGGAAAACAAAACTGACATGATCAACAGATCTTGAGAAAGCATTTGATAAAATACAGAAACAATTCCCTTATTTTAATAATATTTTCAGCAAATGTGTAAATTAAATATAATAAAACAATAAACATCAACAGAAAATAAGGAGGAACACAGAAAATACTTCAATTTATAATCACTTTTAGGCAGACTAATCTACCAGCACCTTTTTAAAAAAAAAATTAGCTGTCTTTGAGTTTCTTATAAATGCAACAAGAAAACGAACTAACTAACTAGTTTAACCATTGGAAAGAAAAAACTAAAATTTTAGCAGAACTAACAAGAAAATTTGGTAACATAAAACATAAGATAAATATTTTGAAATTAATAATATTTTTCTATCTTAGGAGGAAGCACTTAGAAAGGGGAAAATATTACATGCATAACAGGGAAAACAGCTGTTCTTGAGGAATAAATGAATCAACAAAGGCTTAGAGCAGATAAAAAGAAAAGGACAGATCTAACAGAAAGATATAAAACAAGATCTGAACAGATGGAAATACTATTTCTTAGATTAAAATAACCATATAATATAAAACTAAATTATACATTTAATGTAATTATATTTAGAATCCTAATAGAGTTGGTGGGTAGTAGCTAAAATGATCTTAAAATGTTTATTTAGGAAAAAGTGCTAAAGAATAGCCAAAAATATTTCTAAGCTAATGCAATCAAATCACCGTGACTTTGATTAAAATAAAAAACAGACAAATAGTGCAGGGTGCAGTGATGCACACCTGTGATTCCAGTGACTCAAGACGCTGAGACAGGGGAATTGCAAGTTCATGGTCAGCCTCAGCAACTTAGAGAGACCCTCAACAACTTAGCAAGATCCTGTCTCAAAATTAAAAAAAAAATTAAAAAAAGGACTAGGGATGTAGTTCAGTGGTAAAGTGCCCCCGGTTTCAATGCCCAATAAAAAAGAAAAAAGCCAAATAGACAAAATGGAATAGGGAGTCAATAAATAGACCCTAGTATTTAAACCACTTAATGATTGACAAAGATGGCTATTCAGTTTACAGAGTTGGAGTTAATACATTATTCTAGCACAGCTGTTTTCCATCTTTGATAAATCAATCTTAAGGGCAGGGCATGGTGGCATATGCCTGTAATCCCAGCACTTGGGAGGCTGAGGCAGGAGGATTGCGAGTTCAAAGCCAGCCTCAGCAATGGTGAGGCATTTAGCAACTCAGTGAGACCCCCTCTCCAATAAAATACCAAAAAGGGCTGGGGATGTGACCCAATGGTTGAGTGCCCTGAGTTCAATCCCTGGCACAAAAAAAAAAAAAAAAAAAAAAAAAAAATCAATCTTAAACATGATTAGAAATCCAGAAGTTATAAAGAGAATCATCTTTGGATATGAAAAAATATAGAAAAAATTATATGGGGGCTGGGGTTGTGGCTCAGTGGTAGAGCACTTGCCTAGCACATGTGAGGCCCTGAGTTCAATCCTCAGCACCACATAAAAGTAAATAAATAAAATAAAGCTATAAAAAGTTACCTCATTAAAAAATTACACAGATATATCATGAGCAAACAATAATGACAGATAAAAAGCCAATACCTAAAATATAAAAGACATCTTACCAATTGAGGAAAATATGAATAATCCATAGGAAAATGGGCAGATGATATTAACAGAGAATTCAAAGAATAAGTTTAATTGAACAATAAAAAAAAAGAATACTGAAATTCACTAGTAACCAAGGAACTACATCCATTAGGTTGTCCTATTATAAAAAGAATCATAACACCATTTGTATACAGAGATAGAGAAAATAAACAAAAACAAAAACTAAAGTATAACAGCCTGATTTGTAAATCAATATGGCATCATGTGTTAATATATTTATATATAAACATTCATATACATCTATCTACAAGTTGACATCAACAGTATATAAGGCCACATGCTCAATGTTTATTTCACAATGGATTTTAGCAGCAGAAATCTGGAAAGAAAGTAAACGTTCATTAATAAGGGAATGACTAGATAAATTATTGTGTTTCTGTGAAATAATTTGTAGCTTTATAAAAGAATAAGATCTATACCAATAGGCTTTGATAGATTTCATGAGCTATTATTGAGTGGAAAAGTAAGATATTTTAAGGTATATTTAAGACTCTAATCTGTAAGACAACAGTGAACAATAATAAAAATATTCTATAACCTACACAAGTGTAAGTGCGTGTGTGTATGTTCCCATGCTCATTAAGAAAAACATAAGAATGCATATTGGTTTGGAAATAAGGTGTGGAAAGGTAGAGCTAGAAGCCAATCACAAAAAGGAAAAGAAAAGGACCACCATGAAAAATAAATCCAGAAATCATATTATGTTTTTATACATGTGCATAAATGTATAAATAAATTTTAAATTAAATTTAGAAAAGATACAATAAAAACCTCAATATACAATTTGACCTCTGCTTATTAAAAAAAGGAAGGGAGTAACCAAAATTATCTTTTGGGAGTAAGATTGGGGTGATGTTTATTTTGTTCTTTATGTTTCTTCCATTTTCTATGATACAAATTATTACTTTCATGATAATGAAATAATACTAATAAATGTTACTTTATAAACATTACACAGAATAATTGAGCTCATTTTGGAAAATCAAGGAGAGGGGGACAGGGTTAAATCCCCTATCCCTTAGGAGCTGTCCAAGTAACAAATATCTAAAATCAGAATCCATTACCCCTTACCCAGCAGAAAGTTACTCACCTAAGGCAAGAGACTAAGTGGCTATTTCAAAGAGCTGTTTGAAGCAGCAAATGGGGTATTTTTTCCCCTACCTAACACTTTAATGACTTAAGTAAATCAGAAAGCCATTTACACCACTCTCAATTATCCAAGGATCTGCTAAGCTCTTTACTTCCTGTTCCCTTACTCTGGCTTGTGGCCATTTCACTGCTCACAAATAGCTCCAAAATGGGGGCCAGGGAAGGGCAAAAAGATGAAATTAATTCAGTTGATTCATCTTCTCATTAGCAACTCCAATAAAAGGTTTGATAAGTGAGATGGTCACAACTCATGGTTAAAATGAGGGTTCCAGGACTCTAGATAATTTCAATAAGTAAACTTGCCTTTAGAGAGACAAGATTTGCTTACAATATACTTTAACAGATTTGATGTTTGCTATGTTTAAGAGTTATGACTTGTATTAAGGTGATATTTTTCTCTCATTTTAACTTTCATTTTAAGAAAAAACTCATAACCAAATTATATTGTTGCATTGTATGCATAACAAGAAATCCCACAATTATGTACAACTATAATACATCCATAAGAAATGTGGAGGAAAAAACTCATAAAAACAAGATCAAAGTCTTTCAATATAAAGGAACACTTTCTCAATGGAGCAGATGGATCATACTGCAAAGGCATTTCAAGGGAAAGATGCTGGCTGGCCCCCAGCACACTCTTAAGAGTAAATTTAGGAAACAAGCCTTGGCCATACAACCTTATCATACCTTCTTTTTTTTTTTTTACATATTTTTATTGGTGCATTTATAATTATATACACTGGTGGGATTTATTGTTACATATTTATATATATGCACACAATGTAATATTTATAATTTGGCCAATATCATTCCCCAATATTTCTGCATTTCCCCCCCTTCCTCCCTCCCCTGGTCCATTTCCTCTACTCTACTCATCTCCCTTTAATTTTCATGATCCCAGCACCACCTTTCTTTTCCATTCTTCCAGAAGAGAACATCCCTATAGTAGGTACTACTACTCATTTTACAGAAGATCAAATAGACTCAGAGGCTATTACTTTCCCAAGAACATACAGCTGTAAACGAGGAAACCCATCCAAACCTAGCCTGTGTGCTTAACTGCTGAAGCCCTTATTCCAATCACTATAGGAAACTGTACCCTCCATATTTATCATGTACAGGAAACTCACATCTGTAATCTGGGAGGTAGGGGGTTATACTTGATTTTTTTCTGTTCTTCCTATGTCTTTACATCTTCCAAGACAGAGAAACTAAATAAAGGAAAACAAGTCACTTATCCCTTCTGCCTTGTCTCTACAGTAACAGTAGCTCTTACTTCATCACTTTTACATAAATACGAGGCATTGTTGTTGAGTACTTTCTATGGATCAATCGGTTCACCCTTATAACAATCAAGGATGCAATCCTATTATACCATCTCCATTTTTCAGAAAGACAAATGAGGCTCACAGAGATTATGGGATTTCAGCATTCCAGATTCCATGCTCTTTTTCTGGTACTAGGGATTGATCCAGGGGGACTCTACTACTGAGCTACATCCCCAGTTGTCAACATTTTTGACACTTTCAATGGGCTATAAAGGATTTGTCAGAGCTAAAGCCACATCTCCACATAAAACATTTCCCTGTTTCCATGGGCCCTCACAGACTTTTCTTCCTTGGAAGCCCAGAGATGAAGTAGTATAAGCGCAAGGTGTTTACAACACATCATACTTTGTTATCAAATAGACAAAACAGACTGAAGAGTGATGGCAATAAAGCAAAAAACAATTTTCTCTTACTTGAAGACCACGATAGCTCCCGGACTTGGAGGACAGGCCAGGAGGAAGATCTGCAATTGAAGAATTAAGAACAGTTAGCAAGAGAAATGCTAGACATAGTGAGATGGTGTCACTTTTATAACATACAAAAAATAATCAAAGCTCTAACACATATAAAAATGTGATGTAAAAATTAAAAAGGTAAAAGTTTTGTTTTGATATATGAATTAAAAATAAATTTAAAAAAATTTAAAAGGCAAGCAGGTGGTTTTCCAAAGTCCATGTTTGTGTTCACACATGCACGTGTGTGCGTGCAAGTGTGAGGCAGAGAAAAAATATGTTTCTATGTGAGAAAGTGACAAGGCTCAATTCTTCAATGCTTTAACTTCAATATGACACAAATAGTCAGTCTTAGAAGCTTTTAACCCAGGGCATGTAAAAATAGATTCTGAGCATGAAACACGCACACATATGCCATCTGGTTTGCCTCCCATGAAGGAAAGTGGGTTTATCAATACTCAACACTGCCAAATTTAGCAATAAAAATATAGGATGCCAAGTTAAATTTGAATTCCTGATAAACAATGAATAATGTTTTAGTAAAAGTTGGTCTTTAATATTACATGGAACATACTTATACTAAAACATTGCTCACTGTTTATCTGGAATTCGGATTTAACTGAGTATCCTCTATTTTATGTGGCAACCCTATCAAAATGCCATCCCCAGGCCCAAATCTCCCTCTGATTTGATTCTTTTGTTTCTAAGCATGCCTGGGTGATTTCTACTCTTCCATTCTCCTCTCAGGTCAAACCAAACTAAAAGAATCAGAACTAAAGCCACATCTCCACATAAAGCATTTTCCTGTTTCCATGAGCCTTCTAAGAGACCAATCAGTTCCCTGCTACTTGGTGTGACCTAAACCTGGATTACAACCTCTGAAAACCCATAGCCCTTTGACTTTCACCTATGTGGCAGTTACTCAAATGTTTCATGAAGAGATAAAATAAAAATCTGCTGCAAAACTTGCTGTTGAACATGCAAATTCCTGGGTTCTTCCATTAAGTATTCTGATTGCACAAGTCTGGGTCTTCAGGAATCTACATATTTAATAAAAGCTCCAGGAACTCCACCCCTCCTACAAGCTCTATATGCTCCATGTTTGATCTTGAACTGAACTATGATGAGTGAAAGCCATTATGCAGAACTAATAGACAAAAGAATGAAACTCGTGTTTGTGAAGTTCCTTTACCTACAGGGATTCAAAGGTGTGATTTAGGAAATCACTGATATGTGTCCCTATCTTGTTGAGAGCTCTGATGAATGTGTATTATTTGTACCATGGACTTGTTGGGTTTGTCGTGTTTTTTAACATTTCGTTCTCTCAGAGTCTACATTTAGAAAAGAAAAAGTGTTCTATAAGGAAAATCATTACGGAAACACACCTGCTTGGCAGCTTGAATGCCTGCCAAGAGGAAGAAAAAAAATTGAAGAGAAAGGGTCTTAAAAAGAACAGGACCCAGAGTCCATCACCTGCACAATACCTTATCATAGAACCCCTCCAAGGAAAAAGCCATCAAGAGAGAATGTGCCTTTTCCCCTGTGGATCAATTTGATTAAAAGTACAAAGCCAAGGATAATTACAGGTCTACAATCCTTTAATGGCAAATCCAAAAAGCTCTCGAAATGAAAATTTGGGTTATTTTCAAATCTGATGTGGTAGCAAAACATTACTTGAATGGAGGTGAGTCTATTTACCCTTATTTATTGCACTTGTGGTGGATATTCACATATTTTCCATAAAAATAATAATTTGATTTTAGAGTGCTGTCCCAGGCACCCTGAAATATATATATCAAACATTCTACCATGAATAGTACTGACTTTGTAAATTTCAAGATTCTGATTTCTGAAAAATATCTGTCCTTCCTAGTTTGGGATAAGGACTGTAGACTTGGAATTTTAATTACCCAAACATTACCTTATCCCCACTCCCCAGCCCACCCCTTAGGAGCAGTCCAAGAAAGAAATAAAGCTGGTATTCTTTACCCCTGATCCAGCAGTAAAGTTACTCACCTTAGGCAAAGGACCAAGTTGAAGGCTGAACATAGTTACCCAGCATCAGGCTCATCAAAGGCTATACTCTGAAGCTACAGTATACAGGAGAGAGGGACCCCAGCCACCTTGGAAAGGTCCTTAGTATTCTGGAATCCCTAAAGAGCCAAGCCAGTACCATAGCCTTCCTGAACTTCTGGAATACACCCAGATACTTCCAAAATGCTAAACAGAGAAGTAACAACGTGACACTGGGTCTCACACTTAAGTCCTACTTTTCTATACCCACAGGTAAGACGGGCTAAGCAGCTTTCCCTGTAACTCCATTTGGTTGGTTCTCATTTTCCCTTTGCCAGATGTCCAAAAATCTACTACAGGGAATAAGCCTCCAGTTCCAACCCAGTTGGTTGTCCTATTATCCTTCATCAGTCACACAGCTAACTTCTTTAGAGGCAGCTAATCTAGTCTTGCTTCTAAATGAGGTTTCCAATAGTTACTTTCATGTGACCAAGTCATTCTAATCAGCACTTTGACCTTTCTTCATCTTGCCTGTTTATTCCCATCATCAGGATGGAGAGTACAATCTTTAAATCAGATATAGAAGAATGAATCTGAAAAAGAACCCCAAAATCATCATACTCCATTTTCAGTAATCTTAAGACCTCCTTCAGCAACTTCAAAGATTTATGACATTGAACCTCTTGGCTCTCTCATGCTGGGGTCACATCTATAATAACTATTAGCCAATGGAGCCTTGTGAAAATAACATTTTAATTTAGAAGCCCCAAAGTACCCCAGCCCTTGCCTGATTTTCCCTGTCTTCTTCCTTGGTTGGTTTCTAATCACCTCCAAATTTTAGTGGCATGTGTTTGAGACTAGAAGACAGAAAACTATACTGTCCCTTAAGATACAATAAAGTAGGAAGAGAGGGCACTTTTAAGGGCAAACAAGGAAGACAAACATGCATCTGAGCCTATCCCAGCTCCAACTAGCTACTCTATATTCATGCTAAAATATGTCCATGTCAGCCCATGAATTAAAGGGAATGAGCAGGTAGCCTACAAAGAACTGCCACTTCCCCACTGCCTGGTAGGTAGGCAGGGCTGCTGTATTATTAAACCCCATTTTAGAAATGAAGAAACTGAGGGAGAGTTCTGACAAGCCTTCTGATGATACCCCTGTACCCTAACTTAAGCCTTCTGATGATACCCCTGTACCCTAACTTCAAGTTTAATATACTTTCCACCTTACGCCTGACAGACTAGGGCAGGGCTTGTCTTTTTTAGACTCTAGTCCTGCCTCTTAACCACATGGGGCTCAGGGACTCACCCCAATGACTCATGCCTATGCCACCGGACAGTTCCCAAGATCTACTCTCTACATTATAAGACATCCCCAAACACAAACCAAACAAGACAGCAAGTCACACTTATGCAGATGAGTTTCAGAGTCCAGCACTGGACAAAGGCAGGCTCATTATCCTAACAACCTGTTTCATACCCAGGTCTTGTGGGTGTTTGCAACTCTTAAATCCTTATCAAACTGAGGTACTTGGGCTGATTTTGCACAGAAAAATCCACAGGTTTCATTCAATACTATACTCCCTTAGGTCCTCCAAGAAAGATCTTCATAGTACTCTAAGGTTCTCCTGCCTCAAAATCTGTGAATGCAGCTAGTTGCTAAGCACCCAATCTAGCCACCAGATGCTGTCTCCATTCATCCTCTACCTCTGAACTGCTCTGGTTCTAGATTTCCACCTCTCCTACCCAATCTCTCAGCCTTCATTTACCCTGCTTGCTATTACTGTCCCCAGTCATATGAGTTCACTGCCATCATTATTCAGTTTCCCATCAGCTTCTACATTACCCCAACACTAGACTGAACATATCACAATTCTCATAGCACCTAAATAAGAAAGCTTTTGTTCAAAGGAGGAAGTGCTGGTACTAGGAGAAATGTAATTGGGAAGAGGGCCCAGTAAGCACAGATCTTCCACAATGTGGGCTTAGCCAGGTTAAGCAATGAAGGGACATGAAGGGACTTAATGAAAAGTAAATCAAGTGACATCTATAGAAGAATATTATTTGGCCTAGCCCACAACCTCCTTAAGCTTAGTCCTTTCAGCACCAGTACTTCTACTCTACCTCCTATGTGGGCACCCAGTTATCTGGATGTTCCTAAAGTACAAATGAACATTACCCACCAAATCAAAGATTAATTCCCTGTGCTGCCTAACGTCTGTCATAAGGCTTTTTTCCCCCTAATGTTCAAATGTTTGGGCCCTCTTCATCTCTCTCAGGACCACTACAATAATCTCTTCACTGGTCTTCCACCTCCAGGCACACTGTTGCAAGAAGGATCTGTCTAAAATGTGGCTTTGATCTGCCATTTTAAATCCTTCCATGGTTTACCAGTACCTACAGAAAAAGCTCAGGATCCTATGTGCAACAGGCAAGGCCTTCTTTGCTCCCGGTTCCACCTATTTTCCCAGCATAGCAGTCTTATGCATGATGCCAAACTGCATCCTGAATGTACTTCATGTTGATCAACACGCTTCTATGACCTCATTTCTGATAGCTTCATTTCATTAAATTATATGGATATGCAACAATTTACCTAACCAATATCTTCCTTTTGCACATGTAAGTTAGGTCTACATTTTTAGTTGCTATACTATCTCCTTAGTCCACATTCATAGGAGACTGTATAGGTCTTCAAATGGAATACCACTGTCCCTTGGTATCTGAGGGGACAGATTGGCTCAAAGATCCCTGTAAATATCAAAACGCAAGTATACTCAAGTCCATTATACAAAATGAAATAGTATTTACCTACACTCATCCTCCTGCATATTTAAATTGTTCCTAAATTTCTTATAATACCTAATATAAATGCTATATAGTTACAAAATATTTTGTTTAGGGGATGATGACAAGAAAAATATCTATACATGTTAAGTACAGACACAATTATGTTCTTTGTATATTTTCACTCAGCAGTTGGCTGAATCACTGGATGTGGAACCCAAGGACATGGCTGTATATTGTTTTGGATCTGTAATGCTAAACTGCATACAAGAAAAGTTACTTGAATTGATACTCCCTCCAGGTACAAATGAGAATGTGCCTTTTGCTGCAACATGGCTAATAGGTAATTCAAGTTGCTAATTATCACTTTCCAAGGCAAAGCACACACACACACACAGTTTATTGTTTTAATTTGCATGTCTCAGATTACCAGAAATATTAAACTATTTTCTAACATGTTTATTGGCCAGGCATATTTTTTCTTTTGGGATGTGACCATCTGTGCACTCTATGATTCAACTGGTATATTCATTGTTTACTGAGTTTCAAGAGTTATTTATGGAGGATCCTGGGAAGATGGCTGACAGGAAGGAGGTGCTCTCTGGACACAGTTGCTAAAAGACGCTGAGTGGGAAGTTTGAGCGCGTTACTAGCAATTCTATTGCAACTGAAAGGGAGCCGAGACATTCGTGCACCTCTGGACAGTGAAACACAACGTTCTCCAGACCACAACGAGCAGGGGCAGAGTCGGAGTGGTCCATAGTCCAAAGCAGCGCTGTCTGCGCTGCAGTTGCAGCTGCCCGATACCATCTCCGCAAGGAGACATCCACCCAGAGGCTTTGAAACCGATCGGCGAGGAGGGATAGAAAGAAGCCTAGAGGCGTGGGCAGTGTCCACGTAGAGCTGTTTTCGCACAGCTTGCCAAGCCGATCCAGCACGCTCTGGACTGACACAAGGATCTGCGGAGCTGCTGTTGAGCAGGAGGAGAACACCGCCATCTTTGAGAAGTACAGTGGCTGACCAAGACAAAGGGGAAAAGACAGAGGGAAGAACAGCTGCAGACATCCAGGGAGCCACCAATGCTCTGAAAACAGCACAAACCGGGGTGAGGCTCGGGTAACCAGCAGGGGAGGGCGTGTCTGAGGCCAGTACAGCGGCCACAAGAACTGTGGGTGGGCGTGGGGAAAGGGTGCCTTCTGGAGGGTCCCCTTCCCGGTGCCATTAATCTGCTGACACACAACCCCCCTGAGCCGCTCTTCCGCTGGGCCATTCTGCCACTGGCCAAAGGTGCAGCCTTGACTCCACTAACAGGATCGCTGACTGTCTAGACGTGTTCCGATACACTTGGCTTAAACTGGAAAGGAAAAAAGAGGGGGGCTTCCCAGGGCCCGTTTTGAGACTTGGGGTTCGACTTTTTTTGTTGTTGGTTTGCTTGTTTTATTGGTTTTCAGGGTTTTGTTTGTTTGTTTTTTCTTTTTTTTGGCTTTGTTTTGCTTTTTTTTTTGCATTGATTGTCAGTGTGTTTGTTTGCTTCTGCTCCTTTTTTCTTTCCTTCTTTTCTTCCTTCTCACTTTTGCATCTTTTCTTCCTCCTTCATCTTTCCTATTTACACCCTGCCAGTGCATACTAAACAGAGGCAAAAACAAGTTATACACAGACCTTGGGATTTCTAAAACCAGCGCAATTGAACTGGATAGCAAAGCGGTGTTTATATAGTTTACTCTCTATTTTCTTGACTCTCTCTCTCCTCGCTCTTACACCAATTCCTACTCTTTCATCATTTTTTTTTCTTTTCCATCTTACTTTATATATAAATTGGTCTTTCCACCTAATTGTCTACTCCATTCTCTTTCTTCTCTCGTCTACTGATACTAAACCACTTCCACTAAACCACTTCCATAGAAGGCTCTTGTCATACTTTCCAAGAAAGAACAATTCAAGACACTTCCTTCTTCCTAAACATAACACCTCTGTATCCAATACTTGAAGCTATAAAACCCCATCAGAAGCGTACAGAGTAAATTGGAAACAATATCTGGGTTAACCAAATCTGTACATTGTGATCAAACTTGGATTTTCTTAATAGAAAGTGTTAGGTTTTAAAGTGTAATGGAATTATAAGGGGATCTGATAGCATTGTACTACAGGAACAACATAAGGCTTTAAGGTAAAATCGAAATAGTCAAAGACCCACAGTGCAGGAAGAAAAGACACACAAGCAACATGAAAAAACAAGGGAAGAAAGTGACACAAACAAATCAAGATACCTCAACAGTAGATTCCATGGCAAACACAGTTGGTCAAATGCCAGAGATGGAATTTAGAAATTACATATTCCAAATGTTTATGGAACTTAAGAATGAACTCAAAAATGAGATGAGGGAGCAAGTACAGGAGGCAAAAGATCATTTTGACAAAGAACTCCAAAAACAAATACAGGAAGTAAAAGATTACTTCAATAGGGAAATAGAGGCTCTAAAGAGAAACCAAACAGAAATTCCAGAAATGAAATAAGCAATAAACCAAAATAAAAGTTCAATTGAAAGCATCTCCAACAGAATAGACCACTTTGAAGAAAGAACCTCAGACAATGAAGACAAAATATATGTCCTAGAGAAGAATTTAGACTATACAGCAAAACTCATTGGAAATCAAGAACATAATATCCAAGAATTATGGGACAGCATAAAAAGACCAAACTTAAGAGTGATTGGCGTAGAGGAAGTGGCAGAGTTTCAAGCCAAAGGAATGAGTAATTTATTTAACAAAATAATTACAGAAAATTTTCCAAACTTGAGGAATGAATGGGAAAACCAAGTTCAAGAGGCATACCGAACACCAAACAAACAAAATCACAACAGATCCACACCAAGACACATTATAATGAAAAAGCCTAATACACTGAGCAAGGAGAGAATACTAAAAGTCACAAGAGAAAAGAAGCAGATTACATATAGGGGGAAACCAATCAGACTATGTTCAGATTTTTCAACCCAGACCTTAAAAGCAAGAAGATCCTGGAATAGCATATTTCAAGCTCTGAAAGAAAAGGGATGTCAACCAAGAATCTTATATCCAGCAATATTGAGCTTTAGATTCGAAGACGAAATAAAAACCTTCCACGACAAGCAAAAGTTAAAAGATTTCACAACTCGAAAGCCAGCACTTCTGAACATCCTGGGCAACATTTTTCATGAAGAAGAAGTGAAAGATAACAAGGAAAATCAACAAAGGGAGATATTAAACTAATGGAAATACCAACCAGAAGAGAAACCAAATCAAGCTAAAGACCATAATTCAAATAAAAATGGATGGGAATAAAAATCTCATCTCAATAATAACCCTGAATGTTAATGGCCTAAACTCACCAATCAAAAGACACAGATTATCAGAATGGATTAAAAGAAATAACCCAACAATTTGCTGTCTCCAAGAAACACACCTCGTACAAAAAGACATCAACAGACTGATAGTGAAAGGCTGGGAAAAGTCTTATCACTCACATGGCATGCAGAAACAAGCAGGGGTTTCCATTCTCATATCAAATAAGGTAGACTTCAAACCAAAACTAATCAAGAGGGACAAAGATGGATATTTCTTACTACTTAAGGGAACCATTCATCAACAGGATATAACAATCATAAATCTATATGCCCCAAGTAATGGAGCAGCTACATTCATCAAACAAACTCTTCTCAAGTTCAAGAGTAAAATAGACCACAACACAGTTATTCTAGGGGACTTCAACACACCTCTCTCACCAATGGCTAGGTCATCCAAACAAAAGCTAAACAAAGAAATTTTAAACCTCTTTAAAACAACTAACAATTTAGACCTAACGGACATATATAGAATATTTCATCCCTCAGTAAACGAATACACTTTTTTCTCAGAAGCACATGGCTCCTTCTCCAAAATAGACCATATATTATGTCATAAGGAAACTCTCAGCAAATATAAAAAAATAGAGATACTACCCTGCATTCTATCAGACCATAAAGGGATGAAATTGGAAATCAACGACAAAAGAAGGATTAAAAAAAACTACTCCAACAACTGGAAGCTAAACAACATGCTACTGAATGAACAAGGGGTTGAAGAAGACGTCAAAGAGGAGATTAAAAAATTCCTAGAGGTACATGAGAACACAGATACAACGTATAGAAATCTCTGGGACACTATGAAGGCAGTAGTAAAAGGAAAATTCATTGCACTGAGTTCATTCCTTAAGAGGAAAAAAATCCAACAAATAAATGACTTAACATCACACCTCAAAGCACTAGAAAAATAAGAACAGACCAACACCAAGAGCAGTAGAAGACAGGAAATAATTAAAATCAGAGCAGAAATTTATGAAATTGAGACTAAAGAAACCATTCAAAGAATTGACAAAACTAAAAGTTGGTTCTTTGAAAAAATAAACAAAATTGACAGACCCTTAGTGATGCTAACAAAAAGAAGAAGAGAAAAAACTCAAATTACTAACATTCGTGATGAAAAAGGGAATATCACAACAAACACCTCAGATATACAGAAGATAATAAGAAATTACTTTAAAAACTTGTATTCTAATAAAACAGAAAATATTGAAAACATTGACAGATTTCTTGAGTCATATGATTTGCCTAAACTGGAAATGGAGGCTATACACAACTTAAACAGAGCGATTACAAGCGAAGAAATAGAAGATGTCATCAAAAAGTTACCAACAAGGAAAAGTCCAGGACCTGATGGGTTTACAGCAGAGTTCTATAAGACTTTCAAAGAAGAACTAATACCAGTGCTCTTCAAACTATTTCAAGAAATAGAAAAAGAGGGAGCTCTTCCAGACTCTTTCTATGAGGCCAATATCACATTAATTCCAAAGCCAGGCAAAGACACATCCAAAAAAGAAAACTTCAGGCCCATATCTTTAATGAACATAGATGCAAAAATCCTCAACAAAATGCTGGCAAATCGGATACAAAAACATATCAAAAAGATAGTGCACCACGATCAAGTGGGGTTTATTCCAGGGATGCAAGGCTGGTTCAATATTCGGAAATCAATAAACATAATACATCACATCAATAGACTTAAAGATAAAAATCATATGATCATCTCAACAGATGCAGAAAAAGCATTTGACAAAATACAACACCCCTTTATGTTCAAAACACTGGAAAAACTAGGAATATCAGGAACATGTCTCAACATTATAAAAGCTATTTATGCAAGGCCCCGAGCTAACATTATCTTAAATGGAGAAAAATTGAAAGCATTCCCTCTAAAAACTGGAACAAGACAGGGATGCCCCCTTTCACCACTGCTATTTAACATAGTACTGGAAACTCTGGCCAGAGCAATTAGACAGACGAAAGAAATTAAAGGGATCCAGATAGGAAAAGAAGTGCTCAAATTAGCACTATTTGCTGATGACATGATAATCTACCTAGAAGACCCAAAAAACTCTACCAGAAAACTTTTACAACTAGTAAATGAATTTGGCAAAGTTGCAGGATACAAAATCAATACACATAAGTCAAAGGCATTTTTGTACATCAGCGACAAAGACTCTGAAAGGGAAATGATGAAAACTATCCCATTTACAATAGCATAAAAAAAATAAAATACCTGGGAATCAACCTAACGAAAGAGGTGAAAGACCTCTATAACGAAAATTATAGAACACTAAAGAAAGAAATTATAGATGAACTCAGAAGATGGAAAGACCTACCTTGCTCTTGGATAGGTAGAACTAATATTGTCAAAATGTCCATACTACCAAAAGCATTATACAGATTTAATGCAATTCCAATCAAAATCCCAATATCATTCTTCAAAGAAATAGAAATTGCAGTCATGAAATTCATCTGGAAAAATAAGAGACCCAGAATAGCCAAAGCAATCCTGAGCAAGAAAAGTGAAGCAGGGGGCATCACCATACCGGACTTTAAATTATACTATAGAGCAATAGTAACAAAAACAGCATGGTATTGACACCAAAACAGACGGGTGGACCAATGGTGCAGAATTGAGGACACAGAGACTAATACATATAATTTCAGCTATCATATATTAGACAAAGGCGCCAAAAATGTACAGTGGAGAAAGGATAGCCTCTTAAACAAATGGTGCTGGGAAAACTGGAAATCCATATGCAACAAATTGAAATTAAACCCTTATCTCTCACCATGCACAAAACTCAATTCAAAGTGGATCAAGGACCTAGGAATTAGACCAGAGACAATACGCCTAATAGAAGAAAAAGTAAGCTCCAATTTCCAACATGTTGGATTAGGCCCCAAGTTCCTTAATAAAAATCCTGTAGTGCAAGAATTACTACCAAGAATTAATGAATGGGATAGATTTAAACTAAAAAGCTTCTTCTCAGCAAAAGAAACAATCAGTGAGGTGAATTAGAGCCAACTAATTGGGAACAAATATTTAATACATGCACATCAGATAGAGCACTAATTTCTAGAATATATAAAGAACTCAAAAAACTTGGGGCTGGGGTTGTGGCTCAGCAGTAGAGCGCTCGCCTAGCACGTGCACGGCCCGGGTTCGATCCTCAGCACCACATAAAAATAAACGCATTGTGTACAACTAAAAGCAAATAAATAAATATTTAAAAAAATAAGAACTCAAAAAACTTTATACCAAAAAAACATAACCCAATCAATAAATGGGCTAAGGAATTGAGAAGACACCTCTCAGAAGAAGATACACGATTAATCAACAAATACATGAAAAAATGTTCAACATCGCTGGCAATTAGAGAAATGCAAATCAAAACTACTCTAAGATTTCACTTCACTCCAGTCAGAATGGCAGCTATCAAGAACACAAGCAACAATAAATGTTGGAGAGGATGTGGGGAAAAAACTCATACATTGCTGGTGGGACTGCAAAATGGTGCAACCGTTATGGAAAGCAGTATGGAGATTTCTTGGAAAACTGGGAATGGAACCACCCTATGACCCAGCCATCCCACTCCTGGGTCTATTCCCAAAGGACTTAAAAACAGCATATTACAGTGACACAGCTATCTCAATGTTTGTAGCTGCGCAGTTCACAATAGGTAGGTTGTGGAACCAACCTAGATGTCCCTCAGTAAATGAGTGGGATTAAGAAAATGTGGTATATACGCACAATGGAATTTTACTCAGCAATAAAAGTAAATAAAATAATGGCATTTGCAGGTAAATGGATGAAGATGGAAGACATAATGCTAAGTGAAGTTAGTCAGTCTCAAAAATCCAAGTACCAAATGTTCTCTCTGATATAAGGAGGCTAGTTCATAGTATTGTTGGATGGGGGTACATAGGAGGATTAGAGGAACACTAGAATGGTCAAAGGGAAGGGAGGGTAAGGAAGGGAGCAAGGGGGGATGGAGGGGGAGAAAAGAAAAAAAAAAGGTGGTTGAGTGAGAAGGATATCATTTTCTTAAATGCATGATTGAAGACCTGAATTGTACGAATATACTTTGTATACAAACAGTTGTATGTAAAAAGATGCTAAATACATGCACTATGAGTTGTACATATTAAAAATTATAAAAATAAAATTAAAAAAGAGCTATTTATGTATTAATAACATTTAATTGTTTAATAATTGTTTATGACATTTATTGCAAACATTTTTCCCAAGTTGTCACTGTCATAGCTCTGCTTATGATAATGTTTTCTTTATGTACAGAGCTTTTTTGACTTTATATAATCAGATGTATTTGGCATTTCCTTTTCATTTGGCTTATGTCTTTGATATCATACTTTTAAAATTTTACAACCCCAGGATTATAGAGTCACCTGTTGTTTTCCTCATTTTAAAATTTAAATCTCCAACATCAAGAAACTGTATCATTGTTAATTCTGTTCATGATTTCTGTTCATGATTCCACAATGGTCTTCCCACCTTTCCCTCTTATGGCTAATTCTTATTAACCCTTTGAATGCAAAATTAGGCATCACTTTCTCCAGGAAATATTCCCTAAACTCCATGCTTAAATGCTGTTCTTCAGTAAAACAGTACCTCCCTTATTTTACCTCTTTCTGAGAATTTACCACTTTTGTCAGTATAATAAGCTTACAACAAAGCTTTCCTTAAGGATTTAGATTAAAGAAAGCAAAGAGTGCCTACTTCACAGAGTAGATTGTAACCTGCTTGAATTACACCTAAAGAAGGAATGGAGTTGGCCAACCACAGTGGTATGGAATAAGGAGATTCTCAAAGAGATATGTGGTAATGTCCACGCCCAGGCTCACAAATATCAAGTTTTCTGGCCTCACTAGCAAGTTTACCTCTGTTAAGAGGAGGAAGCAGGCCAGGCAGTATTGCTAACTGGTTATGAGCACAGGCTTTAGAATCAAGACAGACAGGGATTCACATGCTGACTATGCCACTCATTAGCACTATGGCCTTGGGCAAGAGATGGGAATAATTTGCATCTATTAAGTAGGGATAAAAATAGGACCTATGTCTCACAGGTTTTGGAGAGGATCAATTGTGATAAGACAAGCAAAGTATCTGGCACAATGCCTAGCACATAGCTAGCCCTTAATACATAGAAGCTATAATTAATCTGATTTCAATAGAATGTCCAAACCTACTGTGAGCTACATCCGCAACAGCTGATACCAAACTTGCAATCATTTAAATTCACTTATTCTAATTCTTTGCTTGCATAATAACATTCTGAGATATGACTCAACTTCTCTTGTCCAGTTGCCTATAGGGAGAGAATGCTACATCACTTAGACTCAGTTTCCTCATCTGTCAAATGTGGATCACAGTAGTACTATCTCATATAGAGTAAATGTGAGAAGTGAATGCTTGAAATACTTTGTTCGGTGCTTGGTACATTATAAGGAATAAAATAATTATTAGAGCAGAATAAAATAAGTACAGGCAGTGGCACATGCCTGTAATCCAAGCAGCTCAGGAGGCCGAGGCAGGAGGACCACAAGTTCAAAGCCAGCCTCAGCAACTTAGTGAGGCCTGAAGTCACACAGTGAGACCCTGTTTCTAAATAAAAAATATAAAAATAGAGCTGGGGATATGGCTCAGTAGTTGAGTGCCCCTAGGTTTAATCTCCAGTACAAAAAAATTTTTAAAAATAGTAAGTATGAGCTATTGATAGCCTCATCCTTACTGGATACCCTTTCTCTTCTCCTCTCACTGAACAATTCCATCCAAGCCCATGGAAAGTTCTATTTCTTCCACAAGGCCTTCTCCAATAACTACAGACACCAAATGCCTCTTCTCCAAGAACCCAAAAAAACTCATTGGGTTTTGAGATTTCATTTAATTTGGGACATTAGATGACTTACTCTTTTTATACACGATGTTATAGTTGCGCTCAGTGTTATAGTAAGTTCAGACCTAGGATCTCATTCCC